>CM070020.1:5890751-7301584 GCA_036247105.1 Cirrhinus mrigala | reverse complement strand
CTTTACAACTGAAGAAAGAAAGACATTAACATCTTGGATGACAAAGGGGTGAGTAAATTATCTGTTCTGAAAGTGAACTAATCCTTTAAAACAGTTGTTCTGCTTAATATTTTTATGGAAACATTGATAGATTTTTCAGAATTCTTTGATGAATAGAAGGTTCAAAAATAATCAGTAGAAATCTTTTGTAACATAATAAATGTCTTTATTGCCACTTTTGATTAATTTGATGTGTCCTTGCAGAATAAAACGTATTATTAAATATAGAAATACATAAATATCCTCATTAAAATACCATGCCATCAGCATACTAACACGAGAATGACAAACTATTCCCAAATATATGACAAAGTATTCCCAAATCATTAACTTTTAGTGTTTCATGCTGCCTACGTAGAACTCATTAGGATTTGGAAGAGAGCTGAAGTTAATCTAGGATTGTTTGACACCTATGGACGGTTTCCTTCAGGTATATGCAAGTGAGAGATGCTAGCGATTGAGAGCGAGTTGAGTCTGATGGCTTTCTGACAGGAGAACACTACAGACTGCCATCTCTGTATCATGCAGCGAAAGTATAACGTGTGAAGACACTTTGAAAAAATATAGAGTGAGTGATGCAGCTGATAGGAGATATCATGGAATCCAGTCGTTAACTAGATGTACATGACAATACATGACAACAGTTATTGTACAACTCATGTCTTTCCTACAAAACGACATAACAATGTGTCATAGGGAGAATTACAGTTGCTGTTATCTGGCAACGATTTCACCACAATCTTAAAAAAAAAAAAAAAAAAAAAGACACTTGGGTACGAGCTTGTGGATATATAACAATGGCTGAAAACAGTGGCCCTTGAGAATTTGAGAATCTGCCAGCTTGAAATGCTAATCTATCGCTTAAAAACAAAAGGAAAAATCTCAGTGATGTTGGAAATGAATAAGTGCTGTTAGTTGACTTGGCTAGCCTATTAAAAAAAAAAAAATCACAAAGAACATATTTTGCTTTGTTCTGTTTTAATTGCGCAAACGACAACCTAGGCTGTTATTTACATTTGTACGCATCGGTGCCGTTCTGTCTGTGCAGCAATGTTTTGACGGGGCGTATGGATCTTTTGAGAAGGATGTCAACACACAGCCACAGCTATTACAAGGACAGTTAGATCCCCATAACCTGAATCCATTGTTGTTTCTCATTATCATTCCGACTAAATAAAGGCACGATAACGCTGATCCGCAATGAGGCCCTCTCACGCATGAATAACAGACTGTTTCATAACACCCGTCTTTCCCTGCCGAGGACTCGGGTTGGGGGGTTGGGGGGGGGGGGGGGGGGGGGGGGGTGTAGGAGGATCAGCCGTGCTTCGGAGAGAGAGAGAGATATCAGAAACTGAGAAGATATCAGCTGGCTGTTATTCATACCTGAAAACAAGACGGTGCCAAAGAAGCTGACAAAGCTGTCTATTTCTGAACTGTGGGAAATGGAATGTGTGGTGAGAGCTAGATGACTCAAGATTGGCTACGAGACCTCGTTCTCTCAATCTGTCTATCTCTATCCGACGTGTTCGTTGCTCGGTCGTACATTTAAACTCCAAATACACATTCACTCTGTAATTTCCAAGTAATCTTTTGGCCATGAACACATGTTCATTTTGAGCAGATGGCATCTGGGCTAAACATGGATTGAATCTCATATCTGAGGGAAAAAAAAAATCATATAATAATAGCAAATAAAACATATTAGAAAACTAATGTGCCATCATTTGTAACATATGGCGCATAATTTGAATTTTCAACGTCATCTGGCAGATTTGCTGTGAAATAATTCAGTAGAAGAGTAGGAAACAAATAATACTGGCTTTAAAGGGATTGTTTCACAAAAGGTTCTTTGTAGTGAAAGAAGGTTCTTCAGATTATAAAAAGATAAGAAAGAGATGGTTCTTTGTGGTTCTTCTATGGCATCGCTGTGAAAAACTTTTTAAAGTACTGTTATTTTTAAGAGTATACCTTTTATGGCTGCATGCAATCTTACACTGTAAATATAGCCGTTAATTATGCAGCCTGTTTCCACCACTGAATAAAAAATTAAAAAAGGTAATTGCAATTGCAAGTTCAGTACTTGCAATAATAAAAAAAAAAAAAAAAAGTCAGAATTCTCAGTTTATATCTCACAATTCTGACTTTATTTCTTGCAATTGCGAGTTTATATCATGCAATTCTAAGAAAAAAAAAAATTGGAATCTCAACATAAGTCTTTTTTCCCCTCAGAACAGGACTTTATAATAGGACAGGACAACTGCAAGTCTATATCACAATTCTGAGCATTAAATATCAGATTTGCAAGAAAGAAACATGCAATTCTAAGAGGAAAAACTCAGAATTATATCTTACAATTCTGACTTTATTTCTCACAACTGCAAGCTTATATCCCACAATTCTGACTTTCTCGCAATTGCGAGTTTATATCACACAATTCTGAGAAAAAAGTCAGAACTGCTAGTTTATATTCTGCAATTCTGACTTCATTTCTCACAATTGCAAGTTTATATCTCGCAATTCTGACTTTATTTCTCGCAATTGTGAGTTTATATCACACAATTCTGAGAAAAAGGGCAAAACTGCCAGTTCATATCTCGCATATTCCAGTTCATATTCCACAATTCTGATTATATTTCTCACAATTGTGAGATTAAATCACACAATTCTGAGAAAAAAAGGCAAAACTGCCAGTTCATATCTTGCAATTCTGACTTGATTTCTCAAAATTGAGTTTGTCATGCAATTCTGTGAAAAAAATGTCAGAACTGCTTGTTTATATCTCACAATTCTGACTTTATTTCTCCCAATTGTAAATTCATATCCCACAATTCTGACTTTATTTCTCGCAATTGTGAGTTTATATCCCACAATTCTGACTATATCTCACAATTGCAAGCTTATATCATGCAATTCTGAGAAAAAAAGTTGGAATTGCGAGTTTGTATCACAGAATTCTTACATGTGAACTCGCAATTGTGAGAAAAAAAAATGTTCGAATTGTGAGATAAGAAGTCGCAATGAGAAACTGAGAAAGTTTTTTTTTTTTATTCAGTGGCAGAACCAGGCTTCCATAATTAATAGATACCACGCCCTCAGAAACACAACCATGAGAACTACTTTAACATCTCCAGTCTTTCCTACTATTTTGGGCTTTCTGAATGCTCTCTCCCACTTTATCCTAATGCACTCTTGGTTCATCTCAGCCATTTCTAATGCATGACTCAGTTTGGAGAGATTTCCTCCATAAGGTGATTTTCATAGAGACAGAAAAACCCAAAATGAAAAGTGAAATACAAGTCAAGGACAGAAGCACCTCCCGACGCAGACTTCAGCTGCCTGTGCGTCTCATTCACATTCAGGCCCGAGCCAGAGATTTGACAAATTGGAGTGATCCTAGGACATAAGATTTCTGCAGGGGAAAAGTGTTGCTTCCTGCAGACCGGCTCTGAACTGAGACTAGGCACGGCTGTGCTGGAACAGAAGCGATTCTCTCCAATTACCCACACTCCCCAGCGATGAACATCAGGGAGAGCCCAAACTCTAGGCTGATCTGACAGTCACTCCGCAGGTGACAGCGTCAGCCACAGCGAACACGGCCGGGCTGCTCTCCTCTTCCTCTCTCCAGACCTGCGGCTCACGGCTTCGCTACCGGTGCCGCTCTCATGCGTAAATGACAGAAAGAACAAAGAACTGTTGAGCTTCATGCGATGCTTGCCGCTAGCTCCGGCTGACAAAACCTGATGCTGATGGAAATCAGCACAAGCTAAGGGTGTTTTTACACTAGAGCTTTCTGTGCAAACCAAAGTCTGCCTGAAAATGGAATTCTGAACTTTGGTACGGATGGCTAATTTGTCATCACTAATGGATACTGATAATGTATTATTGCTATAATGAGCTATTTTTTTGTCATTGAAAATGAAAAATCTGTTATCATTCACTCTCACGTCATTCCAAAACTGTATGAATTCTTTAAAACATTAAAGAAGACATTTCTGTTACATAACAGAATATAACAGATATACAACTCTTTTTGTCTTTATAATAAAAGTCAAGGTGATCCAAAACATTGACATATGTATAAAAACAAATAACAAACATTTTTTTTAAAATACCACAAGGAAAGAAACACATACAGGTTTAGAACACCACGAATGATGACATAATTTTCATGTTTTTCATGAAATATTCTTTTAATACAGTTTATGTTGTCCAAGTAATTTATGACTTGTCTGAAAAGTGCGACGAAGTGTGTGACGAAGAGTCTGACTCATTGCTTTCATATGTCAGAGGTGCTCTTTGAGCTCTACCAACCCCAGACACTGGCCTTGGTATTGACTGTCGCTGTACAAAAGCAACACCGCTGAGGCACTGACATATGAAGGTTATGAGTCACATTATTTACGTTTCAGGTCTTTAGTTGACTTGATGCAGTAGTTGGAATGGAGGGTTGGTTTGGTGGGTTACTCACTCACCTGAGGCCGGGCCACTGGCAGGGACAGAGTCAAGAGGCAGAGGCTGCTAATAATTACTTTTACAGTGACTGGTACTATTTCGTTTGTATGATGAACTTAGAAGACTAAAATTCATACATTTAGAACACTCTTAATTAATTAATTTATAGAATTCAGAGTATTTAGCAGCTATGACATTTCTTATCAACCTTATTTTTCTACATGGAAGTAAGCCCACTGGCAGGACTTCTGGTTCATTACCCGCTATAGGAAAAGAATGAGAAGAATAACACAGTAAACTGTAAAACCGTTTCCACTACAAACCATGACGTTCATAGTTAACATAATACACTAAAATAATACGGTAAGACACCCCAATCTGCGATATCAAATGGCTACAAATAGTTGGACGGGGTGAGACCGGAAGCTGTACCCATAAAATTTACAAATGGCCACTCCTACGGGAAAAATAAGGTACCCAATACCTTCTCATTTAATCTTACAACCAAATATTCTGTGGATTTAAAGTTTATCAAAAGATTTGCCACAGAACAGCTGAGACTGAAATTGAGATTCAAATTGATTTTGCCACAATGATAAATTATGTGAAGAGAATGGCAAACTGTTGCACAGATAACAGAAAAATTGCAGAAAAGGTTTATAGACTTTGTGATCATAATTTCTCCCACCATAATGTCTGTCCAAAAGTAACAAGAACAGATTGTTTGCTACTATAATTCATGGAAAAATGGCAACATTGAAATGTATTAAACATACTTAATAAAAACAACAAAATACAGGCCAATATTTTCTGTAAGATAAGGAAATTAGCCAATTTTGTTTAAATGAAAGATTGCAGAAATAAGTACACCCTAGATTTAATTCAGCAAATGTATAATATTCCAGTACTTAGTATGTCCTCCAGAACTTTAAGTATACTGCTCTGACCCTTCTTGGCACTGAGTGTACAAGTTTGTGACAAATTTTCAAATCTGTCCTGTTTAACTCCTGGAGGACGACCTCCTTAAATGCCCTGGTCTTTATTAGGGAGTTTTGCTCAGCTCTAGTTCTCTACAGAATCCCCCACAGCTACTCAAGAGGGTTAAGACTGAGTGAAATACATGTCCACTGAAGGATTTTCACCTTGGGAAAATAAATATCTTCATTGTCATGTTGAAAAAATGCCCTACAATGCAGGGAATGAGGAGAGGGTAGCATCTTCTGCTTCACGTTTTTGTATTACATCACACATGGGTGTGTGAATTCATGACAGCATTGATAAAGCACAACTCCCTCACACCTTCAGCACTCATACATCCCTAAATGAGTGCTTTACTACCACTGAACGTCACTGTGGGTACCAGGCACTTCTCACTGTACTCCTCCTCTAGCAACACCAAAACATTTTGGATGCTTTTGGATCTGAATGGATTGCCAGAAGTCTATATTTTGTAAATATGGGCCTTGCAAGAGGTTAACTGAGTTTATTGTGCTTTGGCTACAGTAGGTAATTCTAGTAGTGACAACAACCATGCATGTCACTTCTGCAGGTTGCGTCGTACTCTGTAAGATAAAGTGTCACTCTTTTCATAGCTTTTGCTGAAGACACTTGCATGGTATTTCTCCTGCTCTTTTTCTAGCAAAACCTCACTCATCACTAAATGAAAACTTAAGTCACCTTTATTTATAGTGAAAGACACTATAAAGTGAAGACATGATAATTTCAGGAGCCTTGTCACAAGTCCATTGTTTTTGAATGTCGGTGCTACTTCTTCAAACAATAATTTGGCTTTCCTCTTGAACCACTGTCCTCTTTTATGCTGAGAAATAAGTCACCTGGCAGTTCTCTCTCAAGTGGTTCCACTGTTGCCAGCATTAAGTCTGAGTATGATTCAGTGGGCTATATAACACTTGTAATTGTCAGGAAATTGCTTGTCTTTAAAAGTTTTGGTTCAATATACATACCTGTTGATCAAAAATACCCTTAAAGGAACACTCCACTTTTTTTGCTAATAGCTTAGCATAGATCATTGAATTAGATTAGACCGTTAGCATCGAGCGAGATGCTAATGGTCTAATCTGATTCAATGATCTATGCCAGGGGTGGCGAACTCCGGTCCTGGAGAGCCGCAGCCCTGCAGAGTTCAGCTCCGACCCTAATTAAAACTCACCTGTCTGTTGCTTTCTAGTAACCCTTCAGACCTTTATTAGCTTGTTCAGGTGCGTTTGATTAGGGTTGAAGCAAAACTATGCAGGGCTGCGGCTCTCCAGGACCGACGTTCACCACCCCTGATCTATGCTAAGCTATAAGCAAAAAAAGTGGAGTGTTCCTTTAAATATTTTTTTTTTTTTTTTTTTTTTTATTTAGTAACTTTCAGGAGGGTGTATTCATTTTTGCAACACAACATTTGATCACTTTGATAAGAAAATCTTATTTTCCTGAATAATTTTGATATTCTTCTATGGTAAATGATCAAGCAGGCTCTCCAAAGAACCCTAACATTTCATCAAAGTAAAGAGTAATTGTTGATTTTGTTAAGTTTTAGAGGAGGTGTACTCATTTATGCTGTGCACTGTAACTCAAACTGAACAAACTGAACACATAGTTCTGCTCGTGGCTCATCTAGTTTACTTGTTACCTGTGCCTCAAACAAAAATCTGAAATACTGTGCAAAGATTTGACGGCAGCAGAGTGAGCTTTCATTCTCAAAGATGCTTGCTGTATCAGCCTTGCATCTAAAAAATGACTTTGTTTTCAATTGGACTGATAAAAACTGGTGATTTTAGTCAGCTCTTGCCATGTTTCCAATGCATTACCAGCAAATCTGCATGTATTAAAGATTTTGTCTTTTGACCAGAATCTAATTAGTGACTAAGCACATAGAGAAACTAAAAAAAAAAAAATGCAGGGTCCAAGGCCCTGACCTTAACCAGTCTATATACTTGAGAAGACAAAATGCCTGTGAAGTGGTGCAGAAGTGTAACACACACACACACAGCTCACTGTGTCAACCGCAGAACACTTGAGTTAAGTTACGGTTACATTAGCATTAACCCTCACATACTTACATGCTGTCTTCACAATGTCTCACATAAAAAAGCCTCTTGAACTTGAACTCTTGACTCTTCTGACTAAAGAATCAGGGGTCAGCAATAACATGACCTCATAGACTCTACTAGGGCCCCGAAAGGAAGAAAGGTCCGTCTTAGTTTCACCTGCTCTAAAATATTAATTGAAGCCAAAAAAGGAAAACTTTTAATACACATGAAACTGAAGCCGGCCGCATTGTTGTTGCACCCAATCTATTCTTCTACTCTCTCTCCCGTCCGTTCCTCTTCCTCTGCCGTCTTTTCTTTTTCCTCATGAATAATGAAAGGAAAATATCCAGCTTGTCCCTGCAGAAGAACACTGGGCTCTCCGGTGTTGATCAAATACGGCCTGTTAAATAATTGAAGGGAGCCTTTGTCATGCAAATGAAGGGCCTCAGGACTGGAGAGCGGCACGGTTGCTAATGTCTTACGTTTGTTTGTTTCTAAATAGGTTTTTTAAATCTAGTTTTTGAGGCCTTTTGGGCCCGAATACAATGAAAAATAAAACCCAGGGGAACACGTCAGATCGCACTTGTTCATTTTTGTGGGAACGGGCAACCTTGGGGTTACGGGGTGAACTTTATCAAAAATAAAGAGGCGTGGCCTTCAACCGCAATACTCCGCTCGACTTCAAGGACATCCATCAAACGCAACTAGACGTAGTTTGTGACACTCGGAAGAACACTAAGTAAAGTTGAGGGCACTCCGGTGTTAGGCGGGGCAGCTGCTCATCAGAGAGTGAGCGAACATGAGCTAACACAAGCAGGGCAATTATACCCGCAGATAAAAGCTCATTACACAATCAATGAGCTGCTTTGTTTCTGGGGCCTATTATACCCTGTTATCCTCCACTGGAAGCTCTCACTTCCCCCATCCTTTTATTCACTCCATTCTTTTTTTTTCTTCTTTGTCCCTGGCGATTTTGGATGAATGATAAATAGCTTAAATGAAATAGCAGAGTCGAAAGAGAAAGCAACAACACGGCACCCGGCGGAACAAAAGACTTCCACAAATATGCCTTCGCTGATAGATCGGATCGAAACAGCTCTTAAGAAAGGGAAAAACATGGGAAATTAGTGATTGAACATCATTTACTCATGCACACAAACACAGATACTATGAAGAAGAGGCGCAGGTATGGTGTTATTACAATTGACAGCATGCCGTTTCAGTGTGTATGTATTTACACTAAATCACACGGGTGGGAATGTGCACAGCAATTTCTCATTTAACCAAAGGGGGCAATATCCACAAGCAGAAAGAGGTCAATTCAGGGGTGCGTGACAGTGGCATTTCCCAAAATGACCAGAGTAGGCCGTGTGTGGAAATGTCCTTGAAATGCACCAATACTGAGATCTTTATGTGGCTTCCTTCCTGGAATGATGCTCCGATTACAAACAGTTACAGTAAATAATTCAGCCTGGACAATAATACACTCACACAAATCCTCACAAACTAAGGCAATTCTGCACACACATTTTCTGAGAGAGAAAATGTATCTACCGATACTAATATAACAGGGAAAAAAAAAAAAAAACATTATACAACAAAAATATTGCATTAACATATGTACTTAAAAGCGTTAACATATGTACCAAAAATTTTATTTTTGTCTTTTTCCATTTCTTCATGATCTACTGTAGAAAATATCATTGATGTACATTATCTAAAGGGTGTATTAAAAAAAAAAAAAAAAAAAAAACATTATATATCTAACTAACTGAAGAAAAAGAAAGTTTTGTATTTTGTGAATAAAATAAAATAAAATAAAATAAAATAATGAAATTAAATTAAATGCTACAGGTGTCATAAGGCCAGCAAACAGGAAATAAACATTTTGTAAACAATTAAAAAATTAAAAAAATTAAATTAAATTAAATTAAATTAAATTACATTTAATTTAATTAAATGCTACAGGTGTCATAAGGCCAAAGTCAGGAAATAAACATTTTGTGAACAATTAAAAATGTAAAATAAAATAAAATAAAATAAAATAAAATAAAATAAAATAAAATAAAATAAAATAAAATAAAATAAAATAAAATAAAATAAAATAAAATAAAATAAAATGCTACAGGTGTCATAAGGCCAAAGTCAGGAAATAAAAATTATGTAAACAATTCAAAATAAACAAAAGAAAAGAAAAGAAAAGAAAAGAAAAGAAAAGAAAAGAAAAGAAAAGAAAAACTAACCTGACACAGGTGTGTCAAAGTTTGGAAATAAACCTTTTGTAGCCAATTAATAATAAAATAAAATAAAATAAAATAAAATAAAATAAAAACTAACCTGACACATGTGTGTCAAAGTCAGGAAATAAACTGTTTTGTAGCCAATTTAAAATAAAATAAAAATAATAAACAGCTTTGTTACCAATAATAAAATAATAAAAATAAAATAAAAAAATAATTCACCTGCAACAGTTTTGACAAAAGGTTACTTTTATACTCTTATTAAACTAACAAGGGTTCAATTTGTTTTGTACGCACAAAATTGTTCACAAACTACTCAACCCTGACTGATGAACACACAGCCAATCAGGCAAAGACCAACACCTTTCAGGAATCCAATTCCCTTACAGAGCTTCCAATTCTCTCAGACTTTCTGTAACTTCTCCCCACTCGCCTTTATCTTCTGTTCACTCCTTCCTTTTTCTATACCTCCTGACCCCTCTTACCATTTCACAGCACCTATGTTTATAACACACTTCATCCTTTCCCTCTGTCTCGTTCTCTGCCCTGTGGCGGCAGTGTGTGCAGCTCCGCGGGGATCCTTCCTCTAAGAGGCATCCATTAGTTACACTCCTCTCAGAACCTGTGGGCTTTATGGGTCACGGGTTCTGTTTCCCTCTGAGTGACAGCATGCCTGGAGAGCAGACCGCAAGCGCTGCGCCGTCGCACCACTCAACTAGAAACCTCCACACACAAATAAACAAACATCCACAGCGGCCTCCGCTACAGACAGAGGGATTCGAGGAATGAGGGAAATTTTATACACGAGCATCTTTGCTGCTTATCCGTGTGAGGTAGAACACTTATCGCTGCAGTAAGTGATGCTGGCTTGATGAGACATGCTCTTTTACTGGGCTCATGGGCCTCGGGGCACACAGACAAACAGACTGTCTAACAGCTTCCTGTTTATGGTTGGGAACATCCTTGTGGCTGTAAGATGTGCTACATCTCCTAATCTAAATGTGGTACAGATCTAGTATTTATCGACTCTAAAACCACACAAGAATCAAAGAAGGGCAAAACCAACTCAAGAGTGTGAAGAAAACTAATATATTTGAGTCTGTATCGCTTTCAGCTAGAATTACAAGTTTAGTTTCTACTGTAAAGTAGATGTTTTCCAGTGTGTTCGCATCTGAGCTTGATGGACTGAACAGGAGAAATCATCCGGAGAAGATTTCTATAAACGCTATGGACCAGTAGTAGTTCAAAGGTGTTTACGAGGTCAGACAAACTTTTATGGAAAGCTGTTTGGAACTCCTGAAATCCACTACAAATGGACTTTATTCAGGCCCGATTTTGTTTGAAATGACATAACATTTCATTCTCTGATTTAACCGAGAGTATATCATTGCCTTTTGTGTAGACCAACCTACGATATTATAGAGCGCTGCTGGTATGGCCTGATATTGTTGGCCAACCTTGAAGTTGGCATCACCTTGCTTTGCTTAATAAAAAGCCAATAGGACTTTTCCATTGGCTTTTGGATTATTGCTTAATAAGCTACAGTCCCCTGCACTAATATTGGCACCCTTGGTAAATATGTGACCGTGGACCACAAAACCAGTCATAAAGGTCAATTTTTTTAAATTGAGTTTCATACATCATCTGAAAGCTGAATAAATAAGCTTTCCGTTGATGTATGGATTTGTGTTTGTTAGGATAGGACAATATTTGGTTGAGATACATCTATTTGAAAATCTGGAATATGAGGGTGCAAAAAAATTAAAATATTGAGAAAATTGCCTTTAAAGTCGTCCAAATTAAGTTCTTAGCAATGCATATTACTAATTAAAAATTAAGTTTTGATATATTTACAATAGGAAATTTACAAAATATTTTCATGGAACATGATCTTTACTTAATATCCTAATGATTTTTGGCATAAAAGAAAAATCAATCATTTTGACCCATACAATGTACTGTTGGCTAATGTGCTACAAATATACCCAAGCTACTTAACTGGTCCAGGGTCACATTTGAGGAACGCAAAGGCCAAATTCCCTTAATCATCCATCATAAGGAGTAGCACCAAAGAATATAGCTCTGATGTGCAGAACAAGATTGTTGAGCTTCACAAAACACAAAGTGGCTGTTTAAAAAATAGCTAAAGCATTGAAAACCCCCATTTCCACCATCAGGACAGTAATTAAGAAGTTCCAATCAACTAAATATGTTACATATGTGCCTGGACATGTGTTCATATTGTCCTAATGCATGGTGAGGAGGACAGTTTGGATCACAGGATCACAGCAGGAGAATTGCAGAGATAAGTTGAGTCTTGGGGTCAGAAAGCCTTAAAAATAAATAAATCAATAAAAAAAAAAAAAATAAAAAAATAAAACAACCCATACATCACCAATAGGGATGGGAAGATTCACTAATTCTCTCAATGCATCGGCATAAAAAGTTAACGATGAGATGCATCGATTCAAGTTGGCATTTGTATCATGATGCATCATTTCTAACATATTTGCATCGGCAAAAGCCCTATAAGAAAATGCACTATACTTTTGTTGTTTAGAAATTCAGTTTTAGAGACAATGAGTCACATAAACCAAAGAAATAAAAGCGATCCTATTTTTTCCACTGCATTGAATTGTGTTAAATTGAATCGAAATCGGATCGCACTGCATCGCTCATCAAAAAAACCAACCCCAGCATATACAGTTGTCATTTTCATTCTTGCAGCACTCTTTTGAGCAATACATTTTTAAGTAACAAGTCATTTCAGAGTTGTAGAAAGCCATTATTTTAATTTATAATTTTTACTTTTAATAGATGTTTTGCCTGTTAAGTACTTACCTATGATTTCCGCGGTACGGAAAATGCGGACGTAGTAGGCATTCAAATTATTAAACGTCCTAAAACACAGAATTTGATAACAATAAAACATATGGTGAGAAAAAATAAAACATTTCATAGGGCCCATAAACGTCATTTTTGTTAGACCTTTATTAAATTGATGTGAAATTGTATGTGTTTCATGATTTTAATTAATTAGACATGCTGTTTGATTAATAAAATATAATTTACCATTAAAAAGGAGTTGAGAAAAATTTAAATGGAAAAAAAACAGAATCCTGAAAAATTAAAACGCAAAAAACGGAATTTGGAAAAAAATAAAACGGATTTCTTAAGGCCCTAGTTAAGACAGCACAGCAGAGAAATGCAACAGAGTTGTTGTTGTGTAAGATCAGAATATGACCCAAGCTGGATGCTAAATCCAGTTGCCCACACATAAGTACCACAAAGCGACGTGGGGGAGCATATGCATTACCCAGCAGGCCACATCTATGACAAAACAAACATTTTTTTTCTTCTCTTCAGAATAATGTGCACTGATGAATAGTGCTCAACAAGACCAGGGACGTTTATTATTGTTAGCAAAGGGGTCGATTTTGATTTCATGTTGTCAAAATAATGAAGGACCGTTTTAACAATCCACAAAAATCAGACGATTTTTTCCCGCCCTTGCAAGATCTCCCAATTAAATGCAAATTCATCTCACATGTAGGCCTTTATTTGTCATTCCACATGTGTAGACCCAGCCCATTCATGAATCGTACATGCGAAAAGAATCAAACTAACCGTGACAGGCATCAACAGAGCCGAGTGATTCAGTCTGTGATCTCACGTCAACCTAGAAACCTCACAGTCCATTACCTATAGAAACAGCGATCAAAACCTCTCCGCTGCTCGTGTATCTGTATTCATAGTGCCGGTTCCCAAAGGTAACGAAAGCTGCGGCGCTTAAGATTGGCTAGCGTAGGCTCTTTAATGTCTGCAATACTAACAAGGCTGGCTCGCAGCTACACAAAGCAAGCGTCTCCATTGCTTCGCTGGCGACCCGGCGGCACCAGGGGTCAGACAACCCACACTTCCTCTAATTGGGTTGATGGAGAGTGAGAACTGCCACGGGGTGCAGGCTGTAAATAAAAGACAGGCCACGGAGCGGAGGAGAGATCGACACAGTTTACTGTATGCTAATGCACTTCTTTTTTTTTTTTCATTTATACTGCTCATGCTCTCATCCTCTCTGCCCTCCGAAGAATTATTTAACCTGAAAACATTTATAATTCATAGAACATCAAAACACGTCTGCAAGTATGACATTTATGGAGAGTTTGTCAATATCTCTCCGATGGTAAAGCGATGTTAAGCTGCCTTTTGACTCTTTTTAATTAAAAAAAGCTGATTCGGATCACTTTGCCTTGTCAGTCAGCTCCTGTTTTAAACGTGCTGTGACTTTTGGGGCATTGTGCAAATTAGCATACGGAGTTTTAACCTGCAGTAAAAGGCCATGTCACTGATGTTTGTTGAGCGGAGAGCTGAACTTCACTCGTTGAATGACTGATATGATATTCACGCTCGACTGGAGCTCTGAGTTACTAACGGGCCTAAGTTTGCCTTGGCTCATTTTCAACGCAAGAGATGTTGCCGGTAACCTTCAGCCAACAGCGGACTACCTGACGAGTCCTAAATCTGACAGCCTGTCTGTGTGTCGCTCAATGCTTTGCAAAAAAAAAGAAAACGATGAAGCCAAATGACTAAAGAAGGCAGATATTCTCCATCAGTGCTGCACCAGCAGTCGAGCTTATATTTTACAATCTGCAGTTCATTTCCTGACCCAATGTACTTGATGGCATTCACAGGAGAGTCAAACTATAGGGAATGAAAGCACTCTGGTGAGTCACAGTCAAGACACACAGACACCCACTCTCGTACCTCAGGCTGCGGCAGAGAAAAAGCAGCCTAAGAGCTTTTGCTGCAACATCTTCCCCTCTGTAACCAACAAGAGAACAGTCAAGAGCAAAAAAAAACCCACAGCAAGCCTCTTTATAAACACTTCTATTAGTTCACCAGGCTTTCAAACGCTTCTGCCCAAATACAGCATCGACAGCTGCAGGGGTTTGTCATCTTAGGAGGAGAAGGAGGGGATGAGCGGCCCAAAACAAGATGATCAGGGACAGGGGAAGTGCAGAGAGAAAGCGAGAGAGTGCAGGGGGAAATCAGAGCAGAAATATTGACTTTATTGTATCAACTTCTGTTTTCCCACCTAAAGGGCCAATGGGCATTTCTAGCTAGGTAGTGATCAAAGCCAGGTGAGGTGTCAGTACAACTAAACCTCCAGAAAGTCACCTTCTGCTACCTAGAAAGAAGCTGTGAGTTATTGTTAGGCTCTGAAATGAAATTTCATAAAGATCATGGATATTAAGCTGTATTTAATAACTGACTGGAAGATAAATTCTCACATCAGACAAGAACAATTCAATATAAAACTCCCTGAGTGCAATGGGGGGAAAAAAAATAAGTTGAAAATAATATGTTTTACAAGAAAATACTATTTCACAAAAAGTCATGCTTATTCAGTACGTTAGTTTACATTTCTTTGTAATTAATTGTGAAAATTATTAGCAATTTCTGAATAAAAATTATTTCTATATCAAATTTTTGTATGTATATACACACACTACTGTTTTTGCTAAATGTTTTAGGGATGCACCGATACTGGTATCGGTATCGGGCCCGATACTGAGCTCCTGTACTCGTACTAGTACCCGTTAAAATGCCCTGATACCAAACGTTGATACCACACAGCATGTGACAAGTGCGTATTCAGGCAAAGAAACACCGACAACAGAACAACAGACAGCATAATGGAGTCATTAGAGACTAAGAATGTCTACGAAGTATATGTATGCAAGCAATATAATGTTAAACATTCAGTATTATCGCCTGTATAGCTGGTGCGTGCGAGCAAAGCACACAGAGTGGATTGAGCTTGCGGCGGCGAAGATGTGCGGGCTTGTCGAGTTAAGATCCCGTCTTGACATCACTGGAAAGTTTGTAGTTCGGTCAGATATGTCAAAAACAAGTAAAGCAAAAGCAATGCACAAGTTATTTAACAGTAGAGAGAGAGAGAGAGAGAGAGAGAGAGAGACAAAGAGAAAGAGAGACAGCGCGCACTTTTGTTGCGTGATCTTTATTCATGTTCGCTGCAACTTAAATTTCTGAAAATATCAGAGTTAGGAGATTCATGACGAGTGGTTTCCTGCATTATTACAACAAAACATGTGATTACAGTACTGAGCCGCTGCAGTGGAGCAGTTTAATGCTATTAAATTAAAGATGATGTACCATAGAGCACAAAAAAAAAAAAAAAAAAAAAAAAATGAACAGTAAAAGTAACAAAACACATTTTAATGGCCATAATTAAGTGTAAAAATAAAAATAACTAAGGGATATATAGTCAAACCAAAAAATTATTCAGACACCAAATATACACCACCTAATTTTTTTTTTTTTTTTTTTTTTTGCTAGTGGGTGCAGGACACAGTTTATGATAATGTGATAATGTGAAAAATGTTGTGTGATGATGTGAGAAAAGGTATCTGAATACATTTTGGTTTGACTGTATCTATTTGATAAATGAAGTTAACCAACTAACATTATACATATTATTTTAGTTTCTGTACCCAATCTTTGACAAATTTACTGGTTAAATTTAAAAATATCGGTATCAGTACTCGGAATCGGCAAGTACCAAAAATAAATGTATCAGTATCGGACGAGTACTGGAAAAAGTGGTATCAGTGCATCCCTAATGTTTTTAAAAGAAGTCTCTTATGCTGACCAATGGTGCATTTATTTGATCAAAAAGATTTTTTTCCCCTCAGTGTTTCATGATCTATCAGCAGTCATTCTAATATGCAGATCTGGTGCTCAAGAAAAGTAGTAGTAGTAGTAGTAGTAGTAGTAGTAGTATAAATGTTGAGAACAGTTGTGCTGCTTAACATTATTTGTGCAAACCAGAACACTTTTTTTATTAAAAAAAACTGGATAGATTACTTGCAAATTGTAATCCAATTGTAATCCAAAAACTGTAGTTTGTAATGTAATCCATTGCATTAAACATTTTAGGTAATATAATCAGACTACTTTTAGATTACTTTTGATTCATGTCGTTTGTTATATTGATTTAAATAGACTAATCTTGCACCATGCTAATATAAAAATATAAAGCAAAGATTAAGAAAATATATTTCATTCATTGTTATTAAAACATGAAGTGCATTAAACATTATATATGTTAAAGTTTCTTTGACGTATATAATGCAGTGAAGAGGGTTTATGAGTTTGATGAAAGGCTAATAGTTAATTAAATCATAAAAATGTTAAATGTAAATAAGTCTTTATAAAATAAAAATAAAAAATGTACATATATATATATATATATATATATATTTTATTTGTATACCCACGTGTCATGTGACCATAACAAACATCAGAGAACCATGACCATGCAATAAAGTCAATATTTCTGCTCTGATTTCTCCCTACACTTTTTCGCTCTCTCTCTCTGCACTTCCCCTGTCCCTGATTATCTTGTTTTGGGAAAAAAATGTTATATGATGTATATTTCACTTTTATTGTGACAGCAAACCTTTTATTTATTTGGAATAATGTGCACTAATGCACAATAACAGCTGGAATGCGCATTAATAAAACCATAGTCTGGTATGCTGTTATGAATTATAGTATGACATCAAAAACTTTTATTTTTGAAGAACTAACAAAAAGTGGGCTGAACCTAAGATTTGAAAAACATTTTTTTTCCTAACCTGTATGACCTGCTTTCTTCTGCAGAACACAAAAGAAGATTTTTTGAAGAATTTTGGTAATCAAACTGTTTTAGTGACTATTGACTTTGAAAAAAAGAAAGGAAAAACATTATCAAAATATCTTTTTATGTTCCGTAGAAGATTGAATGTCATACAGGTTCGGATTGAGATGAGGGTGAGAAAATGATGACAGGACTTTGAAATCACGTAATCCATGAAAAAGTAACTGTAGTCTGATTAAAAGCCTTTACTCTCACTTTTGATCAAATGATTGCATCCCTGATGACTAAAAGTATTTATTTAAAAAAAACATTATTAAATTGTACTATAAATCTATAAAAGATAATAGTAAATAAATAAAAAAAATATAATAATTAAACACATTAAAAACTAATTACGTGCAAACATCAACACACTTTGACATGCACTCTTGAAGGAGTCCACTTTCAGAACAAAAATGTATAGATAATCTACTCACCCCCTTGTCATCCAAGATGTTCATGTCTTTCTTTCTTCAGTTGTAAAGAAATTATGTTTTCTGAGGAAAACATTTCAGCATTTTTCTCCATATAACAGACTGATATGGTGCCCCTAGTTCGAACTTCCAAAATGCAGTTTAAATGCGGCTTGAAACGATCCCAAATGCAGTTGTAAACAATCCCAGCCGAAGAAGAAGGGTCTTATCTAGCAAAACAATTGGTTATTTTCATTAAAAAAAAAAAAACAATTTAAATACTCTTCGATCTTAAATGCTCGTCTTGCCTTTCTCTCCCTGAACTCTGTGTATTCTGACTCAAGAAAGTTAGGGTATGTCAAAAAACTCCAATCGTATTTTCTCCCTCAACTTCAAAAATCATTTCAAAATCATTCTACATCGCTGCAGGAGTACCGACCCAGTCTTTGCAAAGTGAACATGCAAAGACGATGAAACACCCTTAACAAAAAAGGTAAAACAGCGAATATAGGACGATTTTGAAGTTGAGGGAGAACATGGGATGGGAGTTTTTCGACATACTCTAACTGTCATGAATCTGAAAAAAAAAACAGGCAGAGTAAGACAAGACGAGTGTTTGACATTAAAAAGTATATAAATAGTATTATTTTCATGAAAATAACCGATTGTTTCGCTAGATAAGACCCTTCTTCCTCGCATTTGGGATCGTTTGAAGCTGCATTTAAACTGTATTTTGGAAGTTCAAACTCATGGCACCACTGAAGTCCACTATATGGAGAAAAATGCTGAAATGTTTTCCTCCAAAAAATTAATTTCTTTACGACTGAAGAAAGGAAGACATGAACATCTTGGATGACAAGGGGGTGAGTGCATTATATGTAAATTTTTGTTCTGGAAGTGGACTTCTCCTTTAAAGAGAAACTGCTCTTCTAGAGAACTCTTAAAGGGTTACATCTTTGCCATACTATTTCACTAAGCATTTAAATTAGTTAAATAATTGGATAAATAATTATCCAAATCATACAACAGGGAGATGGAATCAAACACTCAATTGTCACATTTTTAAGAAAGAAAGAAAGAAAGAAAGAATATTTAAAGAGGCTTGAAGTCACACAGAGTGGGTGTGTGGACATAATGTGACACGTGCACTCTCTCACACTCAACCTAGACCGTATTAAAATAGCTGTCATTCTAAAGGCCTTCTCCATACCCACTGCAGGTAAATTAATAAAGCTTCTCACTCTGCCTTCTGTTTGAGGGGGAACACCATTAAGACCAATCCTTTAAAATGGCAATTTAAACAAGGTGTGAAATAACATGAGACTACTGGAACTTCTTGATTGCTATGACAACCCAGGTTCATTTCTGCTCCTCTGAAAATAATCCAATCACCAAATCAGCCCTCAAAGCACCTTAAAGGCACCATGGAGGGAAAAATGGAGATGTGCAGCTGCTTACCTTAAACAATACAAACTAGGGCATGAGAAATCAGAATAATTTTTAAGCAATTTTTATTTTACACTCCTAAAGGGAGAGTTCACCTAAAAAATGAAAGTCCTGTCATTATTTTCTCACCCTCATGTCAATCCAAACCTGTATGACAGTCAATCTTCTACGGAACATAAAAAGATATTTTGATATTGTTTTTCCTTTCTTTTTTCAAAGTCAATAGTCAATAAAACAGTTTGATTACCAAAATTCTTCAAAAGATCTTCTTTTGTGTTCTGTAGAAGAAAGCAAGTCATACAGGTTAGAAAAAAATAAAAAATAAAAAAAATGTTGTTGGTTCTTCAAAAAGAAAAGTTTTTGATGTCATACTATAATTCATAACAACATACCAGACTATGGTTTTATTAATGCACACTCCTGTTCTTATTATGCATTAGTGCACATTATTCCAAAGAAATAAAATGTCTGCCTTCACGATAAAAGTGAAATATACATCATGTAACTTTTTTTTCTTTTTCTGCATTTCTCTCCTACCGCAGAGCTCTAGTTTGTAGTTGATTTTCTAATAAACCAATAAAGTTTTATGTGTAAAATAAAATATTGAAAGCCCTCAGGCTGTGTAATCCTGGTGGAACATTTATTTTTAAATGTGTATCATCAAGCCAAACTTTTTTTTATAAGTCAAACTTGCAGGCCCGCACTAATTGTGCGATTCCATCTCCTGTCATCAGTCAAAGTTGAGGGTGTCATATATCCTAGCATAACCTGAGAGCCTACTCAGCTCACTGTGGATAGAGAGAGATGTTAAAAAGACTAAATAGCAGCTCATCAGAGGACGGAGAGAAGAAGAGTGAAGGCGCTGGGGACGTGTTAGCAGCGGCAGAATAAAAAAACAGACACTCTCCGCTGAATGATAATGTTATAACACCAGGCTAGATAAAACCCCAACCAGAAGTGAATTAAGCAGCCCTGCACCTGCAATCCACAGTCCTAATAGATATTGATGGAGTCAGTCAGTTAAACAGTGAAACAATTAGACCGCTCCCCTCACCAACCCTCACCCCTCGACTTCAGACAATTACAGAAGCGCCAGGACGGTGTAGCCCTTAGCAGAGTCTACATCGCACAGCCCATCTCTCTCAGGGCCCCAGAGCAACTACCCCTCTTGCTGAGGCTCAAACACAGACAGATTGGAGCTCATTATACCTCCAGTGGGGAATAGCGCCCCTGCCTGAGGGACTTCAACTTGCCTATGCAATAGATTAGGGGTCTGTTGCGAACTAGGAACCTAAAGCGCACTTGTGCTCTAGCATCAGGGTGAGCGAGAGGACGTTCGTGTGAAGGATAACAATAGTAAATGGGGCACGCGGAACAAGAAAGGTCAGGCCGTGGCTGTATAAATGTATGAGCCATGAACTCAACATGACACTGAAAGAAAAAAGAGGAAAAAAAGAGAGGAGCAAAGGAGTTTTGTCAGCCGAGAAGGCTGGAGAAGTTGGGTCACGGAAACCCGCACGGAATCCGCACACTCATTTCGCAATTTCTGTGCTGATTGTGGATGAAGGTCAGAGGAAATCTGTTTGAATATGGTTTTAAACGGCCCTGAGAGTACAAAACTCTTGCTGGTAGCTGAATGCATCATTTGATTATTTCCAAAAAATCTCACAAATGAACATGCAAGGAGGTGGAGGAAGGATGTGGAGCTGGTGGAGGATATTATAAATATATATATATATATATATGTATATATATATTAGCAGCGTTGTCACAATACCAAAATTTTGACTTCGATGCAATACCCGACTAAAATATCACGATACCACTATTGAACCAATACTACGAAAAAACATAGAACAATAGGAAAAGAAATTGAATAATAGATGATCCAAATCATAGTTATTTTATGTAGCAAAACAAAGCATTTCATCCCCCCTTTAAAAAAAAAATAATAGTGCCACTACACAGGATTACTACATTAAAAAAATATTTATCAAAATGCATGTCTAATTAATTGAAATCATGAAACTTGCAGAATTTAACAGCAATTTAGTAAAAGTTTAACAAAAATTACATTTTAATAATATTTTTATTAGTAGTAGTAGTATCTTTTCATTCAGTAACATATTAATATATTTCTGACTATCAAGTTAAACCGAACTTTTATTTTGACGGGTTGCTGACAGGTTTTCATTATATGACAATAGTTTTCCGCAAAATGCTCATGAAGTGACTCTCAGAGCGGTTCTACAGATTATGTTCATGTGTTCATGTTCTCATATATTGAGGCGGCATAGGCCGAAAACACCACAAGCGTCACGTGTATGTGTGTAGTAAACAAAACTGCATTCACTAACACAGACACGCAGAAATATGGCTCTGTTAAAATGCATTCTTAAAGTACCGGTACTAGTAAAATGAGGAATTGTACCATTTTTAAAAGCAGGGTATCGCGATACTTTTTAAGTACCGGTATATAGTGCAACACTAATATATATACATATACACACAAACACTACTGCTCAAAAGTTCGTGATCAGTAAGACTTGTAATGAGCATAAGAGATAAGCCCTTTTAATGTTTTTTATTTGTTTTTTTTATAATTACATGTATTTATCTGGCCATAATAAATAAATATAATAATAATAACAATACTTAATATTATTATTATTTATAAATAAATAAATAAATAAATACTTTTTTATTCATTCATTCATTCATTCATCTGTTTATTTATTTATTTATTCATTCATTCATTCATTCATTCATTCTGATTAATCCTCATGTTACTCCTGGTAACCCGTTCTGGTTACCAAAATGTCCTCTTGTTTGTTCAGTGGAAAAAAGAAATACAGGTTTGGAACAACGGGGTGATGAAATTTAGATTTTTGGTTGCACTTCAAACATTTTACAATGGTATTACTAACTGGTAGCTACTGGTTGCTGATCCAAGATCAGCTTGCAAGAGCCAATGCCTAGCTTGGATCATTTAAAATCCAGCTCAAAATCAGCTACAATGTTCCAAAATACAGCTACCTTTTTAAGATGGATTGCACAGCAAGGTCTAGCTATATGTTTTGCAGAAATAAAAAACATCCCGCACACACACACATCCAGGAGGAGATGAGTGTGTCCTGAGGAAATCACCCCACCCCATTTCACAGTATCCCAGTGGTCTGGCTGCTTTTCTCTGTGATGTTTATACTCTAGTGACCCAAAGCCCCAGAGAGAGCCTGACCTCAGTCAGCACATCTAATCCTGTGGGATAAACAAAAAACACACTGCTTTATTCATAAGCCCCACACTTACACACCACACAAGTTCTTCATAATTGATGACACCGCTCGCAACACTGCCAACCTCCCCTGTAATGAGACTGTATGTCAGAACCACCTCGTTCTCTCAAAGTCAGAACAATACCACACATATTCCAGCCCGCCGGCTTCAGCACCAGCAAACATGGCCCCAATTTAACTTGTTTTTGCCTTAATACGGCCTCTTAAAACAACCATTTCCATTCATCCACTAGACAACAACTCCCACCTGAAGACAGCCATCACCTTCTGAGGCAATCATGGTGCATTTTGCTGAACACTTGAGAGAGTAATGAGCAGAGATACACAGACACCTTTACTTATTCATAGTCAGTAAAGATACTCTTAGCTTTAAAAGCTCAGCGCTGCCGCTGTCAGGCGTCTCGTCCCTGAAGGAGGACCTCCTGTGCTGCTGTAACAATACGGACACACACCTAACGGCCTTGTTAATGCAAGGAAAGGCATCAGTAACAACCCTCAAACACTCCAGAGAGCCGCTGACCTTCACAGAAGCCCCTCCATATTCATACAGCTGCAGGTTCTGACTCACGCCGTGCACATACAACCACCTGATGTTGATCTTATGTCGGCTGTGTGTATACATGATTCATTCATTGATTAGTTGCTTGGTCAAATGGACGGTCTTTCTGCAGGCTTGTTTTCATTCTACACACGTTTATTAATGACCACTCACAGCTGGAGGGGCTTGCTACATATACGTGAACACATCAGAAGCACAAAATATATGCGGTCATTAAAGTTTAAATGAAGTAGACCACCTGGGGAAGACTGTTCCTGTCTCTTTGATTATTTAAAAATGATCCAGCCTCTGCTCTGAAACGCCTTTGGAGAATTATATGGGTCAATGACAAATAAGTCCAAGGAAAAAAAAACTACTTTAACGTGTAGTCTTTGCATTCATGTACTTTAATAAGTACATCCTGTGTGGTTAATTAAAATAAAATAAAATAAAATAAAATCCACTTTATATATGTGAGTGCACACAATGTAAATACAAAAAATAAGTAAATAAAAAAAAATTAAAATATTTTTAAATGCTACTATATTCTAT
Source organism: Cirrhinus mrigala (assembly GCA_036247105.1). Taxonomy (NCBI): domain Eukaryota; kingdom Metazoa; phylum Chordata; class Actinopteri; order Cypriniformes; family Cyprinidae; genus Cirrhinus; species Cirrhinus mrigala. The sequence continues at coordinate 7,277,868 of CM070020.1, read as the reverse complement.
ATAATAATAATGATAGTAATTTATTATTATTATTATTATTATTATTATTATTATTATTATTATTAAACATCATAAATTATTAATTGATAAACACTGAATTTTAATTATAAAAAAGGTAAATAAAAATAAATTACAATAATAAAATTAAATATATTTTCATTTTTATAATTATTATTTATATTACTTTTTGAGCAGCAACACAACATTCTTGCCATAAAAGAGCTGCTGTATTTTATTGGGTTGAGAAAATATAATATAATATAATATAATATAATATAATATAATATAATATAATATAATATAATATAATATAATATAATATAATATAAGAATAAAAAAATAATCAGATCAACACTGGGTATAATAATTATATTTTATGTATTTAAATGAATGAATGAATGAATGAATAAATAAATAAATATTGGTTTTTTTATAAATATTATTTACATTAGATTTTGGGCGTCGTTTCTTGCCTTAAAAGAGATACTGTATTTTATTGGGTTGTATTAACATAACATAATATAATATAATATAATATAATATAATATAATATAATATAATATAATATAATATAATATAATATAATACAGAATTAAAGGTTTACATAGTCATTTTAACTCATAGGTCTAAATCCACATTATTATAAAAAAGAAAAAACAGATCAACACTGATGTAACAGTTATATTTTATGTATTTAAATTAATAAATAAGTTAATAAATTAATTAATTAATAAAAATTTATTATTTAATAAATATTATTTATATTAGATTTTGGGCAGTAACACAATGTTTCTTGCCATAAAAGAGATAATGTGTTTTAGTGGGTTAAAATAAAATAAAATAAAATAAAATAATAATAATAATAAATAATAATAATAAATAATAATAATAAAAATAATAAAAATAATAATATTCCTTTTAATTCGTAGATTAAAATCCACTATAAACACTATAAAAGAGAACAGATAGGGCAAAAATGTGAACCATGCCACTGAAGTACACAATAGAAGCCTTAATGGCATAAACTGTAGGTAAATTAAAGTAGTAGATAGATAACCCTGAATTAAAACCAGCCCTATATATACCTATAGCTAATGAGGCTTTGTCTTCATGGGGTACAGTTTGATTGCCATATCCCCCATCTTTAAAGGTTCTCCTATTTATAAGTCTTCACATGGATAGGGAAAAGCAGTTAATTTGAAAGACTTCATTTGAGGCATATTCGGGGAATCAGTTCACCACCATCCACTAAATCATCATTTTAATCAGCAAGAAGCCTTTTCAGCACACCCCGGATGGCACATGCTACCCAGCAGAGCGCGAGTCTCTCCACGTGTGGAACAAACGGCACAGGCAGACCTGACGAGATCCCGGCAGTTGGAAGATTGGATCCTTAACCCTTTGGGAAACAGGCGTGCCATTGGTATGCAAAGAAATGAGGGAAACAGGAAAATGAGACGGCTTAACAAAGCACCACTATGCAGTCAGAATGAGGTTTATTTGACAGGTCTCAGCACTGTTGAGAATTCAGAGAATTCTGAGCGAAGACCCACGGGATGTTTCCCTGCTTGCTATGGGTGACGTGAAATCACAGGGGTCCCTGTTCAATAGGTTTATTCAGTCCAAAACGTACACCCACATGCCAAACACGTAACCGGCGATGCAAGCTAGCTAGCTTTTCTCACCTCCCGCGTGCCTCATGCACAGTGGGCGGAGACGAGCAGATACAAGCAGCGGCCAATCTGAAATATTCCCAAAACACACATCGTCCTGTCAGAGCTGATGACATTACACTGCTCTTTAATAGCGCACAGTCTACGCCGAGAGACTAATACACACTAATGTACAGAAACAAAGGCCATTCATCCAGACAGATAATCTTCTGATCCAATTGAAGGCAAAGCAATAGAAAAAGTGAGAGCATACTTTGCTCAAATGAAACGCACTCGACTTAAGCGAGTACCATGCTGTTCACTAAGGGCCCCTGTTTGGAAATTAAATTGCAGCTCATCTAGGGAATGAATAAACAGACAAATTCAGGGGTTTAAAGTCTATTCAGAGATTTGGTTTTAATAAAGGCATTGCGGTATGTAGACGCCATAATCCTACAATCGCATCAGTTACATACAGTAGTGCACTATGATAGGGACTGTTAAAGAATCACATTCATAACAGAAATGAATACAAATTTCCAGAAAAAAATCTAAATCAAATATACCTATAAAACTCAGTCCTCAACAGTGAATAACACATCTCTTTCAGTTCATCTTGGTTTCTAACCTGAAAACCATCAAGGAGATGAATGTCCATTTCTCATAGATATTGATTGCCATTGGTCATTTATCAAAGGCTTTATAAAAGATTAACTACCAGTCTACATTCATAGCGGTTCTGCTAATTTGCTGGTAATATCAGATCAATACGGCCAAGCTAATGTATGCGTATGAAAAGATGTAATGGGATTATGCCTACGAGGGTAAATAGATAGTTTGTGCTTGTTGGTGAAGTCATTTTAAATTAGCAAGTTTGTCAATTGCTTTCATTTCCTCTTTCAGTTGATTTCTAGCTTTGTGTTGGGCAGGTGATTGATTACGCATTCCTTCAAGCGATATTGTTTAGATCCCACCATTAGCAAACAAGCTGCTTAACTATCTTTAATCTATGAACAAAAGAGGTTGAATGAGAAATCAATTATTTAAATCTAAAAAACAATTAAATATTCTACAATTACAATTTTTTATATTTTATTTTATTTTATTTTTTTATTTGTTTAAGCTTCTAGAATTGAACTAAACAGATTTGGTACTTTAAAAGATTAGTTCACTTCCAGAATAAAAATTTCCTGATATCCCCCCCCACCCCACCCCCACCCCCACCACCCCCCACCATGTCCCCATGTCATTTAAGATGTTCATGTCTTTCTTTCTTCAGTCGAAAAGAAATTAAGGTTTTAAACGGGTTGAATTAAGGTTTTAAACGGGTTGAAGGTCCACATTGCAGTTTGAATGCAGCCGCAAAGGGCTCCACATGATCCCAGCTGAAGAATAAGGGTCTTATCTAGTGAAACAATTTGTCATTTTCTAAAAAAATAAAAAAATAAAATGTTTATCCTTTTTACCCACAAATGCTCATTTTGCACTAGCTTGACTTCACGCATTACGTAGTCACATTGGAAAGGTCACGCTTGATACAGGGGGACATACTGACCCAGGGTTTACAAAGCAACCATGCAAAGAAAGAAGGCCCTTTACAAAAAAAAGGTAAACGGTAATTGCAAGCAGCAATTACCGGGGTTAAAGTGCTTTAAAGCACTTAAGCACATATGAAAGATATTATATATTATTTAGCAAGCCTATAAACACCTAAATCAATAATTTAAAAGCATTTTTGTCTAATCCAGGTAATTAACCACAGAAATATGATGTTTTTTAAACATTTATGACTGTTATAGTGCCAGCTGTGGTCTGAGCTCCCTAAAACTCCCTAAAATCATTTAACAATGGTTTGATTGACAGCAATGGTTCTAGAGGCAAAGGAACACTCCACTTTTTTTGAAAATAAGCTCATTTTCCAAGTCCCCCAGAGTTAAACAGTTGAGTTTTACCGTTTCCGAATCCATTCAGCCGATCTCCCGGTCTGGCGGTAGCACTTGCATCTTGTTCACAAATGACCAAAGAGTTTTGATATTCTTCCTATTTAAAACTTGACTCTTCTGTAGTTACATTGTGTGCTAAGACACGCGGAAAATGAACAGTTGTGATTTTCTAGGCTGATATGGCTAGGAACTATACTCTCATTCTGGCGTAATAATCAAGAACCTTTGGTGCCGTACCATGGGTGCAGCAGGCGCAGTGATATTACGCAGCGCCTGAAAATAGGCTAACTTCCGTCATCATAACCAACGTGACCACCACTTGCACAGGGAGACTATTTTCAGGCACTGCATAATATCATTGCGCCTACTGCACCCATGGTGCGGCAACAAAGTTCCTTGATTATTACGCCGGAATGAGAGTATAGTTCCTAGCTATATCAGATTCAATAAACTATGCTAAGCTACGCTAAAAGTGCTACCGCCAGACCCGGAGATCGGCTGGATGGATTTGAAAACGGTAAAACTCAACTGTTTAACTCTAGGGCAGTTGGAAAATGAGCCGATTTTCAAAAAAAGAGGAGTGTTCTTTAAATCATTTATGCCTTTGAAAAATGAGATTTCTCATACACCTTTTGGGCCATGAGTTAAACAGGCCCACCGAGTTTCATTCCGATTGACCTCTGTTGCTTTGTCTAGTAGGTGCTTAAACTTCATCGGCCATAGAATCCGAGCGTGCGTTTTGTCCGGCGTGAGCCAAGGACTCCAATGACATAAAACACTTAAGCCTGCGACAAACAGTTGAGGAGTTGCAAGTGATTTCATACTTTTGATCACTGTAGTGCCCCCATCAGGCCAAATGGGGTGAGCCTTAGTGATGATGTAGACTGTGTGAGTACTACCATTCCTCCAAGTTTCAAGTCTCTACGACTTATGGTTTGGTCTGCCCGATCAGTTTATGTGGAGATTGCTGATCCTTGGCCTTTCTAACAATTACAGTAGGGTTTCAGCACTACACACTTGAACGCCTAACAACGATGTTGGATGATTTTCAAGTCGGAGGAGAAAATGAGATTGAGTTTTTCGCCCTACTCTACCTTTACACAAGTACACAGATGAAGAACTAACCACGCATGATGTTTTCCAAAAGAGAGCTGAGCTGATGCAAGATGAGCATTTTTACTTAACTTTTTTTTTTTTTTTCAGATTGCTTTTTCGCTAGATAAGACCCTCATTCCTTGGCTGGGATCGTGCTTTCGTGATCGGGTCTGCCCTTTGAAGCTGAACTGAAACTGCAATTTGGACCTTCAACCCATTGGCTCCCATTGAAGTCCACTATATGGAGAAAAATCCTGGAATGTTTTTCTCAAAAACCTTAATTTCTTTTCTGCTGAAGAAAGAAAGACATGAACATCTTGGATGACATAGGGGTGAGTATATAAGTGAAGTAATCATTTAACAGTACAATCCAGTTTAGCCAGACATTAAATACACTGCATAAACGCTGCACTGTGATTATTTAAGTAAACATGCATTCTTTCTATGCAAATAAGGCTTATTATAGATTGTATCTCATTCATTAGTCAAATCCCTCCAATGTGTTTCAGTGGTCAGAGGTTCCAGACGGAGATCCAAGCAAATGCAGCAATAAGCCAAAGTCTTTCTTAGCATAGATTAATGCACACAGATCCACCTGTTGAACCGCTTCTCATGCTGTACTCTTCCAATTTAAAGTCTCGCAAACATGTTCAGTAGTAGCTGATATCCACAACTCGCATCTCATGCACACTTGACACAATCTCAGCATTTAAGTACAAGCTTGAAAGATCTTGGTAAAATGCTTTAGTGTTTAATGATCCCCGAGATCTATAAACAAGCTTTAAACTATTGACAGTTTTAAATTTGCACTGCATTAAGTCTGAGCAGTGCGGTTCAGGCTTCCATCAATTATACAGTATTATTCTTTACAGAGCTTGTCTCATTCAAACAACTTACTTCAACTCTAAGACATCATTTATTTACACAGAGACACTAAAGCTCGAGTCAACTACAGTGTGCCGAAGGAGACCTTGAGAGACTCGGCAAACATCTGTAGCATTGAAATCGCTCTGTGTGCAGCATCATGTGAATGGACTGTAATTACACTTTCTGTTTCTGTGTGGCTGAGATGAACTGTTTAGAACTCTAACCTTGCCAAGTGACTGCAGCACTGAAAGGTGATGCAGGATTTTAAAATACACCTGAACAGGCTAAATGACCCCATGTGCTGATCCGAATGGAGATTAATTGTCATGCCAGGAACCTTTCAATCAACTGGCCCAGCCATCAAGGGCATCATCTCATTCACACTGTAGTTAATGGGCACCCCTAATGCTCCTTGTTAATAGTTCCTGTCTTTCACTTACACAGATGGACTTTGAAATGTTACCTCTGAGATCAGTTTGGACAAACTTAAAGACATCAGGAAATTGAGTCTGCAGTGTTTTAAAACTCCATATTGTGATGCTTTTTTAAGGGAAACAGAATATTCAGCTGAACACAGAGTGGGAATTTTTATCATATTGTCCCATCATATTATATTATATTATATTATATTATATTATAGTATATTATATAGCCTAATATTATTATATTAATAATATTAATTATTAACATACATTTTTATTACGTTATTAAAATACTGATTTATAGTTATACTTAACTTATAATGTAACAGAAATTATTAACAAATTTTCCAACTGTCCTAATAAAAAGTAAAATAAATAAATATAAAACGTGATATTAATGTAAATGAGAAATTTTGTTTATGTATTTTTTTATCCTATTCCCCTCTTTGCCCTAATAATGTCAAAATGCCAGAGACTAAAGCATTAATCAATTAATTAATTACAATTTAAGAAAAAATAATTATTTTAAATAGTCTTCCACTATTGTAATAAAAAGTAAAATAAACAAAAAAAAAAGACATTAATATATTTATATAATTATTTTTAATAAAATGTTTCTGCTTTGTCCATGTACAGCCTAACTAACTAACTAAATAAATAAATAAATAAATTTACAATTTAATAAATAGTATTAATTAATGTTTTCCACTGTCCAAATGAAAAGTCTAATAAATAAAAAATATATAAATAAAAATAAGAATGATATATTACATTACATTATATTATTACATTATGTTACAAAGCCTAATATTATTATATTAATATTAATTATTGACAATCAAAAATATCTAAATATAAATAAGAATGATATATTATATTATATTATATTATAAAGCCTAATATTATTATATAAAAAGTAAAATAAATAATAAATAATTATAAAAAAGTGATATTAATGTAAATGAAAATTATATATTTTTTCCTATTCCCCCCTTTGTCCTAATAATGACAAAAAGCCAGAAACTGATGAATTATTTAATTAGTTAATTACAATTTAATAAAAATGTATATTTTAAATGTTTCCCACTATCCTAATAAAAAGTAAAATAAATTAAAAAATGCATATATCAATATAAATAAGAATTTTTTTTATTATTTTTGATCAAATTATCCTGCTTTGTCCATGTACAGTACAGCCTGACTAACAAAATAAATAAATGAATAAATAAACTTAAAATTTAATGAACAGTATTATTAATATGTTTTCCACTGTCCTAATGAAAAGTTAAATAAATAAAAATTAATATGAATATAAATATGATTAAATACTTTCATTATTTTTCCATCGAATTCTCCCTCTTTATTTATGTACAGCCCAATAATGACAAAAAGCCAAAAACTATAAACAACCATCTAACTAGCTAACTAAATAAGTAATTCCTGACATACAGCAAAAATGCCTTTATTTAAAGGAGCATTTATTCAAACACACCTCCACATGGCTTTTATATTCTGATAGGTGGCTGCAAATATATTTCTGTGCATCTGTTTGTGAATATATGGCAGCAAGGTCATTTCTGCAGGCTTTCATGCCAGTACACAAGCGGAATTAAATGTAGCGTTTGACTCATACACACAGCTGTCAACCTCCTTTAGGAACAGAGCAGAACAAACTCACAAACACACACAGGTGTGACTACGAACGCAAGAATCTCGCACTAACACGCTGTTCTTTCACAGCACATTGTTCATCCATAAAAATATAACAATCTAAAAAGCTCCAAAGAGATTTATAGGCTACGCCTTCACAGCGCACGGCATAAAAATAGTAATACCTGTGTTTATTTTCAGCTATGCTGTTCAACAGCCTGGAGCTGTCTAACTTACTTCTGCTGTTGTTGGAGTACATTATTGAAATGCTCTTGCCAAGGAAACACGTTTGTTACAGTGGCAAAGCATCTCCTGTGGCACATCCGCACTAATGCAGCCCGGTAGCCGTGCGGCGCGAGACCGGACACGTCTGAGCTGATCTGGTGTGATTGTGGACAGCAGGGTTTCACTCGTCAGCCTGACAGCTGCAGCAGAGCTCACTAAAGCAGATCACACTCGCACACAGACTGACGGGCCAGCTGGTCCAATAAGCCTGTAGTGACATATGAGCAAAGGAAAATCAACTTACTTACAACATCTAGAGGAGGAAAGAATTAAGGGAGAACAGGAGCCGAATGTTTGTCTTCTTCCTCCAACTGATAAAAAAAGAAAGAAAGAAAAAAAACAATCATGCATATTATGCCACATAGACTAACACAACACAACTCTCAGAGTCCTTAAACAAAAATATGTGCAGCTAAAAGCAATTTAATTTAGCTAGTACAACAACGTGTGAATTTCTATTTTTTTCCTCACTTTAAAAGCTAAAAGAAATGTTTACATTTGCTTTAAATAATGCTTGAACCTCAAAGAGTCAATTTAACAGATTTCACTTTTATGTACATACACTCTTAAAAATGCAACAACCCAGAATTGGGTGAAATATGGACAAACCCAGCGATTTGGTTGTTTTGACCCAGGTTAAATGTTCAATTCAACCTTCTGGGCAGTTTCATTTAACTCAACTATTGCTTAAAATTACAGTATTTCTTGCTTGAAATGAACCTCAAATATGTTCAATAAATAAAAAATTAATTGTAATAATTAAACAATATATATTTTTTAATTGATTATTAATAAATGTTCACCTTTTGATTATTGCTGATGCCTCTAGTAATTAGGTGTCTGATTTTTAATAAACAAACCTATTTTGCGTTCATTATAAGCCAGCCATATAGTAATTTTTTAAACAATATTCAGTTGGGTTAAACATTTAGTCGCTGTTGCTGGGTTTGTCCATATTTTACCCAATGCTAGGTTGTATTTAACCCAGCATTTGTTAGAGTGTACACTACCCCAAAAAGCTTATTACATGTAAATTGCATGCATTCAAAACAAAACAATACAAAATTATTGATAGACATGGAATATCGATTTTGGAAAATTTTTTATTTTATGATTAGAAGTTACTGTACATGAAAGCCATGAAACTAGCACAGCTATGGGAAATCAATTGCCAGCAATCAATTATAGAATTCAACAGCCATTAAACACAAATACATTGCAAAAATACCAAATCTATTCAAAATATTTCTACAGAAAGGAAAGAGTATAGTAACCAGGTTTCTTTCCATTTATGTTCAACAAATGTATTTATTTATTTTTAAGTTTTACTTTGTTTTTACTCTTCATGTTTCCCAGTTTAATGGCTGGTAAAAAAAAAAAAAGGTGATTTTTTATGTGTTTTAGAGAAGTTTCTCATGCAAAAATCCAGAAAAAACATCAATATTGTATAATATTACTTCGAATGAAAAATAACTATTTTCTATGTTAATATATTTTAGAATGTAATTTATTCCTGTGATGCAAAGCATCATTACTCCAGTTTTCAGTGTCACATGATCCTTCAGATATCATTCTAATATGCTGATTTTTTTTTAGCAATGTCAAAAACTATTGTGCTGCTTAATATTTTGTTGGAACCTTTGAGGGTTTTTTTCTCAAGATTGTTTTTTTATTTAATAAATAAAAAGTTAAAAAGAACAGCATTTATTTAAAACAGAAATCTTTTTTAACCATATGAACTACCATTTAAAAGTTTGTGATTAGTAAATTTCTGTTTTTTTTTTTTTTTTTTTGAAAGAAATTAATACTATTATTCACCAAGGTTGTGTTAAATTGCTAAAAATGATAGCAAAGACTGTTTGAGATTTCTATTTTGAATAAATGCTGTTATGTTTAACTTAAAAAAAAAAAAAAAAAAAAAAAACTCTCAAGCAGCACAACTGTTTTCCACATTAATAATAAAAGCAATAAATCAGCATATTAGAATGATTTCTGTAAGATCATGTGACACTGAAGACTGGAGTAATGGCTGATTAAAATTCTGCATTTCATCACAGGAATAAATTATATTTTAAAATATATTAAAATAGAAAACCATTATTTTAAACTGTAATAATATTTTACAATATTATTGTTTTTTTTCTGTATTTTTGATCAAGTAAATGCAGCCTTGATGAGGATAAAAATGCTTTAAAAAACTTTAAAAACCTTTACTTTAACTTTAAAAATCCTAAACTTTTGAATGGCAGTGTATGTGTGTTTGTTTGTCAAAAGCTCTCTGCCCCCAAACTGACACCGGAGACAGCTCTGTTAATCTGACAAATCCCTGACCAGTCTTACCACCCACCAGTGTTCACAAAACAAGCTCAACAACATATGTGTGCAACATACGCATGTGCACTTTTCATTTGTGTGTGCTTTACTGTGTCTGAAGGGGACTGCAGTGGACGCGTGTCGAACTTTCACACTTCATTGTGAGTTTACCAGCGTGACTGAAGGCCGGGGTGCGTGTAATTCTATTGAGAAGCAGCTTGTGAGTACACACAGAAAAGCTTCCTCTCACTGTGGGACCAGACCTTATCTAGCACTGAGAGACCAGCAAGATTATCAGCACGCTGACCCTAGTTTTACCCTGATTAACATTTACAAATAATACAGAATGGAGAATTCATCTTCATTTGTGCTTCATAGTCATACAGGTTTGATGACAGAGCGATGTCAACTCTAATAAGTTAAAGTCTGTGTAAATGCACTTCAGAGAATTGTTTCTAAACACAGAATATATGTTAGAAATGTATTGCTGAAAATACATTACAAAGACTGTGAACTGTGTAGTACTGAACTGTTTACAAAACAGCTCGGTCTCCTTTTTTGAATTTATAGTATTTGACAGTTGAGAGAGGCAGCAGCTTTCCAGCAAGTATGCGCGGTTTCAGCGCCAACAGCAGACACGCCCCCAGCATTTGAGAGCACAGAATACTGCTTATTAATTCAAGATTTTGATAACCTGTTTTATTTACTTGACTTTTTGTTTCGGAGTGTCTATTTACACTAAGTGCAAATAGCCAGCCTTGTTGGCAGAGGCTATTTACACTAACTCCGCCCACTAATTGGGATAGCCAGCATTACAAAAGACGGTCGGCAATTATCAGCTCTAGTGGTGTAGAAGGTATAGCGTGTTGTACTCTTTTTGATGCGACTGACCCGGGTTCGAATCCGCCTTCTGCCAAACTTTTTTTTCTCCCTTTTCAAATCTCATATCACATTATTTATTTTCAATAAAAATGTAGGAAATATTCAAAAGCTGAAAATAAAGTATCAGGTAGGGTTAGGGTAGTGGTAGGGAGATCTTTATTGTCCCAATAAGGTGGCATCCATTTAATAATTTAAATTAAAATTTACACTCAATAAGTTATTATTACATACTGTTTTATAATGTACTACAATACTGCGGTGCAGATCTTGCCACTTATTGCCACTATTTGCAATAAACAGTACAAAAAAAAAAAAAACCAGAAAATCCTGCTATTTTAACAGTGTAAACAGAATCTATAGCTATTTTCGATTAGTGTAAACAGCATCAATCACTATTTGCACAGTGCAAATAGCATATTGCTAAAAATACTGCTATTTTCACTTAGTGCAAATAGAATACATTGCTATTTGCAGTGTAAATAGCATCTAATCGCTTAAAAATACACTATTTACACTTAGTGTAAATAGCCGCTGCCATGTCACTCAAATTTGGATTTGGTGGTTAATAACATTTTTTTCAGAACACTTTTAATATTGCTTTACATGGACTTTAACTCAAGGTTAGTAATAGCAGAAATTGTGTTTTTGCACTACACATACTAACTCTTCCAATTTAATTGCATAAACATACATTAACTCAAATCTTCTGTGGTTAACTGCCTGCTGGTAATTGCAAATTTGCATGTGCAGTGTAACTAGCGAAGAGATTATCATTTTACTCTTACATGTACACACTTAAGCAACATACAGCATATATATTCTCAAGGTTTTGCAGCCCATCCTCAACATAACCTCATGCTCTACTCTTCTACCACAATGCTAACTCCAAAACTGCAAAATAACAGAAACCTCTTATAAATCCCAACATAAAATAACATTAAACACTCATACATCTCTCCCTGTATTAAAGGGATAGTTCACCCAAAAATGAAAATTCTGTGATTAATTATTCACCCTCATGTCGTTTGTTCATCTTCAGAATACAAATTAAGGGATTTCTGATGAAATCTGAGAGCTTTCTGACCCTCCCAAGACAGCACAGCAACTGACACATTCAAGGCCCAGAAGTATAGTAAGAGCTTCATTAAAATAGTCCATGTGACAACAGCGGTTCAACCAATACTTTTATGAAGCTATGAGAATACGGAAGAGAAGAAATTGTTGATTAAAAGTTGTTACTTTTGTTTTCTTTGCATATTTTCTGCTTTTCAAAAAGTATTCTCATAGCTTCATAAAATTAATGGAAAAGTTGACATCCAGAAGAAAAATTTACAGACAATTTACTCTTCTTTTTTTAAATAACCGATTGTTTTGCTAAATAAGACCCTTCTTCCTTGGCTGGGATTGTTTAGAGCCCTTTGAAGCTGCATTTAAACTGCATTTTGGAAGTTCAAACTTTGGGGCAGTCCACTATATGGAGAAAAAACCTCAAAAAATTCCTTTACAACTGAAGAAAGAAAGACATGAACATCTTGGATGACAAGGGAGTGAGTGAATGATCTGTCAATTTTTGTTCTGAAAGTTCTCCTTTAAGGTTGAACCACTGATGTCACATGGACTATTTTAACGATGTCCTTACTACCTTTCTGGGACTTGAACATAAAAGTACTGTTGCTGTCTGTAGGGTCAGAAATCTCTTGGATTTCATCAAAAACATCTTCATTTGTGTTCCGAAGATGAACGAAGGTCTTACGGGTTTGGAACAACATGAGAGTGAGTAATTAATGACAGAATTTTCATTTTTGGGTCAACTAATCCTTTAATCTTGTGCAAAAACACACAAAATCACACTTAATTATTACGTTTATTCTCCTTCTACAGCCTAACTTAAAGCATGCTGGGAACTGGAAATCTGCTGCTACTCATTCAGTTCAAGTTCAGCCTAATATAATCAGTTACTGTGATCTCATAACTTTTTTCTATTAAGTACAATGAACTTTCAGTCATATTTGAGTGAAATGAATTTAAAGTTAATTTGGCTATTTGGTTTTACAGTGTGAACTACCCCTCAGAAACCAGGTTCCATACTTAATGTTAACACTCAATGGAAAGTTAGTTAGTCTACAAGCCTACAGGATATGAAAAATGTAACAGTTAAAAGCAGCTTTCAGACCCATCCACAACCACAGACAAAATTCATACAGAATTGCATTGCATGTGGCGGTAATGTGAGCATTTAGGGAAATGTGTGAATTTGTCATTTGGTGCTTATTCAGGTAATGTGGCGTATTTGTAATGCAGATCAGCTGTCGGTATAAGGTGAGCGCGCAGGAGAGAATAAACACTGGAGAGGCGACCCGACTGTCACAGCCAGTGTTAAAACACAATTAACAAAGATGTGCGTTAAGAATTCCTCCAGTCTGATTCTGTGCAGATTAGCAGCGATTCATAATTCATTAACCTTGGGTGACTTTACACTATAGATTAATTTTTAATTTCAGTTCAGCGGCGCAACGGGAAGGTCAGCTGCGTGATGTGTCACGACATCACTTCCTCCAGGAGTCCAGGTCCATGTTGACACTTCATTCCATGGCTCCTCGTGAAAAAAAAAAAAGAAAAGCGGCTCATCTGAAGTGCTCTCTTCACACACTACAGCGCAGAGGAAAACCTGTCACTTACACTCCATTCGGAGCCAAACCGACAGATAAACAAGCCAATAGCATGACAATTTACATCAATATGAGGGCCAACACAGAGAGCAGGAGCTGAACGAGTCTAATGCCCAAAGGCAGAGACAAAGAGAGAGAGAGATGACTTGTGTATACAAAAGAGGGGAGACAGAGATTTGGCTTGGTGTCGTGCGAGTCTGCAGGGTAAAAGCGTGAGGGTCTTCTGAGGGGTAATAGATCAATACACACACTGAAGCCAGTCCGGGTCCCTACGGCTGAGACGGATCGTTCTCGCACACACATCGAGAGGTGAGCCCAGGGCAAGCCAGTGGACTCATCAAACACAAAGACCTATTTCATGTGCAATCTATAGGCCAGCCGGAATGACCTGCCGGCTACGAGACACAAAGTACTTAAAAAAGCACCCTTGTCAGCAAATATCAAAATCGATCGGCATGTAAATTCAATAGGAACCTCACAGAAGTGGCTGTTTTGTGTGCAAATGACTAGCTGTTGCTTTAAATGGAGTCTGCGGACCCATCGCTCGCAATATTCTATCTACACATGCAAATAGAGCGCAGTTCTGTCCCTCAATACCTCGTACCACATAAATACATTGTGTTTGGACAACAGGAAGCGCGTGTGAACGCCAAAACAAGCTTAAGGCTCGCCGGCACGCTCACACAGTCACATACTGACCCAATAACTGAAGACTTAAGACAAATTAGCACCTGCCTATTTAATTACAGCTCAGACTTAATTAAACTCCCAAGGATTAAACACTGCTAACTGGCAGAGGCAAAAATATTACAAATACACACATACATGCATGCATAGCAATCCATTGTAGCCTGCTATATCCAGTACTTCACGCTATTACATCATATATGTTTTTTATGTCGGGATGATGCAATATTAAAGCTAAAGTGTTTTTTTGTCGATTTACCTTTCATCCGCTTTCTGTAAACACCAAATATGAATAGCTCAGCCGTAGGGTGGATCAGATTATAATCAGCCAAGACATTTAATCTATTCTTTACCCGACACAGCGATCGAGCCTGGTTACACTGATATGACAGAGTTTGTGTACTGGACGAGATTATTTCCATCCCTATCCCAGATCCCTGATTTGCTAATGGAGTCAGGCTTGTTGGGTGAAGCGGTAGAAGATTTAAGCACAGCCATAGTAGAAAACAAAAAATCCTGTATAATAAGAAAATGGAATCATGACTCATGATGATTTCAAGACATGTGGTTGTCTTATAGTGAGTGTAAATGTAAGCTGACATGACATGTCAAGATGTATTAGCAGGGTGCTGATATATTTAATTTAAACTATTTTAAAGAGTTTTATTTCTTGTATTATAAATAAGTTTTACATGCAGTTTTTATAACCTCATTATTACTTGAGCGACAACATAGTACAATGTGTCTTACTGCAGGGCTATTTTAAGCTTAAGTATATAATTTGTTCAGTAATAACATACTTCTACAGTATCTCAGTTTAATATGAAGAGACAGCTACAAGTAAATCACTAGTAATTTGAGTTTGTTCAGAATTTGTGTAGCATCTTGACCAGCTCAAAAAAGCACTGTCGTCAACCAGTGGCATTTGATTTGATTGTTTGAACATATTAATTTATGTATTCATTCAGTCATTCATCCAGTCATCAATTGCATTGAAATATAGAGGATAAAAATGAATTTGATTTCCTGAATTCAAAATTTCATATATTTGGACTTAAAGGAGAAGTCCACTTCTAGAACAACAATTTGCAAATAATTTATTCACCCCCTTGTCATTCAAGATGTTCATATCTTTCTGTCTTCAGTCATGAAGAAATTATGGTTTTTGAAAAAAGCATTTCAGGAATTTTCTCCATATAATGGACTTCATTGGTGCCCCGATTTTGAACTTCAAAAAATGTAGTTTAAACGCAGCTTCAAAGGGCTCTAAATGATCCCAGCCGAGGAAGAAGGGTCTTATCTAGCGAAACGATCTGTCATCTTTTTCGGAAAATAAAAAATTGTATACTTTTTAAGCACAAAAGCTTGTGCAGCACTAGCTCTGGGATGCGCGTCCTCGACACTACGTACTACCGAATCAAGGCGAAAGATCACGTGGAACTACGGACCCAGTCTTTGCAAAGCGAATGCACAAAGACTAAGGAAGTGCAAGTAAGTCAAACGCTGTTTACAAGCAAAAAGGTACAATGATGTCAGACGATCCTGAAGTGGTAGGAGAAAATGAGATGGAGTTTTTCACCATACTCTACCTTTTTGAGCCGGAGTACACAGACAATGAACTTAGACGTGTTCCATAGGGTCGTGAATGCGCATCCCAGAGCCTGTGCTACATGAGCTTTTGTGCTTAAAAAGTATACAAATTTTTATTTTTTGAAGAAAATGACCGATCGTTTCACTAGATAAGACCCTTCTTCCTCGGCTGGGATCATTTAGAGCCCTTTGAAGCTGCATTTAAACTGCATTTTGGAAGTTCAAATTCAGGGCACCAATGAAGAAAAATCCTGAAATGCTTTCCTCAAAAACCATACCTTTTTACGACTGAAGACAGAAAGACATGAACATCTTGGATGACAAGGGGGTGAGTAAATCATTTGTAAATTGTTGCTCTGGAAGTAGACTTCTCCTTTAATGCAACATTTATTTTCTGCTCACAGCCCTCAATCATGTTTTTCACAAATTTTGGCCCTTTGTAATAAAAATTTGGGGCACCTATTGTATAATGTAAACATAAAATAAATGTATTCTACACTGAATGTTTAACTTGCATTATTGATTATGAAAGTGAAGAGATGACTAGACATTTAAGAAAAGAGGAAGGAACAGGATTGGAACATCCTCCTGACTACCAGGGAAAAAATGTTTTGTGATTTTAGTTTTTTTTTGATGTCATTACATTGTTTAAAAAATAAGAGAAAAATTATTTTTTTTATTTTTTATTTTTTTTAAAATGATATTTTATTCATATGTTATGCTACGTCCTCTGTAGAGGGCACCAGGACTTTAAAAAATTATGTTTTTTAAAAACATATATAAATGGCAAAAACAGTGGGATTTTTGTTTTAATCACAAATCAATTTTTATATTTTAAACTAAACTTTATACAGCGATGAACATATAACAGAATGATTTGATCTACCATTTTTCTTTACAAAGAAATCTGTGTACAATGGCCATGAATGGGTTCCCCCATTATAAACAATGTATCTATAAACTGTGTCTAATTTTCATATTATTGTGTTTTTGGGGCAACATACAATGAAAAAAATAAGTGTAATAATGTGAGTAATAATTGGCAAGATTTTCATACTAATATCTAATATTTTATAGCAATACTGAAATCTAACTTCTTTTTTTATTCCTTATTCAAAATGTGTAATAAACATGCTTTAAAGGGGTCATCGGATACTAACTTCACTTTTACATGTTGTTTGAACATTAATGTGTGTTGGCAGTGTATGTACAAATCTACCCTATAATGATAAAAATCCATGCAGTGGTTTTTAATTAATCTGTAAAAATAATATCCCCTTTTTCAAATCGTCACACCGACAGAGGCCGCTCCCACGATAGTTGACTGACATGAGCGTCTTACCTCAGATCGGCTGTAAGAGTCCGCCCTCTTTGTTTCGATGCTGGAGCAGGGATGTAAGTTAGACAAGAATATCTCTGATTGAGCAATTGTAGTGTAGTGTTGCTGGATCTAATAATGAACGTAGTGGTCATCATTTACTCCCAACATCTGAGCCGCTGAAGATGCAGATTACGTTTGTTTGTGAATGGAATGCGCCTCCCGATCTACATATATCCATCTATGTTCGCGCGAATCATTCATGATCCAGCTTCACTTACAGCAGAAGTGAGTATAAGGGTTTTTTTATGAATCTTTGCGATCGTCTTTCCTAATAATGAGCTAGTTAGCAAGTTTAGCGGCTAAACGCTGCTAAATGCGGCTAAAGTAAACAGGCTCGTCTCTCCACAGTTAGAAGAGAGGGGCGGGACGAGCAGAGCTCATCTGCATTTAAAGCAGCCTCAACCAAAATGAGATGATTTTTGCAGAGCTCATTCTGGCAAGGGAAAAAGGGTGTTGTTTTACACTACCATTGAGAATTTTTAACCAAAGTATATTATAGACTTTTCATTAAGACCCTAAAGAATCATACCAACTTGTGGAAAATTGGCATCCGATGACCCCTTTAAGTCCCGGTGTCCTCTACAGTGGACATTTTTATGTCCTGTTTCATAACAGAAAGTCATATTTTGATTTGAAACCCAACAACATTTTCCTGAGATGTTGTTTTATGATAAACAACTTGAAAATTGGTCAGATTTAAATGATCATTACAAAATATTATCATATTTCCATAATGGTGTTAAATTGAATCATTACATTAAGGTCAGCCATTTTTAAAGACCAAGGAGAGGGAGTGATCATGGTGAAACTTCCAAACATTTGGTATCTCTGAAAAGCCCTGAATATGCTCTGTGCAGGACATCAAGGCTTAAAACTCTGACATGTAAGGTCTCAGAGAAATCGCTAAAAAAGTATGTCCTCTACAGAGGACAAAACTCCATAGCTGGTAGTCAGGACATCCAACCAGATTTGAACCATGGCCTCCCACACAAGCACTATAGCTCAATGTTTCAATCCTACGACTGCTGAGCCATATCACTTTTGAGCTCAGTCTATGAATGCTGAGCTCATTCACCAAATATTTAACAGTGTTCTTCCCAGGAGAATGGGTGATATTACAATGACTTAAAAATAGGGAGGAAAAAAAAACAATTTACCTGCTCTGTCATCAGTGGTAATAGAAGCATTAAAATTCAACGGCGCATCTCTGACTCATCTCTGATTTGAAATGCTCTTTACCTTTTCTGCACCAAAATCAAATGGCTGCACACTTCCCTATCAATATTTTACTGCCCGCTTAATGTGAATTTAATGATACCAATCTCCTATTTAACGTCAGTGTGTTCTGTAATGGAAGGCTCTCAGTGGGAGAGCGCCGGAGAATCGTACGGTAAGACGCGGGAGCGGCGCTGGGGCGATGCAGCCGGAGATACTATGAACCCGGCAAAGTAATCACACGGTACAAGAGTAAATCAGCCACAACATTTAGAAGTCTGCAGCATGTGAACAAAGCCCAGGAGGTAGTTAAGACTGGTTCTTAATGAGCTAATTAGGTTTGTTTAGGCAGCTTTTACATGCTGCTGGTAATGAGGGGAATGAGAGACAAATTTCTTCGCCAAAGAGGAGAGGATATGGAAAGGAGAGTGGAAAAGAGGTGTTCTGAAGACAGTGGTTGTTTTTAAATATTACCGTGCGTGTTCTTTAAGCCAACATTTCCAGATCAGTATTACCAGACATTTGACGTCAAGCCTTGTAATGAAATAATACTGTGTCCAACATCTTAGAGTGAAACAGCTTGTTTCCCTCCACTGACCACAGACTGGGGTTTCATGTCACCTGTGCTCTGATAGCCAGGTTATGACACACACACAACCAGATTAACACAACACATGCACACCCCACCTGCTGTCTGCTCTCACAGTGGTGGCAAAATAAAAAAGATCACATCTATTAATGCAACAAAATGCATCAGTTCAAACCGCTTGAGCATTCAGAAAAACACTCATCAGTGACTGTGGCCTTCACCGTCTGATAAAGCACTGCAGCAACAGGACCATCACAAGCTTGTCGTGCATAATTAATGAAAGAGATGAGAGCTGTTAGCTACACACACACAAAAGCTGAGATGCCCAGTACCAGCTGAGGGTGGGTAAAAGAAGCTAGATGAATGAAATAGGACAGTTTAATCTTAAATAGCTATACAGATTCTTGTGCGTTAGACAGGAAGTCTTTTCTTTCAGCAGAACCGCTCAGTGTCCAATGCATTCAAAGAGCACACAAGAATTTAGGTGACTGTGCAGAGCTGACAGTTCAAGGGTGAGTTTCACAAAATGGCAAGGAATGCGATATATTTCAAAAGAGAAAAAATGCGTATAAAGAAAGTAAAGCTAGTTTGTGTTAGGATTGAGATTTCAATAGGTTAGGGTTCATAATTCTTTACTTTGATGCTTTTTTTTTAAAGAAACTAATACTTTTTTTCTAGCAAGGACACAAATTTTATCAAAAGTAACAGGAAATACATATATAATGCACAAATCTATTTTAAATAAAAGCTGATTTTTTCCTCTTTCAGCAGAATTGTTTTCAACACTGATAATAAAGACATGTTTCTTGAGCAGTTCTTGAGCAGCAAATTAGCATATTAGGTTGATTTCTGAAGGATCATGTGATACTGAGGACTGGAGTAATGATGCTAAAAATTCAGCTTTGCCATCAAAGGAATAAATTATATTTTGAAATATACTGAAATAGAAAACAGTTATTTTAAATTGTAATAATATTTCACAATATTACGGTTTGTTTGTTTTTGATGATTATGATGATAATGATGACGATGATGATCAATGTAGCCAAAATAAGAGAGATCATAAAAAATGCATGTTATTTTTTATTTAGTACTGTCCTGAGTAAGATATTTTATATAAAAAACATTTAAATATAGTCCACAAGACAAAAAAAATTATGATTTGCAACTGTTTTTTTGTTTTGGATGGTTGTTCATGAGTCCCTTGTTTGTTCTGAACAGTTAAACTGAGCACTGTTCTTCAAAATATCCTCCAGGTCCTGCAGATTCTTCAGTTTTCCTGCATCTTTTGCATACTTGAAGACCAGCAGTGACTGTATGATTCTGAGATCCATCTTTTCACACTGAGAACAATTGAGGGACTCAAACACAACTATTAAAAAAAACACTCACTGATGCTCCAGAAGGAAACATGATACATTAAGAGCCGGGGGGCGAAAACTTTTGAAAAGGATGTAGATGTCCAATTTTTTTCTTATTTTGTTGAAATATTATTTTTTTTCCATTTAGTACTGTTTCCTGGAAGACAAATCAAGTACAATTTACCGTGATCTTCAAATTTAAAAAGTTTTCACCCCCCGGCTCTTAATGCATCGTGTTTCCTTTTGAAGCCCCCAACTGTCCTTACTGTGAAAAGATGGATCTCAAAATCATAGTCACTGCTGGAAAGGGTTCAAATATGCAAAAGATGCTGGAAAACTGAAGAATCTGCAGGACCTGGAGGATTTTTCTGAAGAACAGTGCTCAGTTTAATTATTCAGAACAAACAAGGGACTCATGAACAACCATCACAAAACAAAAAAACAGTCGTAGATCATCCAGGTAACCACACACAGTATCAAGAACCAAGGGTTCGCAAACTTTTGAAGGGGGTTATTTTAATAATTTCAGCTTTTTTTTTTGTCTTGTGGACTATATGTAAACATCTTTTATGTAAAATATCTTACTCAGGACAGTACTAAATAAAAAAAAAACATGCATATTGTATGATCTCTCTTATTTTGTTAAAATTATTCACATATATATATAACTGATTTTGTCTTTCTATTCATTAAAAAAAAAACATTTTTTTCCCCACATTTGATCTAGGGATGAAGTATAATCCAACCATTTTCTTTGTGTAATTCATCCTCAAAAGGAAGCTCACAGAAGGTCGCAGTAAAGCTGAAAGCATTTGTCTGAACTAGCAGTGCTTTCCATCTCTCTACCTAAAAACGTCCCTTTGGTCTGCTCTACAGAACATAACACAAACGCTTTTAGCACCTATAATCAATAGAAGAACACTGTTTCGCTGCAGCTATCACTGATGTGAGTGAGGCACAAATACTTTAAAAGTGAAAAAGGTGGAAGGGTTTAGACGTGCACCCTACAAGTGGTAGTCACACACACACACACATGCATTTATCTACAAACAAGGACAGAAGCACACCTGCAGAAGGTCATCACATACAAAATGTGCCCAGGTAAGAGGTAAGATCTTTCTCCTCTAAATCCCAGGAAATGACCGCATACATGCGCGAGAGAGTATGTGTGTGTTTTGTGTTTGGGGAGAGGGTGTTCAGAGGTTAAACTTGTACTCCTGAAAGTGTTCCCAGCAGAGATTAATCATTCCGGGCCGGGATGCATCATCGCAGTCATAAATCATTGGGCCTGACCTCTCTTTCCTCTCTCTTGTGATATTAGTGAGGAGCGGTGAGTGGCGAGATTGCTCTCTGCGTGATGGTTGCCACAAATGGTTTGCACATTACATATCTTTCAAAGTGCATGTATCTCAAGTCAGGTAAATATGAAAATGGCTATTGCATCTTTTTCTTAAACGCACTGTAGGCATTTTTTTGGATTAAAAAGCGTCAGATATAAATGAAATAGGTGTCTGGTGATAATCACACCTGGCTCTATAACACCTTTAGGCTTTGTAAACAGCAAACAAACGGCATGCCAGAAAACTAGCGAATCAGAAACGTCTGTTCTGAATCATGGGCGAATCCCAAACGCATTTTTGCCTTGAAAGGCAGCACACGAAGTGGACGCCATTCAAAAGGTCATGCAAAATTAAACTGAGCAGTTGGATCTCTTCACAAAGGGCTCTTGCACAAGGCCGTTAGCAAAGAGTACAGACAACAGGTCACTTCAAGAAGCAATTTTGCTGTTTATGATCACATTCACCCTTCAGAGTACTCGCTTCAAGTGCTTTACCCCTCTAAGTGACTAGGGAATTTTGATGCTCACTTTTGAATGCAGTTCATATCTTTTGCATGCTCAGATTTGCTGACATATCTTTAGGGGGTGCGGTGGTGTAATTCAGTGGTTAAGTCAGAAAAGAGTTAGTAAAATATCTCTAATTGCTTACAGCACCTTTAAAAATCACAAACATGTGAAATCTTGTTTTTGCAAATATCATGTTTAATTGCAGATGCTCAAACTGGGAACATTCAAGAGATATTTGGTCCTCTTCTGCTTCAGTTCTCCTGCTTGTGTGGTCTTGTCTTGAAATGCATAAATATCCTTTTCAGATCGCAGCACATTTAAATGGGATTGAGGCCAATGGGATTACAGACTTACAGTAGTTGTTCTTTTTCTCTCTTTCTCTCTCTCTCTCTCTCTCTCTCTGAGGCTTGCTGTTGGTACTTGTTCCTTCACGTTTTCCGAAATAGATTGACTTTAGTCTAATGTCAGCAGGTCACTGTTGAAGCATTGCTATGGATTATGCAGGTGGTCTTTAGCAAACTGATGGGGAGCAATTGAGGATTTCTCTCTGACAAACACAGATGTTATCACCTGCAAGAAGTCTCTGCAGACCCTTAGCGGTGACCCCAGGTTTCTGTGTCACCTATTTTAGTATTCCGTTCGTCCCTTTACACTAATCACTGTAGGAGACCCACTGCTAGAAAGAGCAGCTGCTGAATTTCATCTTTTAGATGGAGGTCTGAGTGTTTATGCTTTCTTGAGGTCACGTCAAAATGATTGTATTTACAAAATGAGTACACATAAATGTGATGTTGTAATTACCAGCGGAAATCTTTGGCTTTCTTTCAGCCCTAACGCTCTGTATACTACTCATTTAGCTGGTTTGTGAGCTGGTTTATCTACAACCAAACTATCTGATACTTAAATAGGTAGACAAACCATCAACTGCATGGTCATAACTCTTCTTCTAGGGACATCTGAAGACTGTCTGTTTGTCACTGCTTTATTTAATCATAGCTTAAAGGGATAGTTCACCCAAAAATGAAAATTCTATCATTAATTACTCACCCTCATGTCATTCCAAATCTGTAAGGCCTTCGTTCACTTTTGGAACACAAATTACGATATTTTGGATGAAATCTGAGAGCTTTACACAGCAGCTTTCAAGGCCCAGAAAGGTAGTAAGAACATCCTTAAAATAGTCCATGTGACATCAGTGGATCGACCTTAATTTTATGAAGCTATGAGAAAACTTTTGGTGCGCAAAAAAAACATAAATGACTTTATTCAACAATTTCTTTTCTTCCATGTCAGTCTTCGCCGCACATTCAGTAGAGTACGACAATGCATCCGTGTGGCGCTGCTGATGCCATAGCTGGCGTATCTCTCTTAGTTCTTCGTCTGTATATTATGGTTCAAATAAATAGATTTGTAGTTTTTGTTTTCTTTGTGCACAAAAAGTATTCTTTTAGCTTCATAACATTACGGTTGAACCACTGATGTCACATGGACTATTTTAACAATGTCCTTACTACCTTAATGAGCCTTCAATGTGTCAGTTGCTGTCTAGAAAGCTCATAATGCTCTCAGATTTCATCAAAAATATCTTAAATTGTGTTCTGAGGAAAAAAAATGAGGGTCTTATGGATTTGGAACGACATGAGGGTGAGCAATTAATTTTCATTTTTGGGTGAACTATACTTTTAAATGACTTTTTCAAAAGTCTTGGAAGTATTTTCCTTTCATGGTTTAAACATTTGCTCAATAAAGATATAAAAGCAGGACATTTATTAAGAGTTTAAAGTTGTCTAACTAAGTTATCTTTATTTATTAATTTGCCTTAAAGCACTGCTAATCAGCAAATAGCCATATCCTATAAAGCACAGGCTTCTTATTCTCATCTTCTTATATTATCCTTATTCATCATGTCTTTAAACAGAACTGTTAAAATACTCTCTTAAGAATTTAATGAATTAAACATCATGTTAGCTGTAGAAACATCTGAGTTTATTTAATTACTTTTGTTTAGAGTCTCAAGAGATGTTATCTGATCTAAACTCCAAAATTCTCCTCATCCCTATCTGTTGCTCACAATGTCTCTATTTTTTGCCATCATTTTTGTTCTTCTTCCTGGTAATGCATACACTCACAGCATAAAAATCCCTGTGATATCTCAATAATAATGTAAATATTTCAGTCAGTTAAATATACAGTACAGTTACGACTGAAAATGTTTTTTTTTTATTATTTTATTTATCAATTTCTACAGGTATAATTGTTATTATATAAATACGTGTCATCCTTCAAAAGTTTGGGGTCAGTAGGATTAATTTTTCTTTTCTTTTCAATTAAACTGCTACTTTTCATTCAGCATCACAAATTAAGAAATCAAATCTTTCTTGAACCTTCACCATATACTGTAACAGGTAATTCAACTATGAAATACACCTGTAAAAGCAGAATGCAAATGATGATGTACCAAGCCTCAAGAACTGCAAATTAAACTAACAATCAACCAGAACAGCAGGAGCCAAAACAGAAATGAGGGGAAAAAAAGAGAGAGAATGAGAGAGCGCTAAATAAGCTTTTAATGACAACATGTTGATAATAAAGTACGAACTATGGCTCAGTCAGTTTCTGGTAAACATCTACGGTTAAAGCACAGAAATTTGCATCAGTAAAACGAATGTATAAATTTAGATTGAACATCATTTGAGTGTCCCCTCGCTTTCACCCCGCTGAATGGAACAGCCAGTGCCAGGAATCACAGTCGGATGATGGTTTTGGGAAGCTCTGCTGTAACTCAGCACCAATTCAGAGTGCCAACGGCGGGGTATCAGAGCGGGCAGACACTGGTGACAGATGTCTAGGGGGCTCTTCCTCTCCGATACAGGCTGGAGATAGCATCCTGGGGCACTGCCAAATCAGCATTGAGTTTACCTTTGCAATAAGACACCATCAATCAGGAACTCCCTCACTAACGCCTAAAACCCTTGTTTATACAAAGACAAACAGGCATATATATTCATGACCCAGCGCCTGAAAGGTAAAGCCCCCATGAAATAGTTTGACAAGCATAGTTAACTTTTCTGTGCTGATGTATTCCTATTATTGAATATGGAGCGAACAAACTTGCTATTCTGATACAGGTACATGTAGTATAGTATAGTACTATCAAAAATATATATTTTTGATTGATTTCCAGGAAAAGAAACACACACTACCATTCAAAAGTTTGGGTTTGGTAAGATTTTCTTTAATGTTTTATGCTTACCAAGGCTGCATTAATCACTGATTGACTAAATATTATTAGAACTGAAAATAACTTTTTCTATTGTAATATATTTCAAAATGTAATTTATTCCTGTGATCAAAGCTGAATTTTCAGCATCATTACTCCAGTCCTCAGTGTCACATGATCCTTCAGAAATCATTCCAATATGATAATTTGCTGCTAAAGAAACATTTCTTATTATTATCAATGTTGAAAACAGTTGTGCTGCTTAATATTTTTGTGGAAACTGTGGTACATTTTGTTTTTTAGGATTCTTTGATAAAAAGAAAGTTAAAAAGAACAGAATTTATTTTAAATGAAAACATACTATAATACTACAAATGTTATTTTTCTGACACTGAAATTAATTAACTGATCTGGAGTATATAATCCCATCCTGCTTTGCAGCACTGAGTGCGAGAGAGTCTATTCTTGTGCTAAAAGTTGCTTTCAAGCTGCTATGTAGTTGCAAGTCTGTCTGGGTCATGGATTTGACACCGTCACCTAGTTAACGCTTATCGACAGCAACCTGAGCCTTGCTATGTTGAGGTAAGCCGCATGTATCCTGGCCTGGCTAGAAGTGAAACTATCAGCCGTTAACTCTGTGGTCATCGTCGGCCTGACATATCATGAAGAGATATTGAAGAGTGCAGATATAGTTCATCATCACTCTGATGTTCTCAGCTGCCCGTGTGTGAATGTGGTTTTAGATGCATTAGGGTTATTATACACTCCCACCCAACACTGTAATCTCTTAATCTGCTGAGGACTGGAATCACAGGCTGCATCTGTCAGAGTGCTCGACAGGGGAGAGGCCATACACCTAATGTGTCAACACAACACACACAAGCATTTTGTGACTTCCTGTGAGACGGCATTTCAAATCTGGCATTTTATGCCAAGTCAACAGCCAAAACACTGACCACAAGCATGAAAACACACACAGATTCATCCATTAGTGCATCTTCATACCTTGGACAAACACTACATTCCCCGTCACACACCCCATCTATCTGGTCTCATTCCCAGATCTCCTTCACACGCCACGGACCTGGCTGAAGGACGTAGGACTGGGGAGGGGGACTTGATAATGATGCAGACACTCCTATAACTGCAAATGGACTTCGCAACATCAGCCGAGCCAATATGTACACACAAACATGTCTACAAAAGCACACTCACACAAGCGTGAACTAGAGTTTTGTCTAACAATGCTAATTGGTTGAAAAGGGTCAGGCTTATGTTGACAGTAATGAAGACTGATGCTCTTGTGCGTCCTCAAATGTGGAAGACGCCAGTGTGGGTATAAATAAATACTGCCAGCGCTAACCCAGATCTGAAGTTTTGTGTACACACATAAAAAGAGAAAGAAGATAGTTCATATAATACAAATGCTACAAAGCCATTGGAAACCAGTAAATCTGGTTATAGAACAGAATTCAATGTATGGAAATTTAATAAATACATAAATGTACTCAAAAAAGGGATAGCTAGCTAGCTAGCTAGATAGATACATAGATAGATAGATAAGAATGAAAAAAGCTGAAACTCCATTTCTTAGACTGAATGCTTCTCTGGAAACAGGGTTAAGAAGATATATAATTAGGGGTCGACTGATACATGTTTTTCAGTGCAGATGCCGAAACCAAATAAACCAATAACCAATATTTTGAACCGATATATACAGTATGTCTGGTGTAAAAATTAAAATTAATGTCAAAATTAAGAATAACAAGTAGAGATGCACCAACTGACCGGCCAGGGACCGGAATCAGCCGGTTTTCCGCATGATCGGCCCGGACCGTTGACCGGCCGGTCAGTCTGCCGATTCCTAGCTGGCCCATGTTGAAGTCACACTTACGGTGACTAATAATGAATTTATGCCATGCCAGATGAGGCTTGTGAAGTTTCAGTGAGTATGTGAGAGGCTCTTACAGAAGTCAAAACAAATGAATGCACTCACATAAAGTTATAAATGCATACTGCGGTAGAAAAAAAAAATATTTATAATATATGATTTAGGTATGCAATATTGCACAACGTTTCCATGAATTTCAACACAATTGCAATGTGGCACTGATTTTATACAACAGTAGTTCAATAAACAAGAAGTTAAAACTAAGTGACTTACATCTGTTAGACACAATATTGACTGTTTTTGCTCAATTTTGATGATGAAAATAGTTCCAATCAAAGCCACAGCAGAATTGCTGCGTGAGCAACACAGCAGTTTTTCCTTACTGAACGAATCCACGTTTTTGAATGAATCAAGTGAGTTAATGATTCAATGACCCATTCATAAAGACAGTCACTTGCCTCTTTTTTGAATGAATCTGCCGTTTGAACCAATCGGTTGAATTAATGACTAAATAACTCACTTATAAAACATTTGCCACCACCTACTGGTGGTTTGGTTTCATATTTAAAAGTATCATTGCATTTTTCCCAACATTTCTCATTTGTATGTTTAAAAAATATTTAAAACATTAATATTTTAAAATTATTTATGCATATGAAATTTTGCAGTGCAAATGCATTTATAGAGAATCTCGGTAACTTACCCCAGACTGGGGGAACTGCAATGTATAATACATTTTTATTATGTTTTTTTTTTAATCTTTTTTTAATTTAAAAAAAAAAAAAAAAAAAAAAAAAGTATAGATTTTTGTATGTATATGTTGTCAATTATAGTTCTTTGAAAGAAAATCTGCATCGGCAGGTCACACTCATAAAAAAAAAATCGGAAATTGGAATTGGCCAAGAAAATCGCAATCGGTGCATCTCTAATAACAAAACCGACAAAACTTTTTTTAAATGCTTTTAAATTATTTTATTGGCAAAACGGTTTTGTAATGACCGATACCGATAACCATAAAAATGCTTAATACCGGCGCAGATAATCGTCCAGGCCAATATTTGGTCGAACTCCTAGATATAACAATAATAATAATAATAATAATATTTAAAAATTAAATAAACACATTCTAAATATGTTATTAGCTATTAGTCTGTTTGAATTTTAAATGGTAAACAACTTTGCAAAGCTTTTTGGATCTAGTGTGATTCTTGTGGGAGTATGATTTATCTAAACTACAGGAAAATTCATAATAACAAAATACGCTATTATGTATATGTTACTCATAGCCCTTAACGGGACAGTGTTTCCAAACATGAAAAAAATCTGTCATCATTTTCTCATCCTTATTTCACCGCAAACCTGTAAGATCTTCTTAAGTGCAATTTCTTTTTTCAAAATTTTTGTCCATAAAATGGAAATCAATGGTTACCAATACTGTTTGTTCAAAATAGTTGTACAAAGTTTGAAACAACATGACGATGAGTAAAAGCTTTGGGTGAAGTACACTTTTGTATGAATTACATTTTCCCAGTGCTGGGAAAAACAGACTGCAGAGTGACAGATGTTCAAATTTGACCTGAGGTGGCCTTAAAGAACATTTACCTAAAGAACAACGAAGATGAGTCTAAAGCATATATTTAAACAAGTTGGCCATTTGTTGCTGTTTGTCAACATGTCCTTACATTAAGCATGAAAAACGACAGTCTTACGAAGCGAGGCTTCAGGGTACGGGGTGATGCAAACAGAAGGAGTTTACATTCAGCAAAGGTGCTCAGCAGAGCTGGGTTGAGTCGAGCATCTGCTCTCATTTTGGAGTTCGCAAAGAGAGCCGTGCTGCTTGCGGCCCAAAGAAGGCAGTGAGCCAGTGTGTGAGCTTAAGGGGGTTAAGGCCACACACAAACACACACACACACTAACAGAGAGTGAGTGAGAGTGAGCACTGCTAAGTGTGATCGGCTCTTCAC
This sequence comes from Cirrhinus mrigala, assembly GCA_036247105.1. Taxonomy (NCBI): domain Eukaryota; kingdom Metazoa; phylum Chordata; class Actinopteri; order Cypriniformes; family Cyprinidae; genus Cirrhinus; species Cirrhinus mrigala. The sequence goes on along the minus strand of CM070020.1, from coordinate 7,248,346 downwards.
TGCTTGCTCTGCCATGTTAGCTGGAGTTACACTGTGCCAACTGGGCCAGGATGAGGGATTGTGTATGACATGCACGGCTGTCCGGCGTTAAAGCTGTTTAGCCGTTCAGAGTGTGTGTGTGTGCGCGCTGAGAGTTATCTACACATTTACTGCTTACATCTAAATATTCTGTCGGCTTTCACACACACCAGGCTGATAACGATGTCTGGCAGGTGCCAACTGGATAGTGGGATAATCGGTCCAATCTTCATCCCCTTGAAACCGCATGTGGGTTTTTAAGAAGGAAGGCACAAATACGCAGTTGGCCAGATTGTTAGTCTGTATCTGTGAAAACTGAAGAAGATTTGACTCATTCTGTTCAAACATCACACACTCGCACTTCCTCGCCCTCGGCTGATCTCTACTCTGTGTCCATTTGATTTTGAGCTCTAATTGAGAGATACGTTATACGAGAGAGGAATCAGGCAGAGGGAAGGATCGGGGGGAGATGAAAGCCAGAGGCCCAGCAGGGAGCTTCCATCTCTTGATCTTTCCCATCTATTTTCTGACCGACTCATATCAATAAGTACATTAACTCACCTACTTTAAACTTTCACACAGTAAGGGACATTCAGCAAACGCTAAGATAGTATAACATGAGATGATAACAGCTATGATTCCTAATCATCCAGTAAAGTCATTCCACTTTCTTCTGAGACAGCTAGAAGGAAAGAACATGAGCAAGCATTCCGGAGAGAGAACGAGACGGTATTTTAGACCTTGTAGCAATGCAGTTAGACATTCGGTACTTAAAGGGATTCAAAGATTAAAATTCTGTTATCATTTTCTTTCCTTTGCGAAACACAAAAAAAAGATATTTTGCTAGATGTTGGTAATTAAAGAGTTTTTGTCCATACAGTGAAAGTTAGTGGGAACCAAAACATTTTGGTCGCCAACATTCTTCAAAATATCTTCTTTTACATTCACAGAAAAAAGAAAGTCATACAAGTTTGAAACGACATGGGTGGGTAAATCGATTTTAATTTTTAAGGTGACGATCCCTTTTAAATGCATTGGCAAAGAACTCCTGTCAAGATGAGATCAGCCCTCTAATGCCCCCATTCACACTGCCAGTCCTAGCTGTTTACTCCATGTCATGAACATTAAATCAGCTGTTATTCCACAATATTGAACATTCTGAAGGAGAATAGTTGTTAAACAAGCTGTGCTTGTGCATAATGCATCATTTCAAAGATAAATGAGAAGAATCAATGCTTGCTCTTTGCCATCATAGCCATCTATCTGTATAAAGTGCACAAACACAGGATAATCTAGATCCAAACACATTATTGTCACTGCAAAACATGCCATATAAATTGTAAACTACTCATTGTTGGATTAACTAAATGATTAGACTACATATTAACCATGAGAAATAACTTTCTTAGTATTTATAGCACAAAAGACTAATCTGGCTTATAGCTTCTTTGCTATTTTTAACCAAATAATTTATCAAAAAGATCTAACTCAAATGAACCATCTGATATCAAAACTTCTTTCATGCATTCTCATAAATTATTTATGGAAAGCTAAGACAGTAAATATCAACTTATGCATGTTCCTCACATGCACATTTGCTATAATTTGCATAACAAACCTCTATTTGGAAGTTTTACATATTCAGTCACCATTCATTGTTCTTACACAGAAAAACACTCTTTAGGATGTGTTAACCAGCAGAGGAAAGTCATACAGGTTTGGAGCAACATGAGTTGTGAATAAATGATGACAGAATTTTCATTTTCAGATTTACCATCCCTTTAAGTGCATAGCAGCAAAATGGTCAACCATGTAAGAGAGCGGAAAAAAAAAAAAAACATGAATATTTTGCTGTAAATGGACTCAATAGCACTGCTTTCCCTGCAGAAACACTAAGTAGTGGTCTGTGCCTTTTCTGACCTTAACAGAGCATAAAACACTAATTGCGGCTACACCATTAGCCATTTCTGGCATGTTCTGCAGCTGCTGATGATACATGACCTTATGCGTCGCTGTCAATAGCCGGAAGGGAAATAGGTGCAGAGGGTCAGACGATTCAACGAGAGCGCGCCTCGTAGATGGACAGTGTCGGTATGCGGTCTCCTCAAACCGGACCGTCACGGACTGGAAGCTTTTCTCGATTATGTTTCTCGGCAATTTAGCTCTCAAACACACAAAACTGCAAAGCGGAAGCGAGAGACAATTGCAAACTAGGAAAAAAGTGTCCGACGCGTCCTTTTGGCGTTCCGCTCAAGCGCCAGAAATAATGAGGATGATGAAACCAGCGAGACAGATACACATTACCAGGACTAGGATCACACGACAGGGTCAGTTTAATCAAAAGGATCTGTCAGGGAAGCGACACGGTTGTTTAGTTGTATTTTCAGCATTCATACAAGTGTAGAAAAACAACCGGGGACGTAGACGTGTACTGGCAAAAGCGCACAGAGCTTGACATACAAATGTAAGATCTTACCTGCGCTGAACAGGCTGTTCATTTCCCGAAGGAAACTTTTATTTCCCTCGGGGAGCACCTTCCAAACGCGACGCCAACGAGTCAATACTTTTCTTAAGATAACTGTCAATTCCTTTAAATGTACAGCATCGCACTTGAAAGCAACGGATAGCGGATAAAATGCCTAACGCTGAGTGCTAATAACCAGTGACTGGAGAGCCAGTTAGACGATGACCGTCCGTAGGGATCCCGCTGTCTTAAAATGCGCACACGGCGAAACACGGTAAGATCGCGAGTCTCTACAACCTTCTGCTTTGATTAAGCGAAACAGAGGCGCGCGCTGAATGAGCGCGTGTGAGGGAGATCGGACGCTACCATTCACGCTGAGGGACAACTGACCGATACACGCGAGTGACGCCTCAAGCATCTGTCCGAGCGGATAAATATTAGCGCTGATGGGACTTATGAGCTGACAAACAGTCCTTCGAATCGAATGGAACCTAGGAGAATGATACAACTGTAATTTCCTTGAGGAGTATGTGCTCGCTCCTCAGGTACATGCCCCGCATGCGGGTGCACCTGCTTGAGATGTGAGAAGAATGAAAATCAGCTCTTTTTTTTTTTTTTTTTTTTTTTGCTTTTGGAGGGGAGGGGGGGGGATCTGGCATCTGTAATACCATATCCAGAATTATTTGGATTTAGTTATTCATGTAAGGCACATAACAGTGTACAATGAGCTGATCATTATCACAAAATAAGACAAGAAAGAGTAATAAGGATCAGACTGTACATTGCACTGCTTATAAAGCAAACAAATGCAAACAAAATATTGATCTGAAGAGAAAAAAAAAGGGAAAAGAAAAAATAGTAGAGACCAAGGAAGGATGAGTGGTTATAGAGACTTATGGACAACAACCATTATTCACAAATATCTGACCTCTGAAAGCCACAAAAAGAATCAAATAATGATTTGTGTAAACACTTTTTTATTTTTATTTTTTATTTTTTTTGCCGCCAGGGTGACAGGAAAGAAATTGCTCATCAGAATCAAATATTGGTGTCTTTTTTTTTTTTTTTGTTATTTGGATGACAGGAAAGAAATTGCTGATCAGAATAAAATATTGAATGCTGTCTTATAGAGACCAAGGAAGGATGAGTGGTTTTAGAGACTTGACATGGACAACAACCATTATTCACAAATATCTGACCCCTGAAAGCCACAAAAAGAATCAAATATTGGGGTGAATTCAGGTAAGTTATACTTTTATTTATTTATTTATTTTTGCTCATCAGAAACAAATATTGGTGTAAATTCAGAGTTTTTCTTTTCTTTTTTTGACATTGGGATTACAGGAAAGAAACTGTCCATCAGAATCAAATATTGGAGTAAAATCAGTCTTTTTTTTTTTTTTTTTTTTTTTTTTTAGCCATTGGGATGGCTGGAAAGAAATTGCCCATCAGAATCAAATATTGGTGTATATTTAGTTATTTATTTATTTATTGCCATTGGATGACTGGAAAGAAAGCTATCTTATAGAGACCAAGTGGTTATAGAGACTTGATACTATTCACAAATATCTGACCTCTGAAAGCTACAAAAAAAGGATAGATAGGAAGAAATACTGGGGTAAATTCAATTTTTTTTTTTTTTCCTGCTATTGGGATGACTGGAAAGAAATTGCTCATCAGAATCAAATATTGGTGTAAATCCAGGTTTTTGTTTGTTTGTTTGTTTCTAGCCATTCGGATGGCGGGAAAGAAATTGCCCATCAGAATCCAACATTGGAGCAAATTCAGGTAAATTTTTTTTTTTTGCCATTGGGATTTAATTAGCTGTAATTTTGTACCAAGTGTTTTCGTGCTAGTGATGAAACCTTTAACGGTTCTGGTACTATTTCTCTTTCTCTCTCTCTCTCTCTCTCTTTATTCCTGTTTAAAATCATATTTACCTCCCTAAAATGATGCTTCAAGATGCAGACCATGGTACTGACAGCACTCACACATCCCATTCAAAACAGCATTTCAAATCTATTAATTTTTACTGTTTCTGATCCCATACTGGCGTATTCAGATCATGCTTATAATAACTGAATGAAACTGAGCCATGATTCTATTTTTCTCTATTAGCAGCAATTCTGATTAATAATAAACACTGTCTAAACCAAATGCACTATAATCCAGGACTTAAACCTGTATCATTTGCCATCATGTACAGCCTTCTTCAATAATGTCAATGCCAAATTGAGTTTACGACAGGTTTTCACCTGTGTCTGGTGAATGTTTTTTCGCTAAAGCCTTTTTAGCACAAGTCAGTCATGATCAATAATCTCCACCTCATACCTGACAAGTAATTTTAGGCAGTACAGTATGTCACAAATGGTAAGAGGGTGTATTGCCCTGGACACAAACAAGGTGACTGAAAATTGGTCTTTTAGTTCCACAAATTTGACACTCTGATTGGCACATTAATGCACCTGCAATGACATTACTTTAAATAGGCATGAGAACAGGGCAGAATGAAAATGGGATGCAATTACAGCCTACCGTATAACCAGGGAGCCATTGTTAAGCGTTTCTGCGTTATTCAAAGCCAAACGAAGATCTACTGCATATTTCCCTATAGGTTGGCAACATTAAAACTTGATTATTTGAGAACACCTTGTTAGAAAAACCCCATGGCTGCTCTTTGAAATGCGCATTTCAAACATTTCTTACACTCTACGGGTGATTGTCTGATTTGGTTATGACACAGCGTGTGTTCCGGCTTGAGATTTTGTTTGGAGACAAAGATGGGGAGGCATTCAGTTTTGTCCACGTTGGCTTGTGCCCCCCACCTGCAACAAGATAGAGGCCAGAGAGAGAGAAACTGTTTTGTACCAAGCTGTGATTCTCAATGAGGTTATTCTCTCTGCTTCAAACCAACACTGCTCAGCATGGAGTTGTTTTCCTTGTCCTGCGACCAAGATCAGTAGGCTTTAATCCATGGTTCGGTCGGTATTCGTCACCAAGATGCAATTTCAGCATTGCCACAACACTGACCATTTGTCCTCACACAAACCAACCTTTACCTTTTGTTACAAACTGTTGATTTGCCTGTGATTCAGAGAGAGTAAAAGAGAGGACGTAAAAAAGAAAGCAAGGCATGAGTTAGTGTGAAGGTGCCAGCTGGCACTTGCACAGTCTAAAAAAGCAGATCCACTTCCCAATTCTCACTCAGTAGTGCACAAAATATGGAATATGTGACCCTGGACCACAAAACCAGTCTTAAGTAGCGCGAGTACATTTGTAGCAATAGCCAAAAGACATTGTATGGGTCAAAATTATCGATCTTTCTTTTATGCCAAAAATCATTAGGATATTAAGTAAAGATCATGTTCCATGAAGATATTTTGTAAATTTCTAACTGTAAATATATCAAAACTTAAATTTTGATTAGTAATATGCATTGCTAAGAACTTCATTTGGACAACTTTAAAGGCGGTTTTCTCAGTATTTTGATTTTTTTGCATCCTCAGATTCCAGATTTTCAAATAGTTGTATCTCGGCCAAATATTGTCCTATCAAACCATACATCAATGGAACTATTATTTATTCAGCTTTTAGATGATGTATAAATCTCAATTTCAACTGACCCTTATTACTGGTTTTGTGGTCCAGCGTCACATGTATGGATTTGTATATACTACAATGATACGATACTACAAAAAAATGCTGTTCTTTTTAACTTTTCATTCATCAAAGAATCCTAAAAAAGTATCACAAGCTCTAAAAAAAATATTAGGCAGCACAACTGTTTCCAACATTGATTTTTAAACAAATCAGCATATTAGAATGATTTCTGAAGGCTCAAAAATAAGCTTTGCATCACAGGAATAAATTATATTTTAAAATATATTAAAATAGAAAACCATTATTTTAAATTGCAATAACATTTCACAATATTGCTGTTTTCTGTGTTTTTATCAAATAAATGCAGCCTTGATGAGCATAAGAAACTACTTTCAAAAACATTAAAATCTTACTGATCCCTGAACGTCTGAATGGCAGTGTATTTTAAATAAATACATAAATGTTTTCAGGATACTGTGTTTAAAATCTTTACAGATCTTTATTCAAAAGTGCTTAAAATATTTTTCATGCTTCTTCAATTGCACATGCACCTGTGGAAAAGTCCTTAACACAGTATAAGTTTACAGGCAGTAGAAAATTAATGCCACAGTTCCAATGACTTTGATATATTTTATTGGTATTTTAAATGTAATTTATTCCTGTAATGCAAAGCTGAATTTTCAGCATTCATTACTCTGATCTTCGTTGTCACTTACTCCCAGAAGTTGTGTGAAGCCAGATCAGAGCTTGCTAAATTGAGATAAATCTTTCCATTTTTTGAGAGAATTATGCATCAGACCGTCAAGAAATGGACGGCAGGTGGTCTACAGGCATGCCGTGTGAGGCTGGGACTAGGCTTATGAGAAATTGTTTCCATAGGAGACCCACATTTACATGCAAACAACACGCCAAAGTCACCTCATGTCAGAGAGCAGTCTATCAGTCACTTTCCTGCAGATACCACACCACATCACGCCTGAGGAGCCAAATAATGGCTGTTTTTGCATGTAAACACACGGTTTTGGAAGCCAAAGATGGAAAACATGATAGTCATGCTGCGGCAGTGTAAGTTTGCATGCAAAATAATGTGTATATGTTTGTTTGAAAGTCCAAGACAGGCTAGCAGTCAGAGCTCAGAATAGGTTCAACAAAGATATCAACTTGTAAATTCCACAAGACAACAAAGGCAATGGCAACACCGTGCTAAAATGATGAGGAAGCATGAAATATTCCACACTGTATGGGTGCACATGGATGTTCAATATTTCACCCCTCGGCTGCATTCCAATTCCACCAAACGCTGTATATTTATGAGTCGAAGCTTCTCTTCTGACTCCAAATGAGAAGGGCAATGCAATCCTCTCTCTCAATCCACACCTGCTGCTATTAGATTTCCACCAAGGCTTAGAGAGTCACAGAGAGCAAAGGTGTGCTTGTAAGCAGATGAGACTGTTAGAATCAGCATGAGGCCAAGCATAGGGAGGACACAATGAAGATTTTTTCTCTCAGGGTGTGTGGGAGAACAGAATGTGCCTACGTTTGGACGTGCCTGAGATGCAGGAGTTAATTTACTTCCCCCAACTGTTCTGAGCGAAGAACTCCGATGTCAGCTGCTTTCTTGAACCCTCATCTCTGAGGTAGTCAGGCAGAGGATATTTTGTGAAGATTAACTGAAGTCCTAATTCTCCTTAGCTCCTAAATCTCAGACCCGCTCGTTTCCACCAGGAATGAGGTACGTGTGGGAACAACATGGGTTTAGAATCTAATCTGACTCCTTTTGAAGCATCGCTTTGGTAAAGAGCAAATTACTTTGGTAAACTGCACAGCTACATGCTGGAATTAGTGTGGAGGAGGCATTTCGCTTCGCCTAACCACAATGTAGGCGATATATTCTTTTTCTCCTAATTGCTGCATGGCAACGGACATTCTAGGACATGTAACAGGCCATTACTTACAATGACAGAAGATGACAGGAGGTTTATCGATGGCTTTGATGTGCAATGAGCATTTCCTGATTGCTTTGCTTGCATCATCATTCATAACAGCGGCAAGTTTCAGGGTTAATGATGTCACTGTAAATGCAAGCACGGCTTTGTGTGCATGTTCCTAAACCGCATTTGTTAAATTTTGAGTAAGATGCATTGCGCCGTTAATTATTTAATCAATTTTGATTAATTCCTAAAATGCAAATTAGCTCATTAAAAACCTGAAGTTATAGAGTTACAAGTGATTAGCTTACAAAGCAGTACTGGGGCCTTGTGGTTAAGAGTGGATGGATATATGATTAGAGTTAAATGCATGCATAAAATTGGACTTGCATAAAGAAAATGACAAGGGCTACAATGCTGTAATAATAATAATTATAATTATAATTATAATAATAATAATTATTATTATTATTATTATTATTATTTTTTTTTTTTATTTTTTTTTTTAACTCTCCTTTTTTGGGTTAGAAAAGAAACAGAAAGGTGAGTTAAAAGATAATGATAAGGTTTGAGATCAATAATAATAATAACAATAATAATAATAATAATAATAATAATAATACATATTATTATAAATATTATTACTGATAATAATGTAAATATTACTATTATTATTACTACTACTACTGCGCCATGATTACAAACCGTAGTAGTAGTAGTAGTAGTAGTAGTAATAATAATAATAATATTACCAATAATAATTTGAATATTATTAATATTATTACTACTACTATTATGCCACCATTACAAACCATAGTAGCAGTAGTAGTAGTAGTAGTAGTAGTAGTAATAATAATAATAATAATAATACTTATTATTATTATTATTATTATTATTATTATTTATTTAATAATTCTAATTATTATTTTTATTCATTTTAATATTTTATCTCTGCTTAGAAATATGCTAAACAGAAAGGTGAGTTCAAAAAAGAAAATGATAAGGTTTGAGATTAATTATATTAATATTAACAATAAAATAATAATATTAAATAATAATAATAATATTTTAAAATAATAATAATCATCATCGTAATAATAATACAAATTATTAGTATTATTATTACTATATTACTACTACTACTACAGTTTTTAATGGTAGCGTAGCAGTAGTAGTAGTAGTAATAGCAATAATAATAATAATGATAATAATAATAATAATAATAATAATAATAATAATAATAATAATAATAATAATTTTACCACAATAGTTGTAGTAGTAATAATATTTATTATTATTATTATTATTATTATTATTATTATGCCACCATACAAACCAAAATTTAGGAGACAGACATTTTTTTCTTAATAATAATAATAATAATAATAATAATAATAATAATAATAATAATAATAATAACAATATTTTTATATTTATTAAAATGTATTTTATTTATTATTCAATTTTATCTAAACTTTTTCTGTTAGAAAGTCACTAAACAGAAAAGTGAGTTTAAAAAAAGACAATAATAAGGTTTGAGATTATATTAACATTAACAATGAAATAATACTAAAATATAAACATTCTCTCCAAGTAACCCAATATTATTTGTTTATTTAAAAATTTAAAAATAAATAAATAAATAAATAAATAAATTCTCTATTTGTGTGAGCTTGCAGCCATGTACACAAATTAGAGGGTGCTGTAGGGGGTAAGTGGGCATTTATTTGAAGGGGGTTGCTTTGTGGTTGGGGGGCTGTCTCCCTCAGTAGGGGGTGGTGTTGGAGCACAGGCGGGTTGCCAGAAGGATGTTACAGAAGAGAAAAAGAAAAAAGAAGGAGATAGGAGCCTGGGAGAGAAGGATCTGGCTGAAGGGAGACGTGAGGCACAGCACAGCTGGCTCTTAATTGAATTTTTTACTCAGCACTTTCACAGCTGTTTTGCTGAGATGAATGAAGAGCTTATATCTGGCACACATCCCCTTGGACACACTCTCTCACACACACACACACACACATTATAGTCTGCCTGCCCAGGTCACATGACTGGACGCATCCCAAGCCTGCCTTGGAGACAAAGACTCACCCTACATGTCCACTGGTGTGGAGTGAGCGGCTGTTTCCAGTTCATTCTCTATGGGAGCCGAGTGGCAGGCTTGCACAGGGAATTGTGGGATTGACAGAGGAGCAAGCAATGAGAGCATCAAAAAGTTGGAAAATGTTGAACCTGAATACAAATTAAGGACAAAAATGCTAGGCAGGAGCCCACCACTGCGAGGTAAAAACAAGTCAAGGTCATGATGTCTGCTGTAAATTACCAATGCAATCATGCATATACAGGGAATCAAAACTAATTTAAACCTGGAATTAAAAATGCTGGGTTGGAAAAAATAATAAAGAATGAAAGAAATCGATTATTTTGTAAATATATATCAGGTACAGTACATAACAAATTTTCTCAAGGAAAAAAATCAACTAATGCTGTATAATATACATGAGAGTCAGCTGGTAATACATTACTATAATATTGAAGGCTAAAATTATAAAACTAAACTAAACTAAAAGTTCACTTTAAATTAGGTCTGTCAGTCGATTAAAATGTTTAATCAAATTAATTACATGATGTTTTGATTAATAAATCGCAAAATAAATTTTACTGTGAAAATACTCACAAAAGATGATTTTAAGCAATTTTTTGTGTTAAATGAGAAGGTCTCAAGTAGATATAACAACTTGTAGCTTCAGTAATAAATATTTTATTTGATTCAACAGAATTTATTGCACAAACATTTAGGCTTCAGTGGTCTAACATAAACTATGGAACATAAAAGAAGATCATTCGAGAAACATCTGAGTATTTTTTCGTTCATAAAATGAAAGTCATTGGTCGGAAAGTCGGTAAATGTCTTTATGACATTTTTTTGATTGATTTATTAATTTATTCATTCGATTCATTCAAACAGCTGATTCATTCAGGAGGGAAGTAATGGTTCTCTTTACGAAAGTGCTTTTGAATCATTGATTCACACGATTAGTTCAAAACGCGGATTCATTCAGAAAACTAAACACCGCTGTGTTGCTCGTAGATGGATTCAAAGGTAATATGTTTAATATATTTTTTGAAAATATAAACATTTAAATTGTGGCTGTTATAAAAATGTGATGGATTTATTCAAACTTAAATATTAAAAATATTAAAAAACAGTAAAAATTCTAATGAATATGTTACATGGTGCAATATATTTAGCAAAATACTTCTCTCTAGAGTTCATTTTTCTAGCTGACTAACAAGTTTATGATCACTGAATATTTTTTTCACTACAACAGCGCCAGAACGGCTTTTATTGTTTGAATCCTGCAATAAAATGGACAGAATTTAAAATATCAAGACATTGTTTAATAGAAAAAGTAACAAAGCACAAAGCTTATTGTGATTTATTGGATGGGAGGGACACTACAATGCTCTGTTCATTAACTGAAAACAGGCTAGACTAATCGATTCTTGGAATTTAAGAATCAATATCATTTCATAAAAATGAGATTTGATTAAAAAAATTGAGAAATCAATATTTTTTTACCCAGTCCTACATTTTAGTGTACAGGACACTTTCAAACACTTACAGTACTGTATCAAGAACCTGTTAAATCTGCAGGTACAGTGACACACTTTTTTTTATTAGTTACACTTTCTCATGTCATTACAAAAGCTTACAAAAGACTGAAAAGAATGAGATAAAATAGCTTTCTGTAAAATAAAACCAATTTAGTACGTGGCAAATCTTTCCACAAACAGAAACGGAGGCATAGCCACGGGTACAGCAATAGATAAATGAAGCTCCCTCCTGTATTACAGTTGCTCAGCCGTGCCGTTTAGTGCCGTATTAGTGCGATCCGGCCTGCCTCACTTGGCGATTCTTGACCACATCTGAGCCCCGTCAGCCTCTCCTCAGGACATCCCAAATGACAGTGTCTTCCGCTTCATTTGAGTGATTCCTTCACAGTACAGTTGACAACAAATGAAAGCCACCTCATTAGATCCCTAAGCCCTGAAGCTAATGGGCCACAGAGAAAACAGGACTCGGCTCCATCCATTAATTATAATAATAACAATACCCAAGCTCCTTGAGCAGCTATTTGCTTTTCTTTTCAATTAATTTCATCACACACACTTGAGGGAGAAGACACGGAAAGAGTTCTGTGAGCTCTGCAATTATAGCGGCCGTAGTAGTTGAACCGGCCAATCTCTGGGATCCACAGTGTAGGGTAAAAGCGTCCCGGTGTGCTGCCCAAACAGCACTGCAGAAAGAGGGAGCTATTCAGCGAATTCATGCCGGGGCCCACGAGAGAGAAAATGGAAAGATAGAGGAGCCGTGCCAGGGAGACGGGAGAAGAGATAGACAGATACACAACGCAGATAGAAATTTCCCCCAGAAGAGGTGAGGCACAGAGGGGAGGAGCTTTGACATTACTCTCACCTCTTATCTACGCTCTCTCCTCCTCTCGCCCTCGGGGGCTCACGCTAGGTGTTTAAACACTCCGGCGAGTGCAATAGGACATCGCTGGATAAGACGGAGAAATCTGCAGACTGGAAAATGTGTTTATGTCTGTATGTCATCCATGCATAATGCAGGGTTAGAGCTCAGCGTTTCCCAACTCGCGCCTCACCTGTCCAGTTTATTCTCTCACCAACTGCAGGTTTCAACTGTGAGAACAAAGACTGCTGTATATAAAACCTATTAAACACTGGACAGAGAAAAATTCTGTAATATTTCTGTAAATATTTCAGTAATACTTTTTTCTTGTTTTCCAGTAAAAATATCTAAAGGTCATAACAAGGTAAATTTGAGTTGTTTTGGAAAGCTAATACTTTTAGAAACATTAAATTGATCAAATGTGACAGTAAAGACTTTTACATTGTTACAAGCAAAAAAGAAAATGTCCTTTTTGTTTGTTTGTTTGTTTTTTTTCTTGTTTTCCAGTAAAAACATATCGGTAATAACAAGGTAAGCCTTTGTTTTTTAAGAAATGAATACTTTAAGAAACATTAAATTGATCAAATATGACAGTAAAGACTTTTACATTGTTACAAAAAACCCCCAAAAAACTAATTCCTTTACATTTTTTTTTCATCTTGTTTTCCAGTAAAAAATTAACAGTAATAACGGTAATTTTAACGGTAATTTTTCTAAGAAGTTAATACTTTAAGAAAAATTAAATTAATCAAATGTGACAATAAAGACTTTTACACTGTTACAAACAAACAAAAAAGAAAAAGTATTTATGCATGTATGTATGTATTTATTTAAACAAACAAACAAAAGAAAAGAAAATGTCCTTAATATATATATATATATATATATATATATATATATATATATATATATATATATATATATACAGTAAAGACTTTTAAATTGTTACAAACAAATCAATATTTCTTTGAACTTTCTAATCATCAAACAATCCTAAAGAACATTAATAAGAAGAAGAAATGTTTCTTGGCCAGCAAATCAGCATATTAGAATGATTTCTTAAGGATCATCTGATACTAAAGATGTCAATATTTCAGCTTTGCCAACACAAGAATAAACTACATTTTAAAATACACTAAAACAGATCAATATTTTAAACTATATGTGTAATATATATATATATAAAATAAATGCAGCCTGGGTAAGCATAAAATACTTCTTACAAAAACAGAAAAATTATACTGACTCCAAACTTTCAAACGGTAGTGTATATTTAAGTTTCTTTTTCTAAGTACATTAACTTTTTTTCTCATTTTAAAGACAAACCTCACTAAAGTCTGTTAGATTTATGTTCAAAACAAGAATCTGACTTTGTTAGATTTACATTCAAAAAAATTCAATCTTCAATTTATAAACTTTATTCAAGATGCACTATCTGAAAATAGGTTACCTCAAAACAGTTTTGCTTCTCCACTTAATTTATCTTGTTTTAAAAAACTGAAAGGGACAAGTTTCAGTCTGTTTGCCTGCCAGGAGGAGGTGGGCGTTGGGGCAAATGGGTGGCATGCTGCTGCCAGAATGAAATACAGAGACCTCCCAGATTGGATTTCCTTAATGAATTCAGTGATGGTATGAAATCATCTGAAAACTGTCATTTATTTTGTCACTGGCGCCAGATATATTGCCGTACGCACAAACAAACCAGAGAGATGACATTTTCACTCTCGCGACGTGTTGTCATGAACCAAAACCAACAAGTCTGACAACATATGCTTCCTGCGTGCCGCTTGATAATGGAGCGTGCGGATTACACACCGACACGTGATGGACTGTGATGTCAGACAGCCACAGACATGACTTGGATCAAATGCAAGATGAGGGTGTTTAAAAACTCTTACGGATCATCTTTACATGTAAATATGTGACATATCTCGATGCCAACAGCTGATGCGGGTTGAAGGATGTAAAGATGCAAGTCCTGAAACTGAAAATGCTGTTCTAATAACGGGCAAAAAAAGATGTATCGCTTAGCCTACATTTTCTGGCATATTTTGGCACTATTATCAATCTCATGGCGGAGTTCTGAAAACACATTATCTCACATTTATTGTTGCAGTCCATCTGGCTGCCCAAGTTCAAACTCCATGATGAAAAACTCAGACAGATGACTCATGAAATGAAAGTGAGGTAATAAGGCAATTACCGTCCAATCAGTATATATCTGTCCTTCCAGAACAGATGATTTAGAGGATTTTATTCTATGAAAAACACATATATTTATATATCCTGCAGCTTGATTTTATAGTATGATGCCACTCTCAAAGCTAACCCAGCAGGTGTGCAACAGATTTTTAAAGGGACAGAAAGCTAGAGGAGGACACATCTTTTGAAATGAATGCAATGTAAGCTGGAATAACATTTGCTCGTTCTTTTCTCTGTCAGTGTAGTGGAGACCAGACTTGTGCTCTTCTCAGCAGAATTATTTGTTCAGCCTAATAAACCTTGTTATTGGTCTGAAATACGATTGATGACCAGTGCAAACTTGCAAAACTTCTGCGACTGAGCGTGAATAATGAACTATCTGGGAACTGATACACGCTCACACAAGCACATTCACTCCAAAGGATGGATTTGAAACTCTTTCATCATTTATTTAAAACTCCATGACTTTCTTTCTTGTGTGTGAAGAAGGTATTTAGCAGAATGTCAAAGCTGCTCTTTGCTATGTACAGTAATTAAAGAACTAGGGATGGTCAAGGTCATCATTTACTACAAAAGAGGCTTGGATACAAGATCCGTTAATGAAAATTTGAATAAACAGTACATGGCTGAGTGGTGTAATTCGTTTAGACTGATGGCTGCCACACATTAGCTTTGTATGTCTCTTGAGAGCCTAAAACCATTTGAGGATGATGGGGAGAAAATATGTGTGTCTGCAAGTGCTTATTCCAAGGATGTAGTCCCATGGAATTGGGTCCAATTTTCTACCTGAAATCACGCCCATGACTGCTTTCTGAAACAAGATGAAGTTTTGGCTAGGCAAGGAAATGAAGCTTGTCCTTGCCCATCAATCAGACAGCGTGCAGACAGACAGCTGTTTAATATACAACCACCATTAGAGGCCTCTCTCTCTCTCTTTTTTCTCTCTCGTCTTTCCCTTGCCCCCTTTCTATCTTTCCATCTATCTTGCTCTCTTTTTGCTCCCTGGAGACAGAGCTCAGGTAAAGTGCTGTCTATCCACCAACAGATGCTCATCATATCTCCACCTCCTGTCTCATCTTACTTCCTATCTTTCAAACATGTATGTCCCTTCTGAACACTTATCAAAACTTTTAAAGTGCCTGGTCAGACACGTACAAAATTGTCAACAAAAAAGAAAGAAAAAAAAAAAATCTATCAATTAATCAATACAAGCTGACGGAGGAATATTTCACATAGGTTTATGTACTCCCACATGTTCTGTCCTGGATAAAAGAAGGAAGGAAAGAAGGAAGAAAGAATGAAAGAAAGAAAGAAAGAAAGAAAGAAAGAAAGAAAGAAAGAAAGAAAGAAAGGAATGAATGAATGAATGAATGAATGAATGAAAGAAAGAAAGAAAGAAAGAAAGAAAGAAAGAAAAAGAAAAAAGAGAAACAGAAAGAAATGAATGAATGAATGATTGAAAGTGAGGAATAGTTTTTTATAAATATTGAAAAATTAAGTTTATACAAATAATTAAGAGTGACAGAAAGAAAGAAAGAAAGAAAGAAAGAAAGAAAGATTTCACGTGCTCTGTCATGGACAAAATTAAAATCAATCAATCAATCAGTCAATATAATGTATTCATTTCACATATGTCCTTTCATCAACAAAAAATATACAGTAAAAGCTAATAGTTTAAAAAAAAAAAAAAAAAAAAAAAAAAAAAAGAATATTTCACATAGGCCTATGCACTGCCACGTTCTGTCCTGAAAAAATAAGTAAAATAAAATTAAATTAAATTAAATAAAATAAAAAATAAACAGTAAAAGCTAATAGTTAAAATAATAAAGAGTATTTCACATAAAATAAAAAATAATTAAAAAATAAATAAATAAAAGGCTAAATCAATGAATATTTCACATAGGCCTATGCACTATGCCTATGCATAGTCATATGTCCTGTCCTAAAAACAACAACAACAACAACAACAACAAAATTAAATAAAATAAAATAATAAATATACAGTAAAAGCTAATAGTTAAAAAAATCTAAATAATATTTCACATAGGTCTGTGCACTGCCATGTTCTGTCCTGAAAAAAAAAATAAATAAATAAAATAAAATAAAATAAAATAAAATAAAATAAAATAAAATAAAATAAAATAAAATAAACATTAAAAGCTAATAAAAACTAAAACAGAAAAACACTGAAGAGTATTTTACATAGACCTATGCACTGCCATATTCTGTCCTAAAAATAAAATAAAAATGTTTTATCATTATAATAATTAATAAATTATTTTATACATAAATAATTAAGAGTGACAAATAGCATTCAAATAATCAAAAGAATGAAAGAAAGAAAGAAAGAAAGAAAGAAAGATTACAAACTAATTACAATGAATGAAAGAATGAATGAATGAATTAATTAATATTTCACATAGGCCTATGCACTGCCATATGTTCTGTCCTAAAAAATAAATAAAATAAAATAAAACAGTAAAAGCCAATATTTAAAAAAAACAAAAACATAGGCCTATATAGAAAGAAAGAAAGAAAGAAAGAAAGAAAGAAAGAAAGAAAGAAAGAAAAAAAAAGAAACAAACAAACAAACAAAAACAAACAAACATTTCTTGTCATGGACATTATAAATGAATGAATGAATGAATGAATGAATGAATGAATGAATGAATGAATATTTCACATAGGCCTAGGCACTGCCACATTCTGTCCTGAAAATAAAATAATAATTATAATTATTAATGAATTATTATTTTAGAAATAAATAAATTAGTTTAATAAATTTTACATAGAGGTAGATGAAAGGTTGTTGATGAAAGACTGTTTATGTCTATCTTTGATTTGAATCACATGCCAGATTCATGTCAGACTATATTTTAGAGTTTATTTTATACATGTATTTTGCTCCTGATTCTTATGAAGTTTCTGGCCACTGGTTTATTTACTTGCCAAAGCCACTTGCATTTGGTGAATATTGGACCTTGGACCTACAATAAACCGCGTCACAGTCCTGTCTTCGGCACGTCGAGTCTGCTGGAATGTTACACCCACCACCGGGGTGATTTTTTTTCACGCCGGGCTGTAATTTGTTTTGCGCAACTGTCATGGTTTTGCTTGATGAAATAACCACTATCATTCTCTCGTGTTTCTTTTTCTCTTTATTCTTCTTTTTCACCCTGATAAGAAAAACTGCAATTTCATTTGATTCATACAAAGAGTTCAATCTGCGCGGAGACACAATGCACGCTCAGACAATCAATATTTCCCCGGCTCTCCCTCCCATCCGCCTAATATATTGAAAATGAAGTTAGAAAGATTGATTCTGTACGCGGTGCTACGGGCCAATAGAAAATTAAATGAAAATGTAAATGAACGCTGTTTTGTTTCTCCAAAGTTGCACAGAGAGGTTTTTGCTGTCCTCAATTTGTATAATTTGGTATTTGTAGCCATTCGCAGATGCGGCGTGACTCCCCGAGCTAGTTTTGATTATTTATGACCCTCGCTAATACACAAGTGTCAGGACAATGTGATGACAGGAGGTGGTGTGGCTGAATCATTGACTTTTTCTGAATTACTCCCTCTGAATACATCCCATGCTAGTGTGCTTTGCATTCAATATAGACACAAACTTATTTCAGGTGAGTTTTATGAAACCATTCATCCTTCAGTGATTCATAATAACTGATCATTAAGCTTTAAACGTGTGGCTATACATGCATGAGCGAACAAAAAAAGTTGATCCGAGCGTCTTTTTCCGCTAATGAAAAAAAGTGGAGATGAAGGCCAGTGATTTAACAGACATCCACGGCTATAGGAAAATGTAATCTTTTGTTACGCGGACGTCTTAAGCTACATCTGCTCAGACGGTACGGTACATCAGCATACTGTAATGGCTCTCATTGTTGTAAGGGATCCGAGAAGCGCTATTGTAGTCAGGCTGAGTCTAAATGGCAGTGTGGGGGGACGTTTCTGTACTAAACTGCCTTTCTGATGACTGCTCACACTTTATCCTGAACACCTGCTTCCTGACATGCTCTCCCAATCTCCCAGACTCCCCATTAAGCAGAACATTGAGGGCAGAAGAAAATCTGACATAAATCCTCAAAAGAAAGGGATATTCCTGCAGATTAAAACACTCTCCAGGAAATGCAGAGACAAGTCTGCCATTAAAGCCCATTTAATCCTCTCTGGAACATGACGGGATTGTTACAGTACAGCGGAGATTGCCAGAGGAGATAGACGCAGTGCTCAGGCATCTCTATTTCCCCGTCCACTGGCGCCGTTTCCTACGCTCTATTTGTAAAGTCATCAAAGAGGGAAATTGAAAAGAAAGGAGAACGTCTGAAATGTGTTTTTGAATGTTGCGGGGAAAAATCTCATGCACTCTGCCTGTCTCTTGTCTAGTCTATTTCCAGACTTGGGGAATAACGGAATATTTCTAACAATCATGACAAAAAGGTAAGTGTATTCAGTTACAGTTTCAGTTACGGTTCCACGAGCAGAATTCTTATGTTTTAATGAATAGCTGAAGAGATGTAGCAAGACCGGATGGTGTGGTGCATACTGGCATAGACAACATCATCCTGGCATCATGCAACACATGCAGCGGAGGCTCCTGTTTATCTCCTCAGTTTGACGAGAGTATGCCGCTCTCATCGAACAGGATGTGTGACCTAGCGGGGAACTTTCAGAGCAGCCTTCTGAGAAATTCTGATCTCTCACATGCGCAAATGACACTGCACTCATAACTCAGACCAGAATCAAACATTAGCTGTTTCCATCACCCTGTTTTTTATGTGCATTTTGAAATATCGCATCAGAAACGAGTTTGCAAAAACGTTTTTATGCTCACTTGAGGTGGATTTTGAATTGTGTGAAAAAGGGTTAATGCGAATAATGGGAGATGGAATTAATTCCTCCATATGCACCAAAAAAGTCATGTGACTGCGTTACGGGAGTTTCCTATCATCTCTCCACTGCCCTATCAATAACGAAAAAAAAAGGGGCAATTTACAAGTAACTTTTTTTTTTTTTGAGCTTATATTTTAACACTGAATAAACAGTGCGTATAGAAAGTAATCATACCCTGTGAAAACCTTTATATTTTGTCACATTACACCCTGGAAAATAAAAGAAATTAAGTCTAACTTTTTTGAGCTGAATGTACGCATTATAACCCTCATCATTAAAGTAAAAATACAATTTAAAAATTCTGGAGAATTATTAAAAACTAATCAGGGAAATGCCTTGTTTGGTAAAGTGATCAGCCCCTTAGATATACCATTATAAACTTGCTCAGGTGCAAGCCAGATTAAACACCAAGCTAACTGCCCCACCTGACATTAATAGTAGTGGTGTGAATTACTTCAGAATAAAACGAGCTGTTTCTTGTAGATTCCACTGTTAGTAGTGCATGGTACGGCAAAGAATTCACTATGGTTGGGAAAGTGCTTTCAAAAGACCTTCGGGATAAAGTTGTAGAAAGGCACAAGTTAGGAAAAGGCTACAAAAACATTTCAAAGGCTTTAGCTATCCCACTGAGTACTGTTCAGAGCATCATTAAGAAGTGGAAAGCGTATGGCACTTCCAGCACATTTCTTAGATCAGGCCGTTCGTCCAAAGTGGATGACAGAGCCAGGAGGACATTGATAAGAGAAGCTACCAGGAGGCCAAAGGCAACTTTGAAGGACTTACAAGGCTTTATGACTGGGTCTGGTGAGTCTGTGCATGTGACAGCTATCTCCCAAGCTTTACACAAAGTTGGCGTGTATGGCAGGGTGGCATGAAAGAAGCCTGTCTCATTGACGCTATGCAAAAACACATTTGGAAGAGTCTGATAATCCAAATGTTATGCTATGCTATGGTCTGATGAGACCAAAATTGACCTTTTTGGACTGAACTCCGAGCGCTATGTTTGGCGAAGAGCAAACCACCCAAAACACACCATACCCGCTGTGAGGCGTAGTGGTGGCAGCATTATGTTATGGGGGTGTTTCTCTTCAGCTGGGACTGGGCGATTGGTCAGGATTGAAGGGAAAATGGATGCTGCCAAGTACATCCAAATTCTTTAGGAAAACCTTCTGCTAGACAGCTGAAGATGGGCAGGTCATTCACCTTCCAATACAACAATGACCCTAAACATACTGCCAAAACAACAACGAAATGATTTAAGGATAAGAAGGTGAATGTCCTTGAGTGGCCAAGTCAGAGCCCTGACTTAAATCCAATCGAAAATCTGTGGATGGATGTGGAGAGAGCAGTCCATTGCCGCTCATTACGGAATTTGACTGAACTTGAACTTAACTCTGTTATTCTTTAGTGTTTTTTTATTAATTTGCAAAACTGTTGTGTTTTTTTCTTTCATTGGTTTGATGTTGTAAGACCAAAATTGTAAATAAAGCTTGAAAAGTTATTTGGAATGGGGTTTGATTTCAGGCTGTATGACAAACTATTTCAAAGGGGTATGATAATTTGCTATAGTCACTGTATATAGAAATGAACACAGAAAAAGAAAAAGAAAGAAAGAAAGAAAGAAAGAAAGAAAGAAACTGTTTAAGATTTTATTAATTTCCTTGAATTTTTCAGATCTGGAAATCACAATTTTAAAACTCTCTGATATTGCCAGGATGTCCAGTGTCAATTTGGACAAAATCACAGATAAATCACAGTTAGTAATACTACTACTGCCACCACCAGTGTTATGTTAGTATTAGTATTAAATTAGTATTATCGATTTAATTACTATTATAATATATATTAATATTTTGAACTTGCTTTTAATTTTTAGACTTTCAGTTCTCACTGTAATTTAAACGTTTTAGTAATTGTATGTGCTTTTGATTTTTCCTATACATTTCTATATAGCCTTAATCAATTTTATTTCAGTTCCATTTTTAACAATTCAACTCAAACTTGTTTCAGTTACATGCCAAACATTTCTAATTTTCGTTAAATCTTTACTTTGTTTACTTTTATTTTTATTTTTTTTATTTACTTAGTTGTTACAAAGACAAAAATGTAAATAATCTAGCATTGACCACTTTAACTTAACTGTAATCAATTGAATTTAATTGTAATTAATACTTAAATGAACTATTGATCAGGGTCAGAAATGAATTCTTTAATTATTAATAATAATATATATATATATATATATATATATATAGTTAGCAAGAATGCATTAAATGTATTAAAAATTACAATAACAATACATATGTTACATAAGATTTCTGTCTTAAATAAATGATGTTCAATATTTTTGACATTCTATTCATCAAGAATCCTGAAAAACCAAATTCATCATGGTTTCCACCAAAATATTTATTGAGCAGCAAATCAGCATATTAGAAGGATTTCTGAAGGATCATGTGACACTGAAGACAGGAGTAATGATGCTAAAAAATTCAGACACTTTAAAATATATTCACATATAGAGTCATTTTAAATTGTTATATTTTACAGTATTACTGTTTGTGTTTAATCAAATCAATGTAGCATTAAAGAGACTTCTTTCAAAAACATAAAAAATCTTACCAAATGGTAATGTACATTTTGCATCATTTTCTGTGGCGCAAAAATGAAAAAAAAAACAGACATAAAAGCTGGTATAATGCATATAATCTGCTCTTCATTGCACTGAAAAGCTTCCTTTGTTTGTCAGGAAGTGAAAAAGCAAGAAATATGAAAACGTCCATTCAGCCACCAAGAAAACACAGAGGATTAAGCTTCCCCAGTCCCAGACGTTCCATCGACTGGCAAACAGCGCTCATGAGTAGACCTGGAAAACGCTTTGACTATCAATTAACAGCAGGGCTCATACTGTCCCCCAGTCTCCTGCCAGCATTCACTGACCTCCAGAATAATATCTATGAGGCCTGGCAGTCACATGGTGTCTAACCAGACATGGAAATTTCTTTAAACAGGATTTATCCTGCTCTTCAGACAGTTTCCTGCACTTCCAGTCAGCTTTAACAATCAATCTAATGCCTCTTCCCTCAAGGTTTGCATAAGCCAGTGTCTGAGGAGTAACACAAGTGCCTTCACTGCTTCTGATTTATTTCTTTCTGCATGAAGATGAGACGCTAACAACCTCCCCTCGGACTAGGAAGCGCTGATAATACACTCCGTCTGGAAACATTTGAGCGCTGTGACTCGTCCCATTCAGTCTCTGATGCGAACAGAGGGAACACGGCCACAGCACTAAAGAGGAGGTTTCTAAAAATGTTTTATCCCTTCCTTGAATTACAATAGACAAATATAAAACCGCAGTGCAA
The DNA here is from genome assembly GCA_036247105.1 of Cirrhinus mrigala. Taxonomy (NCBI): domain Eukaryota; kingdom Metazoa; phylum Chordata; class Actinopteri; order Cypriniformes; family Cyprinidae; genus Cirrhinus; species Cirrhinus mrigala. The sequence continues at coordinate 7,225,390 of CM070020.1, read as the reverse complement.
AGAATATAATGCTTCAAAGGCACCAGAAAGAAGAGGTCAGTCTTATTAAAACAGCTCAAGTCAAACATCTAGACAGAGTGAAGTGGATTAATGCCACAGAAAATTAAAATCAAGGTCAGAAAGCAAGACCATTTCAGTCTTGAGTATCTATTGTGCATCCAAAAAATATCCCAGAGGTTCTAGGCTTAAATACGCCTAAATAAGTAAAAATGAGCTTAATACTTAATTCTTACTAAATATTTTAGCACTGAATATGTATAGCATGAACACTATTTAAGATTTATTTATTTCCTTGCTTTTTTTTAGACCTGGAAATCACAATTTTAAAACTCTGTAATATTTCCAAAACGTCCAGTATTGATTTGGACAAAATCACAGGTTACTTGAAAACTTAAGTATGCATCAGATTCGTAATACTTCTACTACTACCACCATCAGTGTTATATTAGTATTATTTATTCTCTTTAAAAATATTTCTTAAGATTTTTAATTTACTTTTATTCTTTATATTTTCAGTTCTCATTTTGATTTTAAAGTTGTAGCAATTTTGTTTAACTTTATAGCTCTTATTTTAGTTTCCGTGTTAATAGTTCAACTCAAACTAATTTAAGTTAAATTAAAACGTTTCAAATTAGTCGAATAAGTTTTTAAGTTTGTTTTCCATCTAATATGTATATTTTATTTCAGTTTATATGAATTTTTAAAAATTATTTTTACAAGCTTTAATAATAATGATAACAAGAATACAATTATTATAAGCATAAATGTTTTCAATTTAATCACAATATATATAAGTTTTTAAGTTGGCTTTTGTTTGGTTGGTTAGTTTTTCTTTTATTTTCATTGTTTTAACAAATAATAATAATAATAATAATAATAATAATAATAATAATAGTAGTAGTAATAATAATAATAATAATAATAATAATAACAACAAAAACACAATAATTATAAATATTTATTATAATAAATAATAATTATAATATATTATTAAAATAATGAACATAAAAATAATTTAAGAAAAAAATAATTATATTAATATATTATTATTATAATAATATGTTTAAAATATTGACTGATTGATAGATAAATAAATAAGTAAATATATTTCAAATAAAAACAAATATTTAACATAGGTGTATGCACAGCCACATTTTCTGTCCTGAAAATAAAATGAAATTAATTAATTAATTTAAATGCTATGCAATATTTATAATTTTCATTTAAGTTTTCAAGTTTGTTATATAATGTAACATGTAAGTATATTTTATTTCAATTTATATTAATTTGTAAAAATTCATATGAACTGAAATAAAATATACTTATTTTCACAAGCTTTAATAATAATAATAACAACAACAACAACAACAACAAGAAGACAATTATTATAAACATAAATGTTTTCAATTTAATCGCAAAAAAAAACGTTTGCTTTGTTTTGGTTGGTTGGTTTTTCTTTTATTTCAGCTTTAACATGGTTTAACAATTATTATTATTATTATTATTATTAATAATAATAATAATACAATTATTATATAATATTATATTTTTATTTATTTATTTATTTATTTATTTATTATAAATAATAATTTAAAAAAACATATATGTATATATATATATAGTTGATTTTTTAAAACAATACTGACATAGATAGATAGACAGACAGATCTATAGATGGGTCAGATGTGCGTGTGCGTCATTGCCATGTGTGTCATCTCTGTGAATCCGCTATGGGTGCGACCACAACTTGGCTGTGTCTGAAGTTCTGGTGCAGAGGAGGATAGAAATCTCCAGACACTGAATAATCTACAGCCTGAGAAGATGCAAATTCTCATCCTGCATGGAGATAGATGCCTGTTGCTATGATGTGAGGCCTTGCTAGCAGATGGTGTAAAGAAACATAGGGTTTACTCACACGCACACACATATGGGTCAATGCACTTCCTTACTATACAGTTAGCTTACAAACAGTAAATAAAGTCATATAAGCAGTTTAATGCTTTCTCATAGCCTTATCCTCTATAATAAACTCAAATGATACAAAAAGCACCTATAAACTACATACATTTTTAGCCCAGATAAATGCATCAATTTAACACAGCCGAATGGATTCAGCAGAAATTGGCACATAAACAAGCTCATCTAAAAGGAAAAAGTTTCTCTCTGTAGAAAGCAAACATAACTAATAGAGAAAATAGTGTACCATCACAACTCTTTAAAGAATGCAAACCTTTCTCATGTTCAGAAGAAAATTACAAAAATTACAGCACTCAATACATGACTGTGTAATACTACACTGTCTTCTATGAATGAATGACTATTTCTCTAAGAACCAAGTGTGTATGAGAAATAATACAGTACATTTGTAAAGTTGACAGATTAGAGACAGCTCCAGAGGAAAAGACTTAAAATAAGCAGGAGCATGAAGCAGGAGGAGAGGAAAGGAAGAGAGATGCCGGAGTGAATATACACACTATATGCCTACCGGATGAACAGGAGTGACGCAAAGAGTGTCTGACCTATTTATGAAACTGGCAAGAGAGAGCAAAGAAACATCAAAATACTTCAAAGGCTTCTTTTTAATGCCTCGTTGTGACTAAGTTGGGAAACGTCTACATATACACATACACTCTATCTAATGTTCATAAACAGTCTGCATTTCAAAGACCTCTTGGCAATATTTTGTGAAAAAAAGATAAAAAGGTGTTGGGCTGAGCGACAGAGGGACATGAAAGATGGACAGAGTGGCAGATGTCAGGGTCCTGATGACAAAATTCAGAATATATAAGTATCATGAATTACTTTTCTCTCTCTCTCTCTCTGGTCTGCAACTTCAGGTTTGTATGGAAGCCCATTTCAGCCAAAAATCTTATTATGACTGTTTATCCCACAATTCTGTCTTTTTTTCTCAGAATTGCATGATATAAACTCATAATTGCAAGTTATTAAGTCCAATTTTGAGGGGGAGAAAAAGGCTGATAAGTTCTCAGAATTGTGAGTTTGTTTATCACAATTCTGACTTAATAACTGGCAATTGTGTGTTATAAAGTCAGAAATGTGAGTTTATATCTTGCAATTCTGACTTTACACCACACAATTGCGAGTTTATATCACATAAATCTGAGGGAAAAAAGTAAGATTTGGGATTTATATCATGCCGTTCTGCCTTCATTTCTCAGAACTGTGAGTTTATATCACAATTTTCTGAGGAAAAAAGGAATTGCATGATATAAACTCAGTTGCAGTTGTAAAGTCCAATTTTGAGGGGAAATAAAAAAAAAAGACTGATATCTTTTCAGAATTGCAAGTTTGTATCTCACAATTCTGCCTTAATAACTGGCAATTATGTGTTAAAAAGTCAGAACCTACTTTATATTTCGCAATTATGATTTTGTAACTCACAATTGCGAGTTTATATCACTTAATTTTGAGGAAAAAAGTCAGATTTGGGAGTTTATATTTTGCAATTCTGACTTTATAACTTGCAAATGTGAGTTTATATCATGCTGTTCTGCCTTCATTTCTCAGAACTGCAAGCTTATATCTCACAATTCTGAGGAAAAAAGGAATTGTGTGATATAAACTTGTAATTGCGAGTTATTAAGTCCAGTTTTGAGGGGGAAAAGAAGACCGGTATGTTCTCAGAATTGCGAGTTTGTATATCACAATTCTAACTTAATAACTGGCAATTGTGTGTTATAAAGTCAGAAATGTGAGTTTATATCTCTTAATTCTGACTTTATACCACACAATTGCAAGTTTATATCACATAATTCTGAGGTAAAAAAGTCAGATTTGGGAGTTTATATTTCGCAGTTCTGACTAAGTTTTATATCATGCCGTTCTGCCTTCATTTCTCAGAACTGTGAGTTCATATCTCACAATTCTGAGGAAAAAGGAATTGCATGATATAAACTTGTAATTGCGAGTTCTAAAGTCCAATTTTGAGGGGGAAAAAAGACTTATGTTCTTAGAATTGCGAATTTGTATCTCACAATTCTGACTTAACTGGAAATTGTGTGTTATAAAGTCAGTAAAAATTTTTTAAACTCAGAATTGCGAGTTTATATCACTTAATTCTGAGGAAAAAAGTCAGATTTGGGAGTTTATATTTTGCAATTCTGACTTTATAACTGTAAGTTTGTATCATGAAGTTCTGACTTCATTTCTCAGAACTGCGAGTTTATATCTCACAATTCTGAGAAAAAAGGAATTGCATGATATAAACTCATAATTGCAGTTATAAGGTCCAATTTTGAGGGGAAAAAAGACTGATATGTTCAGAATTGCGAGTTCGTATCTCACAATTCTGCTTTAATTGGCAATTATGTGTTAAAAAGTCAGAATTGAGTATCTTGCAATTCTGATTTTCTGAGGAAAAAAGTCAGATTTGGGATATTTTGCAATTCTGACTTTATAACTTGCAATTGTGAGTTTATATCATGCAGTCTGACTTTATTTCTCAGAACTGCGAGGTTATATCTCACAATTCTGAGAAAAAAAGGAACTGCATGATGTAAACTCGTAATTGCAGTTATAAGGTCCAATTTTGAGGGAAAAAAAGACTGATGTGTTGAACTGCGAGTTTATATCTAAATTCTGGAAAAAAAAAAAAAAGTAAATTAGAAAGACAATTGGAAAGGAGGGGACATTTGATCATAAAACAAGCCACCGTTTGTTTTTTGTACATGACATTTAGGGGCTGATAAAACGGAAATCAATAATAGCACAATAATGAAGCAGCATGCAGAAAAGCGGTTACAGTAATGCCATTTATAGCAGTCAGAACTGCAACTGTTTTGTTATGTATTTGGCAAACAACACTTTCACCAAACTCTAATAGCGTTATTTTGAATGTGGTGCACTTTCTGATAAAGCATAGTATGCGTCATGACAGATGTTTCATAAGGAACGGAAACCAAAACTACGCTGAAAATAAACAACCTTTTTGTTAAAGGGAAAAAAAAGCTGTTTAAAAAAAATGAAAATAAAAATCATTGTAATTATAAAATAAAAAAATCATCAGAAGCTATAGAACTTTAAATAGCAACATCTGACAGAGGAACAGTACCTTGGACAGCTCCTGTGACAATGTGGGTGGTGTGATTCAGCACCTTGGACAGCAACACCAGCCTGAAAAGCACCACGTGTGTCCGAGTTTCAATCTTATGGGGGTGACTGTGCTAAAAGGCCAAGTTTAGTCAAGATATATATTGCTACAACCTCTTTAGCTTCAAAAGCCTCACCAAACGAGGACAGAGCGGGACAAAAGAGGTCTGGAGCCACGCTTTCTTCTGTCTGGGTCACGATGCTCTATGTGCTTGCACTATTCTATTTTGTTGTGGTAGCAACTGGAGCAAGTAAAATGTGTCTATTAGACAGAAGTGAATGATCAACAGGAAAAAAAGATGAGTTTGTTTGAAAACATAACACGGTTGTGAGTCTGTGTTTATAGAAAAGCCTAAATAACAGATGCTCTTAACTACTAACACCATGTATCTGTCTCAGTACCAACTCATCTCACATATCAACTTGCTGTGGGATCTCTCTGGTGGGTGCTTGCTTTATTTACACAGAGATAGAGTTGTATCACTGAGCATTGGCACACAGAGCAACAGAACAGACGTTAGGCAGCTCATTACTCCTGAATCACACTGATCTGGAAACCAAGAGTAACTTTCCAAACGCCGAGACACTTAAAGACTAAAATGCAGTGCATCTCTATCTAAGCTTGCTTCATCTTCGCCAACTGCATTTTTATCTCAGTTTTTCTGTTACCTGCAGGAATGATGAAGCATTTCTGACACGAGAAGTGTGTTCTGGAGTGAGAGATCACAGGAGGAGTTGATGAATGCTGATGATCATTATTCTAAATGTATAAATCTGACCACTTACATTAAATTAGGGCTTAAAATAAATGCATTAAGATGCCTGCTTCCTTCTCCTAATGGCTTCCATGAATACATAATTAGGCACAATATTTCTTGCATAAGACGACATATAAGAAGCAAATTTCAATGCAATTAGGAAGCTTACGGGTGAATTTGGATTTGAATGTGCAGGCGGGTAAAATATCCTCGAGATATGAAAATGTGGGCACGCTTTTGCCGGGTTTGTGAGTCTTGGCAAGAATAGAAAATGGGTGAACCTGTTTCATGCCTCGCTAATTCCTTTCATCTTTACAGACACTACAGCAGAGATAAAAAAAAAAAAAAAAAGAAAGAAAGAAAAAAAAAAGAAAAATGAAGGATGATGAGTGTTGGCAATAAAGGAGTCACATTTCACAGGCTCGAGACAACTGTGACTTCAAAACTGAGGAGCTTCAAATGAAAACTAGCTGCTCGTCTAAACGAGACACTCTTGGTGATTTCTGACGCTGAAGACAAATGAGAAATAAAAAAGATGTTACTCTGTCTGCATGAGATAAAAACATGGGACTTTTATTAAGAGAATTTTCATCAAAGAGAAGATCACCTAGATGAATTGGCTTTAGTTTCTGTGTGCAAAATCTCTCAGCGAACTGATTTTAAGCTTACTGGGGGATTTACTTTTGCAGACGAAACTGAGAAGCAATATGTGCTTGACATTTATTCTTAGCAAGTTCCCCCTTAGTGTTATTTGCTATATTGCAGCATCGTTGTTGGGCAGAGCACTTCTTGCCCACTCAATAAAGATCTATGGGCTCCCCTGACAACTTAAAACGCTGAATGCTCAAAGCAGCCGTTTGCTTTTTCAAAGCATGAACGCACATCCATAAAGGCATACAATGGAGTGAAGTTTTTCAAATCCATGGGAATCTGCGCTCAACCCACTCTCGGAAAAGTGTTCAGGGAACACTGGCGCTGGTGGAGAGAAAAACAAACATTAGTTTAAATGCTGGAGCCCAGCCTCACGACGCTGCCAGCCACAATCAATCCACCGCCATGCACTTACAAAAATAGAGATGCGATCTGTTGCTTAGCTAGGTTATCGTGGGCCGGCTGAGTGTTTTGTGTGCACGCTAGTGCTGGAGGAATGATGGGATATGTGTGGACAAAGGTAGGCCATCTTGAGGTCCTGCTCCTGCTTCAGGCACAGTGAGTGTGGCATCAGCATGTGATTTTGTATGTGTAACACAGCATTAAGAGTTTCCCCAAGGCTGCTGTGAATGTCCAGTGCCGCTCCCATTCCAGCTGTGTGACCCCTCCGGGTCCGTCAGCCTCTTTTCCCTCTGGGCGCGCACACAAATATACGCCTGACATGCACAGTGATTGTTTTAGGGCAAGCCTGCCAGGTCGTGGATTTGCTTTTGTGACCCGAAAGGGTGAGATGCTGAAGCTAATGGGATGAATGAGGTCTAAAAGACCATTTACACAGGACATACTTTTAGTCTGTCTGCACTGTGTTTAATTTTTGTTTTTAAATAGCTTAAAAAATAATAACAATACACCGGTGCTGGGTAGATTACTTTTTTATAGTCTGATTCTGATTCCTTATTACAAGACAAAAAATGTTACACATTTTAGGTAATATAATCTGACTACTTTTAGATTACTTGTGACCTTACTTTGGTAAATAGGATAATACTGTACCATATAGATCTAAAAATAAAAAGAGAATAAAAATATATTCCATTTATTGTTATTAACAACCTGAAGGGCATCAGACATTGTGTTCATGAGTTTAATGAAAAGCTAACAGTTAAAGTGCCCCGTTTAAGGCATATTTAAGGTTTCTAATATTGTTTCAGGAGTCTTCTATAATAGGTTTACATGCATGCAAGGTCAAACAACACTTTCGTTTTCTCAAAATATGCATTTAACATCACCTCATTTTTCAGCAAATCTCAAACAATTCGTTCGAAGCAGTTCAAAGATTCAGTCTCCCGAAACCCCTGCTTTCCATGAGCCTACCCTGCTCTGATTGGTCAGAAAGCCCAGTCTGTTGTGATTGGTCTACCACGTACCGCGCATGTCAGAAACGACAGACCCATTGTCGTAGCTCCGTATTTTGAACACTCGACAGGAAATATAAACGTTTATTATTGATCAAACTTACAGGTTGTGATTCAGTGGAGCCAGCTATATAAACTGGGTACTGAGCCATCTTTCAAGAGCAAGTGTTTTGTGAATCCCACACTGAACTACCTGACATGAGGTCAAATAGTTTGCGGACAGCCAATGAAAAGGTTGGGCGGGAAATATGCAAATGTGTAACCAAGTGATGTGTAGCCTTCACGTAAGTGGGATTCGAATTACTAACGACTCGTTCAGGCTGTTCAAAGTTCTTTCTTTTGGGAGACAATAATTTGTGCAATTTTGGCTTTACAACTTTGCAGATCGTTTGCATTCACATACAGCTCCATTACACACTACATGAAAGGCAATATATTTAAAATGCCATAATAGGGACACTTAATCATAAAAATGTAAAATTAAAATAAATAATTTTAAATTAACAACAATCAAAACAAAACACTTACTAAGTGTTTTGTTTTGTTTTGTTTTTAAACATGCATTGCATGGAACTATTAAACAATGTCAGAGAACTGTGAATATGCAAATGTGTCACTTAATTATTAATCTATAATCTTAAAATCTCAGGAGGTACTTTAAGTAAATATGTTAGGTGAAAGAGGTTCAGCTGACAAAAGAGGTTTGGGAATCCCTGCATTCCATGTAAATAAGAAATAACATGAATTCGTGTATTTTAATGTGTTTGAAAGACAAAAGCCTTCCAAAGACTTGTGAATGTCATGTAATCAATAAAAACGTAGATGTAGTCTGACTACGAGTATTTTAAAATGTAATATAACCTAATCACAAGTACTTTTTTTTTTTTTAATCTGATTTTGTAATCCCGATTATATGTAATCAGATACTAACTAGCACTGCAATTCATGCACAAGCTATATATGTGTGCGTGTATGTATATACACACAACTTTTCAACCTTTGTACCTGAAGACCTGGTAAAAAAAATAGACAGAAGTCCAAACAAAGTCCAGAAAGACAGTCTGAAATAACTAGACAATCTGTCTGTCTGTCTGTCTGCCATCTGTTATTAAATAAATGATTAGTGAAGAAAAACACATCATAGAAAGTGTAGAGGGTGGAACAAGGGAATAGAAATACACAAGCATGGCAGATACACACAGAAAAATGAAATGACCAAATGAAGCTCATTGAAAATGGAAGAAAAAGAGACAGCAGGACAATAAGGCCGGTCTTCTTTCTATATATACACTGTAACTGGCACATAAAAGTGACCATATTGTGTTGAAGGAACACCCAACTACTGTTGCCATTGGATTTTCAAAGACCTCCAGCTTAGCAGAGGACACCGTGGTCAAGCATTAAGGACAAGCTGACTGCTGAGATCTTTCAGAATTGTTCTTGAAATGTCATTCCTTAAGCCCGCATCACTGAGAGATGTGAAGACTGTATTTAACCAGATGCCAAAAGCACTCCGCACATCAGGTGATAATAAACACATTATCAAGGAGGAGAGAAGTGCGGTCACATTACAGGCACTGGAAAGCATTCACAGTGCATTTAATACCTGGTGCAAATGCATGAAAAGTGAACTAACCAATCACAATTAAATGGGCTGAAAAAAATAAAAAGGCTTCCTAACACCGTTTAAATAAATAGCACCATCAGAGAAAAGTGGCAAGACAAGCTAACTACATTTTTGTCTTGCAAGCAATGGAATTGTACATGTAATTATAAACTGAAATTGCTTTGTTTTTCTGTTGCTTTTCTGGATTAATTTGAATATTTCCCTCTGGGCTGTATGGTAATTAAAACCTTGCCCATGGCAAACTCGACAGTGGGACAACATTTATAAAAAACTAAAAACACTTCACAGTTCTTGCAAATGCGAACAGAACAATTAAAGCAGCGAGCTTTAGGATTGAAAAAAAAAAAAAAAAAACATGTTTCTGGAACGCCATCACTGACGTGGGAATTAAGCACAAGGTTTGAATGTGAGACTAAGGGATTGTGTGGAAATTGATTGCGACAGGTGGCAAATTTCAAAATGTCAAGAACTTTGGCAAACTGAGGCCTGTTTCTCAGCCTTCGCATTATTGCTGGAGTACACTGCTGGAAGAGCCCTTCATTGGCCAAATGTGTCCAAGCAGTGAGCTTTTGTGTGTTTGGACTCAAGGCCGTAAGACACACTAACACACACGGAAGCTCGGGCCTTTAGAAATATAGTATTGAAGAGAGGAAAGCGAGAGGGAGGACAGAAGGAGGGAAAACAGCTGTGTAGAATTTACTGCTCTGTGCAGTGTGACCTAGTTGTCCACCTGCACTGTTCTCTTTAATAAAATTCCTCACCACATTCTCAGAGTTACAAGTAACATTCACTTTATATTTATGCAATTGAACAACACAGAAAATATTCAAAATAAACAACTACAGTGCTGACAGAAATGCCGTGGAAGTCAAAAGAGCAACTACCAACCAAATCCCAATTGATATCTGATCATAACTGATTATCAGTTAAGCCTATATGCATATAACTAACTATTTTTAATATACAGTTTTATGCAAAAATGCATGTTATTTTTTATTTAGTACTGTTCTGAGTAAGAAATTTTACATAAAAGAGAAAGGAAACATGATGCATTAAGAGATGGGGGGGGGGAAACTTTTGAACAGGATGACAATGTCCAAATTTTTCTTATTTTGTTGAAGTATCATTTTTTTCCATTCACTACTGCTTTTCGGAAGCAATAGAGGATACTTGGATGTTTCCCGGATGACAAATTAAGTACAATTAATCGTGATCTTCAAATTCAAAAAGCTTTCACCCCCCGGCTCTTAATGCATCATATTTCCTTCTGGAGCATCAGTGAATGTTTTTTAATAGTTGTGTTTGAGTCCCTCAATTGTCATCAGTGTGAAAAGATGGATCTCAAAATCATACAGTCACTGCTGGAAAGGGTTCAAATATGAAAAAGATGCTGGGAAACTAAAGAATCTGCAGGACCTGGAGGATTGTTCTAAAGAACAGTGCTCAGTTTAACTGTTCAAAACAAACAAGGGACTCATGAACAACCATCAACCATCAACCATCATCGTAGATCATCCAGGTAACCACACAGAGTATTAAGAACCAAGGGATCCCAAACTTTTGAAGGGGGTTATTTTAGTAATTTCAGCTATTTTATGGTCTTGTGGACTATAAGTAAACATCTTTAATGTAAAATAACTGTATTGTATTCAACTCTCATTCTGTACCTGTCTAAAATGATCCGACTGCATTTATTTGCTCAATAATACAGTAAATTTAGTAACATCGTAAAATATTCTTACAATTTAAAATAACTGTTTTCTATTTGAATGTATTTTAAAATGTAATTTATTCCTGTGATGCAGAGCTGAATTTTCGGCATCATTACTCCAGTCTTCAGTCACATGATCCTTCAGAAATCATTCTGATATGCTGATTTGCTGCTCAAGAAATATTTCTTATTATTATCATCATTGATGTTGAAACCAGATGTGCTTTTTCCATTTTTGTGGAAATCATGATACATTTATTTATACGTCTTTGAGGAACAGGTTTAAAAGACTGAGATTTATTTGAAATAGATTTTTTGTAACATTATAACTGTACTTACTGCCACTTTTGATCAATTTAATGCATCCTTGCTGAATAAAAGTATTCATTCCATTTAAAAAAAAAAAAAAAAAAAAAAAAAACTTACTGACCTGAAACTTTTGAATTGTACTGTAAGTGGATCTTGTTACACGTGCACAAACAGCAAAAACACTTGCAATAATGTATCAGATCTGATTTCATTGCATCCGATTTGGGCTACTATCATATGCGGTCCTAAATTCAATACGCATCTAATATCTAATTATCTGAGTCAAGTCTTAGCAACTATTTTTAATACAGCCCTTAATATTCCCTCTAACTAATTATGTAAGCTAGTGTACAATATTTTTTCTAACAGAATTAGCAAAAATTAATACATACAGAAGACAGAAGAAAACACTTTAAATCTTTTACTGACTCATACAAAGAATTACATTCTTGTGATATTTTGTCATTAAGAACATTATAAGCAAAAATAACAATGTTAATGGGTGTAAATGTTAATAGAATGTCACTGTATTTATGCCAACTAATTTTAGTTTGTTTAATGAGCTATTACATAACTATTCACAGTAATTCTTTTACTCTCATTTATATATTAATTTTACGCATTTGGGTTTAATCACATTACATAACTTTTTATTGCAAATGTCTCATCATTATGAACACACAAGGTCTCAGAGCACAAGTAAACCCCTACACTCCTAAAAATAAAGGTGCTTCATGATGTCATAGAAGAACCTTTTTTGTCTAAATGGTTCTATAAAGAACCGTTAACATCTGAAGAAGCTTTGCATTTCACAAAAAGTTCTTTGTGGCAAAATAAGGTTCTTCTGATTATTAAAAGGTAAGAAAGAGGTGGTTCTTTAGAGAACCTTTGACTGGTTCTTTGTAGAACCAAAAATGGTTCTTCTATGACATTGCTGTGAAGAACCTTTTAAAGCACCTTTATTTTTAAGAGTGTATGATTTCAATTGTTAGCAGTGCTTGTAAGGGCGTCATCATGTGTCATCTGACACATGGTATACTGCAATAGCCTGCTTCAAATGTCTGTTCATACAAGTGGATCAGCACACACACACATATATATTTAAAAAAAAAAAAAAAATGTAATTGCACACTTTCTAAAAGAAATAGCATGATATACTGTTTTGCTTCACTTTATAACAGTCCCTGCACAGATCAAAAGTGTGAATGTTTCATAAAGCTCTATCACCACAGCAGACTTCTGTGCTGGACCACCAGGAGGCTGGATTTTTCATCAACAACGTTGCCTGCTAATGACCAAGGAAAATAACCATGTACTCTTAGCATAACATGTGGAGACTTCATTATCAACCACCATATCACTTCAAAAACAACACACAGGAAGTGAGCGCACAACAAGCACAATCTGCACTGCCTGTTGATGCAGTAGCCTCTCATTAAACAATGCAGCTGTACTAGTTAGAGAAGAGATGAGCAGACATCACAGTAACAGTGGCAGAATCACAAGGGTCACAGAAGCCCCAAGGGGTACCATACGAGGTGCTGGTAATGAGAAATCACTGGATGAGCCGCAGCCAATCAGACTGTGCCATTGAGCATGTCAAAAGCATTGAGTTATGATTGATTTCTCTCTCAGCTAGGAAGAGTAACAGAGGCAGTTGAGAGAGAACAGGGGAGGCGTGCATGTTATTCCAGCACTGGTAATCAAAAAAAACAGAGAAATACAGTCTCAAGGCTGATTGATTTTGATGTCTTTTATATCATTGATCTATGGCTCCCGTAAAACAGCTGATTTAATCCATAGATAAAGAGCTAAAAATCGACTGGATGAAATCCAGACATTCCAGGGTAGAGTTGCATGTTTACTTACACTTCTTCTACATTTCATTCTGTTTTTTCTTCTTTCATCCTCGCTGAGAAAGTGAAGAAAATATCTGAAATGTAAGAATAAATAAATAAAAATAAAATATTCAAAATATTTTTAAAAAATAATAACATTTTTATTTTTAATGTTGCTCTATGTTTTTTTTTAAATGTATTTATTTTTTTTTTTTTAGAAAAGTCTTTTATGCTCACCAAGGCTGCATTTATTTCATAACAAATATTTTTAAAACAAACTTTTCAGCTTTCAGTTTAAATATTTTTCTAAATGGAATTTATTCCTGTGATGGCAAAGCTGAATTTTTAGCATCATTACACCAGTCCTCAGCATCAGATGATCCTTTGCTGATTTGTTGCTTAAATAAAATATCAACAATGATGAAAATGGTTGTCTGCTGTTTTTGTGGCAACTGAATTTCTCTCTGCAAACACACACAAAGTAAGATGCAGAGACGAAGAGACTGAAAAGGAAAATGAAAGTGAAGGTGCAGTTCAAGAGAGAGCCTTTTTCTTATTTTTGCATGGCCCTAGTCTCAGGTTTTAAACATTTATTTAAATGTGATGGCCATACAAAAAAATAGGGTTGTCCATGGTTTCAGAATGTGTTGTCAGTGTATGGGACGGCCTGGATGAGTGTGAGATTTCCTGGCCTGAAATTTTGTCCCAGTCCAGCCCTTTTCTACATGGTGGTTGTTTAGCCTTGATACATTCATTAGCTAACAAATTTTAAATGCAAGTTATTTTGTATTAATGTATCAATATGATATGAAGTACATTTACCAGCGTGACACTAAAACAGGTAGTAGTAATATGCACTTTTTACTTAACTACATGTCTGAGGCCACACTTCTTTACTTTAACTTAAGTAAAAAAAAGTGTAGTCAGTACTTCTACTTTCACCAGAGCATTTTTAAACATGAGTATCTGTACTTCTACTTGAGTGAAGGATGTGTGTACTTTTTCCATCTCTGTCCCTTACATTTCTCTCTCACACACTGAGCCGTTTTTAGTCTGGTTCATTAAAAACCTTAAGGTGAAAGAGACGCGGACAGGAGGACCCCTGAGGACCCGATAGGGACTACGCCGTCACCTCATGCAGCTGCTCGATGGCAAACTGTCTTTTCCTCATAGCAAATGCCGACCCAGACGATCTCAATGGAGCGCTCAGCAGCATCTGAAACTGAGGTCACAAGTCCAGTCCCAACAGATCCATTATACTAAAGCCCGATAAACCTGATTGCACCAAGCTCTGATGGGGTCACACTACACTACACTTTTTGTCTGTTTTTGCTGAGTAAATCTTACAGCAGCACTACAGGTGTTAAAATTCATCCATGCATCATAATGGGTCTATGTGACAATGACTGTATTCAAAACACTGATTGCATAATCGATTATAATTGCTATAATAATACCCAATGTATTATGCAGTCATTGCTTAACCAAAATACAATTCCTAAGCCTGGTGCATTGTTTCTGTCAGTTTTCCTCTTCAACTGGCACCCCGCAGGCCAAATCCAGCCGTCAATCATTTTTATACAGACCTACAATTGATTTTGATGAATTCGCTGCACTGCCTGATGCATTAGAGCACTGTTTGCACGAAACCAGCAACTGCGTTCACCAGTCATCACAAAAGCTCTTCTGGATATAGCTACACTATTTACCCAAACATAAACCAGCACTGGTTAGTTGCACAAATTTGATTGCATCAAATGTATTTATGCAAAATAGGTGGGCAAATCCTCAGACATATATATATAATTTTTTTGCTAAATGTAGCAAAGCATCTAATTGAATCAAAATCAATAATTACATGAAAGAGTAAATATTTATTAGTATTCCAGATGCACAAGCTGAAGTATTATGCTTATACAGTACATATATTAATTATATTATTCTGGAGACAAACATATGCCTGCATTAATGGAAAGAGCCAGATTTGGTTGTAATGTGCAACTCTTTCTGAGACTCATAATTAATGAATCAGATATGTTCTTGTCAGCTTGTGCACTATTTTAATGTAAGACAGCAGCATAAGGCTTCATTTATTAAGATCAGTAAACTGACAGGTGAATGTGTCTAAAAGCTTCAGCAGAATGGATTTTGATGCCACCTTCTGTTTACAGCACAGCAATATCAAATGGATTAATGCTGTCAGAGAGAGAGAAATTGATCAATCAGAAGCTTTATCAAATATGACTTACAGGTAAACAACAGAGCAATGTGTATATGTGTCTGCATGTTTACTTGTCTGAGAGATATGACCAGCCCTATCTACACACTATAAGCCATGTAAAGTCAGCCAGAGTGACAGAAGCTTTCACTTCCTGTGCTATCTTATCTCTCAGGGAATGGGACCCGCTGCTTCCAGCTAACAGCTGTTCAAAGCCTTTGTTCCGTTCCGCAGTCTATCCCCCTCACCACAAAGTGCTATTCATTTCTAATCACATGACCCTGTAATTGCCAATAGCCTACTTTACACAGAAACCTGTATTTGTGATTTTCCTTCTTTCTTTCTTTCTTTCTTTCTTTAGCCAGAGAGATGTGCCAGTCAGGCTGCTGGAAAGAACCGGAATTTGCTAGGACCAGTTCTGGAATAGTGTGTGCATGCAAACAGTTACATTTGTTACTATAAAGATAATGTTTGCATCAGTACTTTCTCAGTTTAATGTCCTAAAATAGTCATGTACTATGCAAGCTGACTTTTTGTAGACATTGCTGTGCTATGAAAAATTGCTTTTTAAACAGATTAACATGTCAACTTCTGGCTCATCCAATAGCTCGAGCTGGGTTGGGCCAATGTAAGTAGAAAGTATTCACTTTGAAGACACAAGAAATCTGCAAAATTACACCCTCTACACTTTAATTTGTGCCTGAATTAATAAGAATTACTTTCACTATCAATAATATTGGTTTCTCCAGTGAAAAAGTTTTGTCTAAATCAGGAGAGAAATATGCACAGATCAAGCACCTTTCAAAAGCGTAAACAGTCTAAAACAGTTCTAAACAGAGGACAACAAATAATGGAAGTAGCATTATTATAGACTCGTTCTTTGGTTAGAAGCAACAGTTTAACTAGGGCCCTATGAAATCCATTTTTATTTTTCCCAAATTCCGTTTTATTGTTTTCCAAACTCCATTTTTTCCATTTTAATTTTTCTGGATTCCGTTTTTTCCCATTTTAATTTTTCTCAACTCATTTTTAATGGTTAAATTAAATTTTATTAATCAAAGAGCATGTCTAATTAATTAAAATCATGAAACTTATACAATTTCACATCAACATCAAAAGTTTAACAAAAATGAAATGTTTAGGGCTGTCTGAAATGTTTTATTTTTTCTTACCATATGTTTCATTGTTAAATTCTGTGTTTTAGCATGTCTAATTATTTGAATGCATACTTAATTTATTATAAAATAGCCTTATGTTTTTTTTTTTTACCCTCAGAAATTCTGTGGTGTGTATTTAAAATGTTCTGGTTATCAAATGAAGGCATAAAACATTAATGTAATATATCTTTTAATTATTGAAAATTAAGCAAACTTTTTTTTGGCAAACAAAATTTTACTATTAAAATTAAAACATGGAAGAAATGTTGTGTGATTATACCCTAAAAAAAATAATATTTGTTTTTTTTGTAGTAGTAGTAATAGTAGCAATATATATCTGGCAATATATATAGTAGCAATATATTACCTGTCTTCAAGTTAAACCGGACTTTTATTTTGATACATTTCTGTGTGTATATGATATGACACTAGTTTTCCTGAAATGGAATGGTCAAATGCTCATGAAGTGACTCTCAGCAGATATTGTTCATGCATATATGTCCTGATTTAGTGAGACGACAGACGCTGAAATCACCGCAAGCGTCAGTGTTTGTAGTAAACAAAACACTCGTCTGCTCCATTCATTAAAACAGAGACACACAGAACATGCAGGATTCAGGTATTTTTGCGGCGTAATATATTTACAGATACTAGTCCACATTGCGGTTTGATTTAACTGTAACGACCTACTTTTGATTAATTCATTCAAATGTTGACAAATTCTGTGACATTCTGCGTTGTTTAGTAAATTCTGTTTTTATGACTGAATTCCGTGATTCCGTCTGCGTTTTTCACATCGCGGAAATCATAGGGCCCTACAGTTTAAAGTTGAAATGCCTTGATGGATTTCTTTCTTAAGAAACATAATGTTTTTCATTTCACAAGATGTTAATTAATAGAAAGGTGTGGTGTGGATTACTTGTGGATTACTGTGTTGTTTTATCAGCTGTTTGGTATCTCATTCTGTAAGTCTGCCTAATGAAACAAATGACCAGATACTGTAATACTGGAAAACATAATCAACATACAGAATGCCATGCTCCAAAAATGTAGACTGTGATGCTCATATGGCTAATGCAAGTTTAAACATGGCTTTTCATCACTACCTTTTTCGACTTCCTTACATCCCCACCTGTCATTTCAGGTCATTTTAATAATGTCTCAATTAGTGTTGTGGAAAGTTGCTTTTTAAAAGTAATGCATTACAATTAGGGATGCACTGAAATTGAGCTGAAACTGAAAATTCTGGATGCATTTGGTCAAAAACCGAAACCGAAAATGCTTTGTAATAGTTATTTACTATTTTATTAAATAATATAAAGTAATCTCATAAGACTTTTTCATTGTAACTCAGTATGTATAATGATACTAAGTTTAACTGAACTAAGCTGAACACTCATACGGCTCCTATTTACGGCCTATTTTCTCTTTTGGAAAATATTTTCGGCCATTTTTGGCTAATAATTTTCAGTGGTCGAAAATTCGGTGCATCCCTAATTACAATACTGCATTACTCGCTAAAAAAAGTAACTAACTGCATTGAATCTGTTTTTGTGCAAGTAAGAATAAATGCATGTACACATTTAGTCTAGAATTCATTTTAATGTTTTTTTAGAAATATATATATATATATATATATATATATATATATTTTTTTTTTTTTTTTTTTTTTTTTTTTTTTTTTATTGCGCATTCCAAGTAATATCAATCAAACTGCAGTTGGGTTATTTTGATTAAGTAATAACTTAAAAAGACACAGGTAATTTACAAAATTAAAGTTCACTGAAAGTTCATCTCCTCAGATGACAATGTAGATGCCTGACAAACGTTGTTGTTGTTATGATCCTAGACTGTATGGATGTGATTACACACAATGGGCTTGTTAAGTGATGACGTAATGTGTCCATTGAACCTACCAACGAACGCTGTTTCCGGGTCCAAACCCCAACTCATTTCACTTGAGAATACTATCTCAGCAGCCGTTTATGAGCACTGTTTATTCACATTAAATATTTAAGCTAAACATTTTCAAATTTGCGGTGTACACTACAGTCTCCATGCTCACAGCGTCCCAAACACAAATAATTTATATATATATATATATATATATATATGTATTTATATTTATATTTTCATTGTATGGCTATCTGGGATTTCGGTATGGAGTTAAAGGGTTGGATATAAATTTTTTGGTACTATTATCGCTGCTTTTGCAAGGTTCTGTGAAAATGTTTCAGCTTTTATTTTCCTTTCCTTTCTGCTTCAAGAAGGAAGTAGTACGGCCATAACCATTTCCATCCTGAAGAGCATAGTTTCTGGCCGACATCTTCTAGACGTCATCACCTCTGGCCTACTTCCTCCGCCTGTTCCTGTCAGATGTTGTTTGCTCTGGCTGAGGCTGCTCGTGTGGAACTCTCCATATTCAGATGCTCGCCGAGAGGTCACACCTGGTTGCTGTCCATGACACCTGACAGACACTTGGTGGCCCTGTATCCATGGCAACCGTAGTTGGGGATGGGAAATAGCAGAGGTCAGGTTTGAGAGAGGTTCACCTGGAGCTTCTCGCTCACCCAGGAAATGACACTTTGAATGGTCTGAGTGAGCAGGAGGTGGTCTACAGAGATTAGAGGACACCTGAGGAGGATGGTGGTAAACTAAAAGACCGATGAGAGCCTCAAAGTGACAAGGTAATTGGCAAATATCAACTTAATCTCAGGATTGGCCACTTAATGGTTTCAAGAGGTACTTTGTGACTACAGATCGAGCTTCTCGTTTTGACTGTGAGGGCATTACGCAGAATCAGGGTTACCAGACGCTCAATTAACAAGGTAATTTCATAAGTATCTGAAGTACATTAGAAGTCAATAGTAATGCACTCTTGTGAGGAAGACACAGATGTTGGATAGATTTGTTTTTCCTTCTTAATCGCACTTGGGAAATGGGACTTCAGTGCAGCTGAGAGACATCTGAGCATTCACAGCTATGAAACAATCCATGCTCTATAAAAAACAGAACTTGATTTGTCAGAAAAACCACAAAACCAGTCATAAGGGTCAGTTTTTTTTGTTTTGTTTTTTTTTTAATTGACCCTTATACACCATCTGAAAGCTCGAAAAATAAGAACAGGACCATATTTGGCCAAAAATATTTGAAAATCTGAGGGTGCAAAAAAAATCTAAATATTGAGAAAATCACCTTTAAAGTTGTCAAAATGAAGTTCTTAGCAATGAATATTACTAATAAAAAATTAAGTTTTGATATATTCATCGTAGGAAATTTACAAAATATCTTCTTGAAACATGATCTTTACTTAAATGATTTTTGGTATAAAAGAAAATTCGATCATTGTTGGCTACTGCTACAAATATACCCCTGCTACTTATAACTGGTTTCGTGGTCCAGAGTCACATATAGGTATTGTTTGTGATCTTATATTGTATTAGCATTGTATGTTTTACCTTGAATAAAACAAAGGAGTAGTATTCATAAAAGTTTGTGGTTTATCAAACAAAATTTATAACCCCAGCTGCAAATGAAATCTGGGCTTTCCTGTAATGCTTTCACAAATCATTTTGATTCATTAAACAGTTTTAATTGAGAAAATAAAATAAACAAGTTTAGATACAAACAGGGTGTTGCATCAAAAGTGCTAAATAAAATGAGAGCTGAAAAAAGAGAAATAAAGAAAGTCTATATTCAGAACAGCACATACCAGTCATACTCAGTATTCAGGACAAATACTATGCACAGTATAAATATTTTCTGTATGCATGAAATGTCTGGATGGCCTGCAGTATACAGTATACAACAAAACACACTGTGTGGAATACTGTATCCATCCATCCATTCTCCAAACCACTAATTCCCTGTAGGGTCACGGGGATAATCTAACCTAGGAATATTGTATACCACAATGCAATTCACATGACTTGATTTACTATTTCCAGTGTGTGAAATTAATAGGAAGTAATATAATCTGCATTTACAAAAAAAAAAAAAAAAAAAAAACAGTTTGTGCTGAAATGCAACAAAACTGGATTTGATTTCTGAGATGAACTCATGAAGTAAATGTACTGTAATGAGGTCATGTGAGAGCAAAATAGCATGCTGTTTTAAAATCATTTAGGCAGTATAGAGTACAATCTGCTAAATCTGCTTAGTCAGAATTCTTGTTTTGTTTTCCTTTTTGGTTTCCTTAGTATCAAAGTACTAATAAACAGCCAATACACTAGAGATATGCATGCTAGTTAATATTGAGAATTGGTCCTTAAAGGAGAAGTCCACTTCCAGAACAACAATTTACAGATAACGTACTCAACCCCTTGTCATCCAAGATGTTCATTCCTTTCTTTCTTTAGTCGTAAAGAAATTATGTTTTTTGAGAAAAACATTTCAGGATTTTTCTCCATATAATGGACTGATATGGTGTGCCGAGTTTGAACTTCCAAAATGCAGTTTAAATGCGGCTTCAAACGATCCCAAATGTGGTTGTAAACGATCCCACCCGAGGAAGAAGGGTCTTATCTAGCGAAACGATCGGTTATTTTCATGAAAATAATACAATTTATATATTTTTTAATCTCAAATGCTCATCTTGTCTTGCTCTTCCCGACCTCTGTTTTTTTCCGGTTCATGACAGTTAGGGTATTTCGCAAAAAACTCCCATCTCATGTTCTCCCTCGACTTCAAAATTGCCCTACATCACTGTTTTGCTAAGGGTGTTTGATCTTCTTTGCATGTTCACTTTGTATAGACTGGGTCGGTACTTCTGCAGCGATGTAGGATGATTTTAAAAATGATTTTTGAAGTTGAGGGAGAAAATACGATCGGAGATTTTCGACATACCCTAACTGTCTTGAGCCAGAATACACAGAGTTCAGGCAGAGCAAGACAAGATGAGTGTTTGAGATTAAAAATGACATTATCTGTACATTAAAGTACATTATCTGTAAATTGTGGTTGTGGAAGTGGACTTCTCCTTTTTAAATAAAGTGTTACCTTAAATTTTAGACTGTATACTGCACAATGTGCTGTGTGCATATCCATTCCAAATACAGTAAAAGTCTATAGTTAGATGGCTTCATGCACACAGAACATGTTCAAATAAGTTAAATTCTATTTTGACAACCTTTGCAGCAGTGTGACTGTGGCATCTCCAGGCTGAACTACCAATGAAGTGGACATAGTACAGCAGGAGAAAGTCTGAAAGCCATAGAAAATAGAAGAGGATGACAGTTTGTGATGGAAAGCAAGAGGACTGAGAGAGGAAGAAGCTCACAACTGTCACTGGGATATCCCTTGGGTGAAGGGGTAGAGGGAGCTTGAGTAAAACATGTCTGACAAGCCAGATCAGAACCGCTGACACACGTCCAAAGCAAAACTCAGGACATGCACCGCACCACCAGGCTTCCTAAACACACACACGCACACACAAAACTCAGTGTCATTGTTTCCCAAACATAAACCAGTTCTCAATTCAAAATGAAACCCAAATCCTGAACATTTTTACTTGGCAAGACAGCAATGAGCGAAGATATTGCTTAGGGTGAAAGCAAAGCCTTACATAAATTCCTGAGGAGCGAGACAAAACAAGTAGCTAAAAACCAATCACAAAGTGTGTTAGAGTGAAAAGCAGAGCCAGTGCTGTGCCCTTTATCTGTGCCTCTACCAAGAATTTTGAAAAAGAAGGGGAAAAAAGCGTTTCATTTTCTCACTTTGATTAAACTTCTCTTTTTTTGATGAAAGTTTGGCTCTAAATAAGAGGGAAAAGCAAATTGCCAAGGCTTGCTTTGTGTGGCGATTCCTTCGTCTTGTTGACCTTTACTTCAATCTGTTTGAACAGCTCTGAGGACGTGAAGAGAGCGAGTTCATTCAAGATGAGATTGCACACAACACTAACCAGAGCGGGCTGGTTTGGACAGAACAAGATCGAAACATTAGAGGGAAGATTGGTCTCAGGTTTAGAGAGATTACTTACAAGTTGTATGTTGTAGAGCAATGTGAAACGATTCTCGGCCAATTATAACTAACAATCCTCGGCATCAAGTTTCATCAGCGTTTAGTCTTTGTTTATCTTTTGCGCCAATGCAGACTTAAAAGTAGCCTACACAGAATTTGATAATAACTAGACTGATTGAAAGACTGCAAAACAATGAGCAAGACTGAGATTGACAATGTCATATTTTATACAACATCAAAAAATCTAAAAGAAAGCACATTTGGGGGGGAAAAAAGGCTTAGCTAGCCAGAAATCCTGGACAGCGCTGCATTCTAATATGAATGAGAGTGAACATAATATGTAATTTTCAGCCCCTATCACAGCCTCTCTTTTTGTTTAAACTCCGTTTGTTCAGTTGCCTTGTGAATAATTTAAGCTTTGAAATCTGTTCCGTATCTCTGACAAGCAGGTCTATTATAATTATGGGCCGCTACATTATTATGATTACCAATTGAGAGGAGAGAGAGAGAAAGACTAGAGAAAGCGAGAGAGAAGCTGCTTTTCCTGGGTAACCATGAGATGATATGCGAAATGAAAGAAATATTCGCTGAATTTCTCATTTAAGTCGGACGTCTCTGCTCCAATCGGGAGACAATTTATTCATCTGACAATATGAAGAATGTAAGATGCATATCATCTCCGCTAATGAGACTGAAGCACCCGGAACATCAGCACAATCAGAGAGAATAGCGAATCATTTAGTCAGGTTTGTTGCTGGCGATTAGAAAAACCTCAATCGTCATCTTTTGCCTAGTGATTTGATGTGATTTCCAAATCATCTCTTGTGTCTCTAAGATTGGGATTTGGGATGAGGAATATCTTAATTTCATGTTTGACGAGGCTCGGGAGGTGTAGATTGGAACAGACAGGTTCAGTTTGAAACCCCTCAGTGTGTCATTATGGCAGCAGAATTATATGCCAATTTTTAATATGACTGGCATCGAAACAAGCGTGAGGCATTTATGATGGATGTTAAATGTACAGCTGAAATTGCATGTTTTAGCTGATCTGTTACAGACAAGCAATCTACAAGTTAGCAAAACCCATATATCTACTCTTAGTTTTGGTAAATGTACTGGTAACTTGTAAATATTTTACAGTAAGGTTACATACATTTACAGCAGGGTTATTACAGTTAAAACAGAAACTAAAACAAAAAGTAAATAAATAAATGAATAATTTCCTTACTTAAAATGACTGTTGAGACATCTAGCTAAACAAAACAAAAAAAACAAAAAAAAACTATATATGTATATATAGCGCAACAAAGCAACATTTCCTAAACTAAACTAAAAGCAAAAACTAAAAATGACAAACACAAAAAATGACAAACTAAAACTTTCCATTTTAAATGAAAAAGGAAATATGAAAATAAAATCTGATTCTAAATATTAATTAAAACTATAATAGTATTTCAATGACACTAAAATAAAACCATTTACACTAATTTTCTATACATTTATGCATTTCTTTGGCTATGCATTAATAAAGCAATAGCTAAAAAGAAATATGAATAATACTTGTACATTATTTATTAATCCAGGTAAAATTAATACATTTTAACATTCCAAGTTTTATGAACATTTATTATGTATTATGAAGAAACAAACCGACAATAAACAATACAAATTTTTTACTATTTACTTACATTATTAAAATGATGTATCAAAAACAAACAAAAAAAGTTTACAGTCATGGCCAAAAATATCGGCACCCTTGCAATTCTGTCAGAAAATGCAACACTTCTCTCAGAAAATTGTTCCAATTGCAAATGTTTTGGTATTCACGTGCTTATTGTTTTTGTTTGCACTGCAACAACACACACAAAAAAAAAAAAAAAAAAAAAGAGAAGAAAAGTCAAACTTGATCAAATTACACACAGAACTCAAAAATGGACTGGACAAAATTATTGGCACCTTGTCAAAATTGTAAGAAATAATTGCTTTTCAAGCATGTGATGCTCCTGTAATTTGTATTTAGACAATGCAAACAAAAAAAATAAATAAACATGTACCAAAACATTTGCAACTACATCAATCTTCTAAGTGAAGGGTTGCATTTTCTGACAGAACTGCAAAGCTGCCAATATTTTTGGCCATGACTGTATATGATAAAACATTTTATTAAAAATTTTATTTTATGCAATATTACATAAGATATTAGATTAAAATATTATTTTAGAGGCACCTGTTATGTTAACTATACTCTCTAAATCCTTACTAGTAGTTAATAAGTTTAATGTCAGTAAAAGTTACAAATGATACGACAACAGCAGCATATAATGACAGATTTAAAAAGAAACATTATCTTACGTCAAGATGGGCCTGAGGGTGTGCTTGACCTTCAGCCTCCACATCCTTGTCAAAAAGCCTCCTCATACCTGAGCGCCAATAATCCTCGGCAAACTTACATTTTACTACATAACTCCCAATTTTTACGATCCAGTTGAATCCTGATGAATAAAACCAAGGCACTCCATACATTTAATCTTGTTGCACATCCTGTTTATTTCACATTACTGAATTAAAATGGGCTGTGAATGCTATTTCATGTTGACTTTAATTAGTAAAGGATATTGGTGGAGCACCTCAACTGTGAAGAGCTCGGGGACACTAACACGGTTTGAATGCAGCCCAATCGCTGGGATCAATAGAAGCTAATTACACTGAAGATTAGTCCTCGATGCTCCTGTTTTACAGCCAAAAACACTGCAAAAAACAAACAAGCACTCAGATGCACTCAGCTACACCTCCATTTCTGACATATCTCAGACAACTCAATAAAAGCATGCTGTCAGAGATCGACCTCTCCTCCTCGCTCGCTTTCCAAAAACATCCTACGAACCAAATTTAACTTTTTTCCTTCATTCCTCCACTCATCCAAACATTCTGCATGTCCCTGCGGGCTGCGATTTATTCTGTCGTTTCGCTGACCTCAACAGAATCCGCAATAACAAAGCATCTAAATGTCAGATGTTTATATAAACAGCCGCTCTAACTACAGTCGGCTGAGCTGCACTTTATTACAGATGTTACGGCGTGATATATCAAATATGACAAGGTTTTCATTTTCCTTTTAACGGTTTGCATAGATATTGAATAATGGGTGTCCAAAACCTTAATCTAAGGATAGTTAAATGCGAGTACAACAGTGACATTTGGAGATGGATGAGAATTGAAGTGACCTCACAGCACACTATACGTGAGAAAGGAAGACGTCCGAACAGACCTGTTCTGGAAGAGTCCACGGTCGGGGTTTCAGACAGCTTTTGGGGGAAATGTCGCGACGGATTAGGTCAACGAGGGGCAGACGGAGATGCAGTGATATAACCTGTGCGGTCTTGTCAGTTCACATAGTAACAGAATTCACATTTCAATGACATCTGCATTTAGATAGAGTCAAAACTGAGATTTAGCACTTTAAATTGCACGCCGTCTTTTTTCTTTTCACTGTCAAACACAGAGGTGATTGAAATTCAATCTGTCTGAAAAAAAAAAATGCACTCGGAGGGAAACAAATTCTTCCCAGGTTGTTAGCTTGCTATCACCTGTATCTGCAGACACACATCTAAAAAGGAAATTCAAGTGTGAAAAATGAGATTTACATTGTAGTTATCGAAAGGTGTAAATTATGCGATACAAATCTTATTCATCTCTAACAAGCTCTTGTCCTTAGATTCACACCTCGGTTCATCAGATTATTTATTTCGGGGTTGATTTCCTGCAGAGCCTCTTTAGAGACTTGTTATAACTCAAATATATTGTTTTGACAGCCAAGTAGAAACCAGGTATTAACTAGCTGTGAAGGTCTGCGCTATGTCATAAAATATTTTTAAAGCCACAGGTCAGAGGAGAGGAACTTTTGGACTGTAGCTTCCTCCCAGAACAGTCTCAATGATTCAGGCCAGATATCCCTTGGTTCCTCAAAAACACGTCCCGCTCCTCATCGCTCCTACTGGCTGGCTAGCAGAGGCAGACTGCTAGGCTGGATAGTGTGATTGGCCGCGTGAAGCTCCATCTCAATGAACTCGCTGCTGAGGTCAAGCCAGGAAAGAGAGAAAGTTGGGATAAGGAACGAGAGTTTGCTAGTGAAAAGTCTGTGTGTAAAAGTTTACAAGTATGAGCTCAGGAACATGAAGTTTGAGGAAACGATACATTTATTTATTAGTAGTGCTTGCTAAGGCAGGAAGTGAGCAAACCCCTAAAGTATACAACTCTGGCATGTAACTAATCTTACATATTTTAGCTACAGACGGGAATGAAATGAAGCAAGCTATTGAAATGAGGTGTGTTATTACTTTTCGAATCAATCAGACGTATGATTTTTACTCTGCAGACAATAAAATGGATAGAAAATGCCTTAGGCTTGCATAAACAGAGCAACCACCTATATCTAGGGACAAGAATATCATTGACCTCCTTTACACCCGTTAATAATATGTATTTCATATCGGGACGATATGTGAATACTTTCTGTCTGGATTGAAGTTGATTTTATTTGAAAAAAAATTGTCATTTGCCAAATTTTAAGAACAGTGATTGAAATCTTTATTTGTGTGTGTGTGTCTCTTTTCAGTGTTGTCATTATTAACTAAAACTAAATTAAAAACACTGTTCATTGAAATAAAGCTGGCATTAAATATAAATATTAGATAAAAGACTTCAAACTAAAATTAAATAGAAGTGTTGCCCTGGCAAGTAACTGAAAGTTCAGATAAAACTATTTAGGGAAAAAAAAAAAAAAATATATATATATATATATATAAATGTCATGCACACAAAATTATTATGAAACTGAAAATAAAAAGTATACATGCATACACAGATTAATGATATATAAAATATTATGCAATAACATTAATAAAAGAAAAAAAATCCATACCAGTAAATAAATTATGCCAAAATATCACTGTTGCTTTCTTTAATGTTTTTTTAATGGAATCTCTTATGCTCATCAAGACTGTACATTTGATCAAAAATATAGAAAAAATTCTAATATTGGTTTGCTATATTAATATACTTTAAAATCTAATTTATATCTGTGACACAGCAGTGAATTTTCATCAACCATTCCTCCAGTCTTTATTGTCCCATGATTCTTCAGAAATCATTGTAATATGCTGATTTATTATCAGTGTTGAAACTGTACTTTTTTCTTTGATTTTTTGATGAATAAATAGTTAAAAAGAACAGCATTTATTCAAAACAGAAAAAAAAAAAAATGTTCTTTTTAACTTTTTATTTATTGAAGAATCCTTAAAAGTAGCATAGGTCCAAAAAAAAAAAAAAAAAATTAAGCAGCACAACTGTTTTCAACATCGACATATTATATTAAAGTATATTAAAATAGAAAACTCTTATTTTAAATTGCAATAACATTTCACAAAATTACTGTTTTTTCTGTATTTTTTTATCAAATAGATACAGCCTTGATGAGCATAAGAATCTTTAAAAAAAAAAAAAAAAAAAACATTTAAAATCTTTCTGATCCCAAACTTCTGAACAGCAGTATAAAACAATAATCCAAGTGAAATTCAGTGAAATAATTCTAAAAATAATTAGATATATTGATTATATAGGATGGAAAATATGTAAAAGTGCAGTGTCTATTGTCTTTCACAAAGCAAGATCAGAAAAAAAAAGTCTAGAGGGTGCAAAAAAGTGGCATACTGATACAATATATGATTATTTACATTTCAACCTTATTACATACTGTCTTACATAGCTGAACGCAGATACGAAAACTCATTTGCATGCACCATTAAATGCGGTGTAAAGGGGCTTAGAGACCATAGAGGGCTTTTCTGATATGGTTCGGTAAGCAACCACCTACTGTACATCATCTAGTTGTAATTCAAAACGCCTTGCACCCAATTAGTCAGGCCAACTCTAAGATTGCAGTAGCACATTTTTACATAGAAGCACAACAAGTAAAAATGTAGTTTTTGGGTTAAGCTTTGGAAACCAGAGACAGGACTTAATCTTGCGTTACTACAAGGTCTACAGACGTCACAATCGTGCCGGAGCGCTGACTTAATGCATGAAAATGAGAACTCGGTTACAAGTGGATGTGTTTGATTGAGTGACCCATATCGAACCAAAATACGGGCCACTCGGCCATCAAGAACTTCCTCCGCTGGCACTTCTCATACAGTACGAATCTACTCTCAAGTTGCTTTTTAAAGTAATCAAGTTGGAAGAAAGCATCCGAAACAAGACCACTCCATCCTCTCTGGAAACTGGACAATGCTCACACCGCACATGATCTCCATGGAAACAGAGAGGAAGAGTAGGACACTCCAAGCGGCCTTCTCCTCCCTCTCCGCTTTCATGTGGAAATGGATCCCACTGTTTGAGAGCAGAATGAGATGGAGGGAGGAAGCCACAAGAATGAGGCAAAAGAGGGGGAAAGAAATGGAGAAGGAGATGGCCCCTTCACCAGCAGGATGTCTTGCAAGTGGCCCCGAGTGCTCCTACTGTTTCCTGAAGGACTCCAGGAATAGTCGTCCTCTCCGCTGATCCTCCATGACAGCTGTGCCACAAGGGTTTTGTTTGTTTGTCTAGCGGAGTTTATTTTCCAGAGTAATTTTGTCATAGTGGAGAAAAGGTTAGAAAACAAGTCTTCGATTCTCCGAGACGTTTATGCTTTATGATGTTTGCGAGCAAACGTCTTTTTTCCAAATGTGATTTGTAGTGATCTGTAGATGTCGGGAATGAAAGAGGAACCGGTGGGAAAATGAATAGAAGCGACGATTCAAATGACAGCGTAACAAGACCAACCTTTGAGCGCATAGGAATAAATTTGAGATTTTTGACGTGCAATACTTTTCTTCCTAGGTAAGGGCTTTTAAAAGTAGATGCATCGCAGAAACATGCACGCACACGCACGCTGACAACATTGTGTTTGGCAGAGAGCTGAGTAGGTGTCTGATTTCAGCTAGTGTTTCAGGCCGCCGCAGGATATCTTTACTGTCAATGTGTTTGTGTACCTGTGTGTGATACTGGAAGCTGTGCTAGCGTGTGTCAGAGAGATGCCCTCACCCGCAGCCCTGATTTCAGGTCAACTCACTGAGAGAAGAGGGAGATGGGATGTAATAGAGCACGAGATGCGGGACAGGCGAGACGGTGATTTTCTGATGCCAGTCTGTGTTTAACAGAGCTGCTCTATCAGACTCAATACAGACATTCGTACCTCAACAGACACGAGCACCTGTGAAATAAAACTGATACTGACTGGTGATGGGAGAGTAAACAGCTGTGTGACATCATTGATGACATCACCGCATCAAAAAAGCAAAAATGGCAGCACATGAGTATTTGGGGGGAAAAGATGGCAGATTCAACAATGCTAATTATTGTTGACAGAGCCACAATGAAAAATCTACATTATTTGTTTTCAGAATTAAAAGTGTTCACTGTACTATTAAATCAGCTGTAACATTCAGAATGGAAAAATAAAATAAAATAAAATAAAATAAAATAAAATAAAATAAAATAAAATAAAATAAAATAGGGGGGAAAAAACGTCAAATAAACGAACACATTCAGCATGTTTATAGAACTTGACACCAATGCCACAAAATAATGATAATAATAATAATAAAAAATAAATAAATAAAAAATAAAATAAAACAAAACAAAGGAAAAAAACATGACACATTAATGAACACATTCAGCATGTTTATAGAACTTGACGCCAATGCCACAAAATAATAAATAAAATAAAATAAAATAAAATAAAATAAAATAAAATAAAATAAAATAAAATAAAATAAAATAAAATGGGGGGAAAAAAACGTAAAATACACAAACACATTTAACACATTCAGCATGTTTATAGAACTTGACACCAATGCCACAAAATAATGATAATAATAATAAAAAAAAATAAATAAATAAAAAATAAAATAAAACAAAACAAAGGAAAAAAACATGACACATTAATGAACACATTCAGCATGTTTATAGAACTTGACGCCAATGCCACAAAATAATAAATAAAATAAAATAAAATAAAATAAAATAAAATAAAATAAAATAAAATAAAATAAAATAAAATAAAATAAAACAGGAGAAAAAAACTTAACACATTAACAAACACATTTAGCATGTTTATAGAACTTGGCACCAATGCCACAAAATAAAACAAAACAAAAAACAATAAAATAAGATAAAATAAAATAAAATAAAATAAAATAACAAACACATTAAGCATGTTTATAGAAATCAATGCCAATGCCACAAAATAATAAAATAAAATAAAATTACATCAAATAAATTATAGAATAAAATAAAAATGAGGAAACGAAGAAAAATGGAGGAATAAATAAATAAAAAAATAAGTAAATGAAAACAGGAATTGAAAGAAATAACTCTTATTATTAATAAATACATTTAAATACATTTACTGTAATTATAAATTTAAAATAAATGGCTGTGAAAATCATTAGATTTAAAATAATTATGCAAACAATGTTGTTTTATCAACCCAACTGATGCCGTTCAATTTGTCTCTTTCGTGTTTTATTTAAACCTTGGAACCGTGACCTTGGAAACTACGAGAAACATTAGAGTCTCAGTCTTAAATGATTCACAATACGATCATACAAATACCATCCGCACAAAACCTACACCAAACAACCAACTTCTCTTCCTGATGCTCATACTCAGCAAATTACCAGTCTTCACATCTGCTCAGTTTTCAACATGTTGTCAGGGAAACCAGCACAGGTAAAATTAGAACAGCTATTAACGAAAATAAATAAATAAAATAACACTGACAATTGCAAAAAGAAGTCTGTTAAACTCCTGTACTTGTGTCCTTGAACATGCTTTAGAAAATGTAAAGAGCAAATTGCACATCAAACATTTATATTCTAAAGGGTGCTTTTGTTGTCATGATTTGGCTGACTGGCACATTTCAGTGTGTTACTGCATGAGTTGCTACAGCTCGTTCCTGAATTTTTCAGAAAAAGACAGACACTCCATTCACACACATTCATAATTTAGCTAAAACCTCTAGCAGCCACAGGCAACATGCCTCCAGTTGTTACAGACATGCACAGCTCCACAGCACACATTCACACAGCATATTCTAGCAAATATAAACTACAGCTCACATTCAAAAACACTATCAGTGCTTTATATATGTATCTATCTATCTATCTGGTTCAGCTTCAAATTCTCCTTGAGCACTTTTTGGAATAATGTGGAATTCATAGTTGACTTTACAATGACCCTGAAGCCGCAAAACACCTCCAAACCACAACACCTCCACCACTACCATGCTTCAAAGCTCTCTTCCTGCTCCTCATGTAGGTGTTGGATGGCAAACTCCAATCTTACCTTCATAACCTTCACTTTGCTGACCTCTCCTGTAGACCAGATTTGTGTAGTCTCTTTATAACTGTTATAACAACTTCATGCACATTCACAATGATTCTTCCCAAAGCTGCCTTTAGATTCCCTGATGACACTCTGGGGTCACTCATGAGACTAATTCAAGCATATGATTCTAATTTTGGGCACTTGACGCAATAATAATGGTACGTTCCAGTTGTTCCTGGAAGTCAGAAATTCTGAGTTCCCAGGAATAACTTCTAACTTGACCCTAAAGTTGGAATTCTGACTCAAACAACAATCCCAACTTCAGAATCCAAAAGGGCTTCTCAGCCCATCAACAATATATCATTTATTAACATTTCTGTTTCTGTTTGTCTGGCTCAAACTCTACTATAGGCTACTATTAAACCTCTGGTTACACTTTAGTTTGGGGACCAGTTCTCACTGTTAACTAGTTGGTTATTAGCATGCATATTACTAGCATATTGGCTGTTTATTAGTGCTTATAAGGCACATATTAATGCTTGTTCTGCACCTGCATCCTGTCCATATTCTACATCCCTACATACCTTACTAACTATTAATAAGCTGTAATTACAGTAGGTAGTCAACCAAAATGCCTATTCCCACTGCGTGTAGCGCTACCGCGAGCCCATGGCTTTTAAAAAAAACCCAGTTTAGTCATGTGACGCATATTGTACCAACAGACATCAGTGTTTATACTGGTAATTGTGCCTGTTGTGTGCTATTCACTTTCACACCGTTGCTAAAGATATGTACTTTCCACACTCTTCATATGATATTCTTAAAAAGAAGACAAAAATTTACTCACAATTGCTGTCCTGTGGCAAAACATAAGGGCAGCTGCTTTTTAGATCAAATATGAGTGAGCACGACATGGACGCATCAGTGAAAGATGAGATATTTCTGTAAATACAACGATCCTGCCAGAAGAATAGCGTGAAAACTTATGTCTGTTCCGCTTCTATCATTTCAGTGAGCTTTTATGAGATTTTACACTTGCCCAGTAAGATGAATTTAATGTTTTCTGACGTTTCAGAGTGGATGAAAAAACTTTTGGAAAATGCTTGAAAACACTGATGTGGACGGAGAGCGTTTTAAAATGAAAACTCAAATCAATCAAATGTAGACATAGCCCCAGTCACATATAAGACTTGTTCGTGAAATCACCACCAGGTGGCGCAAAGGGACAGTTGACATAATTACTCAGTAAAGCTGGAATTGTGACATTTTCACTTGTGATAAAGTTAAATAAATCAGTGCTTGTTAAGGCAAAATCTGTAGTTAATAGTTATTTATTTAATAAAGAGAACTGGTCCCAAAACTAAAGTGTGACCAAAATTCTATGGACAATCTGTGAACATGATACTTCGGCTTTACCTGTGCAAAATACGACTTATGTGTTTTTATCGAATAACAATGGCTAACTCTCATTAGGGCATCATATCATATAGTGACTGTTATATGTTACCCTGGACCACAAAACCAGTCATAAGGGTCAATTTTTTTTTAAATTGAGATTTATACATGGTAACACTTTACAATAAGGTATCATTTGTTAACATTAGTTAATGTATTAACTAACATGAACAAACTATGAACAAAACATTTATTACACTATTTGTTAATCTTTGTTAATGTTAGTTAATAAAAATGCAGTCGTTCATTTATTCATGTTAGTTCACAGTGCATTAACTAATGTTTGACAAACACAACTTGTGATTTTAATAATGTATTAGTAAATGCTAAAATTCACATTAACTAAGATTAGTAAAGGGTGTAGATG
The DNA here is from genome assembly GCA_036247105.1 of Cirrhinus mrigala. Classification (NCBI taxonomy): domain Eukaryota; kingdom Metazoa; phylum Chordata; class Actinopteri; order Cypriniformes; family Cyprinidae; genus Cirrhinus; species Cirrhinus mrigala. The sequence continues at coordinate 7,191,451 of CM070020.1, read as the reverse complement.
TATTGTTCATTCTTAGTTCATGTTAATTAATGCAGTTAGCTAATGTTAACTAATGAATCTTGTTGTAAAGTGTTACCATATACATCATCTGAAAAAAATAAGCCTTCTATTGATTTATGGTTTTGTTAGGATAGGACAATATTTTTATAAGAAAATCTGCAATCTGTGGGTGCAAAAAATCTAAATATTGAGAAAATCGCCTTTAATACTGTCCAAATGAAGCTTTTAGCAATGCATGTTACTAATCAAAAATTACATTTTTAATATTTTGGCAATTTTTGGCAAGGAAATTTACAATATATTGTCACTGAACAAGATCTTTACTTAATATCTTTATGATTTTTGGCATAAAATAAAAATATATACTTTTGACCCATACAGTGTATTGTTGGCTGTTGCTACAAACATATTCGTGTTACTTATAACTGGTTTTGTAGTCCAGGGTCACATTTATACTTTTTTTAAAGCGGTCATAAACTGAGAAACCAAAATTCCCTTGAACTTTTGACCTATAAGAGATCATTGTACTATAAAAACATCCAACAAAGTTTCAGAACTCAAGACTTTCTCATTAGTCTAAAAACAGCTTAGATTGAAGCCAGTCTGTCCTTGGTTCACTTCATTTTACCATGGATTTGTTAACAAACAAGGAACAATTCAACACAGGATTTTCAGAGAGACTGAAACTAAAAGACGATGCTGCGCAGAGTATATTGCATCTGACAGTAACATCGCAACATGTAAGCTGTCAAACATACACAAGTGTTAGCCAATCATAGCAGTGGACGTTCACTTCAGAGTCTACAAACCACCACGCCTGTTCAAACAGAGCGTTCTGATGAGAGTGGTGAAAACAGGACAGAAAACAGCCTATTGCTTCTAAATTATGATGCAAAAATCTTGATAATATTATAAGTGGACCTCAGAAAACAGTACAAACTAATAAAAAGTGCAGTTCATGACCCCTTTAATATTAATTTTAAATATTGAGGCATAAAATCAACCAAAGCTTATTTTATAAAATTAATGAACAGAAGTATGATAAATTACTCACCAGTTTACAGGTGTAGTGTTGCAGCGCAGATCTAATTGAGTGTTTAATGAGCTGTGAGTGACAGGTTCTGCTGCATTCTCACGTCTTTCCAAAACTTCAACGTGATCTAAGAATCAAACAAGCAAAACATACAAAAATAATGTGAATTTAATTAATAACCAGTCAGTTCATTCAAATTGTCCAGTGTCCAATTGTCCATATTTCTGTACCTTGAAACAGAAAAGGACGAGGACCAAACACAAATGGCTAATAAACAGCTGAAAAGAGCTACATATGAGATGTCAACACACAATTCATTAGAAATACAGCAAACAAATGCACATAGAGACTAATAGCTTTGGAACTGGAAAGAGGCTACCTGAATAATGCAGTTATAAATCAGGATTTAAGTGTGAAAGCTCCCAAAAGATTAGGAGAATGAGTATAAGTGAGGTGAATTAAAAACCTTGCTTGCCAGCCCATATTTACAAAACTAATTAAATTCACACTATTAAATCAAACATATCAGATAGAAAGTACTTAGCATTTTTATAGCTTTGCCATGCATTAACGCCTGTGCGGGCATTTGTGAGCATTCAGAGGTTTTGCTCTCTGCAGGTTTGAGTGTTGCAGGCTGTCTGGAGATAATTAAGACACTGGTGTCCCCTTCAAGTTTCTACACTAATGACACAACATGCCACACCATATGGCCCTATCGCCTGGGTCCACCATGGTTCACTGTTCCTTCAACCCTCCATAACAGGGCAAAACGTGCGCCCGCCTACACATTGCAAACACACTGATAAACACACACACACACACACACACACACACACACACACTTGTACGATGATAATGACATGGCAACATTACATCATATAATTATTCAATACCACATTTTTCAAATATATTAAACTATCATAGTATTACCATACATGACCCTGGACCACAAAACCAGTCGCACAGGTATGCTTGTAGCAATAGCCAAAAATACATTGCTTGGGTAAAAATGATCAATTTTTCTTTCATGCTAAAAATCATTAGGATATTAAGTAAAGATCATGATCCATGAAGATATTTTGTACATTTCCTACCTTCAATATAAATAAATAAAAAAAAAATATATATATATATATTTTGTTTAGTATATGCATTGCCAAGAACTTCATTTGGACAATTTTAAAGGCGATTTTCTCAATATTTTTTGCACTCTCAGATTTTCAAACAGTTGTATCTCGGCCAAATATTGTTCTATCCTAACAAACCATACATCAATGAAAAGCTTATTTATAAAAGCTTATCTCAATTTCCAAAAAATGCACATAATACCATAATACCACCGTTGTACTTTTTTTTTTTTTTATTATTATTTAAACGGTGCTTTCAACATTTTTAGAAAAAAATAACGTTATTTTTTTATGAACCATTTTGCATTTTTAAGACAATGCATACAATAAAAACAAAGAAAAAATAAACTTTTGTACATTTTCTTTAAAAAAAAAAAAAAAGTTTTTCTAAGTCAAACACACACATGCACACAATGTAACAATATGATATTTTTAAAATGGCAGGTTGTCATAATATCACTGAACTGACAACCTACATGTATATATAGCACTTCTTCTTCAGTATGTGGTAATGGTTAAATACAGTGAAATCATTCCAAGCAACTATTGTCAGGATTTGACGTATTGGCAGACACAGTCAAATGACCCCTCTCTGTCTAATGTACTGTTCAAATGCGTCAGCCTTTCACCCAGCTAGAATTAATAATAGAGCAATTAAAAGCAATGGGGATTTGAGTCCTTCTCTGACAATTACATCTGTTAAAGTTTGAGAGCATTAATGCCTAAAAATATTAATTAAAGTGATTGATTTGAATGTTAAAATTCTATTAAATACAAGTGGTACGCTCAAGTATCAGAGCTGATTAGAGACTGATTGTTGTAGTTGAGATGCTGATTCTCATTTACACATTTAAAGCGAAGGTAACACTTAGATACACTAAATTTATCATAATATACAACATCACATACTGTTTACTATAGTGAAATTGTGCTTCTGTGCAATGAGGAAAAAGGTCTATAAAACAATGCACACAATACGTTTTCTTTGTGTTTTTGAGAGTTCAAAGCAAAGGCCCATATTTATTCTGCAAATAATAGAGAAAGCATGAGAAAGCATCACAAAGCATGATTTAAGCAAACATTTATTTTTCATTTAACTAGCAGATTGTCACGTGGAGCTTGCTTCATCGTGCATAGAGAAGCACATTAAATGTTTCATGTACTTTCTCTCTGAAGTAGCAAATGTGTGCAATCTCTTATCTTAAAGGCTGTGCGGGACTTTTCATCTTAACGCTCGGATTGAGTTTAAAGGGAAAAATTCACATAATAAGATGACTGGCTCGGACTTATTCAGCTGTAAGAAGAGTTTTGAACATTAGGCCACTGGTTGGGCAATAGGACAGAGAATAGAGAGGATCGGAGTGCCTTAGAGCAGCTTTGAAAGAACACAATACGGTAATAGGGACGGGGACTCTTTATTTCAATGAAACTGTTGGAAGGTGCACAAGCTTTCTACCGTATTGTTTCATTTTTAATTGATGCCTTGAATGGGGTCAATTAAAATCCTGGAGTGTAATTTCATGCATTCACAGCGCCAGAATGTTTCCTTCTTTAAGCATTTGTCAGGCGAGGCATTGAAGCCCCCCCATCCCCAATTTACAATTGATGGCTCTACACATGGCAATTTCTTCAGACACCCATTTCATTCTCATTTGCAGACAGACAATCAGAATGTCATTACTGTGTCCACACTGGGCAGCCACAGGAGTAAATGAGCAACAAGAAAGGCATCAGAGGTTGAACAAGAAGCTCAAACACAGAGAGGGAGGGAGTGACAGAGAGGCGAGATAAGAGCGGGAGAGCGAGGGACCGATGGAGGTCCGGGTTGAGTGACGACTGAGACTCGACTCATCTCTCAGGTATCCGGACCTGATCAGGTGGCCTATTACTGTCACTCTGGTTAACCATCGAATGTCAATGTCATTTACAACAGGGTCAGTGACACAGAGTCTGACCTTCCCCTTCAGCCCTTATTCAGACACCAGAGTAAAGCTGTTTTTTTCAACAGCCATATCAGCAGGGGGGGGGAATGGCTAAACAAAAGTTTTATATATTAAGTGCTAACACCAGTGTTGGGGATAGTAACGCAAGTTACGTAACAAATTACTTTTTTCAAGTAACAAGTAGAATAATGCATTACTTTTTAATTTACAAGAAAATATCTGAAATATTTTTTTCAAATAAGTAACGCCAGTTACTTTGTTTTCCCATTTATTGACTGACAGCTCTCCTGTCCCAATATTGAGAGTAATCGAGAGTAAGTCCAGAGGCGTAGTGTGTGCATGGTTACTGTAGTTCTAGACTGAATGTGAACATGCATTTACTCATCTCACTTGCACAAAAACAGATTCAGTATTCCTCCAAATGAATAAAGAACAATGAAATTCAAACTCAGAATATGATGCAAATATGCAATAATTAAATGGTAAATAATACAAATATCCTTTATGTATTTAATCCCATTTTTGAATATCAAATTCAGTCATACTAAATAAATGACATACTAAACAAAAATAACTTTAGATAAACTTTTTATTATAAACATTTATTATTATTTTTTTAATAGTTTAAGAGTGTTTCTTCTTCTGCATTCTGCTGTACAGACGTGAATTTACATTTCCTTCAGCCTGAGGCTGATTCATTTCACTTTTTGGTATGAAAGAACTTTTACATTTACCAAAAATAGAACTACTTATATTAAAAACAAACAAACAAGCCCAGCCCAGATTTGAAAAGTAATGCAAAATTAACATAATAAAAAGTAATTTCAATAAATGCAATTAGTTACTTTTTTATAGAGTAACACAATGTTGTAATGCATTACTTTTAAAAGTAACTTTCCCCAACACTGGCTAACACACATTTTTATTCAATGTAGTTTAAAAAATAACCACAGATAAATGAATGGCATGCAGCCTTCAAGTGTTAATCCTTATAATTTAATTATAATTATATATTCTTAATTAATTAAGCAACTCAACTAAACACTGTTAGAAAAAACATAAATATTAAATTAATTGACAGTTGGAGGCTGAATTTAGAGAATTAATGTACAAATGTACAATTAATGTACAAAACAATCCCATATTTTCACACATATTTAACTTGAGAAGGACATTCTGACCAAAAAGTACTTTATGAATATCTATGCAAATACACATGAACAGTACAGATGCTACAGAAATACAGTACAATGAAAAAAATAGTTAAAATAAAATATTAAAATAAATCAGAAATTGCTATTAAATTTAACAAAGAAACACCAAGTACTGTAACACATTGAATTAAATGCAGAATTTTAAAGCAGAAAAAATTAAATTGTATTTTCTTGTAAAATGTATACAATAATCTTTGTTTTATTTACAACTTTTTTTTTTTTTTTTTGCAACAGCGTATTATTACTTTTTACCTAATTTTAGCATCTATTTGGAGCCATAATACTAATCCTAAATCCTGAAAATTAACCTGTAAAACATCACTTCACTGGTTATTTAACATCCACTTTCTTCTATCCAAGGTAATGAATTGGTGTTTTACCTATTGTAATGCTGCGATCAGGCGAACTGTTTAAAATGGTGGTACATGAGGCAAACTGCTCAAGTCTGTGGGATTTTATTTATGGTAAAGGTTTGTCGGCCAGCGGTGCCCGTAGCCCCTCGACGTACCCACTTGGCGCGGATCCAGAGACCTGTTTGGCCACAGAGGTACATTTCCATCTCATTCATCACGGACAGACAGATAATCAGAAAGTCATTACAGTAGCCTGACACCACCACACGCTCCAGGAAGACAGAGTAATTGAGCAGTGCAGAAGGGAGGACAGCAGCACGAGCCAAGGCCAAGGGATAATGAATGCGAGATGTCTTTCTGCTACGGGAGGAAGAGAGAGAGAGAGAGAGAGAGAGACGGCTGCTTGAGCGAGACCGAAAGAGAGAGAGAGCGAGTGAAGGGTATGTGTATTTGAAGATAAGCATTATCATAAAAAAGAGGCTGGAAGTTGTAGTATTGGAAAGAAAGAAAGAAAGAAAGAAAGTCTCTTTAGAGGCGAAATCACATGAGATCTCTCTTTTTTAAAATGGCAGAGCTTGTTTAAAATGGCAGACCTCTGCTCCAATTCATTTGTTCTGATGCTTTGTGTTGAGCGTTGGCGTTTCGTCGATACGCTGGTGAAGCTTCTTTCTTTGTGTTGTTCTTTCATCAAGCCACACAGAATGCTATCTGTCCATCTTCAATCAGTCCAAAACACTGGCTCCACTTTCATGAAGGATTACTGACAGAGTCTGTAAGACCATCAGTACCTGCAAACATCTTTCTGTAGAGGCATTTTCAAGGTTGATGCTGCAAACAGCAAAAGCAATACTCTCACCGTGTGTGCATAAATCAAACGTTGCTGGGAAGTAAACAACTAAAAGTAGAGCTGCGATTAATTTAGAAACATTGTCAGGACCTTGACAACAGTGTAGTGTGACAAAATGTTACATCATTGCTTTTATGCTACTGCATTGAGCACAAATGAGCTGAAGCAATAAGAAAACACTCTCCATAAATGTCCTCGCCCGACGTTGGGATGTTATTTTAGTGAATCAATTTGTTCAAATGGTCAATTTCAATTTGTTAGCTTGATTTGTTAGGCACTTTTGTATTTGTAAACTGTAGCGCAGCTTTCCGAAAGGTGGATTGAGTGTTTCAGAGTGAAATTGGATATTCAACGAAGAACAACTTTAGAAATTACATAAGAATTGACTGGATTGTGAAAAGTGGCTGTTTCTAACTATAATGGCAATATGTAGGAGATTGTGCCCTCCTGTAACCATTCCAATGGGTTCTTTAGCTGAATAATTTAAACAGAAAATAATATTAAATATCTACTCCTAAACTCAGTTGAAAAAGTTGTGTGTTGTCTGAAGTTGTGTAAGCTAAACAACTTTAATCTAAATTTGGCTTTAAAATTCATTTTTATTTATTTATTATTCATTACAGATATAATGATTTGCATTGAACTACAAGTGCTTACATCACAAATAAAGTAGAAAATCACATCTGGAAATGTAATTACCCGTCTACCCGTTTGTATGGACAGGTCATATGCATTTTCAAAAAAGATCTCTTTTGCAGTTTGTAATGTAGCTATCCTTCATTGTAAACAGCCTGCAAAGTTGTTAATCAAAAAAGTGCATTAAACAAAGATATTCTTTCAAAAGAAAGAGTCGACTCAGAATCGCCTTAACGAGTTATATTTTTGAATCTTCTGCCTGTTACTGATCTAAGTCACTGGGTAACACATTTGCATAATCCCTGCCTGCCTACAAAATACAAACAGTCTGAGCTGTCCACAAACACTTCTGCTAGTTAGTGTGTTTACATCATATCGAGAAGATGCTGTATTCCACAATCCCACAGCAATACAATTCAAACCTTTTGTTGTTGTGCTGGTAATTTTTTTTCGACTGTTTCTAATCTTCTTTATTTGGACCAACAAGCGCCTCCAAGCACAAACTGTAAGTAGGCTGCACAATTAATCGAAGGCGAATGTCATGCACATTTTTTCAGTGAAGCCGCTTGTGCAAAGCTTGTTGGCGACATACCCTAACTGTCATGAACAGGAACAAAAACAGTCCAGGCAGAGTAAGACAAGACAAGCGTTTGGCATTAAAAAGTATATAAATTGTATTACTTTTTATTAAAATAACCGGGGATCGTTTGAAACTACATTTAAACTGCATTTTGGAAGTTCAAAATCGGGGCAAGATATCAGTCCATTATATGGGGAAAAATGCTGAAATGCTTTCCTCTAAAAACATAATGTCTTTCTTTCATAATTTCAGATTGGAGCACTATATTATTGTTTTATGTAAAGGTGCATGCTAGGGTTGCCAGGCTGTCACATTCTGGGGTGTAATGTACATGGTTTTTGTTGTGGTTCCCCTGGTAAATTTGCATTCCAGGGGCTAAATATGATATTATTTAAGTCGCTTCAACCCGCAACATCAAAAACTACCACAGACTTGGCAACACAGATGGTAGCGCTCGCTAACTTGCTTAACCACTCCTTCTCTGTGCCAATCACAATGGGTTTGGCCAGCTGACCAATCAGAGCAGAGCAGGCTTATGGAAGGAAGGGGTTTACCGGCATTTGTCTCAGAAGAACTGCTTGAACGAACCGTTTCTAAATCATGGACAAATGACTATGTATGTATATTTTGTGAAAAAGAATGTTTTCTGACCTAAGATGGATTTAAACCTGCTGTAGGGGATTCTAACACAATATTAGGACATATGACCTGCTCTTTAAGCTCATTCATTTCTTTTATTTTATCACGCTCTTCTGCTTCCTTGTTTGGCATCTCTAACAGTAAAGAATCTTCACCTTGGTTTATTTAAGTTAAGATTTTATATTTAAGATGTATTTGAATCTGATTAAGAAAATGATTCAGATTCAGGCATTGTCATGCTTAATTCTTTCCTATTGATCAAACTATTTTAGGTCTACACCACCATTTCCAATCCGATCTAAATTTCTTTTGGATTGACTGATGTGTTTCCAGGAAGGCTTTTACAGATATCAGCCCGATTACTAATAGATCATTTGGTTGCATGAAAATGTAGCTGTTGAAGAACAACTAAAGGGGTCCTTTTATGACCTTTCACAAAGTTTTGCTTTAGTTTTTCGTGCTTAATTGTTCCAAAAACTCATTTTTCACATATTTCACATTACTGCAGCACCTCTTTTTCTAGTCTTTCTCAAATGCATGTTTAGTTCCTATTTTAATGAAACCCCTCTTTCTGAAACACAAAATGTGCTCTGATTGGTTAGCTGGCCTAGTGCAATGTGATTGGTTAACCACTTCAATCTGCACAGCTGTAAATTAAAGGAAGAGTTCAACCAGAAACGAAAATTCTGTCATTAATTACCCTCATGTCGTTTCCTGTGTTGATCTTCTGAACACAAAATAACCTTTCTAATATACCTTTCTGGCCCTTGAACACTGTCGTTGTGTTGCTGTCTATTCAGGGTCAGAAAGTTCTCGGATTTCATTAAAAATTCATTTTGAAAGATCCCAAACTTTTGACAAACTTGGAACAATAAAGCCAGGAGTGTACATTTTGATTTCATGCTGTCTTTAAATTATGTATATCCTTTAGCTTGGCAATCAACGGAAAATAGATTTTCCAACACTGGAACCAATCATTAACGAATGGCATGAAAAAGTATTCCAATATTTAAAAGATACCACAGATGCTTCCCTTTCTTGTTGGAAAGGGTCTGATGAGAGGAGAGATGTATTAAGAAAAGGTTTGAGCTACAAACCAAATCAATGAGAGGAAAGATTTTGGTTGGATCTCATGAAATATTAAAGTGTTTACAAAAGCACTTGTGCAGCAGGAGCTCTCATCTCTGCAGGCCAAATGTTATTCGATGGTTTATCGTTTGCTTTCTGACTTCAGCTTTAAATTTTTGCATTGTTATGTGCGCGATACAGAGCTCGTCGCCAACACTGCTGATGCTCATCTTCAAACGCTTGTAATTTCACTAAGTGCTTTGAAATTGAGAGAGGTATGAAATCAGTTTGCTGTGTCAAACATCATTTGAAGCAGAGAGTCCAAAGGGTTCTTCATAGTGGAAATGTGTCTTAGAAAAGCTGGCATTTCCTCTGAATAACCCAAGCTGGCATTCTGAATATGGGTACAGCGTGTTTTTGAAGGACCCCCTCTAGGATGAATCACGTTCCCCTGATCACTGCTCTCTTCCCAGACAGACACAGTGGGACCATAGACATCTGTCTCTTAACGTCCTTCTGCTTAGCATCTAAAACCGGAGCAAATAAAACTGATACCCACTCAAACATGCACCTGCTCTGCTGCACATACAGTGCAAATACACACTTTTTTCTCTCTTTTTCATTTTCTTTACTCTGCTTTCATGTAAATGAACAAAAAAAAAACACATGGGCTCTTTGGAAATACCATGAAAAAACTGCAACAACCGATTTAACTGATTTCAAAGCAACAGACCCATTTAAAGAGTTCAGTCATATTGATACTTTAATCACAATGTGCTATACATCACTTTGCACCGTAATTTACTGCATATATTCAACAGTGCACAAAAGAATGCAATCTGAAGTCCACTTGACATTTTTATGGAAATACATAAATGACAACATGCCAAGGACGAAAGGTATAAATTATTTCTTATTAAATAAGAAAAAAAGGTCCTTAACCAGTCGCTTCCAACAGTTACATTTTAAACAGGTTTTTGTTGTGAGATACTATTATTTCAGAGCACTGAAACCTAAAATGAATATATGACCAACACTGCGTCTGAAAATGTTAAAAAATATTTGAACATTTAATTTGTATGATTAATTGTATAGTCATAAATAAATTACTTAAAAATTCTGCACAATATAGTCATTTAGACATAACATTTTGTAAGTAATTATAAAAGAAATAATATACATATAGAGTGCCCTCCACAAGTATTGGAACGGTAAAAACAAAATTGCTTTGTTTACTGTCAAGACATTTGCAAATATGATTAAAAGATGAATATGAGACAAAATTACAGAATGTCACATTTTATTATTAGATGCTTCAATACATACATGTTTTACCAAATAAAAAGGACAGCACTTCTAGAGGTTATCCTACTATTTGATGTGAGCATAAGTATTGGGAACTTAAAGGAGAAGTCCACTTCCAAAACAAAGACTTACAGATAATGTGCTCACCCCCTTGTCATCCAAGATGTTCATGTCTTTCTTTCCGTCAGTCAAGAAACAATGTCTTTTTGAGGAAAACATTTAAGCATTTTTCTCCATATAGTGGACTTCTATGGTGCCCCAAGTTTGAACTTCCAAAATGCAGTTTAAATGCGGCTTCAAACGATCCCAAATGCGGTTGTAAACGATCCCAGCCAAGGAAGAAGGATCTTATCTGGCGAAATGATCGGTTACTTTCATTGAAATAAAACAATTTATTTACTTTTTAATGTCAAATGCTCATCTTGTCTTACTCCGGCTGGACTTTTTTCCGGTTCATGACGGTTATGGCCTGTCGAAAAACTCCCATCTCATGTTCTCCCTCAACTTCAAAATTGTCCTATATCGCTGTTTTACCTTTTTTATTAAGGGTGTTTAATCTTCTTTTGTATGTTCACTTTGCCAAGACTGGGTCGGTACTTCTGCAGCGATGTAGGATGATTTTAAAATGATTTTTGAAGTTGAGGGAGAAAATACAATTGGAGTTTTTCGACATACCCTAACTGTCTTGAGCCAGAATACACAGAGTTCAGGCAGAGCAAGACAAGATGAGCGTTTGAGATTAAAAAGTATTTAAATTGTATTTTTTTTTAACGAAAATAACCAACCGTTTCGCTAGATAAGACCCTTCTTCCTCGGCTGGGATCGTTTACAACTGTATTTGGGATCGTTTTAAACTGCATTTAAACTGCATTTTGGAAGTTCAAACTCGGGGCACCATATCAGTCCATTATATGTAGAAAAATGCTGAAATGTTTTCCTCAAAAAACAATTTCTTTATGACTGAAGAAAGAAAGACATGAACATCTTGGATGACAAGGGGGTGAGTACATTATCTGTAAATTTTTGTTCTGGAAGTGGACTTCTCCTTTAAGGCAGATCCCTTGCGTGCAATCAGAGCAGTGAGTCTGCAACCCATAGACATCACCAGACTCTTGGTCTCATCCTTTGAACTGCTTATCCCAGCCTTTAATGCAACCAGTTCCAACCGTTGCTTGTTTCTGGGAGTTTCTGCCTTTAGTCTCCTCTTCAGCTGGTTAAATTTACATTCAGTCGGATTTAAATCTGGAGATTGATTTGGGTATTCTTAGACTTTTTTTGTCCGGATAAACTCATTGACTGAACCGGCAGGGTGTTTTGGGTCATTGTCCTGATGCAATGTGAAGTGCTTTCGGATGAGTCTGGTGGCATTTTCTTTAATACGGGTAGCCAAGATAGTTTTGTACCCTTCCAAATTTTATTCTGTTGCTGCCATCATACATTGTCATCATGAAAATTGAGAGAGCCTGTTCCAGAGACAGCCATACATGCCCATGCCATGATACCACCTCCACCATGCTTTACAGATGAGGTTGTATGCTTAGGATCATTTCTAGTTCCCTTTTTTCTCCACACTTTTGATTTCCCATCACTTAGATAAAGGTTAATCTTTGTCTCATCTGTCCATAAAACTCTGTTCCAAAACTCTACTGGCTTTTGCAAACTCTAATCTTGCCTTTCTATTTTTGGTGCTGGTCAGAGGTTTGCATCTTGCTGTGTAGCTTCAGTAATTCTATGTCAAAGTCTCCTGCAGACAGTAGATTGTCAGAGCATCACCCCAGCTTTCTGGAGGCTGTTGGTAATTTTACAGACATATATTTTAGGGTTTATTTTCACAGCTTTTATGATTTGCCTGTCATCAACTCCTGTTGTTTTTCTCAGCTGATCAGGTTATTGTTGGCTGCTGATGTCTCCGGTGGTCTCCAAACTCTTGATTTCTCCATGCCCTTTGGTTTTTCTATAGCTCTAATTGACTTCCTCTTTTCTGTTAGCATTCAAATTACTTGCTTTTCTCTCAGAGTCAGCTCCCTCGTCTTCATCCTGGTTTGTGTGTCGTCATCCAGTGCAAGACTCAGAATGCAGAAGCAATGGATATAACTGATACAACACATTCCCTGCTTTTAATATCTGAACAAATAATGACCTGTGATGCCAATACTTGCTCAAATCAGACAGTGGGATCAACTCTAAAAGTGCTGATCTTCTTAGATGGTAAAACATTTATGTGTTGAAACACCCAATAATAAAACTGGACATTCTGTAGTTTTGTCTCATATTCATTTTCTAATCATATTTACAGATTTCTTGACTCCACAGCAAACAGAGCAATGTAGTCTTTACTGCTCCAATACTTATGAAGGGCACTGTATCTATCTATCTATATTCTTTTCTATTGTTTATTTAAAATATTTTACAAAATAATACTACTAATTAGGAAAAACATATTTTTTCCATTAAAAAAATTAATAAAATTAAATAAATAAATAAATAAATAAATCAATAAATAATACATGTACACATGCAGAGCCTCAAAGACCTCTTGCATTCAATCACAAAATTCTTTCAGCAAGATCTTCAGAAACACAATACAGAACACAGTACTCTCTCTCTCTCTCTCTCACTCACACACACACACACACACACACACAAACACACAACATGATGCTCTCGACAACACCAGCATCTAAGTACATCTCTCAAGAGCCATTCTTATTCACGAAGATTACCCATAATGCACTACAGAACGTACCACAGCGCTACAGCTTCTCTTTGTCCACTTTATTTGAAATCCCTCGTACCTACGCTCAAGTCCATTCCTGAAAGGAGCGTGTGATGGATGGAGGACAGAGAAGAGAGGCTTGGATGGAGTGATGCAGAGAGTTTTAATAGAAGCACTGCCACTCAGCATCCCAAAGATATCGTCCGATCTCATTAGCTGCCACTTAGAGGACCATAACAACTGCAAGCTGTTCGTCCTCTTGCTTATTCCTGAAGACCTGCTTCACATCTTCAATCCTTTCTAATCTACCTGCCTTGTACTCTATCCCTTGGTGTGCCCTTGTGGAAAAAATGTGCACTTAATTGTACTGAATGTGCACATGCGGAGTACTTCAAATCTTTTTAAAAACCCTTTCATGTACTTTCGAGTACACTTTCATGACTAAGTTTTTAACAGAATTAAGTACACTTTTAAAAAGTGCACTTCATAATAATGTCCAGATAAACGTTTTAGTTTAAGGTACATTATAAATCATTGGTTTATTAATCATTTGTTGTGCTTTAAAGAAGTACACTTATTTTGATGTAAAGCACTTCAATAATTTGAACTAAAGTGTTATTTGACATTACATTTAAAGTTGATACATTTTAAATATATTTAATTGCATCTTGCATCAGTGCAAATTACAAATGCATTTTTAAAAAAAGTGCATTTTAGTTTACCATCAGTACATCTGGCAGTATGCAGTACTTAATAAAACAGGTAGTTCCGGTTCTTGATTCGGATTGGTTGAGCCGCATTGGAAGCTGTTGCAAATTACTCTACAAACATACACCTTGGTTTAATTCTGTGTATTGTTTGGTAACCACTTTGTTGCAACCACAACTGTTTCTGAGGAACTACATTGTTTGGTAGAAGAATACAGTTTTTACTAATATCATTACAGTTTATTAGCCGTTTTATTTCGTGAAACCTTACTACGCATATGAAATAACCATTTTATAAAAGCAATAAGTCCTGTGAAGCCATGGTTTACAGTGAATTTATAACAGCTAAGGGAGTTCTGCTTCGTGTCGTGCCTAACAACGCCCCTTACACTGTTAAAAAAAAAACTTAAAACAAAGTAAGTGTTCATGCTCTCCAAGTTGTCACCTGGTACAACTTAACATTTCACGTTGACTAAACTTAAAATATAAGGCAGCACAAACACTTTTTTATAAGTTGACAACTTTTTTTTTTTTTTTTTTTTAAAGTGTAGCTGTTATAAACTCACTGTAAACCACAGCTCCTTGGGGCTTATTGCTTTATTAACCAAATTTTAAAGACAACAGAATAATGAAATTACATTGAAAATGTACTAAAGATGGTCAAAAAGTGCTCTTAATCCAACTAAAAACATAAATTTTAAATACATTTTCATTTTATTGTAATTAACATGCAGTTATGTGTGTGAAAACATTGCATTCAGTATTCTTTTAAAATACATTATTTCTATAATAAGTACTTTTTTCAAAGCATTCTAAAATGTTTTTTTTTTTTTCACAAAGGTGAAGATGGCACACTTCAAAAGTGATTCTTTAGTTACAACAAAAGTGGATTTGATTTGAAAATACATTTTCATAAATAGAAATAATTAAAGCAAATTAAATGAAAGACTAAAATAAAACTCAAGTAAATTAGCTATTCTGAAATAGTCTGACCTGTTTTGTCTGTGTGGGAGAAGTTCAGCCAGGAGATTTTGCCAATTTGAACATGTCTTTAACACTGCTGAGCTGAGGCGGCTTTGTCAAGATGCAACGCTGTTGTTTTCTGTCATCTGAGCTGAAGAATCAACAAGCGACAGATACGTCGCAGTGTCTCTGCTTATTTTAGATGTGAATTACTTTGTTAATGTTCTGTTGATTCTTGAAGTGATTTGACTATAATTAGCAAAACTAAAATTAAAATACATAAAAACAAAAAAAAAGTATTTATGACATTAAAAAAAAAAAAAACAAACACATTGCTGAAGTGAACAAACAATAACCTGAAATGAAAAATACATTTGAAGTAGTATTAAAATAAAAATAAATGTTAAATGCCAAGCTGTAATAACCTTCCTCCGCTCTAAAGCAGACAATTTAGTCTTGTTCCTCCACTTCGTGCCCATCTAAGAGATACCTGGCATGAAGATGCCATTTGTGTGTGTGAGTGTGTGCATGTGTGTGTCTGCGTGTGTCTGCGTTGGCTAATTGACAAGATGGACGTTTGTCATAAATAGTGCCTCAGTCCACCGGGTGCCATTATATAGTCATTTCCTGGTTTAATGTGTATGGAGAGTGTTCATTATTTGTGACAGATGGACTCTTCTCTTCCTCTTTGAATTCCTGCTCTCAGAGAGCCGAATTAGAATCTACTAATCGGACAGGACCTTTATAGTCATTTCAATTTCATCAATTCAGCACACACACAAACACACACACACACACACACATAAAAAGCAGGTCAAAATTATCCACTAGACTGTACTAAGGCAGACTTTTCTTCTTGTTTTATTATCATTACTAATTTCCCTGCAGTCCTCTTATATTTTTATACATCATGAACAGACATAATGTTATTTTTCATGACCATCTCACTGACTGCATCTTAACCAAGCACAATACTGTATGTGACCCTAGACCACAAAACCAGTCATATGGGTAAATTTTTTAAAATTCAGATTTATACATACAAGCCTTATTATACAAACCTTCCATTGATGTACTGTATGGTTTGTTAGTGTATTGTTAGGATAATATTTGACCGAGATACAGATTTGAAAATCTGGAATCTGAGGGTGAAAAAAAAAAAAATAATAAAAAAAATCTAAGTATTGGGAAAATTGTCCAAATTAAGTTCTTAGCAGTGTGTATTACCAATCAAAAATTAAGTTTTGATATATTTACGGCAGGAAATTTACAAAAGATCTTCACTATCCTAATGATTTTTGGCATAAAAGAAAAATTGATAATTTGGACCCATACCATGTATTTTTGGCTATTGCTACAAATATACACTTGCTACTTACGACTGGTTTTGTGATCCAGGGTCACATATGTCTCTCCACACTGGATGCAAAACTGCTCTGCGATGTAACAATCACAGCCAGTCAGAATGTATCTGATGTTTAACATACAGAAATGAGGAGCAGCAATTTGGACCAATGAGGTTCAAAGGTGGGCGGGGCTACCTAATGTGATGCAGCATAAATACAGACCAATAGGTTAACTAAATACTCAGTTACTAGTTGCATGTTAACACAAAACTCAGATTTACATAGAGGGAATAATTTAAAAACACACTCAAAAACACTCATCAATAATCAATTCTGAATTCCAATATATGTGCTCTTTAAAATAACTTGTTTGTATGTGAAGTAATACAGGAGCGTGTGTGTGTTTGCAGTATACTGTATGCTCTTAGTCAATCATTACATATGTTCTTAAGTGAGTATTACTGGCATAGCACACACATGACCTCTTTTGGCACTGTGCAGCATTACAGTGCTTCATTCCATTAGGAGCTCGCTGCTTGCGTCAGTGCAGAAATGATCTGCGTAGCATATATACAGGGAAAACGAGACATTTGTCATAGTTCATTAGGTTCATTGCTACCCTAGAAGACTTGACTCAAAACAATGTGCAACTAAAATGCAGGGACCATGTGGATAATAATGAGACCTGACAGGATTACGGAAATGCCTCTATAAATAACATACAACTGGAGTTCAAAAGACTGAGGCATTCACATGCTAATTTAAGCTTAGAAATTAAGCTTATTATTTAATTTACCCGATTGTTTCATTTAAACTGTAAAAATAATATTATACTGATAATATATTTTGCAATGAAAACAACTCCTAAATAGAAGCATGTGTACTTTTGAACTCCAGTGTGCATATGCGATTTGTGTTGGTTTGACAGACTGAGCTCTGGCTTCAACAAAAATATATTTTATCTCACAGCAGCTGTTGGTGTCATGAATGCATGAATTATTCTTTTGTGTCACAATGAGGGCACGCCAGTCTGCGCCATGCCCTCTGTAATTCCTTCATCCAGACAGCTGGTGAAATCAGAGGAAACTGCCACCGAATCTTTCCTCTCATCCTGCATACTGTATGTTCTTTTGCTGCAGATGACATATTACACAAATGAACCAATGAAATGCAAGTGCTGACGTCCCAAACTACAGAAATCCTTCTGCTTCAGACCGTCTACAGCATCACTGCAGCGTCATGCATACTCAAACACACAAGACTCCAGATGTTTCACCACAGCTGTAAACGCAATATGGCAACAGGTACCAAGAGCTTTAAACGAGCCATACTTCATTTAATACGTGGTTACTTTGTTATAGCCGTTCAAACATGGCTAAAACGATTACACAGTCTAACAACATCAGGCAGCCATATGGTTCTGTACACTTGTAGGTTAAAATGACGAAATAAACAATGTAGGAGAGTTGTTTTTTGTCAGGAACAACAGTGGCAACTGGACAAACATCAGACACAGAAGTTCCAGTTAAGTCTCCAATGTGTCTTTTCTTTCCTAAAATTTCATGTCACTCTCCACTGAAAACAAGC
This sequence comes from Cirrhinus mrigala, assembly GCA_036247105.1. Classification (NCBI taxonomy): domain Eukaryota; kingdom Metazoa; phylum Chordata; class Actinopteri; order Cypriniformes; family Cyprinidae; genus Cirrhinus; species Cirrhinus mrigala. The sequence continues at coordinate 7,173,387 of CM070020.1, read as the reverse complement.
AGTATTGCAGACTGATTACCAACATCAAATGAATAATTAATGTCTCACAAACAGCAAGTCCATGTGCATAAAAGGGAGTAACATTAATTATTCCTTTTACGAATCTAGTTTATCATATTATCTTCCTTTCACAATATCTTATTTACAGATAAACAGTGAGACAAAAGGAAGAGTTTGTTAATTGCATTTGAATGATTTGGTTTTGTTTCTGTATTATTCTTAAATCCAGCTCTGCATGGAAATAAGAATTATTCTCACTGTTTGCAAACTAGTCCTTTTCTTCCACTGCAGACACATTTTCATTGAAAGGAAGCTGTAATTTAGCACTCCTTTACACACTTTACTAAAAATAAAACAGCCTTAGCGTGGTAGGTAATCATCTCAACATTCAGAGATCATATTGCAAAGAGTCTTTTATGAGGCACTTTCGCCAGCTTGAAAGCAAAGTAAAAATCATCGTTCATCATCTAGCGATACCTAATAAAACATTCAGCTGATGACCTCATTGCACTATTAAGAAAGAGTTTTTTTCTGCCACACTACCTGCATTTATTTGACAGTTTTGGCAGCATTTAGGAATCTTTTCGCTTTAAAATAGGATGAGCATGTTTAACAATTCGCAATACATTTTGATGCAATAGGCTATGAGTATCTAAATTAAGTCATCGTGATTTTTTCTGCGCAAACACAACTGTATAAATTAGGGTTACTGTAGACAGTGTCTTTTGAGGTTATATTTAAGGGTGCGTACTTGTCATGGTTGGTTTGATTAAAACAAACTCTGGTGTGATTGCTCTGTTAGTGTGGTTCATTTGAGTAAGTGTAACCAAACAAGCGGACCGAGACCCATCTTTTTAGCGGTGCCAGTGTGAACCAAATGTATAATTTTCCTTTTTGGTCTGGACCAAATAAACCAAACGAACCGAATTACAAGTGTAAACACACCCTAAGAAGAAAATATTATTCCAGTCTTCAAAATTTCACATTTATTTATTTATTTTTTTTTAAACTGAAATTTGTCACATGACTTTTGCCCATTGATTTGTGCCCCGACTTACAGTCTGGACAAGCTGATGCTAGTTGCCGAAAGTCTGCAGATTTTAGTTGACTAGTGTATGATGGTCATATACTCCCATTTTTTAAGCTTTAGACTATGATTTCACGCAGTTTGAGGATTCCATGCAGTTGGAGGCACATGTTTCTTTTTGAGTTTCTTGTATTTAGAATGACTTAAAAGCCTGGTCGTGCGTGATCCTCAGTCATTTAGTATATTATACACGTTTTTTCCTATGTAATTATTTACAGTCGACAAGCTGCCAGATTTACTGACAGCATGCACCAATGCAAACCCTATTTTGGTGTTAAAAAACTATTGTCAGGATTTACTAAAAGACATGCAGTGAAAAATTAGTACTAAAATTATTTTAGCAGTTGACCTTATTGCATATGCATTTAGAGGAATTTTAATTTTAGAAGCAATGATTACAAAAAAATGAGTATTTAAATAATTAAACGCAAGGTGATTTACTAAGGTTTAATGCGGTAGTCATTTTACTGGAGAGCGGGTCATATGGGTTTTCAAAAAAAAAAAAAGAAAAAAGTCTCCTTTGCAGTTTGTAAAGTAGCTATCCTTCAATGTAAACAGTCTGCAAAGTTGTTAATCAAAAAAGTGCATTATACATAAAGATATTGTCTCTCAAAAGAAAGAGTCGACTCAGAATTGCCTTAACAAGTCGTTAAATTTTCGAATCTTCTGCATGTTACCGATCTACGTCACTGGGTAACACATTTGCATAATCCCCGCCTGCCCGCAAAAGAGGAACACTCTGATCTGCCCACAAACTTCTGCTAGTTAGTGTGTTACATCATCATGTTCAATGATACCACAGCAATACAATTCGAACCTTTTGTTGAGCTTGTCATTTTAACAAGGACTGCTTCTCTAATCTTGGCTTTTATCTTCGTTGGCTTCTAATCTTCTTTATTTGGACCGACAACCGTCTCCAAACCACAACCTGTAAGTACGATTGATACGTTATATGTATATTTTTAATTGAGTGCTCAAAATATCAATAACAATTTTTGTTATGTATACACCTAGTGCAGCTTTAGGTCTCCAGGTAAAGCACAATATTGCTGTCTTGCTGTAATAGTTGTGGCAATTCGCTGTGAACCCACTATTTCCTAAGAATGTGTCGATTAATGTAGACTGTCATTGTTCTAATGTCTATTTTTGGGGTTATTGGGGTCGCTTCGACCCACGACTTCAAAAACCGGGGACTTGGCAACACAGATGGCAGCACTCGCTAACTTGCTCAAGCAAGCTCTCTGTGCCAATCACAACAGGCTTGGCCAGCTGACCTATCAGAGCAGAGAAGGTTTACGGAAGGAAGGGATTTACAGACTTTTCGCTCAGGATTGCTTGAGCGAACCGTTTCGAAATCATGGACAAATTACTCTATGTATAAATGTATGTTCTGGGAAAATTACAATGTTTTCTGATGCATTTAAACCTGTTGAAGGGGACTCCAACACAATATTAGGGCACTTAAAAAAAAAACAAACAAACAAAAAAAAACATATGACCGGCACTTTAATGCCCAAAAAAGCATGTTTAAAACAGACTGTGCTAGAGTTTAACATTGTCCGTCATTTTGACGGACAGGGTCGTAAAAAAAATCTGTCATAATCTATTATTAACCATCATTTTAATTTTCATATTTTAAATAGAATAACACATTTAATTGCTTTTATTTTTGTTCACATTTCCATTTTTAATCATAAACATACAGGATGACACCATAGTGTTTAAAAACAACAACAACATACGCTAGGGCAGGGTAAACAAACAAACAAAAAATTCTCAATTTTAATAGATTCTCATTTTAATGAACCAATATCGCTTCTTAAAACACAATCGATCTTTTGGTCTATGCGGCTTTCAGTTGATGAACAAACAGTACATAGTACATCTTCCTTCAAATAAATCACAATATGCTAAGCTTTGTGTTACTTTTGATATGAAACAAAGTCTCCGATTTCAAATTCTGTCCATTTCATTAGGAAATTCAAGCAATAAATACTGTTTTGGCGCTCTTCAATGTGGCATGATAGATCGATCTAGCTTCTGTATACTCGACTGTGCGTAATCAAACGCATAGGATAACATTTGTGACAGTTTCATTTTTGTTCTGGATCCCCTGCTCTGCTGCCAGACTGGAGCACACTCACCACCAACTGGACAGGGGTGGGATTACAGCTACAATCTACAATAGATCACCCTCAGTGCGATCTGTCAAAGTGACAGACAGCCTTCAGATTTTTCCGTCACTGATAAAAAAAAAAAATTCCGTCAATGACGGGCAATTTTCGGTTAACGCGACCTCTGTTTTAACCCTTAACTGTCATAAGAATCTGTTGTTAGATTATTACACGCACTTGCATCAATCATATTCGCTAATTTGCACTGTTCCTAGTAGATTGAATTGGTTATTATTTAAATGATCTGACTGTTTTTGTTAGTACTCCTGCATTGTCAGTAGATCACCTGCAGAACTCTTCACTCCCATTGATACTTTTATGGATATGCAGCCTCCTGCTTTGCACTGTTTAGTAAATCTGGCCCTTGTGTTTTAAAATCTGTTCAGATTTTTAAAGTCGTGTAGTGCATTCCAGCCATTTATTGTGAAATTTACTAGCAATGAGTGAAGATTGTTTCTACACCAATGTTTTTTTTTAGTGCATCTGCTACGATTAAAGTCTCGACATCAAAGCCTTTAGATGTATATCCAGCAGTAGGATTGTGTTAGTCAACAGAGTGCACAAAACCTGCATGTAATTTAAGTCACTGTGCCACGCAAATTGTGTTCAGCAGAGACTTTGAGGGCATGTTTTTGTTGTTACTTCATTTGCATAATTTCTTTTAGCAAATTTGCATTAAATGCATGCAAATAAACCGTGATATAAGCAGGCACGACTCAGTCCAAGTGTATCCCCTTCATTTTCTAAAAAGTGCAAGGAGCAAGAAATATTTGAGCTATTTCGGCGGACTGCTGGGACGCTCTGCTGGTGTCCAGGTTTGTCAGACAGGTTTTTGTGCAATAAGATCTGAGGGACCGCTGGACTGGAGCATGTATGATGCTGGATGTTTGGAGAACAGGTTCAGATCTAATGGCCCGAGGAAAAGCCTGTGCAGGTAAGGTTAGTGCTTCGGTTAGATCACTCAGATGAAATGGAGAGCATGAAGCTTCTCCTATAGGCCAAACAGGTGTGGGCGGCTTTGAGAAGCCTTTCGGTTTCTCTCCCATCCCTGTGCTCTCTCCACGAACACAGGCCCACACAATTTGGGTTTTCTGTCAGTGGTAAAATGATAGAACGTTCAAGGTAGCCTGAAGAGACACATTTTTTTGTCTGTGTAGCTACCGATACATCACGTATAACAAGTATAAGCACCCCAACAGCATGTAGCACCATCCATCACGGCAGAGCGGTGGTTACCGTACACACGGCAGCGCTACCGCAACAACTGCTGATGCTAGGAGCGAGCATCATTAAAGAGAGCACAGAATGATGGGAACGCATTACAGTGTGCTATATAACAGGATTTGTACCTCGCTGGGCCGAAAACAACACCTTTCTGTTAACTGGGCTGCTGTGAGCGTTCGATGGCCTCCGTTGCACTTCGATTTCTATTTAATCCTTAATCTGCTAAATAGTTAATGCCAAATTGACAACAATTATGAGCAGCTTAACTGGCACCGGCACCTTGGGAAAACCCGACGCTATTGTAGGGAAATAATTAAACACACAATTAGTTTGGCAGCTTAAGACGGGGATAATAATTATTCTAAATACCTTGATGCATTTCTGAAAAGTGCAAGGACAACAAGCAAGCATTTAACGATTCGGCTCCCTTCCTGCTTTTGCTTGTGATCATGTGTCGTGCTAAGTGTCTTTAAGGGAGCGTGTCATCAGAGAGAGTCCCCTAAAGGAGGTCGGATTAGGCCCTTTCTCTCTCGAGAGAGAAAGGCTGTCCTTAATTATGCCAGTATGCATCATCAGTCTCTGGCTGTTTTCTGCACAGAAGGACAGTGTGCAAGTATGTTTGTGGGGGGCTGGAGTGCACTGATGGATTTATTAACTGCTAAACAGTTGCAAATCTCATCACATAGTCTCCTGGGAGCACTGTCCATCCGGGAGAACTCTCATCAGGGAGATTTCCCGAGAGGGAAGTGAGCAGTGGAACGCATATGCTCTCTCGCAAACACACTCGTACGCATCTAGAGACGCCGACCGCAGTGAGTCAGTTTTAAAGCGCTGTTGATGTAATTAATTCTAATGAGTCGGAATCTGCCGCTGCTAATTTGGTTCTGATTGTAGAATTACTCTAATCAAGAAGCAGAAATGACAGGTAAGAGCTCGCTCTTCAAACTCTCAATACTAGCTACGTTGCGCTTTTAAAGGCATAGTTGATCATTCACCCAAAAATGACATTTTTGTGATTGTTTTTGTTATCATTTACTTGCTCCAGTGTCATTATGACACCATATTTTATTCTGTGAAGGAAAAAAAAAAAAGTTAGACAATGTTCAAGCTGCTCATTCGTATATAAAGACAGTAGATGATGAACTATAGATCTATATCGATCACAACATGTGAGAACCAATGATGTCTGACATCACTGATCACCCGAAAATGTAAATTCTGTCATCATCTACTCTCTCTCCACTTGTTCCAAACCTTGAGTTTCTTTCTTCTGCAGAACACAGAAGAAGATGATATTTTAAAGAATATAGGCAACCAAAAAGTTGACAGTAGCCACTGACTTAGATTTTTTTTTTTTTTTCCATACTATGTTAATTGTTACTTACAACTGTCAATCTTCTTTTGCGTTAAAAACCAGTCTTAAGTCGCTGGGGTATATTTGTAGCAACAGCCAAAAATACATTGTATGGGTCAAAATTATTGATTTTTATTTTATGCCAAAAATCCTTAGGAAATTAAGTAAAGATCATGTTCCATGAAGATATTTTGTAAAATTCCTACTGTAAATATATCAAAACTTAATTGTTGATTAGTAATATGCATTGCTAAGAACTTCATTTGGACAACTTTAAAGGCGATTTTCTCAATATTTTGATTTTTTGGCACCCTCAGATTCCATATGACTGGTTACTTACCTTACTTATGACTGGTTTTGTGGTCCAGGGTCACTTATGTGTGTTAATGCGCCAAAATGAAGCAGGTTAAACCGTAATACAGATGCAACTGCCACATTTGGTATACACAGAGGCAAGCGAAAGTTTGGAAACCTCTTGCAGAATCTGTGAAAATGTGAATAATTTTAACAAAATAACAGAGATCATACAAAATGCATGTTATTTTTTATTTAGTACTGTCCTGAGAAAGATATTTTACATAAAAGATGTTTACATATAGTCCACAAGACAAAAAAACAGCTGAAATTATTAAAATAACCCCCATTCAAAAGTTTGGGAACCCTTGGTTCTTAATACTGTGTGTGGTTTCCTGAATGATTTACAACCGGTTTTTTTTTTGTTTCGTGATGGTTGTTCATGAGTCCCTGAGCACTTTTCTTCAGAAAAATCCTCCAGGTCCTGCAAATTCTTCAGTTTTCCAGCTTCTTTTGCATATTTGAACCCTTTCCAGCAGATACTGAATGCTTTTGAGATCCATCTTTTCACACTGAGGACAACTGAGGGACTCAAGCACAACTATTAAAAAAGGGTCAAACATTCACTGATGCTCCAGAAAGAAACACGAAGCATTAAGAGCCGGGGGTGAAAACCTTTGAACAGGATGAAGATGTCCAAATTTTTCTTATTTTGTTGAAATATATATTTTTTTCCATTTAGTACTGCCCTTCAGAAGCAACATAAGATACTTTCATGTTTTCTGGAAGACAAGTTAAGTACAATTTACCTTGATCTTCAAATTCCAAAAGTTTTCACCCCCCGGCTCTTAATGCATCGTGTTTCCTCCTGGAGCATCAGTGAATATTTGAAACTTGTTTAATAGTGTTTGAGTCCCTCAGTTGTCCTCAGTGTGAAAAGATGGATCTCAAAAGATCATCCAGGTAACCACACATAGCATTAGGAACCAAGGGTGTTTAAGGGTTTTCAAAGGTTCCCAAAGTTTTGAAGGGGGTTATTTTATTTTATTTTATTATCATTATTTTTTTTTTCTTGTTGACTATATGTAAACAAATTTCATGTAAAATATCTTACTCAGGACAACACTAAATAAAACAAATAACTTGTATTTTGTATGATCTCTCTTATTTTGTTAAAATTATTCACATTTTCAGATTCTGCAAGGGGTTCCCAAACTTTTGCATGCCACTGTATAAACATATTCATACTGTAATAGTCTTACTCTGGCTCATATAAATCTTGCTCACAGGACATGTATGCATATTAGGGCTGGGGTTTGACAACACGTGATGGCTTGCAATCTGATGCAATTATTTTAGATATATATCAGTTACAGTGCATGCCAAATTTTCTCAAGGAAAAAAAAAAAAACCTCCACTAATGCTGTAAAACACACAGAGTCCGTTGGTACTATATTACTATAATAATGATGGTTAAAATGAACTGATTTGTATACAAAAATACACTCAACAATGTTTTTATAATAATAAAGATACAATTACATAATTATATTTCCACTCCAATTCACTTTTTGAAATATAAACATTTAAAATTCAAATTTATTCAAACATAAATTAAACATTGAAGAACACTTACATTTTTAATGGATATGTTATATGGTGCATAATATATTTAGCAAAATGCTCCTCTCTGGAGTTCATTTTTCTAGTTAACTAACATGTTTATGGAGACCGAATTTTTTTTTTCTGAAGTGAATGTGACGTTTTGTGACATTTACAAGCTGTTATACTGGCTTCTTTGCGTGGTTAAAACACTGATTGAGCGATTACATGAGACAGAATACGGATTTCGGTAAGTTGTACTCTTTCTTTGAAAGGTACCTTTGGATGTTTATTCACATTTATTTTGTGCTGATACTGGTATTTACTGTTTGAATACTGTGATAAGATCTGAAAATTTGAATCTGAATTAAATCTGAAATCTGCGACTTTGTTTCATATCAAAAGTAACAAAGCACAAAGCTTATTTCAATTTATTGGATGTGAGGTGCGCTACAATGTTCTGTTCATTCGCTGAAAAAACTACTCTAATCAATTCTTGGCATTAAAGTATCAATATTATTTCGTAAAAACTGAGAATTGACTAAAATCGAGAAATCAATATATTTTTTTTTTTTACCCAGCCTTAATGCATGGCCAGTCTACTCAGTCAGCAGGGAATAATTTGCGATTAAATGTGCTCACGTATCTTTACTGTTTCTTTTGTCCTTTTTAAAGCTTTGGCAGCATAAATCTATGGAAGCCCGTTTCCGCCACTGAACAAAAAATAAAAAAGGTAATTGCGACTTTTTATCTCACGATTCTGACTTTTTTTCTCACAATTTTGTGTTTACATTTCGCAAGGCTGACTTATTTCTCAGTATTATGAGATAAAACTGTGAGTTTATGAGATACTGCAATTGTGAGTTTGTAAAGTCCAGTTCTGAGGAGAAAAAAAAAGACTGATGTGTTCACATAATTGCGAGTTTATATCTGACTCTGAGTTTATATTCTGACTTAACTCACAATTGCCTGTTTATATCACACAATTCTGACTTCATTTCTCAGAATTGCGACTTTATATCTTGGAATTCTGACTTTATAACTCAGAATTGCGAGTTTATATCTCACATTTCTGAGAAAAAAAAAATCAGAATTGTAAGATAAGTCACAATAACCTTTCTTTTTTTTTTTTTTCTTTTTTTTATTCAGTGGCAGAAATGGGATTCCATATAAATCACTATGCACTTTTCAACGCATGACAAAAAGTGTATCTCCTGAAGAAAAAAATACAAGAACATATGAGAACTCATGTTTGATACGACATGACTGCATGGATGAGGAACACCTGTTCCACTCAATGTTTGTTGTAGAGGTAGCCATCTTACTCCCATAACAGAAACAACAGTAACCTCTGGCACCTTGCTTCCAGGGTGTAATTGAGTATTAATGGAAGCTTGACCCAGCCACTGTGAGAGTTGTTATCACCAGCCCATGGCTGGCAATGCTGGCTGTGTTTTAGAGGATTTGGTTATCTATTATTTATGAGGGATTACTCTCTCTTCTCTCCGCTGTGTAATATCAAGGCCCCCACTGGGTCGATTCGCTGCCTACACAGATCCATTCATGCTGAAGCCCACTCATTTTTTAACCTTGAGGGTGGATGTCCCATTAAGCACACCACATATATCCGAACACATGTATCCGAACACATGTATTTGAGGGTTTGTGGATGTTCCATGGCCGGCTGCTGTCTGAACTTGTATTTCCATATCTCGTCATGCTGGATGATGTAAACCAACCGTTTTCCGATGCTCGCGCGCGCTTGTTTCATATGCATATAAATATGAATAAAAAGCTAAAATAAAAACCTTTCCGTTAGACCACATCCCTCTACGCTTCTTTAATCTCGCTCAATTGAAAGCAAAGGCCCCAGAGACGAGGTGGGCAGAGAAAAATTCACTTTGTCATTCCTCATTCTGTGAATGTCTCCTATGTGGGTAGGACCCCTAATCCATCAAGATCTCTTTTCTTATTAAATTCTTAAGGAGACACTTTCAATGCCCTCCATGTGCTCCTCTGTCCTCTCCCATCTTAAAAATAAATAGCCAAAGAAAAGCAAAGGGGAGTTAAAGTCCCTCATCTCAGAGTAACCACAAACACTGTGGGAGGAATTCACTAAGGATGAATTGCACCAACTGACAACATCATTTACTTGTATGTGCTGTCTGTCACTAACAAACTCATGTAAATCAGGTGAGAGCACAATCATGCCTAAAAATGCATCAGTTCGATTCTATGCAACGATTACGGAATTTAATGATCAATTATGATTACAATAACAGTACTCATTGTGTTAAAGATGCAGTTTTAGATTACACAGGCACACACTTGCAACATTGCATTCGAAGCAAATTAAGTTAATTGTTCTTGTTTTCTTTCCCAATTGCATTTTATTACGTGTATTCTGAAACTGAACACACCTTGACTTGCAGTGATTATTTTTCTCATTATGTGTTATATGACATTACGTAGTTTGTAATTCTATGACCCTACTTGGTTTAAAAATCCACTATTCTTACCAGAAGAGCAGACAGGGCCATTATTAACTTCAATGTTCAAGGCTTCCGGTGTCATCGCTTGCAGTTATTTTAGATGTAGAAAAAACAATCTGTTGTGCTGCTTAATATTGCAAACTGGTATACATTATCATAATCATTAACATACTCATTTGTAGTTTTCTGCACCAAAAGGTTATTCTTCTAATTATTTACCTTTAGAAGCTAATGAATCTCGCATATTTATAGAAAATATCTTACTTAGAGTAAAATAAGGTGAATACTGTACATGGCAATTAGTGTTCCAGTAAATTTTATTATGCTTAATGTCTGTATGTATTAGCTTGCATAACATTCTCTGTTTTTTTTATTGACACAATCCAACTATTAATACTGTAAATGTACATTGCAAAAAACAAAAAAAAATCTGTACATTTACGGAAAAAAAAAAAAAAAAACGGCAGCTGTGGTTGCCAGAATTTTACCTAAAAAAATATGCTAGCAACGTTTTAAGTTTTAGCTTAAATTTACATTTAAATACCGTAATTTCATTAACTGATATAATGTTAATGTACCAACCTATTGAAGTACTGAAATCTGTTTTTACCCTTGTAAAACATTGATGACCACCAAGAGCATGAACCGAAGCCCTTCACAAGCAGCTATTAAATATTAACATATAGAGAAGGCGCACAGTGTCATCCACACAAACACTAAACACCATCATGGTAACACACATGAACCTGAAATAATGCAATAAACATTCATTTAACATTTAGATGTAACATTCAACCCTAAAAGAAACTGTTCTTAGAAAAAATTAAGAACAGTTATTTCAGCAAAAAACAGAAAAAAAAGTAACGCAGGGAATTCTGGGAATATTACGGTTATTCACTGTAAATTTTACGTTCTTTTTCCACTTCTGAAAACAGTATACTACCGTAAATGTACATGAAATGTGCAATACAGTTTTTCACTGTATATAGTAAGGGAACTTAACCATTTACCAGGTTTTTACAGTAGCATTTTACAGTTTTTTACAGTTTAAATTCACGCTCATTTTTTTTTTTTTACAGTGTAAAGCTTAACATCATTATTTTGTATGCAGTGTCAATAAGCAAAGTGTCTCTCCTCTTCAGCATATTTTTGGATATAATTATGGATCAGTCTAAAACAACTGAATTGGATCACATTGTAAGACAATTTCAGATTTAAAGGTGCATTACATTTATAAGGGTAAAAAGTTGTTATTGAACTAAATTACTGTCAGGACTAGCAATCTCACACACTGGTTTTAAGTGCTTGTTTGTGAAGGATACAGCAGTGTAATACAATCTGGTGCACTTTACTGTGACTGTACATCATTATTCATACATATAAATACCTCTTTTAAATCCATTAAATTTACTTCTTTTTATAACACTTGTGGCATTGACTATTTCAGTACAGACAGCCTGAGTGAAATTGGATAGTGAATAAGGTGCAAGTTTTTGCACTTGAAATACCAAACTCAGAAGCGACAATATTTAATGAATTCATCCCTACGTGTTATGTTCGCTTCCATCCTTAAAGTTGACTTAGTTAGGTCAGGTGTTTCACTGCAGTTTCATCACTTCCAGACTGACTATGTCTAGTTTTCTTTACTCGTTCTGAAAGGCTTGCATTAATCTTCCATTAAGAATCTCTCTGCATGCAAAATACATTTGTTTTTCTCTGAACTGAACTGAAATGCAAAGAATTGATAATTAAAAGATGTAATTGATTATTGTACGTTGGCTAAAGGATTTTTTCACAATAAGTATGCCAACAATGAAATGGTTGCTTCAAATGCTGCTAATTCATCTAAACAACTCTCAAGTTCAGTTCAGTTTTTTTTTTTTTTCAGCTTCTTAAATATCAAAGGCTGCCCAGTGAGAGAAGTTAAAAGTGGGCATCACTACGACTGCAAGAGGCCAACAGGGAGTGATACTCAAGAGAAAACAGAGCATTCTCATTAAGAGAAGAGAGGAAATGGAGACAGTGGCTTCAACAGAAAGAAAATAACGAATGGTGGGACGGAGTGACCTCTTGGGATGATCTGATGACAACAGACTTTCCCAGGCATTCTCTGGTTTATCACAGGTGGGCGACTAAAGCCACATAAGTCTGCTTTAGACAAGCAAACTAAATAAGTTTGCATATTAAAGCTCACACATTGGCCATTAAGCCTGTTATGACTGGAACAGAGAGAGCCCTGAGAGAACTAACGGTCCATTGTCCACACGCTCCCAGTTAAAAGTTATTTATACAGCGTTTCGTTCGCTTTTTGAACACAGAAGGAAATTGACCTGAAAGCTAATTTGATTTTCAGGAGCATAATGTCTAAGACGTTGGTATAAGACGAGCCCGAAATGTGACTGACTTGGCAGTGAGGCTAAAGAGAGAACCGCATGCAGAGATAAAAGGACATAAAACTGAAATTATGACTTTGCTTGTGGTATAATGACATAATTTAAACTTATAATGGTCTGTAACAGAAATAGTGATGGACTGGGCTATAGTGGGTCACATGAAGGGACTCCAGCCTCATGGAGTTTCATTATCGTTAGTCAGTCATCCATGATGAAGTCTGGCAATCCAAATCTGCTAAATCAGGGCTTCTTAACCTTTTTTTGGTCCAAAGCCCATTTTTGGCTGCACACCGAACTGCTGTCGCAGAACTAAGCTACTGTAAGATCTCACAGTTGGCAAATTAGATCCTTTAGAATAATGACAAATTTTACTATTCAGTCAATTAAATTAGTATTGACTAAATGTTAAATGAATGAACAGCCCTTGAATACATTGAATAAATGAATGAAAGCGTGCATCTCATTTCTGCTGTTGCAGCTAACTCAGATATTTATATATAACTCGGCTCACAACAATAAGTGCAAACAGTACTAGATGTTCAAGCTGGCTTGTTATATTCACCTTTCCTGCACCAGTCTCATTATAACCTAACTTTTTTTATATATTTATATATTTTATTACTATTATTGTATTATTGTTATATTTTTTATTCCACAGATGTTTTAAATTGCTAAAATAAAATAGAGTAAAAGAAAAGAAAAGAAAAGAAAAGAAAAGAAAAGAAAAACGGTATATAAAGTATAAAGTCAGGACAAAGTATATTTATATTAAAATATTGTATTGTACAAAGTATTATACAATAAAATAGGTATATAAATAATAATAATAATAATAATAATAATAATAGTAAATAATAATAAAGAGCAACAACAACAAATTATATATATATATATATATATATATATATATATATATATATATATATATATATATATAAAGTTTTCTATTTAATTTGTTGTTGCTGTTATTCCATATTATATAATTATATAATATAATATATTATTTATTATATTGTTCAATATTATTGTATATTTTATTGCTATTGTGCTAGATTCTTTACACACAAAGTAATAAAAATAAAAAATAAAATTAAGTACTTTCTGTTATTTATTTGTTATTATTATTATTATTATTATTATTATTATTATTATTATTATTAATATTTATTTATTTATTATTTAATTATTAAACTGCTAAAAAGTGATGGTAAAGACTTACATTGTTAGAAAATACTTCTATTTTGAATATATATATATATAATATATATATATATATATATATATATATATATATATATATATTCACTAGCAAACTTGCTGTCAGCAAAACTGAAAACAAAATATTCACAAGCAGAAAGCATTTCTAGGTGGCAAAAAAAAAAGTTAAATAAAATAATAAAATAAAATAAAATAGAATAAAATTAAATAAAATAAAATAAACATGACCCATGGACCTATGATATCTGTCATGTAGTTGTGGCATTTATAACAATAAAATAATAAATTAAAATAAAAAGTACATAAAGTTACAGGTAATGCAGATCTTCGGTTTCTACAGCTCAGATACTCATGAAGTTTCATTATAAAAATAAAATAAAATAAAATAAAATATAATAAAATAATAAGCAGACATCTATTAAACCTGTCAGGTAGTAGTGACATTTATGATAAAATAAACAAAGTTACAGAGTAATGCAGATCTTCAGTTACTACAGCTCAGTTACTCATGAGGCTTTATCATCTTTGTCCTGAAGACTCGAGGTAGACTCTTATGCCTCTTCCAAAATTGGCAGCCACCAGTAATTGTTCATTAGGTAGTTTAATAGCTCTAGGTGACCTGCCAGGGCTGCCCCAAACCGTCTCCATCTAGTCTCATCTCAGTCTGTCTGTCCCGGACTCTCCTTTTCTCCAGACCTTTCTTTCTGCAGCTCATGTCCTTATCGCTATAGGATATAGAAGAAGAACGTTGTGCAGAATTACCGTCAACTTTTATCTCAGGCTACAGAGCCGCAGGGTCTGGGATCCCAGATCTGATAGCCTGCGCTCATCTAATGACCTCTGGGCCTGCACTCAACCTTTTAACGTCTAGCTCTTCTGCTGGATTTATTGTGCTCATAAAGCAGGAATCGTTATTATCAGGCATTGTCCCGAGGACAGCATGACTCGGTCTGGTTTACTTGTCTGAGAAACTTTTGCAAGATGTAATTAGAACTGACTATCCTACGAGTATGTCATGTTAAAGAGGAGGAAAAGCTTGTCAGTCATTGTTTGGTAAAAGAAAGACATGGTTTGCCCTTAGCAGTGGCCTTCGAATTCACGTACACTCCGTACTGGTCTACAAGAAGAGCAGTTTGTCCACAGGAGGTTTGCTCCACCCATTCTAATGCAGCACTATCAAATAGGAAATGGCTTGCTAATGGTTCCCGCTAGCTGCTAATTCAATAAATGCACTGGCTGCCTCTTGTTTAGCCTTTTGGGAGAAGCATACAAAAAATGCCCAAAGAAAGATGAAAAAATAACATGAATGGATCATCTAGATATAGAGATGCACACTGTCCCTCCAGCATTTCCTCAGCTGGGTTCGAAAACATCGGTCCTGGGAGCAGATAAGTAATGTTTATCACTGCCACATGTCTCTTGAGCTTATAAGACAAGAAATCTCTTTTCCCGTCTATCTCTTTGTCATGTAACCACGGCAACAAAAGCAACTCAATTTGTAGAGCGTGCACATGATATTATCTGTATACTGTATTTTCTTGATAAATGCAGAAAAGCATGCGACTGTGAAAGATGCTTCTCGGCAAATGGAGGGCTTCGAGCTTTCTTTTTTTTTTTCAGAGTTTGTGTGTCTGTGTGTTTGTGTGTGTATCTGTTTGTAAGTGTGCATGACTAAGTGCAGCTGTCAGTTTCTCAATATTTCATAAGCTCTTCTGCTATGTGACAGGCTATGTGGAGAAAAAAGCTAAATGCATATATCAGAGTGTCATCCTGAAGTTCATGAGCAACCGATCATACTGGCAAAAGTTCTGCACTGATATGCTTCAAATAAATAAATGCTGGTTATACAAACACATTACAGCTAGCATCAGGGGCGTCCTGGCTCATTTGGTGCCAGAGGCGAGATAAGACATGACCCAAGGACACAAAAACAAACAAACAAACAATTTTTATACAATAAAATAAGTATATAATAAGTATATAATAAAATAATAATAATAATAGCAACAACAGCTAATTAAATACTATATATAAACAGAAAGCATTTCTATCATTTCTTCATTTTTCTATGTTATCTGTCAGGTAATAGTGACATTTATAAAACTAAAACTTATAAAAAATAAAAAAATAAATAAAATAAAATAAAATAAAAACAGTACAAAGTAACTGGACCAAAAACAGAAAACATTTATATATATATATATATATATATTAAAATGTATTGATACACAAACACACACACACACACACACACACACACACACACACACTACTAGTCAAAAGTTTCTGAACAGTAAGATTTTTTTTTTAAGGAGTCTCACCAAGCCTGCATTTCTTTGATTGAAAGTACAGCAAAAACAGTAAAATTGTGAAATATTTTTACTGTTTAAAATAACCATTTTCTGTTTGAATATATTATTCCTGTGCTTTCAAAGCTAAATGTTCAGCATCATTACTTCAGTCTTCAGTGTCACATGATCCTTCAGAAATCATTCTAATATGCTGATTTGCTGCTCAAAAAAACATTATTGTTATTATTATTATTATTATTATTATTATTATTATTATTATTATGTTGAAAACAGCTAAGTAGAATTTTTCCAGTTTTCGTTGATAAATAGAAAGTTCAGAAGAACAGCATTTATCTGAAATAGAAATCTTTTGTAACATTATAAATGTCTTTATCATCACTTTTGATCAATTTAAAGCATCCTTGCTAAATAAAAGCATTAATTTCTATAATTTTTATACATCATCTGAAAGATGAATAAATAGGCTTTTCATTGATGTATGTATATTTGCCTGAGATACAACTATTTGAAAATCTAGAAAATAAGGGAGCAAAAAATTCAAAATATAAAAAATCACCTTTAAAGTTGTCCAAATAATAAATACATTTTTCTTTCAATTTTAATTTGCATTTACATTCTCTTGTCTCAATGATCAACATGGACCTGAAGCATGAACATTGTGTCCTTTTCTCCGTATAGATCTGTACTTTTTGTCCACCCAGTGCTCTATCAAGATACGGGCAGATTAAAATCAATACCGATCATCAATCACGAAAAGACATTCAATCTATTGGGAAATGTTTTATGCGAGGAGGACGGATACTAGTGGGGGAAACAACAGCAGAGCTCACAAAGATATTAATTATATAAAATGGAGAATAACCCGTGGCATACAGGCACATTTGGAAACGGACATTAACCCCTCAGGGCCCACTTATCTCGACAAGATCTGAATGCAACACGGACCTCTTGAAAATGCTAGAGGACATGGGAATCATGCAGCTGGGGATAAAACCATGAAGAGCAGTGGGCTAACCTAATTGCTCTCAATATAAAAGGTATATTGATGGCGCTTAAATGAGACTATGGCCTCCACACCATATAAATCAGCTCCACCACTAAGATCCAATCTATTCCTGTGCGCATTCATCATTTCGAATGACTCCAAACATGCGGGCCACGCGGCGCTCTGTAAAGCCTATATTGCATGCCACGTCAGGTGTGTAAGTGTGTAGCTTTAGCATTGCTGGAAATATAAATTTCTTCACGCCCCAGGAGGCAGATTTTCCTCAGCTTCCAATGAATTTTGTATCTAATCTGATGAATGATCCACACTCTAGGAATTGAAATATCTTTGCTTGATCTAGCAGAGCTCAGATCACATTATAAGACGGCAGGTAATCTCTGCTAGCGTGCTGTCATTGCGGAGAGCAGTGAGGCAGACACTGGAAGAGTGTGAACATTAGTAATGCTCACAGAGTAATATCAGATCATACCATGTCAGTATATCAGTACTTTGCATGTGGTTATGTTAAGTGCATTAGCATGATTACCTCGACCCATGTGTCTCAGAACATACACGCATACTTGTAATCACTGCTAACTCATTTATGAACAGCGTTCACACACACACACACACACACATACTTTCTGCTTGTGGGGCTCAGCTTTCCATTTGCTGCAGTTTGTGGTTCAATTCTGGACAACTGTTCACAGTTGGCCTTCTTTACAAATGTCAGATAATGTCATTATCATCATCATCTCTGTATGTTATACAGAGAAAATGATTGTAGAAATGTGCTGTGAATAAAAAACCAACCCTGGAGAAAACAGATGTTTTCTTCTGCCATCCTGCCAAGTTTGTAGTTACTGTAACTGTAGTTAGTTTATCATGAAAAAAAGAAATAGTAATGTTTACATACAATAATAATTATTATTACTGTTATTATTAAAAATACATGTTTCATATTTGCTGAATGAAATCCAATACTAGTTTCTTGCTAATTAAGGTGCTGATTCCAAAAATACTATCTGTTTTGCTCTAGCACAGTGGTTCTCTGTCACAAATCCAAATGCGGCCCGCTGAACACATTACAAAATAACTTTATGTTTTACAATTCATTTTTGGTTTTACATTAATTTAAAAATGTATTATCAGTCGGCTTTGCGTATACCCAATTCTAAATCTCTCAGGTGCACATCATTCAGTAGTGTCCTGCATAAGCCAAAATCATGACAGTCGACCACATGAATAGCATTTCAATCAAATGTGAATAAACGCAAATATTCCCTAAAACATACGGTCAGGACCACGCCGTCAGCTTCCTTTGAAATATGTTTGGTGATTGCACCTGATGCGCCCGCTCCGTCCACTCCTCCACCCCAAATGCTGCCTGTTCATACGTGAGAGCATGTCAGGGGAGGCGCGCAGACTCGTATAATAAGAATTCTTATTAGTGCATTAAAACAAAAACAATACCTTAAAAATGAAAAGAAGCAGGTTTTTACGATCAGAAATTTCTTAAACCAGTGAATAATTTATTCTGGGGGATAAATTATTTGCATACCCACTTCTTCAGGCACCACTACACCACTGTTTATTTATATCAATAAATGTAATCGTATAGATATCATAATGTTTATAATATTATAAATTTGGTTGGTTTGTATTGGTGACGTAATATAATGATATGCGGCCCGCCAGACTTGCACTTGGACCACAGTGCGGCCCAGTGGAAAAAAATGTTGAGAACCACTGCTCTAGCATGTCAGATTTTCTTACAAAGTATGATGGCAATTTTGTAATATTTTTGCTTTCCGTAACCATTTGTAAGGTCAAGGCTCGTATTACCTGTTAGTCAGCTGAAAAAGGCGATTCCTTCATCTGAGCCATGCAGGCTATAACTACTTGTTCACAATTCACATGATTTTCACATGTATAAATGATTCTGAAGACATTATTTTATGCCAAGAATAGAATTGTGGCCGGTGACAAAAATGCAAGCATGATCCAGATGTTTTCAAGCCTCATCTGTGGGTGTTTTACTACATCAAAACAGCAGCAGAAAATTACAAAGTTTACAAAGATTTTTGACACTGAGCATTTGAACATATTTTTTTTAAGTTAAGTTAAAAGATACATTTTGAATACTTCTTTTTGTCATTAAAACCAAAACATTTGACTGCCTTTGTAATTTTGCATTTAAACTGACACACATATATATTTTGAAAAATCTTTATCCTTATTTTGTGAAAATAAATAAATAAATAAACCCTAAACAAAAAATGTGAAAAGTGTGTATTGATATTTTTGAACACTGCATTTTTTTTTTCCCAAAAGTAAGATTTTTTTAATGCTTTTTTAAGAGGTATCTTCTGTTCACCAAGCCTGCATTTATTTGATCCAAAATACAACAAATATTATTTCTAATATTTTTACTTTTTAAAATAAATGCTTTCTATTTGAATATATTTTAAAATGTAATTTATTCCTATGATTAAAGCTAAATTTTCAGCATCATTACTGAGTAGAAAGATCCAAAGATTAGCATTTATCTGAAATAAAAAGCGTTTGTAACATTATACACTATACTTATTTATTTAAGTATTTATTTGTGTATTTATTTAGCAAGGATGCTTTAAACTGATCAAAAGTGATGACATTTATAATGTTTCTATTTCAGTTAAATGCTGTTCTTTTGAACTTTCTATTCATCAAAGAAATCTGAAAAAAATCTCATCAGCTGTTTTCAACATAATAATAATAAATGTTTTTGAGCAGCAAATCAGAATTTTAGAATGATTTCTGAAGGATCAAGTGACTGAATGATGCTAAAAATTCAGCTTTGAAATGACAGGAATAAATTTCATTTTAAAATATATTCAAATAGAAAATAGTTCTTTTAAATAGTAAAACATTTCACAGTTTCACTGTTTTTGCTGTACTTTGGATCAAATAAATGCAGAAAGCAGAAGAGACTGTATATGTGTGTGTATATATATATATATACACACACACACACACACAAATACACACACAATTAGATAACAGTTTAGAAAATTACTTTAATTTTGAGTTTTACTGCTTTGTGGGCAACCACAAACAGTAAAACATAAAATTAAACCATCTATAAAGTCATTTGAATTACATTATATCTGTAATTCAGAAAAATCTGGCTCATGTGATATTGCTTAAATACATTACATTAATATATGCACTCTCGGTTGTTTCAAAGGCAAACCGTGCCTCTGTAGTTTTCTCGACCCAGCTGTTTTAGCAGACATTCAGGCAGAGACCCACTGTCCCCTACCGAAGCCACCTGGCTGAATGGCGGTTCTGGAACAGGAGGGAGCAGGTGAGAGGGAGAGACAGACCGGGGGACACAGCAGGTAGACCGTCCTGCCAAAGCATTGTCTCTGGAGCCGTGTGCCGGGTGCACCTGCTGTCTCACAGAGAGCTGCTGCTAATCCTCAGGGGCCTGATTTGGCAACCTTGTACAGTGGCTGTTTTGCAGATATTTACTGAGAGATACAGCAGCCTGTGATAAATACGCCTCTGATTCTAAATAATGAGATAATGCAATCCTAGGCCCTGACTGAGCATTTCAATACCAAACTTCTCTCATCATTAAACATTAGGGAGAGAGAGAGAGGTTTGGATGGAAAGAATAGGACAGTCAGCTCACTAATGACTCGGAGTTCAAACTCCAGGTCGCATGTGCTGGCAGCAGAGCTGTGATATTTTTGGATAAGTCAGAGGGCTTTTTTGTCCTGGTCTGGTTGGTTCTGGCAAGATTAGGAACAGAGCAGGCTGTTCAGAAAAAAATAAAAAAATTGCTCTCTGTCAGCCACTGCAAAATGCCCTATTTAGCAGAGCACAAATAGTCTTTAATATTAACCCATAACCCACAATCTCCGTCTGAATAGATAAAAATCTGTTATTTTCATAAAATCTGTCTTCTTTTCTTTGTATTATTTTTTATTTTATTTTTTTTTACCAATTTGCATTTTAAAGAAATAATTCACTTAAATGTGTTTCTTTTTTCTTTCTATGGGAAAGAAAAGAAAAATTAATATAGTGCTGGTCATGCAATAATAATGAATGAGGACTGAAGAGTCATAAAAGTGAAAAAAGTGGGGGAAAAAAGAATCATAAAAGTGATTTGTGTGTGATTTTTTTTTTCTTTTTCTTTTCTTACTTTTTTTTTTTAACCAATTAATCTTCCTCTTCCCAATTATTGAGTAAGCCGGTTGCCAACGTCAGAATCGGGACTGTCAAGACCAGTTTTGTGAACCGAATCAACTGATTCATTCATATTAATTATTTTATAAACACATCACAGAGAGCACTCAATGCCACAGATAGTAAATAACACCTTTTTTTTTTACATCCCACTCTGCAAATTAAGATTATGTGTTAAGTGTGGTTAGCTGGGATTTAATTTTTTTTTTTTTTTTTTTTGTCATATGTATTTAAATGGATCACTGTATGAAGAGGTCTTTGTAAATCACTCACAGGGAAATAAAGGAGAAGGAAGGAGTATGAGAGAAATATGTCAACATTATAAGGTGGGAGCAGATGTAAGGAAAGAGAGCAGTAAATTCAAGGCTTGGTATATGAATGTAATAATCCATACAGAGAAGTCTATAAGGTAGACCAAAAGTAAGACACACAAATGATTTGTGCATCTGCAAGGTACAGCCACAAACTCCATGTCTTCATAAACAGAGGGCTATTAAATGTGTAACTGAGGCTAGAGGGAGATTGGGTAATCAATCATATAAACCACTGGTGGGTAGACCACTGTGTGTGTGTCTGTGTGTGTGGGCTTCACACACACAAACACACACACACACACACACACACACACACGCACACACACACACACACACACACACACACAAACACACACCCCTACCTATATCAGGCTGACATGGTCTCATATAGACCACCACATCCCCATACACAACCTATTAGTGATTCTCTCACATATATTTTGGATGTGGGGAGGTGGGGGGCAGAACAAGTATTGAGTTTTTTAACTAAAAAATATCAGTTAAGCATTTCACATAATTTGTAATGAATAAAAAGACAATTACACTAATTGAATGCAAAACAGATGCCTTTTCATTCTTTGAACGAACAAACGATCGGCTACTTCAAACAAATATACAAAAACATTGCCAAAGTAGAAAAAAAATGTTAATTCATTAAATCTGCAGAAGGTTCAAATGCTCACTGATGCTCCAGAAGGAAAAACGATGCATTAAGAGCGTGAAAACTTTTGAAAAGAATGGAGATGTGTACATTTTTCTTATTTTGCAGAAATAATTGTTTTCTTTTAGTACTGCCCTTCAGATGCTACATAAGATAGTTACATGTTTCCCAGAAGATAAAATAGGTTAAATTTACCCTGATCTTCAAATTCAAAAAGTTTACACCCCTGACTCTTAATGCATTGCGTTTCCTTCTGAAGCATCAGTGAGCGTTTGAACCTTCTGTAATAGTTGAAATATGAGTCCCTCAGTTGTCCTCAGTGTGAAAAAATGGATCTCAAAATCATACAGTAACTGTTGGAAAGGGTTAAAACACACAAAAATGCTGGAAAACCAACAAATTTGTGGGACCTGAAGGATTTTTCTGAAGAACAGAGGGCAGTTTAACTGTTCAGGACAAACAAGGGACTCATGAACAACTATCACTAAACAAAAAACACAGCTGTGAATCATTCAAGTAACAACACAATATTAAGAATCAAGGGGATGTAAATTTTTAAAAAACGAGCCAGTTTTATAAATTCAGCTATTATTTTCTTATGTGGACTATATGTAAACATCTTTTATGTGAAATATCTTATTCAGGTCAGTTCTAAATAAACAATAACATGCATTTTGTATAATACGTTTTATTTTGGTAAAATAATTAACATTTTTAATGATTCTGAAAGGGGGATGTAAACTTTTGACCTCAACTGTGTACACACACACATGCATTATCATTCAAAAGTTTGAAATTGGATTTTTAATGTTTTTAAACAAGTTTTTTATGCTCATCATGGCTGCATTTATTTGATAATTGTAATTGTAAAATATTATTGCAATATTAAAAAATGCTTTTCCATTTTAATATACTTTGGTTACACTTAATTTTAATAGTCCACTTTAGACATTCTACTAACTATAAGTAACTTGCATGTCAACTAATTCTCATTAATTTGCAACTACATGTCTACTAACTCTCAGAGCAGACTGTTAGGTTAGGTTTAGGGTTAGTAGAATAAGTTGACATATACTTGCAAAGTTTAGAAGAGTGTTAGAAGATATTAAGCTACTAATACTGTAATGACTAGTTGACATGCTGTTCCAATGTTACTTACTGTTAGTAGAATGTCTAAAGTGTTACCTATACTTTAAAACTAAATTTATTCCTGTGATGCAAAGATGGATTTTTATCAGCCATTACTCCAGTCTTCAGTGACACATGATCCTTCAGAAATCTTTCCAATATGTTGATTTATTATCAATGTTGAAAACATATCAAACAAATAACTTGTGCTAAAGTAGTTAGAACTTGTTGATAAACATGTAAAGCTAAGAGTTAATCAATGTAAGAGATAAAAGTGAAAGATAAAAAGTGGGAATAAAAAAAAAATAGAAAAACATTCACATGAAAAACAGACATTCATATTCCTGGATTCAACATGGTTTATGAGAACATGTTGCTGAGTCAGACCTTAGGACAAATTACCATATGGAAATGTTCAGAATACGAGATTAGGGGCGGAGAGTGATCCTGAGGGAAATGAAATGAGTGTATCACTCTATCTGCCAGAGAAAACATGTGCATCCACACATTCTTAAATCTGTCACTTGTAAAGACTTATGATCACTGAAGACCAGAGCAAATCTACACATGATGACTCGAGAGGAACACTGCTTTATGGACTGGGAAAGGTAATTTACATGTGCTGAGAGGAGGAGAAAAAAGTTTTTCGCCCATTTCTCCCAAGGTATCCAAATGTAAAAATCAGCCTAAAGCTTGACCCTGTGTTAATCATTCATTTCTCTAGTCTAATTCATTGGCTCATCTAGCAAAGCCCAGGGCTGTGAATATTAATTTGTGGAAATTTAGCAGGTCAAGACTTACATTCCTCATGCACCCCCAACATTGTTCGTAACAGTAACCAAATGCATTAGCATGAAAAGCAAAGAGAATAGCAGCTCCCTGTCTACTTGTGTTTCTAAGGGATACTGGTCTCCAGACAATGCAAACCATCTTGTCTAAAGCTACCGGCGCTGTGTCCTTTTGTATATTTCATGCAGCTGAGTCAAAGCTTAAGAGCGTTTATATTCTCTGTGGGTTTGTTCACACCATTTTATCCTTCTATTGACACCACGCTTTTGAGAAATGATATAAACAGAAATGCATCAACATTTTAAAAGCCTGAGTCAGTGGGAATTTATCCAACACTGTATTGGAGAAATTCTGCCCAAGTTATTTATACTGGCTATTGTTTTTATTAATTGGGTGTTTTATTGAATTGTTGCTTTATATTAAGCAGTACTTTAAAAGAAGTATTACTTGACTGCCTACAGTTATTTAAATGAGAACAAATATATATTTAAAGAGTTCGTTTACACAAAACAAAACAGGTTTGGAACAACATTATGATTAGCAAATAAGATCTTTAATTTTGGGAAGTACTACCCTTTTAATAAATGTAGCACAATGTGATGCAATTCTTACATAACCAACAAAATTTGAAAATGGAAACTTCTTATAATACATTATACACAGCAATAATATCTCACAATGATTTGCTTTAAAGTTGGTCGCTTTAAAGATGGTTTCTATTTCAACTTGATGTCATTTTCATCTTGAATTCTCTTTCACTTTTAATTCTTTCCTTCTCATTGCTCTCCATCTATCTAATGGGCCAGAGATATTGGGCAGGCACTAATTATGCCACAGAGGGCAGAGGAGTGATGACAGAATGGCTCATCAAAACCAGAGCAAGTAACAGCCTGGTGATGGGGAGCAAAAACAGATCATAAATTAGCAAACAAGAAAACCACACACGCGTATTTGCTTAAAAGGTTTTGCCACACAACACATAAGTTGCTGTATGTTTTCTGTCACATCAGTTCAATATCTGAATTATGGAAGCCCGTTTCCACCACTGAATAAAAAAATTAATTTTAAAAAAATGGTAATTGCAACTTTCTCAATTCTGACTTTTTTTCTCTCATTATTGCGACTTCACATTTTGCAAGTCTGACTTTTTTTCTCAGAATTGTGTGATACAAACGTGCAATTGTGAGTTATAAAGTCTAAATTGTGATATAAACACACAATTCTGACTTTTTTTCCTCAAAGTTCAGAGAAATAAAGTTCAAACTGCAATATAAACTCACAATTCTGACTTTTTTCCTTACAATTCTGAGAAATAAAGTCACAATTCTGAGAATTAAAATTCCAAATTGCGAGACATAAACTGACAATTCTGACTTTTTTCTCGTAATTGCAACTTTACATTTCGCAATTCTGACTTCTTTTCTTGCAATTCTGAGAAATAGTCTAAATTGTAATATAAACTCACAATTCTCACTTTTTTTCCTCATAATTCTGAGAAATAAAGTCAAAATTGCGAGATATAAACTACCAATTTTGACTTTTTTTCTTGCATTTCTGAGAAATAAAGTCCAAATTGCAATATAAACTCACAATTCTGACTTTGTTCCTCACAATTCTGAGAAATAGTCAAAATTTTCTTGCAATTATGAGAAATAAAGTTGCAGTTCTGAAAAATAGTCCGAATTGTGAGATATAAACTCACAATTCTGACTTTTTTCTCGCAATTCTAAGAAACAATGTCTGAATTATGAGATTTAAACTCACAATTCATACTTTTTCTCACAATTCTGAGAAACAATGTCTGAATTATGAGATATAAACTCACAATTCAGACTTTTTTCTCAGAATTGCGAGTTTATATCTCTTAGTTGACTACATAACATGTAACTGCGATTGATTAAGTCAGAATTCTGAGATACAAACTCGCAATTCTGAGAACATATCAGTTTTTTCCCCTTCAAAATTGGACTTTATTACTCACAATTAAGAGTTTATATCTCACAAATCTGAGAAAAAAGTCAGAATTGCGAGAAAAAAATCAGAATTGCGAGAAAAAAATCAGAATTGCAAGATACAAACACATTTCGCATTTGTGGAAAAAAGGTTAGAATTGCGAGTTTATACCTTCCAATTCAAAATTTATAACTCGCAATTGCAAGTTTATATCTCTAAATTCTGAGAAAATAAAGTCAGAAGTCAGATTGTAAGACGTAAACTCGCAATTGCAAGAAAAAAGTCAGAATTGAGAGATAAAAGGCCGCAATAACCCTTTTAAATTTTTTTCTTCAGTGGCGGAAACGGGCTTCCATACGGAATAAATGGAATTAGGAAGACAAACGTCTCAAGGAAAAAAATTCTTAAATAATAAAATAAAAAACATTAAATAAATAAATAAGAAACCCAATTATAACCACAATTTTTTATAAGCCGTTGGAAACCCCTGAAGCAGAGACCTGAATGTTCAGCCAGAGGCAAACTTGCACTTAATAAGAGCAGTAGTTTTGTTGACCAAGATGCTTTGCTCTCAATTACTCATTTCTCAGAGCTGCAGCACGAGCCAATGAGGCTGAGGGAAGCTATTAGGCTCGACATGTATGAGCAGCATGACAACATTTCCTGCAAACCTCTGCACTTCTTTATTTAAATTGAGTGTGCGCTTATCAAATGTGCGCTTAATATATATATTTTACAGTTAACGAGTGGTTTTGTTTGTCCCAAAACCCACTTACAATTCACATTTTGCTGTTAGTTTGTATTTGTTTTGTTTATTTATTTTATACAGTAAGGTGTAGCTGTTGCCAAAATAGGTTAAAAGGCTCACCATGGGAAAAAGTGCTTTCTTGTTTTAGACAGAAAATGACTTCAAGGAATGGACTCTTGACTAATTGAGCACAGGGACGCTTCTTCAGATGAGGCCTTTGAAGAGAGATGAAATGGAATGAAGTACAACTTCTCTCTCAGAATGAAATTCCAGATGAAAAACATGAAATATAATGAATGCGAAGCTAATGAGGATGATGTCTTGAGAAACAGGCTTTCGACTAGACTGACTATATACTCAATATACATGTGTCATGTACTGTAAACGTTCACAACTGCTTTAATGGCTTGTGACTAATCATGTTACACGTTACACTACTTGTCCGTTTGCATTAGAACAAGTATAATATGACTTGTTTGTAACAATACCATCTGTCTCAGTGGACCTGATCACAAGTTAACACTGCAAAATAAAATAAAATAAAAAAAATAAAATATTGAACACCTTTCCCACAGCTCAATCTCATTATATGACACCTGTTTACACCATTAACATCTGTCTCAGGTGACCTGATCACAAATAAAATAAAATAAAATAAAATAAAATAAAATAAAATAAAATAAAATAAAATAAAATAAAATAAAATAAAATAAAATAAAATAAAATAAAATAAAATAAAATAAAATAAAATAAAATAAAAAAATAAAATAAAATAAAATAAAATAAAATATTGAGCACCTTTTCCACAGCTAAATGTCATTTAAAAAAAAAGAAAAAGAAAAGAGAAAGAAAGAAAGAAAGAAAGAAAGAAAGAAAGAAAGAAAGAAAGAAAAGTATATGATGACACTTGTTTACACCATTAACATGTCTCAGGTGACATGATCACAAATTAACAGCATAAAATTAAAATAAAATAAAATAAAATAAAATAAAATAAAATAAAATAAAATAAAATAAAATAAAATGAGTGCTTAAACAAAAATGCATCAAAAACTTTTTGTGAAATGCACTTTCATTGCTAATGCATTCTAATATGACCAGGACAACAAAAATTGCCAACAGATCACCTGTAAATCAATCACTGAGCTAAAACAATGGTTTTATAGTTGGCTGGTAACATGCAACAGATGCTCGACTAAAATGAGCACTGAACAATAAAGCCAGAAATGCTATATTTGCGTAGAGAGCATAAATGCTAAAAGTATTTCTGCTACACAGAATAGCTGCCATTTTCCAATTACTGATTAACATTGTTATACACAACATTAGAATACATCCTACAAATTCACACTCGTAAACTGAAAGGGAGTTGATTCTTTTTGCCAAATCCTGGACATCAAGGACAGATAGCATGAGAATGTGATACTGGATCACTTCAATAAGGGTCATGAAGAATGAAACGAATCAGGTGTGTCTCATCACACGTTCCCAGCAGGGGTCTGTTTGTAACATGCTGTCACAAGTCTGGACTCGGGCCAGCGAGAGAAGGGCAAGACACTGATGATTCGAGTAGAGTCACATCCCTCATCACACAAGTCAAAAAAAAGTCTCTAGTTAGAAAGTTGCATTATGCAGTTTTAATTAGACCCTCTCAGCGAGCACCTTTCTGCCTGCGGGCTGTGAGGAAAGTTTGGCTTTGAAAAATCCACGCAGACGGAGTTCAAATCTCGCAGAGTCTCGAAAAGTAAAACGAGACCTTTCTATATATGGCTTGTCAGAAAAGAGGAGAAAAACCCTCGGTGACATGCCAAGTTGGCATTGTTCCTGGCATTTCTCCTGCCCTTAGTCGAGCCAAGAAATGGCATTAGTTATGGTAAACCCCTAAGGTCTCAAAGCAATGGTTTTCATTAGAAAGAACGTGGCTTATCATCAGGAGTCTGACATTACACCGCTACCAGATTCATCGGGGGTATGACACATGGCAGAATGAATCCCATCTCACTCGGACTCTGAGGGGAACAGTTGGGGTAGCGTCAGACAGCCGCCGCCATTATGTTTATTCTTGAATATTCTGGAGGCCCTCATTTTCAAACGGAAAGAAAGTCCCTGTGAGAGACTTCAGGCGTACTGATAATGAGTTCAGGGACCCGTCCTCCACCATCCCGGACACCTGTAAGGTTTGACTTCTCACCCTTTTCTGTCAGATGACAGTGTGATATATCACTGCATAGAAGGCGATGGGTACAAGAAGCCAATTCGTCACTTTAGATGGAAATGTCACAATACAAAGTCAGGAATGGCAAGATTAAAAGTTACCAAGTCTTACACTTGCACACACACACACACACACACACACAGACACATCATTTGTTGTTGCTTTTCCGATTTAGTAAGCTCAAACGCAACACAATTTAAAAAAAAAAAAAAGTGTCCAATGTTTAAATATAGTCAACCTCCATATGGCATTTTTTAAATCACTCGTTTTTCTTAAAAAAAAAAAAAAAAAAAGTCCAACAGCGACACCAACAGATACAGTTACAGCGGAATTCTGAGTCTCTCTCGTCTCCCCTAAGCCCATTGAGTTTTAACAGACCCCATAAAGCATGCAGTGGGTTTGGTGGGGGGGTAACTGAGAATGAATGGAGGAAAGTCACATGAGAGGAGGCAATGCCTCCATCGTAATTTGATTAGATATGACTGGTTATGATCGGCTGTGATTGGTTGGCATTAAAATGGCATTAGATACATGAACTGTGGGAGTTTTTAGTGTGTAATCAGGTTGGTGAAATTTAAAGTAAACCGCTGTGTCTGTGATCAATATTTACCAATCTTTGATGACTGATGATCCAAAAATGTTTTAAAAAAGTTCAAAGTTAACTATTAAAAAGAATAGCAGAACATAAGCTCACAAATAAAATATACTGGTTTAATTGTTACTGCCTTGAGTTATTATTTTAGAATAAATGTAAAATGCTTAAAGCATTTTACAGCATTAATAATGTTTATTTAACCAAGAACATGTGACAGGGACATGTATTTTTCCCTTTGATTAAAAAAAAAAAAAAAAAAAAACTCTTTAGATACTTCGCCTCCTCATTTCAGAACACCTCCACACATCACTTATATATTAAAGTTTCATTTTATACTCATGATAATAAAAACAATACATATAATGACCATTCCTGTAGGAATCTTGAGTCATTAAAGTGATTTGTTCATTACTCGTGCTGTATTGTACCTCCTTTCTATTTTAATATAATTAAAAAAGTAATTTATTCCTGTGAAGCAAAGCTGAATTTTCAGCATCATTACTTCAGTGTCACATGATCCTTCAGAAATCATTCTAATATGCTGATTTGCTGCTCAAGACATTTATTATTATTGTCAATGTTGAAAGCAGTGCTGATCAATTTTTTTTAATGGAAACCACAACATTCTTTAAAGAATAGAAAGTTTAAAAGGACATTACAATCTTTTGCACCATTACAAATATCACGTAAGGTCAGGTAAACACCTAATTACACCTAATTGTTTTGTTATCAGGAAAAAGTTATAAACTATTTGTGCAAGAAACTATCTACACACAAAGATTTCTTCCCATTTGCCTGTCCATTGGCGTTACGGCACTAGATTCAATGCACATATTGATTTCACACTAGTAGAAAAGCACAATTTGCTCATGTTGTGTGGTTTTTAGAATAAGCTATTTTTAGGTTCTAGCATATCTTTATGCATGCAGATGGATTCATTGGCTATTGTAAAAAGGTAATCATTGTCCTTGAAATATTACTTTAACATAAAATATAATTTAGAATGCCACGGCGCAGAAGATTCATCAGCAGTGCCGCCACCGCAGAAAACACTGGGTCAGAGTTTATAAGCGTTCCACAACCTTTCTAATTTTCTGCATCAATTATCTCCCCCCTCCCAACCCCACTGAGAATGTGTAAAATAATAAGCCAATGAACCAATCCACCTGCTGTGTAAACTCTAACACACTAATGCTCCATTCCACAAACGTTTAACAAAACCGCTTTGGATGGCTCCGACCGGTGCTGACCCCGCCATCCCCCAACCATTTATTCTCCGAAGCGCTCCTCACCCTGAATCGAATACCAATGCTATGGTCACCTTGAAAGTCCAATAAAGAAAGCACCAGTGAAAACATTAAGTGCACCGACCACACACCCTTGGGGTGTCTCTACTCCCTCTGTCACTCGAATCCTTTATCGTTTGTAATTGAGGTAACAATTACATTGTGACCCTCTGTAGAAAATAAATCTTTAGCTCCGGCTCTGCTCTATCCGTCTTCATTAGCATGGCACTGATGTGGTGTTTATTATCTGCTGAGTAGGATCCAGGTCTCCTGAGGCATGGCACCAATTCTCAACACTACAGCGCTCTGCTGAAGATACCTGAAGAGTCATTCGGGGATATGAGAGCATCAAAACCCGGAGAACAGCGGATGCGTCAACAAACCGGTCATTAAAGGAAACGCGAGATATTGATTCGCCAACCCACGAACGCTGACGCGCTGCATAATCTCCAGGGAATCAAAACGTGAAAGACTTACAAAGAAGTCATTAAAGCATTTTGCAGTTAGAAAATAAATCAGTGGTAGTTGCAGCAAAACGCAGGATGATACGCTCAGAAAAGAGCAGTTTCGCACTCATTAAAGTTATTAAATCATTTCTCCCACCAGATGTTTCATTTATCACACCGAGGCTCATTCAGCAAGCTCCGATCCTGCTGAACGCTAAGCTCTGCAGAATAACACACAAACAGATACACATTCACTGGTGTTTAAGCGTGACCCAGGAGGGGGGATAGGCCATCGTAGCCCTTTGGAAGGTCTGTCTGGCTCAGCGAGGCAGTCAGTCAGGCCGAGCCCCTGCTGGCGACTGGCCCCTTCATTATCTGCTTTTAATTGCTTATTTAATGGGCTCTCCTCAAGCACCGTAGCCCTGCTGTGAGAGTTAGACTGCAGCCTGGCTTCAGCCTTCCCAGCCGACACTCTGCATCACCGCGATCGCAGCAGGGCATCCGAACCCACAACCAGCATCCTCCTCTTTGTCGTCATTACTGGTACTCGCCTTAAAGGAGAAGTCCACTTCCAAAACAAAGATTCACATATAATATACTCACCCCTTGTCATCCAAGAGGTTCATGTCTTTCTTTCTTCAGTCGTAAAGAAATTGTTTTTGGAGGAAAACATTTCAGCATTTTTCTTAATATAATGGACTGATATGGTGCCCCGATTTTGAACTTCCAAATTCCAGTTTAAATGCGGCTTCAAACGATCTCAGATGCGGGTGTAAACAATCCCAGCCAAGGAAGAAGGGTCTTATCTAGCAAAACGAAAAACTCATATTTTCTCCCTCAACTTCAAAAAATAATTTCAAAATCATCCTACATCGCTGCAGAAGTACCAACCCAGTCTTTGCAAAGTGAACATGCAAAGATCAAACACCCTTAACAAAAAAGGTAAAACAGCGAAATAGGACAATTTTGAAGTTGAGGGAGAACATAAGATGGGAGTTTTTCGACATAACTGCCTAACTGTCATGAACCGGAAAAAAAACAAGAAAGAAAAAAAAACAAAAAAGTCCAGGCAGAGTAAGACAAGTTGAGCGTTTGACATTAAAGGGGTCATGGGATGCTAAATTCACTTTTACATGTTGTTTGAACATTAATGTGTGTTGGCAGTGCATGTACAAATCTACCCTATAATGATAAAAATCCATGTAGTGGTTTTTGATTAATCTGTAAAAATAATATTCCCTTTTTCAAATCGAGATGCCTGTCGTTGTGGAGTCACACAGACAGAGGCCGCTCCCACGATAGTTGATTGACATGAGTGTCCTACATCAGATCAGCTGTAACGTCCGCCCTCTTTGTTTCGATGCCGGAGCAGGGATGTAAGTTCAACAAGAATATCTCCGATTGAGCGATTGAGGTGTCGTGTTGCTGGATCTAATAATGAACATAGTGGTCGTCATTTACTCCCGACATCTGAGCCGCTGGAGATGCAGTGGATTACGTTTGTTTGTGAATGGAATGTGCCTCCCGATCTACATATATCCGTCTATGTTCGCGCAAATCATTCGTGATCCAGCTTCATTTACAGCAGAAGTGAGTATAAGGGTTTTTTTTTTATGAATCTTTGCGATCGTCTCTCCTAATAATGTGCTAGTTAGCAAGTTTAGCAGCTAAATGCGGCTAAAGTAAACAGACTCATCACACCACAGAGAGAAGAGGGGGCGGGGCGAGCAAAGCTCATTTGCATTTAAAGTAGCCTCGACCAGAATGAGATGATTTTTGCAGAGCTGATTTTGGCAAGGTAAAAAGGGTGTTGTTTTACACTACCACTGAGAATTTTTTACCAAAGTATATTATAGACTTTTCATTAAAACCCTAAAGAATCATATCAACTTGTGGAAAATGGGCATCCGATGACCCCTTTAAAAAGTATACAAATTGTATTATTTTTATGAAAATAACCAATTGTTACGCTAGATAAGAGCCTTCTTTCTTGGCTGGGATCATTTACAACCGCATTTGGGATTGTTTGAAGCCGCATTTAAACTGCATTTTGGAAGTTCAAAATCGGGACACCATATCAGTCCATTATATGGAGAAAAATGCTGAAATGTTTTCTTCAAAAAACAATTTCTTTACGACTGAAGAAAGAAAGACATGAACATCTTGGATGACAAGGGGGTGAGAACATTATATGTCAATCTTTGTTTTGGAAGTGGACTTCTCCTTTAATCTGCACATACAGTTCTGGCTGGAGGGTGAAATCTGCATTTGTAGGATCCCATCGCACTGGAAGATACTCAGTTGACCCTTGTTTACAATAATTATAGTGTCTGCGTGTTTCAAACGTGTCTTTTCGTGGTACTGCAAGCAGCAATTTACCCATTTCATAATGAGCACCTATGCAATTGCCCTCCAATCACATCAAACAATGAGAGTTGACGTTAAATTCACACAGAATTCACAGATTATCATCACAGTGAAATGTAACAGACAAGTTATGATATGAATAAGTAGTATTCTGAGTTCAATACATGCCAATAAATGTTACAGAGCATTTACAATGGAAGTGCATGGGGCTAATGTTTAGTCATGTCATGATGTGAATTAAATATTCCAGGTACAATACAGGTTAAACTCAACCAGCAGCATTTGAGCCAAATGGTTGCATGTGTGCGTTTTGTTGACCACCTTAAAAATAATTTTGGCTCATCCATTATTTTCCAAGAAAGACAGAGAGAGGGAAATGTACAATGTTAAGAGTAAACACTAACAATGGAAGAAAATGGGACCAATTTTTTTTATAAGGATGTAAAAGCAGAAACAGAAAGCTTTTCATTTTATAAAAGTCACAACATGAATTAAAGTAATATCCTGGGTTCAGTAAGATCAATTTGACAGTACTGGTGCCATTTTGTTGAAAAAAAAAAAAAAAAAAAAAAAAATCTGAGGCACTTTCAATGGAAATAAACAGGGGAAATTTCTGAAGGATTTAAAAGCAAAAATGTAAAAAGCTTAATAAAATAAAAAATAATGATAAAAGTTAAGGTGATGCATTTACTGTTGACAGTATTTTATTGATTAAAATATTCTGAGATCATTTCATGTTAATCTTAACTGAAAGCACTAGTGCAATTTTGCTGATTACCACAAAAAAATCATTTTGTCCCATTAAAAAAAAAAAAAAAAAAAAAAAAGTTAAGATGATGCATGTGCAATGGAATTAAATGGGGCTGAGTTTTATGAAGATTTAAAAGCAAAAATACAAAGTAATATGAATTAAAGTATATTGTTAAGCTCAGTTGACAGTATTATTGATTACCACAAAAAACATTCTGAGATCATTTCATGTTAATCTTAATTGAAAGCACTGGTGCAATTTTGCTGATTACCAAAAAATAATTTTAGCTCATAAAAAAAAAAAAAAAAAAAAAAAGTTAAGGTGATGCATTAACAATGGAAGTAAATGACCAATTTTTATAAAGATTTAAAAGCAGAAATGCAAAGTAACAATATGAATTAAAGTATATTGTTAAGCTCAGTTAATAGCATTTTATTAAATATTCTGAGATCATTTTGTGTTAATTTCAATTGAAAGCACTGGTGCAATTTTGCTGATTGCCACAAAAAAAAAAAAAAAAACAATTATTTTGTCTCATTAAAAAAAAAAAAGTTAAGATGATGAATGTACAATGGAATTAAATGGGGCTGAGTTTTATGACGATTTATAAGCACAAATGCAAAGTAATATGAATTAAAGTATATTGTTAAGCTCAGTTGACAGTAATTTATTGATTACGGCAAAAAAACATTCTGAGATCATTTCATGTTAATCTCAATTGAAAGCACTGGTGCAATTTTGCTAATTACCACAAAACAATCATTTTGGCTCATAAAAAAACAACAAAAAACATTAAGGCGATGCATTTACAATGGAATTAAATGGGCCTGAGTTTATAAAGATTTAAAAGTAGAAATGTACAGTAACAAAATGAATTAAAGTTACAGAAAGGCACTTTCAGTGGAAGAAAATGAGGGCAATTTTGATAGATTAAAAAAAAAAAAAGCAGAAATGAATATATTTTATAAAAGCACTTAATTCTTCTGTTAAACTTATATAATTTAGCTGTATCACCTGAGATTTAAAGCTACCATTTACAGTCCTTTTAATGGTTTTGAGTGTTGACATGACAACAACATTGAAAAACTGAATAGATTTTTTACACAGAAAATGTTAGCAAGTAATTTTTCATGTTAGCATGCATATTATTTATCTTGTGGCTATACTATCGAAATGGTGAATATTTAATCTTCGCAGATTGGCCCCATTCACTTCCACTGTAAGTGTGTCACTGTTTTTAAACAAAGAAAAAAAAAAACAGAAAACATGGTCAAGTCAGAATTAGTTTTTGTATTAATCAACATTATGGCACGAATACTGTCAATTGAGCTTAACGTGTACTGAGCCCAATATATTCCATTAAGCACTGAATAAAAACACATTAATGCAAGGCTGAATGCTGTACTTGATTGCCTGCTCTGCTCTGATTGCTGCACAATGCACTGGTGAACACCACAAATGCCAAGCTGCTCATCACATGGTTCAAACGGCAGCATGCCAGAGGTGACCTTTTCATCCTATCCCTGTCATGCTCCATCATGTCATGCTCCTAACCCACGGCAATGCCACACAGACAGCACTTCTTCAATGCTATTGAGCGCAGTACACAGCTCTGAGACCGAAACCACAGAGCAATATGAACACCTGCAAGCACCGAGCACATATTTAACACGGTTGCATATGTAGAGCTTTTATGAAAGGATATGTAACGCTTGGCTGCGGGCTGGTGTCGCGAAATGTGCGAGGAACATATTGAACGGTGACGCCACCAAGTGGAACGCATCACCACTCTCTGCTCATTACTGCTTTCCACAAGACATTAGCTCAGCAGTCAGGCGCGCTTTAATTATAGAGGCCGGCTCGAATACCACATCCTGAGTTTAAACGTCAAAACACAGGTGTAAACATTTCCCTGAGAGGTGCTTAGCCATGCAGATAAGAATAAAGCCCGTACGACTGTAAGACATTAAACAATTCCAGTCCTGTGTCGTGCTGTTTGTGAAATCAGAGCAAAATTAACTTATCTTGCAGTCTATGAACAAAAACACACAATCAATAATGCCCAATTCTTAAACTCAGGCTAACCGAAATAGTTTTTCCCCCTCTAGCGGCATGTAATCTAATCGAGCCGATCGATACGCATCCTCCCCCTAATCATTAAAAGACAAGCAGTCCAGTCAGCTCAGATTTTCAGTATGATTGCAGAAATTCTACAATTGCACTTCCTCCACTGACAAGTCATTTGTAAGAAGAAAGCGAAACATTACAAATTAAGTAATTAAGTCTGACTGGAGCAAAAACAAATAGCAAAGCTTTTATCTTGCTTCCAGTAAATGCAAAGTCATTAGTGATTTGGGCTAACAAGCAATTGACAGTGGATTAAATAATTTTAATGAGGTGCAAGACTTTCCTCTAGCCAAATACGAGAATAATTAAATAAGAGCAAAATAAAACGCTAGCTTGTGTCCAAAGGTTACAATTTTAGTGCAAAAAATTGGGAAAAAAAATAAAATACAAATAAATAAATAAATAAATGAGCTGAATCATTTAATTACTGCTTATCTCTTACTACGAGTCATTTCAAGGAAGGAAAAGTTGCACTATTTATTTTAAGGAACTCCAACAAACATTTTAACTCATCACACTACAGACTTTAAAGTCTCATTTACTAATTAATACAAATGAAGCAACACTAAGACTCTGAGCTTGAGGGAGGATAATGCTATACTGTCTGCTTACTGAAGGATAATGCACTCAGGGCTGCATTAGCATCTACTTCAAAATGCTTTGTGCAGCCTGCAAAAAAAAAAAAAGAAAAAAAAAAAGACCACTTATGTTTAAACCAATAAAAGAGCACCTGGCAAATTTGATGAGCTTTTGTGATCAGGCTCGGTGCCAGTTTAGTGCGTCATATACCTGCTCATTTATGGCTTGGTGAAGTAAAGATAATCAGCTCTGAAAATGTTTGCTGACTCAGAATAACACGTTGTCAAAACATGTTGTGGTTATGGAGTTCATAAACGCAGATGCAAAATACGAAAAAAAAAAAAAAAAAAAAAAAACATCAAAATAAATAAGCGATAAAGAATTCAAATGAATACACTTTCATTTTAAAGGGGACACATCTTTAAATCTTTTTCCATGTTCAAATGGTTTAATCGGGTCCCTGGTGCATCTACCAACACAGAAAATGTCATAAAGGACAACCCAACTATCTCTGCAAGCACGTGAAAAAAACTCAGATTTTGCTCCACCGTGGCGTAGGAAGGGGATCTTAATATAATATTAGCGCCCCTTAATCTGCACATTTCCACCCACGGCACTGCCATTTTGTTTTCGCCAACAACAACGGTGTACCAGTTCTAAGTTTGAGCAAAGTGTTCTGTCGCTGGCTGCACAGACGAGCACGGAACACTATTTAGAGTCCCAGCCTAAGCAGAGACAAGAGAGGAGTGGATTTATTGATTTATTAACCCTTTAAGACCTATGGGTAAAATAGGTATTTTTTGTTTATTTGACTGTAAAATTCTAACAGAATGTGCAATTTTCAAGTGCAAGGTGTCATTTTTTTCAGAAAATAAATGGCTTTCAAAAAAGTACAGTTATTGACTATTAGTGTTGTGTGGTGAGTTTGTAAACAGAATTTAATAGACAAAAAAAAAACAAAAAAAAAAACAGGAATAAATGTTCTGATTTTTATTTAGAAAAAAAAAGAGAGAAATCATGATCGAAATAATCCAACACGTCATACTTGAATATTCAACTATATTACATACATATGTTTTTGTGACACTGAGTTGCACAGTTTTCATTCAAGACTTTTTTGTTCATGCACGCACACATATACACATGCATGCACATAAATACACACATACATTTACATGCACGGACACATTATAGAGATGCACACACCACTTGTGAAAAAATTCTCACTCAGCCTGCTCCTAAATCTCATCAAAAATCATCCCAATCACCTTTTGTGCTGTTTACTCCTCCTTCGCCATGTTTTTGTTTGTTTCGTTTAGTATTTTACGCAATCCAAATCTCCGGAAAATCTTTGAATTCTTCCTTCCTTGAATTGTTTTGTTAGTGCAAAAGGTTGAAGAGTTATGGTAACATGAATACAGCTTGGTTTGATGTCTCGGTGCCGACGCAGGCAGTTTAAAAGGGTTAACTGTATATTACGCTGCTGCCACAGATCTAGTATTAACATGTATTTCTTTCCCAGCTGTTTACCTCACAGACATAACCGACAGTTTTTGTAACTTGTGTGTTTTTAACATAAACTTTTTCAAAGTATACTCACATGCCGTGTGACAGCCGCTTTCTGTGCGCTCAGAAAACCCTATATCAGAAGTTTAAACTGATATGGCTTTAAAACGCATGATTTCAGTGCAACAGACATGAAAATCAAAACCAAACAAATGAGCTGTAAAAGCACAGTCCTATTCTGAAAAAGGGGGTGGGAAGCAGCAGCTCATTTGCATTTAAAGAGACATGCTTGAAAACAGCGTGTTTCTGCTTCCACTCAAAATAAGCATTTTCAAAATGATGTGTGACCCTGGACCATAAAACCAGTTATTAGGGGCAATTTTTGGAAATTGAGATTTATATATCACATCACAAATAAGCTTTCCATTGATGTATGGTTTGTCAGGATAGGACAATATTTGGATGAGATGCAACTATTTAAAAAACTGGAATTTGGAATTCTAAGCAGTGCACATTACTAATCAAAAATGAAGTTTTGATATATTTACGGTAGGGAATTAACAAAATATCTTCTTGATCTTTAACATGAACATGATCTTTACCTAATATCCTAATGATTTTTGGCATAAAAGAAAAAATCGATAATTTTGACCCATGCAATGTATTTTTGGCTATTGCTACAAATATACCTGTGCTACTTAAGACTGGTTTTGTGGTCCAGGGTCACATTTAATAAATGATTTGTGGGACATTTTGAGCTTAAAATTCGCAGACACATTCTGGGGACAGCTAACAATTGTATTACACAGAGTAAAAAGGCTACTACTAAATATTTTTAAGATAAATGTTAAAAATAATTATTGAACAATGTATTGCTCATGTTATTGCTGAAGAACAGCGCGCTAGACTAAAAACTACTTCTCCATAAAATTCACAGCATCGATTAACTCTGCATGAAAAGAACACAAATCAGTCCGTAAAACAAAGTGCAGACAAATTATGTGTTATGCCTGCAAGTCACAAGCTAATTCAAAAAAATGCATTTGATAGCTCATGTAATAAATAATTTATCATGCACTTATTTATATAACCACCCATATACATGTGAAATAGTCCCCTATGGACAGCAGAAATATGGCACTGCAGTGAACCCCTGGATTTGACATATTACAAAAGGGACACGTACTTAAAGATCTTTAAAGAAGAGTTACTGTACAGCTGAAATATGAGTAGGTAGTTATTGTATTTCACAGTTTTAGCTATGTGCACAGATTCGAAGCAAAAGTGCAATAGATTTCTGGACTGTCACGGAGAACCAACAGCTGGCATGCTGTGTCAAATAAAACACAATCTTTGTACTGGAAGTGCTTCTTCCTATAGTGTCGATTGGATTACACATTTCCTGACCTCTGCTCCTGCAGTCTGTTGCTAGCGCTCTAGTTTCTTATGTGAAGTTGAGCTGTGATCAAATAAGGACATCTGAAACCTCCTGTCATGCTGATTTCTTCCAGTATATCGGTATAAAAAAATGGCCCCCGTTGGTACACTGTTTGGATTTTTGATTGTGTGTGTGTGTGTGGATTGTAAATGTAGATAGATGTAAAAGATGCAGCAGGTGTTCTCTGCTGGGTGTGCATGAAGACAGATGAGCTACTCACATCTTCTATATTGATGATGATGAACCCCCATAATTCCACACACCTGCACATTTGGAGACATGGTGAGAAGCAGCAGAACTAGGAATTGCAAGGAAACTGGAAAACTTTTTTTTGTCTTTTTCCTTTTTTTTTTTTTTTTTTTTTTTTCCCAGGAGTACAGGAATGAGACATTAGTTCTCTATGGTTATGTTTACACTGCCACAGAATACTGTTGCTAGTCCTGTTTGGAGGATCTGAATGTAACAGTTTACCAAAGATAT
Source organism: Cirrhinus mrigala (assembly GCA_036247105.1). Classification (NCBI taxonomy): domain Eukaryota; kingdom Metazoa; phylum Chordata; class Actinopteri; order Cypriniformes; family Cyprinidae; genus Cirrhinus; species Cirrhinus mrigala. The sequence continues at coordinate 7,132,633 of CM070020.1, read as the reverse complement.
TGGCAAATGTATGCAAAAACTGAAATAACTTCCTTAAATGGACTGAATTTTGAGAGCAAGTTTTCTTGATATGTGCTTTAAAAACACAAGAACATTCAACTAGTATGTCAAATGCTGTTCAAAAGTTTGGGGTTGGTATGTTTTGTTGTTTGTTTGTTTGTTTTTAAAAAAAACAAATAAGCCTGCATTTGTTTTATCAAAAATGCAGTAAAGAGTTAATACTGTGAAATATTACTACAAATTAAAATTTCAATTTTAAAATTTTTAAATTAAAATTGTATTCATGTGATGGAAAAGCTGAATTTTCAGTTTTCACATGATCACATGATCTTTCTGAAATCATTCTAATATGCTGATTTACTGCTCAAGAAACATTTGTTCTTCTTCTTATTAATGTTAAAAACAGTTGTACTGCTTAATATATTTTTGTGGAAACTGTGCTATTCGTCGCATAGAAAGTTTTTTTTCTTTTTTTTTTTTTTAAATAGCATTTATGTGAAATAGAAATCTGTTGTAACATAAAACATTCTTTACTGCCACTTTTGCGCAATTTAATGTGTCCTAAATAAATAAATATATTCATCTCAATAAATATGTTAATAAATAAGTAAGGAAGTAAAAAAAAAAAAAAAAAAAAAAATAAATAAATATATAAAAAGTCAATTAGTTATGTTATGGCTTCTCTCTAGTTATTATAAATGGCAAGAAAAAATGCTTTGGCTGGAAAACCATGCAAAAGAAAAGAAAAGAAAAAAAAAAGAAAATGTTAGCATGTCCGTCCTCTCTCTTATTAAGTCAATTAGTTAACGTTATGGCTTCTCTCTAGTTATAATAAATATAACGATAGAAATAGAACAAGAACAAAAAAACATAACGCTTTATTGCAAAATAAAATAATTTAAAATAAAATAAAATAAAATAAAAAAGTTTCCCAAGTATCTTATTAATTAAAAAAAAAAAAAAAAATGATGGAAATCTGAACCTTTTTGGCTGCATATTTAAAATGAAAAAAAAAAAAAGCAGTAGAAGTTATCTAAAATAATTTAGGATAAATATAAAAATATAAATGAATAATTAAAAATGCAAATCTATCTATCTATCTATCTATCTATCTATCTATCTATCTATCCATCCTTCCATCCACCCATCCTTTCATCTATCTGTCGATCTACCTTGTTTGTGTTCAACATGCATCAGGTGGTCAGCAAACAAACTTTAAAGTCAAGATTAATCCTCATGAGACTTGTCTCACACATCTGACACACCTCCTCTGCTCTAATGAAGTTGTATTTCACCTCATTCAATCAGTCTGTGTGTAATGTACTGTTCTTGCTCTCTATTTCAAAAATAAATTGCCACCTTGACAGATGACCTTATTTATGGATGTACTTGGTTCACTTATTTGCTCTATCCTCTCCAATCCCCGACGACCTCTTTCGGGACACTACTGGTGAGTCCTACTGAACATATCAGAACGTTACAGCATGTACTCGAGAGCATAACTGCATGAGCGTACTTAATTGTATGAGATCAGAGCCGTGCGCCCTGAGAAATGGAGGGTGACATGGAGTGAATTCAAAAAATGGCTGCTGACAGCTTGTCCCAATATGGACACAGAATGACAATGTCGTGTAGTCACTCATTATGGCGGGTTTCCAAGGTCAAAATCGTGTCTCCAGCAGCAACAAAGCTTACTCAGAGAGCATATGCCCTGATGCTGAAACACAGTGAGTCAAGAATCAGCCTGCTCTATTTTAGTACAGGAGCTAAAACACCGAGGCAGTGCAGTCTGACATGGTTAATGCTTTTAGAACCAATCAAGTAATTATCTTTCTCTAGCAGAACATACAAATTAATATCCAAATTTTAGAAACCTGCACAACAGCAAATCACTTTATAATAAGGTTCCATTTGTTAACACTGGTTAACTATATCAGTTAACATGAACTAACAATGAAAACTACTTCTAAAATGTTCACTAATATTAAAAGAATAGGAACCGAAAATTACATTTTGCTGAAAATGTACTCAACCAACTCAGGCCAACTAAGATGCAGATGAGTTTGTTTCTCATTTTCTCATGTTTCTCAAGTTTCTCAAGTTTGTTCATCGGAACTGATTTGAAGGAATTAAGCATTACATCACTTACTCACCAGTGAATGGGTGCCGTCAGAATGAGAGTTCCAGAGACAGTTTAAAGGTAAAATTCCCTAATGATGGATTTATTTTTTACAAACACACAGCTTTTCACTTCACAAGATATTAATTGGACTAGATTAGTGTGAATTAGATGTGGATTATTGTGATGTTTTTATCAGCTGTCTGGACTCTTATTCTGAAGGCACCCATTCCAGTGTTTCCCCTAGGATTCCAGTTTTTGGGGGGGTGGGGTGGGGGAGATACTAACGGTATGGTACTTTTTTTCCGGTACATTACTCTCTGTGTAAAAACAAAAACATTTATTTCAGAAAAAAATCCGTCGAAAAATCTCAATTTCAACATTTTGAACAACAGGGCCCTACAATCTTTTTTTTTTTTTTTGTGTTCTGTAATCAAATACAGACATTAAACATTTATTTATTTTTAATGAAATGAAAATTAAACCTTTTTATTTGCTGCAAAACAGAGTTTTTTTCTGTTATTTATGTTATTATAATTTTTGCATTTAATTGTTTTATTTAAATTTGCCAGAAATAGGAATATTTAAACACCTATATTATACTGTACAAAAGTAATACAAGACTAATACGTTTCTGTTACATATTAAACATTACTTTTATTTTGACAGGTTGCCGGTTAGTGCCGGTTAGTTTTTGTGTGTATACACTATGATATGATGCTAATTTTCTCAAATGAAACGGTAAAATGTACATGAAGTGACTCTCACAGCAGTTCTGGAGATTAAGTTCATGCGTTTATGTCGTCATATAATGAGACGCAGAGGCCAAAAATAAACGCGAGCGTCACCTGTGCTTCAGTATTTGTGTAGTAAACAAAGCCGCGTCTCCGCCATTCATTCATATAGAGCCAAGCGGAACATGGAGGATTCATATTTAAACCGCCTTTTTGCCTTTTAATGTTCACAGACACCAGTCCATATCGCGATTTGAATTAAGTGACAGACCTACTTTTGATTTATTAATCCAAAAATTGACGAATTCTGTGGCATCCCGTGCTATAGAGTAAATCCATTTTTATGAATGGAATTCGCAATCATGTCCGCGTTTTAGCGGAGGAGAAATTGTAGACACGTGACCACGTAATGTTAGAGACAGAAATGACATGCTGTTGTGTAAATAAGATAAATAACATAAGGCTATTTCGTTTGTTTAATAAAAGAACAAGGTATAGACCTGTTCTATAGGAAAGATAACCTTAAATGACGTCTGTTGTGATCTGGCGCTATACAGAACATAAAGTTTACAGGCCGCCCCCCTAATATAATGGCAGGGGAAACACTGCATTCACTGCAGAGGATCCATTGGTGAGTAAGTGATGTAATACTACATTTCTCCAATACTGTAACAAATGTACTGTTAGTATATGTACTGTTAATGCAGTAACTGGTGTTAACTATGGGACCTTATTGTAAAGCGCTAACTATTTTATATTCCCTTTAAGTTGTATCCGTACTGTAAAAGTAGGTCTGCCTATAGCATGATATGCCATAACTCTTTAAATCTGTGAATTGAGGGCTGCTGTCAACCAATCCCATTAGATTAATGCCAACTCATAATCAGATGCTAATTTAATCCCATCATCCATGTAAAGTGATTCATGTTAAAGGTGCCCCATTAATGTGTCTACTGTAATATTCAGCTTCAGATGGTTGGAAAGAAGTTAATTATGAGGAAAAATGAGTTTCACTATCAGTGATACGGATGAGATAGAGGTCGAGAAAAGTGATCAATGTAAGACTGAAAAGAGAGTAAATACTTAGCTAAAACTTCATTTTAAATATAAAATAGGACATAAATAATCATTATTATCTTCATTAAATAATATTTTACAAAAGCAGGTGAACAGATGCATCTGTGCTTGCTATTTCCTGACACAGCCTCATGGGTAGTTTTCAAATGCCTTGAGTTTCATTACACCTTTAAAAGTGCAAAAACATGCAAACCCACCAACATCTTGGGACCAAGAAACTGGAAACTGTTAGCTGGTTTACACTCCTCTGTCAACAAATCTCAAACTAAAATAGCCAAATTTAACAGAGTCAGGCACTTGTTAACTTCTACCACTTCTCCCACTAAAAGTGTTTCTTCTCACCGTCTAGTTGAGAAGCACAAGGTTGCTTGTCACTTTTTTGTGCTACTGTAGATTTGTGCTCTATTGTGCCTTTTTATTTACTGACTCGGCCAACCATGTAAACGTTTATCTACTGGCAATGAAAATCTCAGAAGAGATGGCTGGGATGGAGTCTTAAGGGTGATTGGTCTGACTTTAGTTTTATCAGGATGTTTCAGGACACCACAGAATCCTCACCTAACAAATATGGGCTTCCATCCAGCTGGCCTGAAATATCTTCATCTGCCACACAAACAGAGCCTGGGTCAGTCTATGCGCTTTACACTACAAAAACCCAAGTCAAAGTTTGTGTACCTTTACAGTGGAGCACATTTCTCTCAGATGAATCATATTACAACATTTTATCAGAATTCAGCTTTTAAAGGAGGCCTATTATTCTCCTTTTTACAATATGTAATACAAGTCTCAGGTGTCCCTAGAATGTGTTTGTGAAGTTTCAGATTAAAATACCCAGATCATTTATTATATCATTTTGAAAATGCCCATTCTGAGTGGAAGCAGGAAAACGCTGTTTTCTGAGTGCACACATCCGAAGCACGTGCACAGAAAGTGACTGTCACATGGCATGTGAGTACTAAACTAAGTTCTCTTTCATGTCTTATTGTGCTTGAACTGTCAAATACTCACAAGTTTTTGTTAAAAACACACAGGAGTTACAAAAAAGTCGGTTATGTCTGTGAAAGTAAACAGCTGGGGAAAAAATTGCATGTTTATATTAGATCCGCGTGCTGGCAGGATAATATACCATAAATAAATCCACTGCTCTCTTGTCTCCTCTGAGGCTGGGACTGTAAATAGTGTTCTGTGCTCATCTGTGCAGCTAAAGACAGAACAGTTAGCATGCTTTGTGCAAACTTTTTTCATGCCATTAGAACTGGTACACCGTTGTTGCTTGCAAAAACAAAATGACGGCGCTGTGGGTGGAAATGTGCCGATTAAGGGGCAGTATTGTAATAAGACCCCCTTTCTACTTCATGGGGGAGCAAAATCTGACAATCCGCCCAGGATTTCTAAATTGCTCAAAATGTCCACTCATTGTGTGCATTTTTGTATTAAAGCCATACACGGGACTGTTTTCTTGTTCTTCGGGCTATTACCGCCTGCTCACGCAATCATTCTAATACTGATTATATGTTTTGCGCATCAGGGAGCCGCTATCATATGCGGAGTATTTAAATCTCTTTTGAATGAGCGGTTATTCACTTTCACTTTCAATTTCGCGATAACACACACTCTGTATAAAGGGAGCACATCTTATCAGATCATTTATGAGTACATTGTCTGCTGAGCAGCAAATCCTCCGGCATGATTTGTCAGTAATCTCTCCTTACTCTTATCTTAACCCATGATCAGTTAAATCTGATTCTTGCAGCTTGTGTTGGATGCAGGGTTGTCAAATCTGCATTTTTTGCACAGAATTGGGCTGATTTTAAACGGTTGCCAATAGTTGATTTTCTCCCATGGGTTAAATGTTTGAAATATTGCATAAATCACATTTGCCCAAAATGCTTGTATTGAAACATTTTGCATTCTACCTGTGATAAAACTGTGCAAGATGTTAAGTTTTGTGATGGCCAATAGTAGGAGGCCTTTTAGCTGTGTTTATGATCAATCTGCACAAGGGTGACAGTAAAATATACATTTTAGGTACGGAAATGAAATATTTTGAGTTTTGAGGCTTTTCAACCCTCTTCATTCCCATGCATCCAGCGCCCACTGTCCTCTTTTTTGCAAACTAAAATATATGGTCACCCTAGTTAAACATGTCAGTTAGATATCAATGCTAGAATATACTCTTCCTGTAACAATGCTCTAAAACACAGACATCTAAAGCTATGCATATCTTAAGCATTAAGAATTCGCAAAATATCCTATAATCCCTAAGGGAATATGATGACTGAAAACAAATATGGAGATGAAGATACAAGCGGCATTACACTTTTGCATTTCCTTGGAGAAAAAATTTTTGCGTTCTCTCTTTTTTTTTTTTTTTTTTTTCAAAATGATAGGAATAATAACGTAGAAGAAAAAAATATATTCCAAAGCTTTTTCAAGTAAACGTAAAGTTCCTTAGGGGGAGCGCAAAAAATTTGTGGGTTAAGGCAAAATATTTTTTCCCCTCTCATCCCTTTTAGGTGCTCAGTATATTCCAGTAGTGTTATTTCAAGTTCTTTTGTTAAATGTTAATATATGTTAAAAGTCATATTTGAAAAACATTCTAAAAGATTTTTATATTTAGTTCAATTTGTCTCTAACCAACTAAAATTCTATTTTATTTTTTACTCACTAGATGATATAAAAAAATTAAAAAAAAGAACACTGATCATGGATGCATGACTTCCATGCATAAAAAGATAAACAATTCCAAAAACACAACTCAGATGAGAATCCAAGGTGATAACATTCCACCTGTGTATTCCAGTTCAATTTCCAAACACTTCTTTTAAAAGATAAAATTATGTGTCAGTCTATGCAGTACAAACGCAGGATAAGATCCTACCACAGAACCATAGCACAGCAGAATCTCAGAGTTCCCAAGAGATAGGAATAGCATGATCCATTTTATCTGAAACAGGAAAGAAGCTTTTTCCAGCTTCGCGGCACAATACCATTAGATTACTATTACTTTCACAGCGCTAAACAGTGCCTTAGGGCTGCTTAACTCAGATCCGTCGGCTGAAGATGCTATTAATGCCTCACACGAGACGTATACCTCCAGAAACACATATATCCATAGTAAGCTGTGTCATTACTGAAGGGACATAACAACAGCAGGACATTCCACCGGATAATCTGCAGGCAAAGACGTACAAAGGACAGAGCTGCGGTCTCTTGGCCCGTCACGCAGGCAGGAAGACAGGTGCTCAGATCAGCCTGCTGACCTTTACGTATCCCACCTATCCCACAGGAGACGGCGGCACGGCGCAAAGCACCACCGATCTTCACACGCTCGGCTCTTAATAACCAGCCCCCGCCTCTGTACGACCCAGCGGAGATCCAGACGGAGTCACCGGCCCTTTGTCCTCCAGTCGAGGTGTGGGAGTAGAAGGGATGTTTAAAGGAAAAGAGGTGAAGAAGTGAAGGCACGGGTAGATGAGCAGGATTAGAGGAAGGCCGAGCGGAGCAAAGGAACGAGGATCAAAGATGGACACTTCACAGAAGAGCAGCGGTATAAGGGCGAAGCGAGATCAGATAGAAGGTCGCCCGCAGGGAACACGCCGTTTCCATATCCATGTGTCATTGTCCGAAGGTTGATCTGCGTCTTTAAGAACAGTTGGGCAGTTGGAGGTTGTTGGGAGGTTACAGTACCCCTTTGGGGTCTCCTTGCAGGTGGTTTTTAATTTCGGTGGCCATTTGCATATATTCAATCAGTATGAGTAATTGGAGAAGGAGCAGACAGAGCAGAGATGCGACCGATTTCACCGTCATTTAAAGAAGACGAGCCTACAGCTGTTGAGATCAGCTGATGACACAGATAATCTTGACACTGACTGATGTGTCTAATCACCAAAAGTATCAGCACAATCAATTGCCCTTCCCCACAGCATTTCAAAAAAGTGCTTTTCTCGCAGCCCAGGAGAGACGAGAGTGTTCTGGCGGCACACAAACAGAGCGAGATAATAAACGACCTTGACAATGTCAGGTGTGCCAGAGATAAAGGCCACCTACAGTACAGACCCTCCTGTTCTTCATTTGTGCCAAAGACTGCTCAGTCGCTCGACTGCCAACAAGAGTCGCCGTCTACGCCGGTGGTCTTCGGTCAGGTTCGGATGCAATGAATTAGGGTTATATGTGAGAGTTAGGGTTAAGAGTTACGCACGGCACTCTGTTCTGCCGAATTCATTTTAACAACCTCATCTCAAGCTGGGCTTCTTAGGTGGTATACTAATGAAACATGAATCACACCGGAGTGAAATGACAGATAATGGTAGATGGCGAGGAACCGTTCCGCGGACTGCCCGGATTTGAAGGGCACAAAAGTAAAATGAGGCGCAGGAAGAAAAGAGCTTAGCGAAACCGTAATTATCAACATCCTGGCAAATGGAGTGCTCAGCGTTGCCATGGCATAATTGGCAGTTAGATTTTGCAGTGGCAAAGCACAAAAACATCAGCAATAATTTCTTAATGGAGGCTTATTAACATGGAGATATCTGGCAGGCACTTTGGTTGGCCGGGGTCCCTTAAAGATCCTTAAACCTCTTCAAAGACTTCAGTGATGTAAAATAACACTCCTGATAGGCTCCTGCTGCAGGCTCGCTGATATGACAGAGCGGAAAAACATCAGCATGGCTGCTTGTTTGCCAAGTCACCATCCGGTTCTGGAATTCTGACGAAGCTGTGTTTGGACTTTCGCTTGAGCGCTCCGATAATAATCACTCAAACATGTACTATTGTACCACTTGGCTCGTTTGAAGGCTCCAGTGGGATGACACTGCATACAAATGATCTTTGTTTAGAAACAAAACTGAATGACTAAATCATACTCCTTTGTGGAAAACAATAAGGGTTTCTGTACACTCTTTGCTGTGGTCTTCTTCTGTGATGGCTGGAAGACCCTCAACGCTGACAGCTGCCAATCAAAAGCACCACAGCAAAAGTGGACAGATGTGCTCGGCTAGCTTCTGTAAAATTGCACTTGAGGACATCATCTTGACATCTCATTCATTTTATCTTTACCTGATCTGACTGTTGACGCTCAGGGCAGAAAGAGAATTGAGCACGTTCATTAACTCGCACCAAAATAAAGTTATATTATATCACTTCAGTTTGTCCGAACCTTTGAAGGGTCAGGCTGAGGGTCTAAAAATAAATTTTGTCAACATTTATTCACACTCATGTGGTTCCAAACTTATTTTACTTACTTCAGCAAAAGTAGTTCTGAAAAATGTACTGGTCTTATTTTTTTCTTCTATTCAATTACAGTGAATAGGAGTTGTGCTTTTCATACTCCAAAAGGGGAAAAAAAAGCAAGACAAGTACGATTGTTTACACTGCTTTGGAATGATATTCACTGATATTTATTGATTTAACTGAAACTTGATAAAAAGATAAATATTCTCTTTAATTTATTTTTACTTATTATCTAGATTTACATATCTAACATTTGTAGTGGGTAGACAAAAAAACAGTGTCAAAATAGGGGTGTGCATTATATATCATCTAGGATATAGTAATTTTTGTTTAAAATATATGTAAATGCGCCCAGAGAGTGCATGCATTCACTGTGAGATGTAGACTTTGCGAGCACATTCAGAGTTCACGCTTTCACAGAGTGATTTAGTCTATTAAAATACATTTAGAATTCCCCCAATATTCAAGATTGGGGGCAAATATGCCCCATATGACTTTTATATATCTTTTATATTTATATCACTGGCCTCAAACTCAGTTCCTGGAGGGCCACAGCTCTTCACAGTTTAGCTCCATCTCTAATCAAGCACATCTGATCTAGCTAATCAAGGTCTTCAGGATCACTAGAAACTTCCAAGCAGGTGTGAATTGAAGCTTCGGCCCTCCAGGAATTGAGTTTGAGACCTCTGATTTATATCACCTAATAAAGTTAATATCACACGAAAAGTACAGTTTTTCCAAATATGAGTACGATTGCAAATGTAATACTGATTTTATAAAACAGTCCAATAAACAAAAAGTTAATATTAATTGACTTGCATGTTAGACACAACAGTTCTTGTTTTTCCTGTATTACGTCAAAAGAAATAGTTCTAAACAAAGCCACTTCAGAACTGTTCTGCACACATAACAGAACACATAACAGTGTTTTGTTACTGAATCAATGAGCTGTTTGAACGAATCGGTTGAATGAATGACTCAATGACTACTCATAAAGTGATCTGCCATCATCTACTGGCAATTTTAGGTTTATATTTATATATTTTCCACTTTTTACCCCAAAATCATTTCAAATACCACTATTGAAAGTTTTAGACACAACAGTTCTTGTTTTTGCTGTATTGCTTCAACAGAAATAGTTCTAAACAAAGCCACTTCAGAACTGTTCTGCATCTCTCAGAACACACAACAGTGTTTTGTTACTGAATCAATCTGCCGTTTGAACAAATCGTTTGTATGAATGACTCAATGACTACTCATGAAGTGATCTGCCGTCTACTGGCAATTTTAGGTTTATATTTATATATTTTTCCTTTTTCACTCCCAAAATCATTTCAAATATCACTGTTAAATATTTTGAGTTTAAAACATCAAAAACTTACTTACATTCATGTCCTGCATTAAACAGTCTGTGTAAATGCATCTAAATGTCACTTCAGATGCAGCTTCTGTGCCACCTCTGCATTGCAAACACAAATTTTGTGATTTCATTTGACTGGCAACAGTCCTATAGTATCTTATTATTTTAATTATTTGATTAAATTTAAGATTTTGACACAAAAGATGATGCATACATTTACTGTTAGACAAAACGGCTTTATAAGCGTAAAAATACTCATAAAAGGTAAAAATCAATTTAAACTTATTGGAGTAGATAATTTCTGCTGGTCCTGCAAACTAATCACCTCAGAAAATATCAAAAGCTTTGGGAGTCAGCTGTCCACGGCAGTTCTAAACCTGCCAAAGTACCAGCACAATAATACATTTGAGCAAAATATCATCTAATTATTATCATCTACAAAATTCCAGAAAATATCGAGACGTATACAGGTGCTGGTCATATAATTAGAATATCTTCAAAAAGTTGATTTATTTCACTAATTCCATTCAAGAAGTGAAACTTGTATAATGTATACATTCATTCCACACAGACTGATATATTTCAAGTGTTTATTTCTTTTAATTTTGATGATTATAACTGACAACTAATGAAAACCCCAAATTCAGTATCTCAGAAAATTAGAATATTACTTAAGACCAATACAAAGAAAGGATTTTTAGAAATCTTGGCCAACTGAAAAGTATGAACATGAAAAGTATGAGCATGTACAGCAATCAATACTTAGTTGGGGCTCCTTTTGCCTGAATTACTGCAGCAATGCGGCGTGGCATGGAGTCGATCAGTCTGTGGCACTGCTCAGGTGTTATGAGAGCCCAGGTTGCTCTGATAGTGGCCTTCAGCTCTTCTGCATTGTTGGGTCTGGCATATCGCATCTTCCTCTTCACAATACCCCATAGATTTTCTATGGGGTTAAGGTCAGGTGAATTTGCTGGCCATTTAAGAACAGGGATACCATGGTACCAGGTACTGGTAGCTTTGGCACTGTGTGCAGGTGCCAAGTCCTGTTGGAAAATGAAATCTGCATCTCCATAAAGTTGGTCAGCAGCAGGAAGCATAAAGTGCTCTAAAACGTCCTGGTATACAGCTGCGTTGACCTTGGACCTCAGAAAACACAGTGGACCAACACCAGCAGATGACATGGCACCCCAAACCATCACTGACTGTGGAAACTTTACACTGGACCTCAAGCAACGTGGATTCTGTGCCTCTCCTCTCTTCCTCCAGACTCTGGGGCCCTGATTTCCAAAGGAAATGCAAAATTTACTTTCATCAGAGAACATAACTTTGGACCACTCAGCAGCAGTCCAGTCCTTTTTGTCTTTAGCCCAGGCGAGACGCTTCTGACACTGTCTGTTGTTCAAGAGTGGCTTGACACAAGGAATGCGACAGCTGAAACCCATGTCTTCCATACGTCTGTGCGTAGTGGTTCTTGAAGCACTGACTCCAGCTGCAGTCCACTCTTTGTGAATCTCCCCCATATTTTTGAATGGGTTTTGTTTCACAATTCTCTCCAGGGTGCGGTTATCCCTATTGCTTGTACACTTTTTTTCTACCACATCTTTTCCTTCGCTTCGCCTCTCTATTAATGTGCTTGGACACAGAGCTCTGTGAACAGCCAGCCTCTTTTGCAATGACCTTTTGTGTCTTGCCCTCCTTGTGCAAGGTGTCAGTGGTCGTCTTTTGGACAACTGTCAAATCAGCAGTCTTCCCCATGATTGTGTAGCCTACAGAACTAGACTGAGAGACCATTTAAAGGCCTTTGCAGGTGTTTTGAGTTAATTAGCTGATTAGAGTGTGGCACCAGGTGTCTTCAATACTGAACCTTTTCATAATATTCTAATTTTCTGAGATACTGAATTTGGGGTTTTCATTAGTTGTCAGTTATAATCATCAAAATTAAAAGAAATAAACACTTGAAATATATCAGTCTGTGTGGAATGAATGTATGCATTATACAAGTTTCACTTCTTGAATGGAATTAGTGAAATAAATCAACTTTTTGAAGATATTCTAATTATATGACCAGCACCTGTATATATATATATATATATATATATATATATATATATATATATATATATATATATATATATATATTGTCATTATTGCACACCCCTGTCAAATTAATACAAAACAATTTCCTGATAATATATTAATTATTGGCTTTGGCTTTAGCACAGTGATCATTTATAATCTAATTAATTTATTAAAAACAACATTTTTTTTAATTCTGCAACTTTGTCTGGAAAGACTTGAATTTTTGGGGGGTGCTTGTTTTGTAATTAAGTACTTTGACAGTCTGAGCCCTCATTCACTTTAATTATATTGAAGAAATGTAGGGTTTGCCACAACATGAGAGTGCGTAAATGAAAAGCATTTACAATTATCCCCTTAAAGCTAATAACAAAAAACACTCTCTAAAGAAAAGATGGGAAAAGTCTTAGAAGAGCTTCATGCTGCTTGGCCAGATGAAACGTATAGAAACTGTATATTTCCCACTCAAGTGTTGATGGCACAAGCTGTTATCGACTTAGTAATCTAACAGGATGCTGCTGTCAGATCTGTATGAACAACTATTCAGTCTTGCAGTGGTTAGCAGATCCGGCTGAACCTTCAGTCTCTGAGGATGAAAGATTTGGCTAACTGCTGTGCTACAACTCCAAGACCTACACAACCTTTCTCTCATGTTATCACAGCAACCGCAAAGCACCTGGAAAGGGGTCGCGGGTCACTTCCCAGCAATCCTTACTGTTGCTTCGTGCCCTAAGAGCATTCTGATTGGAGGCTGAGGGTGGGCTGACCCAGACACACCATGAAACATGGCCAAAGACATAAGGGGAGAAAAACAGAACAAAAATCATCATCATTCATCTCAAGATGCCATCTCCAGCCACATACACAACCTTGCGGTTTGGATTTCCCTTTGAAGTATCCTCTTCCATCAGCCAGGAGTGAGAATGCAGCTATCATTTCAGACAGCACTTACTGGAAAAGGTGAATATGAGACTGCAGAGCTGTCAGCCCTTGTAGAATTTAGACAGCAGATAGTCTGATGCTTATATTTGGGGAATGGCAAGATATATATATATATATATATTTTTTAATCAGAATACACAATGAACATTTCTTGGAAGTCTGTATACTACATATTGGGGCTGGGCATTTTTATCTGATTTTATCACAATTTTTTATCTGTTTGTTTTATTCATTTTTAGATACAAATATTAGCAAACATTACAATTAGACACACTGACAAGAGGACAACGATAAAGGTTAAGAGTAAAAAAAAAATCTGACTTGAGTGACATTATTACATCCAGCAACACAACACCTCAATCGGAGATATTCTCGTCTAACTTACATCCCTGCTTCGGCATCAAAACAAGGAAAGTTACTGGACTGTAACAGCGGGTTTGAGGTAAGAGCTCATGTCAATCAACTATCGTGGGAGCGGCCTCTGTCGGTGTGACGGCATCATTATAGGGTAGATTTGTACATACACTGCCAACACACATTAATGTTCAAACAACATGAAAAAACCAACTTAGCATCCGATGACCCCTTTAATCTTCAATGTTAATGTAACTTAATCTTAAAATTAAGCTACATAAAAAAGAAATAATGTCTACAAAAAAACTTAAGTAAGTCAAATGTTCTAAAAAAAAAAGAGAGATTTTATTTTTTGCCATATCAATCAGCCCAAATTTTGTGCATTATATATAAGCACATCGTCTCACAAATAATTATAATGCATTATAATAGACAGTTTTTTTTTCTGGATCAAATTAATAATTTAGGCATCGCTGCTTATCTCACCCACATGATTCGAATGAGCAACTTTCATGGTTCTTTTATTCTGCTTTTACATCCTTTTGAAGCTTGAAAGCTTCAGTTCCCATTCATTGTAATGGAACTGTAAAGAGCGAATAGTATATTAATAACACATTTTGGCCAATATTCACCAAAAAAGAAAATCATACAGGTTTGACACAAGGGTGAGTATTTTTGTATTCATTTAAAGTAACATGCAAAATACAAGCTTTAAACAAGCTCTGCCGTATGTTTATTTCTCTGCAGCTGTGGCTGTGTATGAAGGCTTTATATAAGCAAATCTATAAATCTCTGATTGTGTGGACATGACTGAAGTTCTCAGAACTGCTCGCATGGCATTAGCAGGCTGGATGGTGGGCGGATGTCAGGCAGAGGGCCTTCTGACTGAAGGCTCTGACATTGAGTGTTCCTGACAGCTCTGAAACAGGTCAGATGAGACGAGCCCCGGCACTTTGATTGCTAACTGACACATTAATATGTATTGTGTCTGCAGATGCAATTATATTCAGGGCAGTGTGTATTATTATAAATATCAACACCTGGCTCAGATAATTTGAGGGTCCCTGGCTGGCACTCAACCTTGGATTTCAATCTAACTTTCCGAGTACAGGTTTCTGTAATTACCATTTCCATCTGAGAGCGAGACAAGGAAGACGAGAGGAAAAAAGAAAGAAATCCCAGTGTGCATGGAAACGAACAAACTACAAATGGCGTGAGTACTGTCATTAGCAACCAGATAGGTAGCTTTCTTTAAAACTTTCACATTATTCTTTGGTTCTCTCTGTCTCTAATAAAAGCATTAGAGCCGTGGTGTGAATCTGCCCTGTCTGAATTCTGCTGATGCCTGGGCCAAGAAAGAAAGAAAAAAATTTTTTTTTTTTTGAAAAGAAAACTTTTGAATCATTTTCTTTCTAATTTATGTATGCAAAGTATCTTCATCATTAGATATGGGAGACAGAAGAAATGATAGAAGAATGCATCTGATTATTCTTCACTCTGCTGTAAAGCTACATGTTCAATACAATATCTTAAAAAAAGAAAAAAACAACTGTGATGTAGTATTTTGTCATGCAACACTGCTTGTTGTCAACAAAAGCATCCTGTTACTGGAAAAGCTACATTATTTTTAAAGCAGCTGAGTTACTGTCACGCTACTGAAATATTTAGGCAAACAGCATCCCTACATTCGACAAAATGGAAAGAAGAGAAAGTCTCTATGGGCACTGTGAGTGACGCAGATGTTCTGATCACAGGACAATTACAACAATTATTTTACCTATTATTATTATTATTATCTTTATGAATAGTTTTTCTTAATGGTATTTCACAATGTAAAAACCTGAAGGCTACTAGACAACATTCTTTGTACTTCAGTGGAAAATACACATACAAATAGATATATAAGATGCATCCTTTCAGCCAAGCTTTGATCAGCGCAAACATCTCAAGTCAACATCAATTACAATGGACCTTATGTACGTCCTTAATACATGCTTCCGGTTTTAACTTGAATGTACATATTATTCCGGAGAAAAAGAATCTTGCATCAAAATGTAATAACTTTCTTCATTATCTTTGATCAAAATATAATAACTTGCTCTATCTCTGAAATGACTTGTTTTCCGCTGATGTTGCTTCCTGTAGGTCACACAGGCTATAATGACTAAAAAAAGGTATTTATTTAACTTTTTTTTTTTTTTTTTTTGCAAAATGTGACTCCTTTTTATGATCCAACCAATTTTCAACTGATACAAATCAAGTCCCATCTTACATTTTTATTTGTTGAATATCCTGTTTAAAGTTACCAAAGCAAAATGGAATCCAAATTCATGGTAACTTTGCATAGTGAAATGTGTAATTGACCCTTCACTGGAAGTTTGATTGACAAGTGATCTGACCATTCATAATGCCAAATCTGACATTTTGTCTGACAAACAAACAAACCAGACAGGAGAGCAGATTAACGTCAGTGGACTTAAATCTGAAACATGTTGTGTACCGACGTTTATCCACAGTTGAAACAAGATACTTTCTGATGTACATTTATGTTTATTTTGTGCTCTTAAACTAGTAAAAAGGACGAGATGATCGGTTCCATGCCGCTTGAACTGAGGCGTTACAGTGATCTTTCATGACACATTAAAGAGCCACAAAACGGTATTTACTGTTTGAATTTCTTACAAAAAGGCACCATTTGAAAACAGAGACCCACTCAGTCTTGTCTGACGGCACATTGTTACTGTCCTCTTTGTTGGCTTGTCAAACGTAGCAACAGAAACGAAGGGGGCGGGTCTTTGTGAAGGGTCAATTCCTGACAATTAAAGGAGAAGTTCACTTTATATCTTTCTTTCTTCAGTCGTAAAGAAATTATGTTTTTCGAGGAAAAAAATTCTAAAGAAAAAAATTACCTTTTTTGTAAAGGGTGTTTGACCCTCCTTTTCACTTTGTAAACACTGGGTCGGTATTTCTGACTTCTGCAGCGATGTAGGGCAATTTTGAAGTTGGAGGAGAAAATAAGACATACCCTAAGTTTTCGACATACCCTAACTGTATTGACCCGGATTACACAGAGTATGCATGCGCATGGCAGAGCTAGACGAGCACTGAGGTTTAAAAGTATATAAACTGTAATTTGTTTTAGAAAATAACCAATCATTTTGCTAGATAAAACCCTTCTTCCTCTGCTGGGATCATTTAGAGCCATTTGAAGCTACATTTAAACTGCATTTTGGAAGTTGAAACTCACGGGAACCATTTAAGTTCACTATACAGAAAAAAATCCTGAAACGTTTGCCTCAAAAAACAATTTATTTACAACTGAAGAAAGACAGACATGAACATCTTGGATGGCAAGGCAGTGAGTACATTATCTGTACATTTTTGTTCTGGAAGTGAACTTCTCTTTTAATCAATATTAATAAATATAAATCAATTAAAAAAACAACATATAGTACATACATGCATGAAAACAACTATTCTAACAGGTCCCTTACATCTGCCAATGGCTAAACAAAGTAAGTACATTACTGGTTGAGCAAATGTTGCTATGTCAAAAACTGCTATTCTGTGTGTACAACCGTATTACTGATAAAATGAAAAGCACCTAAGACAACATGCACCGTTTTTTTTTAACACTGACATGATTCACATCCTGTTTGATTTGCATGGATTTGAGTTTGGATTTGAAGAGTCTTTGGGGGTCACAGTTGAGTGGACATGAGCAGAAGGGCGTTGCTGGATCCAGGCATCACACATGGTCTGCATACACACACACAGCAGCTGAGCTGCATTAATGTGGCTGGATTAGGGGTGAGTGCAGCTGCATTGAAAGTTTACAAGCTGCTCCTTCTGTTCTTTGATTAAACAGTTCAGCTTGGATAAACACGGCCATTTGAAGAATATTTCCCAACACACACAAACACACGCAAGCGTTCTAATCATCCAAGGGCCGGCGCAAACTCGCAACGAGGCTCTGGTGGTAAGCCGATCTTTTGATTTCTAGAGTAATCCACCCATGAGCCGGTTACAATAACCAAGAGAAACGGCACACAGAATCAGTTATGTATGTCCAACTGCCTTTCACACTTCTGCTGCAGAAAAATAAAAGAGCCACTGATGCGGTTCTACACACATAATTGGTCCGACTTAAGAGAGGTGGGATTTACTTTAAATCAGTGCTTCGGGATTGGATTGTGTCACAGTCAAGTTCAATGTAGAAAATGACATGCAGAATAAACTAAATCCTTTTGACCTTGAATACTGCGCTATTATGTATTTGTTTATTTGATAATTATTCCGTAAAGTTTTTTTTAAGTGTTTGCTGAAGCAAACTTCACTTAAATACCCCCTCACTGTTTGTGCTACAGAAATACAGTGCAGTATGTTGTCATTCAAAAGTTTGGGGGAAGTTGTTATTTATTTATTTATTTATTTATTTCCATGCAATAAATTGATTAAAAGTGACAGTAAGCCTTTACACTGTTACAAAAATTTCCATTTCAAATAAATACTGTTTTGAATATGCTATTTATCAAAATTTCAGATTTTTTATTCTTTTGTTTTTTTTGGTTTGTTTTTATACAAACATATTAAGCAGCACAACAGTTTTCAACATTAAAATTAATAAATGTTTCTTGAATGATTTCTAAAGGATCATGTGACATTGAAAACTGGAGTAATGATGCTAAAAATTCAGTTCGCATCACAGGAATAAATTACATTTTAAAATACATTAAAACAGAAAATGGTTATTTTAAACTGCATTAATATTTCACAGTTTTTAAAGTATTTTTGTTCAATTAATTGCAGTCGTGGTGCGCATAAAATACTTTTTTTTTTTTTTTAATCAAATGTTTTTGATTAGTAGTGTAAATGACACCTCAAAATTTCAGATGGATGTACTTTTATTTTTTTAATTATCTGCTTTGCAAACAATAAAAATTGTAAAAAGAATACATTAAAAAAATAAAAATAAAAATAAATAAATAAATAAATACACTTTATTATTTTAAATACAATAAATCCCTTTACTATTATTTTGTTATATTATATTATGTTATGTTATGTTATGTTACGTTATGTTATTTTATTTTATTTCATTTTACTGGATTGGATTGGATCGGACCAGTTAGCCTAGTGACTAGCCACAACACCCTGACAATCACACTGCAAAGTGCTAACAACCACTCTGTACAGCTTGTTCACCATTTAGCAACACCCTGGTAACTGCTCTGAACAGCTTAGCAACACCTCAACAAACACCCAAAGCAACCACGTCACAAAGCGTTAACAATAACTCTTAACAGTTCAGCAATCACTTAACTTGTGCTTCCAGGATTTCAGAACATTGCTAAATGGTTACCCGTAAAAAGTGACTGCTAACACTTCCTGATATGGCTGCTAGGGTGCCACTGTAGAAGATTTTCATTAATCTTGAATCAATATAAAACATAGAATTATGCCTATACACAAGAGGATATTATTGTACTATTATCATCTGACTATGTGTATTAACTCTGTGCAGTGAGCTTAGAGCGAAGAGAACTATTTAAAGCTTGAAAAACACTCATGTATGGAACAAACCTGTTCAGGAGCTAGAAATACATGACAGCTATTGATCAACCTTCAGGAATTCATATATGGTAAAAAATACCTTGTCCAAAAATACAACAGTGCATATATGGAATGCTTCAGGATGTATATATGTGTGCTTGAGACGAAACTCTGGAGTGGTGTTCGAACATTACTCAGCCTTTTGTTAACTTGTTAATAAAGGTCTATCTGACTTCAAAACCTCTTCAGAGCTATTTATTTTGAGCAAGGAAAATTCTACAACACCACCTGCTTTCTCATTTGATTTTACATCCTTTCTAAATTAATTTTTGTCATTTTTGGTGTTCTCTAGCTCATTACCTCCACTCCATGCTCACCTCTTTCTTTTCCCTAATTTTCCTGTGTTTAACGTCTCATTTTACTCTCAATCTTCCTCTTTTGTAAATGACCAGCTTTAGCCGGGGCTTTTTTTTAGGCCTCTCTGTGAGTCCAGACTGATGCAGACCGGGCTGGACCACCGGAGGAGCAGATCAGCATGCAGATGCCCGTACAGATGCCCATACAGGCCGCCAATCGGCATGTGCAAGCAGAAGAACCACCTTTGTAACTATATCCTGATGTCAGTGTAGAAGCCGACGCTTAGCCGCTGTCACAAGCAAAAGAAAAGCAGCTATCCCAGTAGAGCTCTCAGCGGTGCTGGATCCGGGGGTGATCTGAGAGCTCTGTTTTCCCCCCAGGCTGATTGCATCTATGCCTGCTATTCCACAGGGAGATGGCATCCACTGTCCCGATACTGAAAGCTGCCCACACGAGCCGACAGCCAGGGGAAAACACACTGCTAATAGGATGAGTGAAACAGCTTTGTAAACACAGCAATCTCGTGAAGCAGTGATGTGACACGAACAAAGTGTGTTTGTAGTGGATGTAAACGTCTAGAGTAATTCAAACATTAACACAACTCTGACTTCTCCTGCTATTGCTCATTCATAGCTCTTAAACCAAGAAAGACACGTGGGATTGATTGAGGGAGACCAAGATGAAATTATATTTAACGTTTAAGACCATGCTAAATGGAACATTAGCAGGTTAGGATGGCATAGCCTAAGCTGGTAACCAGAAGGTTAACTCACGAGCGATCAGCCTCTCTAAGAAAAGCACTAGGATTATTGTTCATATAATAGGAGTACTGTATGTTGCTATAGGAATCCACTTTCATCCACTTGAGAGATGAGTATTTATCAATCAAGGACACACTAAATTGATCTACAGTGACAATAAAGACATTTATGTTTCAAACAATTTCAAAAATAAATGCCATTCTTATAAACTCTCTACTCATAAAGGAATCCTGGGAATATATCAAAAATATTGCAGCATGACTGTTTTCTTAAGCACAAATCAATATATTACGATGATTTCTGAAGGATCATGTGACACTGGAGTAATAATACTGAAAATTCAGCTTTGCATCACAGGAATAAATTGCATTTATTATAGTAAACTATTTTAAATTGCAAGAATTTTTCAAAATTTTACTGTTTTTTTTTGTTGTTGTTTTTGTTGTTGTTTTGTTTTGTTTTATTATTATTATTATTATTATTATTATTATTATTATTATTATTATTTAGCCTTTAAAAAAATGAAAATATTACCAACTCCTATTTTTTATTTTTTTTACTGTAGTATATTTTTCTATTTTTAAAAATGACATAATACAATTAAATATTTTTTTAATTTAAAAAGAGGGGTTTCTGCAGGTAAAGGTAAATTTAAGATAAATGTAAATAAAATTTAAGGACCAAATTTAAGGAAACACATGTCTCAATGTCAGAGAATGGTCTCAAGGTGGTCTCTAAACATAAATGTCTATTTAAAAAAAATGGAATATGGAAATAACTTGTGATCACTCAGTACTGTTCATCCTCACTTTTTTTTTCTTATTTTCCCAGGGCAAATGTCTAAAGTTTCCTAAACCAATATACACCGAAAAGAAAAATGACAAGATAACAAGTCTTGTTTTCTGAGAAATTGATGAAATGTAAGTGAGAGTATGATTAAAACAAGAACATATTGAGCCAGCGGGCTCACAAAAATCTACTTAAATTAAAGGGAAAACATGCTATTTCATAGCTCACTGACAGATATCTGTTCTTGCTTTAAGAATAAACTCACTTAATTTTGTTCACTTTCTAAGAAAACAAGATTTCAACTACCTTCATTTAGCATTTCAAGTAAATGTATCTTTTTTTGAGCCTGTTTAGATATTTGTATTGGAAAACAAGACAGAAATACTGTTTTGTTTTTTTGTTTTTTCAGTGCATGCAACATTATACATTATACATTATACATAATGTCATGCCTTTATGAATTTCAGACAAATTATATATGTATATGTATATATAAAGTCAAGACACTGATGAAGTTTAAAAATTCAGATTTGCATCACAGGAATAAACTACATTTATTATTGTAAACTATTTTAAATTACAATAATTTTTCACAATATTACTGTTTTTATTTTTATTTATTTATTTATTTATTTTAAATTATTTAGCCTTTTAAAATTTTAAAAATCTTACCAACTCCATTTTTTTAATACTGTAGTACTGTATGCATTTCCATTTTTAAAGGGGCCAAGTTCACTTTTTCATGTTGTTTGAACATTAATGTGTGTTGGCAGTGTATGTACAAATCTACCCTATAACGATAAAAATCCATGCAGTGGTTTTTAATTAATCTGTAAAAATAATATCCCCTTTTTCAAATCGAGCCGTTCTCAGATGCCTGTCGGTGTGCCGTCACACCGACAGTGGCCGCTCTCACGATAGTTGATTGACATGAGCTCTTACCTTAGACCAGGGGCCAGTTGCATAAAAGGTTTAGACTAGTCTTAAAAAGTTAGTCAGCTATTTTTTTCTTTAAGTCTGGTCATAATGTTTTAAATTCAGTTACAGAAAAATGTAGATTAGTCTAATTTGAATCCAAAAAATACAACTTATTACCCTTTGGTTAACTGCTAGTTGGTCACACTAGTACTTAAGACACTGTCTAAACATAGAGGCTAAGTTTATGCAACTGGCCCCAGCTGTCACAGTCCAGTAACTTTCCATGTTTTGATGCTGGAGCAGGGATGTAAGTTAGACAAGAATATCTCCGATTAAGCGATTGAGGTGTTGTGTTGCTGGATGTAACAATGAACATAGTGGTTGTCATTTACTCCCGACATCTGAGCCGCTGAAGATGCAGTAGATTACGTTTGTTTGTGAAGGGAATGCGCCTCCCGATCTACATATATCCGCCTGTGTTCGCGCGAATCATTCGTGATCCAGCTTCACTTACAGCAGAAGTGAGTATAAGCATTTTTTTATGAATCTTTGCGATCGCCTTTCCTTATAACGTGGTAGTTAGGAAGTTTAGCAGCTAAACGTGGCTAAATGCGGCTAATGTAAACAAGAGAGGGGCGGGGTGAGCAGAGCTCATTTGCATTTAAAGGAGCAACCCATTAGAATGAAATGATTTTTGCAGAGCTGATTTTGGCAAGGTAAAAAGGGTGTTGTTTTACAAAACCACTGAGAATTTTTATTCAAAGTATATTAGAGACTTTTCATTAAGACCCTAAAGAATCATATCAACTTGTGGAAAATGGGCATCCGATGACCCCTTTAAAATTACATAATAAAATGAAATATTGTTTTTTAAAAAGGGGGGTTTCTGCAGGTTTCATGAAGGTCAATTTAAGATAAATGTAATTTAAATTTAAGGGCCAAATTGAAGGAAACACAGTATGTCAAAATAATCTCTACACATTCATTGTTGATTGATGTTTCTTGATATTTGTTCTTGTTTTAAGTATAAACTCACTTTCTCAGAAAACAAGACTTCATCTTCAATTAACATTTCAAGTAAATGTATCTTGTTTTGAGCCTGTTTAGAAATGTGTCTTGGAAAACAAGACAGAAATACTGTTTTTTGTTGTTTGGTTTTTCAGTGCATTTAATGTCATGCCAGACTTTGTACGCTGATTTAAGACCTTGTTAAGACTGAAAAAAGTACAATTAACAAATTGGAAAATGTAAAAGTCAAGACAGTCAGTCTGGAGTGGTTTAGCTGCAAAGTCTCCCCACAAGCTTCAAAACATTTCAAATCCAGTGCATTCTGACAGGTCAATTGCTACTTCCTTTCTGTCGGATGGGCAGGAAATTTCAAAAGTGCACTTTACACTTGCAATCCACTTTCATCACTGTATCTTCTCTGTGTCTTGTTCGTTCACTTCTGTTTTCCTCTCCAGACATTGTCAAAGGCTAAACAGAGGGCTTGTGTGCCTGCTTCCACATGTTACCTTCCATCTGGCGCTGCTGCTGATGAAACACTACAGAAGACTGACTTCTACCTAATGAGTGTGTGTGTGTGTGTGTGCTTTTTTTTCTTTAAAAACTCATTTTCAGTCTGTTTTCCCAGGTGCAGTTGTTTATACCCTAACATTATATATCTTTATTCTATTTTACCAGCCATATGTTCATTTGACTGGTAGGTGTCTATGCATGATTGCTTTAAATTACTTGTAAATGCTAAAGAACATACATGCACCTTTAATGATGTAACATTTGTAGTCATCTCCTCACCTAGGAAAGTACATTTCAGAGTCTTTGTTTGAACAAGCACAGTGTATGTTATTTTTTTTCCCCACACATCCCTTGGATTCTGTCAGAATGGAGAAGAAACTTTCCTTCCCTTTGCTTCTTTTCCATTTATTTTCAGACAGCAGCCTTGAGCGAGAGGCAAAAGAAGTCTGACTTCTGATGGATGTTCACTCCCCCATTCGCTTAAAGTACATCTTGTTGCCTCTGAGAGTTTTGCAGTGCCTGGTTTCTTTTTCAAGCAAAGCCGTCACCTGCCCCTGCTCGCCTTTGAGGCTATTAGGACGAAACTACGGATAAAAAGATAAAGCTGAGGTGACTGTGTACTTTACTTGTCAGACAGAACAAGGTTCACCCGATTAATCACAACACATTAGCATAATCAATAGCAGCCAGTTTGCTCACTTTGTGCCGTAATTACTGTATGTCAAGGACAAGTGCCTACTCGTTAGTTGAAAATGTTAATTTATAGGTGTAAACCATAGTATTTCTTGCTGTAGTCTGCTTTCTGAATAACAAAAATCTAGAAAACACTCAAAATAAATATGCAGTATTTCAAAATAAACCAAACATACAGTATTCCAGCAGTGCACAGCAAAGAAATAACAAAGAATAAATACATAAATAATATGCATATTTTTTTAAATGAGTGCATAACTAGCCAAACTATCATGGAAAGTAAGAATTGGATTTTATTAAAAGAAAGAAAGAAAGAAAAGGACAAATAGATTTATTTGGAAAAGCTCTGACTGGAAGAGACCAATAAATGTGCCCATAGATAAGAGAGGAATTGCGAGAAAACGAGCTACTTTTCCTAGGTCATTACAAACACCTGAGTATTGTCTCTTTGACTTTCCTTTGATTTTTCCTTTTAAAAATGTACTCCCTCATAGTCAATACATCACAAAACTTTTTGGGTTTGTAATAATACACACTGTATGTGTGCTTGTGAGATCTACAGTGTGTAGTAAAACAAATTAAATTAAATTAAATTAAATTAAATTACATTTTTAAAATCCCTTCCTGTTCTGGCTTATATTATTAGAGACAATGTTTCAAACTCTTTTTCTGCTTCTGCTATTTTAACACCTGTTCCTGCTCTTATATTATTGGAGACAATGTATTGTAAGTATTTAATATAAAATAAAATAAAATAAAATACAATACAATTCTGCTATTAAAATCCGTTCCTGCTCTTATATTATTGGAGACAATGTTTGAAACTTTGTATTGTAAGTATTTAAAAATAAAAATAAGATAAAATAATAAAATGTAAAAAAATAATAAAATCTTTTTCTGTTTCCGCTATTTTAAAATCCCTACCTGTTCTGGCTTACATTATTGTAGACAACATTTCAAATTTGGAATTGTAGGCATTTTAAAATTACATAAAATAAAATAAAATAAAATAAAATAAAATAATAAATATAATATAATAAAATAAATCTTCTTCTGCTTTTGCTATTTTAAAATCCCTTCCTGTTCTGGCTTATTATTCAAGACAATGTTTGAAACTGTACTGTAAGCATTTCTCTTGTTATTTCTTAAGATGCCTGTTGTGTTATTTATTTGTAAGTCGCTTTTGATATTTTAGCTGATGTTGGCTATGAACTTTCGCATACCGAGAATACGAACTGTCACCGTACAGAAAAAAAAAAAACGTTTGTGTCTTTAAAAATTCTAACCAAAAATACCAATGGTACACTATAAAAATGTTTTATAGTTGTAAAAAAAAAAACAAAAAAACAAAGCTTATTGGAGTACTTTTTTTATTTCAGAATTTCGTTTAATTCAATGGGATTTAAGCGCATGGTCTAGGTACACTTGTGTGTCCAAATCCACTTTTGCTTAGTTTAACGACGGCAAAAACAGTCAGTGCAACAGGCACATGGTTTCAAAAGGGTTGTAATTGTTCTCTTAATGGGTTTGTTTTGGGTGAAACGTGCAATAAACCAATCAGAGTCTCATCTCCCAATCCCTTTAAAAGCCAGTTGCGCTTGCACCATGGCAGATTTGCTATATACATGGAGGAATTTGCAAGAGCAAAAACTGAACGCTTCTCCAGAGAGGAAACGGATCTGCAAGATTTTTATCTGTGTACACAATAATAATCTTTTGCATTGTAATTCTTTCATTTCTAATATTTGGCATGTTTGTGTGCTGCTGCATGCCCTGTGTGTGAAAAAACAAACAAAAAAACACTTGCATTAGATGTATGATAGGGCCCAATGTGTTACTTGCTGTTTTTTCATTGTATACAGATTTAACATGACAGCAAGTAAAAATAGTACAAAATTCCGAAATTTTTTGGATGAACTATTCATCTCCATCCCACACAACACCATAAAAACGCCTTACTCAGACCACCTAGAGACAGGTGAGCTCGGCTCCACAAATAGGAAAAAGCTGCGAGTGAACTTTGGAAACTCCAGTAAGGACATGCTGTGTTCTAGAGAATACCGGAGGCATGTTGTGCGGAAGTGCAGACTGATTACAGGCTCGTGCTAATGCACAGTGCATTACGGCACGCACGCACAGTAGGAGGAACAGGCAAATTATCAACCTCAAATTGAACTCTCTGTGACGACCAGGGTAGATTTGAGTGGTATGAATGCTAATGGAAAAAATAATAGGATGGAAAAATAGGAAAAGAAAGGGGGAAAAACTCTAAATGATGCACATGAAAGTCTGGGGCATGAATCAAAGGAACAGTAATTTCTGAAGTACAGAACTCAAGATTATAAAAATTCAAGTCTTTCGTCTGAATCAGCCAAACTATTACCTACTGTATGCTGTTAACTAGTGACTCAAGAGCGTAATGCACTGTAAAAAAGATTTTTTTAAAATGACTTTAAATCATAAAGATTACTGGAGCTAGTTTAACAAGAAATTACTACTTCAGTCTTTCTGTTTAATTCCACATTTAATTCAATGCCTTACTCCCCGTTTCCTAAAGAATAGTGAAATTAATTATGAATGCAAATTTTCTACACAATTTTATAAATGTACATTAAAATATTTGTAGTTGTAAACAAAAAGATCATAGGAGTATGTGTTACAAGAAAACACTACTTTTTTTCAAACCATTTCAAAATTTAGTTACTTAATGTTACTTTGTAATTAATTGCAAGATTTACTAGTGAAAATTGTAAAAATTAGTTTATTAGTTAAAAACAAAGAATATAGGAGTACATTTTACAACAAAACACAATCCTAGTCATCCTACTTTAATGTCACTTGCCTTTTCTTAGTAATCAATCATAATATTTACATGCAATTTCTGAGTGAAAATTGTTACTACAACAAATAATTTTCAGTGTACACTGTAAAAAAATAAAATAAAATAAAAAACAGTATCAAATTTCAATTTTTCTACTCCAAAATGTCATGTTTAAAAGAAAAAAAGTTACTTTCAGTCTCTTTGTAGTTAGTTTCAAAATTTACTAGCAATTTCTGAGTGAAAAAGTTTTAGTACACACTGTAAAAAAAATATTTTGGAAGTTTTAAAGAAAAAGATTATATGAATAGGTTTTACAGTAAACTATTTTATAATATAATAAATGTTACAATAAAATACTATTTCAGTTTTTTTAATGTTTCATTCTTTCTGTTTCTTTGCAATTAAATGTGAAATTTACTAGCAATTTCTGATTTTTTCAGTACACACTTTTTTGAAGAAAGAAAAAGATTACATGAAGACATTTTACAATAAAATAGATTATATTTTACAGTAAAAAAACTATCATGTAACTATGTCTAATTCTATGTTTAATTCTTTCAGTTTAATTTTAATTATTGCAAAAATTAATAGCAATTTCAAAATGAAATTTGCTATTTAGTACACACTGCAAAAAAATGTTTTTGAAGTTGTAAAGATTATATGAATGGGTTTTACAATAAAATATTTTAGTTTTTTGTTTAATTCCTTCAGTTTCTTTATAATTAATTGTGAAATTTACTAGCAATTTCTCAATGATTTTTTTATCAGTACACACTGTAAAAGTATATTTTTTGAAGTTATAAAAAAAAGATTACATGAATACGTTTACAATAAAATATTTTATAATACATTTTACAACAAAATACTATCAGTCTTTTTTTTCTAAAAGTAATTTTTAATTCTTTTAGTTTCTTTGTAATTAATTGTGAAATTTAATAGCAATTTCTAAATGATTTTTTTTTTCAGTACACTGTAAAAATAATATTTTTTTTTTTTTTGGAAGTTGTAAAGAAAAAATTGTATACAAATAAGTTTCACAATAAAAATATGAAGAATATATTTTACAATCAAATACTATTTCAGTCTTCTAAAATTGATGTTTAATTCTTTCAGTTTCTTTTCTGTTTCTGAATGAAAATTGTGGGGGCTTTTTTAGTATACACTGTAAAAAAATTTAAGCTGTAAAAAAAAAGATGATATGAATATGTTTTACAATAAAATATTCTTTTGAATATATTTTTCAATAAAGTACTAACTTTCTTCTAAAATGAATGTTTAATTCTTTCAGTTTCTTCGTAATAAAAAATGACCATTTCTGAGTGAAAATTGCCTGTACCCCCTTTTTATTTCAGTGCAGACACAGTCACAGACATTCAGACACAGGCAAGATAGCAGGGTATATGACAATGAGAAGGACAGCTACTCTTGCTAGACGTCACCATGCTGTTGTAATTAGAAGGATGCCACATTCAGCCATGTGCCCTCGGGGGCATTGTCACGGACGCAGCTGTGCCCGCTGAGAAGCCCGGGGCGAAAGAATGCCCCTCTCCAGCCTGGCACCGACACAGAGACAGGATGCTGGGAAAAGCGCCACGCTGCTAAAACTACAAAGCCAGATCAGCTGAGCATATATGAGGCCGGCTCAGGGTCAGACAGCAGACAGTAAGGTAAACGCTCACAATGGAAATACTCTGTCTTATAATCGGGTTGGGGATTATCTGCAAAACGCAAGATGCTCCATCTCTCAATCCGAACCCAAATCATGTTGTGGACAAGGTATAGGCTTTAAATCTGCGTTTACAAAGCGCTTAGAGCGCACAAAACACCCACATGCGCTTGCACACAATTCTCATTCCCACTGCAGTGAGTGTGCTTGTGTTTACTGTCTTATCTGACAGGGATATAATGATTTCATTGGCCCCAGCAGGCAGTGCTACTGCTTGTCAACACAGATTAGGTCATTAAAAATAAAGCTCACCCAAACAACAAGACCTACAGGTGCATAACCCACACACACACACAGAGCAGTACACAGGTTTTCTGTGTCTTCATTTGGATAGGGATACAATGAGACCTGAGAGCAATGGGGTTGAGTTTCTAAACCAGCGCATATGCTCTGACTAATCAAATGATAATCAAACATCTGTAAAGTCAAAATCCCTACATGAAATCCTTTAAATTATTCATTTCCATTAGCTTGCATAATTTTGTTTTGGATATTGAATGCAATTTTATAAACCAGGTAAATAGGGATTTTATAGGGAACTTTTTTTTGGAAATCATAGAGGTGCTTTCACTTGCAAAACAAGCTGGCATGTTTGGACTGTTTGCCAAAAAGTTGCTACATAGTTACTTGGGGTGACCATACGACCTCATTTCACTGGACATGTCCTGGTCAGCATTTTCTAAATTGCCTGAAATGTCTGAGTTTTTTTTTTTTTTTTATTAATATCTTGGATTTTAGGGCATGACGGCATTTATAGAGATGTTGCCCTGCATCATATTCGTCAACAGTTAACTGTATGAAATATAAGATGATGTACAGGTCTGGGGGCGGGGCCAGTGTGTTAACTGCGTTAAAATGTTTTAATTACGTTATTTTTTCATAAGCAATTAATTAAGTTAAAGCATTAAACTGACAGCCCTAATATATATATATATATATATATTTACAGATTTTTGTTTTGTTTTGTTTTATTTACCTAATCAAAATAATCCAACTGCAGTTTGATTAAAATTCATAGGAATGCATAATGAAAAAAACACAATTTTTGAAAATTTAGTTATCTGTTTTTGCAAATAAACTCCTCATATATTTTGTGGTAATAAAAAAACAGACCTAAGCAAACAATAGATTCCTTAAAATACATATATAATAGCAATGAGGCAACAATAATTGGTTGAAATAAACGATCAAAAGCAAGTAATCATATGGTTTTTTGAACAAAACTGTTAAAATACATAATGTATTATAACCAATACAACTAATGTACATTACGCATAACAAAAAATTATTGTAGAGGGCGCCAAGGGCCTGACGACTGTTTTTACATTTTACTGCGCAATCAAATCCTTAATATATCCTTTAATATTGACTAAACAACATATAATTCAAATGTCCACTTAAACATGTAAAATCGCAATGAACAGTTACCATGTTGAGAAATATACTGATGTATTGAAATGCCAAGTCTGTGGTTTTGCTGCAAAAATGGGGTACTTTAAAACTGTTGCCAAAGGTTTTTTTTTTTTTTTTTTTTTTAGTTCCGTGGATTAAGCAACCTCAATAACATGATATTTAGCCCCTGGAGTGCGAATTTAACCAGTATTTTACACGTTTATTTCCACTTCCAAAACAAAGATTCACATATAATGTACACACCCCCTTGTCATCCAAGATGTTCATGTCTTTTTTTCTTCAGTCATAAAGAAATTTTTTTTTTTTTGAGGAAAACATTTCAGCATTTTTCTCCATATAATGGACTGATATGGTGCCCCGGGTTTGAACTTCCAAAATGCGGCTTCAAACGATCCCAAATGCGGTTGTAAACGATCCCAGCCGAGAAAGAAGGGTCTTATCTAGCGAAACGATTGGATATTTTCATAGAAATAATACAATTTATATACTTTTTAATGTCAAATGCTCATCTTCTCTCGCTCTTCCCGACCTCTGTTTTTTCCGGTTCAGGACAGTTAGGGTATGTCGAAAAACTCCCATCTCATGTTCTCCCTTGTTTGTTTTAATAGCAATATCTGGCAACACTGCATCGCCGGCACTAGTTATGAATAAAAACCATAACTATAATATGTATTGTTGCATGAATAATAAACAACTGATACAACTATCAACCCCCAACTATAGAAAAGTGTTAACAAATTTTGATGCAATAAATACGATTTAAAAATGATCATCCCTCCAAAACAGAGAAAACATCTTTCACAAACATCTACATGTCTGTTTCTTTTAAAGTGTTAATAGTGTATATAATGTAGTTGTATTTGTACACTTGACTCGAACACTTTAGTGGGTTGAGAAATGAAATAAAAGTCTGGGAACAAAGTTTACATGTCTTTTTTGTTTAAAACATTTGAAGTGGAAACAGGCTAAAAGTCAAGAAAATGCAAGTCTGCATTCAGTTGAAGTCCTATTTGTAAAATCAAAGTATTAAAGTATTAAAGTGAGCAACGACCTGATGCGAAGCGTGCAAAGTTGCTGTGAAAGCATGAAGCTCTTTGATGTTGTTGTCACAGCAATGCATCAGCCTGAGACTTTTTAACATGTACGGCATGCACACCTTAAAAGATGCTTACAAACTTAAAGGAAGATCAAACAATTTCATACATGCTTCCCCTTCAGAAAGTCTGCTTGTGCTGTGGGCAATTGAAATGATGAACACATAGCCCTTCAAATCATCTTAATCTGCGGCGGAGGGGGTGAGAGACTCTGACCCTGTCAGGTCATGGCACTGGGCAAATGTCACTTGTCAACACAAACATCTGGTCACAAAAACAAGTGCTGCACAGCCAATGTCATGCCAAATGCAAAATCCTAACCCTTTTTAAACCCTAAATGGCTAAAAAGGGAGGTGAGTGTGGATTTAAAATACTACTAAGTATTAAAATACCTCTTGCTAATTAACGAAGCATTAACTTTAAAAAAAATATGTTGTTTATTATAGATATATCACCTGATACAATTGACAAAATATCAGTTTATCATTCATTCATTCATTTATATAACTTTCAATTTTAAGTTATTGTTACTGTACTTAGCAATTTGCATATCAGGCTAGTATTTCCTACACATAAAAAAAAAAAAAAAGATTAAAACATAATAATAATAATAATAATAATAAAATACTGTTGAAGCAACTGATACTTGATTTAATGCTTGATTTAATCAGTTTAGCAAAGATACATTACATTAATCAAAAGTGATATTAAAGACATTTTATTGTCACAAAAGTTTTCTATATTATATAAATGTTGTTGTTG
Organism: Cirrhinus mrigala; assembly: GCA_036247105.1. Classification (NCBI taxonomy): domain Eukaryota; kingdom Metazoa; phylum Chordata; class Actinopteri; order Cypriniformes; family Cyprinidae; genus Cirrhinus; species Cirrhinus mrigala. The sequence continues at coordinate 7,100,334 of CM070020.1, read as the reverse complement.
TTTTATTTTTATTCTGAGAAAATGTATCATAGTTTCTACAAAAAAAAAAAAGATACATAAACTTTTAATATTTATAATAATAAGAAGTTTCTTGAGCAGCTTATTAGAATTGAAGACTGGAGTAATGATGCTGAAAATGATCATCACAAGGACAAATTACATTGTAAAATATATTAAAATAGAAATCAGTTCTTTTAAAGTGTAATATAACTTCACAATATTTTTGTTTTTGCTGAATTTTAGATCAAATAAATGCAGCCTTGGTGAACATAAAATAAAATAAAATAAAATAAAATAAAATAAAATAAAATAAAATAAAATAAAATAAAATAAAATAAAATAAAAATTTCTGTAATCTGTCTGTCAATTCTGTCATAGTGTTTTATTTTTACATCATCATTTACTCATTCTCAAGTTGTTTTAAACCTGAACTAGCTTCTTTCTTCTGTTGAACATAAATGTTATGTTGAAGAATGTGGGTATTATTATTATTATTATTATTAATCATTATTATTGTTATTATTATTCATATATGTCGCACCGTACAGCCCTGCATTTGCATAATTGCAAATCTTACTCGCAATCTTATGACCATAGAGTGCCAACTTCCTTTTTTCACAACAGGTTAAATTACAATTATCTAATTATATTATGTAAAATATGACTATGATGATAAGCTACAACAGCCTGAAGTGACAGCCATTTTGATTAGGCATTTTACACAGCTAACCCTTGAGATGCTAAGCTAAGAGACCATAGATTATGACTTGGATTTGTCACAACATCAGTCTCCTTTCTTTGCAAACGCTTTGAGGGAAAAAACTACTGTGGTCTGAGCATCCTACTGTATGTATATTTTAAACCAGACTGACAGGAAGCGATTGGAATCAGCCCAAAATGTAAGTGACACCTGCAGTACAGTTCTGCATCTCTGCTTGGTGCAGAGAGACAGATAATTACTACATAATTATATGCAACATGAGCCATTAAAATATCAGATAAAAACACAATTATGCGAGTGTATCATAATGAGAATTCAATCAAATGGTGCAAGACGAGGGATGATTGGAGCGCAGGCATGTCTTTCCCTCCATTTTGTGTCACATATGTTGTCCCACATTGTACCATCTGGCAGCCAGTATCATCACCACCACCCAGACAATTTTGTGAAGAGACACTTGCAGCTCTTATTTCTAGCATATAATTGCTTCACTGACTGAATGTAAACTAGTGGATCATTTCACACATCTGATACACAACATGGAGGAGCGCAGACATTCACTTCGTTTTTAAAACACAAACTTAAGCCTCATGGTAAACGTGCTGTTGGGGAGTCAATTAAGCTCATCTCAGGTACAAAAAAACAAACTTAAGAATCATGCCGTGTACGAGGAAGAAATTGCCTGTTAATGCAGCACTGTGTCTACTGAGGAGGCTGTAAACAGCCAATTTTAGCTCATGAGCAAGCTGGTAAAACCACAGCATGGTTAAAAGTCTGCAAACAAAGCCACAAGGGATGTTAGCTACTGTGGCAAGACATTGCCAAGACACAATTTGCCTTTTCTTTCAATTTCGGTACATGTAATCCATGGAATCTAAAATAATTTGTCAATGTCAATGAATGTAATTGTAAGATCATGGCTGCTTTCCGAGCATGAATAAATGATGCAGGAAAAGAGCAAGAATGACAACAATAAAACCTATATTTTTAATATATAACAAAACATAATAAAATGGTTATATATTTAAAAAATAATAATAATAATAAAACAACTAAAAAACCACAACAATAATAATATTAAAAGACTGGGGCTTTTTGTCATATGGGTAAATTGAGATAATAAAATAATATATATATATATATATATATAATATATATATATATATATATATATATATATATATATATATATATATATATATATATATATGTAATAAAATCTCAATTTTCCCATATGACAAAAGTCCCCGTCTACTACTACTACTACTACTACTACTATTATTATTATTATTATTAATAATACTATTATTATTAATTAAAAACTGTTTAAATTATGAAAATATATAAAATATACTTTAGAATCATTAAACATTAAAAAATAATTTAGAATAATATTTTAAAATACATCACAATAATGCATTTAAAAATTAAAATAATTTCAAGGTCAGTAAAGGCATTTGTAAGCTCATGACAGCTTCCTGAACATGAGTAAATACTGGAGAATGACATTATACAGTAAAACCATATACAGTATTAAATGAGATATTAGTGACAACTTCCCCATGTGACAATATATATATATATAATATATATATAATTTTAATATCTTTTATTATTGTATGTGATAATCCTTAAAAAAAAGAGATAAATGCAAGTGTAAGATCACAGCTGCTGCTGAGGATTAAACACACACACACACACACACAAAAGCAAACAATCAATCAATTAACATTTTCCCCTTTTCAAGTTAGAAGAAAAAATAAATGAACTTACATGACAACAACAAAAAATAGTTTAATGAGTTCCAAAGAACATCCTTCTTATTACTAATAGGAATGTCTCTATTCTGGAACACGGGGGGCATCCAAGTGCAACTGAAGATGCCTTGGGGTCCTTCAGGGTTGGTGGGGGGGACGGGCCTGAGGCACACAGCTGGGGTGGGAGTCTCACGACCGGGGGGAACTGGTGTGGGGGGTTGAACGACCTGCTATCACTCAGCGGGACGGCAGTCTGTTCAGCAAGCAGTGATATGAATTATTGAGTGTTATCTGGGTCCAGGTGGAGGGGGGAGCCGGGTGGGAAACGCTAACTCGGAGCATGATCTGCCTCAGTGGGGAGCCGGTGCTCATGGGATGCCAAACCGGCAAAGACTGCAGTTTGAGAGATTAGAAATAGATCTCCAAGATCATCTTCAGCATCAAACTCAGGCATTTTTCCTTACTTCACAATTCTTAACCTAAAATGAATGTGCAAAAACAACCAGGGTTTAAAAAAAAAAAAAAGAAAAGAAAAAAAAAAAGGGCTTGGTTTAAGGTCAAAACCAGATCTATTAAACCTGTCAGACTAGATAGATTCAATGTCTATTTGATATAAACACCATACTGTGAGAATGTGGTGCTTTTTGATAGACTAATTGACACAGCCAGTTAACCATATATCTTCTAGTCTGACATCCTGACATTGATGGTGATGTGCATGGCATATTGCATAACACCAGATAAATGTTGCTCAAAAATAAAACTGCCTCAAGAGTTGAGAGTGTCTAATGCGAGGACTCATTAATAAATAAAAACAGCCTCCCGTTTCCATCCTCCTCTGTGAAATGATCTAGAGAAGCTGTGGTACATCAGCGCTGAAGGTCCCTGGAGGATAAGAACGCATTATCTGCGCTGGGCTCAAGTGCTGCTGAGTAAAAGTGGGGCCGCACATGCTTGTAGACAAGCACAGGATTCTCTGAAATATTTACATCTGTAAATGTACAGCAAACCAAGAACCTTGTCCACAACAATGTCCAGGAGACTGTAGAGATTAAATACTATGATCATTCATTCAAAAATTTGCACTTGTGGTGCTCAGACAATAAACATTCACTAAAGCAAAGCAATTTCATTCCTATTTATTTAATCTCCTCTCATTCCACAACCTCTGGTAGGCCGAAAACACCAATTAGCAGAAGGCATTCAGTGGGAAACAATGGCCACGTGCAGACAAGACAGACACTCCAGTGCACAGATAGATGAGAGGCAAACACAGGGACAAACGGGGGGAAAAAGAGAGAGGGGCTGAGTAGTGCAGTCCTCCTCAGCTGGAGTAAAAACTCCTCTGAAGGGTTGAGAGAGTGAAAGAGATGTGAGAGCACCAGACAGTCCAGCACAGGGGCTGTTGAGTGTCTGTGAGCAATTGATTAGAAATGTAAGGATAAGAAAAACTGTCCTCTAAAATGAAGAAATTTACTTGCAAAAAAAAAAAAAAGATTTTTACTTAATGAGTATGAAGAACCATGATTATACATTTGATCAACAGAGAGTAACAGATTTTAGTTTTACATGGAATTTTGGTTTTGAAAGTCTATAAGTCACGCTTAACATGTTGGTTCCCCCAAAAATGAAAATTAGCCCATTATTTACACACCCTCAAGGAATCCTAGGTGTATATGACTTCCTTCTTTCAGACGAATACAATCAGAGTCATATTAAAAATTGTTCTGGCTCCTCCAAGCTTTATAATGGCAATGGGTGGGTGTTTTTCACCAGCAGTCCAAAACAAGTCCAATAAAGTGAATCCATCCATAATAAAAAGTGCTTCACATGTCTTTGGGGGGTGAATAAAGGCCTCCTGTAGTGAATCGATGCGTTTTTGTAAGAAAAATATCCATATTTAACACATAATAATCACTTTTCTCTAGCTTGGGCTAACAGTTGTACACAGAAGCCACTCCGGGCAGTGGTGGACAAAGTAAACAAATCAAGTACTTGAGTAAAAGTATAGATACTGTGGCGAGAGGAGCAAATGACAGACACAGTGGGCATGACGTTATTAAACATAAAATAAACAAAAAGTGTCCAAAAGGGGGAATAAAAGTGTCCAAAATAAACAGGGGTTCTGGTATCCTTGTCATGGGTTCCATGAAGGAGGAGCAGTGTTCGAGAAGGAGGGGTCCAGGCAAGGGGCGGAGCCTGGCAGCTGCACGCGCTCCCCTCTCAGGTCCACGGCTCTAGGGGTGGTGGCTTCCTTCAGCGGCTATGTCCTCGCCTCGTCAGTCATCTAACGAGTGCGGAACTTGTCCGGACCACGGGTCTGGCAACTCGTTGCTTCGGCAGCACTTGATCCCCTCAATGCTCCCTTCCTGGACCCATGAGGACACCAGCGTGCATGCACTAGGAAGAGACTAGTCTCCCGAGGAGAGGCGCGCTCGGCATTTCAACAACGGCAGTGATGAGGCTTCATTCATTCTGACCTGGCTGTTTCGGGCCCCTCCTCTCTCGCACGCTCACTCCCGTCAGGAGCCTGGTGAAGGGCGGTGATTAAGGGACGGGATGACGAAGATCAGTAGGGGGGAGGCAGCCGACTCGTCACAATATGTATAATAAAATATTACTCCAGTAAAAGTACTCCTTTTTCAATTTTACTTGAGTGAAAGTACAAAAGTACTCGATTTTTTATGTACTTAAGTAAAAAAGTACTGACAGATATTTAGCAATTTTATATAGGCTACTTAATTTCATTTTATATTAGCACATATTTTTTATAATCCTACTGCTCAAAATACTTGGGGCTTTTCCCAAAATAGCCAAAATTGTTCTTGACATGGACTGAATTGATGAGAGTGATGTAGTAATGATTACTGTGAAGCTTACACTGCGATGTACCTGAGAGAAAACAGATTTGACCATCTAATTTTTACACGTAAAAGAAAAAAGTTCCTTGTTTGGCAAAACATCACAGTTATATATGACATAAAAAATAAGGCCTGAAGTTAGGAAGAACATTTCAAGGAAAATATAATTATAATTTTATATTGTTTTTTTCTTCTCAAACCTTGTCTGTGATATAAAAACACCCTTGGCCAAATGCCCCAGAGGGCATCATTTTGATAATTACTGTAGTTACCATGTTCTGAACATCACATTCTTTCTTTTTCTCTCAGATGTACTTTACTAGGTGGTTGAATAAAAATATTTTTGGCTTTAAAAATGATCTAAAATGACCTCAACTTAGCACCAGCAAGCTTATTAGCTAGACAGTTAGCATCAGCTAACAAAATTTACTTATTTTCAGTATGTTTATGAATAAACATTCATATCTGTCTACTCACCTAGTTGATCCATACAATATAAAAATGTATACTGTTAATAAACAATATAAAAACAGACATCACATAGGGCTAAATGCGTAGCATTTTAATAAAACTGCTAACGTTAAAGCAGCGGGGAATATGAATGTACATGAGTTATTTTAATTTGTGTTATTTTAATGTATCGTTTTTTTGACCTAAAACATAAAGACACTGATGTTGATGTGTCTGCATTCAAGGTTCTGGGTCTCGGAGCACATGATATAAGGAGTAATGGTATGTTTTATGAAATGTAGTGAAGCAAAAAGTGCGATCTTATGCACTGGAATGTAGTGAAGTAAAAGTTACTCAAAGGTGAAGTGGATTCCATGCAAACTAGATTAGATTGATTATTACATTTTAAATATGGATATTTTTCTTACAAAAACACATCGATTCACTACAGGAGGCCTTTATTTACCCCCCGGATCCACTTTTTATGGATGGATGCACTTTATTGGACTTGTTTTGGACTGCTGGTTAGAAACACCCCCACATTGCCATTATAAAGCTTGGAGGAGCGAGAACAAGTTTTAATATAACTCTGATTGTATTTGTCTGAAAGAAGGAAGTCATATACACCTAGGATGCCTTTCTAGGCTAATTTTAATTTTTGGGTGAACTAACCCTTTAAGGCTGCATTTATTTGATCAAAAATATAGTAAAATCGTAATATTGTAAACTACTATTATAAATTAAAGCAACTGTTTTCTATTTTAATATATTCTAAAATGTAATTTGGCAAAGCTGAATTTTCAGAAGCTATTGCTTAAGTGTCACATGACCCTTTAGAAATCAATCTGTGCTGATTCGGTGAAACATTTATTCTTTTAATTAATCAGTATACTGCTAAGTATTTTTGTGGAAATTTGTGGAAATAATTTTTTAATAGAATTTTGTAACATTGTATTTGTTTTTGCTATCACTTTTGAAGAATTCAGCCTTTCTAAATAAATGTATTATATTGTTTCAAGAGGAAAAGATAAACTAACTCTGGATCTTTTTTTTTTTTTTTTAAATTGTGAGTGCATATCTATCTAATCTATCTTCTTGTTTTCTTTTTTATCTTTTATCATAAAAATGAACACTAGCATTCTCTATTCTTTTTACTTGTTTTATTTTTATTTTAAAAACCCTCTACAACTAGTGTACCCTATTATTTTTTCATTCTGTCTAATTGTTTTTTTTTTATTTATTTATTATTTAAAGAAATAAAAATAACTGCGTTAGGCTAACCAAGGATTGTCTCAGCACTTATTGCTCTTTTGTTGGTTTTGATTGCTTCTATTGTCTTTATTTATGAGTGACTTCGGATGAAAATGTCTGCTAAAAAACTAAATGTAAATGCAATGTAAATGTATCCTCCTGAGGTAAAAAGTAGTCTCTATATACCAGGGGTAGCGAACGTCAGTCCTGGAGAGCCGCAGCCCTGCAGAGTTTTGCTTCAAATAAAACACTAATCAAACTAAAGCTAAACAGGATCTGAAGGGTTACTAGGAAGCTACAGGCAGGGTTGGGGCTAAACTCTGCAGGACTGCGGGTCTCCAGAAGCAGAGTTCGCCACCCCTGCTAAATACAAATATAAACAATTTAAAGACCAAAGAAAAAAAGGAAGTAGAGAGAAAGAAAAAAAAAATCAGCACTTCACCTCTATGGTATAAACTGATTTATGATCATGTTAATGGATGTTAAATGACAGATCTAAATTGGATATAGACCATCACTTAAATGTTATTAAAAAATCATGGCTTACCAGACAGGAAGGGTTGTAATACTATTTTCAGCATTTACATATATGACACTTTTTAAGTGTTTTTGACAAATTGAACTGTGTGTAACCTGTACATGCACACACTGTACATTATTTATTAATTTATTTATTGTCAGCAAATGTTGACAAAACTGTAAAGTACAGTATTTCCTTAAGGTTGCCAGCTAGTTTTTTTTGTTTTTTGTTTTTATCCTTGGTTTCCTACAGTACATTAACAGACGGGCACACCACAGACCTGGAGTGACCAATCCCGCTCCTGAAGGGCCACCTACTGTACCTGTAGAGTTCAGCTCCAACTCACCTGCCTGGAAGTTTCCAGTATTCCTGAAGACCTTAATTAGCTGGTCCATGTGTGTTTAATCAGGGCTGGATCTAAACCCTGCAGGAAAGTGGCCCTCCAGGAGCAGGATTGGACATGCCTGCCATAGACAATACACCTTCCAAATAATGAGGTAGCAGTCAGAAAAGGTTGCTCAAACAACACAGAAAAAAAGGTTTACGTGCTACAAGGGCCTCGAACAAAACTCTTTCAAGATTTGACGCCACGAACCTCACAAACTTGTAAAACTGTCAAATGTCAAACCCTCCAAACGACTCGTTCTTCCTCAGAAGCGCTCATTGTGGATGCCTGGCACGTAGCAGCCACTGACTTGTCAGACCTGTTCAAAACCTTTGCACCGGCTCACAAAAACTGCACAGAGACCAGCTAATCAGCCGATTTTGCCTTTTTTGTGAGGTCTGTCTGAAGCTAGAAGAAATTTTGCTTTCCTTTTCATCAGAACATACCCAACAACTTTTTTTAGCAACACATTGATGAATTATGTATTCAAGAATATGATCTTGTCCTCTGTAGATGTTCTGTGCTTTTAAGATGATCCTCAGAGGGCATCTCTGATCATACTTAAGCAGCATATTTCTTAATAGATCGAACCAACCAGATGTTTATTCCCAAAAAGCAAGCCTAAACAGCCGCCTCCGTCTAATCAAACACAATTGCACTGAGAGACACTGAAGATGGTGCGGTGTCGTTATGCTGTTGAGCACGTGCATTCTCTTATTTCAATCTCCCCGTGTCACAGCTGAGTGGTCCTGTCGGGCAGGCGGCCCGAACTCGGTTGCCTGCAGCCCTCTGTGTGCTGACCCCTCTCTTTCCCGCTGCCATTTCAGCTTCACTGCCTCCATTAGGATAACTTTAAATACATTGGGCAGAGTCGATTACTGTTCCCCACATGCTTTCTCTCACACCCTCTTTCTAGTTTACCCTCTATATTTCTATTCAATATTCTTCGAGCTGTCGAAAAAGGCCTTTTTTAGTGAATCAAAAACAAAGAATGATCAAACTAGTCTGATTCACAAACAAATGACTCAGCATGATGAATATAGATTGATTCATGAACAAATGACTCTTACGAGTCTGTTCATTTTAGTAAATCAAAAGCACAAAGCATAAACAGTGCATTCTAAAACACAAATAAATTAACTCTTACAACAGGGTTTTTTTAGTGAATCAAAAACGCATGATGAGTATAGTTTGATTCATGAACAAATTACTCTTAGGAGCCAGTTACTTTCTGTAAATCAAAAGATTAAAGTTTAAACCATGTAGTCTGATTCATAAAGTTATATAATAACAACAGATGCAATACAGTATAAACAGTGTAGTCGATTCACAAACAAGTGACTCTTGATGTTTTTTTGTCTTTTTTTTGTAAATCAAAAGTGTGACCCATACACACTGATTCACAAACAAATTAATTCTATGACTATGCACTGAGGTTAGCTTCAAAGGTTTCCGTGTTTTTGCAACAGTGAATAATGTATCACAGACATATCTTACAAACCCTTTCATAAACAAAGTGTAAATAAGAGATTCATTGTACATTCACTAAGATGAGTGATGGCTTTTAATGATATTTAAGGGAGTTTGTAAATGAGATATTTATTTCATACAACAGTTAAATAAACAAGAAGTTAATATTAAGTGACTAACATTGTCTCACTATAACACTATCGCCTGATTGTGCTCTATTTCGTCAGAAATAGTTTGAAACGAGTCACTGAGCCGCTGCGCATCTCCATTCAAACACTGCGGTGTTTTATTTATGAATGAACATGCGTTTTTAAACAAATCTAGTAAGTCAATGATTCAATTTCCCATTCATAAAGACAGTCACTTGCTTTATTCCTGAATGAATCAGCTGTTCGAACAAATCAAATGAATGAATGAGTCAGTAATTAGAGAAGTCCACTTCCAAAACAAAGATTCACATATAATGTACTCACACCCTTGTCATCCAAGGTGTTCATGTCTTTCTTTCTTCAGCCGTAAAGAAATTATGTTTTTTGAGGAAAACATTTCAGCATTTTTCTCCATATAATGGACTGATATGAAAATGCAGTTTAAATGCAGCTTCAAACGATCCCAAATGCGGTTGTAAACGATCCCAGCCGAGGAAGAAGGGTCTTATCTAGCGAAATAATCGGTTATTTTCATTAAAAATTACAATTTAAATACTTTTTAATCTCAAATGCTCGTCTTGCCTTGTTCTCCCTGAACTCTGAGTATTCTGCCTCAAGACAGTTATGGTATGTTGAAAAACTCCAATCGTATTTTCTCCCTCAACTTCAAAAATCATATCAAAATCATCCTACATTGCTGCAGAAGTACCGACCCAGTCTTTGCAAAGTGAATATGCAAAGATAAAACACCTTTAACAAAAAAGGTAAAACAATTTTGAAGTTGAGGGAGAACATGAGATGGGAGTTTGTAACATCCACCAGAGAGTCCACCCGGATGAAACAACAGGAAACAAGTAAAGAAAACTCGAGGCGATCAGCCGTTTGATGAGCCTTTATAGCTGTTCGCTCTAGTGCACTCCTCTTACACACATGCGAGAGGGTGAATACAAAACAGTAAATAAAACACTCTGGTAACATGACAAACGAAAAGAAAGAAAGAGCATTGTAGTACTCAGCAGCAGAGCAACCATCATTTGCCTCACTCTCGACTCTTATCTTCGTGCGTGCACGTTCACAAAAACAGCATTCAAACTTAGAGCAAAATATATTTAAAGGGACATAAATAACCTTAAACATTAGGTGGCCGTTACAAGTTTTTCGACATACCCTAACTGCCATGAACCAGAAAACAACAGTCCAGGCAGAGTAAGACAAGATGAGCGTTTGACATTAAAAAGTATTTAAATTGTATTATTTTTATGAAAATAACCAATCGTTATGTTAGATAAGACCCTTCTTTCTCGGCTGGGATCATTTACAACCGCATTTGGGATCGTTTGAAGCTGCATTTAAACTGCATTTTGGAAGTTCAAAATCAGGGCACCATACCAGTCCATTATATGGAGAAAAATGCTGAAATGTTTTCTTCAAAAAACATAAGTTCTTTACGACTGAAGGAAGAAAGACATGAACATCTTGGATGACAAGGGGGTGAGTACATTATATGTGAATCTTTGTTTTGGACCTTGTTCTCCTTCAAATCAGTGACTTGCCGCCACCTACTGGCAGTTTTAGATTCATTTTTAAAGTATCTTTTCAGTTATTTAAATCATTTAATATTTCTATATTAAAAATGTTATATTTAAAACATTAATCTCAACATGAATTTATGAATTTGATTGCACTCATGCCATCTCTGAGCCTCATTAAACAAATGTGCCACCTCTGTAGCTCAAATTAATTGTGTTAATACTGATTTCATTTGACTGGTAACTTGTTCTTATTCTGCTGTGTTAATTAGAAATTTTAAAAAGCTTATAAAATATATATATTTTTAAAATTAGACATAAAAGATGACATACTTTTAGTAAAGTTAGAAAAATGCCATTATAAAGGTAAAAACAAAATTTCCCTGTAAATCACTTTAAGGAGTCAAATATCACTTTGTAATGTGAAGGCAAATTTTTTTTATCAGATTTTTGGATTATTGATTAGAAGGTGCTCCTAAAATGTTGACTGAAGAAAATTAAGTGTAGAGCCCTGTGAAAGCATGACCGCAGTAGTCTGATTCACAAACAAACTCTAGTGAGCCAGTTCTTTTTACTAAATCAAAAACATACAATGTGAACAGCATAGTCCGATTCACAAACAAACAAACATAAATCCTATGAACTGGTAATCAAATACAGAAGTCCAACCAGTGAAGCTCAAATCCCAAATTGAAAGACTGTGAAAGGTAGTTCTTTCAATTAATCTTTTTTTTTTTTTTTTTTTAAAGATGAGTTAGTAGTCTGAAACACTTCCCAGTATAATTTAAAACTCTAGTAAAGAGATAATTTCTTTCACATGAAACCAAATTCAAAATAAGTGAAATATACCCAAATTAATTTGAATCAAATTCAAAATCAAATCAATAGCTTGCAAAAGTGAATAAAATCAAATTGAGACATCTGTATTGATACTCAGGCCCAAACCGAAGCAAATTAGTGCTGCAACTGATGTAACCACCAGGCATGAGGCCACATACTGTAGAGTGACTCGTCAACAACACTTCTCGTGAATATTTAAGGAGGTTCCAGGAACCCTGCAGGAGCAGGTCAAGATCTACAAGTCAACGTTTAAAGAACCATTAAAAGCAAGGCAACTTCAATCCAAGTTTCTTGCAGTTACTTGTAGTCACACACAAGACACACACAGCAGAGCTTAAATGAAGTGAACAGTCATCAAGACGTTTCCATTATTGATCAAACAAGCTTTTAATGTTTTGCAACTAACCACAAGCGCAAACTTTGCTGCATCACGTGGAGGAGGGTGTAGGAGCGTGTGATGTATGAAGTGTCTCCTCATCCGCAAGTGACTCACTGATGAGCACTGGTCATGTCGGGCTGCTCCCCTAAAGTGGAAAAGGAGTTATGGGGAAAAGCTAGCGCTGCCTCTCGTCTCCTCAGCGAAAGCAAACATCATTGGCATGAAAGGCGGCTCGCTTTGATCAAGCCTTCAAAGAAGCTGTCATCAAAGTCTATCAAGATGGCAACTGACGAGGGAAATTTACGCTTCTCCAAATACACATGGAATGCCATTTGCTCATTTCTGAAATGAATGGGCATGTGGACAATGCAGGAAGTGCTGGGATAAGTAGCCAAAGGCTAAATTATCAGTTGGGCACTGAATAATGATTGCATCTGATGATCATACACTAAAGTATGTTATCATCGTTCAGGTTCGGTGACGAGTAGCTGCTGTATTCCCAAACCGAAAGCTCCGTCCAAATTGCTTTCAGAGGCCTTATGGAGAATGAGAGTACAATAAATGATACAGGCAGGGGACAAATTCAGACCTCTCTGCCTGAGTGGAGGCAAAAGCCTAGTCTAAATAGTGCAGGTTTAAGTGAAATCTAATGGAAAGTGCAGGGTGAGAGATGGTCTCTTTAAATAAGCACTGGCATCAATAAGTGACACCCTCCCAGAGCCAGTGTGTGTTCTAAGGGAGACAAATTTGCATACGTGTCCACGGCTCTTGATGAAATATGAAAACTGTGTCACCCAAGGCACCATCATCAGCGTGCTTCAGAATGAACGAGCGAGAGGAAAGAGAGAGTCTAGGAGTGTGTGTGCTCGTGTTCCTCTGGAGGGCTGGAGACTGTATCTCAACCGGAAGGATCTCTTTGCACAAATTAATGATCACGGGAATACATAATGGAACTTCTGAAGTCTGTGGATGGAGGAGATATTTTTTAATCATTTCATCCATACCTTTTTTCTTCCCCTTTTTTAATCTTCCCTATGTACTTAGTGGGATATTAAATGTCCTTTAGTACCCTGAAGCATCTTAATGCCTATCCATTTGTATGAAGTTGTACATATCGGACTGATATGATCAGAGAACAAGTGAGGATTAAATAATGATAGCTGGACCATGTGAATCACCCATCAGGTCCATGTGCAAATCCTGATGAGATTCTCACATTAATTTCCCCACTTGTATTAAACAAAATAGAATGGAACTGTGAGAGCCACGACTCCATGAGGTTAGGTCATGGTGCTCATCTAGGCAATACAAGTTTGAAAATAACTTGCAACGCTTCCTAAGCCTGTTACCCCCTTAATCTTCCCACCACTTCCTGCTCCCTCTATTTTTAATTAATCAAAAACAAACCATGATGGGTACAGTTTGCTTCACAAACACATTATTCTCATGAGCCAGTTATTTTTAGTAAAAACATACAACATGAAAAACAAAAGCACAACCTGTGAATCTCAATTTCTGGTTCTCATCTACTCATTAAAGAGGCAGAAGGGCCAAAATTATTATATATTAATATATTTTCTCTATATTATCTCTTTCTACACATATACCTTATCTATAGCTACAGTACATTGCCAGATAAACTAGCTGGAAAATTTGAAGTTGTTTGAAAAGTTTAAAGTTTTACAAATTTGAAGCGGTTTTAAGAAGTCATTTTAATAAGTAGTTTTAAAAGCTCAAAGTTTAGACAGACAGATGGCTATGTGGTTGCTAGGGTATTCTGGATGGTTGCTAGGAGGTTGCTGGGGTATTCTGGGTGGTTGCTAGGAGGTTGCTGGGGTATTCTGGGTGGTTGCTAGGTTTTTGCTATCCAGCTGCTAAGATGATGATGGTGAACGATAGACAGAAAGATAGAATGACAGAACGATAAATAGAATGATAGAACGATAGAACGATAGTACGATAGAATGATAGATAGAACAATAGAACGATAGTGCGATAGAATGATAGACAGATAGATAGACAGATAGACAGACAGACAGACAGACAGACAGACAGACAGACAGACAGACAGACAGATAGACAGATAGATAGATAGATAGATAGATAGATAGATAGATAGATAGATAGATAGATAGACAGACAGACAGACAGACAGACAGACAGATAGATAGATAGATAGATAGATAGAATGAACAACAGAACAATGCAATGACAGAATGATAGAATGATAGATAAAACGGAAGAACGATAGACAGAATGACAGAACCATAGATAGAGTGATAGAACAAACGATGATAGATAGATAGATAGATAGATAGATAGATAGAACAAATGATAGATAGAACTATACAATGATAGACAGAACGAACGAACGATAGATAGATAAATAGTAGGGCTGTCAAGCGATTAATCACATACAAAATAAAAGTCTGAGTTTGCCTAATAAACGTGTGTGTACTGTGTGCATTTATTATGTATATATAAATACAAACACATTCAGGTACATGTATAAGAAATATTTGGAAGTATATGTATTTATTATAATTTTTATATAATTTATATTATATATAAATACAAATATTTTTTTACATAGATAACATATTTCTCTTAAATATATACATTAATTTGTGTGTATTTATATATACATAATAATTACACACAGTACACACGCATATATAAGGCAAACTCAAACTTTTATTTTGTATGCGATTAATCGCGATTAATCGTTTGACAGCCCTAATAGATAGATAGATAGATAGATAGATAGATAGATAGATAGATAGATGGAACGACAGATCGATAGAATGATAGATAGGTAGATAGAATGAATGATCGAACAATAGATAGATAGATAGATAGACAGACAGACAGACAGACAGACAGATAGATAGATAGATAGACAGACAGATAGAATGAATGATAGAACGATGAAATGACAGAATGATAGAATGATGGATACAATGATAGAATGATAGATAGACAGATAGACAGATAGATAGAACGACAGAACGACAGATAGATAGGTAGATAGAATGAACAACAGAACGATGAAATGACAGAATGATAGAATGATAGACACAATGATAGACTCTGGGTTCTGAACTCCCTGAAATGTACAATCATGACCAAAAATGTGCAAACATCAAGTCACAACAAATGAAAACAAAAACTTCACTGTTCAGTTCCCACTCTCATCTTTTCTGTAAATAAATTATCTCTTCATAATCTGTACTTGACACTGTATTTATTATTACCTCATCTACATAATTTATTACTCTGGAAAATGTGCTTATCCTGTAATAAACTCCCCAGTGGTTGCCCATTTAGAAGTGGCTGACACGACACACTTTTGTAAGTAAAGAAAGCAGCTCTCTCGGAAAAACACTGCCGTACTGTATATTCACATATACCCTGATAGTGCAATCAAACTAGATAGCTCAAGGCTGAACATACAGTGAAACAACATTACAATCACAGTGGGAGATATGAACACTTTATCCACAGATCGGTGAATAGGAAAGCGACCTTGTTCGAAGAAATTACTCCTCACTGTGTGAACAATAACAAGTAATGTGCAGCGAGGAGGTAAGGAGGAGGTACTCAGTTAGACACACAGTGTAAATGTCATGGGACTAGTCACTCTGGAGCTGCAGAAAAATGACATCATGACAAATTTGATTGGATGATGTCATCACAACAGTGCACACGATGCCAAACCCTTAACTACAGACTATCCTGAGATGTGAGATCAAACAGCATAGAGTGAAGATATATAATATGTCTATTTCACACTTTAAAGAGTGTGAAGCGTCTTTAGGCATCTACCAGCAGGAACTGACAGGCCTTGCTTCCCAGCCAAAACTCAAAACCTTGTGGATTAAGCCCATGGCTAAAGATGCTCCAATTTATCACTGTGTGAAGAGGATGTGCAGAAGTGTTCGTTATGTCACCATCCCATTCTCTGCCACAGCCTCCAGTGAGTCTGGTAATGCCACAAAAAGCCGCCTGAGCTGGTGTTGTTCCCCAGCAGGCCACACCGCAGAAAATACTCCAGTCTCTACAGACCCAGAACATCTCCAACAGATGAATTTCTTTCTTCTTTAAGCCTTCTACTTCAGTCAAATCAGACTACTGCCCTTGCTGTCCAACTGCAGCTGCATTTCAACAGAAAATCCCCTCTGTATTAATGTTCTCTGATCTATAATATTACTGCAGCCTATAATGTTTTACAATTCAACTAGTCACCGATACATTATATAATAAAAATAAAAGTCTTAAGGACTTTACACGGGTGTATTTGTAGCAGTAGTACTGTATGGGTCAAAATGATCGATTTTTCTTTTATGCCAAAAATCGTAAGGACGTTAAATAAAGATCATGTTCCATAAAGATATTTTGTAAATTTCCTACCATAAATATATCAAAACTTAATTTCTGATTAGTAATATGCATTGCTAAGAACTTCATTTGGACAACTTTAAAGGTGATTTTCTCAATATTTAGATTTTTTGCACGCTCAGAATCCAGATTTTCAAATAGTAATAATTTACAAATCTTGGCCAAATACTGTCCTATCCTAACAAACCATACACCAATGGAACGCTTATTTATTCAGCTGTCAGATACATACATCTCAGATATATACATCTCAATCTGTGTATTAAAAATTAATGAATGAATGATTTTTTTTTTAAATTACTTTTCATTTAATTGTATTTAATTTTATTTTATTTCATAGTGACAAAAGATGCATACTCCACACCAAATTATTTTCGGAAGTTGTGAACTAAAAATAAAACTAAATTAATAATTTGTTTCTATTTAACTATTTAATAATTATATAACATTTAATTAGCATTTAATTATTTAATAGTATTTAAACATTTAATTCTATTTTACCTATTTGTCTTCTTTTTTTATTTAAAAAATAAAGAAAAACACAACACTCTCTATTCTATTTTTACTACTTTTTCTTTTTTAAAAAGAGCCTCGAACACTAATATTTTCCATATTTTTTTCTATTCTATCTACTTGTTTTCTTTTTATTTATTATAAAAAATGACCCTCTGACACTATCATTCTCTATTTTATTCTATTCTATATTTTATTTTATTATTTAATTTCATTTTACAGTGACAAGAGATGTCTACTCCACACTAGAGGCTGACATTTTTTCGGGAATCCCGCGGGATGGGAAACAAAATCACTAATAATCACGGGATTGGGACGGGACAGGAAAAAATGTCAGCGGGAGTGGGCGGGACCGGGAATCGTAACGCTATGAAACCCAACTTTACAGACAAATATACCTTTTATATATATATTGTAATTTTGAACTTAATTCTAGTTGACCCGTCTCTTTATTCTCTCCTTCTGTATGCTTTGGTGTGGCTGGTTAAGCAAGTGAGTTCATGACGGACAGATCGTTAACGACTGGTAATACAGCAGGCGATCCAAATGCTCACCTATCATTCATCGACCATATGGCTTTTCATCTGAAAGATGTATGTAGTAGCAAGTTTACATGGCCGCTCAATCTAATGTTAACCTAGAAAAATGTGCGCTTTTGAAGTGTCTGTGTGAGTGTGGAAGCTGAATAGTAGCGCGGTACTGCATGACAGAGGCGCCGGTGCGCTCACTTGCTCTTAAAATACCGTCATTTTTGGTCATACAGATAAGAGTGATAGGCATCTTTCGAATTTGTAAAGACTCAACGTTTATTTGTGTGCACTCAGAAAAACAAGGAAACGTTGCGCTTTTGTAAACAAATTAAAGCAAAAAGGACGAGCTTTCTGCCGCCTGTCTCTGTGAACTTGAGCGCGTCACTTCGAAACTCCGTGTATACTTGCTTTAGAGACATGAAAAATATATCTATAGAGTGAAATGTCTACTTTCAAATGGACCAATTAAAATAGGAAACGTGTGTCTGCATGAATGATTTACGTGAAATTTAATGTGTGTGCAATGCACACTGTGCATTTGTTTAAGATGGCTTTCAGTTCAATAATAATAATAATAATAATAATAATAATAATAATAATAATAATAATAAAACAAAATTTTGCATTTTTATTCAACTAATGTAAAAAAAAAGTTACGGGCATACTGTGATCTGTACTGTATTCTTTACTGTAACTGGCAGATTCTAGCCAAAAAAAAAAAAAAAACATAATACGGGAGTGGGAGGGAATGGGAGTCATTCTTCCGGGATTGGGACGGGACGGGATTTTTTCCCAGTTTTTTCGTGGGATTGGGATGGGATGGGATTTGAAAATCCACTCCCGTGTCACCCTCTACTCCACACCAGATTATCTTCAGAAGTTGTGAACTAAAAATAAGACTAAATTAATATTTAATTAATTATTTAACTATATAATAATTATATAACATTTAATTCATTAGTTTTTTTTATTATTTTACATCTTTTATTTTATTAGATCTTTTATTTTATTAGATCTTATATTTTTATTTTCACAGTGACAAAAATGCCTGCTAATCACAAAATTATTTTTGGAAGTTGAACTATAAATGAAATGTGTTTGAACGTCAACTAAACTATTACACACATTTGCTATGAAGTTTCCCATTACATTATTTAACACCATACAGCATACATTCAAAAAAAGGTTGAAATTCTGATCATATGTCAAAAGACTTTAGGTGACGCAACTAACAGGATCAATAATAGCATCAGTGAAGCACTCACAAACTTTTACCACGACTGAATATGTAAGAACGTCAAGGACAGACAGGTCTTTGTCAGCCATCTTTCCACTTTAAATACCTATGGGGCACAATACATACAGTATGTGTCGCTGTTTTTGATTCGTTTTACTTTAGAATGTTTCGAGCCGTTTTCGTCACCGACTTTTGGCGTATGGTGCGTCGAACACATTGTGTCATTCAGGCAGCCTTGTTTATAAAGTTTTCCGCCTGGCTCCCTGCTGGCCCTCGCAAGAAGATTCAATTTGAGCTCCATTGTGCCTCTCCGCTCCCACTCATCAGATTCGACAATATGTATGACAACCTCGATCTGGTCATGTGTTGATAAGTGTTCTGCATGGTGTGCTTAGGTCAACAAAATTCAATCAAACGACAAGTCCTCTGAGCTTCCACCCAACAATGAACTCGGCGCCACAAAAGACGGGGAAGGTTTTGTACGGCGCACTCGAAACATCTGAAAGCGCTCGCTTTTAAAGCGAAGTGTGCAAGCGTAAGATAAGCAGACACCGAATAGGCTGTACTCGTGTCTATCTGATATGAATTGGTAAACAGTAAACTCATTTAAAAACTGTGACTAAAAGTTATGTCACGAACAAGACGACCGCCGTGGGCGGTACGTTTCGGATAATCATTCACGATATGAATATGTGTGTATTTAAAGCATTGTTAATAACGCTTAGAGCTGTTGCGGTTTCTTTGAAATGGAGTCAAATCACTCACTTTATCTTTTGACACACATTGTTAACTCTTCCTCCAAGGGTCCTCTAGAGGAATCATTAGCACTAGCTGTCATGCTAACTTTGGCCACTGTTTTGGCTGGGTCTGTCTCGGAAAGGCGAGCCGCATTTTAATGATGGAAATCAGCAGAGCACAAAGCCAACTCCAATTAGCTTGCTCTATTAGAGTTTGGGCTGCATAATGTACATTTGGCCATGTGTTTCCCTGGCATTAAAAGTGCACCCTAGGTACCGGTGTGGCGCGTCGGTGTGAATGTGTGCGTTTTCCAAAAGTCACAGCACATACGAGTTGTGTACGAAGTTAAGCCGACATGCCAGGATTGCGAGCTCCCATATCAGAGTGTGATAAAACCATTTTGCAAGAAGTAAAAGGCTATATAATTATCAAATCCATTTGATGGGACAGCGCCTGGCAGGCGTGTCGCTCAATACAACACGATTTAATGGGCAGATGCTATTTACAGCCAACCTGTTTGGCCACCTTGAAGAAAAGAGACACAGTCGCGGTCCCACACAGGTCTCGGCGTATGTCACGCAACAGCATGTCCAAAAGTTAGCCCACTAAAAACTTTCCTTCTGTAGCCTCCCATCTTTCTTTTCAGAGAAATTGTGTAAATTGGCTGTCTTTATAGACGCTATTTTCTCTGAGAGTTATTTTCCCCTCTGTAGTCTTGATCCCCAGCCTTCTCATTACAGTGAGGTGGAAAACAGGACCTGAGACCGAGCCAAATCAATAGCGGAACCCACAGAACCTCCTCAGGTTCTCCTTTGGGAGGCGACACACTAAAGCGCTCACTTTCTCTTCGGCCATTCCTTGTTATGTCTTATTCTCCTCTCACCAAAATGAATGAGCCGCTTTTTATCTTTCAAAATAATGGGCGAACTTGGTGAGAAATACGACGAAACTTACTCGGTATGGTGTTCTAGTGGCGTGGAGTCCACAGGCTTCATTTCCCAGTTGGCACGAGAGGTGTCTGAGTTTCACAGCAGGTCTGTGCGCTTGAGCTCAGCAGCTGCTGTCCTGGCATTAACACTGGCCTTGATAATCAGCGAGATGCTGGGCGTTACATCGCTGATTTGGGCTATTAGCAGAACAGCACTCGGTTATGTTGCTTACACACTGTAATAAAAAAAAAAAGAAAGATCATTATATAAAGTAAATAATGCCTTATAGGCTTATATAAGATTTATAGGATTATTTCAGCTTTTGTTTACCTATTATTCGTGTTTTGACAAAAATCACATCTTTTTGTTTACAATCTATTACACTGAAAAAGGTAACCTGAGAAATAAGCCTTCTGTAACACCTACAGTCAAAAATACCATAACATATTGAATCAACATTATGTTGCCATATTCAGAAAAAGTTTTAAAAATAAAAATGCTGCACATTCAAATAAGGATTTTAAAATGCAGGCTAAGTGTCACTAATTAAACAATACATGCAAACGTAAATGAAAACCAACGCAAGAACAGCTTCTTGCTCAACCTGTAATTGAAAACAAGTATATAATCAAAGGAAAATTTGACGTTTGGATAACCTCCAAAGCCAAAAAAGATGTGTGGGAAAATGTGTGCAAATAAATGCAGCGTGTTTCTTAAATGTATATGTTTCGAGGCAGATTACCGGCAACAGCTATTTTAGCCCTGCTAAAAAAACAATAGAAACCATCACAGCATTTTTAGTGGTTTTACTGGTTATAATAGGATTTGTACTGGTTTTAATGGTAACTGTAATGGTGCCTGTTGGTCTCTACTGGTAATTGGTCACCTTCTATCCTACTGGAACATGTCCCAAAACACACTATACAGGAAACCATTTTTTAAGGTTTTAATGGTATTTGTAGTATTTCTGTGATGGCTTGTATTGATTTTTCAGCAGGGAGAATAGTTTGTGATTTGGTCTTAGTGACTTAGGTGTCCTCTTCACTACTCCTAACGTTTCACAGATTTAGGAGGTAGTTTTGCTAGCAATGCTTTGTAAAATACTCTTAGAGCAAAAATGTAGGAGTCCTAAATGAGCTATTTTTAGCCTTAAGATGTTTTGTGAATACGGGCCCAGACCTTTAGAAACTGAACCAACTTCAACAGCAGGTGCACTGGATTTTTTAAATAGGCCTACATTGAATAAACTGTTATGTTTTTGTTGTTTTTGCTAGTCATATGAGTTTTGCAATACATTACAGGATTATTTGACTTCCAGAATAAACATTTCCTGATAATTTACACACCCTCATGTCATCCAAGATGTTCATGTCTTTCTTTCTTCAGTCAAAAAGAAATTAAGGATTTTGAGATAAACATTCCAGGATTATTATCCATATCGTGAACTTTAATGGTAGTCAAGGGGTTGAAGGTCCAAAATGCAGTTTCAGTGTTTCAGCAGCTTCAAAGGGCTCCACGCAATCCCAGCCAAGGAATAAAAGTCTTACTGAGCGAAACGATCTGTCATTTTCTAAAAAAACAAAATTATTATTATTATTTTTTTTTTTAAACACAAATACTCATCTTGCACTAGCTCGGCCTCATGCATTACAGTCATGTTGGAAAGGTCACGCATAATGTAGGTGGAAGTACCGACCAAGTGTTTACAAAACGAACATGCAAAGAAACTCAAACAATGCTGGATGATTTTGAAGTTGGAGGAGAAAATGACCTTTTTTTTTTGCCCTACCCTACCTTGTTAAACCGAAATACACAGACAAAGAAACACGTGTGACCTTTCCAAAGTGATTCATAATGTGTGAAGTTTGGATGCGCAATTGAGAGCTAGTACAAGACAAGCATTTGTGGTTAGAAAGCATTTTTTTTTTTTTTTTAGAAAATGACTGATTTGTCAACAATCATTTTGAAAATGATTGTTTGACTAGATAAGACTCTTATTCCTCGGCTGGGATCATGTAGAGCCCTTTGAAGCTGCATTAAAACGGAAATTTGGATCTTCAACCTGTTAGCTCCCATTGTAGTCCACTATGTGGAGAAAAATTCTGGAATGTTTTCCTGAAAAACCTTAAGTTCCTTTTGACTGGAGAAAGAAAGAAATGAACATCTTGGACAACATGGGGGTGAGGAAAATATCAGGACATTTTTTATTCTGGAAGTGAACTAATCCTTTAATGTTATCTATACTTACTAAATATATATATTTCTTATGAACATTTTAGCATACAGCAAATTTCAAATAAATAAACTTGCATTGAACAGTAAATTAACTGCATTGAACAAAAAAAGGCTAAGAACAATATTTTTACAGTCTGGTGAGCACAAAATCCAATATCCTTAGCTTTCTTTTAACATCTACATTTTTAGTGTCAGATCAATGGCTTGTAACATTACAATTCTGAAACTGTATTACATAAGTGAAATAATAATAATAATAATTTAAAAAAAGAAAGAGAACATGGACAACTCTTGTTTTAGGAGCTCTTTGTTGTCATTATAACATACTGACATGCCACCTTAGTTCCATAAACCTCAAGGCTCTGTTTTAAATAGAGTCTCTTAACCCTATTCTTACATAACATCACCAAAATACTCCACATCACACAAAAACTTTACTGAAGTCCCAGAGCGTCAAGTACTCTCAGTCCACACACAAGAACACACACAACAAGAGCAGCTAAGAAGCTCTTACCTTACAGTATAGAAACACTGAGTTGCCAAAACAGTTTGTTCCACTACTTCACACTCACTCCAAACAAGTAATCAAAACACTAACATGGAGTGCCTACTGGTTCAAATGCACTTCACATTGATTGACTTTAAATTACTTAGCCAACACACTACTGATATTTTTAACTTGTACAAGACATAGCCACAGTTTCACAAATGCATGGCTAAAAAGCATCCTTTAAACAAGAGCACATGTGACCCTAGACTAGAAAACCAGTCATAAGTAGCATAGGTATATTTGTAGAAAAAGACAAAAATACATCATATTTTTCTTTTATGCCAAAAATCATTAGGATTTTAAGTAAAGATCATGTTTCATTTTCTGCTGTAAATATATCAAAACTTAATTTTTCTATTATTAACATGCATTGCTAAGAACTTAATTTGGACAACTTTAAAGGCAAATTTCTCAATATTTAGAATTTTTTTTTTTTTTTTTTTGCACACACTTAGATTCCAGATTTTCACTTGGTTCAAATTTCAAATATTGTCCTATACTAAACAAACCATACATCAATGGAAAGCTTATTTATTCAGATTTTTATTCAGAAATTTACACTTATTACTGGTTTTGTGGTCCAGGGTCACATATGCTTCAACAATTTAAAGAAAAAAAATCATCATGTTTATGATTTGGTTTAGAGCTGGAAAAATGATTAGTTGCGATTAATCGATTCAAAATAAAAGTTTATGTTTGCATACTATATGTGTGTGTACTGTGTATATTTATGTATATATAAATACACACACACATATATGTGACCATGGGCCACAAAATTTTTTAAATTAAGATTTATACATCATCTGAAAGCTGAATAAATAAGCTTTCTATTGATGTATGGTTTGTTAGGATACATGATACCATGGCATAATACAACTATTTGAAAATCTGGAATCTGAGAAAAAAAAAAAAAAAAAAAATCGCCTCTAAAGTTGTCCAAATGAAGTTCTTAGCAATGCATATTACTCATCAAAAATTAATCTTTGATATATTTACAGCAGAAAATGGAACATGATCTTTACTTAATATCCTAATGATTTTTGGCATTAAAGAAAAATCCAAAATTTTGACCCATACAGTGTATTGTTGGCTGTTGCCACAAATATATCTGTGCTAACTAAGACTGGTTTTGTGGTCCAGGGTTACAATTCGAAAAAGGAATATTTCGCAAAACTGCAATGGAAACTGCTTTTTTCGCATTTACAGGTCACATGGCGAATGTAAAAAAGCCATCTCGGTCAAAAATGAGATAATGACACTGAGTGAATGCTCTCGACACATATTATACGTCCATTAAATACTTTTTCTTCAAACTCGCTAAAATACCAGCCTTAGCCCAATCAGAAGTACCAGTACTTACATAGAAACCGATACATCTGAGCCTGATAAAATTGCATTTTTTAAAGAAAGACGTCAGATGGATTTAGCTGGTTTTGCATCTGAACTCTTCATATATATATATATATATATATATATATATATATATATATAGAGAGAGAGAGAGAGAGAGAGAGAGAATATAACTATTTTACATATAAATCTTTATACATTACATATAAACATATTTTTCCTTAATATACAGATGTATGTGTGTATTTATATATGCATAATAAATACAGTATGCGTGTGTACTTAGTCATGAATCTATTAAATGCGACTAATCGCTTTGCAGCTCTAATTTGGTTATGAACTCAAAATATCCTCATATATACACTCATAACTGCACTAAACAGAATCCTGCAAAATGCTTCATGTTTTTTCTAAGCATAACAAACTGTAATCCTGATTGCAATTTACTCTGCTAAATCTATAAATGATTTACTAGATCATAGCTTATCTTGCCACCGAAATGTAATTAGAATCAGTAAAAATGATAAACCATCAAACGCATTAGCATGCACAGCTGCGCAGACTGTCAAAGCGAGATCACGTGTATGTACAGGGATGCAGAGTCAGTGCACTTAAACGGGGGGAACACAAACAGACTCAGCGTTCATCTGTGTTCGCTTAAATTTTTGATGAAACGTCTGCGGCTGAGGTGAAATCAGATATTTTGTAGAGCTTTTTTTTCACGCGTGTCTACTGGAAGATCTCTAAAAACAGCTCGCCTTTGGGAGCGGCTGCTTGTGGACATGAAGGGAGCGATCGGTGTCACATTTGCTGAGAAGCAGCGTTTGACTAATGAGCGCCGATGACAGGGTTGTGGAGAGGTGCTTGCTGAGCGGAACACATTTGTTTCTCCCTGGTCTAGCGAGAGGCCTGTCAGACACAGAGAAATGACCAGCAGTCGGCCCCAAGGTGCCCTCCCTGTGCTGGCAAACTGACAAATTGACCAAAGGGGACAAGTTTGGCTCAGAATCGCCTATGAGATTAAGATGTTTTGAGCATTTGTAATCAGCGGCATAATGAAATTTGTGATTAAAGCCGGATGTATTGCACTTCTGTGGATACACGGTAAAGCACGAGAAGCAGAATAGTGGTGAAATGGAAGTAAAGGTCAACGTTATGTTGATGAATTGGAACATTTTTGTCAACGAACATTTTCCAGGAATAATCCACAACAGCGATAAATACATTAACCGTGATCACGCCTGTGGTAAACGCAGAGTAATTCAATCAATTCTGGCCATGCGGCGTACAGTCGACAGAACAATGCGAAAATAGCTCTATAGATCTCATCCCTTAGTGTCAAAAATCAATAGTAATAAAGTTACGAAAGACATAAACAGTTGTGTGGGTTGTTATTGTCAATGCCACTCCGGGGAGCGGCATACCGGCGCATTCTTCACCTTAGGCAGAGGAAGAATGGAAACGCTTTCTGAAGGGGCGTAATGAAAAATGCGCCATTACTTGGATTTCTCTATTACTTGTATCCCTGCAGACAACTGTCAACAGCTGCTAATTCATTACAGGCTGATATCATGGGAATGCGTGTAACATGCTAAGTGAATTCATTAGTTTGGAAATAATCAACAGAGGGTGATCCAAACGCAAACATACAGATGTTTGTGCATTTACTGTATCAGAGTTTCTTCAACTTCAGGCACTTTTATATCCCAGAGGATATATTTTGTATGCAAACTGACAGGTTTAAACTTCTTTTTGTGAAATGAATTTTACATCAAAACTGCCTCAGAGACGTTTTAGCATGCTTTCATCACTTAAATGTGCTACTTTTAAAAATGTCATTTGAAAATTCTGTGATTGTATCCATTCTGGGCTACACTTATTGGGCCCCTCGGTCTAATCTAATCTCTGAGTATAAACAAATCATTTATTATTAATTATTATTTTTTCTTTCTTTTTTTTTATTATTTGTTCAATTATTACTTGCATTGATAATTTAATTTAATTTAATTTAATTTAATTTAATTTAATTTAATTTAATTTAATTTAATTTAATTTAATTTAATTTATTTATTTTTTTTTTTTCAAAAATTACAACTCTTCCATTTCCATCACACCAAATTTGCCAGCTAGCAAAGTTTTATCAAAAGTTTGTTTAGGACACAAGTGTCAATAACGAAAAAGAAAACTCAAGGTAAATATCACTTCTGAACAATATATTTTTATTGTCCATAATTTTCAATCAAGCTGTAATTTTGTCAAATCGTGCAAAAAGTCTGAAACATGGTTTAATTGCGTGCAAGACAAAGGAGACAGGTGTTTTATTCCAAATATGTTCAAAATGTAATTTCTACCAGTGCAATTTCCATAACAATACATAATTTGAGATGAGATGGGAATGACAATGACAGTGGAAATTTTCTTGACTTTCATAACAAAAAAAAAAAGTGATGCATTTATGTCTAGACTGTTAATAGAGTCTAAAGATTAAATACACTGGTGAAAGTTTGAAAAGTCTACAAAAAGAAAGGATGTCATGGGAATGCGTGTAACATGCTAACTGAGTGGGTGATCCAAACGCATACGTACAGATGTTTGTGCATTTACTGTATCAGAGTTTCTTCAACTTCAGGCACTTTTATATCCCAGAGGAGTTTTTGTATGCAAACTGACAGGTTTAAACTTCTTTTTGTGAAATGAATTTTACATCAAAACTGTCTCCAAGACGTTTTAGCATGCTTTCATCACTTAAATGTGCTACTTTTAAAAATGTCATTTGAAAATTCTGTGATTGTATCCATTCTGGGCTACACTTAGCAATTATTGGGCCCCTCGGTCTAATCTAATCTCTGAGTATAAACAAATCATTTAATTAATATTTTTTTCTCTTTTTTTTTCTTATTATTTTCATTATTTGGTATTATTTGTTCAATTATTTTTATTAATAATTTAATTTAAGTTTTTCAAAAATTACAACTCTTCCATTTCCATCACACCAAATTTGCTGCCTAACAAAGTTTTATCAAAAGTTTGTTTAGGAGACAAGTGCCAATAGCAATGTGAGCAAAAAATATCAGATGTGATTTGTGAAGAAAAAGAAAACTCAAGGTAAATATCACTTCTGAACAATATATTTTTAT
Source organism: Cirrhinus mrigala (assembly GCA_036247105.1). NCBI lineage: Eukaryota > Metazoa > Chordata > Actinopteri > Cypriniformes > Cyprinidae > Cirrhinus > Cirrhinus mrigala. Next base: position 7,072,402 of record CM070020.1, on the reverse strand, counting down.
TGTCCATAATTTTCAATCAAGCTGTAATTTTGTCAAATCATGCAAAAAGTCTGAAACATGGTTTAATTGCGTGCAAGACAAAGGAGACAGGTGTTTTATTCCAAATATGTTCAAAATGTCATTTCTACCAGTACAATTTCCATAACAATACATCATTTGAGATGAGATGGGAATGACAATGCGGTTAAAATTTTCGTGACTTTCATAACACAAAAAAAAGTGATGCATTTATGTCCAGACAGTTAATAGATTCTAAAGATTAAATACACTGGTGAAAATTTGAAAAGTCTACAAGAAAAAAGAATGTCATGGGAATGCGTGTAACATGCTAAGTGAATTCATTAGTTTGGAAATAATCAGCAGAGGGTGATCCAAACGCAAACATACAGATGTTTGTGCATTTACTGTATCAGAGTTTCTTCAACTTCAGGCACTTTTATATCCCAGAGGATATATTTTGTATGCAAACTGACAGGTTTAAACTTCTTTTTGTGAAATGAATTTTACATCAAAACTGCCTCAGAGATGTTTTTAGCATGCTTTCATCACTTAAATGTGCTACTTTTAAAAATGTCATTTGAAAATTCTGATTGTATAATTTTAATTTTTTTTTTTTTTTTTCATTTTTTTGTTATAATTTTCATTATTTGGTATTATATGTTCAATTATTTTTATTAATAATTTAATTAAATTTTTTCAAAAATTACAACTCTTCCATTTCCATCACACCAAATTTGCTGCCTAACAAAGTTTTATCAAAAGTTTGTTTAGGAGACAAGTGTCAATAGCAGTGTGAGCAAAAAATATCAGATTTGTGAAGAAAACAAAAGAAAAATCAAGGTAAATATCACTTCTGAGCAGAATATTTTTATTGTCCATAATTTTCCAATTAAGCTGTAATTGTCAAATCATGCAAAAAGTCTTAAACATGGTTTAATTGCGTGCACAACGAATTTAGTCTCTGCAAGACAAAGGAGACAGGTGTTTTATTCCAAATATGTTCAAAATGTAATTTCTATCAGTGCAATTGCGGTGAAAATTTTCATGACTTTCATGAAAAAGTGATGCATTAACGCATTTACTGTTAATACATTCTAAAGATTAAATACACTGGTGAAAGTATAAAAAGTCTACAAGACTAAAAGTGTCCTTAGTTGAAGAAACACCCGTATATACATCAGAGTGTGCTCGGATCTGCATGTGTGTGTCGGTGAGAATGATGGAAACGAGGGTGGAGCAATAGTTGTTTGATTGCATCACTGCATCACTATCAGGGGGGATGAACTGACCTGTCACTCCGGTACGTGATAGATCATTCTGCAGTGGAAACTGTCAACATACTCCCAGCATCTTTCAAACTATCACTGATATGCCAGATGCTTGTTTGGCCAATCATATCCAACACAGCGAGTTTTAAGTCTGCGCAGAGTGCTGCGATACTTTCAGTATATTCAGTAAATGACATTTCCCATTTCATATTACACAGACTTCCACTGGTGTCTGTAAGAGGTACACATGAGCCGATATCACAGGCAGGTAATAGAGGAAGATATGATCTCCAACAAAACCACCTGTCTATCTGCCAGCTTCCTCAAAGCACTTTCCTTCAAATCCCCTGTGAGAAAGCGAGCCACCGGCACTGTTAATTGGCTCATTTGTTCAATGATGTACTACAGAGTGAGAGAGAAAGACAAAACGTGATTTAAGAGCAGAAAAGCACTGCTGTACCGAAACCACTGTTTTAGACTCGCCATCATGTAAGCCACTCGAAAAGCAAGGTTGAACATGAGGTTGCTGTACAGAAACTTGTCAGCAAGGTTGCGTGAGATGACAGACAAGATCTGAGGGCATGAGTGAGGGTGATTCACACAAACACACACACACATATACAGGTCAGATGGCTAATAAAAGATCCCATAGTGTCCTGGCCTTTTCTCACAGGTTACGGATGATATGATTTCTGCCGCTGGTTTGAACAGGGCAGGGGGCCGGGGGAGATTGGCCGAGACCCTGGTTTTCCAGCTTATCGTCTACATCAGTCGAGCTGTCAAGATTGGATTGTGGGAAAGCACAGGGAGGGTACAAAGAGGGGGCGTATGGGCTTAATTCGCACCAAGCGGACAGCTGAGATTATCTGTGGCGATTCACAGCAGTCCATCGAGAGATAAATAACAAGTGACATAGTGAATATAGCATCGCCTTATCCATATTCATAAAAGGACATAATGAAACTCCATAATGATACTCTGGGAGAAATTTTATTATTTATGACTTTTGATAGCTGGGAAATAGATTGTTGGAATTTAGTGCTATACAATAGACTACATTCATCAACATGTGCATGCATTCTTCATGAGCTCCAGCACAACACATCTCACATTTACCGTGCATTCCTCTACAACTATTACGAACATCCCATTTACAGCACATTTATTCATTTGGATTTATTGAAAGCAGCCTCCACTGCATTCAAAGTATATTTTTGCCTTGCATTCCACGAAAATCAATCCTCCATGTATGAACTTGTTGTTAGCGACACAATTTAATTTGATTTCCTGAATTTGCACTGGATTTGAATTGAGGTAGCATACAGGAAGCTTAATTTCAGTTGAAATTAGAATCCAAAAGTAGAATTAATTTGAAGTCTGTAAGGTTCAGAAGGTTTGCCAACACAAGCTTTGAATTTTGGCCTTGTCTGAAAGTTTTGAAAAAATAATACAGATATACAGACAGACAGAATGACAGACAGACTGACTGATGGAAGGATGGATAGGTAGAACGACAGATGGACAGACAGAATAATAAAATGATAGAACGATAGATAGAACGAAAGAATGACAGAACGATAGAACGCTAGATAGATAGATAGATAGATAGATAGATAGGCAGACAGAACGATAGAATGATAGATGGACAGACAATAATAAAACGATAGAACGAAAGAACGACAGAACGCTAGATAGATAGACAGACAGACAGATAGAATGATAGATGGACGGACGGACGAATAGATAGAATGACAGATGGACAGACAGAATGATGATAAAATAGAACGAATGAACGAACAAACTATAAATACAAAGATAGATAAGCAAATAGAATGACAGATGGATCGATAGAATAATAGATAGATAGATGACAGATGGATTGATAGAACGACAGACGAACGGATGGAACAGATGGACAGACAGAATGATAGAATGATAGAACGATGGATAGAACGAACAACAGAATGAACGAACAATGAATAGATAGACAGAAAGACAGATAGATCGATCAATAGAAAGACAGATGATGGATGGATGGAATGACAGGCGAACAAACGACCGTACGAACAAACGATGGATGGATGGATGGATGGATGGAACAACAGATGGACAGACAGAATGATAGAATGATGGATAGAATGATAGAATTAACAACAGAACGAACAAACAAACGATAGATAGATAGATAGAAACAGACAGAACAACATAAAATGACAGAACGACTGATAGATAGAACGATAGAGAGAACAACAGAACGATAGAATGCTAGATAGCTATAACGAACAAACGAACCATAGATAGATAGATAGATAGATATCCTATAGTGTTTTTTTTTTTTCAGTTGTAGAGAAAAAGTAACAAACTCCTCTCTCCATTGTGTTTCAATACCCCCTAAATAACTCTAAAACAAACTGAGAGCTGTTAGTCTTCCAAATGGTGAGCCTGGTGAATTTGGATGGTTTTCTGTCCCTCGTTCACTCTCTCTGTACCCCCTGCGGGGCCTGTCTATGGCTAACAGGTGCTCTGCTCTCATTAGCGTCTCAGAGAGTCACGTCCTCTTGTGGGCTAGATCATGCTGCCAGTCACAGCGTCCCTGGCATCAGCATGCCAGCCTCAGCAGCACTGCACCAATCTGCTGCAATCTGCCCCTTCAGACAACAAGCTGAGACCCCTCTCAGCCAATCACAGGCCTGGGGAGGGGTGAGGTCGGGATTACGCGAGACTCCCGCTAGGTATGTCCGCGAGTCTTGCTCTTGAGCCTCGTTTAAGTGAAAATATCAAAAAGGACCCCACAGCGACCAATCCAACTGTCCCACAATTCAATCCGAGACACGTCTCCAAGGCTCCAGGAGCTGCAGTGAATGCAACAGCGATCTTCAAGTAAACAAGCTCCGGAAGACAGCCAAAGACCACTTACAGCTTTAATATGGGTATTTTTATTGATTAATAAAGCTGAACAGAGGCTCACAGTCCTTGAAAATAATTATGTCTGGAGATTTATGATGAAAACGTGGGTGGATTAGATTCCTTCAGAAATGAGGCCCATTACCTCTAACATTTACCTTTTTTTTTTAGTCCTTCTCTCTAGGACTCCATCGTTTGATCCTTCCTCTTAAGGCCCGCAGGGTGGAAAAGTACCCCAAACATGTTGCCGAAATGTCAGCATGCAATGAATAATTGGCCCAAGAACAAACACAAAATCATGTTCGTGGTAGGACAACTTCGGCAGGTAACCACCGCGGACTTGCGCACGGTGACAGAGAGAGACGTACACGACCTTAATGAGTGTCTAAAATGGAGTGACACCGCAAGCAGGCGCACTGGCGGTAGAGTTTACAGGAACGAGCGTGAGCTAAAGAAACAGCATGGCACCGTGCCCTGTCATTAGACACCCAGCGTCTCCCTGTCTGTCTCTCCATCTCTCTTTTAAACTCGTTCTCTGGCTCTGAGGCCAGATGAATGCGAGAAGCGAGCCTGATGTCTGGAGGCCGGTCTGGAGGAATGAGTTATCCCCACGCGAGGGCCGGACTAATGGAGGCCGGTGACTCGGACATCTGTTTCCAGGGCTGGCCAAGGGAAGGGCCATCCGACAGCAGCCGGTTTATGAAGAACCACAAATTCTCGACAAGGCAATTACAGAGGAGTCAGAAAGAGCGAGATGGGACGGGAAGTGAGGGAGAAGGATCGCAGTGCGAAAGTAATATGACGGCGGATTCCGACAGCTGGGGGACATCAACATCTGTCTGCAGCCAATCCCGTGACCCTCTAACCCGACGCGTATACGAATCGGGCCGCGTCGGCGTGCAGTAATGTCAGCCCTGCTTATTTCCTCGTGTCATTGAGCCTTGATGAATAGCACATGCGGACACGTGACGCGAGGCTATACGTGGCGCCTTCTCAGATGTTTTTTTTTTTCTTCCAGGAGGCTTGCAGCAGTCTGGCCTCTTATCTCTGCAAACATTGGCGCGCTGATAACGAGGGCTTTCATATCCTATTTGTGCAAACACCCCCCAAGGACCCTCTCGCTGTCTAAACTCCTCTATATTCATAGGTGGAAGCCCATTGTGAAATGTTGCTCGGCTTTAATTTGATAGCAGATAAGAATAATCACAATGGAACTTAAAAACTAATCCGAACTTTGCGTGCACGTCTGAGCGCGCGCCAGAACCGACTGCACCGGGTGTTGGGGTTGGGGTTGGTGTGGAGAGGTGGGAGGTTGTCGGCTTTGATTAGTCCCCAGGCGGCCTGATGGAGAACGTAAGACGTGTGGGGAAAGGAAACATAAAAGAGAGTGGAATCAGTGATCCAAGGTAACCTAGTTAGTGCTCAAGTCCGCAGGGGAATGATGGCAGTGACATTGACAGGGCTGCACTGTGTGTGATTCATACAGATCTATTCCTATCTGTCTCTCCCCTGGTGCGACTGCCACACACACGGGGAGGAGGACGACTCTGGGGGATGGCTAGGGATATAGGAGCCCAAATCCTACTGAAAATCTCATTCTGTCTATCCATTCCCTTCATTCACTCACTCCTTCAATTTGACAAGCCAATGTCACATTGGAAAGGGCTACTGATGTCTGTCAATGCAATGAACTGCACTATGGTACTATTAGAGTAGAATTAGTATGCACGTGTCCTGTGTATGTACACACAAACAATAACACAGATACAGTGGCATGCGAAAATTTGGGAACCCCTTGCAGAAGTCTGTGAAAATGTGAATCATTTTAACAAAATATGAGAGATCATACAAGATTTTTTATTTAGTATTGTCCTGAGTAAGATATTTTACATAAAAGATGTTTACATATAGTCCACAAGACCAAAAAAGGAAACACGGTGCATAAAGAGCCCCAGGGGGGGGTGGGGGGGGGCAATAAAGTGCAATAAAGTGCATCTATGCATCATAAAAAAGTGCTCCGGGGGGTTAATAGGCCTTTTGAATTTGAATATCAAGGTAAACTGTATTTAATTTGTCTTCCGGGAAACATGCAAGTATCTTCTGTTGCTTCCGAAGGGCAGTACTAAATGGGAAAAAATATATATTAACAAAAGAATTAAAATTTGGACATCTTCATCCTGTTCAAAAGTTTTCACCCTCCGGCTCTTAATGCATCGTGTTTCCTTCTGGAGCATCAGTGAATGTTTGTACCTTTTTTAATAGTTGTGTTTGAGTCCCTCAGTTGTCCTCAGTGTGAAAAGATGGATCTCAAAATCATACAATCACTGCTGGAAAGGGTTCAAATATGCAAAAGATGCTAAAAAACAGAAGATTCTGCAGAACCTGGAGGATTTTTCTGAGGAACAGTGCTCAGTTTAACTGTTCAGAAGGGACTCATGAACAACCATCACAAAACAAAACAAAAAAACATAGATCATCCAGGTAACCACACACAGTGTTAAGAACCAAGGGCTCCCAAACTTTTGAAGGGGAATATTTTAATAATTTAAGCTATTTGTGGACTATATGTAAACATTTTTTATGTAAAATATCTTACTCAGGACAGTACTAAATACTAATAAATAATATGCATTCTGCAAAGGGTTCCCAAACTTTTGCATGTCACTGTAAATGAAAAAAAAGTACGGACTATAAATGAATAAAATCTTTAACCAATGTCAAAATTACATCTATTTCTGCACAATGTAATATGATTCCCAAATTCGCTTCTAGCATTTCAAACTGATTACTGATTATATATTATATAATATAGTATGTCTGTGCATCCCTAGACTCAATAAGTAATGCAGCTCATAATAATAATAATAATAATAATAATAATAATAATAAATAATAATAATAATAATCCATGTACATTAGATTTGAGGTCATCTATCCCCTAATGCACTCCTAAAAAAAAAAAAACAATTAGGGCTAAACAAAACTGTTGTGTATATACATGCATTTCTTTATATTATTTTTAAAATATATTTTAAATTATTTTTCAACCATTAGCAGACATGCACACATTCCAAATATAAATGCTTTTCTATTCCAGGACAGAAGTAAGTAAATAAATAAATACATAAATAATGATGTATCCTTCACTACATTGATTTTCATCCAGTCAGTTGCTCCCTACAATAAGAATGCTCCACCCTCAAATAACACAAGTAACTGGCTTGCATGTAGCAAATCACATACATGGCTGTGATTCAACTTAGTTTACTGGCTATTTGGAGAGAAAAAGAATTCCAGCCAAAAGGAAATGTGTCAAGTCATTTAATGGAGCCTGTGAGAGCAAACCATTTATGTGATTTCAGTCCATTCAAATAGAATTTAAGAAAAATTAAAGTTGTAAACCAGGCATGTAGAAATATCAACACAGTTTAATGTGCTTCTAGTCACAGTAAATGTAAATCAGCCAAATAGGTCAATTGCTATTCCCAAAACTGTGAAATCAACAATTACCTTTTTTTCTGGTACAGCTTTGTAAGAAAGCCCAAGGGCACGATGTAACAAAATAAAATCTAATAAAAGGCATATTTGAAACTAGAGCTATCAGAAAACAAGGTATTTTAATAAGAAACAGTCAAAGCATTATCTTATTAAAGCACTAGCAAGGCCTGCCACTGCACACTAATACAATTCATCACACAGGCCAACAAACAACATGTGCCCACTGGGCTGGTTTTGGGGATTTAAATGGAGCCTCATATTTCATCATTATGTCACCCAGTGAATAAAAACATCTTGGAGAGGCATTTAAGCTGAGAGGAGGAGTTCACAGAGGGGAGGGCGTTCAATTGATAAGAAGAGGAAGTGAATGGACTGAAGAGCAAAGGTATGGAAAATTGCCTTTCAAGTTGTTTCAGTCAGGGTGATCTTGTCCCCGAGCTTTGAGTGCTAAAGGCCTTATCTTCAGGATGAGCTTGAGAAAGAGCCTCCCCCCGCTAAGGCTCACTATCTGGGGCTAAACGCAAACAGATTTGGCCTTTTTGCTGGAGACCATGTGGAGAGGACCCCACGATAGAGGTTTGCCTTTGAAAGGCCGCGCTGAGCAGGCATAGCTGTGCATTCGTCTGTAAATTTAGATCAAATAGTGAGGAGGAAGAAAGGACACACGTTGCACACATGTTGAGCCTTGGTGCTTATGTGGGCAATGTGAGTTTGAGTTTGGCTTATGCCATTTTTCTCCTCCCCCTCATCATTTTCTGTCCTTCTGTCCTCCTTCCAAGTCTCGCTGCTTTGTTTATCTGACGTGAACGTTTACACGGCGTGCACCTCGCGTATTTGATTACGATATCAAAAGTGAAAGTAGCTCGTGGGCGTGATCAAATTTAAAATAATTAGATCTGACAAGAAAGACTGGACATGGCATTGGTTTCATGCAGATTACTTTAACACAGGATATTTGTTTTCAATAAGACTTACTTCAAGCAGACATGTCAAGCTTTCTATAGATATATCTCTCACGGCTCTGTGTCGAGTATTCGCTGAATTTCAGTTCATTTTAGTGACGCATTTCTAAATGATGATCACGAAGACCAACGCGGCAGGCTGCACACCCTGTTTGTTTTCTTTATTTCGCAAACCACAGTGTGTTGTTGTTATTATGAGTGTATGCAAATAAAAGTAGACCCTTTACAGATTCTACCGATGTATTGCTCTTATCTGTACGATCAAATATGTCAGAGTAATTAAAGTTCTTTTAGGCGTTCTCAGAAAAACTGCCACAAACCGCCCGGCACGTTTTTCGACCCCAGAGGGTTAATATGTACCCAAAAATGAAAAAAAAAAAAAAAAAAAAAAAAGCCATAGGCATATACTACAATAATACTGACTAATACAATCGGAATTATATTAAAAAAATGTCCTTACTCTTCAAATGGCAGTGAATGGCTATTGAGATTTTGAAGTCCAATAAAGTGCATCTATGCATCATAAAAAAGTGCTCCGGGGGGTTAATAGGCCTTTTGAAGCAAACTGATGTTTGTGTGCATCAAAAATACCCTTCATTAAAACTTTATAAACCATAATCTAGGGTAAACTCTAGTCAGAATATGCTATTCCTGCAAGAACTTGCGAAAAGTTTTGTTTACAGCACAGGAAATGCAGTCCAAAATGCAGTTTAAATGCAGCTTCAGATGGCTCTAAACGAACCCAGCTGAGGAATAAGGGTTTTATCTAGCAAAACAATTGGTTAATTTATAAAAAAAATCAAAACTTACAAATTAAATGCTTTTTAAACTTAAATGCTTCAAAACTGTCCTAAATCGCTGCAGAAGAACCGACCCAGTGTTTACAAAGTGAACATGCAAAGAAGGTCAAATGCCCTTTACAAAAGAAGGTAAAACAGCGATGCAGCATGATTTTGAAGTTTGAGGAGAAATTGAGATGGGAGTTTTAGACATACCCTGACTGTATTGAACCGGAAAAATCAGAGTTCACACAGACCTAGACAAGAAGAGTGTTTGAGGTTAAAAAGTTTGTAAATTGTAAATGTAAAAAAAAATGATCAGCTCGCTAGATAAGACCCTTCTTCCTCGGCTGGGATCGTTTAGAGCCATTTGAAGCTGCATTTAAACTGCATTTTGGAAGTTCAATCTCAGGGGCACCATAGATGTCCACTATATGGAGAGAAATCCTGAAATGTTTCCCCCCCCAAAAAAAGAGAGAAAGACATGGGGTGAGTACATTATCTGTAAATTTTTGTTCTGAAAGAGAACTATTCCTTTAACCCCCCAGGATAATGTGGAGTGCTTTTTATGATGGAAGAATGCATTTTATTTTGCTTCAAAATCTCAACATTCACTGCCATTATAAAGCTTGGAAGATCCAGGACATTTTTTAATATATCTCCAATTGAATTCATCTGAAAGAAGCAGTCATGTACACCTAGGATGACTAAAGGGAGAGTAAGTCATGGGGTAATTTTCATTTTTGGGTGAACTATCCTTTTAAATAAGGTACAAATGTATACCTTTAGAAAGCGTAGTGCCCCAGGGACAGCTTTTGTACCTTTTTTTTTTTTTTTGAGAGAGTGCAGGTACAGCATGCTTCGGTGCCGTCATGCAATGTGTGTATCACAGTAGGACAAGATGTGCAATAACACCCTGAGAGGCCGACAGAAGCCCACATAGGGTGAGTGGAATCAGTGTGGCCTCCTCCACCGGAAGCCCATTTCCGGGTAGGCAGGTGGTCCCTAGCGGGGTTAAGTGGAGGTGTGCTATCTAACCATCAGGACAAGCGTCTCCTCCGGCTAAGCACCACTTTGAGATAGAAATAGATCCACTGTTGTTTTCTCACCTTTGAATAAAGGAGAGCGCACTCCTGCTCAGGTGTAAACTTGATTGCCGCAAGCACGAGGATTAATGTAAGATTCATTGTGTTTGGAGACAGTAATTGAACATACTGAGAACGTATTTGGCACGTTTCATTTTTAACTTGAGGGAAGAACCATGCTGTTTATGTTCTGATGATGTTTTTGGGCTATATTATACATGGAAATATATAGTATATGTATCTGTTACCAGGGCTTTTATAAGAAAAGCCAGAATTTGGTCCCAAACTAGCTAACCCTTTTCAATCTGCAACCCTGTTAACCATGTTTTTGGTTTGTTTTTTTTTTCTATCAACTGATTGATTGACAGATTGATGCATGCTTTCTTTTTTATCTATTCAAGTTTAATAAATTATATAGAGTTTTAAATGTGATGTAAATTTCTTTCTTTATTTCTTAAAAACGTTTATTATTTTTTTCTTATGAAATGTATCTATTTTAGTTCAATAAATGACATAGGATTTTAAAAGTAATGTAGTTTTTTAAATATTGCACTTAAAATGACTTATTTTTGCTTTTTAATTTTTCAAATTTATTTCAGTTCAGCAAGTTACATAGAATTTTACATGCAATGTAGTTTCTTTCTTTCTCTCTAGAAAACTCAAAATGGATTTTTTTAACTACATCTAGAAAGAAAGAAAGCAGCTCATATCAATTTTAAGGTTAGCCCTCATTTCACTGATACTATATTAAACAAGAACAAAAATTCTTCCAGTCCTGTTTTGTACCCTATTCATGAAAAACACCTTGAAAGTGATGATCTGCATCTTGTATGCTAGGCCAATTCTTTCAGGAAGCCAGTGCATTCATGCATCTTATTGAAGTCTGCAGAACTTGACTGAAAACTGATCTTGAACTTTATCATCTGTGCATTCACCCAGAACAGAAAAGCCTCATTCAGTCCAACGATAAGAGAAATTCTGAGCGCAATATGGCGATACATAGCGTGCCAATAAACAAGGTCATCACTGTGACCCATACAGTTGGCAGACATACAACATTTACACAAATGACTAAAGTGAACACGAATGTTGGAATCAAAAGAGACTGTGACCTGCCACCTTCCAGCAAAGATTTCACAAGAAGAATAGGATAATGGATTGGTTTTAACCACAGGAAACTTTTAATACTGTAAAACTGTTATTGAAACAAAGTTTCAATAGCCCCTTCGATCAAGCATTGCTTCTTGTTTCTAGGGTTACAGCAAGTGTCTACAGTTCTTTATTGTGTCACATGGGTGAGACAATGGCTCTCTGGGACAGTGAAGATCCTTTCATCTCTTTTATGGACCTTTTTTTTTTTTTTCCTTTACTTTTTCTGTTTCCCTCCTTCATGTCTCTATTTTCTTCACAGCAAGGTCAAGGCAATAGGCAGCGGTGCATGTCTCGCACCTCCGGTGCCAGAGTTTCAGCACACTAAGCCTTCAGAGAATCAGTCTGGAAAAAAAAAAAAAACAGACAGGATAGTGTGCCTAGCAAGCTGCAGGTGTTACCCGTGATGAACATCAATTTAGCCATCAAGACGAGTTCATCAAGTTTCTTTCTGGTGCTAAATTAACCTCCCAGCAGATCAATGATGCCCAAAGAATCACAATTTAGATGATTATTAATTAGCGGTGTGGCGTTCTTCCAATAACACACTCGAAATAGGCGCATAGGAGAGCCGGTAATATTATATTGTTTCTGCGGTTTTCCTTTTAGTCTGGAAGATCAGAGCACAGAGTCAGATGTGCCAGACAAAAAGCTCAGCTTGTGAGAAAAGGGAGGTCAAAGAGCCAATGACACATGGCGACCCGCTAAACAGCTTAATTTAACCTCAACGGGAAACAGGCTCTTTCCTGGAGAGAAAAGCGATTAGGGGAGGAAGCAGCACCTCTGACTTTCCTTAATTCAAATCTTTCATTCATTCCAATTAGCCTATTCCCCAGGCCCTTCACACTACATTCAGCCTGTCAATCTGTCTGCATTATGCTCGCACAAAGAGTTCTCATACTAACAGCAAATGCCACAGTTTTAAAGCTCTGGCCATGAAGCAATTCAAGGATTCTAGGAATTTTCCTAGCACTGATGTTCTCTATAAAAGGTTTATATGTATAAATTATCATCTTTGCTACAAGTTCATAAGACTCGTCCATACGACTTTTATGCAAGCCATAAACAACTTTTATAGTTGAGGTCAAAAGTTTACATCCCCTTTCAGAATCTGCAAAGTGTTAATTTATTTTACCAAAATAAGAGGGATCACAAAAATGCATGTTATTGTTTATTTAGTACTGACCTGAATAAGATATTTCACATAAAAGATGTTTACACAGTCCGCAAGAGAAAATAATAGTTGAATTCATAAAAATGCCCCTGTTCAAAAGTGAATGATCCACAGCTGTTTTTTTTTTGTTTTTTTCTGTGATATTTCATGAGTCCATTGTTTGTCCTGAAGTTAAACTGCCTGTTGTTCTTCAGAAAAATCCATCAGGTCCCACAAATTATATGGTTTTCCAGCTTTTTTGTGTATTTGAACACTTTCCTACAATGACTATATGATTTTGAGATCCATCTTTTCACACTGAGAACAACTGAGGGACTCGTATGCAACTATTTCAGAAGGTTTAAACACTCACTGATGCTAAAGGAGGAAAAATGTTGCATTAAGAGCCGGGGGTGAAAACTTTTGAACAGAATGGAGATGTGTACATTTTTCTTATTTTGCCTACAGAAGTTGCATGTTTCCCAGAAGACAAAATCATTTAAATGTACCCTGATCTTCAAATTTAAAAAGTTTTCACCCCCTGGCTCTTAAAGTGTTGTGTTCACTTCTGGAGCATTAGTAAGCGTTTGAACCTTCTGTTATAGCTGCAAATGAGTCCCTCTGTTGTCCTCAGTGTGAAAAGATGGATCTCAAAATCATACAGTCATTGTTGGAAAGGGTTCAAATACACAAAAATGCTGGAAAACCAAAGAATTTGTGGGACCAGAGGATTTTTCTGAAGAACCAGCAGGCAGTTTTACTGTTTAGGACAAACAAGGGACTCATGAACAACTATCACTAAACAAAAAAACAGCTGTGGATCATTCAGGTAACAACACAGTACTAAGAATCTTAATACTTTTGAACAGGGTGATTTTTAGATATTCAACTATTATTTTCTCTTGTGGACTAAATGTAAACATCTTTTATGTGAAATATCTTATTCAGGTCAATACTAAAACAAAAACATTAATTTTGTACAATCCCTCATATTTTGGTGAAATAATTAACTTTTTGCAGATTCTGAAAGGAGGATGTAAACTTTTGACCTCAGCTGAATATATACACATTTTGCAGTTGTGGTCACTATAAAAAATGATTCAAAAAATTACTTCAAAAATTCATACTTTTGTATTCCATGGATAAAAACAACAACATATCAGTTTGGAATGATATGAAGGAGAGTTATAAAATATATATATTAAGGTTAACTGTTCCTTGAAGAACACTATTTAAGATTCCAAACTCCAGTAGCCTGCAAATAATCTATGTCTACAAATCACTCGATTTTAGCAGGATATGAAATGAATTTCATCCATTATCACACGTTTGAGATCTTCACCTCAATTGAGAGACCTAAAATACTGTCCGAGACTCCGGAGACGTCTTTATGAATGCTGTGTGTGTCATCTTCTCGCCTCCCTTGTTGCACCTCTAAACGCAAAAGCAATTTCCTTCCAGGATCCTGAAGAAAAAGCGAGAGAACTTGACCTTTACTCTGACAGAAATTTCCTTTCAAGTAAACAGGCTTCTCACCACCAACCTGTGACAGAGGCTCACATTTATCACCAGCGCTGATAAAATCTGCTCGGACCTGAGGGAGAACGCTTTCCCAGCTGCTCACCAAAATACTCCACTCTGAGACCTTCAAGACATTCGAACCAAAAGAATTCTACGGATACGGACATTTGCACTGTAATGTCCACAACAATCACATTTTGTTTTTACATTTAGTTATTTAGTTAAAACTGGTTTCTTTGAAATGCACTGAAACAGACAATGCCCTACTTTTGGTCAGCAGCATCAGCCATTTGGATTTTAGGACAGATCCAGTGGACTGTTTAAAAGCAAAATGGGACAGGCCTCTACGGTCCACTCTCTCAGCAGCACACGTAATAACCGCTGTGTTCGCGGTAGCTGCATACTCCAGGCTATGGACATTATTCCACCTTTGTAATGTAAAGCACATCTTAAAATGCAATTGCCTTTGCCGGCGACAACAGCGGGGGGCAAAATAAAGGCCTTAACAGGTCAAAGAACTCCAGAGGGACTTCATTCACCTTGCAAGGGCACTGAATTTATGGGATCTCTAGACCATAAACGCAAACTCTTTGGTCTGGAATAAACAAGCTTGCGCTGCTCTGAATAAATAAACGGTGGAAACCGTTTTAGTTCAGCTTTCAGTATCGCTAAAAACTAGGTAACAAGGTTGCTAACTAGATTCAATGCATCAGTAAAAACCAGTGACCTTATTTTCAAGCACACTATGGGGACAATCTAAATGTAATATGTAATATGTGCAATAAAACATTCACTTTTACACACAATTGCTTTGGAATCTATATCATTCTGTTCAATGAAACAGTTGTGAAGGACGTTCGCATCTCTGGAGATAATAGTTTTAAAATTTCAACTCTGAATAACACTGAAACTACCAGATTTAATTGGCAGACTTCCTGAGAAGTTGAGATGTCAGGTGACATAGATAGTTTATTCAAAACTATCTGTATTCGATTTTACATTTTTTTTTTTACAAGGTTGCACTTGGTGGTTGCGCATGCATCCATCTGTGTCTATCACAAGGCAGCGGGCCCAAAACGAATAGCACATTCAAAACGCGAGGTCTTCTTTTTATACAGGGGCAAATTCAATTTGATCACAGGGATCAAAGGAAGGCCATGACCTGCCAGCATTTACAAGATTTCAAATAATTCACTTTTCCACCACAGCATTATAAATTAGCTTGTCATACAGACTGGTCAAAACACAAGCCCTGTAGGAACCTTGGCTCAGGGATATTCATTTAATATTTTCTATGAAATACGAAGACTTCTGCCCTTCAGACATATTCCAAAGCAGTTTGACTGGCTAATCATTCTAACCTTCTATAAAATGAATGTATTTAATTGTGCAGAGAATTACGTTCATATGCAGCAGGTAAATCTTTAATTATGCTCCTCAGATGAAAAGATTAAATAGGCAGTCATAAGGTAATATAGTGTAAGTGTCGCGGTGATATTCACTCCATGATCACAGATTCTATTAATAGACGTTTCACATTCGCAGAAGGTTTCTTTGAAAGTGTAATCCAGTAAAGTCACTCCCCTGCGGTATCCACAGCTCTGTGGATATAAATATATTTTTTCTTTTTTAATATCTTATTATATTTGTCTTTTTCTTAGCACACATATCTAGTTCATCATCAGGTTATCAGATTGGAAGCTACATTCATACTTTACCATAAGGCCGCCTACGGGTTCAGGATAACTAGTTTCATTTCCGAGCACTAACAGTGGATGGACATGAATGTCTTTTGTGGAAATGTCTTGGCATTAGAGAACATGTACATTGGGGACGTTAAGCTCTAGGAATCCCTGCTTCAAACCCAGACAGAGAGACTAAGCCATTATGAGATTTTCTGAATCATTCACTAACAACGACAATGAACAGCCTATTTATTGTAATAAAGACAGTTCTGGGAAAAAAAATGCAGTTTCACCTCCCTCTATCAAATATGTTCTTTAACTAACGGCAATGGTTGTTAGACAGACAGTAGACAGTAATGCACTGATCTGTCATGTTTATCCTGACTTCATATAAGAAACCTGCTTTAAATTCAAAATTTCTACTTTTAAAATTCACTTTTACATGGTGTTTGCATATAAAATGGACACAACCACCCTACAATGATAAAAAAATCCATTCACTCCTTTTTTTAATCCCCCAAAAAATATATAATCTCAATTATTAAGCCGTTTTGATTTTCTGAGCATTATGACATCACATTGCTCAGGCCCCGCCCACAGCAGTTCATGGACTGGCCCTCATTAACATATTTCCACCCTCAGCTAGTTGTACGCTGTCCGCCATTTTCTCCACGCTCAATCAGCTGTAGAGACAACAATGTCTCGTAAGCAATGCAAGTGTTTTGTAGTTGGATATAAAAGAGAATAAAAATATATATAAAAGAGTCTTCATTTTCTTTCGAAATCAGAGCCACCAAGGATGCAGTGGATTAGTTTTGTTTTCAATAATAACGCAACACAGAAACACAAAAAAAAAAAAAAAAATGGAAGAGAGGGGCGGGGTGATCAGTAGCTCATTATCATTTAAAGATACATGCACCAAAATGGGTCACTGTTAACAGAGCTGTTTTTGACAAGGTAAAAAGGTGTTGTTTTACATGACCATTGAGGACTTTTAACCAAAGTATGTTGCAGACATTTCATGAAGACCTTAAAAGATCATACTAACTTGTGGAAAATGGGCATCCGATGTCCTATGTCAGATGTTGTTTACACTTCTTAAGTATTAAGATTTTGAAAAGTGTATAATTTATGAATCACCAAGGATAGACCTAGTCGGCTCACGATTTTGAAAGAGATGTGCACCAATGCATCAGAAAAGGTAGCCAAGACTTACCTAAATAGGATTTTTTTTTTTTTTTTTTTTTATAAAGAGACAGATTTAGCCTTAAAAGATGTTTATTTGAATGGAAGCTTTAGGGACATTCAGCAATCTGGTCATCCTCGGCTGAACTAGCTGAGAAGTCATATGCAAAATAAAACACAGATTAGCACTGGGCTTTAGCTCAAATGTGTATCTATGTTTATTTGTGCATCTTCAAACTCTAAAACAGGAGAAGTTTTATTAAAATCGGCCTGTGTTCTCCATGAATACTTTTAAATGGGAATGTGAAACTACACTTTAAATATTTTCACTATAAATACATGCTTTCAACCAGAAGAAAACAAATGCTTTGAAAAGTCTGGTACGGTCACATAAAACCAAGTCTCTTTGAAAAGAGAAAACCACAGAGAGCATTTAATATAAAAAGCTCATTTTCTAATTCAGCAAATCACACTTAATTGCAAGCTTAAACGAGGACAACAGTAGAGCTCAAATTCATGAGGACCCATATCAATTACATCAATTATTCAATTATCAAAATGCCCCACCGAAGACATTCGAAACCTTTATCTAAATGTAAAAAGCAGATGTTTTTTCTCTCTCTCTTTAGCAAACAGAAAACAAAAAGCAGTGATATACCTGTCAGAATAATGGACGTAGCAGTGGTGGGAAGGAATAATGATGAAATTGAGCATCCTACCTTCTCAGTTAACAACCCAAAGGGGATGCTAAGATTTTGCGTAGCGGGAAAAAGCCCCTTCCCTCTCTCTCAATCACACTGACTAATTACCAAGCAAATGCAGTTAGTCACGTATAATGGCAGAACTGAGTGAATGGAGCCTCATAAGACAGCTGGACTATTGCCCTCAAGGACATGAACCGGAGTTCTCTTCTCCAGACGCCATGAATACAAACCTACGCAGAGACATGCCGAGCCTATAAAGTTTGTTTGTGGGTATTTAGTATCCCATCTTGGCTAGACTGAACTTGTGAGCTTTTTTCCAGCTGAAGGTCAGGGATGGGGTAAACGGTCATTTGGAATGAAAATCAAGCCATTCACTCTTTCCTTTATTTTTCACTGAGGACTTGCAGCTTTTGATGTTTGCCTACAAAACCTCAATTACAAACATCAGGAAGAGAGAATCTGATTATAAAATTTCTCTAGCCACCTGCAGTAACATAACAGGATGTGTAAAATGGGTTTACCTGTTACATTAAAATATAGCTTTCCTCTGGGTTTATAGCAGATGATGCAAGGTGACCTGTGTTAGATAACTTACTTTTCAAAGGGAATGAGATCAAAGGCAGGATCTGATCTTGTCAGCTTACATACTGTAACAAAACACCAGGATTTTCACTGTCACTGATTTTTATATAACTCCAGTTACATAAGCCATGTCAGGGATATTGCGTCCAAGCGAGGGAGGCAGTAGCACTTAAAAAAAAAAAAAAATTGGGATATGTATAAAACAAAATAAATGGTATGAATCTATGAAATATAATATATGACAACTGTATGACAACCATTCACTACAGAGTTTCTACACATGCTCTAAATGAACACTGTCCAAACACGTGATGGAAGGCGTTGTCTCTTCATCTATATAACTGGCTTATAAATCCAAATGGGTGAAAACGATGGACCAAAAGAGTACTGATTCTGCACTAGACAAATTTTTGTCCATCTACAATAAGAACGTCCAACCTACTAATACCTGCAATGGTCTAGCAAGCAGCAAATCATGGACCATGCTGTGGTGTAATTTAAATCTATTAAAAGGAAGGGAGGGGTGGAACTGAATGGATGGACGGAATTGGATGGATGAACAGGTGACGGACAGAATTGGACAGGATTGGACGGGAGGGATAGATGGACGGGATTGGACAGGATGGATAGACGGAACTGGACGAATGGACGGACGAATGGATAGAATTGGACAGACTGAACAGGATTTGGACGGATTTGGTTGGGAGGGATGGACTGGAAGGATGGAATTGGACTGGATAGATGGATGGATGAACGGACGGAATTGGATGCGATAGATGGACTGGATGGATAGGATTGGACAGGATGGACAGCAGACGGAAGTGACAGAATTGGATGGGAGGGAGGGATGAACGGGATGGATGAATGGATGGGATTGGACTGGTTGGATGGACTGGATGGATGGGATTGGGACGGATTGATGGGATTGGACAGACAGATGGACGGATGAATTGGACAGGATTGGATGGGAGGAAGGGAGGGATGTATGGACTGGATGGACGGGACAGGATAGGATGGATGGATGGGATTGGACAGGATGGATGGATGGATTGACAGGATCGGACAGATGGATGGATGGACGGATGGATGAAAAGCATTACCTTTGCTGTCATCTAAAACTTTTAATGTTAAAGGGGACATCAGGTGCAAAATTCACTTTTACATGGTGTTTGCATATAAATGTGTTTTAGCATTGTGTGGACACAACCATCCTACAGTCATAAAAATCCATTCACTTTTAATTCCCAAAAAACCTAAACAGTCTTGATTATCATTTTGATTTTATGACCAGTATGACGTCAAACTGCTCTTGTATGATATCATATTGCTCAGTCCTTGCATACGACCACTGACAGATTGTCCCGTATTAGCATATTTCAGCCCTTAGCCAGTTGTATGCTGTCCACCATTTTCTCCACACTCGAGCAGCTGTAGCGACAACAATGTCTCACAAGCAATGCAGCTGTTTTGTATTTGGTTGTAAAAGTGAACATAATGGGCATCCAATGTCCCCTTTAAAAAAAAACCTTGCCCTCCATTTACTACACAATAAGTCGGCAGCTACTCATAGTTCACACAGACTTTAACCATTAAACAGTGAAACATCGCCAATGTTGCCTAGTTCTACCTATCATACTATCCAAGAGGTGAAACTAATCAGAAAGCTCTTTGAATAAATGCCTTGTATTTATGTTTCCAGTCGACAATAAAGAATAAATCCAAGGAACAGGAGCGGCGATCATGTGACCCAAATGAAATCCCCAGGTGAAGCTGATGTAAGGACGCTCTCTGTGGCGAGCAAGAGCCTCTTTCTCTTGATTTAAAGGACTCTCCATTAGCTGTCGCACCACTAGGGCGTCCGTCAGCTTGATTGCACATCAGATTCATAAAAAACAGCAGAGAAGTGTGAAGTGGGCATTCCTATGTCCCTGTGCAATAGCATCACAGGTTTCCAGAGGCATATTAGGATAGCGGCACTATTTTAGCGTGACACTCGAGCAATCTCCCAGCTCAGCTCCACAGACCTGAGAGGATTACCTGGGAAAAAGGAGGATTTCTATTTGCATGATAACTGCTGAATCTAGTCTGCTTTATTCTTTATTAGTTACAGTAAGTCCTTCTTTCATTAAATGACACAGTCAGAAAGGGCTGTGCAAAGGCTGTGACGTACCCGTTGGAAGCATAAGCCCGACGCACACACACACACAGACGCACAGTCAATGTCATCTTTAATGAACTTCAGGTCATATCAAATCAACTGAGTCTCAAGTCATAAACTTTTATGATTAGTAGAAATAGATCATCCACAGCAGATGAGCTGCAGTGTTTTCTCTGCACTGTCATTCCCATGCACAGCACAGCATCTCTCATCTCACAGATCTGAGTGTGCAGCTTTTCAATGCAGAGAAAAAGGGACTAAAACGTCAAAAGAGTAAAAACCGTTATGACCATTAAAATAAAGAGATAGTTTACCTCAAAATTAAGATAATTTCATCATAGACTCATGTAATATCATTCCAACCTGTATGATTTTTTGCTTTTATGGAACACAAAAGCAGATATTTTAAAGAATGTGCTGGTCACACTTTTTCATACACTTCAGATCAGAACTCGAACTTTCAAGCTTCAATGGCATGCAAACCCACTTTTCAAGCCATATGATAAATGATGCATGATTTTTTGAGAGGAAAAGAAGAAAATCATTATTCACTAAAAAAAGTCATTATTCACTAAAAATGTTGATATCTACACCATTCCACACCATTTTTGGTGCATTACGTACTAAAAAATTTTCACTCAGAAATTGCTAGTAAATTTCATATATTAAAAAGAAAATAGTCATTTTAGTCTTTTTACTTCAAAATGTAATTCAATGTGTTACTTGCTGTTTTGGAATGTGCTGTTCACAAGTCACATCAACCACTTTTATGATGCTGTTTCATCCATAGTGAACTTTAAAAAAAAAAAAAAGCTTCAGTCACCATTCATTGTAATCTTCATTTTTGAGTGGCACATACCTATAAGTAGACCAAATACTATTATATTGATTTATAAAATCGTAATGTTGAAACACTGATCTCATTGAGATAATGGAGGGCTAACGGATTAAAGACTAGTAGATTATACTATGCCATTCTTTTCTCCTAATCTCATTTCACAGGAGACCTCAGCTGGAGGAGATGTTTTTCACTTCAGAGAAGCTCCACACGGCCCCCGTCTACACCGAGGAAAAAATGAAGCAAATAAATAAGAAGAAAATCGAATCCTTTCAGCCCTCACAGAAGTGCAAAGCAATGAATCAGCAAAATAAATTCTCTCCGGAGATAAACAAACATGATATTTCAGGGGCCAGAGAAGACTAGCTGGTCTCATAAAGTTCATTGGGTCCACCGACCATAAACGCAGCCAGCTATTCAGTCTCAGAGCATCCACAGTAACAAGTATAGCATCTCCAATAACAAATACACCTCGATGCACAGAGGCCTATTAAATCTGGACCCTAAAATGGCCTGACTTAAATAGACAGCTGACTCCAGGGTTATACATCCTCTGGTGTCCTGATACAACAAATACCGGTGATCCATATGAACAATATGCATGAAGAAGTCTTGGTGAATGAATAAATGAAACAAATGGTGGGTTATGCAGAAATGGGCACTCTGTGTTCAAGAAAATCTGGCAAACAAAAACACATTCTCAAAGATATTTGCTGAAAACAATAAATCTAATAAAAGAAAATTCATTTTGGCATCTCAATTTCTATTATCTCAAAATAATTAAATCTCACTTTTTCTAAATAATTCAGTAACCTCCACAAAGTTGTCAGTAGTAATTGGAATTTAAAGCAGCAGTAGCAGATTGTCTCCAGGCAGAGAATTAGGCCCAGAACTACTTCTTGGCTGATGGTTTTGTCTTTATTAGTCTAATTCATTTGGATTGTTTTCAAACATGGCTGACTCATTTTTTGACAAGGTGTAATTAATTACTATGCAAATGGTTTCAAGCAACACCCTCTCATTTTGGCACAAACAGGCGGCGTCTCCGTCTAGGTTTTGGAATGTCATCAGAAAAACTAAAAAACGAATAAGAAGCAGGAAAAAAAAAAAAGAGCTTTGCTCGAGTGTAGGCAATCATGTGGAGAACTTGACTTCACAATGACATTTCTCCAAGAGATAAAAGAGCAATAATAGGACACAAGGCTGCAACACCTGCTGGTCCAGGTGCGGAGCCATGTGTTTTGAAGACTTCATATTGAAAAGTCTCCATCTCTGTGTTCTCTCAGGGAAATATAATTTAAATGTAATTCAGTAAGAAATTCTGTCCCACACACGCATACACACGCACATTCCAACACCTACCCCTCACAGAAAACTTTCTGCATTTTTAGTTTCAAAACACTTTATTCTGTATGATTTATAAGCTTGCTTCCACATTGGGACCTAAAGAATATCCCCACAAGGTCAAAATTTACTGGTATTACCAGGGGCAGGCGAGAGATGTTGGAATATCGTCTCTATCGCGGTTACACACTCACGTGACACTGCTGTGATGCATGCTCACAAAAACATACTTGTTTGTATGCATTTTTAAGCATTGCGGTTTAAAAACGATTGATTTTAAGATGTTAAAATGCAAAAAGCAGTAAAAGAGAACTCATTTCGCCATATGCGTGAACTGTCTGAGAGGCACTCGCACATGAAACCGGTGCTCATACAGTGTGAAAGTACTGAATTATTTTTGAGTTATTTTTGGTGATTTACAGGCAATGAACGGTTAAATATACACACTTGTTTGTGTCAAAATAGCTGTCTTTGCAAGTGTCCTCGTTAACACAGTAAAAGGTCTTAAGTGAGAGCAAACAGCTGAGAAAGAAAACGCGTGTAACAGTATATTGGATCCGGGCAGCTCTTAAAGTGACAGCAGTTTAATATTCCTGCCGTCTGTCGTTCATATTAATCAAACAACAATTTGTAACTTTAATAAGAAGAAATATCTATTTAATTTACACAGTGTAGAATATGCAGTGTTTTTACACATTTGATTACACACAGAAAAAAAATGGTGCTTCAGCGGTTCTTTGGTGTGATTGTGGTGCTATATAGCACCGTTAGTGTATAAAGAACCGGTCAATCCCCTGTCTGGTTCTTCAGCGGTTCTTCAGTGGTTCTTTGGGGTCGTTAAGGTGCTATATAGCACCACTGCCATACAAAGAACCTGTTAAGCCTCTGAATTTGACAAAGGTGCCATATAGCACCTTTTAAAATAGGTGCTATATAGCACTAAAAGTGGTTCCCCTATGATTACGAACCAAAGAACCACTTTTAGTGCTATATAGCACCATTTGTTTTTAGAGTGTACTTTATACAATGTATGCATTTCTTATTTATTTGTTGTACTGTTTATTCTGATTTAATCACTGACCTTTTTTTATTTAGGTAGTAGCTAGCAGCTAGCTAGTATTTTCTTTGTTTTTGTTTTTTTTGTTTTTTGTGATGTTGACACTGGACAAGAATTCTGAAATGGTTATGGTGTCAAAAATGTTGATATCATAAAGACCTTATTTAAAGCAAAAATAACTATATCATTATATATTTCGTTACCGTGAGATAAAACTACTCAAACTACCCACCCCTAAGTACTACTATACTTGTGGGGACATTTGGACCCCATAACGTAGTGAATTCCAGTACACACACACAACACACAAGTTTGGAATAATTACGGTTTTTAATGTTTTTGAAAGAAGTCTCTTATGCTGACCATTTATTTAATTTAATAATAAAAAACTCCAGTCCTCAGTGTCACATGATCCTTCAGAAATCATTCTAATATGTTGATTTGTGACCTGGGACCACAAAACCAGTCATAACGGTCACTTTTTTGAAATTGAGATTTATACATCATTTGAAAGCTGAATAAATAAGCATACCACTGATTTGTTAAGATAGGACTTTGGTTGAGATACAACTATTTGAAAATCTGGAATCTGAAGGTGCAAAAAAAAAAAAAAAAGAAAATCACCTTTATTGTTGTCCAAATAAAGTTCTTAGCAAATGCATATTACTACTCAAAAATTAAGTTTTGATATATTTACAGTAGGAAATTTACAAAATATCTTCATGGAATATGATCTTTACTTAATATCCTAACGATTTTTGGCACAAAAGAAAAATTGATAATTTTGACCCATACAATGTATTTTTGGCTATTGCTACAAATATACCCATGCAACTTATGACTGGTTTTGTGGTCCAGGGTCACATTTGGTGCTTTGCCATTAAAGGCATGGAACACATTTTACAATAAACTAAAAACAAAACAAAACAAAACAAAAAAAAAAGAAAAAAAGAAAAAAAAAAAACATTTCTGTTTTTTACTGCATTTTGATCAAATAAATGCAGGCTTGGTGAGATAATTCTTTCAGAAAACTTAAAATACCTTAAAAACCCATTACTCTAAACTTTTAAACATTAATGTAACCAAGTAAGTGACAGAGACATTTTTAATGTTCATAAAGCTTTCAGATAAATATTAAAACAAAAATCCTGATTAAAAATCCAAAATTAAAACAAATTACATATTCATTCATTTACATATGGGTTGAGTTTGACTCTGAAAAAGCTTTAGCAACATTTGTTTTGCAACTTAATTGGATATTTTGTGACCACGTTAAATTTCATTTATGTTTTTAAGCATGACATAAGTGTTTTAATAGGTTAGTTCACTTAAAAATGACAATTCTGTCATTAATTACTACCTCATGTCATTCCAAACCAGTAAGTCCTTCATTCATCTTCAGAACACAAATTAAGATATTTTTTATTAAATCAGAGAGCTTTCTGACCCTGCATAGACAGTAACGCAACTGACACGTTCAAGGCCCAGAAAGGTAGTAGGGACATTATTAAAATAGTCCATGTGACATCAGTGGTTCAACCTCAATGTTATGAAGCTACGAGAACACTTTTTGTGCACAAAAAAAAAAAAAAAAACTAAACAAAAATAAAGACTTTATTCAACAAATTTATTCTCCTCCCAGTCAGTCTTCGACACGCGTTAACAAGAGTACCATGACGCATAATTAACTTCATTTTTGGTTGAACTAACCCTTTAATATTACACTTAAGACTACTGACACTCACATAGGAGGACAATTTATTTTAAGGCTTGAAGATCTTAGCCAAAAATAAAAAAATAAAAATCAATAGCAGCCACTAAGATTGTGAGGGATTTCACAACCATCCTCACCTATTTATAGTGTCTGATGCTCCGTGAACCATGAAATTAATAAATAGCACGCTTGGTAATTGCCTGGAAACCAAGTGCCGAGGAAAAGACTGCTATGAAATCAACAGCATCAGTTGCGCTTTCTAATAAGTTGTCACATCATTGTCGATGACCTTCATGCAATTAAACAGAAGGAGACGTTCTTGATTGGTGGACGGCCTGAAATAATGGAGAAGGAAGAAGAATGCACTGACATGGACGTTACCCCAGCAGATAGGATCTCATAGTCCGCACTCTCAAAGATCACTCGGCACATTTGAACAGGGCCTAGAGAGAGAGCATCAAAATCAAATAGCCGCTTTCAAAGAAGCTAAGGGCAGAGCGGTTAGCCTGAGAAAAATATCCGCCTCAAATAAGTCGACATCATCAGTCCTCCCGAGGCAGAAGTGAAAGGAGAAGGACGTGGACCTATTGAAACCAACGATGTGGCGTTACTCTTTGCCTCCGGGTAAAAATAGCGCTCCGTTTAGATGAATTCAATCGCTGAAAGCTTATCGTTCACATTTATAAACTGGAGAGTACAAAAGTCTGTCGGTGAATGACAGTCAATGTGTTGTTATCCTAATGATTGCTTGGAGAAAGGGCAGTCAGAGACGGCAAGGAGACTTAGACGTTGCGAAGAAAAGAGGAACTGAAATCCACTTGGCTTTTCCAGGTGAGCGATCCAAGACGAGGGAATGGGCGAGTGTAATAACTAGAGTGCCAGAGGTCCCGCCGTGAGTGATGAGCAGCTCACTGGACGCCTACGGAGGTCAATGGGGTCACCGTGCTCACGTTGGAAGGACATTGATGTGTTCCTCAATTGCATCCGCAACCATAAGAAAGGACAAAATCACAGTCACACAAGAAAAATGAACGCACAAGATCAAAATGTCACGGATAAAGCCATGCCGCACAATAAACATACACACGAGATAATTCCCATATTGCATCACTGAAGGGTGTCGCTTTAGTCTTAAGTGTTTGCAGCTACAATGCTCTTTTTAGCTCTGAGCTCTTCACACACTTGACTCTGTTAAGTAAGAATCCCTATGGACATCTGCCGACATGCTCTGTGTAATAATCGCATGCTAGAGAGCGTGCTCCAAAATCCTTTTTAACTTGCCGGTGTAAATGGAAAAATAGTAAATTCATTTTGCTGGTATTTAAAGGGTTGTTATTCGCTCATTTCTATCTCGCACCCCTTTGACAGTTATTACATTGTGTGGCAAAGCTGGAAGGGATCAAACAGCATTTTGAAATGTGCCATGTTGTTTCAACATTACAAAGGACATTCGCACAAGCTCTTCAAAGCATGGAGTCTTATTAAAAATCACTCTCTCTATCGTAACTCTGTGGGAGTTCAAGTATAAAAAAAACCACCTAGTGCTTTTTATACGACCCACTGCTGAAATGCAAAAGAGGGACTGAATTTTCAGGTCTACCCCCTGGAATGCTGTACAGATAGATGAACAATAACACCATGAAGCTTGAAGTAAACTTTCCCCAAAAAAAGTTGTATAAGTGATCTGATAAAAAAAAAAAAAAGTACATGTAGACAAAAAAGGCTTAGTCCAGATACATAGACTTAACAACTGAGAAGTGTCAAAAGTAAACTTTTGTCTTTGTGGAAGGCCCTGTGCTGCAAATCCTTGACAAACATATCCAATCCATCCTGCTTTGCATGTTTGTTTGCATACTGAGCAGCTGCTAAACACTGGAAGAGCTGGTGGGAGTTTAGTATTAGTGATTCAACACTGCCTCGCTTGTTCATATGCAGAACTGCAGACTGTCCTCTACACCTGAAGCAGACAGACAGTTCAGACTGAAGTCGTTATCAGTTGATAAATGTCAATTACCAGAATCTTTTAACAAAATAAATCAAAAAGGTGCAAATTGAGACTAGTCTTCTAATAAAAAAAATGTTTTTGATGTCTTCAAAAAGCAAAGGATAACAGCATATCTCTTTCTGAATATCAGATACATTCATCCTCCATTTTTGATGAATAAGGAGTAGTCAGCAGAATGATGGCAGTCAGCCACACTAGCTCTCACTATCCTCACTTTCTCCTTTCAACCTATGCTAGGATTTGTACCTTCCCTGACAACACAGAATAAATACACTGAGAAAAATGGAAACCACAGTGAATCAAATTAAAAACTGAATTGCTGGAGGGCAGAGCATAGTTTATGTGTATGTGTGGCAACAATAATGCCATTTATTTTTAGGGTCATAAAACTATTTAATATCTTCAAACGAATAAAAATGAATCAAAAAGGATAAAAGTCACAAAGTTTAAAGGAAAAAAAAAAGCTCTCAAATCAGATGAACTTTGCTGGTATTCCATCAATAATCCAGTCTAAACAAACCCGTCTATGCTAAACCAGACAGGTCAATAATAATGCACCTATAGTGAAAGATAGCACCCTCCAACTCTTGCCCCAAAGAGCCTCCCAGTATAAGGAATGGTTCTTTTCCTTGGTGATATAGCATTATGGGAGTGTTTGACAGCGCCTCTCTGCCAATGGCAGTGCTGGACCAGTGTGTAATATCTCACGTGAAAATGAAAAACATGGCTCCATTACTACAGAGAGCCTGAAACGTATGAAAAATTACAAGTGCATACCTTTTAGACATACCTTTGATATGAGGTAAGACATGCTATGATTATGTAAGTACACATTTAACACGAACAAAAAAAAAAAAAATACTAATATACCAGTAAACATGTCCATTGCCAGAAAGCAAATGCAATATTTCATACAAAAAGCAGTATTTCTGTATTTATTTAACCCTCTGGGGTCTGATGGGGTTTTGGAGCCCTGGAGAAGTTTTAATATGCCCTGACAGATTCGAATGATGTATCGCTCTTATCTGTACGATCAAAAATAACGAAATAATTTAAGTTCCTTTAGGGGTTATCAGGAAAAATGCCACAAAAAATGCCAGCGCGTTTGTCGACCCCAGAGGGTTAAAGAATAAGTTCACTTCCAGAATGAAAATTTCCTGATAATTTACTCACCCCCACTTGATTCAAGATGTTCATGTCTTTCTGTCTTCAGTTGCAAAGAAATGTAAGTTTTTGAGAAAAATATTCCAGGATTTTTCTCCATATAGTGGACTTCAGTGGGAGCCAAAGGGTTGAAGGTCCAAATTGCAGTTTCAACGCAGCTTTAAGGATTCTAAACAATCCCAGCTGAGGAATAAGGGTCTTACCTAGCAAAATGATCAGTCATTTTCTTAAAACAATAAAAATTGATGTATTTTTAACCACAAATGCTCATCATGCACCAGCCCGACCTTGCACATTATATTATCATGCTGGAAAGGTCACGTGTGACGTAGGCGGAAGTACCAGCCCAGTTTTTACAAAGCAAACGTGCAAAGAAATTCAAACACCCTTTACAGAAAAATGTAAAACAACTATGTTGAATGATTTTGAAGTTAGAAGAGAAAATGAGTTTTTCACCCTACCCTACCTTTTTGAACCGAAGTACACAGACATAGAACTAACCACGCGTGACCTTTCCAGTGTGATTATACAATTCGTCAAGACATGAATGGCCATCGCAGAGCTAATGCACGATGAGCATTTGTGGTTTAAAAGTACATACATTTATATTTTTATTAGAAAACAACCAATCGTTTTGGTATTTGACCCTTTTGAAGCTGCATTGAAACTGCAACTTGGACCTTTAACTCCGACTGAAGTCCACTATATGGAGAAAAATCTGGAATGTTTTCCTCAAAAACTTTCAATTCTTTTTGACTGAAGAAAGAAAGACAAGAACAACTTGGATGACATGAGGGTGAGTAAATTATCAGGAAATATTTATTCTGAAAGCAAACTTCTCCTTTAAACGTCAGAAAAAGTAAGAATTACTAATAAACAAACAAACAAATAAGGAATAACTGACAATGGGCCATTGAATTATTAGAAAAGAATGCACACCCAACGTGAAACAGAGTTACACTTTATGTGCAGCATTCAGCATTATGTGCATCCTTCAAAATTGTATGATATATATCATAAGAAATACTCTCTTACAAGCAGATTTTCTATGAAACATAAATCTAGTACATGAGTAAAGTCCTGTAGGCAGGCAAAGTCTGGCGCAAAAACGTTACACCATGTGAAGTACAACATTTTGCTGTGTCCATTTGTCCAAGCAGTCCTCAAATAATGGTTGGTTATTATTTGGAACAAATGCATTCCCCATGGCGGATAAACCACAACAACCTTGGAGTTAACAGAGTACAAAAAATACTGAAAACCAACAAGGAACATGTCAAAACAATTTCAGCCATCCTTCTTGGAAAACAGCTCCACAAATTTCTAGAAGGGAAATAATGTGAGGGTGGGGAAAAGCAGATGGCAGTCACATCAAAAAGAATAAAAGTACCGGTGTTGAAATCCTGCCATGCTGTGTTTGGCTCTGTCTCGTTCTGGCAGGCCACTCTTCGTCTTCCTGGGTGTAAAGTCCTGGATTAGACTGGCGTGGTGGACAGTTCCATGTTAATTCTCCTGGCTTCGGAATTAGACGCCCCCTCCTCTAGCATCCAAACAATAAACAAGACATTGCCTGCTGTTTGGAATAATCTCTTCTGGGCAAATATCAGGAGTTCTAGCAAACACGACTACCCAATGTAAATGCTGTTGATCCAGAATTTGCTTCAGGGGTGTTTTTCAGGACTTCAGACGGCAGGAGACATCCCTCAGGAGCAGCAATGGTTATAGAGGAGATTAGATTGCTATCGGTCTGGATGAGAGCCGCGCACGGAGGTTTCCACAGTTGCAGATGACGGTGACAACAGAGAAACAAATCTGTGTTACTGCAAGAGATCAGATTACCCTTTGCTGATCTTGTTTTCTGGATGAAATCGCAAGATTCCCATGTGTCATAACATGAAAGCTTGAAGAGGTAACTACTGAGTCATCAGGACAAAATAAAAGGCCACAAATGCATCATTGGACCACCACTACATCAATGTTTTCCAAGGCATATACTGTATGTTAAGACTATATATAAGATTATAGAAAGAGAGAAAGAGAGAGAGAGAGAGAGAGAGTGAGTCATGGTCAAAAATACCGGCACTCTTGCAATTCTGTCAGAAAATGTAACCCTTCTCTCAGAAAATTGTTGCAGTTGCAAATGTTTTGGTACTCACATGTTTATTTGTTTTGTTTGCATTGGAACAACACAAAAAAACAGAGAAGAAAAGTCTAATCTGATACAATTCCACACAGAACCCAATTGGACTGGACAAAATAATTGGCACCCTTAACTTAACATTTGGTAGCACCCCCTTTGGAAAAAATAACTGAAATCAAACGCTTCCTGTAACCATGCATGAGTTTCTTACACCTCTCTACTGGAATTTTTGACTACTCTTCTTTTGCAAACTGCTCCAGGTCATTCAGATTTGAAGGATGCCTTCTCCCAACTGCTGTTTTGAGATCTCTCCACAGGTGTTCTATGGGATTCAGACCTGGACTCATTGCTGGCCATTTCAGAACTCTCCAGCGCTTTGTTTGTAACCATTTCTGAGTGCTTTTTGAAGTGTGTTTTGTGTCATTGTACTGCTGGAAGACCCATGACCTCTGGTGGAGACGCAGCTTTCTGACACTGGCCACTTTGTTGCGCCTCAAAATTCTTTGGTAATCATCAGATTTCATGATACCATTCACACAGTCAAGGCATCCAGTGCCAGAAGAAGCAAAGCAACCCAAAACATCTTTAAACCTCCACCATGTTTGGGACTGTGTTCTTTTTCTTTGAAGGCCTCATTTCTTTTTCTGTAAACAGTGTGATGATGTCCTTTACCAAAAAGCTCTACTTTTGTCTCATCTGTCCACAGTACGTTCTTCTAGAAGGATTCTGGTTTTGTCACAGAATTTTTGGCAAACTCCAGCTTTTTTATGC
Organism: Cirrhinus mrigala; assembly: GCA_036247105.1. NCBI lineage: Eukaryota > Metazoa > Chordata > Actinopteri > Cypriniformes > Cyprinidae > Cirrhinus > Cirrhinus mrigala. The sequence goes on along the minus strand of CM070020.1, from coordinate 7,040,736 downwards.
CTTTGTATCAGCAGTGGTGTCCTCCTTGGTCTCCCTACCATAGCGTCCCTTTTCATTCAGATGGCGACGGATAGTGTGAGCTGACACTGTTGTATCCTGTGTCTGCAGATCAGCTTGAATCTATTTGGAAGTTAATCAGGGTTCTTTATCCACCATTCAAACAATCCTTCGTTGTAATTTTTATTAATTTTGCTCTTCCGTCCATGTCCAGGGAGGTTAGCTACAGTGCCATGGGCTGTAAACCTCTTGATGATATTGCGCACAGTGGACACAGGAACATTAAGACCTCTGGAGATGGACTTCTGCCTTGAGATTGTCCATGTTTTCCACAGTTTTTTCTCTCAAATCCACAGACAACTTTTTACACTTCTTTTTTTTCTCCATGCTCAGTGTGACACACAACACAAAGGAGTCAACTTTTCTCCATTTTAACTGGTTGCAAGTGTGATTACTAAATTGTCCACACCTGTTACTTGCCACAGGTGTGTCTAAATACAAATTACAGGAGCATCACATGCTTGAAAAGCAATTATTTCTTACAATTTTGACAAGGTGCCAATAATTTTGTCCGGTCCACTTTTGAGTTCTGTGTGAAATTTGATCAAGTTTGACTTTCCTTCTCAGTTTTTTTTTTTGTGTTGTTGCAGTGCAAACAAAAACAATAAGCACATGAATACCAAAACATTTGCAATTTATATATATTTATAAAACATTTAAACTGATTTGGTGGATTTTTTTTTTCATGACACTACAATATCAGATCTGTTAGTAAAACATCATGTGGTGTGACTCCCCAAAAACTGACTGATAGATATTTGTTAAAAAAAAGTACTGTTAAAAATCACCATTTCTTTCAAAAGTTTTGTTTAAAAATGATAGGAAACTAATATGAATATAATTACATTTCTATCAACTTTTAGAAATGTAATTATGTAAACATTTTCCATTGTTTTATTATAGATACTTGTGCATGTCATCGAACACACTGTCCTTTCTATTGCCGCTCTGATCCCCTCTATCAAAGCAAAGCCTGACTTGCGAATCACTCTGCTTCCGACATGTTAATGAATGTTTTCAACATAAAAATGTGCTGCTGGACACAGTGTTGAGAAGTAAAATGTAATTAAAATAAAGTATATTGATTACCCCACAGCACGGACTATAAATAACTGAGGCCATAAATAAGCGACGAGGACAGGTGAGTTGGCTGATTTATGCCTGTACTCCCGTGAACAGCCGAATAAATCATTCACAGCTATGTTCTTATTGAGTTATGAAGCCTCTCCGCACGCAAAATAATTGCCGCCTCTATGTCATCCTCTTGTCTTGTGTATTCCCAAAGAATGGCTGAGTTGGTCGGCATGCACAGAGATGCATTTTGAATAGATCTAGTTTACTGCTGTTATTTTCCAGCCCTGTATTTCATACATCTAAAATCATTAAATAGCATAGAATATTTGTCAAGAACCGTGACCTCCATGCTGTTATTCATCACAACAACGTTTGGTTTCCACAAGCATTTGCTGTAGAGACTGCATAGAGCTGCAGCATCTGGGTTTCAAGCAAAGTGTAGTTTCTAGATAGTTTTCATCAGTATGCATATTAGAAAACACTTGTTTGCCATAATCAGCTGAAATTGAGAGGCAGCTGAGTAAGTATAAAGATGAGTGTGTGATGTTTAGAAAAAATATTTCAAAGCAAACACTTCAAAGCTGTAAAGTAGAACTAGACCAGCAGTATGTATGAGAGATGCATCAAAGAGGATTCCAGGGGGTGAACGCTAACCAAGCATGAGTGCATGCTAAATGTATACTTATAGACATCAACTATTTTCAGAACAATGCAACACAAGAAAATTAAATGAATAGTTCACCCAAAAATTAGAAAATTTACTCACCCTTAGGCCACTCAAGGTGTAAATTGAGTTTGTTTTTTCATCAGAACAGATCTGGAGAAATTTATCATTACATCACAAATGGATCCGCTGCAGTGAATGGGTGCCGTCAGAATGAGAGTCCAAACTGCTGTCCATCAATAGTAGCATGTCAGTAATTCATCAAGACGTTTTTACTTCAAGTTCTTCATCCATAACATTGTTTCTCCAGTGAAAAAATTGTCTTGTCTAAATCAGGAGAGAAAGATGTTGACATCATGCAACATTTACAAGCAAAAACAGTCCAAAACAGTTGAAAACAAATAAGTAAGTGCATTTTGATGTGAGAGGACAACAGAGGATAGACTTTTTACTGATCTGTATTTTAGCCAGAAACAATCGTTTGAAGTTAGTACGCTTTAATGACGGATTAGCTGTTTGGCTCATTCTGACAGCACCCATTCACTGCAGAGGATCCAATGGTGAGCAAATGATGTAATTCTAAATATCTCTAAATCTGTTCCAAACAAGAGACAAACTCATCTTGGATGGCCTAAGGGTGAGTAAATTTTTCAGCAAAAGTTTCAGCAAAGTTTCATTTTTTGGGGTGAACTATTCCTTTCATAACAAAGCCAAATTAAATCAGAAATTGTGTTCTGATAGTAAACTGTGATTTGAAAACAATGAACACTGTGATCAGGAATGCAGATACGAAAGCATGTTCTACTTGTATAATTTCTTTAGATGTCATTTAAAATGTAAATTTGTTTTCATTATCCAGTTAATTTAATGATATTACAAATGTTTCTGTGATTTAACACACACACTAAAAAAGTCAGCTTTTTGGATGAAATGAACTGTGCACTGAGAAACTATAAGAGCTTTTGTTAAATTATTCACAAATATAACTGTTAGAGTAGTGTGATAGCTTAACAGATATTTTGTGAATAATTTATCAGAAGCCAATAATGTACAGAGTGCAATGGTTGTTGGGTCAATATTACGTCATCATCACAGGGAACATGTACATCTTTGACTGTTAGTGGAAACCACACGTGACAGTATATACAATATTTCATGTCTATTTTTATTTTAAAGATCCTTTAGCTTATAAGTTTAACAATATGTGAACGAAAATAACTTTTTAATAACTTAACTTAATAAATACAAAAAGGTGAGTAAACACTATATTGTACTGTGAAAGGCATTCTGGGGCCAGTTGCGTAAACTTAGCTTCTATGTTAAGACAGTGTCTTAAGAACTAGTCTGACCAACTAGCAGTTAGCCAAAAGGTAACCTTATTTTTTGAATTCAACTTAAGACTAATCTACATTTTCATGTAACTGAATTAAAAAATTATGACCAGTCTTAAAGAAAAAAAAAAATTGGCTGCCTAACTTTAAAGACTAGTCTTAACCGTTTAAGCAACCGGCCCCTGATGTTTACATATAGATTATTAATTTTAATCTGTTTTTTTTTTTTGTTTTTTTTTTTATATCTGTTCCAGGATATAATGGCTTCATGTCATTATGCAGAGTGTTCCCAAACCTTTTGACTTATGTATTTACTAGAGTTGTACAGTCATTTGTGATAAACTAAATTAGGCTTGATAAATTTTAGATTGGCTTTCACTAGAGGATGCACCAGTGCAACTGACCCGATCTGCATATTTGTGTTTGTACTGAGGGGAGCTTGTTTCTATGTGTTTTTGCAACATACAATAATTATCACAGACATATCTCACAAACCCTTTCATAAACAAAGTGTAGACAGAGTGTAAATTAGAGATTCATTGTGCAGTGTAGAGAGCTTCGTTGATTATAATGGAACTTTGTGAGATCACGATGAACTATGATGAGTGACAGCTTTTAATTACTTTTAAGGGAGCTTGTAAATGAGATACTGATTTAATACAACAGTTAAATAAACAAAGTTAATATTAATTGACTTACATTGTCTGACTATAACATTATTGCCCAAGTTTGCTCCATTTCGCCATCAAAAATAATTTGAAACGAGTCACAACTGAGCTGCTGCACATCTTCATTCAAACAGCGTGTTTGTTTATGAATGAACGTGCGTTTTTAAACAAATCTAGCGAGTCAATGATTCAGTTTCCCATTCCCATGCTTTATTCCTAAATGAAGCAGCCACTTGAACAAATCAAATCAATGAATGATTCAGTAATTAAATCAGTGACTTGCCGCCACTTACTGGCTGTTTTAGTTTCATTTTTAATGTATCTTTTCAGTTACTTAAATCATGTAATATTTCTATATTCTAAATTTTATATTTAAAACATTAATCTCAAAATGAATTTATGAATTTGATTGCTCTCATACCACCTCTGAGTCTCAATAATCATATGAAAATACATCTACAAGCCATTTTTGTGTTTTGTGCCACCTCTGTAATACATATTAATTTTGGTAGTAGTGATTTAATTTGACTGGTAACTTATTCTTTTTCTACTTGTTCTTATTATGTTGTTTTAATTAGAAATTTTAGAGCTTATAAACTACACATTTTTAAAAATTTGACATAAAAAAAGATGACAAACTTTTTAGAATGTTAGAAAAATAACATTACGGAGCTTAAAACGAAATTCACTTTAAGGAGTCAAATATCACCTTGTAATATAAAGGCAAATTTTTTGATCAGATTTTTTGATTATTAATTAGTGCTCCTGAAATTTTGACTGTGCTCCTACATGTTTTTTAAGTGCTCCTAGAAAGAAAAGTAAGCATATCTAAGCGTATCTATCATGCATAACATGAGACTTGTATATTCACATTCATCTTTACACATACTTACATATATAAAACACCTTGAAAGAAATCTTGTTAATTCAAACTTCTACTATTCATCCAATCAACAGTTAGCATGTGGGGTTGCTGTTGCCAAGTTACTATACAACACTGTCATGTCAATAATTAACCATGCATGGAGGTGACTGTTGTTACAGTGATAAATATAGGACTCAAAACGAGCAACTCTGCCAATTAAAAACTGCCATTCACTCTCACCGTGCCCTAATTAGACGGCACAAACCCAAATAAATGGGGTGCTAAAGCAGACATGAAGAATTTAATTCATCAGAGGAAATCTATGTTGATCTACATAACAGGAAGATGAACTATATGCTCTTGAATAAAATATGCTTTGTAGCATCCCATCACCATCTAGTGATATACAACACCTTCCAAGCCTTGGCATTGACTTTAAAGCATTCTTTTTTCTTTTTTTTTTTCCGAGGAGCTGTCAAGTTTCAGAAATGAAGGGGTTTTAAGCTTTCACGGATCGTCCCAACCTTGTCATTAAGTGAAACAATGTCTTTTGAAAAGGTCCGCGGGCCTATTATCTTACCGGATGAAAGCCGCTGCGGTGGGCGACTTTGCCGACCTGACCACTTTGTAAGCAGCTTTTTGATGTTTTGTTTTTTTTATTATGATTTTCTCTCCCCACTCAAATTCCCGTGATCATAATAATATCCTGCCCTCGGATATCCAGAAGGTCTGTACATCCGCGTTTAACCGCATACGCCTATGAAAGAGATAGCAGGACAGTCAGAGCGCGTCTGGAACATCACTCGGGGGAAACAGATCTTTAAGGCCGCTTCGTCACGTCAATTAGGAACTCTATCTCTAAAAGACGCATTACTGGACCTGAGGTTTGACGGATACATGGCAGCGACAGTTCATCCGTGACGTACCGATTCCGCCATGTTTGGTAGACAACAACCGTCAAAGAGATCGCTTTCAAACATCTTGTGTTACTGCGCTTGACTTAGTAATGGACGTCCAGTTTAAAAACAGCACATATATGACAATGAATGACACCGCGTGATGGGACGAGCAGCAACGTCGCATAGGAAGATCGGTATGCTGTATAAACCCAAAGGTCACAAATCATTGGTTTAATGAGAGCCTTAATTCTGGGATGCTTTGATTGGAGCTGCCAGATTGATCATGGTTATTCTGCTTCACTTGGCCCATAGTGGTATCAGTTCCAAACACATTTAGCTCAATAACAGATGATGAGAGGAGCCCAGCCATGCTAATGGGCCACCATGGCCTGTGTCTGGGATAAAAGGCTGAAGTCTTGCCATCATCACTCAGACTGCTTGTCTATTCCCAGTCTTTTCCTGCTGAAATAGAGCCAGTGGTTCTCATTAACACATGACTTTACATAGTTTTGTTAATTTCAAGCAGACGTGCAACTAATTGTCTTGTTACAACAGAATCTTCTAATGTCACACTCTATGGTTTGAAAGGAACAATGTATAGTCTGTTGAAAACAGATTGGAAATGTCACAGTATTGCATGCTATATAATAAGGCATCCCAAAAAAAAAAGTATTCCCTTATTTATTTATTTTCATGTTTTATGTTGCAGCCTTATGTTAAACTGCTTTAAATTACTTTTCTCCCCCACATCAATTTATACTCTGTACACCATGATGACAAAGCAAAAAACAGATTTTCTGAGAATTTTGCAGCTGTATTAAAAATAAAACACTGAAATAAGTACATTGCATAAGCATTCATACCCTTAACTTAGTATTTAGTTGAAGCACATTTACAGCCTCAAGTCTTCTTGGGTATGACGCAACAAGCTTTGCACATCAGCATTTGGCAATTATCTGCCGTTCTTCGCTTCACCTTTCTACCTCTCAAGCTCTGTCAGCTTGGATGGGGCTGGCAGACATTTTCAGGTTTCTCCAGAAATATCTGATTGCGTTCAAGCCGAGGCTCTGGCTGGGCCATTCAAGGACATTCACAGAGTTGTCTATAAGCCACTCTTGCTGTGTGGGTCATTGTCCTGTTGGAAGGTAAACCTTCGGCCCAGTCTGAGGTTCTGAATGCAATGGGTTCTGAATGCTATCACAATATTTTGGTGCATTGAGTTTTCCTTCTCTGACGAGTCCCTCAGGCCCTGCCGCTAAAAAATAGCCCCACAAAATGAGGCTGCTACCAGCACACTTTACTTTTGGGATGGTGCTCTGCAGTGCTTGGTTTCCTTCAAACATGATGCTTGGAATTGAGGTTCATCAGACCAGAGAATCTAGTTTCTCACAGTCTGACGGTCCTTTAGGTGCTTTGTTGCAGATTCCAAGTGTGTTTTTATGTGCCTTCAGTGAGGAGAGGACTGCGTTTGGCCACACCACCATTAAGACTGAATTGGCGGGGTGTTGCAGTGACGTTTGTCCTTCTGTAAGTTTCTTCCATCTGCATTATGATCATGGAGCTCAGCTAGAGTGACCATCAGCTTCTTGGTTGTTATAATAACCAAGCCTGCTTCTCCATCAGTTGCTCGGTTTGGCCAAGAAGCCAGCTCTTGGAAGAGTCCAAGTTTTTCCAAGCATATGGATAATGGAGGCTACATGCATTTGTGAACCTTCAATGCAGCAGAATTTTCTTCTGAACTCTTCCTCAGATCTGTGTCTTGACATAAGCCTGTTTCTGAGCTCCATAGGCAGTTATTTTGACCTCAGGGCTTGGTTTTTGGTCGATATGCATTTTCAGCTGTTAGACCTTTTCTGAGAGGTGTGTGCCTTTCCAAATCATACTCATTCAAATGATTTTGCCACAGTTTAACTCCACTCGAAGTGATGTAACATCTACAAGCGATATGAGTGCTCCTGAGCTAAATTTCAAGTGCCCCTAGAAAAGGGTATGAATACTTATGTAATGGAATCATTTCAGGGTTTTTTTTTTTTTTTATTTCTAATAAATTTAAAGTTGTTACAAACCTGTTTTGTGCTTTGTCATTATGGTGTATGGATTGTGTGAGATTGATGTGGGAAAAAATAATTTAAAGTAGTTTAACATAAGGCTGCAACATAAAACGTGAAAAAAATGAAGGGGTATGAATACTTTCGCAAGGCACTGTAAATAGATTTTTTCAAGATTGATAATAATTGTCTTTTGAGGAGCAAATCAGCATATTAGAATCATTTCTGATTGATTATGTGCCACTGAAGACTTGGAGTATTGATTACAGGAATAATTGCAATTTTTAAACTTTTTTTTTTTTTTAAATATTTCATTATTTTACAATTTTTTTTTTCCAAATAAGGGCAGCTTTGGTGAGCATAACATTAAAACGAACTTTCGAAAACAGTGTATAGTCTTAATGTATTAACATACCAGTGATTATAAAGAAAAATGCCACTTACAGCAGCTATCTGACATTACTAATGCACCACAAACAACCTCAACTCGTTAAAATAACAAAGAATTAGAGGTAAAGCATCAGAAACTGCTCTTGCTCACTGCAAGAGAGGAAATCACACATGCAGGCAGCAAAGAGATTGTAGAGACTGTGCGTCTCTTTTTCACACACACTTTTCTAGTGGCACTGTGCAGGCGTGAAGCAACAGCCTCAGAGTAATCCTGCCGTCTTCTCACTGTGCCTCTAATTGTTCCCCTAGCTGGCAGGTGCATCTCTTGCTGTGGTCTCAGCAGGCTCACATACATGTGCACACATGCATGAGCGCACACTCACACAAACACACCACAGATAACCAAACGCATGTGTAAACGCACTCCAACGTGCACACACATGATTGCATGTGCCCGAACACATGAAAACACCCACACGTTTAGTCACCTCGCACATACAGTACTTAAATCTAAATTACAGAGCTGACACTTTCGGACAGGTTGATGGGATTTCTGTCAGGTGTGTTTTAGCTCTTTTGTAGAATGTCACGTGCAGCTCGTTACATGCACAGAAAGAGGTGACATCTCTCGCTTTCGCACGTGAAACTCCAAGAATGTGTTTATCCTCCCACAGTCTTCCTGTAATCTATACAAGAAGTCAATATTTGCATTTATATTTATTTTCAAATGTCAACAGACTATTAATGAGATGTTCTGGATGAGGAATGTGCTCTTATTAGTGGGCTATTAGATCAGCGCTCGAAACCGCACTCGGAATGCGTGCTATACTGCTGAGAAACCACAGTCGATGGCGCTTGCACTGGAAAGATGCAGCTGCTACTTGGGTGTCTGGGATTGGAGTTTTATTATTAGCTATTTTTATTGGAAGTGACTTGTATTACACTGATTGTAGGGAGAGTCCCTCTGGAGCAGCCTGGGGTTAAGTGCCTCGCTCAAGGGCACAATGCTGATAGGGCTCTTTCAGTAACCGCTAACACCTCCATGTGGTTCGAGCACAGAGCATTTTTCCACTAAAACTTATGCTGGAGATTCTACACCGAGCTTTAAGATTATTTGTTTAAATGGCAGAACTCATAACAACGAAATGGATCCATGCGGAACTGATGTTAATGACGGCAGGATACGTCTTCAGCTACATAAATTCTTTGTTTGCAAAACACTGCAGAGCCAAGAAAGTGCACAAGTAACAGAGGCAATAATAAAATGTCATATCACACACAAATAAGGCACAGTGGGGGAAGCTGTAAGCTACTTAAAGGGATAGTTCACCCAAAATAAAAATTCTGTCATCGTTTATGCACCCTCATCATTTATCATTCCAAAACTTCCAAAATGTTATACAATGAAAGTCGATGGAAAGATGCTGCAATCAACGATCTTCAAAATACCTGTAAATTCCAAACCTGTATATAAAGAATTCAGAACGACATGAGAGTGAGTTTTGATGAGTAAATTGTCACTTTAATTTGTTCTCTAGTCAAGGTGAAATGAGACAGAGGTAAAATTAATATTCTCAAATTTAATTTCAGGTTGTCTGATTCAACAGAAATCAGAGAGAAGCATCTACAGGGCCAATCTAATTTAACAGCCAAAAAAAAAAAAAAAAAAGGGAAAAAAATTATATACACTGCCATTCAAATATTTTGGATCAGTAAGCTTTTAATGTTTTTTAAAGACGCTCATCAAAGTTCCATTTGTTTCATCAAAAGTACAGAAAAAAATATAAAATATTATTGCAATTTAAAGTAAAAGTTTTTTTTTATTTTAATGTACTTTAAAATACAATTTATTTCTTCGATGCAAAGTTGAATTTTCATTCTCCATTACTTCAGTCTTCAGTGTCACATGATCCTTCAAAAATCATTCTAATATGCTGATTTATTATCAATGTTGTAAACAGTTGTGCTGCTTAATTTTTTTTTTTTTTTTTTTTTTTTTTTGGAACCTGTGATTCTTTGTCAGGATTCTTTGATGAATAAAAACTTAAAAAGAGCAGCATTTATTCAAAATAGAAATCTATTCTAACAACAGTTAAAAAGACTTTACTATCACTTTTTACCAATTTAACACATCCTTGATGAATAAAAGTATTAATTTCTTTCAATGAAAGAAAGAAAACTTTTACTGAAAACAAACTTCAAACAGCAGTGTATATTGTTACAAACTATTCCATTTTAAATAAATGCAGTTCTTTTTACCGTTTTAAAAACATTCCTAAAAAAATAAGCCAGCACAACTGTTTCCAACATTGATAATAAATCAGCATACTGAAATGATTTCTGAAGGATCATGTGACACTGAAGACTGGAGTAAAGATGCTGAAAATTCAGCTTTGCATCACAGGAATAAATTCTATTTTAAAGCATAATAAAACAAAAAAAAATGCTATTTTAAATAGCAATAATAGTTCACAATATTACTGTTTTTTCTGTGTTTCTACTCAATTAAACGCAGCCTTGATGAGCAGAAAAGTCTTTACAACCTTAAAAATCTTACTGATCCCAAACTGCAAACTTATTTTGCTGCAATTAATATTTTCTTAAATATATCTAAATATATCTAGCAGGGTAAAATAAAATAAAATAAAATAAAATAAAATAAAATAAAATAAAATAAAATAAAATAAAATAAAATAAAATAAAATAAAATAAAATAAAATAAAATAAAATAAAATAAAATAAAATAAAATAAAATAAAATAAAATAAAATAATGAACAAAGTAATATCCCTTAGTTAAAATTGGTTGCATTAGAAATATGAAATGTTGCTCTCTCCTTACAGTTTCCCTAGCTCTGTGAGCCTGAAGAAGCTTCATCACTACAAAACTTTGAAGAATCTGAGGGAGCTGAGCTGAAAAACAGAAGCCCTCTTTTCAAAAGAAAATGATCAAGGGGTCTTCCTACAAAGAAATTTGGCCCACACTTGAGATTTCCCATAAACACCAATGGGAAAGTATTTCCTGCATTTGGATGCAAAGCTTACATTCACTGTTATAGTTGAGCCACTGACACAGTTTTCTGCCCTCCTATGAAAAAACATCATCAGGTAATAATGCACAAAATATGTACATAGTTTTAAACAACATTTCAGCAACAGTTTACAAATATGTACTGTATAATATATATTTCAACTAAGAAATGCTTTTCAGAGCACATGGTTGCATACAAAAACTGCAGTTTCCTACATTAAGCAGGTGTCACAGTTTATATATTGCAACAATGAGATTACAAGTCTAAAAATTATTTGTTTTTGAGTAAACTTGCATATATGGTAATTATTATATATAAAAAAGTCATTCTGACAAAATGGACCATTATTCTAAAGATGTGCAAGCAATATAAAGGAGTAAGAGTTCATTATTATCCTACAAAACTGAGAAATCTGCACAAACATAAACATCACTTAAGTTTTATTTACACAAAAACAGCGGCGCTCTCTAGCTCAGTGTCACTGTGAGACCAAACACATCCCATCAATCCTCCTACACACTCCTTAAAGCACTGCACATATTTATTCTCACATGTGGGGATAGCGTCACTGTTGACAAAGTTTGCCATATGTTTGACATCCATCAGCACACAGACTTCAGCATATAATGGAGCTGTCATGATTCATGGCTGGCATGGGTGATCTGCACTGACCTAGGAGCTTTTATGATAGCTTTACTCATGAACCAATCTTAAGCTATATGTAGTGTCAGTCTTCAAAGCTTAAACTGGAATTTAAAAACAACTTTAGTTGTGTAGGCTAGCAAACTGGTCCTTTCCTAAACTTATGGCATTGGCTAAGCCAGTGTTGTTGCGCTGGGCAGGTTGTGGCACTCAACAAATGTTTTGATAGCACCGCAGTGACGCAGTATTTACACTTATCAGAGAAATGACCCTATGGATGTCTTTATTTTAATGCTGAAAAATGACACCCTTTACTTTTAAGCACAGCAGAATATAACTCAATCTTTAATACGCATACATATTTTAATATACTTTCTGGCCCACTCTCTGGGGTGGCAGGTGAAAATGTACTCATCTCTGATTCAGCACGAAGCGAAGGGCCGTCTGTGCGAGCTAATGTCATTTTCAACCGTTTGCACGAATACTCTCACACATTCAATTAGATTCCCTCCATATGATTCAGTGTCTCTGCAAAGTTATTCAGACTTGAGGGAGCCCAATGGAGCAGCCCCGTGGGTCTCACAGCCTGATCAATAACCCACTTAATGGATCAATTTAAGCACTGCTTCAAAGTAATCCCCACTGCTAAAAGACTGAGACGCGGGAAAATGAGACCCTCAGAATTTGCAGAGTATGTGCCTTCACTGAAGCCGCAGTCAGTGAGGACTTGATGCATCTAACTGAACGCTCCCATTCACCATTGATTCAGAGGAGACGGCTCCTTCCGCCTGTTTAGCCAATAAGGCCCACACTAATGAATATGCTATACCTACGCTTGAATAAACGGACGAAAGCTTCAGGGAAATTCTACCGAGCTCAATACAGCATGGTTATTTCTTGATTTAAATATATGTTAAAGCTGAGAAGGGTAATTTATACACTGCTAGCCACAACAGAAAAAATTAAATTAAATTGTAAAAAATAAAATAAAATAACCAGACTAAGTCCTAATAGCCTGCCTTGTTGGCAGAGGCTATTTACACTAACTCCGCCCACCAATGTGTGATTGGGCTAGTCAACATTACAAAAGACGTTTATCAATCACCAGCTTCAGTGGTGCAGATGGTAAAGCACGTGTCGTACTCTTTTTGACGTGATCGACCCGCCTTCTGCCAAACTTTTTTTTCTCCCTTTTTAAATCTCATATCACATCAGAAAAGCATTTATTAAAGCATTAAATGACAGAAATAATCAAGAAGTTGAAAAAGTATCAGGTAGGGTTAAGATAGGTATAGGAGGGCTTTATTGTCCCAATAAGGTGGCACCCATTTAATAATCTAAATTAAAGTTATAATTAACACTTAATAGGTTACTATTACATACTGCCTTACTTAAGTGCTGATAATTGCCACTATTTGCAATAAGTAGTATAAACAGCAGAAAATCCTGCTATTTTAACATAGTGCAAATAATCTTAGTGTAAATAGTATATTGCTAAAAAATACTGCTATTTTCACTTATAATATAATCCATCACTATTTGCACAGTGTAAATAGCATCTATCACTAAGACAGTATGTTATTTTAATTGCTATTTACACTTAGTGCAAATAGCCACTGCCTAAAATAAAATAAAATAAAATAAAATGAAAAATAAGATAACAAAATAAAATAAAATAAATTTTTAAAATGTAATAAAATAAAATAAAACAAAATAATAAAATAAACAGACTAAGTGCAAATAGCCTGCCTTGCTGGTAGATGGTACAGCGCGTCATACGCTTTTTGATGCGATCGGCCCGGGTTCAAATCCACCTTCTGCCAATTTTTTTTTCTCCCTTTTTAAATCTCATATAACATCGGAAAATCATTTCTTTTTAATAAAATGGCGGAAATAATCAAAAAGTTGGAAATAAAGTATCAGGTAGGGTTAGGGTAGTGGTAGGGAGGGTTTTATTGTCCCAATAAGGTAGCATCCATCTAATAGTTTGAACCAAAATTATAATTAACACTCAATAGGTTATTATTACATACTGTTTCATAATGTACTACAATACTGAGGTGCAGAAAAGTGCCACTATTTGCATTAAGTAGCAAAAAAATCCTGCTATTTTAACATAGTGCAAATAGAATCTTAGTGAAAATAGCATATTAGTAAAAAACACTGCTATTTTCACTTAGTGTAAATAGAATCCATCGCTATTTACACAGTGTAAATAGCACATATCACTAAGGAAATATGCTATTTTTACTTAGTGTAAACAGCATCTAATTGCTATTTGCACTTAGTGCAAATAGCCACTGCATAAAATAAAATAAATTAAAATAAAATAAAAAAATAAAATAAAATGAGGCATGTAGTTTTTAGCATCACACTTCGGTTGTACAGTAGAAACTTGGAGCAAAGATATTTTATAAGTGGGACATAAATCAGGGCCTATGAATACGGTTTGATAATTACTCAATTATGCCAGTTATTGGTTAGTTAATTACATGAACTTAATTATTAATCACTGTATGCAAATCCAAGGCATATTGTGGTGTAATTGGAGATCCTTAATAGAAAGTGGTTATTTTTAATGTCACCAAACATATATTATTCATTACAGTAAGATTATGCAGATACGGAGGTCTGGGACTGAGATATTTCCGAGGAATATTGTTAGACATGCCATCTATAAACCACAGGGGGCATAAAAGGACACGAGACGTATTACGACTTTATGTAAATCGTGCCGCTCTACATGAGGCCAGGTCTCAAAGGTCAGTCTATTATTAATGTGGATGAGGGAGAGGCTAGTTTGCTGACTGTGGTCCCTGTTGCACCTAAAGATTATCATGAAGACAAATATGAACTAAGCACAATGCTAAAATTACACATGTGCTGAATTTTACTAAAAAAAAAAAAATGCAAGCATCCAGTTTTACATCACCTCCCAAGCCACACTGTTGTAAGGAAAAGGGGCATTTCTAATGAACAAAAAGAGCTGGCTTTTAATTACAAATCTCAGCTTTGCCTTTAGAGCTAACAATGTGATCATTTTTATCTCTAATATTAGCTAAAGCTAGCTATGTTTGCCTATAATGCGAGATAACAAGATAACAGGAGATGATAAATGATATATTAAACAGCTGAATATAAAACGATCTGCACTTTGATGCAATACATGGATATGTGTACAGCGAGCGTTATATTAAATATACTGAATTACATTGTTGCTTCAAGCAACAATGCATTATAAATGTAACAGGATGCAAAAATAAAGCAAAAAAGAGGAAATGTAGGAGGTTCTGAAGAGTGAAAGAACACATAAAAAAGAAGAAAGAGAGAGAGAAGGAGGGCAAAGTAAACCAAGAGGAAAGAGAATATCCATTTGATGTTTAATTGGAATCGATTCTCTGAAGCTGATGAAAATTTCACGCCATTCATAGATTCATTGTATGTGTGAGGTTGTAAAAGCTGCCTGCGAGAGGAGAAGAGAGCGGGAAATGAAGGAAGCGAGAAACATGTTGACTTACACATCAGAGGCGAGACGAGGGGATGCCATGGGGGGAAAAGAGCTCAGAGTTTTAATATTTCTCAACAATGATTTATTTACTCACCTTATGGCAACAATTCAGGATGAAACATATTCACTCTCCCCAGAATAAATTATGGCTTTCCATCCTCCTCATGACATGAAGTCCACATGTTGTCAACAACCGGGCAATTCAGAGCGGTCCAGCCGCAATGGCAGCCATATATTACAGCATTCACAGAGCCGCAGATGACGTATACTTATTTTATTTATTCATTTGTTTGAATGCCTGTTTATTAAAAAAACAATACAGCTAACATGCAGCTAAATCACAGCCTTTTAACCCTTTAACTGCCACTGTCCACTCTGTGGGACGCCTAAGTTTACTTCACCATATTACAAATAAATCCTAATCTAATCATGACATCGTTGGAAAGGTCTAAGACTCCTAAATAGATATTTTGCCATATTTTTGTGTTACAAATTATGTAGGAAAAGTAATAGATTAATATATGTCAACAGTGCAACTTAAAAAATCTACATCATAACATGAGTTCTGACCTTTTTCACAAAAGACTTTCTTCGTTGCCTTTTTCCCTATCACACTTCAGAAATCATAAGAAATGATATATCAGTTCAAAACTGAAAATCTCAAAATTCATCCTTTGAAAGGCATTTTAAAATTAGACATTGCATTACCACGGAAAACATACATCAAAATCATATTACAAAATGTTTTCATTCATGAATTATAAAAATATAAGTCTGGATAGTGCATTTTTATGTCTGTGTTCAAAAATGTAAGGCACAGTTAAAGGGTTAAAAGACTTGCTGGGCTCAGGCACAACGAATGAAAACTTTGTGGCTGAGGATCCCTGAATGCAGACCATAGATTAACAAGGAACACTTCGTTTTTGTTTGTTTGTTTGTTTGTTACAATCATTTTCATAACAAACAAACAAACAAATAGCATGAGATTCACTTGTCATGTTCTTCAAACTGAGAAAATTAACTAAAATTAAAATAGAACAAATTTAATAAAATATAAAAAATAGATTAAAAAATAATATTAAAAAGAAATATATATATATAATATTAAAAGAAATTGCAAAAAAAATAAATAGTAAAATAAATGTAAAAAAAAAATAATAATAAAAATGTGTGATGCTATTGAAAAGTTACAAACAAACAAACAAATACATAAATAAATAAATAAATAAATAAATAAATAAATAAATAAATAAATAAATAAATAAATAAATAAATAAATAAATCTTGAGATGTGTTAACCAGTTCTTGGTACTCTGGACCTTTGAATTATCAAAAAATTATTATGCTACTAAAAAGTTACTGTTTGAGACAATCGATCAATCAATCAGTAAATGTGCTGAGATGTGTTAATTGTGATACAAGTTCTTGGTACTCTAAACCTTTAAATTATTAAAAATACTGCACACCCAGGCATTACTATGTCTGGGTGTGAATTAAATTTCAATAATTCAACAGTCTAGACTCTATTACTTACATATACACTCTCAAAAGCAGAAGTTGTGTAAAAACCTTAAGTAGCCTTAAGTAACCTCTCCCTGAGGATCTCTGAATGAGGACCATAGACGAATAAGGAAAACTTTTAACCATCATTTTTGTAATTAATTAATACATTTTTAAAATGGCATGAGATTCACCTACCATGTTCTGCAAAGCAACAAAACTAGAATTAAAATATATTAAAAATGTGTTTAATACATACATACATACAACAAAATAGTGATGCTACTGAAATGTCTTGATGTGTTAATCATAATATAAGTTCTTGAAACTCTGGACCTTTGAATTATTGATAAATAATACTGCACACCCAGACATTACTACCTCTGGTAGTAACAATAATTCAATAACTCAACAATCTAGACTCAATAATTCCTCACATATACACTCTTAAAACCAGAAGTTGTGTAAAAACTAGGGCTGTCAGTCGATTAAATTTTTTTTTTTTTTTTAATTGAATTAATTACATGATGTGTTGATTAATTAATCCAATGAATCGCTAAATAAATTTGACTGAAAATACCCAGAACAGATTATGTAAAACTATTTTTGTGTTAAATGAGAAAGTATCAAGTAGACATTAGAAATTGTAGCTTTAGAAAGAAATATTTTATTTCATGCAACATAAAATTTATTATTACACATAAAAATTTAGGCAGCTTACGTGAGGCTGTTGCAATGGAACATAAAAGAAGATCATTTGAGAAACATCTCAGTATTTTTTGTTCATATAATGAAAGCCATGGTAACCAAAACAGCTGTTACCAACAGTCTTCAAAACACCTTCTTATGTGCTTCACAAATAAAAGGTTAGAAATGTTATGAGGGTGAGTAAATAATGTTGTTTTTATTAGTAGTAGCAGTTTTAATGAAATGATACTCTCAATAAGAAACGAAATCTGCCAGCAGGTGGCGGTAAATGTCTTTATGAGACATTCACTCATTTGATTCGATTCGTTCAAACGGCTGATTTATTCAGGGGAATGGCTCTCTTTATGAATGGGACTTTGAAACATTGATTCACACGATTCCTTCAAAACTAGGACGCATTTAGAAACTAAACACTGCTGTGTTGCTCGGAGATGCCCAACAACTCTGCTGTGGCTTCAAAGGTAAAATGTTCTCTGCAAAATTGAGCAAAAACACATAATATAATGTTTAATATATAACACAATATCAACTTCTTATTTACTGAACTGTTGTATAAAATCACATTTAAGCTTGTGATAGATTGGGACAAAATCAGCACTTGTGTCTGCTCTTGCTGCCCGTGTGATATTGTGTGATATATATAAATATGAGACAAAACACAACGCTTTTTTTTTTTTTTTTGCACCAATATCTTGAATTTTAGGGCATAGCTGCATTTATAGAGTTGTTGCCCTGCATCATATTTGTCAACAGTCAACTGTATGAAATGTAAGATGATGTACAGGTCTGTGGGTGGGGCCTGCACGTTAACTGCGTTAAAATATTTTAATTGCATTATTTTTTCATAACTAATTAACTAAGTTAACGCGTTAAACTGACAGCCCTAGTAAAAACCATAAGTACATAAGGGGTGACTAAAACAACGCATCATTTACTGGTTTTACCAGTGTGCTTTCAACATCAGCAGGCTAGTCCACTCACTTCCTTCAATCTTTTATTCACAAACAAACAAACAAACAAGCAACCAGCACAGATAAACCAGCACGAAGAACAAAGAGCCTCCCAAACTCATCAAGACATCCTTGACAAACACTATTTTCATAAATGGACGCAAATTGTCAGTTGGAAGGAAAAGGGAGGCAACTGCAGTGAAAGGAGAAGTAAAAAGCAATGAGACAAAGCGAATAAAGCTCTCAGAGTGTACATGAAGGACAGGCTCCGGCTTAGAGATAATAGAAGAAAATATGATAGACAAACACGAAAGAGGAGACTCGAGAGTCTCGGATGGGCGCGCTTGACTCTAGTTACTAAAGGAAAAAGCTAAGGGCAGTGTGTCCTATGAATGTTAATGGTGAAATAATTACAAACGTCGTATTTTAACCACTTAAACAATGGAGCTACTGCACATTCAACCCTTATTAGGATGCAAATACACTCGACTGAAAATCCCAGCAGAGATAGAAAGCAAGAGAGACAGAAATGCTAAAAACGAGTGAATAGGAAACAAAGTCAGAGGGAAACAGAGCAATATTGGTGTAGAGACAGAGGGTGAAACATAAAACAAGTGGGACGCAGAGGTCTGATAAATCAGAGCGATAAACAGAGAAACCAGAGAATGGGATGAACGCTGAATGGCTATCCTAATGGACACAAATTGCTGAGCACCTCAGTAAGAGCTGCTGTTCGTTAAATGTGGGAACTTAATTGAAATTCAGCAATAATTAATATCCAGGGAGGGATTCAGGGAAGAAAGCTGCCCTTTTTATTCAACCCATTTCACCAGTAGCTATTAAAACAATGCTTTCCCATTGACATGATAATTACCGTGTGTATCCGTCCATGTGTGTGTGCGTGCATCACCTAACACGGCTTTATGGAAATATTATCCTGCCTTGATTATCATATCTTCCTACGAAAGGGCGTATTTGGATGGAGAATTAGAAAAGGTTATGTATTTAAAAGATTTAAACAGGTAAAGAATATGATGAGATTGAAATCCTCGTTGTAATTGAGTTTGAAGTAATTCACTCAGTATCTCTCCACGAGAGCCTCCCTCTTCATATGTGTACAGCACCCATTCTCCTCACGTATGTAGCAAACTAGCCAGAAAGCTCATACATATACTGTAGACGCATCTAAATTTGTCTTTAACCTTTTAAAACTATTCATATTTCTTCTACCCTGACTCATATTCATTTGTTTCTGAGCAATATACGTATAAATAGGGCATAAATGTAATCAAAATGATCTTGTGTGTAGGTGTCTTTATTAGACACATGACATCTAATCTGTTTGGTAAAGTATGGGTGATTTATGCCCACTTGCTCTGCAACATTAAAATAGCCTCGTCTCATTACAAATCAATTTTAATTTAGAACTTTGTATATAATGTATAGCTAAAGGTTATCATTTTTTCCAATATTAATACACTTTTAATGCTATTTACAGAAACAACTATAAGAAAGAAATTACTTTTATGACTCTCCCAAAAATTAGGGAGTTGATTTAGTTGCTTTAGCTTTATTTATTTATTTATTTATTTATTTGTTTATTTATTTAGTATGATTCGTCAATAGATAAAAGATAACTGGTCAGTTAAAATACTATTTTAAATCTAAATCTAAAAAATCTATTTACATGAAAACATTTAATTAATCTAAATATAAAAATACATAATGTATTATATTTTTTTACACTACAGTTTTTAATGACACATTAAATGACAGTAAAGGCATTTACAATGCTACAAAAAATGTATTTAAAAAAAAAAAAAAAAAAAAAAAATTTTCTTCTTTTGAACTTTCTATTCATGCAAAAAATTCTAAAAAAAAAAAAAAAATTCAGAATGTCCACAAAAAATATTAAGCAGCTTTAATATTAAGGTGGTTGTCATTTTTTCAATATTAATATGCTTTCTTCAATGTCAACAGTATACAGTGACAACTCTAAGAAACAAATTCATTGCATGACTCCCCCAAAAATGAGTGATTTAGTAGCTGTCTTATTTTTTTATTTTATTTCATATTTTTATTTATTTATTTATTTTATATGATTCATCAATAGTTAAAAGATAACTGGTCAGGTAAAATACAGATAATCTATTTACATGAAAACATTTAATTAATCTTTTTTTTTCATAAATACCTCCATATCACAAGGATGCATTAAATGCTACAAAAACAATTCTTAAAAAAAAAACAAAATAAAATTATATTCATAAATAATTATATTATTTATTTATTTATTTTATAGGATTCATCAATAGATAAAAGATATCTGGTCAGGTAAAATACAGAAAATCTATTTATATGAAAAAAAAAAAAGAAATGAGAGATTTATTGCACCACTCATAAATGAAACAGAACAATGTAGTTCATATGTCTGACATACAATAAATTATTATAGTTATATGGGGAGCTAGAATCATCAATTATTAGCAAATACATAAAGCATAATATTTGTTTTTTTACACTATAGTTCACAATTTGAATTATTTTTTCATATAAATACTTCCATGTCACAAGGATGCATTAAATGAAAGTAAAGTCATTTACAATGATAGAAAAAAATAATTTCAAATAAACACTGTTCTTTTGGACTTTTTATTCATGCAGAAAATTTTTCAAAATTAGCAGAATTTCCAGCACAACTGTTTGATACTGTAATTGATTTAATAATTGATAATAATAATAAATGTTTCTTGAATGTGATTTCTGAAAGATCATCTGACACTAAAGATTGGAGTAATAACTGCAGCCTTGGTCAGCATGAGAGACTTCTTTCAAAAACATTAAAACTTCTTACCAACCCCAAAATTAATAAATAAAATCAAATGTAATGAAATGAAATAAAATAAACGTTATTTTTTAATAACTTTCTAGTCACTGAGCAGGCTAGACTGAATGACCAGACAGCTGCCCACCAAACCCTGAACTGAGGCTACAACTCCTGTTTGCCTGAACTGACAAAATATGTGGCAGTCTCCTTCAAGATATCACCTTGATCACTTCAGTCCTGAGGACAAAAGAAGGTGCAAATTTATAGATGTTGCAATAAAATGATGAAAGATGCTCTTTTGATGCGACTTACAAAGGCCGTTTTATTAGACATGGCAATTAGCTTGGCAAGCGGCTTGAAGCATTGTTTTCCCTCTGCGTCAGCATCTTATGCGTTTGCCAATATAAACTATTATCAATGATAGATTGTGGTGAAGCTGCAGGTCACGGACGTAAACAGTGTGTAACTGTTTTCTACAATCAGAGTGCAAATCCGTGTTGCTCTTGTCACCGTTTAACCTTTCAATGCAACTCAATATCTCAATGTCTCATTTCAGCTGCGTTTAAATTTTTACCACACACCTTTTTTGCCAAAAACAGACTTTAGACAGAGGTTCAATTACATTCCACGCAGGACGCAGCTTTCGGGGGCGCATAAAAGTAATAAGATATTCCTAATATCATTCCTTGTCTAAAACTCCATCGTAGCATTGATTTCCATTCCAAAAGCCCCAGATGCCACCATATTTGCTTTTCTTCTTTCTGTAATAAGAAGCAGCAAGTAATGCATGATATTTACCATATTCCTGTCCCACAACGGGCCTGCAAACAAACAAAAGCCGTAGGAGAGGAAAGTAAACACAAAATGTATAATCTGAAACAACAGTGTGGACGGACACTATGATGGAACGTCGGGCGCATATGCGTTCGCTCCCCTCTGTGGCCCGTGTTATTCCTACCTGGCATTATTACCAGTCTTATCTGCACTCAGGACCCGACCAGAAGCAGAAACACGGACCATCTGCGCAGAGGCGATAAAATAAACATCACACGAGGCTGCAGTGATTGTCTATTCCCCTTCTGAACCTGAGGCTCGCCACGTTCCTCCTACATGCTCCTTGTAATCTTGACAGCTGCGTAATAATGAGATAATGAATTACAGTCACACTAGCCTTTGCCCGAGCTACCTAGGTCACGGGTGAGGACCGAAGGCAACGGCGAAAGACCCGATGTGAATCATCAATCAGCCTGGCTGTCACTTTGACGGACACAAAATGTCATCTAACGTAACCCCAACAGCCGCTCACATAACTGCATTTTTCTGCCCATGTCCGACAAAATGATTGTTTGCGTTATATGTAAAGTATTATGGTATTTTCCTAAGGCCATGTTTTATTTTTATTTTTACAATGTTATTGATACACTATTACAGTTTTTATTAATACTGTAAATTAGTTTTTATTTTTGCATTTCCCATTTTAGTTTGGGAAAGTTTTAGTTTGTAATCTTGTTGTGTGTTTTTGTTTAGTATTTTTTTATTTCTTTATTAGATATATTTTTTTATATTTGTTTGTTTTTTTCTGTTTGTTTGTTTGTTTTTTAAATATAGTTAAATATAGTTTATTATTTTGAGTTTTAGTTATTTTCGTACATCAAAATAACTAAATACTAAATGAATAAAAATGTTGCCTAAGCAATTAAAATAAAATTACGTCAGATTTTATTTTTATTTTATAAAATTAAGTCAGATTTTTACTTTATTTTATTTTGTTACTTTTGTGTTATTATTTCAGGTAAGGAAATTCATTTTATTTTAAAACTTTAACACTTATGTTTTTAGCTTTAGTTAATTTAGTACATCAAGTTAAATTAAATACTAAATAAATAAAAATGTTGCCTAGGCAATTAAAATAAAATTAAGTCAGATTTTATTTTTATTTCATAAAATTAAGTCAGATTCTTATTTTATTTCATTTTTTATTTTAATGTTTTTATTTCAAGTAAGGAGTTTTCTTTTTAACACTTTAACACTTATGTTTTTATTTTTAGTCCAATATAATACATAATCTTCAGCCAGAAGAGCTCCTAATGGCCATATCTAACACACAGAAAAATACTGAATATATATATATATATATATTCAGTATTTTTCTGTGTATATATATACATATATATATATATATAATAATATAAAATCTTATTGATACTTGCTTAGAAATCACACATATGTTTTCTTGTTGTTGTTTAACTATTACTGATAAACGATTATAGTTTTTATTCATTTAGATTTTTTTTATTTTCCATTTAAAATTTTCACTATTTTTTTCACTAGTTTTTGTTTGTTTTTTTATTTCTTTATTAGTAGTTTTTATTTTTTATTTTTTAAATATATACATATTTATATATATTTTAATTTCATGTTAAAATAAAATAAAGTCTGAGGTTTTTATTAATTCATTCCTTTTTATGTTACTATTTCAAGTAAGGAAAACACTTTTTATGTTTTTATTTTTAGTTAACTATATAATAACCCCATCTAGGACTCCAATATAATATATAATTCTTCAGCCAGAATATTTCCTAATGCCCCATATCTAACACATAAATAAATACATACAATATACATATGTGAATTCCCTGTTTAAGCGCACTCAGACCCTGTTCATTCACCTTAAAAATAAATCTTGTTATTTACTATTCATAACATGCACTACATTTATAATGTCCCCATATCCAAGTTACTCCCCATCTCTTTGCTTAGAAATCATACACATAATGCAGGTGTTTGTGAAGCGGTCGCTCTGATAGTAATTTCATTTATTTTCTCTTTAGATTAATGGCCCACTCACCTAAAAGGGGTGGGGTCTCCTTCCCAGCACAATGCATTATAAACAAGCCCTCAAAATATGAATCATTACAATACAGCCGAATCAAGCGAGTCCTGCTTTAAAACTGTCTGAAGAGCCAGACTCTGGGGAAGGAAGATGGAGAGGCCTTTGAAGGTGGCTAAAATTACAGGTTGAAAGATACCTTCTAAAATTATACTGCTCTTTCATTTCATGCTCATGTTTAATTCTAGTGTTCTAGATAACAAATGTCTTTTCTTCCAGTCACACCCGAAGATAAATGGACTCTCACGAGGTGGTCCACAGCTTTTCATAATGTTGGGCTGCTCTTTTTCCAACACCTATTTCTGTCCGTCCCTCCCCGTTTCCATGTTTGTGAGTCGTTCGACAAAACTTCTGCGGTGCCGCACATCTGAACAAACAACGGCGGTGCGGCATTGGCGAATAGTGTCTGGCAACAGCGATTTGCGATAATCTGCTGAACTGAATTTTGTCCGTTTCGATTGATTTTTGTACTCTGTATGTTGAAAACCTGATTTTCTCCTCATCACAATCTAATGGAGGCCCTCTGGGCCATAACCTTGCTGTCAGTTACAGGAGAAATGCAGGTTTATGAATAAAGTTTTGATTTTACACCTTGAGCGGAGTGAGCGATTCATGTAATTCTAAGACGTGTCTGAATCACACTGTTGTATTGTATAAAAAGGCGAGGGAGGCAGACGCACATCTCCACCAGCCCAGACCGCTTCGCCACAAATGGACACATCAATCCTCATTTTACAAGTCACTTCACCTCTCAAAGATTATGGAAATCTTAGGCAATTTCACACAAAGAAAAACACCTTGCTCGGGAGCACTCAGTGTGGGACACGGTAATGGCCTCTGTGTCCTTGTAGCTTTCATTAAATGAGCGCAAATGCGAAACGTATGAATAGCGAAATGTCACCTGAAAGTGGAGTTTTTCACTTTCTTATTTTTTCTTAAAAGTCCAGTCAAAAACTCAACTGAGGTAATTAAAAGTTTGATGAGAAGCGTGACTCGTCCTTGAGGAAAGATCAAGAAATGATACTTTAAATTTAAAGCTCACAATACAAGAGGGTTAAATAGGAAACGACTGTCTATTTGCACATGCAGTAAAAGTATTGGATATTAAAAAATACTTTTATGTGTCTTACTCTTATTTCATTCCACAACACAAAATCATTAAATCACAGCTTTGTCATTTCTCAGACTGATATTTACAATTACCGTTAACCAGCTGACCTTAAAATGATTTTCAGAGGATGTTATGTCTATATAAACCATCTATTTGCAAAATGTTTGCTTGAAAGGTGTGTTTATTCATTAGAGGCAAACCTTCATCAAGTGGGGCTCCAGGCAAAATTAATCAATGAGCTCTTTCTAAAAGAGCTTTTGTTGTTGTTGTTGTTAAAATATCTTTGTTACCTAGAAATATAAATATACAGCATATAAAATGTAGTCAAACACATCTAACAGAAAAATTGTTTCTTTGTACAACAAAAGCTTATTTTTTCATTAACAAATGTCTTTATAATAGATAAAATACAATATTCAGGTACAGTACAATCTTCTTATTTATATTATAACCATATACATAACCCTGCACCGCAAAACCAGTCGTAAGGGTCAATTTTTGGAAATTAAGATTTATACGTCTGAAAGCTGAATAAATAAGCTTTCCAATGATGTATGATTTTGTTAGGATAGGACAATATTTAGCCGAGATACAACTCTTTGAAAATCCGGAATCTCAGGGCGCAAAAAAATAAAAAATGAAAAAAAATAAAAAATCTAAATATTGAGAAAACCGGCTTTAAAGTTGACCAAATGAAGTTCTTAACAATGCATATTACAAATCAAAAATTAAGTTTTGATATATTTATGGTAGGAAATTTACAAGCTATCTTCATGGAACATGATCTTTACTTAATATCCTTATAATTTTAGGCATAAAAGAAAAAGTGATAATTTCAACCTACACAATGTTGTTGGCTATTGCTACAAATATACCTGTGCTACTTATGAGGCACATATATGGTAGAAACAGATGGCTAGCATCTAAAATTTATCTTTATTTTATTATTGGCAGTGGATGCTATTAGATGCTATTTACACAAAGCCAAAAAAAAAAAAGCATATTTTCTTAACAACAGATGCTATTTACATTAAGTGGAAACAACAATAGATTCTATTTACACTATGCAAAAATAGCAGTATTTTATTTGTAATAAGTGTTAACAGTAGTTTAATGCTATTTATACTCACACTACTTTATACAGTGGTAGATATCTGCACCACAGTATTGTAGCATATTTTAAAACTGTATGCAATACTAACATATTGAGTATATATTATCATATTTAGTAAAATTACTAAAAGGATGCCACCTTATTGGGACAATTAAGCCCTCCCTACACCAACCCCTAACCCTACCCTAAACACTTTGCTATTAGTTACCCATGAGACACTTAATTTACACTTTTTGAATATTTCTTTTATTTTGAATAAAAATAAACATCTTATCCTAAATAAACCAACCTGATATGTGATGGGAAAAGGGAGAAGATCAAGTTTGGATTCTCGGGTCAATTGCATCGCCATTGTTTCTATATTATTTGTATATCACCAGTTTCTATTTTATATCTATTGTATATCATGCCAACAAGGTGGGCTATTTGCACTTAGTATAAACAGACAGTCCGTTAATATTAACATTTCTGATTGTTTAAAGCAGGGGTGCTCAACCTGGGTCCTGGAGATCAACCTTCCTGTTCAGGTCCAACCCTGACCAAACACAACTGAACCAGCTAATTAGGATCTGAAGGAGCACTTGATAATTACAGACAGGTGTGTTTGATTAGGGTTGGAACTAAACTCTGCAGGAAGGCTAATCTCCAGGAACAGGGTTGGGCACCCCTGGTTTAAAGGATACCCATCTTGCTCCTTTTTACAATATGCAATATACATCTTGGATGCCCTAGCAAGTGTCTGTGAAGTTTCAGCTCAAAATAACCCACAGATCATTTATTATATCATTATGAAAATGCCTATTTTGAGTGGAAGCAGAAACACTCTGTTTTTGTGAATGCCTCTTTAAATGCAAATGAGCAGCTCATTTGTATTTAAAGAGACATGCACAAAAAAACAGAATAGGGCTATGCCTTTACAGCTCGTACCTCAAATACTCTGCCAAAAAAACATCTGTTTAGTTTTGATTATCATGTCTGTCACGCTGAAATCATGTGTTTTAAAGCCATATTAGTTTAAACTTCTAATATACAGTTTTCTTTCACAAGCACAGAAAGCAGCTGTCACATGGCATGTGAGTAAACTAAGTTCTCTTTCATGTCTTATTGCGCTTAAACTGTCAAGCACACACAAGTTTATGTTAAAAACACACAGGAGTTACAAAAACAGTCGCTTATGTCTGTGAAGGTAAAAGCTGGAAAAGAAATCACATGTTTCTATTAGATCTGTGTGGCAGCAGCGTAATATATAGTAAATAAATCAATACATTCACTGCTCTCGTCTCCTCCGATGGTGGGACTCTAAATAGTGTTTTGTGCTCATCAGTGGAGCCAAAGACAGAACAGTTAGCATGCATTTTTTTTTTTCACAAGTTTGCATAGAAAGTCTTACCAAAAAAAAAAAAAAAAAAAAAAAAAAAAACAGATTTTTGTGATATGTCAACCTTTAAAGGGGTCATCGGATGCCCATTTTCCACAAGTTGATATGATTCTTTAGGGTCTTAATGAAAAGTCTCTAATATACTTTGATTAAAAATTCTCAATGGTTTTGTAAAACAACACCCTTTTTACCTTGCCAAAATCAGCTCTGCAAAAATCATCTCATTCTAAGGGGTTGTTCCTTTAAATGCAAATGAGCTCTGCTCACCCCGCCCCTCTCTTCTCTCTGTGGAAAGACGGTGTTGTTTACATTAGCCGCATTTAGCCGCGCTTAGCCGTTAAACTTCCTAACTACCACGTTATAAGGAAAGGTGATCGCAAAGATTCATAAAAAAAACGCTTATACTCACTTCTGCTGTAAGTGAAGCTGGATCATGAACGATCCGCGCAAACATAGACGGATATATGTAACCTTAGATCGGGAGGCGCATTCCCTTCACAAACAAATGTAATCCACTGCATCTTCAGCGGCTCAGATGTCGGGAGTAAATGACAACCACTATGTTCATTATTACATCCAGCAACACAACACCTCAATCGCTCAATCGGAGATATTCTTGTCTACCTTACATCCCTGCTCTGGCATCAAAACATGGAAAGTTACTGGATTGTGACAGCTGGTCTAAGGTAAGAGCTCACGTCAATCAACTATTGTGGGAGCGGCCTCTGTTGGTGTGACGGCACACCGACAGGCATCTGAGAACGGCTCGATTTGAAAAAGGGGATATTATTTTTACAGATTAATTAAAAACCACTGCATGGATTTTTATCATTTTAGGGTAGATTTGTACATACACTGCCAACACACATTAATGTACAAACAGCATGAAAAAATGAACTTAGCATCCGATGACCCCTTTAAGTGATTAGCCCTTGGGGGCCCCTTCAAAATGCAAGAAAGTGCCTCTGTTTGTGCATTAATAATTAAAAATATATGTTATTTGGGTTGACACTTTTTGGGGCCATTGAAGCTACAACAAGGTGATAAAGGAACCCAATCACACATCCGTGCCATGAAGCATCTCAACAGTACAAATGAGAGTCTGCAAAACAAAAAAAAACAAAACAAAAGGTCCAGTGAATGAACGAGTCTGCATTGGGGAGCACTTCTGTGATGCATGAGTGCGTCCTGCACTTAGTAGACACTTTAAGACCCCCTCCAGCTCCCCAGCAACCACAACACTTTAGCTAATAGACAAAAGAGGCATGGTCAGCGGTATCCAGGGCCATAACAGCACAGCTATGGCAATGATAAATGCGAGGTCACTGCACAAAACAGCAGAAGCCTTCTCACTTGAGCATCTGACACACTTAGTGAGATCATATTTCAGCGTTATGAGGCATTGCCTGTGGTCCAGGAGTGATGGAGAAAGTCACTGCCATGTTTCTCTTTATGGGACGTGACGGACAGCTGGCGCACACAGGTCGAGACCTTTGGAACAGAATTGGAAAACATTATAAAGATTAGCTGCTATTAATTGCAATAAGGTGCTGTCGTTAAATAAATCTTTGTTCCTTAGTGGTTGGCCGAGCACAATAAGAGATGTGACATGCACAACAAAGTATTAAAAATATTATATAAGTTGATCATCATTATGATGCTTTGAATTCAGTATTCATTGGTGGTATTAATAAGTCTAACTAAAGTACAAATGTTTGCATATGTAAAGAATGAGATCTATTGTTATTCATGCGATTTTCAATGCATTTCTGGCCTCATCCATTAACATGAACATTTCATTAGGCAAACATTAAGTATATTATGAGAGCTTGAGAAATACTGAAGAGGCAATGAATTGCTGGGAAATATGAATTAACTGCAACACTGAAATCATACATAATGCATATTAACATTTCACATGTACAAGTATGGTTAAGTCCCACATTAATTCACTCCTCGGTGGAGAGGGAAAGAGGAAGGCATTCTGGGAGATACATACTAGGAAAATGAACAGGAGCATTTATCAAAGCAGAGGGTTGGTTGAAGAATCCTTGGAGAATATTTAATTGTGGTAAAGCTTCAAATGCATTCTCACATTTTAATTCATCATTTCACAAGGTCTGAAAAAAATGGAATGGATTTTTGCAATATTAAACAATAAATGTGTATAATGAAGTGTGGCCAACCAGTATTATTACATCTATTCTCCATAAAAAGCTATGCTAAAAGGCAGAGCATTAGCTTGCTAATTAAAAAAACACACATAATGTGTTAAAATTAAAAATGTAGAAAATACATTAATTACAAATGCAGCTGCAAAACACATAAAAGAAAAATATTTAACTTTCAAAGGGTGAAATGAGACTAGAGATGATAAACATTTAAAGACGTGCAACTATTTTTTTTTGTGGAAGTGTTTATTTTGTTACCTCAAATGTTCTCTTTTAATAAATATGGCATTATCTCTGCATAAATAAATAAGCAAGCACGTCTATTCATTTTGGGTAGGCAGGCCGGGCGGTTGTAAACGGCTGAGCTGTTGGGCTGCGTTTATCACACCGGGCCAGATTTGATGGGCTGACAGGACGCTCCCTAGCTGTGACAGACACGGGTCTGCTGGGAGATCGGCATTACCCGCTCCGCTTGGACGGCCTCACATTAGCTCTGACACCACTAAGCATCTCACTGACAGCCCAGACGACGACGACCGCCACCAAGCCCCCAAATCAGCCACTCCGAGCAAATCACCTTACAACCAGTTAACCACCATTACCCACAAACCCTTCAGACAAAGCTGCCATTCCGGCTACTCCTGAGCCCCTCGCTGCTCAAATTGCACCCTGATTACTCTCCATCTACCCTTAGCGACAAAACAGCCATTCCGTTAGTCGGGAAAGCAGAGGAAATGAAATGAACGTGGAGACAAAACAATGGTAATCGCTTTGAATGAAGACTTTGCTCCAGACTATTTGTTCTGACACTTCCATTGGTGCGTCTCAGGTCCTTATGTCCGAACTGAAAGCGTTTTGTGGAGTTACTCAGTGAAAGAGAGACGGTGAAGGTGACCCTGGATGAAATGTGTTATTAGTGCCACATATCAGGCAGAGAAGAGGACATCATAGGAGAGATAGACAGGGAACAGCTGTCACATGAAAAACACAATTCTATCAATCACAAAACCTCCAAAACTCCTTTCAAACGATCTGTCCTTAAAGCCCACAGGGTACAAGGTCACCTGTCCACAAATCCTGACCCTGGTCTCACCCTCTAATGGTAAACTGCATCTTGATCTGGCAAATTTGCTTGCCTGACTTTAACACCATTCAGGAGTTAAGGAGTGTGTGTTTTGTTTGGCTGATTTTGCTGGTTTTGTTTTTGTGTCTTGTGTCTTCAATCAGTTCACCTACAAACAAAGTAGTGGTTAGTGATGTGCAAAACAACATTTTCACAACTGGCTAGGGCTGGGCGATTTTTCCGATTTTATCGATTAATTTGAATTTAATGTTTTGCACACAATTTTATTTTTCAGAATTCGAGGAATCGTGATTTTAAATAGAAATATTACCAAACATTAGAATTAAACACTTTGACAACATCCCAATGATAACAGTAAAAAGAAAAGAACGATCCAACCGGATGTCAGTGCACGTGATAAAAATGTGCTTTTGTGGTCATAAAGATGTGACGCAGGCAGTCAAATGCAAAAAACATGCAAGAAGATGGGAGTGAAGTGAACTTCTTTTAACTTGAGCGCCGTGTTTTTAGAATGCCGTTCATGCATGAGATGCTGCAATAGACGTGAACACAACAGTCAGATGCTTCCATGTTTACACAGAAAAAACAATAGAAAAGCAGCACAACAATCAAAACCTGTGAAGAACTACAGCTATATGTCTGATATTTCATGTTTGCATCATGGTGACAGGCTGAAAGCTGCTGTTCATTGATTTTAGATTTAGATTTATAGTTGATAATAGTCTGTTTTAGTCATTTTGAATTTAAGAATTTTTTAAAGCATTTTCCTTGTATTATTTCTTAACATACAATATGTAGAAGACAAGTTTGTGCAGTTGTAGTTCATGCATCTTTCTGCAAAGATATTTAACAAGTGATTTGTTTAACATTTACATCATGTTGACAACTTTATGTGTGGTGCACTTGGAACAGAACTTTCTTTAACTAGAGGATTAATAAAGAAAAAGTTACTTGAATCATGTTGTAGTTACATTTTCAAGTTGATTAGTTCAAATCGTAAATAAACCGAGAATCGGTCAAACATCAAGATTTAAATTTTTTACCATATTGCCTAGCCCTATTGGCTAGCTTGTGGGTTGTCAGAATGACTAAATTAAAGCTGCAGTCCATAAGTTTGAAACCTACAATTGGAGTGATTTGCAGAATATGTCATAAGCCTACTGCCTACTGATCGTGGATCTCGAAAATGAAAGCAATACCGAAGTGCGCATTCAAAAGCGGTTTCAATGCCCTGCATATTAATAACAGCTCCCTGATGCCCGCAATTTATATACAGTATAATTACCCAAAGATATAATTGCGTGAGAAAGCACTGAAATATATTTTTTTCCTCTCATCTCGTATTTAGGGGTTTCTTTGTACATGTCATTTCTTTTCTGAACATGGTATGATCAGATTTATTAGGAAGTTAATAGTTAACAGGAAACACTGATTTCTTGAGTCAGGACTACCCATACTATAGACTGATGTGTTTTTGCATTAAAACATTGGTGTGTTTGATGTCCACTGTCCACAGACAATCTGATGAAAAATTGTGAATCGTGAATAAAAAAAAATAGTGAATCGATTTTTAATCGAATCGTGAGGTACCAAAAGATTCCCACCCCTAAGGTTAACGACAACATTGCATGACTACGTGTATTTAGCAACACAGGTTCATTGGAAATATGCGTTTCTATATACATCTCTGCAAAACTATTAAAAAAAACTTTTATTCCTTTCACAGAAAATATGATTTACAGGTAGAGAATTTCTAATTGAGTACGTTTGCTCAGTAGCTCACACGTTGCACTTGAGGTGATGAAGTGCTCTGGTACGAATCCCGTGAAACTACAGTTCGACAAAACAGATCAAATCCGCATAAGGGATTTAAAATAGCGTGGCTGCATTGACATTTTTACATAACTATCGGTTAGGTTTAGGGTTGGGTATGGTGTAGGGGATATTTCCAACACGACAGAGCATGACCTTTAGCGACACTTACCGGATAGTTGAATTCTGAACAGCCGCGATACGTACCTCAAGCAGCGTAATGAAAACGCAGCGATACGTGCCTGTACCAACGTAATATAAATGTGCCATGGTCACGTATTGAACGTGTTTTATTGCCACTCTCTGGACATTTCACTTTGAAACTGTCACAAAACGCACAGTAAGGTAGGTAATTACGATGTTGCAGAAATGTATATACACTCTTAAAAATAAAGGTGCTTCATGATGCCATAGAAGAACCCTGTTTGTCTAAATGGTTCCATAAAGAACCTTTAACATCTGAAGAACCTTTCTGTTTCACAAAAGGTTCTTTGTGCTGAAAGAAGGTTCTTTAGATTATAAAAGGGTAAGAAAGAGACGGTTCTTTAAAGAACCTTTGATTGAATAGTGCTTTGTGGAACCAAAAATGGTTCTTCTATGGCACTGCTGAGAAGAACCTTAAGAGCGTAAAGGCATGCATTTTCAAGAGCGTGGGTTGGTATTTAGCGTGTATTATCTGTAAATTTCAATTTCTGTACAGTCTCTAATCTCTAATTGTCATCCTATTTAAATGTCATTTAAAATAAGTTATTTTAACCTCAAAAAGCAATTTAATGTTCCTTAGAACTTGTTCTAAAATGACAAGTCTAATAATTCCAGCTGCTGTTAGAAGACGATGACGCATAATGACGCAAGAGCAACGCTGATGAACTTGGAAACTGACCCGAAACCACTTAAATTAGAAAACATTATTACAAGCTTATTGTTGTGAATCAGGCTAAGGTAAGGAGATAGTCTTGAACACTTCTTTCCATAAAACACATTCTTGCACTCAAAAAAGCCCACAACAGATGGACGGAGCACAGAAACAAAATTCAGCAGTCTTGAGATTACTTTTTTTTTTTTACAAGTTGGACTGCTACTAACTTGACATGCTGTCTTTAGAAACTCAGTGACTGTGGCGGGACACTCAGAAAACACTGTGAGCTGCAAAAGCTGCCAGCTGCCAAGATGTCTGTGTGAATGTGTACTGTGCAAACTGCCTTAAGCGCCGTGCTTTAAAAAGGTTAATGAATTTAGAGATGCAATCTTTGTGCATCTGTGAGAATTTCACAATGCAAATTGTACCACAGCTAAAGAACAGGACACTTCCAGCATGCTAATGAAAGTACTGAAATACTGAAAAGAATTACAAATAATAGTTAGTAGTTGGACAAGCAGTTGATCACTGGGACTCATCCTTATATATTGTGTTAGATACTGATTTTAAACTTTTGATGATTAACTAAATCACTAGATTTTCCAAAGTTTATCAGGTTAATGGCATCAAATCTCTGAACTAGATTTCTATTTTGTTCTTTAAATCTAAAACTATTATAAAAACTGTAATTGAAATAAAGCTGAAAAAAAACAAAAAAAAATTGCTAAGACTAAACATGAATTAAAAATAAATAAAAGTAAAATAAAAAAATTAATAAAAATAAGTACAGTACATAAAACTGAATGAAAATATTTAAATAAAGAAAATATTAATAAAAAAACTATTTAAAATAGTGTATAAATAACACTAAAATAACACAAGCTAAAAATGTATAATTGGTTTATGGATTACGCATGTGAAAAATCTATACTCAAAAGTTTTGGATTAAGTCCACACACATTTTCAGCTGCCTTTACAGTGTTTTCAGTGTTGAACACCGCACCATCACCAGTCAAAAAGTTTCGCTAAAGGTCTGGCTACATGAGGCTAGAACAAACCAGAGTGAACCTTCAAAGCTCAGCTGGTTCTCATGCATAGAGAGACAAGCTACAACAAAGTGAACTACACTCCCCCCCGAACCGCAAACTGACTGATATGAAAAAGTGCCTTTCATCTGAAGGGATGACAAAGAATAATTGATGGGCCTGTCTTTGATAAAAATCAATCTCATATGGTTATGTTATTAAGATAAAGAAGAGAAAACTCAGCTCCAAACGATAACTCTTGAGCTGTAACGTCAGCCGGTGTGTGCAAAAAGCAAACAAGGTACTCTTAAAGGTGCAACGCTTTCGTAAATGAAACGGTCATGGTGAGTGCAGATTGGAAAATGAGTGCATTAGAGTTAGCGATTTACTGTCTGTCATCTGTCATCTCACCTACAAGCCCTGCACCGGCTAAACTAGAGCCATTTACTCCGCTTGCTATGCAGAAATAATTGCACTCAAATATGATGGCAAGTTATGCAAATACAACAAATAGAAACAGCCCTGCTAACGTAAGACAGGCATGACTGAATTATGCTAACAAGACTTTAGAAAACAATTGCCGAATTGATTGCAACTGTGATGACTTGCAACTCTTCCTATTAGAATGGTCATTATCTAATATCCCTAAATGGCTAGTAATGATATACAACATATTAGGCGCACTAAGCAAATTTTTTTCAGTCTTAAAAAAAAAATCAAAGATCAATAAACCTTGTGTGAGATACATACAACATAAACCCAATCATGAATGTCATTATGTTGAAATGACATGCTGAATGCTACTCATTATTTTGGTAAACTCCTCTATTATTGGATACTTTTAGTTTACAGAGTAATATAATGAATGACAAATAAAGCAACAAAGTGCATTTCTAGAACACCGTCTAGAAACCAAAAGTATCTGATTTCACGCAATGATGTACTCACATGTCAATCTAAGTCCAAGATGACTGTTGCATCAGCCACGATACAAATAAAAGTTTACTTGGTGTATTTTCAAAGGGAATAGGTATTAGAATTATTGAGTGAATGAATGAACATTTCTTGCAGAATAAGCCTTAAAAAGTAATGAATGAATAAATGAATAAATACTTCAAAGATTGAATACATGAATGAATGAATGAACAAACATTTCTTGTAGAATAAGCCTTAAAATGTAATGAATAAAAAGATTAGGCTTAAAAAATAAAATAAAATAAAATAAAATAAATGAAGGCCTTAAAAAGTAATGAATGAAAAGATTAGGCATCAATAAAATAAAATAAAATAAAATAAAATAAAATAAAATAAACTATGAATGAATGAATGAATGAACAAACGAACGAACAAACATTTCATGCAGAATAAGCCTTATAAAGTAATAAATGAATAAATGAATACTTCAAAAATTAGACTGCAATAAAATGAAAAGAAAAGAAAAAAAGAAAAGAAAATTCAAAAGAAAATATGAATGAATGAAAGAATGAATGAACAAACATTTCTTGTAGAATAAGCCTTAAAAAGTAATGAATTAATAAATTAATATTTCAAAAATCAGGCTTCAATAAAATAGAAAAAAAAATTAAATTAAATTACATATGAATGAATGAATGAATGAATGAATGAATGAATGAATGAACGAACATTTCTTGTAGAATAAGCCTTAAAAAGTAATGAATGAATAAATGAATATTTCAAAGATCAGGCTTCAATAAAATAAAATAAAATAAAATAAAAAATAAAATAGTTTTTTTTCTCTTCCTTTGGCAGTTCAGCAGAACGATATTAATAGAGAACCATTACGTGACCTTTACCAAGAAAACAGGCATTCAGCTGTTCTTTGTAAGAACCACTGAAGATACGTGTTTCTATAGGCAGATGTAATAACTTATTTCAGAGTTGTGCTTAATAGCTTCTGTGTTTTTTTTTCTTTTCCTAAAAGCCTTTATAATCGGCACAGTCCCTGCAGACATTATCCTCAAGGCACATTCTTCTCCCTGATGTACCACGAAATCTCTGGAGAGAGACTAACAGATGGGAAGTGTTTATGTTCCCTCTTAATCAAATTAAACACACTTTAATTTTCTTAATCATGGATTAAGCGTCTGAAAGGCCTCTGTGCGATATCTTTATTATAAAATTTTGGTTTAATTTTTTAATTAGTGAATGCACTGAAGTGTTGAATTATGGTAAATTGGGGTTTGGTAAATCGTGGTATCCCTTTTGAGTTGCTCTGTCTCGCTGATAATCCCTCCTCCTTCAGCGCTCAGGCTTTCCTAGCCCACTGTACTCTAGCGTCCCTCCTTTCTCATGTTTGCAGTCGATCTCTTGTGTTGTTCAGACATCTCTTCTATCTGCCTTCTCGTGGGGACTCTTGACCCTGCTTTTGTGCTGGCTCCGGAGCTTTTAATTACTGCAAAACCTCTAATTACTGATCTTACACAGATCAATTGTTCATCCCAGAGTGTACTGCCCACAGCACAGTTTCTCGACATCTCACGTTGAAAAACTGCGCTGAGCGCAGCAGATAAGAGTGAGCTCTTTCTACACTGAATAAATTAGTTCAAGCATGAACTTGAAAATAAAAAGGCCAATTCTATTTGTACTCAATTCAAGCATGCAGAAATGAATGCTCTATCTTAGTAAAAAATTACTTAGGACAGTTATATTCACAATGAAGCCTTAAAGAAATAATTCACCCAAAAATTAAATTCAGTCATTAAAGGAGAAATGGTCCTACTTAAAAAAAGGTAGAGTATGGCAAAAAAACTCCTACTCCTACTTATTTTCTCCTACAACTTCAGAATCGTCCGACACATTGTACCTTTTTGTTTGTAAACAGCGTTTGACTTACTTGCACTTTCTTAGTCTTTGTGCGTTTGCTTTATAAACACTGGGTCTGTGGTTCTGCCAACATTCGGTGTGACCTTTCAACATGATTCAATAGCACGTAGCGTCGTGAACATGCATGACAGAACCTGTGCTACACAAGCTTTTGTGCTTAAAAAGTATACACATTTTTATTTTCCAAAAAAAATGACAGATCGTTTCGCTAGATAAGACCCTTCTTCCTTGGCTGGGATTGTTTAGAGCCCTTTGAAGCTGCATTTAAACTACATTTTGGAAGTTCAAAATCGGAGGCACAATTGAAGTCCATTATATGAAGAAAAATTCTGAAATGCTTTCCTCAAAACACAATTTCTTTACGACTGAAGACAGAAAGACATGAACATCTTGGATGACAAGGGGGTGAGTAAACTATTTGTGAATTGTTGTCCTGGAAGTGGACTTCTCCTTTAATTACTCACTTTAATGTTGTTCCAAATCTGTTAGACCTCTATGCCTCTTCAGAGCACAAATTTAGATATTTTGATGAAATCCTAGAGCTTTCTAACCCTGCATAGACAGCAGTGCAACTGACACGTTCAAACAGCCCAGAAAGGTAGTAAGGACATCGTTAAAATATTCCATGTGACATTAGTGGCTCAAATGCTCGTCTTGTCTAGCTCTGCCATGCACATGTGTACTCTGTGCAATCCAGGTCAATACAATTGGGGTATGTTTAAAAAAAAAAAAAAAACATCTCATTTTCTCCTCCAACTTTAAAATCATCCTACATTGCTGCAAAAGTACCAACCCAGTGATAACAAGATGAACATGCAAAGAAGGTCAAACACCCTTTGCAAAAAAAACAGCGATGTAGGGCAATTTTGAAGTTGGAGGAGAAAATGAGATGGGAGTTTTATGACCAACCCTAACTGTATTGACCTGGATTACACAGAGTACGCATGCGCATCGCAGAGCTAGACAAGGATAAAAAGTACGTAATTTTTTATTTTTTTTTAGAAAATGACTGATCGTTTCATAGATAAGACCCTTATTCCTCGGCTGGGGTCATTTAGAGCCCTTTGAAGCTGCACTGAAAATGCATTTTAGACGTTCAAACTCACGGACACCATTGAAGTCCATTATATGGAGATAATTCCTGAAATGTTTTCCGCAAAAAACAATTTCTTTACAACTGGAGAAAGAAAGGCATGAACATCTTGGATGACAATAGGGTGAGTACCTTATCTGTAAATTTTGTTCTGGAAGTGAACTACTATTTTGGACTAATGGATCATTTATTCACTATTAATTTTATACTATTGGAGAATAAAACAGACATTTCAGTTTAAATAAATTGTCATTTCAATTTCATTTTCAGTGCAATCAAAGACTTCTGATAGACGAAAAAGTATAATTTACATATCTTTTGCAACTTCTTGCATGCAGTGAAATTCCTATGTATAACATTAAGTAAAACATTGCGTCATAACATGGAATAAAGCGAGTGAGTAAATCTAATTTATTCAAAAATACAATATAATGTTGCATAGATGAATGTGATCAACTTTAAAAATACATTCCAAACAGATCATTTTGAGAGCTAAATGCAGGTTGTCTTGTCTGTTACAAAATCAAACTAATTCAACAAATTACCAAAGCCCTGAACACCCACATTTAACTGTAGTGCAATACTGGCATCACAAGTAGCCAAAAAAAATCCACTGCTCACTCAGACAGCTTGACTGATTATAATGAGGAGAAAAGGAACCATGTCTTTGCAGTACAGTCTTAGTCATAAACCCTCATTCCATTTTTCTACACTGGAATCCTTAGAAATATTTACTTTAATTTCTAACTCTTCAAATGAGTACAGATGAAAAATTCACTTAATATTTCATGCTCCCTATTCAGTCCATGCATCTTATTCAGTCTAGAGCTTCAGAAACAAACCTATTTGATTAAGAAACACGATCCACCAAAGTTCTTCCTCATTTATTCCCAAGTTAGAAGCTTTAATCTGCCGTTTGATATTTCAGCACCTGCTTTCTCCAGCACTTATTTTGCAACTTCCAGCACAAAAACCCAGACACATGCAAATAAAAAGACCCTAAATAAAGAAAGATAGAGAAAACAAGTTCTTTCAAAGTCTGCCCCCGACTCCCGAGAGACCGGTTGAGAGAAGATGCCTGCACGCCTCCCAACATCTGCAGTGTAATTAAAACAGTACTGTCTGGCCATCTTAAATATGAAATGAAACAACTAATCAAGCTTTGCAGGGTCCTGAATAAGCCAGCTGCTTAATAAGAATTTCATTATGAAAGATAAAACAGAAAGTGCCCCACAGTGTTCGCGCTGTTTTTCTCTCATTTGAATAAGAGATGTCCTGAGACAACCTCTTACCAAACAGTTACGGGCCATCGTCTGTTGAGCGCGAGGCTAAATCCTCCGTAATCACTGCTGCAATATCAGCATTATACTGTAATCTCATTATGCTGCAAAGTTATCACTGACCTTCTCACACTCTAATCAAGAGATATACAGTCATTATACTAATTAAAACTCGAGCTGAGACTTCTTTGCGCAATTAGCAAAACTTTCACCTGAGAGAAGAGCTTTCCGAACCTCGGAAAAGCACTTATTTGTATTAAAAGTCAAAAACTGTGAGGCGGTTCTTCTCCTCAAGTCAAAAGCCCACTTGCCCACTAACAGGACTGACAAATGAATTGTCAGAAAAATGGCTGTTTTGGTTCTTATCCAGCATGCTTGTGGGGGAGGGTAAGAGTAAATTTAAAAAAATTGCATACATTTCGCATATCGGACAACTGTCACGGACCACTAGCGACTCGTTTCCTTAGCCTCTGATGGAAAGGCACTTTTGCTGAGCGATCTCACATGGATCATGTAGAGTCGACGTATTGGCACTTGTCATTTAATGATACAGCGTTTATGTCAGGCCCGAGGGCATAGATCAAAAGCAAGGGCAAGCACGGAGCATTACGGAGTCTCTGCATTAGGTAATGGCCAGCTGCTCTTTAATATGCTCACAGACGGCATCAAGTTCCTTAAAGGAGAAGTCCACTTCCAAAACAAAGATTCACATGTAATGTACTCACCCCCTTGTCATCCAAGATGTTCATGTCTTTTTTTTTCTTCAGCCGTAAAGAAATTATGTTTTTTAAGAAAAACATTTCAGCATTTTTCTCCATATAATGGACTGCTATGGTGCTTCGATTTTGAACTTTCAAAATAGAGTTTAAATGCGGCCTCAAACGATCCCAAATGCGGTTGTAAACGATCCCAGCCGAGAAAGAAGGGTCTTATCTAGTGAAACAATCGGTTATTTTCATTTAAAAAATACAATTTAAATACTTTTTAATCTCAAACGCTTGTCTTGTCTTGCTCTCCCTGAACTCTGTGTATTCTGGCTCAAGACAGTTAGGGTATGTCGACACATTGCAATTGTATTTTCTCCCTCAACTTCAAAAATCATTTCAAAATCATCCTACATCGCTGCAGAAGTACCGACACGGTCTTTGCAAAATGAGCATGCAAAGAAGATCAAACACTCTTAACAAAAAAGGTAAAACAGCGATATAGGATGATTTGGAAGTTGAGGGAGAACATCAGATGGGAGTTTTTCTAACTGTCATGAACTGGAAAAAAACAGTCCAGGCAGAGTAAGACAAGAAGAGCATTTGACATTAAAAAGTATATAAATTGTATTATTTTTATGAAAATAACTGATCGTTATGCTAGATAAGAGCCTTCTTTTTCAGCTGGGATCATTTACAACCGCATTTGGGATTGTTTGAAGCTGCATTTAAACTGCATTTTGGATGTTCAAAATCAGGGCACCACAGAAGTACACTATATGGAGAAAAATGCTGAAATTTTTTCCCCAAAAAACAATTTCTTTACGACTGAAGAAAGAGAGACATGAACATCTTGGATGACAAGGGGGAGAGTACATTATATGTTAATCTTTGTTTTGGAAGTGGACTTCTCCTTTAATGTGGAAAAGAAATTCCTTAAAAGACAAAAGATTGACTAAAATTGACTCTTGACAACTTACAAGCTTAGATCTTCCATTTGTTCATTGCTACACTGGACAAAAGAGGCAAATGCACTGCACTCAACAACAGGAAAAAAAAAAGTTTGGTTCCACCTAATCACAACATAAGGATATTAATGTCTCCTTACCTTACTTTCATAATTATTCCACTGTTTGTCCACCAACTCAACTAATTTATGAACTATTTTTAATTAAGGAGTTCACAGGGAGATCTTATTCTCCCTTTACACTTGGTAGTAAAATGCATTTAATATCCTGATAATATCTGGAATGATTTGATTGCACTTATGCACACTAAATTAAAACTGCACCAAAATATTACTTTAAAGGTTATGTCAGCATAAAAAAATTCCATTTACAGAATCTTAAAAACACTGACAGAAGATTCAAAATGCTTTCTATCATTTTGACAGACAACAAATGGCTCTTGACACTTAAGTTCTTGTGACATAAATGGCAGATTACAAATATAAATCGCTATAATATTTTACTGACAGTCTGAAAGATTATGAGAAAAAATGCATTAAAACTTAATGTTTTAATGTTAAAAAAAGGTTTTGTTTAACATAAAAAACGATGCATTAAAAGAATGTAAAGTAGCAGTAAAGCAGTCTTTTATATTTATTAAAAAATATATATTTCAACAAATGCTGTTCTTTTACACTTTCTATTCAAAGAATCCTAAATATTGAATGTATTACACTTTCCACAAACATATAAAGCATAGTTTTCAAGTTGATAAGAGTAATAAATGTTTCTTGAGCAGCAAATCAGCATATTAGCATGTTTTCTGATGGATCATGTGACACCGAAGACTGGAGTAATAATGCTGAAAAGTTAACTTTGCCATGACAAGAACAAAAAATACATTTTAAAATAAACTAAAATAGGAAAAAGCTTTTTTATAAATGATAATTACTGTATTTTTTTTTTTTTAGTGAACAAAAAAAGTCCAATCCAAAAGTTTTAAAATGTAGTATATTGTAGTGCTGTCAAACGATTAATCGCATCTGAAATAAAAGATTTTGTTTACATAATTAATGTGTGTATACTACTGTATATATTTATTATGTATATAAATACACACACATACAGTATATATTCTGAAAATATTTGCATTCATTTACATGTATCAATTTATAATCATATAATTGCCATTATATATAAATATTTGTAATATATCAACATAACAATTTTCTTAGATGTATACATGCGTGTGTGTATTTACATATACATCATAAAAATACACAGTACTCACACATACTCTATAAACAAAACAAAAACATTTATTTTGGATGTGATAAATCGCAATTAATTGTTTTAACAGTACACATTTTTAGTGATCCGATTACAATGTGTTCTGTGTCCCAAGTTATTTTTTCTCCATTTCTGTCACCAATGGAGTTTTTGTTTACTTGCCACTGTCGCCTTTGAAAAGCTTAATTGGAGACACTTAATTTCTGGCAATATTGTTGACATGACTGCACAGATACTATTTGAACTGAACTGAGTTGGACAATGACATCACAATCAATGATGAACTGACTTTAACTAAAAAATTAAGTGTTGTCCTCTTGCATTATCGACACACTATTTTCCTGTTTAATATTGTGAAGCTGCTTTGACACAATCTGTATTGTATAAAGTGCTGCATAATTAAAGGTGACTTGACTATTTACCACCTAGATTTTAATCTGGTTAAAGTATGTTAAAGGAGTTCAATTACAGACAACAAGCCAAATCCATTCACCTGCATCAAAATTTCATAATTCTGCAAAGTGAAAAAGAATGAACAAATATCATAAACAAGCTTAGAAGAGTCATTCCAACACCTATGGCATGTAAAAACATACTCAGACTGACAAAGCAGCCTTTTAGCTGCAAGACCACACTCATTGAGTAACTGAAGCAAACATCACAGCTGACCAGACTAAGTTCTCTAAGTACACCTTTTAACATGCAAAACTCATTTTAAGACCCGCTGAAAAAGGCGTCCCGCAGAGCGAGCCGCTGTTTCTCGTTAGGTTTGCGTCTGAGTCGTCGGCGCGACCAGATCCTGACACGCGTCACATCCAATCACATTACTGGCCCGTGACGGACTGAATAATGAATGAAAAGACATTCCACGGTCTGACCCAGATGGATGTGTTTTCCTTACCTTCCAAAAAAAAAAGCTTAACGCATGACGAGACCAGAAGCGGGTTTGCGCAATAGCCAATTTAATAGGTAAAACACAATCAACGTGCATGCCAAAAAATGAGAGGCTTTAAAACCATGAGGAACATCATTATGACAGGGTGAAATGATCTAGATTTTACAAAAGAGCTTGTAAGGCCATGATGAATGAGTAATCAGCATTGTTCGGAGGGCGCCAGAGCCACCACATGCAGTCGCCACCCAGTAATAACAGTCTAATGATGCATTTTTGCAATCTGCTGCCCACTCAGGTTAGTAAACATTACTCACAGTGCAAAAGCTCATCACAGATGGAGCTGGACGCAGAGATGTGCAGAGGACTGTGATTTGCCTCTCATAAATACAGGTTCATAAACAAAAACAGATTTAAAGGGCACGGCGGAGACAAACACACGCGCGTCCGCGCACGGGCACCTGAGGAGCGATCAAGATGCAGGTATATTTCAGGTTGATGTAGTGTGACAAGAGAATTGGTTGTGCTGTGAACGGGGCTAAGGTTAACATTCCTCCTCTGCATTTAAAGAGCCGGTGTAAAATGCATCTAAAATGGAGGCCCGGGACAGACGAGGTGAACATTCATCACGGCACACAGCCACGCTCACCCATCCGCATATGCACACGTTCGAACGCACCTCTCCCTCTCGTGTTCCGATTCCTTCTGCTAGGCCAATACATCATCGCGCTCCCAAACCAAATGAGGCAATCGCTCAAAATTATTTGCATATAAACTAATGAAACATTGCAAAGTTAAACTCTCTTGAATGTTAATTACAAACGTAATGCACAATTTGCTGATTAATGTTTCATTGCATCTTGTAGGGAGGGACGCTGGGACTTGGGGAACAGCACTGCGGCTGTACGCTAAACACAGGAAGGTGTTTACGCTCCAGTTCAACATGTATTGCTTGAATGTGAAAAGAATGTGATTTCCCATTATGTGTACGTACATAGGAAG
The DNA here is from genome assembly GCA_036247105.1 of Cirrhinus mrigala. NCBI lineage: Eukaryota > Metazoa > Chordata > Actinopteri > Cypriniformes > Cyprinidae > Cirrhinus > Cirrhinus mrigala. The sequence goes on along the minus strand of CM070020.1, from coordinate 6,996,079 downwards.
TATTAAAAGATTAGATATTAAAGACATACACACAAAAAATTAACTCACCCTCAGGCCATCCAAGATGTACTGTTTTATGCAAAAGTTTGGGAATCAGTGAAAATTTTAAAATTTTAACAAAATAAGAGAGATCATACAAAATGCATGTTATTTTTATTTTTATTTAGTACTGTCCTGAGTAAGATATTTTAGATAAAAGATGTTCACATATAGTCAACAAGACTGTTTTTTTTTTTTGTTTTGTTTTGTTTTGTGATGGTTGTTTATGAGTCCCTTGTTTGTTCTGAACAGTTAAACTGAGCACTGTTCCTCAAAAAAATCCTCCAGGTCCTGCAGATTCTTCAGTTTTCCAGCATCTTTTGTATATTTTAACCCTTTCCAGCAGTGACTGTATGATTTTGAGATCCATCTTTTCACACCGAGGACAATTGAGGGAGTCAAACACAACTATTAAAAAAGGTGCAAACATTCACTGATGCTCCAGAAGGAAACACGTTGCATTAAGAGACAGGGGATGAAAATTTTTGAACAGGATGAAAATGTCCAAATTTTTCTTATTTTGTTAAAATATCATTTTTTCTTCAGAAGCAACAGTATCAAATGAATTAAGTACAATTTAGCTTGATCTTCAAATTCAAAAAGTTTCACCCCCCTGCTCTTAATGCATTGTTTCTCCTTCTGGAGCATCAGTGAGTGTTTGAACCTTTTTTAATAGTTGTGTTTGAGTCCCTCAGTTGTCCTCAGTATGAAAAGATGGATCTCACAATGATACAGTCACTGCTGGAAAGGGTTCAAATATGCAAAAGATGCTGGAAAAGGATTTTTCTGAAGAACAGTGCTCAGTTTAACTGTTCAGAACAAACAAGGGACTCATAAACAACTACCACTAAAATATCTTACTCAGGACAGTACTAAATAAAAAAAATAACATGCATTTTGTATCATCTTATTTTGTTAAAATTATTCACATTTTCACAGATTCTTGTAGATGAGATTGTTTCTTCATCAAAACAGATTTGGAGAAATTTAGCATTACACTTGCTCACCACTGAATCCTCTACAGTGAATGGGTGCCGTCAGAATGAGAGTCCAAAGAGCTGATAAAAACAAAACAATAAACCACAAGCACTCCACACGACTCCAGTCCATCAGTTAACATCTTGTAAAGTGAAAAGCTGGGTTTGTAAAAAAACAAATTTATCATTAAGGCGTTTTGAACTTCAAACCGTTGCATTCAGTTAAAATATAAATCCTCACTGCTTTTTCCTGTGAAAAAGTCATCTCGTCTGAATCAGGAGAGAAATATGCACCGATCAAGCATAGATCAAACAGATCAGAACAGTTCTAAACACATATGTTGGTGGATTTTGATGTGAGAGGACAACAAGAGATAGACTTTTTCACTGAAGGAAGTATAATTATGAATTATGTTGTTTGATTTTGGCCATATGCAACACTTTACAAGTTAAAACGCCTTAATGATGGATTTGTTTATCACAAACACACAGCTTTTCACTTCACAAGACGTTAATTGATAGACTCTTTCACTGCCGAGATTGCCTGAGGTTGAGTACATTTACAGCAAATTTGATGAGTTCTGACATCTAAGTTTGTCTTATTAATAACTAAAAATATGATAATCCTCACATGTATATAATTTTCTGTATTTCATCTGTGTTCATGCCCAGAAATGTTTGTTTTAAGAATGCAGTTTAGCTGGCATCCTGCTCATTGGCTGTTGGCACAGAATGAGAATTTGCATAAGGAGGAAGAGGATCATCTGGCACTGCTGCATGTAGAGCAGAAAGAGGCATCGACATCAATAATGCATGATCAATCTATTCATCCTTATTATTTATTCATGCTCTCAAAACTAGACAGGAAGGCAAGGTGTGAAATGTATGTCATCATGTTTTTTTTTTTTGGCCGAACAGACACTATTTTTATTCTATTTCAACCCTCGACCCAGGTTTCTGAAACCTGTCGTAATCATTTTAGTTGGCAGCTGGGATACCTGACGTTGTACCATGATTATCTGTGACCTTTTTTTTCTTCGGTCTGAGAGAATTTGCATAGCTAGATGTCTTAACGCAAATAATCACCCAAGTTCCCTAGTACAAATGAAATTATGATTTGTTGTAATAAGGATTATGGCTAGTGAATGTACAACACTGCTTCCATACAATCATCACTGAACATCTGGTGTACACACAAAATTATGCTCAATAGCCAGTAAATTTTACGTATAATTAATTTAGTCTGCACCGATGTCAACAGACACACTGCACCAGAATAATTAAACAAGCAGTTCAGAAAAAGCGCTGCTGAACAAAAACAAGAGGCTACACCATAATATCATAAAGTTCATGAGATCCACAACACCTGATCCTTATTCCTTTAAACTTGTATAAAATGTCCTGTTTGGAGCTTGGTATTTAAAACATGCCTTAAAAATAAAAATAAAATATTTTTTTTAATGTAAAAAAAAAAAAAAAACAGATTATTGTGGCTTTTCTCCATGCATTCTGTTACATATAGAATGCAACTTGTGGTCAGACATGCAACTTGGAAACATTCGAAAACTACTCTTACATTGCCAGGAAAATAGTGTCACTGTAATATGCACAACTAATGATAAACATATCCTGTTAAGCAAATAAAATGCATCTGTGAAAACAGTTACCCCATTAGATAAACTCTGCAAATGATAAAACTCTCAAATAAAGCAAGCAAAAAGATAGACAGCAGTTTCATTTTGTTGCACACCATCATCTACGCATTGAAAGCTGGGCCTTTTAGGCGAAATTCAAACATGCAGTCAAAGTCAAAAGTTTACATACACCTTGCAGTATCTGCAAAATGTTAATTCATTTACCAAAATAAGAGGGATCATACAAATTGTATGTTGTTTTTTATTTAGTACTGACCTGAATGAGATATTTCTCATAAAAGACATTGACATACAGCCCACAAGAGAAAACAATATTTTAATTTAGATAAATTACCCTGTTCAAAAGTTTACATACACTTGATTCTTAATACTAATAATAATCCACAGCTGTGTTTTTTTCTGTTTAGTGATAGTTGTTCATGAGTCCCTTGTATGTCCTGAACAGTTAAACTGCCCGCTGTTCTTCAAAAAAGTCGCTCAGGTCCCACGGATTCTTTGGTTTTTCAGCATTTTTGTGTATTTATACCCTTGCCAACAATGACTATATGATTTTAAGATCATCTTTTCACCCTGAGGACAAGAGAGGGACTCATATGCAACTATTACAGAAGGATCAAACGCTCACTGATGCTTCAGAAGGAAACAAGATTCATTAAGAGCTGAGGGGTGAAAACTATTTGGAACTGAAGATCAGGGTAAATTTAACTTATTTTGTCTTCTGGGGAACATGCAAGTATCTTCTGTAGCTTCTGAAATGATAAAACATGATATTTAGTCAAAATAAGAAAAATGTACACATCCTCATTCTGTTCAAAAGTTTACCCCCCTGGCTCTTAATGCATCGTGTTTCCTTCTGAAGCATCAGTGAGCGTTTGAACCTTGAGATTTCAAAGATGCATGGATCTCAAAATCATAGTCATTTTTGGAAAGGGTATAAATACACAAAAATGCTGAAAACCCTAAGAATTTATGGGACCTGAAGGATTTTTCTGAAGAACAGCGGCAGTTTAACTGTTCAGGACAAACAAGGGACTCATGAACAACTATTACTAAACAAAAGACAAAAAAAAAACAGCTGTGGATCGTTTAGGTAACAACAGTATTAGGAATCGAGTGTATGTAAACTTTTGAATGCCGTCATTTTTATAAATTCAATTATTATTTTCTCTTGTGGACTATATGTAAACATCTTTTATGTGAAATATCTTATTCAGGTCAGTACTAAATAAAAAAATAACATGCATTTTGTATGATCCCTCTTATTTTGGTAAAATAATTTTGCAGATTCTACAAGGTATATGTAAACTTTTGACTTCAACTGTATTAAGTAGGAATATTCAGTGTCTGACTTGGATGCTTTTGGGCACGAACACGGAAAAGAGAAATCCAAAGACTCTTACCAGTTACAGGAACGATGAGTCCTCCTGTTTTCACACAGATAAGGGCTCCACCTGTAATTAAAAGTATAGCAAAGATTTAGAAATGGTGTTATAAGACATATTTTGTTTTATCATCTCATTGTTTTGACACAGAACACATTTTCCAGTTGAGAACATTTGGTACCACTGGCATCACCTTCAAGTAGAAACAAAGGCCTGAGCAGATTTTATATGGCACATATGTTGTGAATAAGAATGGGCCGTGTTCTTATTCTGTGTACTAGAGGTGTGTGTAATGCATTCATGTGTTCCTCTGCTTGACTGACTAACTGACTGATGGATTGATTGGCAGTGGCAGGCCTGACTTATTCATGTGGGGCTAGAGGCAGGTTGTCAGGCTGGTTCATTGGGGTTCTGGGAGAGTGCCGGTCCTGCGTCTGGCCCTGGAGAGAAGGGGGCCGCGTGAGCAATGGTCTGGCCCACTCAGGCATAGCCGAGCAATGGGAGGCTGCAGCTGTTCTCCCTGGTGTTGACCACTTTTTATCCCACTGCCTGCTCTGGACCCTGACAGACCGGACACAGTCTGCTACGCCTGGCTACACGCAAGCTTTTGCCACCGCAATACAAAAGTGCTCACACAAACATACATTATCACACACATGCAAAGCCACAGAAGAAAGAAGAAGGTATTACTGAAGTATAAGAGAGATTGTCTTCTTTTAACACTGTAGTCTTTGGTTTCAAACCACGGTATTAATGTGAGAACACTAGCTAAACTGTTTAAAGAGCAGGTGAAAAAAATATTTTTCAATGTAAACTGTCTGCAAAGTTGTTAATCAAAAAAGTGCATTATACATAAAGATATTGTCTTTAAAAAAAAAAAAAACCTTAATGCCTTAAGTCGTCATAGTTTTGAATCTTCTGCCTGTTACTGATCTACATCGCTAGGTAACATATTAGCATAATCCCTGCCTGCCCGCAAAATACAAACAGTCTGACCTGCCCACAAACACTTCCACTAGTCGAGAAGACGCTGTGTTCTGTGCTGTGACAGCAAGTTTGTTTTGTTTTCATTGCCGAAAGATGATGACGTGAAGAATCAGTGGTTAAAATTATTTTTTTACACGATACGACAGCAATACAATTCGAACCATTTGTTGTGTTCTCGTCATTTTACAGAGGACTGCTTCTCTAATCTTGGCTTTTATCTTCTTTTGCTTCTAATCTTTTTTATTTGGACTAACAAGCATCTCCGAACCACAACCTGTAAGTACGATTGATACATTATGTGTACATTTTCAAGTGAGTGCTCAAAATATCCAGTTTTTTTGTGCTAATATGTGATGTATATACCTAGTGCAGCTTTTGGTTTCCAGGTAAACCACGATATGACTGTCTTACTGAAATATGTTCTGATAATTCGCTGTGAACTCACTATTTCCTAAGAATGTGTTGATTAATGTAGACTGTCCTTGTTCTAATTATCTTGTTTAATAATGTAGCATTTGGGCCAATCAGACACAATTGTTCATTTGATTTACTAAATCAATACCCTACTATATCAGACCCCCTCACCCAATTCACAACTCTGGCTGCCAGGACGTCTCCAATGGCCCACCAGGCCCCTGGTTACCATGGCAACCGGGATACCTCGGCCAGATCAGATAAACTTTACAACCTACAAGTACATAGAGAGAATCTTCCCCTACTTAAATCTCTCTAAAACAGAAACATCCTGCTATAGGAAATGACTATTTTTATTCATTCACAGACAAACCTATCTTTAACCTTCCTATCACACATAGCCCCAGGTCATTGTGCATAGTATTACTGTAATTTTGTGTTTTTCATTATGCACTGTTATATGCATTTGTTATGATAGATAACTAGTAGTATAACTTACCTATGCCATGTTTGATCTCTTTGAATTTGTATTTTGATGATCTAAATGATGGTGTATATTATATATTGATACCTTTGCAACATATTAGTGTTTTAAAAATCCTTAGTAGTTTTGCATCAACACCCAACTGAATTACATATGCAATACACCATGCTCACAGACAAAGAGTCGTAAACTTTCCCTCCAAAGGTGAAAGTTACCATTGGTTCTCAGACCTCCTAGAGGTGTAGCTTCCAGAAACCTTAAATTCATCCCACTCTTCCGCTCTTTGCTCTGTTCCGCAAAATCGTCCGACGAGGAGCCTGAGCCGGCACAGGGCATGCCCGGCGGGCCCGACAGGCCCCAACATATAGAGCTGTGGCTCTCGACAACAAAGAGCCAGACATTTTCACTCCACCCTGGAATTCATCTTCATCTTCCCCAAACAGACATTTCTCTCTTCCGCGTTTTTTAGTTTTCTTCACTAGTCTCACATGAGTTCTTTTAGAACCTAACAGGATGAGGAGGATGAGCTAGAACTCGTCGGGACTTCTCTAAGTTGCGCCAGGCCTTGCGGCCTTGTCTTTCCATTCCATTTGATTCTGATTCTGCCTTGTAAATTAATGTCCCTTTACAATTCCAATTTGAGCTCTAATGCAATAGTACTTTAAGAAAGTTATTTACTGTGGCCAAGAACATATAATTTCTTAGAGTTGATGTAAAAATGATACTGAATGTTCACTGGACGAAAAGATTAGTTGATGGAAAATTAATTCTGCTACAGTTACTACTGGCAGCTGATATAAATAATTGTAATTAACCATAATTAATTGTAATTATTTATATGCATTTTCCTTTTGAGCTAAATTCGCGAAAATAATAAAGAATGTAACTTAGACATATTTTGGTTTACAAACTGTGTTGCTTCATCAGTTAGTCACATTAGCATTCGGCTAACTTAAGCATGCTTAAGTGTTAAAATGTTAAAGTGCTATTGCTTTATGTAAAGGTGCATAAGGGTTGCCAGGTTTTCACAACAAAACCCACCCAATTGCTACTCAAAACCAGTCCAATTGGGTTTCGAGTGGTCCCCCATTAAAAATCGTGCTCCGGGGTGTAAAATACACATTTTTGTCAGGGTTCCCCTGGTAAATTCGCATTCCAGGGGCTAAAAATGATGTCACTGGGGTCGCTTCAACCTGCGGACATCAAAAACAACCGCGGGTTTGGCAACATAGATGGCAGCACTCGCTAACTTGCTCAAGTACTCCTCTCTGTACCAATCACAACAGGCTTGGCAAGCTGACCAATCAGAGCAGAGTAGGCTTATGGAAGGGAGGGGTTTACAGTCAATTACGCTCAAAGCTGCTCGAACGAACCGTTTTGAAATCACTGACAAATGACTTTGTATAAATGTATATTCTGAAAAAATTACAATGTTTTCTGACCTTAGATGCATTTAAACCTGTTGTAGGGGACTCCAACACAATATTAGGACACTTTAAAAAACCATATGACCTGCTCTTTAACTCCTGATTTTGTCCCTGTATTGCAAAAACATCATCTTAATATGCAATAAGCAACATTCCCCCAATGTTCCAAATATAAATAGCTCATTAAAGTTAAAAGATACAAACTTTCTTTTGTGCTGCACATATCTGGTGTAAAGAATGTTTTTGCTCAGGTGGCCGAAATGTCTGCCCCAAAAAGAAAAGTTTTGCTCAGCAAGAAAAAAAATTACAGGGAACACTGGCAATGAGAGATGAAGAATGAGAGCTGTTCCTGAGGAGATACGTAGAAAAGACAGAAATGACTTATATTATAAGCTAATCATCAAAAGCAGTTCACATTGTATGCACAACAAGATAACTGACACATTAATTGATAATTAATTGCACTACATGTCATTATAATTCTTCCAAAAATGGCTAATTTATCTAAAAGTGTCAAAGTGTGTAATGTCAAAGTTATTTGATTAATACAGTTTAGTCAGTATGTTTAATTTAAGTTCATCTAACCTTTAAATAACTTTCAGCTAATATGGCTTACAAGAACGAGTAAATGTCAGTTAGCAAGAAGATAATAAAATAATATATTTAAAAGTTTTTGAAAGAAGTCTCTTATGCTCGCCAAGACTGCATTTTGTATCAAACACAGTAAAAACAGTAATATTGCAAAACTTGTTATTACAAATTAAAATAACTGTTTCTATTTTGATATATTTTAAAACGTAATTTATTCCTGTGAGGTCAAAGCTGATTTTTTAGCATCATTATTCCAGTCTTCAGTGTCACATGATCCTTCAGAAATCATTTTAATATCCTGATACGATGAAGAAACATTTATCAATATCATTATCAATATTGAAACAAAGTTACTATGCTTTTTCTGAACAAAAAACTATAATTTGATTACTCTTTAGAATATTTGTAGAAAGACATATTTTAGTATTTCCTCAGAGACGTTCTGGACATTATAACAAAACCTTATGTTAAATAGCTGACAACAAATTACACTAATCTCAACATATGAAGCAAACGATTTTAAAAAATGGCCGAAAAATGCATAAAGAAGTGATTGAAAAAACACAGGTAAGAATACAACATTATGCATAGTTAAGTTGTGAATGTGAGTTGCAGTCTGTACTGAATGTTACCAGATAAAAACACAGTGTACCACAAAATAATATATAAATAATACACAAATAATATACAAGCTGTATTTCAACAGTATAAAATAAACGTGATAGGTCTACCATTACTTTGGAAATTGTCATAGCTGTCACTGGAGCACTTTTAAAAGATACTAATATGCACCATTAAGGAAAAAACACATGGCACAGAACATGGCAAGGAAAACATTGCAACGGCACAGGATGTGGGGAAGAACTGTCATCACAGAGACAAACTGAGATGTAATTAATAAAATAATGTTAGCGCCACCCTCCATTTCCCGTTTCATGGCAGCAACAAGAGGGAGCAACACTTAGCTCCACGCTGCTGCCTTCATAATCTATTCCCTCTGATTGTCCCTGATTCCCGATCTTTCTTTCCCCTTCACCACTCGGCACGCCATCGCTAACAAGCTCAACTAGCCACCAATACATCAACTGCTTCTCCTTGTCAGGCCGGCCACTTGGCCACATCACACGCAATTACGCCACTTTGCGCAAGGCCCGTTTTGCATGTGAGAAATACATCACGAGCCACGCTCCCCACAATCCTTGATTCTTTTTGAAAAATGTGAGCCGAGATCTGGCGGAAAGAGCTTGAATCGGCAAGGCGCAAAGGTATCTTCTACGTATGGCCGCCTATTTTTGATGCGTGTGAAATTCCATCTGTTTGGTACACGTTTAAGTGCGTGTTCAAAGACAAAGGTGAAGAATGTGTCTGAGATAACAAGCGGGAGGAGAAAACAGAGCCTTGACGCTTATGCATACATAGCGAATATCCGATGGTGGCGAGACAACGCATTTCCGTCTGCTTTTCAAAGGATGCAATGAATATTTAAATATGCATAGAACTGACAGGCTAACCTATAAAGAATCTGAATGAATAATAAGAGCCGGCTCCTTTGTTGCAAACTTTTCTCAACGCCGCCATGCAACTCGCAAGAAATAAAAGGGAAGGAAGAGAGGAATGTGAAGAAATTGAGCAGGAAGCCGGGGGTTTGAAATTAAAGAATTAGTCAGACAAAGGGACTGACAGGAAATCGAATGTATGGGTTAAAAGAAAAGATAGGACACAGCGACTGAGAAACTTCTGAAGCATTATTTCAAGCCGATCCAACATGCCTCGGTCCACTCCATTTAACCGCTGAGATGCTGAATGGGCTACAACAGTCCTTGGGATTGTTTGCTGCTTGTTTTCTCTTTGAATGGTCTCTTTGAAGTGTGCGGCTTCAAGATGAAGCAGCACAGGTCATGTTCACTTATTTTCAAATGGCAAATATTTACAGCAGCAATTTAAAAGCTTTGAGCAGATCATTTGTTTGTGGGATTTGTGTGTAGGTAGATAAAGTACCACAACCCACATATTCCCTCATGCAGGTTTAAATCATTTCTAAGTTTAAATAGTTTCTATTACTAAATGCTTATAGTTAGTCCAACCAACAGTTGGGAAGGGAAAAGATGAATTGTGGATGAGCTTTTCATCCAGAGCAGCTTACTGGAGAATCATGGGGTTTGATTAGAAAGGCATTAGCAATATGCAATACGATCATGCAGAATAAGACATTAATATGTGCTTTAGAAGTACTAAAAAACAGCCAATATGCATGCTAATGAGCAACTAGTTAATAGTGAGAATTGGTCCCTAAACTAAAGTGTTCTTGAAAAAAGACAGTGTACTATAAAATAATAGTAAAAATAAGTAGATATAATAGATGAAATTGTGAGCAATTAAGGACAGAATTTTCATTTTTGGGTGAATTCTCTCTTCAACTTTTGATTTTGTCCCTTTATTGCAAAACCATCATCTTAATATGCAACGGGAGATAAAGAATGAGAGCTGTTCCTGAAGAGATAAGACAGAAATGACCTACATTATAAGGTAATCATCAAAAGCAGTTCACATATAAGATAACTGATGCACTGATTGGTAATTAATTGCACTACATGTCACTATAATTCTTCAAAATATGACTAATTTATCTAAAAAGTGTTTGCCAACCCTGATGCCAGGGATGATGATGGCAACCCTGAAACAACATACAGCACTACCGAATTTTGCTATTAATTTATAGTGTTCTTTGTCTGTTTAATTGCGTCATTAATTGATCTTTACCATACATCTCTGCCATATGTACATCAACTTGACATAGTCAACCTCTAGTAAGCTACTACTAAATATATTGTAAAAACTTTCATTTGCTGTAAAGTTGCTTTGCAACGATATGTATTGTGAAAAGCGCTATACAAATTTGAATTGAATTAAATTAATTTTAAATAATTATTTTCTATTTTTATATATTTTAAAATGTAATTTATTCTTTATTCATGTGATGGCAAAGCTGAATTTTCAGAATCATTCCAGTCTTCAGTGTCATATGATTCTTCAGACATGATTCTGATATACTGATCAAGATGCTCAAGAAACATTTCTCATTATTATCAATAAGAAGAAAAAAAAAGGTTAATACTGTGCTTTTTTTTCTGAATTCACTAAAAATTATGTAAAAAAAAAAATATATATATAAATATAATATACAGTACAAAATCATATAAAGCGAAGCAAATCAAAACTTGTGTTTAAATATTTTTCCTTTTTTTCTTTTTTTTTCTTTTTTTTGTAAACACTTCTCCATAGGCCATTAGTTTGAATATTATTGCAATCTGAATTGTTTCTTCAAATCTTTGTTTCATCTGTTTGTCCATATACATGTATATGTGTGTATACTGTCATGTATGTATATGTATTTTTTTTTTTTTTCAAATCAAAATGACTGGATTCTCCAGTAAAACCAACAGACATCTCTTGCAGTTCTCTTGCAGAACTTTTCCAATTTACCGTTCGCAAAGAGCTTGATTGACAGGTGATCTGACCAATCATAACGAATCCACCATTCTGTCCGACAAACAAATCAGACAGGAGAGTAGAGGGAGACCTTGTTTCATATGAGAAGTAATCTGCTGTGTCTTGTCTGTTGGTGTGTTGTCAGTTTCCTCTTTGCTCCGCAATGTTTTTTTACTGCGTGAGAACATGATGTGTAGTGTGAGAGTGCCATTGTTTGGTGGACATAGCAACAGTAACTAAAGCTGTGTTTCCCAACCTTTTTCCTGCCACAGCACAGTTTTGATAAGTAAAAAATCCCACGGTAAAAAAAAAAAAAAAGGTAGAAAGGGTTAATTATTAAATGATGAGCCGTCAGAGTTGGTATTTTGGCTTTATGATCAGACACTTGCACTTAACATTTTCTGAAAATCATGCTCAAATGGAGTTAACGAGGTTTTTCACGAGCGATTGACACAGGTGGGCTATGTGTTTTGTCCATCATTAGAACGACTGCATTTGAGACAGTAAATTAATCCATTACTTTTTAAACAATTTGCAGGTTATAAAGTTTATTGTAGCTATATGGGCGCTCGGTTTTTTTTTTTTTTTTTTTTGTTTAATACATTTGGCTAAAATCTCATGATATAAAAGATGAAAAGATGAAGCACACATTCATCTGAGCACAATGCCCACTTCTCAAAATCCACTCAACAACCGATGCACAGAACCAAATCCCTGTCCGGCATGCTTTTTTTTCCTGTTACACTCAGATGCACATCACAATATGTAGAAGAAACTCCAGGATAGCCTGGAACATTCGACATCTCCAAAAGCACATGAATGGCTGATACCGCTTGGCTTTGATCGACGCAGATGAAAGACAAAAACAAGGTCACAAAAACACACATGCGTACATTCTGGCACATGGGATGCTACTATCTCTTTCAGGAACGTATGGGAGCACCTTAAAGCTCTGAGCGCCAGAGGTTCTACTGGATCCGATAAAGAACAGAGTTCACCAAACCTCCCTGTGACTAATGACCCAAGCAAGCCCATCCCCTCCTCCCAGCCCTCATATCAGCTCCTATGACATTTAAAGCAGTAAATGCCAGTGGCTGCTGGCAAGTAGGGACGGATATCTAATGGAAGGCATGGAGGCAGCGCAGCTGATTCAATCATAACGGGTAATAAAGCCCCTCATCATGGACCGCTAACATCATAGGCGCTATATCCACGCCAAATGAGACCCAGAGTGATCACAATAACACAAACATACACAGAGAGCTGATCTTGGATCAGCTAATCAACGCATTAACACACAGTCCAATGACTCTGCACTAGGCCAAGCAAAGGCCTGTGGCTTTCCAAAAACTCCAAATTAGGAAGCTCAGATAGGGCTCCTCCATTTTGGAAACAGCTTGCCCTCCCATTTCTCCTCCCATGTTCCACGTCGCTCTACCTCCCTGCCTACTGATGGAATAAATCATGGTGGCGCGATAGTTTTAATGGCTTTTTAATGAGTCTAATGTTTTCTGTTTTAATGAACTTCTTACATCAGCTTTAATCATTCTGAAGGAATGAGAAATGATTGAGGAATGGCCTACATTAATTTAATTTACTGTTCAATCTGCCCAGCAGTCTCTCCAACCAGAAACAACAGAGCGTGGGGGGGGTGGGGGTGGGGGGGGACAAAGGAACTTGTCTGGTCTGATCTGCGGAGGCAAACAAGTGTAATTTACGACGCAACATTAAAGGCTTGTTGTTTCTTCCTTATCACCAATTAAATAGCTTTGTCGTGACCCATTGATTTGGGTTAAAATCCCACAAAATAAAGTGCGGCTTAGAGCATCAACACGTTAATCAATCTAGACAACTGCTTGTTCCTCTGGTATGAGCATGTCAATCACATTGAAAAACACCGGGGATTGGGCTGACGGGGATGGACGGCCCTGGATATGAATGGATAAGATGCTGTCAGCTTGAGTGTTGGGAAAAAATTAAGATTGATTTCGATTCGCCATTAATTCTTCAGGCAACGAACACCTGCCTGTCCACCATGCATTTCATTTAGAAGAGGCAAAACTAATAAACACCTGTCATTGTAAGCGTTATCATTAGTATAACCCAATTTACATTTATTTTTACAGTTGTATTCGATTTAATTTGCACTAAACGTGCATAGATGCCTTCCAGCCTTCCAGCCGTTGATTCATTTATTACAGTCTCAGAGCTTTAATAGTGTAGGGTGGTGATATGGTTTACCACCACCATGGCAAAATTAAAGGTGCTCACAAGAGAAAAAGAGTCATTTAAAAAAAAAAAAAATCTGTCCATTCATGACTGACCCCTTAAATGTGAACCAAATATCACCTGAATGCCATAAACACAGCTAAAGGGGGAAAAAATTAAGACAAATTTAATCTTCAGCAAGCTTGTTTACTTACATAGTGAGGGGCTTTGATTTGATTGCTTGATCAGCCCGTAGCTGTTTTAATAGGGCAACAGACTTCAAAGCTATCCTCATTAGCCTCCAACACTCCTCATCACTGCACTGTTGAATATTTAAGACTTAAGATCAATGATTTCTTTTCTCACTTGCATGATATACACATTACAATTAGCCTTTCCCTCCTCGCAGCCAGTGCCGCCACCAACGGTTTTAATTTCAACTTTTGAGATTTCCCTCTTCACATGCAAAATTGGTCCTTAAATCCGCTCGAAAGGTGAATGGTTGTATAAAGAGTCCTTAATTACCATTCTGTTCGAAAATATAAAAAGAAAAAAAGAATAATCCCTTATTGATCCACAAGGAGTTTGTCATTTAGTCACTCAACGGGATGTATAAAATTCAATATTCAGGCGACACCGGAAAACCACCTATCAAGGATTAAAGTTCTCTAATAAATGAACATGTTTCACTCGCAACCTGTCTGTCTCAGCACGCTGTTTTTATGAGAGAGTGCATCAAAAATAATACAAGGAAATATAACAGTAATATAAGTTTGGGAACAGTAAACTTTTTAATGTTTTTTTAAAAGTTTCTTATGCTTATCAAGGCTGCATTCATTTAATCAAAAATACAGAAAAAACAGTAATATTGTGAAATATTATTTCAATGCAAAATAACTTTTCTATGTGAATATAATTTAAAATGTAATTTATTCCTGTGATGAAAGCTGAATTTTCAGCATCATTGCTCCAGTCTTCAGTGTCACATGATTCTTCAGAAATCATTCTAATATGCTGATTTATTATTAATGTTAAAACAGCTGTGCTGCTTAATATTTTGTTGTAACCTGTGATATGTTTTATAGGATTCTTTGATGAATAAAAAGTTTTTATAAAAGTTTTTAAAAGTTACAACAACTTTTTGCAACAATATAGACTACCATTTAAAAATTTGTGGTCAGTAAATTCTTATTCTTTCTTTTTTTCGAAAGAAATTAATACTTTTATTCACCAAGGATATGTTGATAAGTGATAGCAAAGATAAGTGATAAGAAGTGATAGCAAAGACTTATATTGTTAGTAAAGATTTCTATTTTGAATGCTGTTCGTTTTAACTTTTTATTCTTTGAAGAATCCTGAAAGAAGAATCACATGTTCCAAAAAAATATTTGGCAGCAAAACTGCTGCCAACATTGATAATTCTAATAATAAATCAGCATATTAGAATGATTTCTGAAGGATCATGTGACACTGCACTGAAGACTGGCGTAATGGCTGATGAAAATGTAGTTTTTCATCACAGAGATAAATTAGATTTTAAAGTATATTAAAATCGAAATTAAAATTGCTACAAATACCCATGTGACTTATGACTGGTTTTGTGGTGCAGGGTCACAAATAATAATAATAAAAAAAAAAGTATCACGGTTTTGACAAAAATATTAGGCAGAATAACCATTTTCAAGACAAAAAATGTTTTTTGATCAGCAAACAAGGATGTGACACTGAAAACTGGAGTCATGAAATAAATTCAGCTTTAACATAAGAAATATATCACATATTAAAAAAAAAAAAAAAAAAAACGTTAAAATAGAAAAAAAAAATGTAATTGTAATAATATTTTAAATTAATGTTTTTACCAAAAAAAAAAAAAAAAATCCAGCTTTGGTGATCAAGTAACTTCTTTTAAATGCATGAGAAAATTCTTACCTACCACAAAAAATACATAATAAAAAATAACAAAAAACATAAAATATAAAATAGCAGGCTTATGGCAAAAAGAAATGCAATCCTCTAAAGTATTGAGGTACTTAAGCCTAGTACTTTTCCCAGTTGTTTTGTGAAAAGATGGTTCAGATTATGTGGATTTTGCTGGCAAATTAGATTTTTTTGCTTAAACAAAGCATTAATACGAGGGTCCACCTGCATTCATCCCATTTCCATCTTTATCCATCATTATAACTTTGCTGAAGGCCAAACCAAGGACAACTCAGCAATCGGGCACGAGTGCAAATCCCAATTTCAGCTGGAGGTTTTTATAGGGCTGCTTTCATCCCCTGTGGCTGGAATTGCTTTGTGTTACTTTAAATGTTTGTCCTTTATAGATGTGGCTGCAAGGTTCAGCTCTACTGGCCATATAACACATCGCTGCAATCCTTATAGGAAAAGCTGAGGGATGTTTAATGACCCAGCGCTGTATCTCTCAGTGGCTACTGACCAGATGAAGGTGCTTAACACTGACACACAAATACACATTAAAAGACACAAACAGCACTCTGTATAAGTGTGAGCTGTAGCTCACTTTTAGCTGCCATGATTACAGTGTGTGCAGGTCAGCGCTTCCACTCAGAGCACACAATTTACATTTCCATTTGTTTTCCTAGAACCACAGCCTAGAGACGGGGACGAAGCCTCTCCTAAGAAGCTCAAAGAGTTTGATTACCATGCTGCATAAACATAGCAGCAACTTTGAGCACTGAAGAAAAAAAAAAAATGAGAAAAACAAAAAAGAAAAAAGTTGTTACGACCAAGCTGCAGTGTGACGGTCATGCAGTACATTTATCGACTTTGCTTTGCCGAGCAATTTCCATCTCAAAGCACTGACAGCATGATAAGAAATACCTTAACTTCAAATGTGAAATATATGTATTTCAGTTCATCGAGAACAGTAATCAATATACCACAACTACAAAACATAACCTTTTCCAATGTGTTTACTGACAAGTCAGCATTGCTGTACAAGATCACAAACAGATACCAGACTTAATGTTGTGTAATGTTTCACATATAAAATGCACATAGCGGACATTATAATTCTCTTTAATTTAGATAACAAAGGGAACCTGAGTTTTACATATGAAGAACTAGATCGCAGAAAAAAAAATCCAAACAACTTAGCGACCACACTGCGATGTCATAGCAAGTGTAGCATGCAAGTATGAGATAGCAGGTTTGAGTGTCAGTGAATGAATGAGAGTGAGCACGACTGCAGGTATGAGTGAAGGAGAGCAATTGTTACTGTAAATAGTTACTATGGGGGGTATTGGAGGTCTGATTGGAGAGATGGGACTGCGAAGGGTTATTTAGAGAGCTGCCAAAGCCTGTCACTCCTCATCGTTGTTCAATTACACTCCTCACCCGCAGCACCCACCGAAACAGCTCATCTTTTTAAATCATGAATGTCGCTGAAATACAATTTCACTTTGACTACGGGCCACTCCACCTGTCCTTATGCTGACGGTACTCGCTTTGTGGAGCAGAAGTGATTTTAAGAGAGAGAGAAAGAAATGGAGAATGCATTTTCCACAGTTCTATTCAACCTCAACAATGAATCTCCTTCTGACTGTGTATGAGTGATCAGATTGCATAGAGAAAATACAATGTTTGAGAAAGAGAAAACCAAGAATGAAATCCCTAACATCTAGTTCACCCTAATAAAAACAAAGTCCAGAACACATGGAAACAGGACTAGCGCATAGAGAAAAATCACATGATAGTTATCTTTGTTTTGAATTGACTGATTTAAAAGATTTGACTAAAATAATCTGCAAAGCAAAACAATTTGTAACCTTTTTCAGTTATACATAATAGGCCAGAATTTTATTTATCTGGAACGAGCACAATTAGAATCTCCATTAAGATAGAGGATTCATCTAGAATACAAATATAAACCAAACTAAATACTAAAAATATATGCATTAACCAAAAAAATAAAAATACATCTTTTTTTTATTTCTTTAAAACACAGCTGAAAAACACTAATTAAATTAAACTAACCAATAATAGTAAAAGTACAGAACCTTTTGGAAGTTTCTGCCACTGAACAAAAAATTTAAAAAAGGTACAGTGCCTGGCAAAAGTATCCATACCCCTTTATTTTTTTCACATTTGTGACCCTGGACCACAAAACCAGTCATAAGTGTAAATTTCTCGAAATTGAGATTTATACATCATCTGAAAGCTGAATAAATAAGCTTTCAATTGATGTATTGTTTGTTAGGAAATGACAATATTTGGCCGAGATGCAACTTTTTGAAAATCTGGAATCTGAGGGTGCAACAAAATCAAAATACTAATAAAATCGCCTTTAAAGTTGTCCAAATGAAGTTCATAGCAATGCATATTACTAATCAAAAATTAAGTTTTGATATATTTACGGTGGGAAATTTACAAAATATCTTTATGGAACACGATCTTTACATAATATCCTAATAATTTTTGGCATAAAAGGAAAATCGATCAATTTGACCCATCCAATGTATTTTTGACTATTGCCACAAATATACCCGTGCAACATAAGACTGGTTTTGTGGTCCAGGGTCACATTTTGTTACGTTGCTGCCTTATGTTAAATCACTTTAAATTACTTTTTTTTCCAAATCAGTCTACATTCTATTCATCATAATGACAAAGCACAAACAGAATTGTCGCAGACTTGTCAAAAAAAAAACTGAAATAAGAACATTGCATAAATAAGAACATTGCATAAGTATTCATACCCTTAACTCAATACTTAGCTGAAGCACCTTTACAGCCTCAAGTCTTTTTAGGTATGATGCGACAGCTTTGCACATCAGCATTTGGCAATTATCTGCCAATATTCACCTCACCTCTTCACCTCTCAAGCTCTGTCAGGTTGAATGGGGGCAGACAAACATTTTCAGATTTCTCCAGAATTATTTGATTTTGTTTAAGGCAAGGCTGTTGTGGCTGGGCCACTCAAGCAGGTTCACAGCCACTCTTGCTGTGTGGGTCATTGTCCTGTTGAAAGGTGAATCTTCTGCCCAGTCTGAGGTTCTGAATCCTCAGGACTGGGTTTTCATTAAGGCTGTCTCTATATTTTGCTGTGTTCAGCTTTCCTTCTACTCTGATGTGTCCCTCAGTCCCTGCCGCTGAAAAACAGCCCCACAGCATGAGGCTGCTGCTAGCACAGTTTACTTTTGGGATGGTACTCTGCAGGTGGTAAGTAGTTTTTGGTTTCCTTCAAACATGATGCTTGGGTTCTAGGTGCTTGTTTGCAAATGCCAAGTGTGTTTTCATGTGTCTTTACTGAGGAGAGGATTGAGTCTCACCAAATAAAGTCAATTGTGAATTTTGATCTCGCAATTCTGACTTTTTTCTTGCAACTCTGCGATTCTGACATTTTTCCCTCAACTTTTTTCCTCGCTATTTCTCAGAATTGTGATGTATAAACTTGCAATTGTGAGCTATAAAATTCAACTCTGAGGGGTTCAAAATATATAAAATTTGGAATTGCGAGATATGAACTTGCAATTCTGAGAAAAAGATTTTAACTCGCAATTATAAATAAACAACTCTGAGAAAAAAACTCAGAATTGCGAGTTATTAAATCTGGCAGTTGTGAGTTTTTTCCTCACAATTGTGTGTTTTTATTCACAATACTGATTTTATAACTTACCAACTGTGAGTTTATATCACGCAATTCTGTGAAAAAAGTCAGAACTGCGAGTTTATATCTCGCAATTATGACTTCATTTCTCAGAATTACGAGTTTATATCTCTATTGCCAGTTTATATAATTGAGACAACTGTGAGGAAAAAAAGCCAGAATTATGAGACAAATTTGCAGTCCTGTCTTTTTTCTCAGAATTGCATTATATAAACTCGCAGTTGGCTGTTTATTTTTTTATTTAGTGGCAGTAACAGGCTTTCTTAGGAACCATTTATTTATTTCATCATAAAAACCAAATATGAAAAATGCTGTACAGATATTTCTAGGAACACCAGCGAACCGGTGAATCAGTTCCTTGAAGCAGGTCATTTGAATTAACAATCACTAAAACAAACTGCAACTCTTGCCAGCAAAGATGAGGCTGCGGAAAGATACTTGGAAAATACAGAAGACAGGGCGGACAGAGAAAAAGAGATTTACGTCAACAGCTAACAGACCTAATCAGAGAGGAGATGGAAACGTCCAGACTGTCACAGAGACAGATTAGTGATTGTAAGGTGACCTGAAAGCAGTGACATCTCTTGCTTATTCCCCCGACCGGTTAACATCTGGGCCAGGCGCTGCCGTGAGCCTCGCACCAGAGGCCAGAGACATCTGTCAGCCCTGACAGGACCCACACAGATGGATGCTGGAACGAGAACATCATATATTTCTGCTGTGTGACATTAAAGGCAATCAGGCAGAGAAACGGTCAGCTAAGTTAAAGCTTATGTCCGTGACTTGCCCTTCAACCCAACAGGTCAAAAACCCAGCATTCACCTTTGCGTCAAACTCAAAAACTGTATTTTGAAGAATATATGAATAAAAATCTTGACCAGGGGCACATCAGATACTCGCAGGCAAAACTATGGGTGCTTCAGAAAGGGAACAAAATGTCAAAAATCACATCCAGGCACTCACATAATAAGCAAAGCAAAAAGCCTTTATTCTAAGACAGGTTTTTTGTGTTTTGCAACAGGATCCACCTATCATTTTTAGTATTTTGAAGAATGTTTCAATTGCTTTTGTTGCAAAACAACATTGGACCCCACTGACTTTGATTATATGCACAAAAAAATGTGTTTTCTTTTGTGTTCAAACAGAAGTCAGTCAGTCATACAGGATTAGAACAACACAAGGATGAGTAAATTTTCAGAATTTTCATTTTTGGCTACTTTATTCTTTTAACACACAATAAAGACGTTATCAGTCAGTAGATAGCTCCACTAAAGTTTCGGCGTAAAAATGGATTTTCCAAAGCAAATCCAATGACACAGTCCATTGCTATATTCTGGGACGTTTATTGATTTGGCAGCTGCTTGCGAACACAAAAATTTGCCAGAGAATTGTACGCATATGCCTCTACGAGAACAGACAAACATCAGTGCTATAAAGCACACAATAAAATCCGCCGTCCTCCATCTCTCTCTTCCTCCGCTTCCCTCCATCGCGCTCGCACAAACACTTATTTGCCGCGCCGAATTTGGCAAAGGGGTAGAAGGGTTACCATCTGTTAGAAAGAGCCGTACAATGCGAGATTTAGTTTTTAATAGCTGACTATAGAGGAGAGACAGGCCCCTTCACACCAGTTGGCAGCATTTGATGACAAGAAGAAGAAGAGGAAAAAAATGGTAAAAAATGAGAATGTTAGGCAATCAGCCATCTGGAATACTCTGCCGAATATTCGAACAATTTTCAGACAAAGAAGAGAATTGGCAGACTGCTTCCAAGAGGGCTCAATTTAGTTTGAAAAATGGTGCTCATATATCTAATGGGGGATGCAGGCAGGAGGAAGGAGAGCCTGTTCCGTCCAATCAGAGCCCTTGGCGTACACTCATTTACATCTAAACAGTCGCAACGAGAGAAAATCTAAAAAGACAGTCATTCTAATTGAGAACAGGTCTTTTTGTTTGGTCCCGATCAAAACGGATGCGATTTTTCTGAGATTAAGACACCAACTGCTCTAATTCATTAGAAGAGAAAAGAGAAGAAAAACAGGCTTTACACATCACATCTGTTCCCCCCTATGACTGACTAATAGACGGCAGAGTACGTCTCCCCACAGTGCTTTTGGAGACGGGGAACGGAGGAACCAGATGAATCCATTGTGGGCGAGTCGAGGTGATTCATCTTGGTGGAGCTGCCAACCCGCCGACCCGCCCCCCCTCCAGCGCACACGCAGGCGCACGAGCCCGGGAGACGGATGGAGCCAACAGTCAGCTTCACACCATTTACCTCCTCAAGGCTGCTGATGCGGGGCGCAGAGGTGTGTGTGCGCTGAAAAGGGGGGTTATATATGAGCTGGAGAGGGGGAAACGAAAGACAGGGCAGACAGTAAATGAAGGACAATCTGCTCGTCGCGCATGACTGCTTAAATCGGAGATGCTACCTTGAGAATTTCTGCCGGGAGAGTCTCTGGATGCTCTCTGTAATGGTGACTGAATGCCGGTACAAGCGCAGCCCATCTCTGCTTACCTCCGCTCGCCCTCGTGAGACCAACACCGGCTTACTGTTACACAATATGCTTCTGTGCTGAATTACCACAACACAATATCCAAATTAAACACTGCGCTGTGTTTTCCTGCAGCCGTAATCTTTGATTTAGATATGACATTTATAGCGCCTGCTAGTTCCTCTTAATGCAAGGTTCAGATGCTAATGAATACCTGTTACACAATGAAGTATAGTTTACCTCTCTCCTAACGATCACGGCAAACGACCCTCCACCATCTCAACGCCATCTTTCTTTTATCTTCTAGTAAATAATGCAAGAAAGAAATTATCCTCACCTTTTAAAGGGGTCCTATGTTCTTTTACAAAGTCTTAATTTTGTTTTGGGGGTGTACTAGAACATGCTCTCATGCATGGTGGTTCGAAAAATGCATTATTTTTTTAACATAATTTACATTATTACAGTACCTTTCTCCCCAGGATGGCACAAATGGCTCGATTAGTTCTGGGTTTGATGAAAGGCCCGCCTTCCGGAAAACTAAACGTGTTGTGATTGGTTAGCTGTCCCAGCGCGTTGTGATTGGCTAAAGGCTTAGACTCTGGTTCAGTACTGCCACGCCCCTTGCCAAAGCAGCAAGTTCCGTCTGCTCCATTATTTTTAAGGATATACTAGGTATAGTTGACACTCCAGTAGTGTTGGGTTCTATCGTCAGCCTGCAAGATCGCCGATACATGATATTATCGTGCTAATTTATATAATTATTTACATACATAGTTTCATTGCCCAAAACCAGCTCCAGCATAAGGCTAAAAGCAGCCTAATGTTTTTAAAATGACTTAATTTGTATTTAACATGACAACTGAATAAAAACATTGTAAGCTACTAAATATAATGCTTACATTTCCTTAGTTATTCAAAAAGCAGCTACAGAAAACGAGCAAAGAACATTATCAAAGAACATCACTGATTAGCCTAGGCTAGTCTAGTGAAGGTTTACACATTTTAAAAAACACTCATGTTATAAGTGAAGCAATCTACACTCACTGTATGATGAATAAATCTCTTACCACACTGCACACGTCTGCAGCGCGTTACTGCTCCGACTGGGCCACCGGAGCTGATCGCGGCCATTCTAGTCAATGCTTGTGTTTATACCAGCCACACCACGGCTTGTTGAAGCGTCCCAGAAGTGGTTCTCCGGGATTTATTTTAATGATATTCTAATAGGCTGCGTTGTGACATCATAACATCCGGAAAACGACGCTGAAGTCCAAACGAGCCGTTTGTTGTAGTTCTTGAAAAGAGATTAAAAATAAAAAAAAAAACTAAATATCTCCCCCTGGAGTGGACTTTGAGATTTGTAACTTTGTAGATCTTTTTTTATGCCCAAAAATACACACCACACACTGACTAAAATTCAAAAAGTGAAAAAGCTTAATGGACCCCTTTAAGACCAGACGAGGAGGTGAGATGCTTCATTCATAGACTCTATTCAATCTTTGGTCTTTTATAAACTTTATACAAGGAGAAGTCCACTTCCAAAACAAAGATTCACATATAATGTACTCAACCCCTTGTCATCCAAGATGTTCATGTCTTTCTTCAGTCGTAAAGAAATTATGTTTTTTGAGGAAAACATTTCTCCATTTTTCTCCATATAACGGACTGATATGGTGATTTTAAACATTCAAAAGGCAGTTTAAATGCGGCTTCAGACAATCCCAAATGCAGTTGTAAACGATCCCAGCCGAGGAAGAAGGGCCTTATCTAGCGAAATGATCAGTTATTTTCATTAAAAAAAAAATACAATTTAAATACTTTTTAATCTCAAATGCTCATCTTGTCTTGCTCTCCCTGAACTCTGTGTATTCTGACTCAAGACAGTTAGGGTATGTCAAAAAACAAAAACAGTCCAGGAAGAGTAAGACAAGACGAGCGTCTGGCATTAAAAAGTATATAAATTGAATTATTTTCATTAAAATAACCGATCGTTACACTTGATAAGACCCTTCTTTCTCGGCTGGGATTGTTTACAACCGCATTTGGGATCGTTTGAAGCCGCATTTAAACTGAATTTTGTAAGTTCAAAATCAGGGCACCATATCAGTCCATTATATGGAGAAAAATGCTGAAATGTTTTCATCAAAAAACACAATTATTTTACGACTGAAGAAAGAAAGACATGAACATCTTGGATGACAAGGGGGTGAGTACATTATATGTGAATCTTTGTTTTGGAAGTGGACTTCTTTAAGAAATGTATGTTCCTTTTGGTTTGAATGCAGTTCTTTCTATACTTGATTGGTGCTTGTCAGATTGTATGATATGATCCTGGTAAAAAGCAGATTTTGGCATATACATAATCTGGAGTGAAAGTGAAAATCTATGAACAGAAGAGAATTAGATTGGATCATAATCATATCAATCTCTATGTAACACCAAATTCAATTGCATCAACGTCATAAGCACAAAATAACACTAATGCGACTGCTTTTGCTTGCGTAGATCACTGACTCACTATCAGCAGGAAATCTGAGACTTTCGTCTACATCTACACATCTCAAAAGAGCCTAATGTTCCCCATTCACAAATTAACAGACATAAATAACAGGGGCAGCATTCTTATATGGAACTGAGACTGGTCTTTTCTTTCTCGCATCTATTTAACCACCTACAGCCGTATTTAGTCAACGTTGAGTTAGACTGCCATTCAAAAGTTAGGCATCTTTACTCTTTAAAAGTTTCTTATGTTCTCCAAGGCTACACTTACTTGAACAAAAATGCTTATATTATTATTGAAACACTATATTATTACAATTATCATTATATTTTTACAACTTAAAATAACTTTTTCTATTTTACTGTAATTTAAAATGTAATTTATTTATGATGGCAAAGCTGAATTTTCAATTAATCTTCAACGTCACATTTTAAGAAATATATAATATGCTAATTTGGTGCTAAAAAAACATTTCTTATTATTATCAATGTTGAAAACAATGTTGCAGCTTAATATTTGTGTGGAATTATTATTTATAATAATTATTTATTAAGATTTTTAATGTTTATTAAAGAACTCTCTTACACTCATCATCAAGGCTGCATTTACTTGATCAAAAATACAGAAAAAAAAAACTAATACTGTGAAATATTATTAAAGTTTAAAATAATGATTTTCTATATATATTAAAATACAATTTATTCCTGTGATGCAAAACAGAATTTTCATCAGCAATTAGTGTCTTTAGTGTCACATGATACTTCAGAAATCATTCTAATATGCTGCTGTAAACAGTTGTGCTGCTTAGGATTTTTTTTTTGAACCTGTGATTCCTTTTTCAGGATTCTTTGATGAATAAAAAGTTAAACAGATCAGCATTTATTCAAAATAGAAATATTTTCTAACAATATAAGTCTTTGCTATCACGTACACATCCTTGCTGCATAAAAGCATTAATGTCTTTCAAAAAAGACTGACCACAAACTTTTAAACAGTAAATATTGTTACAAAAGATTTCTATTTTTGATGCTTCTTTGTTCTTTTTAACTTTATTTATTACAGAATCCTGAAAAAAGTATCACAGATTCCAACAAAATACAAAGCAGCCCAACTGTTTTCAACATTGATAATAAATTGACATATTAGAATGATTTCTGAAGGATTACGTGACACTGAAGACTGGAGTAATGATGCTGAAAATTCAGCTTTGCATCACAGGAACAATTTTCATTTTAAAGTATATTCACATGGAAAACCACTATTTTACATTAAAATAATATTTCACAATATTACAGTTTTTTCTGGATTTTTCATCAAATAAATGCAGCCTTAATGAGCAAGAAATAAAAAAAAAGAAAAAAATTAAACATATATGTTAAAAAAAAATTAATCTGACCAACCCCTAATATATATATATATATATATATATATATATATATATATATATATATATATATTGATTCTCTTGCACAGCCAACTGAAAACAGGATGCATATGAAGTGTCTATAAAAAAAAAATGTCTAAAATGTTAAAGAACTTTTGCTGCCTTACAAGCACTGCTATTCCCTTTAGGAAGTGAAAATCTAGTTGTCTTCTGAAACACATTAATAGTGCATAGCTATCCAAGCCCCAGCATTGGTTGTGTGAGTGCTGATAATGCATTTCACTTGGCTATCGCTAGAGGTGACAAGTATAGAGTGTACAGAGTCATGCGTTATTTAACAACCAAGACACAGATGTGTGCATAAGTGTGTTTTTGAAAAGGGTTATGGTATGCGTCTCCTTCTACATGCTACTCACAATGTATGTCCTTCCCTGGACACACACACACACTCCCACACACACAATCTCACATCCACTCATTTACCCAACAAGAATCCAATTACTTAACTCTGCTTCAGGTTCTATTGCTTCTTGGCTTCACCACCCTGCCAATCCCTCCGTAATCTCCTCTAACAGTCCGTACCCTCTCAGCTCCAGCACACATAGGGTCTGCTTCTGACCCCCTATAAGAACCTGATTAAATGAAAACTGTGATGCCCATCTCGCATTCCCTGGGCCAATGAATACCAATGAGAGACATGTTGTACTGACGTCTTTCTGTGTGGTCTTATTTCTTTGTATTGTAACTGGCCTTGTGACAGTCGGTTAGATAGAAAAACAGTAAACAGGTGGGTGAATGAGACAACATTAACCTTGCTAAAGAGACTCACAGAAAATTCAAACAGAATGGGTTAAGCTCACATTTTTCACAAATATATATATAATGTCTCCATTTTTTTTTTTTTCCTAAACCTTGGTTAATTTATTATCCTGGTGTGTGGTGCTGTTGACATGTAGCATTCATATCTGCTGTCCTTCTTTCATTTCTCCCTGTCGCTTTCTTCAAGAGTGTGGTGGACTGCAGGATCGCTTATTAAACTCAATAATGAAGAGGTCATGCATAATTTCATTTGCTGTAGGAGGACCTGGGGACATTTTCTTATTTCAATAAAATACTTGATATTTTCATTTGAAAGGCCATAATTCTACTGCTGTGACAGATATTGGGGTCGCTAATGGTAAATGGGCGATTTATGGATTCGGCTCGACTGGAGAATTTGCTGTTGGGTCCTCGCCAGTTCCTCCGGAGCAAACCGATTCAACGTCCTTTAATTCCCTCCACCAATGAGATGCTGGCAGGATCACTCCTGAATCACCTATGAATCATGTGAATCACCTCAATATTGAAACCTTCCCTCACTTTCTAATGTGTCCTTCTTATACAAAACGAACACCTTAACAGTTTGCTCACATCCTCAGTTCAGTCTACCATCTCTTTTCTCTTTCTACGTGGTTATACACTGCAGGTCTGTAAACCACTGGTGCCCAAAATTTCAGGGATATTAAAAGGGATGCAATAAAAATAAAAGCAAAATTCATACATAAAATATTAACAACCTTGAAGGCACTTTATGCTTGACAAGTGCAAGCCTAAAGCATGGCATCATGTGAAACGGCAGTGGAAATAAAGCAGACGGTGCTGTGAGCGAATGAATGCATATCTAAAGACCCTAGGCTCCCCAATGCTGTTTTACTGTGAAGAAATTACAACAGGACCCTGTCCAATCCCGTTGGCCCATGGGATGGCAAGTAGATGCAATTATTAAAAAATTCCTGATATTTCCCCATAAAGAAAAGAAAAACAGCATTTAGCCAAATGCAATATTCAAATGGAAGCACTGCATGCAAGAAAATATTTTTGCTCAGTTCCATTTTGGAAAGTGAGAATATGGTAGTTCCAGCTGGAAATTAAATTAATTGAAAACATTTAGGAATCTCAGTGGGATGTACAGTTTGTTCCACTGTTTCATAAAATGTGAGTTATGGTGAAATATTTATGAAATGATCTGTATATAATACAAGATTAGTTTTATCAACAGCCTGTGTGACAGAGGAATAGCGCTGACTCATTCTTCAGTTTGCAAAAGCAAAATTCCAGTTTACAATAACACGTAGCGCACAACGGAAAGGGAAACTGGATAAATGCCACAATGCACATAGTTCTAGAAGTATAGCTGCCAGACTAAAAGGATTAGTTCACTCCTGAATTAAAATTTCCTCATAATTTACTCACTCCCATGTCATCCAAGATGTTCATGTCTTTCTTCAGTCAAACAGAAATATAGGTTTTTGAGGAAAACATTACAGGATTTTTCTCAACACAGGCCCATTGGAAATACGTGCCTCTATATACATTTCTGCAAAACTGGAAAAACATACCTATATGTACGAATCACTGCAGTTTCCAGTTGCAATTACTTGCAAAATATTATATTATGGCTTCAAAACAATTTTAACATCCTGCGCAATTTGAAAACTGAACATTCTCGTCACATATACAGCTTCATATGTATGAGTTTTCTAATATAGTAGATTTGCTCGGTAGCTCACGCAATACGCTATACTTGAATGATGAAGAGCTCCGGTACGAGCCCCATGAAACCACAGTTCGACAAAACAGCTCAAATCCACATAAGAAAGTTAAAATAGCACGGCTGCATCAACAAATGCGTTTTATTAAAGGAGAAGTCCATTCCAAAACAAAGATTCACATATAATGTACTCACCCCCTTGTCATCCAAAATGTTCATGTCTTTCTTTCTTCAGTCGTAAAGAAATTATGTTTTTTGATGAAAACATTCCACCATTTTTCTCCATATAATGCACTGATATGGTGCCCCGATTTTAAACTTCCAAAATGCAGTTTAAATGCGGCTTCAAATGATCCCAAATGCGGTTGTAAACGATTCCAGTCAAGAAAGAAGGGTCTTATCAAGTGTAACGATTGGTTATTTTAATGAAAATAATCC
This sequence comes from Cirrhinus mrigala, assembly GCA_036247105.1. NCBI lineage: Eukaryota > Metazoa > Chordata > Actinopteri > Cypriniformes > Cyprinidae > Cirrhinus > Cirrhinus mrigala. The sequence continues at coordinate 6,967,451 of CM070020.1, read as the reverse complement.
AATTTATATACTTTTTAATGCCAAACACTTGTCTTGTCTTACTCTGTCTGGACTGTTTTTGTTCCGGTTCACGACAGTTAGGGTACGTTGTCGGTACTCCTGCAGCGATGTAGGATGATTTTGAAATGATTTTTGAAGTTGAGGGAGAAAAAAAAATATATATATAAATTGTAATTTACGCAGTTTTTAGCCACAAATGCTCATCTTGCACTAGCTCTGCGATGCATGTCTATACTTCACCCATTACATAATCACGTTGGAAAGGTCACATGTGGTTAGTTCTTCATCTGTGTACTTTGCTTCAAAAATTTTCTCATTTCTCGTCCAACATAGTTGTTTTACCTTTTTTGTATAGGGCACCTGAGTTTCTTTGCACATTCTCTTTGTAAACACAGGGTTAGTACTTCGACCTTCATCACGCGTGACCTTTCCAACTAAGTGAGGTCAAGCTAGTGCAAGATGAGCATTTGTGGTTAAAAAGTATAGTATTTTTTTTTTTTTTTTTTTTTTAGAAAATAACCAACCATTTTTGCTAGATAAGACCCTTATTCCTCAGCTGAGATCATGTAGAGCTCCTTGAAGCTGCACTGAATCTGCAGTTTAGACCTTCAACCCGTTGGCTCCCATTAATGTCCATTATATGGAAAAAAATCCTAGAATGTTTTCCTCAGAAACCTTCATTTCTTTTCAACTGAAAGACAGAAAGACATGAACATCTGGGATGACAGGAACTAATCCTTTAATTTATTCCTGTAATGCAAAGCTGAAGTTTCAGCATCATTACTCCAGTCTTCAGTGTCACATGATCCTTCAGAAATCATTCTAATATGCTGATTTGCTGCTCAAGAAACATTCCTTATTTTTATAAATGTTGAAAACAGTTCCACCACTTAATATTTTTGTTGAAACAAAATGTGTTAAAGATAGATATTTTCAGAATTCGTTGATTCTTTGAAATGAAAATTGTGCTGAATTAAAATATATATATATATTTTTTTAAAAATCAGTAGTATACAGTGTATAAAAATGTAACTTCTAAATCTGGAACATTGCTCTATGAGAAACAAGACAAAAGCTACTCAGAGCTATATATACGATGGTAACTATGACATCATATGTCCATGCTTAATGGAGTGTCTTGGTTCCAGCAGTATAGTCTTGACCTTTGCCTGTGGAATGTGAGCCTACACAGAATCGTATTTTTCTTTAATATGAGTAGCGTCAGCTGTCTGGTCCCATGGGAACCATCGTGAGAAGAACATGCTGGTCCAAATGGCTTTCTATCAAATGTGTCCATCTTTATTCTGTCTCTACCTCCTCTCCCTAAAGGACCACAGGAGTCACTCTACATGGTCCCCCCTTGGTCACTAGGGAGACAAAGGAGAAAGAGTGAAAAACAATCGAAGATGAACAAGACAGGTAGAAAGAGCTAGTGATATGCATTGGTTTGAATTGTTAGAGCTTCTCAACAGGGCCAGTAATGCACCAAACACAGAATATTATGTCAGTTAATAAGGATATTTTAACTGCATCATATATATGACCATGGACCACAAAACCAGTCTTAAGTAGCACAGGTATATTTGTAGTAATAGCCAACAATACACTGTATGGGTCAAAATTATTGATTTTTCTTATATGCCAAAAATCCTTAGGATATTAAGCAAAGATCATGTTCCATGTACATATTTTGTAAATTTCCTACTGTAAATATATCAAAATTAAATTTTTGATTAGTAATATGCATTGCTAAGAACTTAATTTGGACAACTTTACAGGTGATTTTCTCAGTATTTTGATTCTAGATTTTCAAATAGTTGTCTCTCAATCAATTATTGTCTAGCTCTTAAACCATACAATGGAAAGCTTATTTATTTCAGCTTTCAGATTACATATAAATCCCAATTTCAAAAAAAGGACCCTTATGACTGGTTTTGTGGACCATGGTCACATATTTAGATTTTTTAAGCTTACTGATAAACTGGAAAGTGATACTGTCATTTGCAGCTTTGTGACTTCTGCCTTTCATTCATCTTGGAGCAACAATCTCCTTTTCATACTGCCTTGCATGTATTCCCCATGAGAAATAATCACTGGTACAAGACCAAGTAGAGTAGTAATTGCCTACAATAGCTTGATCCTCGATAAGAAACACGTTCTGTCTTTTGTTCTGTTTATATGGCATGACAAAAGCAGTGAATATTACAATAAAGAAAAGGTCCCAAAAGCTTTTTGGAAAGCCTTAACTGGAACTAACTGGCAGACTGAAAAAACAAGGAGTGTCTCTGTGTGTGTGTGTGTGTGTGTGTGTGCGTGTGTGTGTGTGTTTTGGGGATAGTTGCACTGTGAAAGCATCATTTCCATATTGCTAATGGAACTCCCCGCCATCACTAAATCACATGAACACCATGCAGCCAGCTAAGTAAATTGGTTAATGTCAAATTCAGAGGTGTTCAGTATCACCACGGCAGTTAAAATTCTTGTCGAAAGAGTTGGAGGAGGATGTAGAGATGAGAAATCTGTCCTTAGAGATGCTATAATAACTCTAGGAGGATTTTACTGTTCTTCGTGATGTTCATAACTTCACTAAAAGTGAGGTGTGAAAACAGTCTGTATTTAAAGACTCACCTGATTATAAAAGGTTCTAGTTAGGTGAGATGCCCAACGAACAACAACAGCATAATTGTTTCAGGTGAGAATAGTCTCTCCTTACATACCGCTGAGATAATTAACATGAGTAAGTAACGCTGCCCACCAACAGAGTCACCTGTGGCCTTCCGTACAAGTGAGACTTAAGTTGATTCACCAAGATTGTGCCAATTATATTGTCACAGTGAACCTTCAAAAATTCCTTTTTCGCACAGACCTGAAAACGACTTTTAACGAGGTCCTCTTTTTTTTTTTTTTTTTTTTAGAAGGACAAGATTTTCCTATTATGGCAAGCGTCCAATTACTGTTGATATCAGAGAAAGAGAAAAGCGGCTTTTGTAAAGTTATGCTTTTATACAGTTTCATTCGGGTATAATGGTTTTGGTCTCTGAGACGCAATATTAATAAACCAAACAGCGGCCAAAACAGCTCAAATCTATTCGGACAGGTGTTCTTAACCCCCATAAACTCAATAATAAACATAACACCCATAAACTTGAGATTTTTCAGCCAATTAATTGACCAGCTGTTCCTGAAAAACAAGGGGTCCATGGGGAAACGCTGACTGGTCACCTGTGTGACCTCCCTCTCAAAGAGCAGCCGGGGGAAGAGCTCCATTAATGAGTTTGTTTACCTGTTAGTTCCACCTCGCACCTCATATTTTGCATTTTTAGCATGCTCAACAGTGAGCCGCATCAGCGCAGGACAGATATGACCGTAATTTGATCATAAAATGTTGGCTAAAAGCTACAAAGTGAACATAAATCTGCTTACAAGATAATCAACAGCTATTATGTGCTGTTATAGATATAATTATACCAATATTAAAACTAATACTAACAATTAAGACATGAACAGACCTAAAAACTGCAGAATGAATTTTGAAAAGTTGAGAAGCTTTTTTTTGTATACAAGTATTATCAAATAAATAACAAAAGTTTGGGATCAGTAAGGTTGTTAATGTTTTTAACTCTTCTCTGCTCAAGGCTGTATATATTACATTGAAAATACAGAAAAAACAGTAATATCGTGAAATATTATTGCAATTTAAAATAGTGGTTTTCTATTTTAATATACTTTAAATAGAATTTCCTGTGATGGCAAAGCTGAAATTTCAGCATCATTACTCCAGTCTTCAGTGTCAAATGATCCTTCAGAAATCAGTCTAACATGCTGATTTTTTACCAATGTTGGAAACAGTTGTGCTGTTTTTTTGTTGTTTTTTGGGCTGTGATTTCAGGATTCTTTGATGAATAAAGCATTAACAAGAACAGCATTTATTTAAAATAGATATCTATTGTAAAACAAAACATTAAACATTAAATCGTATCCAGCTGTAATTTTGAGGAAAAAAAATTATATATATATATACATATATATATATTTATTTATTTATTTATTTATTCTTTTTCCAAGCTGTGTAGGCCTGGATATGATATATTTCTAATAAATGTCTATAACCTATTAAAGGAAAAATTATTTCCACCTTATGGCTGATAACTAATAAATGGCTAATATTAAAACTCAACACTTTGTCATCTAAATTAAATGAAAATAAAACACTGAAATAAAATCAACAGTTTTAAATGCTATTGTAGAATAAAGAATACATGTACAGTATAAAAATGAACATTTATTGTGCATGATTTATTTATTCTATTATTATTATTTTTTTAATAATAGTAGTGTACAGCTATCTAAATTTATATATTAGAAATAAAATTAAAAAATACAATTCTCCGTGTTTGTGGATTAAATTTGATATATTCTTCATGGATTTCGACATGGTATAATGCTATTGGGCTAAGAATGCTATATCCAGTGGTAGATTAAAGCATAAATCAAATTCATTCTAAATATTTCATAAACAGTAGGAATTCATAAATCACAATTGACACCTGTGCCAAATCCATGGAGCTTTATGTAGAGTTGCTTTGGGTGTAGATCCTGTGTGGCCCTAAACATATCTAACCAGTAATTACAGATACATCAGTTTAAGACTTTAAAAAGTATTGCGATTGCTGCAGGTATGCGTCTGCTCGCCAGAGCCTGTGGGAGCTGCTGTGCTCCTGTCTGGGTTGGTGCCGTTGAATGAGAGGTGAGGCTCCTGCCATCGCAGCGGGCCCCTCAGGCACCTCACCCAATCCAGCTAACAGGCTCACTGTGGATATTGCTTACACTCATTTCCCAAAACCGATTTGTTTTCCTCCGCTCAACCTGAGAGGCTCTGAAGATGTAATACCATAAAAGCGTGAAATCAATAGCCCGAAAAGCTACTCTCATTTATTATTTTGATGGAGAAAAACCCAAATAACCAAAGCATTCTGGGTAAGTGCGAGAACTGGGGAACTCTACGACATACGACTACAAAGGAGGATGCATTCTAATGCGCTTTTAAAGCGAAAGCTGATCACGCACACACTTTAAATGCACCTTATAGTGAAAGCAGAAGAGGAATAACTCAGCTCTCAAACTGCACCGTGCAGTGGCATCCAGCAGATGGCAATGTTTAGGAAATATTCCTAACTTAAAATCAATTCCTTAAGACAAGTAAATTAAGTCTCCTATCACAAAAAACAGAAATATCCTATGTATATATGGGGAAGATGCCTCCGTTAAGAACATTGTGCATTTACTTTTAAATTCTGTCATATTTAGATATAAGTTTATCATGTGCAGCATGATGGTGCATCAATGTGTTATACTGACATTTGCTAAATTAGTTGTTATAGCACAAAATATAAAATTATTCAAAGAGGCCAACAACCTGAAGCCACCCAAGCTGAATATGAGTGACTTGATATCATTCTTATTCATATTTATACATTATCATTCATATAAGTGTCACTGATGTAAGATACTAAATCAGCTATTCTATTTAACATTTAGATAATGTAGATGAATATTTGAATAACCTATGACAAAGCAGAATACTGAAAGGGGAATGTATTGTATGTCTAATATGCACTACCAGTCAAAAGTTTCTGAACAGTAAGATGCTTAAATGTTTTTAAAGTCCTTTCTGCTCACGAAGCCTGTATTTGTTTGATCCAAAGTACACCAAAAACTGTGAAATTTTTAAATATTTGTACTATTTAAAATAAGTGTTTTCTGTGAATATATTTTAAAATGTAATTTATTCCTGTGATCAAATCTGAATTTTCAGCATCATTACTCCAGTCTTCAGTGTCACATGATCCTTCAGAAATCATTCTAATATATTGATTTGCTGTTCAAGAAACATTTTATTATTATTATTATTATTATCAATTTAAAATAATTGAGTAAATTTTTTTCAGGATTCTTTAATAAATAGAAAGATCCAAAGATCAGCATTTATCTGAAACAAAAAGCTTTTGTAACATTTTACAATATACCATTCAAAACCTTGGAGCCAGTATAATTTTTTTTTTTTTTTTTTTCCTTTTTTGGAATTAATACTTTTATTTAGCAAGGATGCTTTAAATTGACCAAAAGTGATGATAAAGGCATTTATAATGTTACAAATTATTTCTATTTCAGATAAATGCTGTTCTTCTGAACTTTCTATTCATCAAAGTAACCTTTAAAAAATTTTCTCAGAATTCTAATCAGAATATTAGAATGATTTCTGAAGTATCATGTGACTGGAGTAATGATGCTTTGAAATCACAGGAATAAATTAAATTTTAAAATATATTCAAATAGAAAACAGTTATTTTAAATAGTAAAAACATTTCAAAATTTTACTGTTTTGCTGTACTTTGGATCAAATAAATGCAGGCTCGGTGAGCATTAAAAATCTTACTGCTCAAAAACTTTTGACTGGTCGTGTATGCAATTTCACATATTTAATAGCTCATATTTTAATTGAAGATATGTGATAGCATTATGAATTTAAATTGAAAGATTTCACTCTTCACATTAGCCTATAGGTTTTAATGAAAAGCTAACATATCTGAAATGTACATCTAATTCATGAAAATACTAAACCATAACCCCATTAACTGCAGTAAATATTTATTTTAAAAATAACAGAAGTAACAACATGCCACTTGGGGCCTTCTGTGCCAATTCTGGGGGTGGGGGAAAATCATCTCACCCCAAGGGTCTAATTTTATCTTTTTACTTCAAAATAAAAACTATATTATTCACTCTACAAATCTAAAAAAACATTAATGTGCCCAGAAATCCCTTATTAAAAAAACTTTGATTTTCAACATAATACAATGTCATAGATTGCTATTTTCCAGAGACACAAAATTAGAACAATTAACTGTTAAATTAGAACAGTTTCAACTGAATAAACTCAGAAATATGGATATTCAGAGAAAATTACAAAATTAAAAAGTGTAGGCATTCACATAGTCATGTACACATGCACACACACACAAACAGAGGAGGAAAAAAAAAAGTAATGATGAGAGAAGAAAACCGGAGAGAAAAATGCAAAAAGTAGGGAGAGAAAAGAATAATGTTGCCTAAGGAAAAAAAAAAAAAAGTAAACACGTTTACAGCCAAAGCTGCAGTTAAGAATCTAAAATTAGATATAATGTAAATCTAAAATATATGACTCAAGAGTTTGATAGAGCCACTACAGCAGTACAGTAGTCTAAAGTTCATCACATTCTGCTTTCTATGAGTTTAAACAACTTCAACATTTTATTCACCTGCTGAAATCACTTTTGAAAGGCATCACTCAGTACATATGTCTATATCTCCTCTTCTCTTTCTCATATACTCTCCAATTCAGCCCTTTTCTTCTGTTCCTCTTTATTTTCTTTCTCTACCTAAAACCCCTCTCTAATACATGATGGAATAAATTAGATAGATTGCCTCTCTCCAGCTCAGCAGTGATAATAGCTTACCGGCTGTAGATGAAAATCAGTCACTTTACTGTAAATGAGCACTGCAAACTGGCTCCTAACACATGTGGAAGGAAATCAATGAGATGTGCTAAAAGTCCCAGGTGCCTTATTTCATCTCCCTTTGGAGAAAAATTTGGAATTAGGAGACTCGGTGGAAAAAAAAAAGCTCAAATCCATTAGAGGATGTAGAGGTGGCGTGATAACACCTATGTGTAATATTTAGCAACTGTAAAAAGAAGCTTCATAGCAGATATTTTCACGGAAGCAACTGGTAACCAGCTCTGAAACTGTAGAGATGTGTTAAAAACACGATGAATTTAATATTCAGCCTGAGCTGAAAGTGAAAAAACATTTCTCAAAAACGATTTAAACAGGGAAGAAATCAAATATATAGGTTGCTGAGATTTATTCTTAAGGGGAACACAGAAAAAAAAAAAAACAGCAGGGGCAAACTCATTTCATCTTGTTTTATTTGCACTTTGTTGTTTTTCTTGCCCATACTGAACCAACAGCATTTAGAAACATCTGCAATCTGGCACCACAGGTACAATACGCTTTTAAACCAATTAAGAAGCATTTCCAGGCAGCCCAGCAACAAATCAAAGAGGCTACATGGAATAACTAATCTTTCTGGATGAAAAGGACCGTTATTAATCGGTTCCATTTGTGTGTGGCTGAATAGAAGCACAAATTGTTTCATTCTTCTGAGGAAATATTGAAAGTTGCTGCAGTGCTGCTCTGGCTCTAATCACAGGCTTTCTGTTGCTGATTTACCAAAAAAAAAAAAAAAAATATATATATATATATATATATATATATATATATATAGCAGCGTAGCAGCAATTACCGGGGTTCGAGCATATAAGGCCTTTAAGGTTGTGTGGATTTAGGATGTAGTCCAAAATGTTTAGTGCAAGTCTTGTATTTTTAAGATTTTATATATCTTTTTCAGGTTTCACTGTAATCATAATCTTGTATCAAATATGATATATCTGTATAAATTAAGTGGTAAACTTTGACTAAATGAGATTTGAAATGTTATAACAGTGATTTAGTCTACATATGAATTCAAAACAAGCAATGAAAAGCACTGTTCTAGTAAGTGCAATGACCCATTAGTGTTTTTTTCTTCTGCCATCTAGTGAAATTTTATGGCATTTAAAATAGAGATGCCTTGTTTTTAAGCTTTATAACTAATACATTGCCTTTTTTTGCCCGATGTCCATAAAACGTATGCTTGTTTAGAATCATATGATCATGATTTTACTTTTTCTTTTAGGTTTTATAAACTTTTGGTTACAGTAGATCATGATCATATTATTAAGTGGCCCTGTTATCGCTGTCCAAATGCAAAAGTTCAACATTTTTTTGATAATTGTTTATCTAGAGAGTCCAGAGAATGTTACTGCAGTGGTTTTATTGATTTTGAGTCAAAAAACTAGGACTAGTTCACAAAAGTAGTTTTTTAAATAATATCAAATATTTAAAGAACTGTTGGATTGACAGCAATGGTCCTAGAGGCAAAATTGTTAAGAATGAGGAGATCTATCATATGGTATGAAGATCTAGTGTTTGTGTGAATATATGAGCATTTTTTTAAAATTTGAGTCTTTTACCATAGAAATCTTGTGTTTTTAAAGCCTTTTTAACTGTTAAAGCACCTCCTATGGTCCGATCTCCATGAAACTTTGCATGCCTGTTAAGAGTCATCTGACACATGATTTCACCAATTTTCGTAAAGTTTTGAGTTTTTGTTTAGGTTTTATAGGCTTTTGGGTATATGTGGCCATGCCCCTTTTCTAAATGACCAGGTTATAGCTAACCAATGGACAAAATTCAACATTTTTTTGATAATTATTGATCTAGAGAGTCTGGAGAACTGCACTGCAGTGGTTTGATCGAGATTGAGCGAAAAACCTAGGACTAGTTCGCAAAAGTAGGTTTTTAACATATTTGTGAATATTTAATGAACAGTTTGATTGACAGCAATGGTTCTTGAGGCAAAGTTGCTCATTAGGAGGAGATCAATCTATCAAATGATATGTATATTGTGTGGATGTGTGAAACACCATGTAATCACAGAGGCAAAAACTCGTTAGCGCCAACTAGTGGCCGATTTCTTTCAAAAATCTTACAGAATTTTAGGACCACGAGTCAAACATGGCCACCAAGTTTCGTTCTGATGGGCCTCCGTTAACCTTGTCTAATAGGTGCTTAAACTTCATTGGCCATGTTTTTTGAGACATGCCAATGTCCTCATAGACCCTTATGGCACATTGGACAAAGACACTGCATAATTTTCAGGTCAACTGGACTAACCCTTGCATAGTTATAGCTGTTTTTATGTTTTTAATAGCACCACCAAGTGGCAGAGCTGCATATTTTTTTTATTTGACCAAAGATTGAGCTATTACATATGTGTACTGAGTTTGGTGAAGATACCTCATTCCGTTCATGAGTTATAGCCATTTTAGTAAAAATGGCCCCTCACCTTACGAACGTTTTGGCATCCCTTTGCGACCTTGAGTCGAAAGTTCAACTTTTTTTTCATAATTATTGATATTCACTGTCCAGGGGACATTTCTGCACTGGTTTGGTTCCGGGTGAAAAACCTAGGACTAGTTCGCAAAATTAAGTTGTGTGTATTTATATATACATAATTACACACAGTACACACACATATATTGGGCAAACGAAAACTTTTATTTTGTATGCGATTAATCGCGATTAATCATTTGACAGCCCTATTTTGGATATACTGTATATATCAGTTAGAAAAGATGCCAAATTTTTCTCAAGGAAAAATAATCTAATCTAATAAATCTAATCTAATAAAATATACATGAGAGTCGGGTGGTACTACATTAATATTGAAGGTTAAAATTAACTAATTTGTTGCTTTATAGATGTCTTTTGGTGCAGCTGAAACACTGATTAAGCGATTAGATGAGAGAGGATCCAGATTTTAGTAAGTTGTACTCTTTTAACATACCTTCGGGTATTTATTCATGTTTATTTCATGCATCGGATATTTTTTCATGTTTATTTCATGCTGTAACTGGTAATAAAGCACTACAGCAATCTTTCACTCCATATTAAACAGTGCCAAAACAGCATTTATTGTTTGAAAACTAATAAAATGGATATAATTAAAAATCTGAGACTTTGTTTCATATCAAAAGTAACACAGCACAAAGCTTATAGACATTTATTGAATGTGAGGTGCGCTACAATGTATTGTTCATTAACTAAAAATATGTTATACTAATCGATTCTTGGTATTTAATAATCAATATCGTTTCATTAAAATGACAATCGATTAAAATCGAGAAATCCATTTTTATTTTTTTTTTACCCAGCCTTAGTGTTTAGTCTAAAGAGTTATAGCTCTTGATGTCATTTCAAATACACAATTCAGTTTCACAAAGAGAACAATAAACTTATGTCTCTCATCTTTGAGGAGGATAGAAGAAACTAGTGAATTCAAAAAGCACCTCATCAAGGTGACTGATGGCCAGTCAAGGATAAAATCAGTCTTTTTTGACAATGAAACAGCTTTCATAAGTGTGCCTGTTAGATGCAGCTGTCACTCAACATAAGCTGCTGTTTCAGCGACGTTCCACAAATACGGCATAAAGCCTTCAGGCCATTCTCAAACATTGCTAGCACAGATTCAAAGCAACACAGAGAAGGTGCATCAAGCTGCAACCAGCTTTCTCTTTCTCGCTCTCAAACGCACACACCGAACTCCTCTCAATCAATCTCTATTCATGAGGTCAACATTACAGCTGTTGTTGCTGCAGAATGCTGCTTTGTGCGTCTTAATATGCCGCTTTTCCATCAGCATTAAAGGCATTTTGTCCCAGAAAAGAGACAGGAGGCAGTGTGGGATTGATGAGAATGAATAGGATGTACTGTCACAGACATGCTCAAGGTACAGGGATCACAGACAAAAGAATGCTCGTCCTTTCTTTTCTGTTAACAAACAAAAAGCGGAGCTCTAATGCGTCAGCTCTGCTTTATAAATCCTTGCTTTAATAGCTAACATAACTTTTATTACAAAAAAGCATGAATTTCACATAGGAACATTTACGTGCACATCTGGGCGCATGTTAAATTTATGCATTATTTCTTTTGCATTTGATCACATGAACAGCACTTGAGGCTTGAAAATTGCATGTGAAACTATCATCGGGAGCATGTGTGAAATGTGCAGTTAGAAGTCTTAAAATAGCATGCATGTGAAATTCATTCAACACAGGTATGTTCCTTTAATGCTTTTGTTTAATGCTGATGGAAAAGCGGCATATTATTGATGGAAATTAAGTTTTTATGATGCCAATATTCTAGATTAAAGATTAAAGTCACAATTCTCAATTATTTCAACAGTAAAAACTAATACTAGGCTAATTAGCTTACTGAAGACAAGAAAACAGTCAGTAATAAAACATCAAAGAAACTAATTGCAAGCAACAGGACAAATAAATACAATAAAACAAAGATGCAAATGAAATAAACTGTGTTTTAGCTTTTCATGTAGTTCTATCTGAAAGAAGAATAAAAAAAAAACTAAAGTAGTAAAATGTACAAACGTCACTGTACGAATTCAATACACAGTGTTTATTTTTAATGTTACAAATGTTATTTAGTCAAGAGCAGTGAGCAATTCCCATTTTTTCTTTTTTTTGTTTGAATAATATTAATGAGACAGACTCCAGAAGGAAAAACAATTCATTAAGAGCCAGGGGTGTAAACTTTTGAACAGAATGAAGATGTGTACATTTTTCTTATTTTGCCTGAATAAAAAATATATTTATTTTGCCTAATATATATTTTCCGTACCTTCAGAAGCTACAGAAGGTACTTGCATGTTTCCCAGAAGACATAATAAATTAAATTATCCCTTATATTCACATTTAAAAAGTTTTCACCCCCCATGCACCGTTTTTCCTTTTGACGCATCAGTGAGTGTTTGAACCTTCTGTAATAGTGGCATATGAGTACCTCAGTTGGCCTCAGTGTGAAAAGATGGATCTCAAAATCATACAGTCATTGTTGAAAATACACAAAAATGCTATAAAAAAAAGAAAAAAAAATGTGGGACCTAAAGGATTTTTCTGAAAAACAGGGGGCAGTTTTACTGTTCAGGACAAAGAAGGGACTCATGACACAACTATCACTAAACTAAAAAAATAAATGAATATAAATAAAAAAACACAGATGTGGATAATTTAGGCAACAACACAGTATTAAGAATCAAGCGTAAGCTGTAAACTTTTAAATGGGGTCATTTTTATAAATTCAACTATTATTTTCTCTGGTGGATTATATGTAAACCTTTTGACCTCAACTGTATTTGATTTTCTTCCATCTGTTTAGGGATGCAACAGTACAGTTAGCCCACGGTTCAGTTAGACCTCGGTTTTTAACCATGGTTTTCGATTTGGTTCGATTCTGATATCTTGCCACTTCAGTGTGTTTTTTTGCAACAAATTAACAAAATACTCCTGTAAACCTCTGTACACCGGAAAAAGCGTGGTTTAGTACATGTCTGCTTAATTTTTCTTATGAGAGAGGTATTATTTTTTCGATTTTTATGCAAAATAGAATGGGTTTCATTCATACTGAACGCCAGAGGGCGCCCTCGTGCAGAAAATCCACATATGCGTCAGAGACAGAGTATGTGAGCGGAGCGGAGTGAGAGCGGAGCGCGGAGTGGAGCAGTGTGATTTTGAATGGAGTGAGGAGCGGATATTTTAAAAGTCGGAGCGTCGTGGTTTTCACTCGCTCCAAGAGCGCTCCAGCATTGCTCCATCACGTGTACAATTCATGACAACGACCCATAATATAACTGCATATTTAGCAAGAATTCACGTGTTAAACATAGCCTATTTAGCTAGCTTGATAAAGATGTATCACTCACTTCAGTCTCACTTCAGTGAAGACTAGGATGACGGCAATGGACATGAGCGGAAAGTTATAGTTTTCAATGAATTAGTTTGTTCCTTCAAGATACTGAATATTTTCAGGTGAGAGCGTGATTTAAACAACACTTATTCACAAGCAATCGCTCTCTTAATAATGCATTCAAACAAATGTGAACTGTACTTCATCTGTATCCGATTTCGAATGAGAAGAAATCTGTAAGAAATGCAGCGATCTGTGGGTAAAATAACTGACAAAACGTACTGTTTCTTTCATCACAAACATTTGCACTGCAAAAAGCAGCAATTATACCTTTTAATGCTGACAACCATGTTAGCTTGGCATGAAGAAAAAAGTTTGCACACTAGTGTTCCAATAAGCCCCTTTAAAACTATCCTGTTGTTTTATTTCTGTTATTTTCTTCTTTTTATATACGTTATGAACAGAACTGTGGTATTTCAAACATACTGAAGTAGTTTAGAGGTGGAACGAAGGCGGAACAAAGGTGGAGCGGTGTTTCTGATATCAGTGAGCGAGGAGTGGAGCGGGAGTGGGAAACAGTGAAACCTGGAGCGGAGCAGTTATTAAATGCTTGGAGCGCAGAGGGGAAAATGTTGTCGCTCCACTCCGCTCACATACTCTGGTCAGAGATAACACTGATGATGTTCTGTTCCAGCTTCTCTAATATGGATAAAGGCATCACTATTGCTGTAACAAGATATAACGTAAAACGTTTTGAATGATGAAATGTAAGGACTCGTCTGCAATAATATATGGTTTACCTGTGTTCTTCAAGCCATCTTGTGTATTTTCATAAGCCATTGCTAATCGACATACATAGAATATGAGTATAGAATTTATTGTCTGCCTCATTCTGTGATATGAATCCACATCAGATCACATAAGGAAGTTATTTCAAACCCTTGACTGATGCTGTGAATTAAAAAGTTATAATGTTTTTTATAACTTTTGTTTTTATAACTCTTTTGTTGGACAACAGATTTAGAAAGGCTTATCATTGCATGTCATTAGAATAGAAGATGCTCTGCATGTGTTGCTTTTTTAAATATAAGCGGGGAAGCGTTTCCTCATTTCTGCACGTGAAATCACGGGCACACATACAGCACATTCTAAGAGAAATAAAACAAGTTATTTAAATGCAAAAGCGAAAAACTGCAATTCACAAGCTATTGAAGCGTGGATGTCGTACTGAATGGTCCAATATTACATTGAGAATTGTGACATCCCTAGTTTACGTTAACTTAAGACATAACTAACTGCATTTACATTATGTAAAAAATACTTCAAAGAAAATAAACTGCAGTACTGCAATAATTTTTCGGTGTTTCCCCTGCCATTATATCCCACCCATAAAATAAATCAAAAGTAGGTCTCTCACTTAATTCGAATCACGATATGGACTAGTGTCTGTGAATATTAAGACGCAAAAAGATGGTTTAAATATGAATCCTTCATGTTCCGCTTGGCTCTGCATAAATGAACAGCGGAGACGCGGCTTTGTTTACTACACTAACAGTGAATCACACGTGACACTCGCGGTTATTTTCGGCCTCTGCGTCTCATTATATAATGACATAAACACATGAACTTAATCTCCAGAACTGCTGTGAGAGTCACTTCATGTAAATTTTACCATTTCATTTGAGAAAATTAGCATCATATCATAATGTATACACACAAAAACTAACCGGCAACCTGTCAAAATAAAAGTAATGTTTAACATGTAACAGAAATGTATTAGTCTTGTATTACTTTTGTACAGTATAATGTAGGTGTCTAAATATTCATATTTCTGGCTAAATTAAATAAAACAATTAAATGCAGAAATTATAATAATAACAGAAATAACAGAAAAAAACTGTTTGTTTGGCAGCAAATAAAAGGGTTTAATTTTCATTCCATTAAAAATAAATAAATGTTTGTGTTTGATTATCAGAAAAAGTAAAACAAGAATTTCTGAAAAAAAAAAAAAAAGATTGTAGAACCCTATTGTTTAAAATAAAATAAAAAACTGGAATCCTAGGGGAAACACTGTTTTTCATTTTAATTTCATTTTAATGTACTAAATGCACTTAACGTACATCAAAAAAAAAAGAAAAAAGGTTTTAAATAGTCAGTATAGTATGCTTTCTGACTTTCCTTAGTCCTCAGTCTTTTGGTATTTCATATGAAATCCAACAGAACAGCCATCCACTCAGACTTCCAGCTTAATCAGCTGTGTGAAAAGGGTTTTCAATTACACAAACCACATCAGTAGTCCAAAACAGCCTCTCCACAGAGCCACTGACCACATACACGTGCGCAATGATCAATACAGCCGCCATACTCAAACATGCGGTTTACAGCATGAGTTAAACACAGCAGACTTCACTATAGAGGGTGAACTGACGGCCGCAGCCGCATCCCGCCATTGGAAGGTCACAAAGACCTGCCCCCACCCACCCATCCCCCCCACCTCGCAGGGGCCATTGCTTAAAGCCAGATACCCTTAAGTGCCATCACTGTTAATATGAAGAGGTGCGGAAAACAGCACTGGAGAGCAGACACGTGCTGAAGAGAGATGTGATCCATCATCCCACGACAGCGGCGAGAGCAGATGTCAGATCCCAGAGCACTCTTGGCCTATCCTGCTTCTGTTTTTCCACTGTATGTAACTCCCATGTTTTCCTCCACGGACGTCCTTTCTTCTTTACAATATTATTGCTATCACTATCTGACATGCAGCCGGCTGCTGAGAGAAGCTGATAAGAGGGGGCACGGACAGCGTCTGAAATTGAATTCTGCCCAAATGTGGCATTGATGAAGTGGTTTTCATACCTTGCGCAATTGTCTCTATCGCACGTCCTGTCCAGGCTTATTAAAGATGCCCTGTTTACGACGCCAAAGCCCAGTCATCTCACATTTAAATAACACAATTGGAAAAGCAAATTCTCTATTGGGACTCTTTATCTCAGTGATGAGGGAGGCACTGAAGCCTGTCATAATGAGACTATGTCTCTTTGCTTAATGCCTTTTAAAGAGCATCTACCCCTCCTTCTCATTCACTCTCTCTCTCTCCGTCTCTCTCCTTCAGTCTCTCACCCGCTCCTTCCCACCCTCAGGCCAGCTTTAATAATAGGATAAAGTTCAGCAAATTGATCCAGTCTCACTGGCTTTGGGGATGAGTCAATAACACAAGTGTCCCGCTCAGCAAAGAGAGAGAGGGAGAGAGAGGGAGGGAGGATGGGAGAGAAAGTCCAGGTGTTGAACCCCTCGAGGATGAGTTTGTCAGAAAGAAAAAAGGATAGATGAGGGAGAATCAATTGTGAGTCACGCTCTTTTTTTCTCATTTGAAGATGTTCAAAATTCCTTCATATAAAAGTGGAGCTCCCATAAGATGCATTAGATAAGGAGGGTCCCATCCTAGGACTGTTAATAGTTTGGAAAATTTCATTAGGCTTTTTTTACTTTTAATATGAAAAACTAGGGATGCACAACATTATCGGATAATGGATTTAAATGTAAATATCGGCATCGCCCCGATATGAAAATTTATGCCGATATGTCTTGATAGTAAGAGGAATAACTGGGTGTGCTAGCGATTATATCACGTCAATAGTGTGGCTCATTCTTGAAGCAAAGGACTGCCTGAATGATTAGATTCACTGTTTTGGATTGCTACATTTAATCTGAGAATGCACATACAGAATGATGCACTCGGTAAGGAGTTTTAATTCCCTAAGGGGCGCTGTTGGCCTACTTCTAATAAAATGAAAGTGAAATACACAAATAACATTTACACTGTTTCTCTGATTAAATAAAGCAACCTGTTGATAAAATCATGAGCATGTTTCCATTTAAAGGTCAGAAGCTATAGCTTACATGACTTTAAAAAAAATATGTTGGCATCGGCAAACGGTCAAAATGAGTTGAAAAATATCAACATATTGGATATCAGCAAAAATTCAATATCATGCATCCCCATGAAAAACAAAAATGTAATATGTCTTTAGAACATAAAATATAACATGTTACACATTTAATATGGATTGTATAACAATAATAATAATAAATAATAATAATTATTATTATTATTACATTGTGTCAGATGGCCCACATCAAAGAACAGATAGTAACTGATTTGCCAAAGTTTGCACACTTCAGGGCCTGCATTTATTTGATCCAAAGTATTGCAAAAACAATATAAAATAAAACTATTTAAAATAACTGCTTTGTATTTGAAAATATTTTAAAATGTAATTTATTCCTGTGATCAAGCTACATTTTCAGCATCATTACTCTAGTCTTCAGTGTCACATGATCCTTCAGAAATCATTCTAATATGCTGATTTGCTGTTCAGGAAACAATTATTATTATTATTATTATTAAAAACAGTAACATTATACACTTTACCATTCAAAACCTTAGAGTCTGTATTAATTATTTTATTTAGCAAGGATGCTTTAAATGGATCAAAAGTTATAAAAATACATTTATAATGTGAAAAGATTTCTATAAATGCTGTTCTTCTGAACTTTCTATTCATTAAAGAATCCTGAAAAAAATTCTACTCAGCTGTTTTCAACATCATAATAACAATGCATATTTTTCGAGCAGCAAATCAGAATACATAAATGATTTCTGAAGGATCATGTGACTGGAGTAATAATGCTAAAAATTCAGCTTTGAAATAAAAGGATTAAATTACATTTTAAAATATGAAGAGTTCAGATGCAAAACCAGCTAAAAGCCATCTCGGTCAAAAATGAGATGATGCTGAGTGAATGCTCCTGACACATAGTATGCGTCCATCAAATACTTTTACTTCAAACTCGCTAAATTCCAGCCTCAACCCAATTAGAAGTACCAGTACTTACATAGAAACCTATACATCTGAGCCTGATAAAAATGCATTTTTTAAAGAAAGACGTCAGACGAATTTAGCTGGTTTTGCATCTGAACTCTTCATATATTTGAATAGAAAGCAGTTATTTTAAATAGTAAAAATATTTACAAATTTTACTTTTTTGCCATATACTGGATCAAATAAAAGCAGGCTTGGTGAGCAGAAGAGACTTCTTTATAAAAAAAAAACAAAAAAAAAAAACACACACATTAAAAATCTTACTGTTCAGAAACTTGTGACTGGTAGTGTAAATGTAACATACCAAAAAAGCAGTCTTTGGTTGGATGCTACACGTCAATAAAGAGTCCCCTCTCATCAAACTGGTTGATTCCCAAAAGGACATAAATGACAAAAGAAATTAGATGTTTAAAAACAAACAAGTAAATAAATAAAAAACATGGGATTTGAAAAAGGTAGATTAAAAATGTGTAATCTTAAAGGGATAGCTTATCCAGAAATAAAAAAAAAATCTGTCAATTACTCAAACTCATGTTTTTCCAAACATGCATGACTTACTTTATGTGGAACATAAAATAAGACATTTTGAAGAATGCAGAGGTTCAAACAAGATTCAACCCTTTGACTTTCACTGTATGAAGTAAAAAAAACATGAGGTTGAGTAAATTTTCACTACTGGCTGAAATATCCCTTTAAAAGATAAAATAAAAAATACTTTCCAGGAAAAACTTCTTTGAAGTATTAAGGTAATAAATGCACACAATGCATATGATACAGAACATCCATTCGATAAGGATAAAACAGCGCTGTGAAGATATCATCAGAAGAGAACGGCCTATGGGCTGCACTGTCTACAGAAATGTCCAAAGACTCAAGAAGCCACCTCAGGAAAAGCAGCAAACGTCTCTTCTTCTGTGCGTTTTCACCTCAGCCTCTGCTCTTTCCCTCTACTTTTTGTTTCTCTCCAAATCTTTCTTGTTCGTTTTGTCTCAGTTTCAGTATGCAGGTGAGGTTGAAACCCAGCTGGACCTTGTGTCTAGCTTCAGTCAAATCTGACTGCCTCCTCTGTGCTGTTTAACAGAAACAAGGCCCAAATATATCCACATATCCCCAAGCCTCTGCCTTTCCATGCCAGTCATGCTCCCTAGGTTTTGTTTGTTTTTGGTCTCTCTGCACTTTTAAAAGAGATGAGGAATAAACACTTCAACACTGGTGGGATCGGATAACAGGCTTGCCAGTGTTATTGACATGCGGTTCATAAATCATTCTCATTTTTTGGTAAGCTAAGTAGATACTAGAAACACACAATCTCTCATGACTCAGCAAAAAGCATGCACAAAAGCTCATTAGAAGAATGCACATGAGGATATGGGTAAATTGTAAACAATCTTAGAGAACATTGTTTGAATGAACCAGAAGTGCTTCAAGAGTTTGTAGGTCACATTAAATGAATGAACGATGTTACGCTTGTATGCAATCTATCATGTTAAACAGAGGGCCCTAATGGATGGTCCTAATAGCCCATCTCCAGCTCTGCCGGGCCTCTAAACGCTTAAACATACCCCTGCTACCACTTCACAGTCATGTGACCCTGCATTTGGGTTGCTCCTCTCTGCTTATTTTCCAACTCAAGGGCTTTTTTCCCCCAACAAATAATAGAAGACGAGAGCAAATACAGAAAAAGCACTTAAGCTAAACAACAGGCTGATGGCTGAACTTTTTTTTTTCCCTTTCATTAGTATTTTCTTTTGGTTTTTTGGAACACTTTGATCACTCAGCACCATGTTTGGCACTCAGCTGGCTAAATATGAGAAGCCATTTGACTTCCAGAAAATTACTACATTTTGCTGTGCTTCAACAATGGATCAACTTTGAAGAAAATGTACACTTTGTTAAATGAAGCCTGAGGATTTTAATGAAATCACACACTGAATAACGTAGAAATACAGCTTTTAAAAAGAAAAAAATAAATGGTTGGCTGTCTTTATTTCCTTTTTGCACTTTATAATCCAAATATGTACAATTTCGATAAGACTATTAAAATTTATATCCTTTAACTGCTTTTAAGCTCTACAGAGGACATTTCGGAGAGATGCAGCTCGCCGTCTGTTTCATTGTATAGAAAAGAGCAATTTCTTACTAACTCCTCCTTTGAATTTTTTTTCTTAGATAAATTAACAATTATTGAACTTTGTATCACAGTCCAAAAAGGCAAACTGTCATGCACAGCAGATAAACAAGTCGAATACTGGAAAATTAAATGTTCCACTATTCATTTTTTTCTTCTTTCTTTATCACATTGTGCACATTGACCTAGCAGACTTCGTCAACATTGTTTACTTTCTTTGAAAGGAAGCTGCTGTCAAAGCACCAGAAACTTATTGAGGTGGCAAAACAGCAAGAACAACATCAGAGAGTCTAAATACAACTCATCCCTCTGTTTAAGAAGGCTGGAACACACAGCTGTAAAGAAGTGTCAGTTTTACAGTCACTTGTGTCCACAGCTCTCAACTATACTGGAGTACGGGACTCACGTTATAACTTAGGGTTTCATTGATTGACATTCTAGATTTTCAAGTCAAGTCAAGATTCAGAAAGTACATGTGTTATTACACTGCTATATTTTTCAGCTGTAGACAAGAAGAACTGAACACACAACTGCTAATTTTAAAACTACACTTGTGAGTACTGGATGAGTTTTAAGAGCATCATACTATTCTTGTTGTCTTATTTTCTAGTCTAAAACTTATTTCTGCTTCCACTTGTATGGGACTTGAGGACACTTCATACAAATGATACATTCTATATATCTTCAGAGTGACTGCTCAAGTATTAGAGGAAACTTTTTAAACAGTGTGCCACCCTGCACCCTGTTCTGCATATATACTGCATATAAAAACAGACTTTAAAGCCAATAGTCAATCTTCCTTTGTTCATTTAAAAAGATCACTGAAAAACAAAAGAGGTGGATTTTGGATTGCGACAATCACCAGAGAACGAATGGATCAATGAAGAGGACTTGGAAAGGGAGTCTGATGTTTGTCCACTTGGCCCATGTTTCCATGACACAAGATACCCAGAGGAATGGGTTGGCCAGTGGGAGGTTTTCGGAGACAAATATGAAAAAGGCTCCACTCATCAGACGTTCTCCCTGCACCTCTGAAGTTAAATGGCAGGTAGACGTAGGGCTTTCACCGACATCCAGTAAGCAGGAGTTAGATTATGGTAAAAGCAGCCAAAGTTAAGTTTAGACTCCAGTTCACAGATGTCAGATATGGATGTCAGTATCCCGATCAGCGCCTGGCCCATATAAAGAATGCAGCTCAAAAAAGAGAAGCAGAGAAACTGACTTGCCTGTCCTAGAAGAAAGGCCAAGCAAGAGAAGGAGAGGAGATCTCAAAGACAATACTGAGAACAGCCACAAACTTCATACTGTCAAGATTGTTAATTACTGAACTGAAAACATAATTTTGGTATCCTGTGGTGTCTGTTTTCTATCTTTGCAATCTCACATCATTCATTAATGACCATCAGGGGAGGCAGAATAAACTTTTGGGGACGGGGCACAAGATGGCTATCCATTAATCAGTATCTATCAAATATATATCCACCTTAGATATCTATCCAACCATCCATTCCAAAATACATACAAAAAAAAAATGCATCACCCATCCATCAGTAAAGATCTTTCTATACACACATTCATCTACAAATCCGTTAAGTCATTCAACCACCGACCTACCTATCATCCATCCATCCTTCTACAGTGCCTATTCATCCTTCCATTTACCAACCGATCTAACCAGTTATCTACCTATCCGTCAACCTAACCATCCATCCATTTATCTATACACCCATCTACCAACCTATGTACCTACCCATCCACCTATTTATCTGTCTTACCATATATGTGACCCTAGACCACAAAACCAGTCATAGGTAGCGCAGGTATATTTGTAGCAATACCCAACAATACATTCTATAGGTCAAAATGATCGTTTTTCCTTTTATGCCAAAAATCATTATGATTTTAAGTAAAGATCATGTTCCATAAATAAATGTAGTAAATTTCCTGCATTAACATATATAAAAACTTAATTTTTTTATTGGTAATACACATTGCTAAGAACTTCATTTGGACAACTTTCAAGGGAATTTTCTGTCTAACCGTCTATCTACCCATATATACCCATTCATCTACCCACCAATCCATCCATCCTCTATCCATCTACCCATCTATCCAACCATCCATTAACTTATCAACAGGTATCTATCCATTTATCTACCTATCTGTCTACACATCCTTCTATCTACCTACCTATATACTCATCCATCCCACCCTCTCTGCACACATCTACCAACTTCCCATTTATCCACCAATTCATCCAACCATCCATCACCCCATCCATCCCAATCTGTCTATCCATCCACCCATTTTTCTATTCACCCATCTACCATCCTATGTATCTATCCATCCACCTGTTTATCTAACATCTATCTACCCATTAATCTACCCACTTATCCATCTATACATCCATCCATCCTATAGCTATCTACCCATCTATCCTCCCACCAACTGACTTACTAACAGGTATCTATCCATTCATCTATCTTTCTACACATCTTCTTCTGTACCCATCTACTACCTATGTAACCAATCCATCCCCCTATTTAGCTTACCATCTATCTATCCACATATACCTATTCACCTACCCACACATCTATCTATCCGTCCACCCATTTACTTACCAACAGGTATCTATCCATTCATCTACCTATCTGTCTACACATCTTCTATGCATCTACTGTACCTACCTGTATACTCACCCATCCATCATCCCTCCTTGCACCCATCTATCCATCTTCCCATATATTTACTCATCTATCCAACCATCCATCTACCCATCTATCTATACAATCTGTCTGTCTAACCATCCACTCATTTACCAACCTATGTGCCTATCCATCCACCTATTTATCAACCATATATCTACCCATTCATCTACCCACCCATCCATCCATCCCCTATCTACCCATCCATCCACCCACCCATTTACTTACCAACAGGTATCTATCCATTTATCTACCTATGTCTACACATCCTTTTATCTATCATCTCCCTGCACTTCCCATATATCTACCCATCTAACAACCTATGTACCTATCCATCCACCTATTTATCAAACATCTATCTACCCATTCATCTACCCGCTTATCTACATCCATCCATCCATCCCGCATCTACCTACCCATCTATCCTCCCACCGATTTACTTACCAACAGGTACCTATCCATCCATCTATCCCATATCTACCCACCCACTGACTTGCCAAGAGCTATCTATCCATTCATCTACCTATCTGTCTACACATCCTTTTATCCATCTACTGTACCTACCTGTCTACTCATCTACTCCCTGCACCCATCTATCCATTTTCCCATACATCTACTAATTCATCCAACCATCCATCTACCCATCCATCCATCCATCCATCCATCCATCCATCAGTTTAAACATCCACCCATCTACCAACATAAGTACCTATTCATCAACCCATCTACCTATCAATCCACCCACTCATTTACTCAACAGATATCTATCCATTCATCTACCTATCTGTTTACTCATCCTTCTATCCATCTACCTACCTGTCTACTCCTCCATCGATCCATCCCTCCCTCCCTGCACCCATCTATCCATCTTCCCATATATCTACTTATCTATCCAACCATCCATCTACCCATAGATATACTTAAACATTAACTTGTCTATGCACACATCCTCCCAACAAACAACATTTGTGAAAATATCAATCCATCCATCTTTGCTCAATTCTTCATCCATTTATCCAGCCATAAATACACTTTTTTACATCCATTCGTCTATACACACATCAATCCATCCATCAAAAAAAATCAGTAAAAATATCCATCCATCCATTCAGTATATTAATAACTGTTGTTGCATAGAACAACTTAGAACAACTTCATACAACTGAGCAACAACTGAAGTGAATAGCCTTTAGGCAGGTTACATAAAGTGGTTACCCGACTAACAGACCTACTACTGTGTTCAAACTGTCTTGACAAACTTGTCAAGTTTCCATCATAGTAATAAGAGGCACTTAGGAGGCCCTTTCAGAGCTAAAACAAAACTTCCGTCTGATGCTGTCAGTGCACTGAGCCCAACGATCTCCCCAAACCCACGGAGCGGTCAGTTCTGGAGAGATGCGAAGCAAATTTGACCTTTATGGTGCACTAACTACCTGAAGCCCAGCCAGCGAGCGGTCAGATTCGATACATTTCAGCACCCTGCACCCACGTCCTGTTGCCATGAGTGACCTTTTTAAACCAGCGCTGTCACCACGCGACAGATTAATCTGAGTAAAACCCAGCGGCTCAGGCATCCTCCACCCTGCATGACACAACGCACGCTGACCTTTTCTCTAGACCTCTCTCTCTTTCCCTCCGATCACTCTTCTCCTCTCACACTCCCTTATCTCACTCGCCTCCATTTCTGTAGCTCAGCCTACATTTGTCTTGTCCCAGTGTTTGTTTACCATGACAGAGAGACACATAGAGAGCGTTACTGTGACTCACTTTTTTGACATCTTGGGTGGAGATTGGAGGCAGGCAACACTGTCTTACTTTGATTAAACATCAGTGTTACTCCTTTCAATAAAATCTGGCCCATCAACGAATATTCTTAGGGTTTTTCCATTTGTAGATGGATAAATTATGAATGTGATTCCAAATCATAACTTAACTATGGTCTGAAATTATTTTAATTTATTTATTTTTGTTTTTTGAAAAGCATCTCAGGTTAGATTATGAAAATTTTTACCACTCAAGACTGTAAATAATAAATGCAAAATATTTCAGTGCTCTATCCTTCCAAAATGACAGTTGAACTGAATTCAAATTTGAATTAAACTCACAGTGAATTTAAATTTGAATTCAATAATTATAAACTGACAGTGTGAACAGTCCTAAAGAGTACATGTGGGAAAAATCAGCCTTAAAAGAAAACTGTCCAGCATGAATTTCCAAACTTGTCCAAGTTAGTTATTGCTGGTTTGATTCTGAAAGAAGCAACACCAGCATCCAAAATTGAGTAAAATCCATATATTAAAAAAATAAATAAATAAATAAAAAATAAAAAATTTAACATACCTACAGCTAAACAGTCTGTTCATGCCCACATGTCAAAATCTAATTGACAACCAATGGACAGAACCAGCTCTCATACCTACATATTTATTTTCTTTTTTGATAATCCATTACACTTAAATGTGCATTACACTATAGATGAAAAGATTTGTCATTGCTTCTGTTTCAAACCCACGTTTAAAAACAATGTCACAAAGAAACTACATGCTCAAACCATTTTTCACAGGGCAAAACTGATGACAGTTATTTATATAAAAAAAAACCAAGAAGAAAAATGTTGAAAGCTTTTGATGGGCAGAGATAGTCTGTTCCTTCTGGGTTTGAATGCTCAAAGCGTCCACAAATAAATAAATCCTGATGCGTCATCAGGTAACTTAAGCAGTAAACTCGCTTTGAAGATCTGACACACCAACTTCTGATACCTTGTAAGTTAAGAAAGAGAATCGGCAGTAAGTTTACCTCTCTGGCCGCTGAATATCAAGGGAACAGGGGTCGAGCCAGCAAAGGAAAAGAGATAGAAAAGCTCCACCCTGTAACACAATGCTCGTAAGAAGCGATTGGCCTTTGAAGAGGGGGAGGACGGATCCCAAGAGAGAAGAGGGAGATGAGCTTGGGAAAACAGAAGTTGGTTTGAAAGTTTCAAAGGAGGAACTAAAAGAGCAGCCTCCACTTTTTCCCTCTGCAGCCCTTACAGAATGCACAACCAGAACCAAACAAACAAATCATTCATCCCACAACACCATCGTCCACATAAACCCACTGAAGTAAGCCACAGCCAACATAATAGCATCAACTCCTTGGCTTTGAACGTCCCAACACTCTTTGTTTAATTTCTCTTGCAATAAATCAATCAATAAATGAATGGCACCTGTACACAGCTAAACCTGATGACAATATGGAAATGGGAGACAAGGATCCAAGAAAGTAATTTCAGTGAAAGCATAGGCCTCATGGGCAAAGTTAATTTGAGTGAAGGCTCCTCTGTGCTTGACCTACAGGTTAAACACCAATCAAGCAGAGATGGCAGTAATCAGACATACAGCACCTGTCAGTGCCTGCTGCTTTCATCTGAAGCACACGGTAGCACATGCTGCAGATGCACACATCCTGCTAACGACAACCCGAAATATAGAGGTTACCTCACATGATATCAGTTGCTGCAGTATGGCTGCGGACCCGTGTTTTCCTTCCTGGTGACATTGCTCTGCTGCTACTAAAAATATACGTATTTTAACCAGCCACTGTGAGCTTGGAGCGTGAATTGCATGTGATGCAATAACAGTGTGGCAACACCTCATGGTACTGCATTGTATTTGGTAGATGCCCTCAAATACAAACATACAGAGAGCATCACTGACTGAGTTACCAGTTTGAATCAATCTGAATGAACTCTTTGAATGAACTCATTGAATCAGTCAGATCTATCCTAAATTAACATCTGGCACACTTAATTAATCTCAAGTCATTACACTAAATTGTCACATTCAAAATGAAACAAAAACAACACTACAATACCATTAAAAAAATTTGGGGATGGTAAGATTTTTTTTAATAATAATAATAATAATAAAAAAAATTGTTTAATAAGTCTCCTATGCTTACCAAGGCTGCAATTATTTGATTATTTAATAAGTCTCCTATGCTGAACAAGGCTGCAACAGAATGTTTATATATATATATATATATATATATATATATATATATATATATATATTCCCAGTAATGGGTTACATTTAACAAATTACTTTAATTAATGAACATTTCATACTTATTGTATTTAAGT
Organism: Cirrhinus mrigala; assembly: GCA_036247105.1. NCBI lineage: Eukaryota > Metazoa > Chordata > Actinopteri > Cypriniformes > Cyprinidae > Cirrhinus > Cirrhinus mrigala. The sequence continues at coordinate 6,940,212 of CM070020.1, read as the reverse complement.
ACTGTACTTAATATAAGTATATATATATATATATATATATATATATATATTTTTTTTTTTTTTTTTTTTTTTTTTTACAATTTTTCCCAGTAATGGTTACACTTAAGAAATTACATTAATTATTAATGAATATTTCATACTTATATAGTATAAGTACTGTAGTACTTATAAGTACTTATAAGTACTGTAATTTATATTATAGTACTGTATAATATATATATATAACATCTCACATACATATTAAAATTATATATATATATATATATATATATATATATATATATATATATATATATATATATATATATATATATATATAAATTATTTTTGAAATGCATTTATATATTAGGGATGGGACAAAAAATCGATTCACCTAACTATCGCGATTTTTTTATTTACGATTTTAAAATCGATTTTTTTACACCAGAATCGATATTAATTCATATTAAATACATTGCTTTATTTTAGCACTTACTTATAAACGAGGCGGACGAAAGTTACGTCTTTTATTTCAGCAGAGGGCGATGTGTTGTATCGGTTACATGATGTCACATCTCTTACTAGCAAACACGAAAAATTGAAAATGGCGGAAGGAAAGACAGCAAGAGATATACAGCCTGCACCATCACACTTTAAATCCAAAGTGTGGAAACACTTTGGATTTCACAAATTACCAGGGAATGAACAGCTGGACATGTCTAAAGCAGTGTGCAAACTCTGTCGAATACTGGTAACCTACTGTGGTAATACAACTAACATGAGCGCGCATCTTGCTCGACATCATCCAGAGTTAAACGCCAAGCAACCTGAGAAAGCAGAAGCGTCTGCAAGCCAACAAACTCTAAATGAGACATTGTATAAGTTACCCAGCGTAAGTTGCCAGCCGAGCTTACAGAAAGAAGCATTTTTGTTATTATTTCTATTATATATTTTATTTATTGAAGTCCAGAGTTTAAAAGAATGGCTTACAAGTTAAAGTTTATGTCTAAGAAAGCTATTATGGACTCTTCATTTTATTTTATTAATGTTTCTAGTTTGAGCACTTTATTAAAAGGAATTTTATTTCAAGAAGTATTGTTCTGTTGGACATTTAGTGGCTGTTTGTTTATGCTGAAATATTTAGTTTGTTATAAACTGAAATAAAACAGGAAAAATGCTAAAATGTTTTTTTCATTGTGTATATATTGTGTACTATTCACATTTTTCCATATGGTCTAGAGAGAAAAAAACAAAATCGCAACACATTACAATATCGAATCGCAATACTTGTAGAATCGGAATTCTTAAAAAAATCGCAATACATATCGTATCGGCACCCAAGTATCGGAATCGTATCGAATCGGGAGGTAGGTGTATCGTCCCATCCCTATTATATATACACAATTAATTAATAATTCATAATTAATTCACAGTACACACACAATTTATGTAAATACAGACTTTTATTTTGCATGCAATTAATCGTGATTAATCATTTGACAGCCCTAAAATAAATAAATAAATAAATAATTGTAATTATTGTATAATAATTTAATTTAAAATATGAACTATATACACTGAACAATATTTAAGAAAGAAAGAAAGAAAGAAAGAAAGAAAGAAAGAAAGAAAAAGAAAGAAAGAAAGAAAGAAAGAAAGAAAGAAAGAAAGAAAGAAAAAGAAATTATGGTGGGCTAACCTGAAAAAAGCACCAACAACAAAAACAAATTGGAAATACACATACTTCTTTGCTTCAGGGACAGACATTCTTTGTCTTCCTACTTTTTCTATCTCTCTTAAAGTGTCATCCCCGTGTTAGTGCAAGCTAGCGCTTATCACAGCTCACGTCAGAGAAAAGTCAGGGAAATTGATTGCTATTTAAGGCTCAGTGGTATTTTCCTGTGGGTAATCTCTGGCACTCTCCAGCAGTTGATTTTGATGAAGTGGCTGCTGCGGTCCAGCCAGGAGACAGTAGCTGGAATGCAGAAAGAGGAGCGTTCAGGGGAATATGACATCGGGTAGGGAATGAGCAATATCTAGAATTAATGTTCAGCTATTAGTGCTGTTCAGTTTGTGAATGAATAAGACACAGAACATTTGTACTATTAAAAATGAATCTGTCACCCTGGTCAGAGCTTGGTCAGTGAGCTCATTTCAGATCTTAATGTTATTTACAACAAGTGAGCTCATGTAAGGGCCATTACTGACTTCAATGTCTTCAATGCACCTCTCAACAGAAGCCCCATGCACCACTTTGACTTCAAATTGAAAAGTGGTGCAGATAGTGTCACGGTCATTAAGGCTATATAGAGCTGTAGTCTAAAAGTCTGAAACTACACTGAAAATCCAGGATTTAAAAATTAATTTAAGACAAATGTTTGAAGATTTTAAAAGAAAAAGGTCACACTGTATTTTTCGGAAAATAAGTAAGTCTTTATATTTGTGCTGAATGAGAGAAGTGAGCAAGTGTTTATTTCTATAGCACATTTCCCATATGCCGTACTGTCAGTTTCAATTGTAATAAATTAGTTTAAGCTTTTGTTGTTTAGAATAAATGTTGCCCATAATGAATGGCCACTATAAATTAGGTTTGTTTTACACTCTACACAGTTTTTCATTTCTGTTCCATTTTAAATGTCATTAAATTTAAAGCAATTTTGTGAAGTGAGAGGAATTAAAATACAAAAGTTTGGGATCAGTAAGATTTTTTATGTTTTTAAAAAGGTCTCTTATGCTCATCAAGGCTGCATTTATTTGATCAAAAATACAGGAAAAAAAAACAAAAAAACAGTAATACTGTGAAATATTATTGCAGTTTAAAATACCTGTTCGCTAATTAATGTACTTTAAAATATAATTTATTCCTGTAATGCAAAGCTGAATTTTCAGCATCATTATGCCAGTCTTTACTGTCACTTGATCCTTCAGAAATCAGTCTAATATGCTGATTTATTTTCAATGTTGTAAAATGTTGTGCTTAAAAAGGGAAAATGGACAGAACTGATTAAAAACAGAAATATTTTCTAACAATCTAAGTCTTTCCTATCACTTTGTATCAATTTAACACATCCTTGCTGAATAAAGTATTAATTTCTTTCAAAAAAACAGTAGCGTATATTGTTACAAACAATGTCCATTTTAAATAAATAATGTTATTTTAAACTTTTAAATTTTAAACTATTCATCAATGAATCCTGAAAAAAGTATCACAACTTGAAAAAAATAAAATAAAAAGCATCACAACTGTTTCCAACTTTGATAATAAATCAGCGTATTAGAATGATTTCTGAAGCATCATCTGACACTGAAGACTGGAATAATGATGCTGAAAAATCAGCTTTTCATCACAGAAATAAATTATATTTTAAAGTATATTGAAATTGTTTTACATTTCAAAAATATTTCACAATATTACTGTTTTTTCTGTATTTTTTTTTTCTTTTTCCAATCAAAAAAAGCAGAATTGATGAGCATAAGAGACTTCTTTAAAAAACATTAAAAAACTTACTGATCCCAAACTTTGAACGGTACAAAAATAAAGGTTATAAAAGGTCACTTTTCTTGAAGGTCACTAATCTGACAACCAAGATGTGTTATCAATTATTACTGATCAAAAGCCCTAAGAAAGAGACTATATGTAGCTTTTAAAATCAAGTACAGCTGCACTACTCATAAAAAAGTAAATACAAATAATAAACAATTCATTAAATTATTCTAGAGATCCAGCTGGTATACTCTGTGAGCTTCTACCACCCTGAGGCCTTAAATACAAGATGGAAGACACCAGACATGCAGCTCACAGTGGGCTTCCAGAAGCACAGCTGAATACAGTAAACCTCTGGAGAACATATGGGCAAACTAAACCATTGATTGAGATCAGCTAATTAATGAGCACCAGACAGCCCATTGTTCATTGGTTATGTCTAGAAGCAGCACCATCTGTTTTTCGCACATAGTCCACAAGTAACTTCATTAAATGACACTTGATTGACACATCTTCTCAAGAACATCTCCAGATTTCAAATAACCTATGTGTGAGCCATGCTAAAATTAGTTCGAAGACCTGTCAGGACTTTCATGCGTCCATGACGTGTCCCTTATATTGTGCTCTTGTCAAATCATTAGCCATGTCACATAGTTACACAATGATCTCATTAAGCCATTCCGGACATGTCTTGTGTATCCAGGAATCACTCTATGCCTAAAACTTCCCAAGAAATAAATGATATTTGCCTAATGAACAAATTTGGCCATTAACAAAACTACACTCATAATCGGTCCGCAGCCAATGTTTATACAGTAATTACTATAATGAATTGCCCAATATAATGGCTAATTCAAAATCGCTGGGCATTACTCCACTGGGTTGTTTAAAATATCACAATGGAGTGTTTTTGCAACGAGTCCAACACTTAAAGACATGATGGGAAAGGATGCAATAATGAGTCTGCCCTACTCCCTCACACATAAAGAGTTTTGCAATTAAATGTGAAATACAACTCAATCCATCAGATGTTATTTCTTGATTATTACCCATTATTTCCCTCCCAGAAAGAGCGAAACTCTAATGGCAATTTGCAGTAATGTTACATCCAATAATTCTTGCTTTCTCCGTCGGTTGTATCAATGGACGTCGTAATTGGCATTTTACTCATAGCTGATTGATTAGAACATAAAGTAACAAGAAAGGAACAATTATGTCAAGGAGACAGATGAGCGCGCTCGATAGGCCAACTCGGATTCTGCTGATTTCTGGGAATCGATCCCGCCCTCTTCTCTCGCTGGGTGACAGCCTCGCCTATAACTCACTTCCAGCCTCTTGGGTTCCTTCAAATACCCCAGCAAGGCGATATGTGTGCGCCTGGGCTTTAGGTGAACCGTGAGTCCCTTGTATGACAATGACTAGTGTGCTGTATGTGATTGTAGGGTTAACGGTGTGGCCACGGAGCTGTCCAAGGTGCTGAATGAGCTCTATTTGTGAGAATCCCTGCAGTAAAAAGAGATTTACTATTTGTGTTCTGTGTAATGCAACCTAGAGCTAGAGAGAAACGGATCAGGGAGGAAATATTGAGCAAGCAGAAACTATTCCAAACGCTTTACAATACTTGAGAATCTTGTTTCACGGACAAAAGCAGCAAGATATCATTGAGACACTGCTGTGTAACAAAGCTAACAAACATATATAAACTGATTTTTACATTTAAAAAAATGCTAAGGAGTTGTTACACTGTTACTACACAGTCAGAAAAAAAGGTACAGTTCTGTCGCTGGGGCGATACCCTAAGGTACAAAGTGAAAAGGTACAAATATGTACTTTTAAAGTACTAATATGTATCTTTAAGGTAGCAATATGCACTTTCAAAGTACTAAAAAACATTTAAGGTACTAATATGTACTGTTTAGGGGTAGGTGAGGTACAATAATGTACCTTTTCACTTTTGTACCTTAGGCTACCGCCCAAGCGACAGAACTTTACCTTTTTTGCTGACAGTGTAAAGTGACATTCAAATTTTTTTACACCTGATGTAAAAAAATACTACACAGTGAATAAAAAAATAGTGCTGTCAAATGATTAATCGCGATTAATCGCATCCAAAATAAATGTTTTTGTTTACATAACATATGTGTGTGTATTGTGTATATTTATTATGTATATATAAATACACACATATGCATGGATATATTTATGAAAAATGTTATCTATTAAATATATTTATTAGGGCTATCAGTTTAATGCATTAACTTAATTAGCTATGAAAGATAACACAATTAAAACATTTTAACACAGTTAACGCACTGGCCCCGCCCCAGACCTGTACATCATCTTATATTTTATACAGTTGACTGGTAAAGTTACAGTTGTTGGTAGAGTTGTGATGGTAAAGATGATACAGGGCAACAACTCCACAAATGCAGTTATGCCCTAAAATTCAAGATATTGGTGCAAAAGAAATGACCCTGTATCTTTTTTGTCTCATATATATATATATATATATATATATATATATATATATATGAGACAGCAAGAGCAATATGACACGAGTGCTGATTTTGTCCCAATCTCACAAGCTTAAATGTGATTTTATACTACAAATAAGTGAATAAGAAGTTGATATTGTGTTATATTTTAAGCACTATATAATGTGTTTTTGCTCAATTTTGCATAGAAATTATTACCTTTGAAGCCATAGCACAATTGTTGCGCATCTCCAACCAACACGGCGGTGCTTTGTTTATGGATGAATCTGCGTTTTGTACGAGCTGTGTTAATCAGTGATACCTGAATGAATCAGCCGTTTGAACAAATCCAATCGAATGAGTGAATGAGTCAAAAATATTTACTGCCACCTCCTGATAGATTTAGATTCTTATTTATTTATTTATTTCTAACGCTACAGTTTGTAATGTCTATTTGATACTTTCTCATTTAACACAAAAACAGCTTTAAATAATCTTTTGTGTGTATTTTTACAGTCTAATTTACTTCGCGATTAACTTGATTAATTAATCAACACGTAATTAGATAAAAATTTTAATCAACTGACAGCCCTAATATTCATATATAATATTAATTATATTAATAAAAATATACATGTAAATACATGTAAATATTTTCAAAATATATACTGTATGTGTGCTTATTTATATATACATAATGCATATACACAGTACACACATATTACGTAAGCAGGAACTTTTTTCTTGGATGTGATTAATCACAAATCATTTGACAGCACTTAAAAAAATAAGATCTTAAAAAAAAAAAAAATCACCAAAGATTTAGTTCTTCTATTATTTATTTATTTATTTATTTGACTTGTACAAACTGTAGCACTTGTAAACTTTTTTTCTTCTTTTTCATTTCATACTACAAAACTGATTTGAGTCTTATATGGCATTTAACAACATTCACAGGTTAACAAGAAATTTTATAGCAAATAACATCCAGAAAATGTATTTTAAAAAGAATAATGGGAATGGCCACATTATATCATGTATTTCAGTAGAAACTTATTTTACCTTAAGTTGCATGAGTCAAAATAAGTTTGAATCAACCATAAAAGATAAACTGAAATTCACAACACATTATAAGGCTGCTATTGGATCAATAAGTAACTGTTGCATTGCTTTACACAGATCTTTCAAAGTGCTAACTACGTTCTGCCTTAAAAAATAAATTATCCAACCAACTTAAGTTTACATTGGCAACCAATTCAGCTTAAGCATTTTCCCACCCATTTTATCACTGCTTAGAAAAGTAGTAGCACATCTAACCTCAACAAATTTGCACAATTTGAGGCATGATTCATGAACATAATAAATGAGTTGCATGCTTACGTTTAGTATTTAAGAATTTAAACCAACCACTAACACAAATGAGAGAAATAATAGTCATGCTTTCATCTGCATTAAAAATTTTTGCTGAAAATTAAAGCAGACACAAATAGCACTTTGTGTTATGTGTCACAAACAAACCAGAAAAAAATAACTTCAAAGAGACTGCACAATTTTTCATATTAAATCGACTGGCTTTCAACTAAAAAGCAGAAGGTTGGATCAAAGAAATGTCATTTTCAGTTGTTTTTAAAAATAAGCAGGGCAATAATTTCTGCTCCTCCCTTCTGCCTTGATCTAAAGGCTACCATGAAGCAAACCTGTTCAGCACTGCACCAATCAAATACATTTGATTAGGCGATGCTCTGTGTTTTACAGCACTGCCTAAGCTAAAAGTAATGGAAAATAAAGTCAATATCATTGGGGTGAGGGGGAAAAAAAAGAACAGAGAGACTTCAGGACCAAAGTCCACGCCGTAGGGAGGAAACATGAGAGGGCTGCCATTAATGACAGAGTCAATAGAGCAATAATACCCGTAACAAGGTCAGAGCCGCTCCAGAGCGTACAATGCTGGCAAGTGTCTGTGCCGCCCCACAGACACTGATGAGTAAACACTGGCCTGGTCTGTTTTCTGACCGTCAATAAGGGCGTGATGGATTCTGGGTGAGGTAATAAATGAGCGGCCAGTCAAAATGAAGGATCTGGACACTGATGCAATTACAGAGCAATGTCCGGTTAAACCTTGAGCAATTAACAAGCTACCAGAGCGCATGATGCAGGGTTTGTCCACCGGTCCATATAATACACGTCTGTCGATGCAAACTCAATAGGCTTAATTAAACAGCTCAAAAACATTGTCAGCACAGAAGGAGGAGAGAGCGATGGGGCTACGTCTAATGTCCGTCCAGCAAATGAGTTAGAAAATATGGAAGTAGAGCGCTGCTCCCTTTTCTAATTAACTCCCAGCAAACCTAATCAAACACATTCTATGTGTGTGTAATTTGTTTCTTTTATTTTTTGTATCCGTTTAGCACAGTAAAGTTAAGTTGCTAATGGAAAACACACCCTGAAACAGAACTGCTCTGTGAAGACGCAGCAAAGCAATCCAGTGTTAACTAGCCTTTTAACATGCAAAAATTTGAGAAGCAAGATGATGATAGAAAAAAAAGGCCCCAATGGTCTAACAACAAAAAAAAGTGCCTACCTCATCTCATCCTCTATCTCAACTTACAATCAAAAAATTAGGGACCGCAGGATGGTGATGTCTGTGTTCAAAGATAAGGAAATAAACAATATACAGACTTCTGTGTGTTCTAAAATTTTAAGGTCAAAAATACTTTTCAAATTTTCTTATGCTCATTTATTAGATCAAAAATACAGTAAAAACCAGTAATATGTGAAATATTATTGCAATTTAAAATAATGTTTTTCTAGTTCATTACATTTTAAAATTTAAAATATTCATGTGATGGTAAAGCTGAATTTTTAGCATCATTATTCCAGTTTTCAGCATCACATGATCCTTCAGAAATCATTCTAATCTGCTGATTTGCTGCTCAAGAAACATTTCTCATTACTATCAAAGCTGTGCTGCTTAATATTTTAGTGGATTGTTTGATGAATAGAAACTTAGAAACAAAAAAACAGAATTTATTTCACATATAAATATTTTATAACATTAAAAATGTATTTACTGTCACTTTTGTTGCTGAATAAAACTAATATTTACAATGAAAATGTTTTATGGGTAGTGTATATAATATTTTGACTACAAATATTATTGTTTATTCAATTACCTGCTGATTTACTGAAACAATGTCTTTGAATTATCTTCATTTAAGAGCTTTTCTCTGCAAATAATGTGATTATTTGTAAAAAATTAAAGGGATAGTTTCACTAAAAAATACCCAATGATTTACTTAACTGCAAGCCATCCTACACTGTAAGTTTCAACTTAAAAACTTAAGTTCAGCAGCTGCCTTAAAATTTTAAGTTAAATCAACTTAAAACTAAAAGTCATTTTAACTTACTACAATAAAGTTGATTTAACTTATTAGCTGAAATGACTTGTACTTTTAAGTTGATTTAACTTAAAATTTTAAGGCAGCTGCTTAAGTTTTTAAGCTGAAACTGGTGAAAACTTTTTACAGTGTAGGTGTATATGACTTTCTTCTTCATAATGAATACAATCAGTGTTCAATTAAAAAAAAAAAATGTCCTGGCTCTTCCAAGCTTTATAATAGGAATAAATGGCTGTTTTTTTGAGGGTTTTTTTTTTAAGTAAAATAAAGTGCATCCATAAATCATAAAAAGTACTCCACACAATATTCAAAGTACAACCATTTAAAGTCTGAAATTTGATTTTCAATTTTCGGCATGAAAATCAACTCTGCCGGCTGCAACTCTGCATCTACACAAACATAGTGCCAGTCACTTTCAGGCACTGCGTAATATCATTGCGCCTGCTGCACCCATGGTTCCATGTTTATTACGCCGGAATGAGAGTATAGTTCCTAGCCATATCAGTCTATAAAATCGCAACTTTTAATTTTTCTTCAGTCTCAGCACACAATGTGACTACAGAAGAGTCAAGTTTTAAATAGGAAAAATATTGTCATTATATATGGTCATTTTTGAGCAAGACGCCATTGGTCTAATCAGATTCAATAATCTATGCTAAGCTATGCTAAAAGTGCTACCGCCAGACCCCGAGATCGGCTGAATGGATTCGAAAACGGTAAAACTCACTGTTTAACTCTAGGGGAGCTGGACAATGAGCCTATTTTCCAAAAAAGTGGAGTGTTCCTTTAATAGACAAACCACAAAATGCAACATATGGATGTCAATTCTGTCTATGAAAACAGTGCACAAAACTTTTATGAATGTAACTTTTGAAGGCTGCGCTATACCAGGTTTATGACAGACGGCAAATAAGTTATAAAAACTCCCAGCACCGCAGCAGGGTAAATCAAGATTTACGAGTATTGTCCTATTTATAGCATGATGTGAATTCATCACCACTGCCTCGAGTCTCATTCCAACGACTCACTATTTTGCCAAAGCAAAATGAAGTTATTTTTCAGAAATGCTTATAAAACTTAACCATCAGTGTAAAATCAGCAGCTGTTTTACTGAGAAATAATAAATCACCAAAGTACACAATAAAACAGCCTGTATATACAGTATTTATAATTCCGCTGTGCTGCGGTTTTTATTGACATTAGTGTAATGGACTCGTGCAGTTCATTTTCAGCAGAGATGGAAACAGGTGTTTGGATTTGTAGATAGTTCATCTTTAGGGTGCCACAGTTAAACAGCTCTGATCTACAATCTGCACACAATCTGATCAGCATCAATCATTCAGTTTATCTCCCAATTCTCTTCTCTATTACTAGAGCATTTTATACTTCAACTACAACCATTTCTCTTTTAGATTCAAATCAGCGTTTGGCTCCGGAGTATGATTTGAAGGAATCTTACGCATTCAATACAGCTCATCTTTCATGACTTTGTCCTTTACAAAGTCAAAAGCTCTGTAACTCTCTTGAGAGATGAGTGAGCACAATAGGTTTTGTGCTTTCATGATTACTGAGAATGAAGGAATAGAGAACATAAAAATGTGCCTACGGCACAAAAGACTTTCATTCTTGAGAGACTTCCACACCATACAGAAACTATACATACTGTATTAGGGGTGTTAGGCAACATGAATAAAATATCACATCATTTATATCACAAAAATGGCAAATATTAAAGTAATGTATAGTGTGACGTGTTTATTGCAAATTAAAGCAAAGGCCAAAAATGTTTTATTTTTAAACAGTATTTAACCCTATATTTGGGAAAAAAAAAAGAACTTAGTTAAAATACATGCGGCCTTGATGAACACAAGACTTACTGAACTTAGTGTGTAGTGTGTTTCTACCATTATACCGTTGGTGCATTCAATGACTGCACAACATTTCTGAGAAACTCCAACAAAGAAAAATGATCAAAGCACATGTATGTTTGAAAACGTGCCTAACCTTGGAGGTATCAGGAATTTGAGTACCTCTTACTCCACTAACAGACTATTGCTGTGCGTTTCAACAATAACAGCATGTTGTAGACGCTAAAATCTTAAAGGGGTCATCGGATGCTAAGTTCACTTTTCCATGTTGTTTGAACATTAATGTGTGTTGGCAGTGTATGTACAAATCTACCCTATAACGATAAAAATCCATGCAGTGGTTTTTAATTAATCTGTAAAAATAATATCCCCTTTTTCAAATCGAGCCGTTCTCAGATGCCGTCACACCGACAGAGGCCGCTCCCACAATAGTTGATTGACATGAGCTCCGATTGAGTGATTGAGGTGTTGTGTTGCTGGATGTAATAATGAACACAGTGGTCGTCATTTACTCCCAACATCTGAGCCGCTGAAGATGCAGTAGATTACGTTTGTTTGTGAATGGAATGCGCCTCCCGATCTACATATATCCGTCTATGATTCATGATCCAGCTTCACTTACAGCAGAAGTGAGTATATTTTTTTATGAATCTTTGCGATTGCCTTTCCTTATAACGTGTTAGTTAGGAAGTTTAGCGGCTAAACGCAAACAAGATCGTCTTTCCACAGAGAGAGGGGGGGGGGTGAGCAGAGCTCATTTGCATTTAAAGGAACAACCCCTTAGAATGAGATGATTTTTGCAGAGCTGATTTTGGCAAGGTAAAAAGGGTGTTGTTTTACAAAACCATTGAGAATTTTTAATCAAAGTATATTAGAGACTTTTCATTAAGACCCTAAAGAATCATATCAACTTGTGGAAAATGGGCATCCGATGACCCCTTTAAACAATATCAAAGTTTTTACAGATGTATGCAATCAGTTGTTACTGCATCTATTTTGGGTCTCACATAAGACATGCATTTCCAATGCTATGCACAAAAATGCTGATCACAATTTGGCTACAAAAATCAGACTCAAGCCAAAATGGTGTTAAATTAACTATAGTTTTAATTAGTGCTGTTAAATCGATTAATCGAGATTAATCGCAAACGAAATAAAAGTTTTTACATAATATATTTTACAAAATAAAAGTGTTCAATATATATTGTCCACCTTAGTTTTGCCGTAAGAGTGAGAGCGGCTGTAAATTTAATGTGTCTGGCTTCCGGTCTCATCTGCTTCCAGCTATGTTTATCTGTACAAAACAGCTCGTTTTGCTGCTTGATATTGCAAATTGGTGTGTTCTACCCTAATATTTTCATGCATTATCTTAATTATGAACACAATAGTTTGTAGTGTAAACTGTTTTACCATTTACGGCACTTCAATATTCTTCTCGTTATTTCTCTATGGCAGATTATGAACAGGAAGTCTAACACATTACCAGAAAACAGCTTACTTCTGCATTGAAAAATAAGGTGGATATGTGTGAGTACTGTGTGTATACACATTAGCATTAAAATTAGCAAAAAGTATTAAAAAGTAGCATTAACATTAATATTTAAATACACAGTATTTAAGTACATGTATATATTTAATAAATTATATATATATATATATATATATATATATATATATATATATATATATATATATATATATACGATTTATATTAAATATATATGACATTTTTCTTAAATATATACACGTGTATATTCATATTAGGACTGTCAAACGATTAATCTAATACAAAATAAAAGTTTGAGTTTGCCTAATATATGTGTGTGTACTGTGTGTAATTATGTATATATGAATACACACAAAATAATGTATATATTTAAGAGAAATATGTTATTTATGTACAAAATGTTTTATTTATATATAATATAATATTTATATTATATAATATATAATATAAATATAAATAATAAATAATTATACTTCTAAATATTTCTTAAATATATACATGAATGTGCTTGTATTTATATATACATAATAATTACACACACACATATTAGGCAAACTCAAACTTTTATTTTGTATGCGATTAATCATGATTAATCGTTTGCCAGCCCTACTTCATATAAACAAATACAAACCGTACGCAAACATTATGTAAACAAACTTTTATTTTGAATGTGATTAATCGCGATTAATCAGTTTGACAGCACTAGTTTTAATTAAAACTTACTCATTCAGTTAAAACACTGACAACATCAACCATCTTCTATATATGTAAATAGTATGCTTAAAGAGGTTTCTTAGCTCTAAAAAGCATATTTGCAATGTACATAAAGTGAGCTTCAAACATAAAACACAAAAGGTCTTAAGTCACAATTTCAGACAAAAATGGGAGACAAATGGCATCATGGTGCTCTTTTGTCAGTATTACCAGTGAAAGCTAAGAGGACCAATGAAGAGGAATGTTACCCCACACACACAAAAAAGGCACACTGTCAGATCAGGGGGTCATCTGTTAACTATATGTTAAACTATGAATTAAAGCTGAGGGCAAGAGGCATTTATAAGTACATTTAAAAAGAGGCATAGTGTTAATGTTGATGTATTAAGGCCATCAAAGTCAAAAGTAGTGTCAATAATAAAAAAAAGCCCCCTCTGGTAGATACTTTATCTTGAGTCTTTCATGTGCAGCCATGTGAGGCAGGCGGATGAAGTCTTTAAAGCCGAACACTGTCTGCAGGTGGACTGACCCATATATGAACTGAGGCTGCCAGCACAACCACAGCGCGGTCTTCAGAGGTAACTACACCACTCAATCACAATAACTCCCTGAAATTGCCAAAGGATCTCTCAAAGAAATATAGCCAATTCCCACTACTATGTGTGAAAGAGATATACTAACACAAAACATATATCCCCGTCATCTTTCTTCATGCAGCTTAGTGGATTCCTCTCATAATACCATCTCAAAAATGGACAGAAGATGCTCTGAGCTCCATCAGTTAAAAAAAAAACCTTTGAAAGGTAGAGCAGGCGATTTCAGAGAAGCTAGCAACAGCAAGCTAGCTGTGAAACCAGCGAAGGGGTTGAATGCAATGCTGTTAGATTACCTCATGTCTCATTCACCGGTGAGAAAACATTACAGTGCAAAGCGCATAATATTACATTAAAAATGCCTTCAATTTTTACTCAGTCTGTGGTAGCGTAATGAAACGTGCTAGGGCTGCTATTGATTATTTTAGTAATAGAGTATTCTACCGATTATTCCATCGATTAATCGAGTAACCGGATAAAAAGTTTTTCTTTTTTTAAAGAGCAATAATAAAATTAAATTAAATAAATTTTTTAGAAAAAAAAATTTTATTGCTGAAATTGCATACATTAATAACCATGAAAACTAAACCCAAATTACATTCAAAATGCAAATATATCAACTAAAAAAAAAAAAAAAATTTACTTAACAGCAAGTCACTGTTAAGTGAGTCATTGCGATTGAACTGAATCATTTAACGGATGATTCATTCAAGAACGAAACGCTGTCATATTGCTCAAAGATGCAAATGTTTGGAATGGTTATTTGTTGGAGAAATAGAGCAAAAACAGGCAATATGGTGTCTAAAATGTAAGTCTCTTAATATTAACTTCTTGTTTATTGATGAACTGTTGCATAAAATCAGTATCACATTTGTAATCATGCTGAGACACTCTTCGTTTGACATTGACTAACTTTCCAACTTTCTGTGTGTCACAGAGAGAGAATGAGACAATCAACATAAATGGCACTTAGTCTTTCACAAAACATAGCTAACTTAGGAACATTATAACTAACCACCATTAATTTACGGTCTTTAATATGTCCAGCATTTATCGGTTTGTGTGTCAATAATAATGGTCTGTGGGGAAACACAGTGTTCCGTGTGTAGTTACAGCAAAATGGACTAAACGAAGCCTCGGGGCAAATAATTTTTTTGTATTTGAGCCCTATGGAGGGTGCAAATATATACGCTGACAGGCAGGTACAGCCTATTATAGTCCTAGGACCAAGGGACATGATTGGACGAACATTTTATGGTCCTACGCCTTCCACAGACGATATACTGTAAATACATATAAATAGATTTAGATCACCAGTGACTGCTATCGGGACATGCAAAGATTTTCAAAAAGCATAACAAAAAATGTTTTTGAACCAAATCATCTACTCTGCCTTTTAAGTCCTGAAAGTTGTAAGGTGGGCCTACATGGATCAGATCTGTCGGTCCAGCATATCCCATACACTCAACTGGATTGAGATCTCAGGTATTTGGAGGCCAAGGCAAGACCTTGAGCTGTTTTCCATGCTTCTTGAACCCACTGCCACCTGGGAAAATTGTTGTCATGAAGGTGACATGGTCTGAAACAATCTTAGGTAGTACGTGTAAGTAGGTGGTAGGGGTGTGCGACATATATTGTCTGCGATAATATCGTAATTGAGGTTTTAACGATGTTCAGTTTGACATTATCAAGTATTTTGCAAAAACAATTTAAAACACCTTCCGAGTGCAGTGCATGCATTACATGAAGTCTAGACTAGTGCCCATAGGCAGTAGCAGTGCGTTCTTTCACTGCATGATTCAGTCTATTAAAATGGTGACAGAAAATGTATAGATTTATTCCACTTCATATAGTTAATCAATATCACACCAAGAGGGCCACTTTCTTCTCCAAAAATTGCCATGATTACAAATGTGGTATCGATTTTTTACAACAGTTCAACAGACAAGAATTAAGAGATTTACGTTTTAGACTCCATGTTGCCTGTTTTTGCTCTATTTCACCAACAAAAATCATTCCAAACACAGCCACAGCACTGTTTTGCGTCTCTAAGCAACATGGCAGTGTTTCGTTTCGTTAATGATTCAACCAATTAAATGATTCGGTTCAATCGCAATGACTCACTTATTAACTGTGACTTGCTGCCACCTACTGATGATTTTAATTCAACATTTAAAGTAGTTTTTTATTATTTAAATAATATCAAATATCAGTATTCAACGTTCTGTGTTTAAAATATCAAAACATTATTTATGCATTTGTAACTGCAGGTTAAATGCATTCATGAGCTGCATTAAACAGTGTGTAAATACAGCTAAATGCCACTTCAGATGCAGCTTCTGTTTCCTCTGCATTGCAAAGACTAATTTTGTTGTTACTGATTTCATTTGCTTGGTAAAAGCTTAAACAGTTAGCGTGCTTTTGTTACGCTTTTGTTTTGTTTGCCGCTTCTCATATGCAAAAGAAAATGGCAGCACTTGAGTTGAACAATGTGGTGGTCATGTCAGTGCGACCGCTCACGAAATTTAGTTGCACAGGCAGAAAAAATGGTTGCAAAATGCGACTAGTTGGTCACAGTCTGGAATCCTGCTCAGCGCCACACGCATACATAGTACTTTTGTGAACGCACGTCAACTGACATAGAAGAGAAGAAAAATTACGTTATTTTTGTTTTCTTTGTGCACAAATAGTATTCTTGTAGCTTTATAAAATTACAGTTGAACCACTGATGTCACATGGACTATTTTATCGATGTCCTTACTACCTTTCTGGCCCTTGAACGTGGTAGTTGCGTTGCTGTCTATGCAGGGTCAGAAAGCTCTGACTTCATTTTAATTTGAGTTTCAAAGATGAACGAAGGTCTTACAAATTTGGAACAACATGACAGTGAGTGATGACAGAATTTTCATTTTGGGGTGAATTATCCCTTTAAGAAAGAAACATTAAATTTAGATCATTCCCCACGAGCTAAATCAATAACAGGAATTTAATTACATGTTTGCATCAGCCCACCTGCTAAAAAGAATTCACAAGGAATTGTTTGTTAAGAACTAAAATATAACTAATAATCCATGATTTGTCCTTTCATCCAAACTTTAAATTCAAGGGAAGCTCAGATATGTAAACCTAAAATTGGATTTCTGTCACAACACAGCAGGTGTAAGAATGAGAAAATTACATCTCAAAGAAAATGCAGATTAGTAGACTGGATAAATATTTGAATATAACAAAGAAAGTAAATATTGAGGAAAAACAAGTTTGGGATCATAATAAATGATAATACCCCACACAGCAACATGCACTGAATGAATAAACAGCAGCTGAATATATATCTGTTATTACCCAGAATTCTGCCCATGACTGATCTTCCTCTTCCAGCAGAGAAAGTAAATGGGTAACACTAACTCTGAACCACAAAAGGAATTAGAACTGCCAAACGCAGCATTTCCAGGATCCCACTAACTCAATATTTTCAATCAAACTCTCTTTAAACTTATTCTGCCCTCCCCAAAGTTCATTTAAAATGATCTAAACACTTATTTCCACAGACCTACTGAAAACAAACACCTGCTTTTCCTTTCTTAAACAACAAATATGTCCACACTCACAAAGAAACACACATAAACAGCACAAGACGCTAGCCGAGGGTGGGATGTACTTTTGAGTGATTAGTATCTCGCCGCAGGGGGACGCAAGTTCAAACAGAAATCTGTCACAGAGCAAATGAAGGAGAATTATGGATCCACAGGCGGTGGCCGTGGACTCCCGACTGAGTGATGCAAGAGTGTGGCCACAGGCGACAAATCACAGTCTAGCGGAGACATCCATCACATTTATCACACTTGCATCTCATTACACTCCTGTGTTAAGATGGGAAGACAAATAACCTACAGCCAGACGGTAATAGACACCCAAACACTGCAACGGCAAACAAAGTTAAAGCAGAAGTTGCAAAGCATCACATGAGGCAACACAGAGCGTGGGTAACGTTCACTCTCTACACGCTCACAAATGCACACTAGTGGCATGATTCAGGAATTGCAAACTCTCAACATCCTACCGGATCAGAATCGTCTTGGCTTCAGCGCTGTCAGCTCAGCAACATTCGGCAGAGTAAAACGTGCCTCCTCTGTTCGGTGTGTGCGTCCCTCTCTGCCTCTGAGTGTGCCGTACCAGGCGGTCTAGCCCAGCCCAGCCCAGCGCAAGAAGCTTCAGTTCTGTTTAGTTCAGCGCGGGACAGCTCAGCTCAAAACAGCAGGGGAGTTCGACCACTGATTTCAGAAGTGTGCCGCCTACACCTCACAATCACTAATACTGTAGTCAGTTTTCACTTTGTCTCACTGTTTTAGTGGCACAGTCAGGTGATTTGTCAAAATGAGTGTTTATGTGGCTGGCTGGTTTTATTTCACTGTGTTAATTAACTAAGAGTTCACCCAAAAATGAAAATCCTAATTTGTTCTTCCAAAATTGTTCCAAGAATGTCCATGCTGCTCTATACTGGGGGGAAAAACACTATTAAAAATGCAAAAGTGTTTAAATTGTCTTTATATTTCTGCATATTAGGAAATATGGCATTTATTTGCTGTGTCTAGCAACCAATTGCATTTGTTATCATTAAAATTAGGGACACAAACAGAAAAATTACACCATATTCATGTTATGATTAGGGCTGTCAAACGATTAATCGCAATTAATCGCATACAAAATAAAAATTTGAGTTTGCCTAGTATATGTGTGTATACAGTGTGTAATTATTATGTATATATAAATACACACAAATTAATGTATATATTTAAGAGTAATATATTATTTATGCAGAAAATATTTTTATTTATATATAATATAAATGATATAAATAATATAATAAATACATATACTTATAAATATTTCTTAAATATATGCATAAATGTGTTTGTATTTATATATACACATAATAATTACACACAGTACACACACATTAGGCAAACGCAAACTTTTATTTTATATGCGATTAATCGCGATTAATCGTTTGACAGCCCTAGTTACGACTGAAAACAGACAAATGGCTGACATTATAAAATTCTATATTTTGTCCAAAATCAATTTAAAATAAAACACTAAAAACTGAATACAATAGTTTTAAATGCTGCAGATGAATTTATGTGTAAGAACAATGTACAGTATGAAAAATGGAACTGTTAGTGTTAATTGCTAGTGTTTTTAAAAATTAACTTTTAGGGTAATGCTCTCATGACAATAAAGATAATCTAAATATAAAGATCCATAACATTGTCCATAACATACGCCTGCCCATACCATAACCCCACCGCCACCATGGGCCACACGATCCACAACGTTGACATCAGCAAACCGCTCACCCACACGACGCCATACACGCTGTCTGCCATCTGCCCTGTACAGTGAAAACTGGGATTCATCCGTGAAAAGCA
The DNA here is from genome assembly GCA_036247105.1 of Cirrhinus mrigala. Classification (NCBI taxonomy): domain Eukaryota; kingdom Metazoa; phylum Chordata; class Actinopteri; order Cypriniformes; family Cyprinidae; genus Cirrhinus; species Cirrhinus mrigala. The sequence goes on along the minus strand of CM070020.1, from coordinate 6,920,766 downwards.
AGTAGGACACTCCAAATTTTTTTGGTTTATTTTAAGGAGTCTCTTACGTTCACCAAAGCTGTAGTTACTTGATCAAAAAAATACAGTAAAAACAGTAATATTGTAAAATATTACTAGAATATAACTTTTTTTTATATCTTTATTAAGGAATTTAAAGGAGTAGTTCACCCAAAACCAAAATTCTGTCACTAATTACTCACCCTCATGTCGTTCCAAACATGCAAGACCTTTCATCTTCGGAAAACAGATTAACATATTTTTGATGAAATCTAAGAGCTTTCTGACCCTGCATAAACAGAAACGCAACTACCACGCTCAAGGCCCAGAAAGGTAGTAAGAGAACTGCAGCTGTGTCTCATTTCGAAGGATGCGCCCTCCGGAGGTCTTATCCTTTGGAGGCGCATCCTCTGTAGGATGCGTATGCGGAGTGTCCTCAAGCCTAGAATTAAATGAGACGGCCTTCGTAGGATGGAGAGAAAAGGAAAAAGGAAGTATCACGTTGCTATGACAACACACTAACAGTCTACGCCGGACTCGACAGTTGTTGTGTCACGCCACAGCCGCCTACTTTCTAAACTTGGAAAGTACTTTAAAAAGAAACTTTTTTACTTGTTTTATTTTATTGCATATTTGAGGAGCTGCAGCATAAGTACTAGTTTTTTTATATTTAAACACCACATCGTCGCTTGTGTTTACCTCTGCTGGCAGAATATATTTTTTTTTTCCCAAATAAACGACCGTTGGTTACGGCGACGCAAAGAATTGTGGGTTATCTGTAGCAGCGAAGGATACACCGCATGCATCCTCCGAATTCCTGTGAAAGGAGGACGCATTCGAAGGTCGCATTTGGAGTGTCCTACTTGCTTTTCTGAAATAAAACAGCCTCTATGACGTATGTACCCTTCGAATGCAGCTTCCGGAGGGTGCATCCTTCATAATGAGACACAGCTATAGTTAAAATAGATCATGTGACATCAGTGGATTAACCTTAATTTTACAATGCTACGAGAATACTCTTTGTGTGCAAAAGAAAAAAAAAAAAAACTTTTTCAACAATTTCTTCTCTTCCGTGTCAGTCTTCGCCACACGTTCACAAGAGTACCAGGACACAAGCATGTGGTGCTGCTGACGTAAGAGCCGGTAGAACGTCCAACTCTCTTATATTGTGTTTACACCTAACGCAAAGCAAATATGCGCATCGCGTCACTCGCTCGAGATTACTCGCGGAATGTTTTCTGCACAGCACCAACCAGAGGCACATGAGTAGACTATTAATCTTGCATTAATGTGTGTTACATTTTTCTGCTGTAAATATACTGACATTATTATTATTATTGTTATTATTATTTTATTGATAGCAGAATCTCTGTAGCCAAGCTAATAAAATACAGCTACCACTATAACTGATTTTAATTGTTTTCTATGCTCTAGATACCTATATTATAAATTTCGGGCTACAATAATGCTCTCTTCCACTTGCTGATTTAACCAGACTCATCAATAAGCTCTTTGCAGATTGGCTTGCGCGAGAACGCATCATGCGAATTTTCCGCTCAGGCTGAACTTTTTGATCTTGCGCAGAACACACGATTGAGGTGAATATCGCGCGTTTAGCAAACACGCCATGCATTTCGCATCATTTGTGTCGCCCAGCACGAATTCGCCTCTATTCGCGTCTTTGCATTGACTGTATGTAATCTACGTACATAATTAAATTCACATTTGGTTTAAACACACCATTAGTTTATCATCTGTATGCTGGGCAAAAAACTGCAAGTCATCCTCTCTGTCGTAATCTTCAGATGCGTTTACGAAGACTTGTAAACATGGCGAAGTGCATCCAGGTTTTGCATCAGAATGCTGGCTCCTGCATCAGCCGCACCACATGTGTCGTGTTACTCCTGTAAACGTGCATCGAAAACTGACACAGAAGAGAAGAGTATTGTTGGATCTTCATAAAATTATGGTTGAACCACTGAGGCCACATGGACTATTTTAACAATGTCCTTACTACCATTCTGGGCCTTCAACATGGTAGTTGCATTGCTGCCTATGCAGGGTCAGAAAGCTCTCAGAGCAACAAAAATATCTTCATTTGTGTTCTGAAGATGAATAATGGTCTTACAGGTTTGAAAAGACATGAGATTAATTAATGACAGAATTCTCATTTCTGGGTGCACTATCCCTAATATTTTAGAATAAATGAGTAACATGAATCAAACAGCTTAAAAAAAAAAACACTTTTTTAATTATTTTTGGAGCTTAAAAGTGTCTGTTACCATTCACTCTCAGTGTACGTACATGAATGTACAACTTGTTTTGTGTTTCCTGAAAAAAAAGTCAGTCATACAATAACAACAACATAAGGGTGAGTAAATGAATAGGTTTTCATTTCAGATTAAACCTTTTAACACAAGAGGCATCTGCTTTCAGAGTTGTGTGAAACAGAAGGCAAAATTGGAAGAGTAGAACTCGCTAGTTAAGACACAGATTGAGTGAGAAAGAGAGATAGTGATAGGTGTAATGCCTTCCCAGCTCCCCCACTGAGACTCACTGGCAGGCACATCCCGTCTCTTCTCCCATCCTCTCTCGATCCCTTTCTCTCTTCATTCCCTGTGATTCCATCACTCTGTCTTTCTCTCCCGAGGAGGGAAAGTGGTTCAGATTAAGTTCCTCTCATCCTCACGAGCAGAGCCCTCTATCCTCTCACATCTTCACTTATATATGTACACCTACTGTGAGAACGGCCTGCCATTACCCCTCCATCTCATCTCTGAGGAATCTCAGATGTACCCAGGTGTTACAGCTCACACAGGTATGCTAATGTGCAGCAATTTTCCTCTATTTCATTGCATTTTCTATTACTCCAGAGACTTCAACAGCCATAGGAAGACACTTCTCTTGAAGTGAAGCAGTCGAAATTGAAAGAAAAACAGCCGGTTTGCTGAATAGAGTCCATCAGGCCGTATCCATTCTGCCGTTGAGGTCTGGGTCAGACCGGGGCTGTACTCTTTCACGGGAAGCTGAATTTCAAGGGCTCGGTGAAATGTCAGCCGGGCCCTGGACCTTTAGTGGCTATGATATCTTGAGGGAAGGCTCTGGTCTAAAGGTAAGAAGGGTTGCTGTATTGTGTAAAAAATGTGCACCAGGCATTTTTTTTCTCTTTTGTGAAAGATCTTTTGTGAAGATCCACCTTGAACCACATTGCTCATATAGAGTCAACCCTTAAAAAGAGAGTGGAAGAAAGAAAGAGACACAAAGGTTTCCTATCAAGAGACAAAGACTTGAGACCTTAAGACCTGCTCATAATAGAGCATGTCTAGCTGACAATCACTTCATTTCAAGTGTTGCATAAGACTGAGCAGACTAAAGACAGCATTCAATTGATTCAGCTTTATTTAGTGCAGCAAAAGATTAAAGTAATGGTAAACAAAAAAGAATGCTGAAAATGCAATCCTGTAGTAATACAGTATAGTATACCTGCAAACAGGGTCGCAACTAAAAAATAATGGTGTTTAATATTTATGGATGTCCCTGACTCTGAGCCTAAAGAAAAATGACTGTAAATGGGTATTAGGGATAAAACAAAACAAAATAAAATAAAATAAAATAAAATAAAATAAAATAAAATAAAATAAAATAAAATAAAATAAAAAATAAAATAAAATGAAATAAAATAAAAAAAGCAATTAGAAATTCATAGTGCTTAATAAATAAAATAAAATGTATTATTTAATAATGTTAAACAAAAAAGAACTATAAAAATGCATTATTGAAAAAAAAAAAAAAAATCATATTTCTTAATATTTATGGATGTCCCTGACTTTGAGCCTGAAAATAAATGACTGTAAACAGGAATAAAATAATATAAAATAAAATAAAATAAAATAAAATAAAATAAAAATTAATTATTAAAATAATGTTAAACAAAATAACTATAAAAATCCAATACTGAAGTAATACAGTATAGTACACCTGCAAACAGGGTTGCAAGTAAAAATTCATAGTGCTTAATATTTATGGATGTCCCTGAAGAAAATTACTGTAAACAGGTATTAGGGATAAAATAAAATAAAATAAAATGTATTATTAAAATTATGTTACACACAAAATAGTGTGAGGTTGTCAAAAAAAAAAAATTAAAACAAAAATTAAATCATTAAAATAAATTATTTATATTCATATATATTATTTATAGTTCTTCTAGATTTAGTCTGTCTCAGTTTGTTCTGTTTCTTCATGTCATTCCAGACAGACTGGATGATGCAGATCAGATCTCTGTGTGGAGCACTGGCTGTTGTCAGACTCCTTGTGCAAACAAAAATCTCACAGGATTATTACAATTAATGGCAAATGAATGTTTAGAAATGTAAACTGATATTTCCTACTGACACACTACAGCAAAAGATAGAAATAACTGACTTAAAACCATTTTTTTGCTGGTGAAAATACTAGTGGCCTGACTTTTGCACAGTACTGTATATATATATATATATATATATATATATATACACACTGTATACACACACACACATATATATTAATTACATAAAAATAATTTAATTAAATGCATCATAAAATATAGACAATGAATAGATATACATTTTAACTATGAAATGTATAAATATGAAGCAGCTAACCACTAGATCACAGCCCTAATGAGAGTACTACTGTAAGAAACAGCATTTGACCCAGAAACTCTCCAAATTGGCTATTTCAGTGTCTGTGTAATAAAGAGAAGAATTAAGATTCCAGCAAGCCTGTTGGCAGCTTGCAGGTCCAGTATAATGCAATACACAGTGTAAGAGTAATGGCTCCTGTGCAAGATCCACACCTCCACATGAGAAAAATAGCCAGTGTCCGAAGTCAAGGACAATCTGTCAGCCTGTGACCCTTGTACTCGAGCTACAGGAAGTGCCTCCCTCAGCAGAAAGCCTGTGTTACTGCCGCCGCAGTCCACTACGTCTGCACAACTTTGAGACAGACACACTTAAAACTTCCAGCTCCGTTTTAAAGCCTTTAAATCAGCCCACCAACCGGATTGTAATTCTCCTCACAGTCTCAACCCATCTCTATTTGCAGTTGTATAACACAGCTCCCACAGCGCAAACCCACTTTTCTTATGCCAATGTAAATATGAAAATAAAGTCACCGTGCACTTTTAAGTGCGCCCGGTAGAGCTGAACTACTCTGTTGTGCAACTCCGAGAAGCCGTATTGCTTTTACAAGACATATTTTGCCTAGCAAATGTACTCAGGCATATATATTAACATTAATTGAAATGTACCTCGGTGCACAAAATGTGCCAAGCTAGCAACTGTTCCAGTCCTAAATTAAAGTCTTGAAGTATTCCAGAGGATTATGGGAATGGATAGGTAATTTAAGTCCACCTCAAGAGGAGTGTTATCTGCCGTTATAACATTTCTCAAAATGAAGAGGACTAAAGAGCTGACATTCATACCCCGAGATCTCATTCGAAGTTGTGTGAGGCTTCTTTAAAAGTCTTGCGGGATTGTTGAGCACCAAAATTAACTTTGGTTTATTTGGCCTGTTTGCCATCTAAAAGTCTTAGCCTAATCATTCCACACACATTTCTCTGAAGGCCTCTTTCCACAGCAATAACCATCCAGAAGCTCATGCCTGAGACCAGAGGCCGCTTTTGTTTATTCGATCGTATGTCACAATGTCACGAAGTGGAAAATGTAAAACCTCACACCGAACCTGCTCATTAAATCCATACAAGCAGGTACGCAGTAAAACCGGCGTTGTGGAGCGCAAATAGTTTAGCCGTAATAATAGTTTACAACAGAGACACGAGTCTCTTGCTGAGTCACTGGTTTGAGAGACAGGACATGCTAAGTGTGCAGATTTGTTCTCCTGAGTGCATTTCTGCTATAGTCGTGATATATTTCCGAGAAGGTCACTATTATAATCTCAAGCAATGCAAATTCAGGCCGTGCGAATTAAAGGAGCTCTGGTAAATGGGAATGCGAGATTTATTGGGACTAAAGGGAATTCATTTCTTTTTAATATCTCGGAATGGCTCAGGTCAAGCCCTTGAGCATTTTAAAGCAGAAATCGAGCCCCTCTTCTAGTTAACACGGCCTCTTGACAAGATTCAATCATAAAAACATATATTTGAATGATAGTTTCCAGTGACAAGGGACTCTATTTATGAGTAAAGCAATTAGAGCAATTATGGCTTGGAGATCATTAGCAGCGAGCTGGCAAATGTCCATTCATTCATTATTGCAAACAGTGTAACAAAAGATATAATAGGAAAATTAATAATCTGAGCACAAGCCCTGCTAGTATAAAAGAGGACGTTTTCAGACTTCTGTCTGATTTTACAGAAACCATGTAGCAGGCCTTCATCAAAGATATCAGTTGTGGGTAATTATTATTTTACTACCGTGTTTAATTTCTGCCCCCCAAAATATTTGGGGGCATTCTTCCCTCTATGCTTGCCTGTGACTAATTGCGTAAAGATAAGACAGCTTTACGTCTGAGCCAGCTTGCCCTTGTTTATGGTGAAAGGATGACATCATTAGCTTTATTTAGATCAATTTCACACCCTCTGTCTGATTAATAGGGATGCAATTAAACTTAGCACAGCTCTAAATCCAAAGATAAATTACAAAAGGATATCTGGAGGAGAGGGGTTCGCATCATACTCTTTTCCGCTGTGGCCGGAGTTGCTAAAGTCCACAGGTGCTGAAAGATTAAATTGATGAAGATTACAATTAAAGCACAACACTTTTATAGGAGCATCTTTCAAAGTCTTTTTCCTTGAGCTGTTGAGGGAACAATTAAAAATACTAAATTACTTCAATCACAAATAACTAACAGTGATATAACTAACTAAACTAACAGTAAAGTTTTCTCTTTTCCTAAAAGGGAAAAATAGTGTTCAGTTCAGCTTGCGAGCAATTTTTTTTAGCTAGTTGGGTCGTATTATTTTCAAATGCAGTTAAGTATGTAATTTCTCTGTGTTTCATTTCTAGGGTGTGGATTAAAAGTTAAAATGCACTGTAAAAAAATAGTTTAAACTTAAAGTAAGTGTTTGTGCTGCCTTAAAATTTTAAGTTTAGTCAACATGTAATGTTAAGTCGTGCTACATGGGGAAACGTGGATATTTGAGTTGAGTAAACTTAAAATTAAGGCAGCACAAACACTACGTTTTTTATTTATTTATTTATTTTTTTACAATGTGGCTGTTTTGGACTCATCATTACAACAGTATATTTATTTTATTAAATTCATATTCCATGCAATTTTATCAGTTGTTTAGACTTTTCTGGTGGCACCCATTCACTGCAGAGGATCTACTGATGACAAAGCGATGCAATGCTACAATACCAGTCAAAAGTTTTTGAACAGTAAGTTTTTTTTTTATTTATTTTTAGAGTATTCTCTTCTGCTCACCAAAATACAGCAAAAGCAGTAATATTGTGAAATATTTTTACTATTTAAAATAACTGCTTTCTATTTGACTATATTTTAAAATAATTTATTTCTGTGATCAAAGCAAAATTTTCAGCATCATTGCTCCATTCTTCAGTGTCACATGATCCTTCAGAAACCATTCTAATATGCCGATTTGCTGTTGAAGAAACATTTTTTATTTTTATCATCATAAATTTTTAACAGTTAAGTAAATTGTTTTCAGGATTCTTTGATGAATAGAAAGATCCAAAGATCAGCATTTATCTGAAATGAAAAGATTTTGTAACATTATATAGGGAATGAAAAGTGCTGATAAAAACATTTATAATATTACAAAAGATTTCTATTTGAGATAAATGAACTTTCTATTTATCAAAGAAACCTGACAAAAATTCTATTCAGCTGTTTGCAACATCTTAATAACAATAATAAATGTTTCTGAGCAGCAAATCAGAATATTAGAGTGAATTCCGAAGGATCATGCAACAGTAGTAATGATTCTAAAAATTCAGCTTTGAAATCACCAGAATAAATTACGTTGTATAATATATTTAAATACAAAACAGTTATTTTACATTGTAAAAATCTTTCAAAATTGTTCTTTTTTTGCTGCGCTTTGGATTAAATAAATGCTGACTTGGTGAGCAGAAAAGACTTATTTAAAAAACATTAAAAATCTTTTGACTGGTAGTGTACATTTCTCCCAATCCGTTCTGATGAAGAAAGAAACAAACTCATCTATATCTTGAACAGCCTTAAGCTTAGCAAATGTTCTGCAGTTTTTAATTTTTGGATGAACTATTCCTTTAAAGTGTACTTCATGATCCAAAGTCCAAAAATATTACACATTTAGCAATGCAAGTCACAGTGTGTTGTGACAACGTTATTTAAATGGAATTACAGCCCCATTGATGCATCCAACCTCATAATAAACTACCCTTGTATTTCTTTTTTACTTTAACTGTCTAACTAATTACATGATGATGGCTGCCAAGTGAATAATGTATTAGAAATTATATTGCTCTCTAAAAAGCCAATTTAGCAGAGTTGAAACTGTACAAACTTTGACTCAGAATAAGGATTAATTTGGAAGCTTAAAGTACACAGAACAACCAAGAACACTGACAAAGATGGAGCATAATCTTTTAATTCACCCTCAGTTGTCATTTTCTTTATAAGAACTAATATATACACAAGAATATCCAATATAATCACACCGTGTATACACACACATATGAACTGTACTAAATGTTGAGCCAAGAAAATGACTGTCATATTGTAAACAGTGTCTAAATAGAGACTTCTGTATTCAGGTATTGTCAAAAAAAAAGTTAGCCACTGACACTTCTGAAAGTTATGCTTCCATGCTGATAATCTTACTATTTATAATACTTTTAAATCATTTGGCTCTGTTTCGTATCACTGTGGCTGCCATATGTCGGGGGCTTTAAAAACAACCAACAGGACACAACAATCACTGCATCCCTTTCCTTTTAACCTCCCACTGTTCTGTTATACAATCACATATCACAGACAGCATTTGTTCCACTCAGGTATCCAGTAATCTCTTCATTGTTCTAGCCGCCTTCCTGCATCTCGCCGCATTTGATCAGCTCCTCATGGAGTGCTTTACCTTCCCAAATGAAGCTATCTGCCACGCTGCCACAGTCGTCTCCCCTAAAAATGACCTACATCTACCCATCCCTCCACAAATCACACCCCATGCGCCAGATTCTTGTTTTTTTGGACACCCCTTCATTTCTAAGCACTTTTGGCAATTTTCCTCACTAAATTGGCAGGTCTGAATGGCTGAAGGAGCAGCGTGAGGTGGACAGGTCTTCAGGAGGGGGTCGTCTTCCACACAAACATTATTGTCATCCTTTTCATTTCTCTTTCAGCACGCTGTTGTCAGGAAGCAAACAAGATATCATTCTCCACCCACCTCCTGACGCGTGACCGCAGAAATAAAGCGAGAAACAAAGATTTGACAGACACGTGAGGACCTAATCTTAACGTATGGTATTGTTTCTCATTTCTTTGAGTCGTATAACTCCAGGCCCACCTGCTCCATGCGTTCGGACCACCTCTGCAGCTCATGGCGGCGAATGCCGTCTGACAAAGCATGTTGTCAGAAGATAACTACATTACCCAAACTTTCATTTCCCTCACGCCAGGAGTTCCATCATACACAGATGTCTTTCCACCTTACACACTGCGCAGTGGTCATTTCGTATTCTATATCCATCCCACCTCAAACACAGCCAGCAGAAATGATAAGCTGAAAAAAACAACAACAAAACCTGACATCTCCTCTGAAGATCTCGTTCACCTTTAGCGCTGCTCTCACAAGGTAACTTCGGCTCACACGAGGCCATCTGTGCTCCATTACGGGCATATTTTTACACCCAACATAAACTTCCAGCATCAACGGGTCAATGCGAGATGGGACTGTCACTCTTGCATCTGAAAACATGTGGCAAGTTTAAATAAGCCAATCGATTGTAAGGAGAATGGTGCTTAATTCGTCATGTGGCAGCAATTACAAAGAAAGCGATCCAATTTGGTGTCGTGACGGCGATAAATAGATCGTAAAGAACGTGATTTAGGCCGACTGGGTGCTGCGGTGCGGTTCGGTTTAACGGCTTCAACAGCCGGGTCGCTTCTAGATTTAATACAACGGCTGACACAGATGCTCTCCTTCATTCTCCTCCTCGTCTGGCCTGACATGAATACACCCGCTACATAATAGGTTCACAATGTCTGGAGCTTCATGTTGATGACCTGTCAGAATCGGTAAGAATGCATCATCTAGACAGACAAGGCCGACATGCCAAGTCGTTCAGCTGAACAATTAGAGATTCATTAAATTTACAGCACTACAGCGCCTTCGATGAAACTCAACAAGGGCGGAGAGAACAATCGCTTTCGATAACAGCAAAGAAGGGTGAGTGAAATCAGACTGAACCTTTATGCTCATCTTTTCGCTAAATAAATCTGCTCGGCGCGGCTGAATGGCGAACGAGAGGCACGTCGTAATAAATCTCAGCTGTCGAACATCAACTCCTACGCGCTTTTTTCTGGGATCCAGCGAATTAGAGGCATCAGGCATCATTCAGTCTGAGGCTGTGTCATATTACGAGCCTCTTTTTACACACTAATGCCGTTCTGATATAATCTAGGCACTGGCCCAGTGAATTCAGGCCAGCTTGTGGGAAAACAAAGCCTAGTACAGCAATGGAGCGCAGCTCCAGAGCCCCCCACTTAACCAGAGCTCTGTTGGACGGGTGAATAGGTAATTTCCAAATGCCCGATATGGGAGTTGCTGAGGAGCCGTGCTGAAGGGCCCATCTGTTCTGTGCATGTTCAGCCACCATGAGCCCAACTGAGCTGGGTGGCAATTACTATCAAGGAGGTGAAAGTGTGTGTGAAGTGTCCAATTAGGCTTTGTATTTTGGAGGATGGCACCATCGTTGGAAGTTTAGAAGGAAGTACTAAAATGGGGTGCTGCTGATGCTCTCCACTGTCCCATTAATGGATAAAAAGCTAGAGTGGTTTAACAGCCCTAAACATATTGAGAAAATACACACAGATACAGCACACCCACTGTTTAAAGGCCTCCAGAAACAGGCCGGTTTTAACTCCAAAATCCCAAATAATACGCCACTCTTGTGAAGAGGCTAAACAGACAGCGTTTTATATTCTTAAAGGCTCTTAAAAGCGAGATCTAATCCAGATGGTACAAATGATGTGCCTGTGCGCAGCAAATGCACATCAGATAGATAATACCGTTTCCCGGCACCATGTCCAAAAGAGCCCCACTTATCTGTCAGACGATCCATTCTCTTGATCTGTCAGCGTGTGTCCCGCAAGGCAGACACATACGCACTCGCAGACGGGCACGAACGCGCCGTGCACACACCCATCCGGCAATCATCTCTCTAACTTACCCGCAGGGGTTACGTCAGAACTAACCCTGCTCATTACTTCAGAACAAGCGTCGTTAGCAGAAGCCCTCGTGCGCATTCATCAGAGAGCCTCACCTCAGCTTGTTAAGCATATTAAATGTCCGGCAGCAAGGGCTCAATTAGTCCTCTCTGGGGTACGGTGGCAATCAGAGGGATTCCTGCGAAACCCTGCGCACAGATCTATGGTCCGTTTAACCAGACCGGGCAGAGGCTGGGTGAGAACGATGGATTGTGGGGGTCAGTGACGGGAAGTTCTCTGCACTGTGCTTCTTCATGTTGATGAGCTGCCCTGCAGAAAGCACATCTGTCTCTCCAGCAGTAATGCACCGACTCTGGGCCAAAGAGGAAAGCGATATCATCCTTCTGTCCAGCCAAGGAGCTCATTTGCCATGGTCTCTCTAATTCACATTGTCACTCTTTTAGCTCAGAGTCAATTCGGGCTGCAGTATAACAGGTTTTCAAACACCTTTTTAAGGTCAAGGTTAAAGCACAAATGAGACGATCCTCAGGCAGCATAAAATACATTCTTTTTATGTTTTTTTTGTCTTCATATTTTCTACAGACCCACTAGAGCCCCCGTAGCATCCATATATCAACATTTTTATTTACATGTGTGACCCTGGACCACAAAACCAATCATAATGCAATAATTTTGACCCATGCAATGTATTTTTGGCTCTTGTTACAAACGTACCTGTGCAACTTAAGACTGGTTTTGTGGTCCAGGGTCACATATCAGCAAATTAAATTTTTGCAATTTAGGGTCAGTAACTTAAAAACGTAAGAAATTAATGCACTGCAAGCTGCTTTGGATTGCAAACATTTTAAGTTAGTTTGCTGAAAATTATAACTATGTCGATAAAATGATAACTTTGTCGATTTTAACCAGCTTTTTATTGTTATAATATCTTGTTACCTTTTTTTTGTTGTTTTTATATGACATCATGCTTGCTGGCCACAAGACTACTGGCGCTGACGTCAGCTAAAGTCTTTTAACTGCTAGATGCAGCACTTTGCTTTTGCTGATAAATAAACAAGGACGTCTGATGTTGTTCTTTATTACATCAGGAGCTCTATTCAGACAGTAATTGTTCCTCATGTAGACGTCTGTAAAATAAATTTACATTGCACCTCAGTGATAAAACTTATGGATTTGGATGGCGATTTATTCACAATGGAGAAGTGAGTTCTGTGATCCAACAAACCCGTAAATGCGCTGGAATAATATGCTTGGAATAATAAGAATAAATCCTCCTGATTATTTAGATCTGTTAGTAAATAGGAAAACAGACATGCTATATTTGAAATGGTTTTCTGTCTTGCATTTTATCTCTCAAAATGATGGATGTCATGCAGAGATTACCAGAAATAAGTTAATGCAATTAATGTAATTGCTTACTTGTTTCTGACATAATAGTGATCTGTTTCAAATTTTTAGGTGCTTTTCTTATATACTTTTTACTTATATACTATATATAATTTATATACTTTTTAATGTCAAACGCTTGTCTTGTCTTACTCTGCCTGGACAGTTTTTTTCCGCTTCATGACAGTTATGTCGAAAAACTCCCATCTCATGTTCTCCCTCAACCCCAAAATTGCCCTATATCGCTGTTTTACCTTTTTTGTTAAGGGTGTTTGATCTTCTTTGCATGTTCACTTTGCAAAGACTGGGTCGGTACTTCTGCAGCGATGTAGGATGATTGTGAAATGATTTTTGAAGTTGAGGGAGAAAATACAATTGGAGTTTTTCAACATACCCTAACTGTCTTGAGTCAGAATACACAGAGTTCAAGGAGAGCAAGGCAAGATGAGCATTTGAGAATAAAAAGTATTTCAATTGTATTTTTTTAATAAAAAAAAAAAAAATAGATCGTTTAGCTAGATAAGACCCTTCTTCCTTGGCTGGGATCGTTTACAACCGCATTTGGGATAGTTTGAAGCTGCATTTAAACAGCATTGTGGAAGTTCAAAATCGGGCACCATACCAGTACATTATATGGAGAAAAATGCTGAAACGTTTTCCTCAAAAAACAAATTCTTTACGACTGAAGAAAGAAAGACATGAACATCTTGGATGACAAGGGGGTGAGTACATTATATGTGAATCTGTTTTGGAAGTGGACTTCTCCTTTAAGATCCGAATCAGGCTAAGGTACCTCAAAATGCAACTACAACATCTAGACTTTCAGACATTTTCTTATTTCAAAACAAAGCATATGCAAGAAGGCGGTCCATCATCAAACAGGACTCCCCAATGGAGGTGGAAGGTTAAAACAATTATATTTTCTTATCCGTTGTTTTCCAGAGCTTGCTCGTAGCCTGAGGTTCAATGGCGGCCTTGCCAAGCATATGCTGGCTGGAGGGGAGAGTTGGAGCTGAAATAAACTCACAGCGCAGCAACGGACATCAGCGCTGCTCCTGATTAGTGAGCATAGAAACCTGGCAAAGGTAAACACACCGCAGGCGCTGTTTGATTTAAATCCAAGCACTTGGACCCACAATCCAATTATTTAAGTGACAGTTCTCTCAAGAATGAATAAATCTGTGTTTTTATTAAAAACTGAAAAACATTTTAGCAAAAGGCTTAGCAAAAAGCAACGTTTCAAAGATTATAAAGGCAGCCTAACTATTTATCTACACCAGCAAAGTGATTCAAATTGGAACCCTACTAGTTTCTCTCTCCGTCCCACTTCTGTCAGTGAAAGTGTGATGAACTCATTTAAGAGCAGCATGGGCTCTATGACGGAACATACTGCAAATGAAAGCTAATCAGATCAATGTTTAACTACAAATCAGCATAGGAACTTCAGAAGCAGGAAATGAACAGATCTGAGGATTCATATAAGCGCAGATGATTGGGTGATTATTCTACTGCGAGATGGCCATTGCTGATACAGACTCATAAAGCATATTAGGAATGAGATCATAAATCATCACTATCCTCTTTTTAACTGATTAAGTTACATTTATGACTAATTGATGCATAAACGGTCCCAAAAGCTTTTACTGCACTTATAAATGGATAATTCACTCAAAAATTAATAATTTGTCAACATTTATTCACTCTCATGTCGTAGCAAATGGGGACGATTTTCCATGAATAATGCCTTACATCTTCTGTTTCTCACATAAATCTATAATATGACTTTAAAAGACTTGAAAAAAATGATACTTGAGTCATATGGACCACTTTCATTGTGCTTCTTAATCATTTTTAGACACTGATGATCTATGATCACTGTACTGAAATAAAATATAAGCATTCTGCATTCACTGAAAAAAAGATTTGGTATGACTTACAAACAAGAAAATAATAACATTATCATCTCTTAGGTGAATCATTCCTTTAAATTTCACAGTACAGCAAGGTTGTACAACACTTCAAATGCAGTGTCTATCTATGGAATGAAGTGAGATTGCCTGTGAAGCCTGATCATAACACATGATGAGTCAGATCTGGTATGTTAATATCCTGTGCTTTATGACGGAGAAGAGACTTTATGATCTCCGCTGTGACATTAAACGGAGGAGGGCAGTTTCTCTGCTCCCTCTCACTCATCAGCGGGCTGTTATTTCAGGGAACATGATTGATTGTATAATCATATATGATTTAAGGCAGCAATCAGCTCAGTTTTCTCCATTATCTGCTCTTTTTTCCAGCTGTATTCTCAGTTCACTGAGATTAGATAAACAATAAATCCAGTACTTCATTCCTAAAAATTAGTTGGATGAAATATTTCTTACACTCTAAAATGATGTTCATGTCTTTCTTTATTCAGTCGAAAAGAACTTAAGGTCTTTGAGGAAAACATTCCAGGATTTTCCCCCCATATAGTGGACTTTGATGAGGATCAGTGGTTGAAGATCCAAACTGGAGTTTCAGTACAGCTTCAAAGGGCTCTACACGATCCCAGGCAAGGAATAAGGGTCTTGTCCAGTAAAACAATTGGTTAAAAAAAAACATTACGTAGTCACCAACCCCATGTTGACAAAGTGAAAGTGCAAAAAAAAAAAAAAAAAAATAGTCAAATGCCCTTTACAAATAAAGCTAAAAAAAAAAAAAATGTGGACAATTTTGGAGTTGCTAGTCCAAGACAACCATTTGTGGTTAACCCCTTTAAACCGGCTGTGTATCGGCACTGACACATCAAAGCAAGCTGTTTTCATGTTACCATAACTCTTCAACCATTTGCACCATCAAAATAATTCAAATTGTTTCTGACAGTAGACAATATGACAATACAAAACAAACAAAAACAGGAGTAAACAGCACAAAAGGTGATTGGGATGATTTTTGATGAGACTTGGGAACAGGCTGAGTGAGACTTTTTCACATGTGATGTGTGCATCTCTATTATGTGTCTGTGCATGTAAAAGTTTGTGCGTATGTATGTGCATGCATGTGTATATGTGTGCGTGCATGAACAAAAAAGTCTCTTGAATGAAAACCGTGCAACCCAGTGTCACAAAAACACTTGCATATATGTAATATAGTTAAATTTTCAAGTATGAAGTGTTGGATTATTTCGATCATGGTTTCTTTCTTTTTTTTTCTAAATAAAAAAAAAAATATATATATTCCTGCTTTTTTATTTTTGTCTATTTAAATTCTGTTTACAAACTCACCACACAACACTAATAGTCAATAACTGTACTTTTTTGAAAGCCATTTGTTTTCTGAAAAAAATGACACCTTGCACTTGAAAATTGCACATTCTGTTAGAATTTTACAGTCAAATAAACAAAATATGTGAAAAATACCTATATTACCCTTAAAGGGTTAGAAAGGTCCCCCCGCCCTTTTTTTTTTAAAATTACCTATCGTTTCGCTAGATAAGACCCTTATTCCTCAGCTGGGATCATGTAGAGCCTTTTATAATGCCCTATGAAATCCATTTAAATTTTTTTTTTCTCAAATTCATTTTTTTTTTTTTTACAATCAAATGATTACTTTTTAAAAAATAAGGTTTTAATAATTTTGTAATTATTAAATAATTCCTGCCACAATGTCTTCAAGTTAAATTTTGACGGGTTACTGTGAACACCTTTAAGTTTCTGTTTGTATATGATATGACAGTTTTTCTCACAAGTCTAGTTTAGTTTTTAGTTGGGTTCTTCTGTGAGTCTAGAAATGTCCTGTTCACACAGCAGCTTACAGCAGCATCTCAAATACTGTTTGCATGAACGTGCAGCGGGAGTCAAACCCGTATTCCTTACCGATAATCATAGCAACAGTGAATAAAATTTATATCAAAGATGGTGACGTCCATAAAACTGAGCATTTTATCACTTTCTGACACAACAAGAGTCCAATCAAGCTGCGAGCTCATCAATCAAATCTTCATTAACCGACAGCAGCTTTTATATTTGGGTGGAGAGTAGTGCATTTGAGTTGTGTGCAAAACGCAACTCTGACGGCAGTGGCTTAGATGAAGACTGAATATAAATCTTTGAGATGACACACAGCTCATTTCTCCATCACTGTAGGTTACTAAAACCACATATGAAAATGCACAACACATGGTAGACACGCATTTGTGCAGCAGAGTGGCTCTCTCGCACTGAATGACGTGATACAACTAGATGTCCAGTCCCGTTCCGTTCACACAGCGAGTGTTTTCTGAGAATGCGGTTGCGAGTCCTGAAAATTTACGGGTGTGAGTTTGGTTACAGAATATGGTTTTCACGCCTGTAAATAACTGTAATGTGTGTGAACATAACCGTACTAAGGAGTCAAATACAGGGCTGACAACCGTATTCTGCTGCTGTGTGAATGTGGCCAGTATGAAGTAAACTAAACCACGTCTGCGCCATTCATTAACGCAGAGACACGTAGAACATGCAGGATTCATATTTACATCATTATTTTGTGGCGTAATATTTACAAATACTAGTGCATATCTCAATTTGATTTAAGTGTAATGACCTACTTTTGATTAATTCCTCCAAACTCTGACAAATTCCGTGACATTCAGCATTACACAGTAAATTCCGTTTTTATTACTGGATTCCGCGATTCCATCCACGTTTTCCGCATCACAGAAATCATACAGCCCTACCTTTAAAGATGCATTGAAACTTTAATTTGGACCTTCAACCTGAAGTTGGCTCCCATTAAAGTTCACTATATGGAGAAAACTCCTGGAATGTTTTTGTCAAAAACCTTGATTTTTTTTCAACTCATGAACATCTTGGATGACATGGGGGTGAGTAAATTATAAGGACATTTTAATTCAGGAGTGAACTAATCCTTTAAGGCCGGGCATACTGTGTGACTTTCGTTCAATTTTGAGCCGAATTCTGACTCGTGCAACTCTTTTTTTTTTTTTTTTTTTTTGGGTCGGGCCAAATTTCAGCTTTGTCGTGCATCGTTTGTCGTGCAGTGTACAGGGGGCCAAGACAAGCGATTAGCCTCTCGCGACAGGCAATCGGACGGTCGGTTGATTTTCTGACATGCTCTCATGAGGATATCGCACAGTTGAAGCAGAGCTACGAACCAGCTTCCCTAAACTCGCTCACTGCGCCTGCGCAAAAATAGAACTTCAACCATTTAATCTTTAATGCAGCAAAAAAGAAAACGAAAAGAGGGAGATAATAAAAGAGGGAGACTTTTAATAAAATAATGCTATTAGCACGGGAAATGTGAACAATTGTAAATCATCTTGCAATTAATGATAAAGACAAACACGTCACAAAATTATAAATATTTCAGTTTTAAGCCATAAAGGCGAGCCAGTGGACGATGACACACAAACAATTTGCGAACTGCATGAGCGTTATGCCCGTAAAGAAGTTTTAAACTCAATTTAAATTTAGCTACAGAAACTGAAAGTAAAAACTGACCGAGCTTTCAGCATCTGACGCTGCATTAACAGCACATATTCTCTCAGAGGAGATGAGAGACATTTAGGTAAACTGGGTATAGCCTTAATTTATTTTCTAAAAAAAAAAACTCTTATGGCTGATATACGTAGTGAAAAAACAACAACAACAGAATTTATATTTATTTTCCAAACAAGTGGTTTTTGGAATTTCCTTGTCTGTAATAAAGGTCTTATTTTCAATGATGACTGATTATTACAGTGTTCCACATAGGCTACTTTAGACAGTTGAGAATTTTAATTATAGGCCTGTATTGTGTAATATATATAATAAATCATTTTCAATGAGAAGTAAGTTAATTTAATCTTTTATTTACCGCGCGTCAGTTGTGCGCTCGCAACTGAATTGTGGTAGACCTAAATTTAATAATAAAAGTACAAATTAATAATAATAACAACAACAACAACAACAATAATAGCAATGTTAATGGTAATAATTTAATAATTGGAAATTCCAAATCCTCTTGATATCACTGATAGCTGATGCTTTTATTTATTTTAGTTTTTTTAAGATATCTCTAGCTATCATCCATATATACGCTGCCTATTTCACACGTATAGTGTGAGCACATGAATCGTGCTCGACAATCGGATGGCATATTGTGAGCACGTAAATCGTGAGCTTTGGCTTTACATCGCATGCGATCTGCTCGTACAGTGCGAGTTGGTACCTTCATAAAATCACACGGAAATGTGTATGCCCGGCTTAACATTTCATGCTATGTCAAAGTTAACATTACATAATTTAATAATTTATCCAGCTATGAACTGTTAAATACAGTCACCAAAATTTAATTAAATTTGATTAAACACCAAGGAACCCAAAAACTATCTATCTGAAACTGTTACTCAGTCAACATAGGCCGAGGCACGATGAGGTCAAGGGGCAAGTTGTGTGTATGTGGTGGTGTCATCGCCTGCAGATATCTGCCACACCATAATGAGTCGACATGGCCCTCCACTCCTCTACATCAACTGTAATTGTGTTGAATGCCCTGCATAGCTCCGTCATTACCTGACAGACGGCTCATAATTTACAGCCCATTTAGTTTGGCGCTACCCGCCGCTGCGTTTGCTGCAGAGAGGGAACAGATCTAGGTCGGACGAGGATGCTGATGCTCCAAGAAGCAAGACGCACAGTTTACAGATGTCATTAACACTTATAACCCTGCATGGTGCGAATGCCTGATTCCTGATTAGTCAGCCTGTATACGCATTAGCAAACACAGCACAAGACACTGTTCGGAATAACAAAGCCCTGTTTGCTGTCAGTGGGCCTGCCCTAGACCAATAACACACATATTTATTTATCAATATTACAGCGAGAACCTTGTCTGAGTCAATGCAGATGACAAGTGGAAATGTGGGAGAGTTTGTGAAATGTTCACAAGGTCAAATAGTATTTTTCATTGAAGAGGCAACCAGGGAACTGAATCAGAGCATATTCTGGGTTCTGATATTCATGGGCCTCTTTAAGCGAGAGCAAACAGCTTTCATTCACATGTGCACTTTCAATCCCACTGAATGTCATTTTCTCTTTTTATACAAATCTGTTCAAACAAGGTTGATTCAAAATCATACAGCACGAACAGTGCAGCTCCATTCAAGAACAAATGACTCATGTCAGCTGGACCTTTAATGAATCACTTTGAAAGAATTACAAACTCACAAGTTACAATTTGATGGATGCTTTAATTAATGAACTTGGTTACTTAATAGACATCAAGTTTCAGTGACAGATTATTTAATAAAATACAATATTTTTATAAAGTAACTTCACATCATTGGCTAAGGTTTCTGGGCAGCACTTGTTTCAGTTTAGCCTAGTGGGTTATTTTATTGTGTTATTTTTTATTATTTTTACACAGGTGCTGGGTAGTATTTGTTTAACTAAGCTGCTGTGTCAATTTTATTGACAATACAAATGGCAAACTCTTTCACACATCTACCCTGGGTAAATGTAGCCCAGTGTTGGGTAGTCTGTGCCAAACCAGTTAATACTGGATAAATTTGTCAAAGGTCATTTTGTGTTTTGTTATGAGAGAAAACTTCCTGAGGGGAATATTCCTGAATGAAATTAAGGCTTGCATTACATTGTTTTCCTATCAAAATATTACTGTAGAAACAGGAAAACATTTGTAGACACATTATACCATTTTGTTTACATATACATTAATATGCATATTACTAGCATACTGGCTGTTTATTTGTACTTATAAAGCACATATTAATTCCTTATTTCTGCATCACCATATTTTAGATCCCTTTATACTACACCCCACCCCTAAACTACCTTCCTTCCTAATAATATGCATACAATATGCAGAGTTTATTAAAGCAAAAGTCATAGTTAATAGTTAGTTGATAGTAAGAATTTCTCCCCAAACTAAAGGGTGACCAAATATCATAATGTATATACAGCAAAGATCTTAGAGTCCATTATTATTTAAAATTAACTAAGCTTTAATATCAGGTTGTTTGGCCAAGCATTATGTAATAAATGCATATATACATACAAAATTAAAACTCAACAAAAGGGTTAAATGGTTTATAAAATCCAAATAACCTCTTTTTTAACCAGTATTAATTTCATGAACAAAAACTGACAAAAAATGTTTGTTGGTGAGACTTTTTTGCTATGACTAAAATGAGACTATGATGACATGAAAATAAGGTCAATAAACAATAACTGTGGCTATATCAACATGCAATATCATTGTCAATATAAGATAAAACTAAAATGTATTTTTAAAAATTTGAACTACGTCAAAATCTCTTTTTATTTTCATCGGAAAAAAGGAGACAAAATATTATTGCGGACTGCTGTTTGTGCCTCTACATCGCAAGCTTTCATGTGTGTGGTTGCCAGATACCAAGAGTTCAAATCTCCAAATCAGAGCTTCTCTGTTGATGAATTTTTTGCCCAATATTTTGCTTAATTTTTGCAATGTGGCAACCATGCACATGTGCTCGCTCTTTGTTTTTTGAAGTGCTTGGCACTTCTGCAATGATGATCTAAACAAAAGAGACTAACAAGTAAGCTGGAGTTTGGTTTGGCTTTAACGTCCTGGGGTCAGCTAAGGCGCCAGCGGGAGCACTCGCATATTTTCCAGATGACGGCAAAAAGAACTTGAATTGCTCCCTCAGTTTTAATCAGACACATAAAAGTAATACATCACCTGAATCTGTAGAAAGTTTACTTTTATTTGTGTACGCTCAACATATCAATAAATGTTTGTGGTTTTTGTAAATAAAGAAAATATCGAAATTGTCTTTCAGCCGGTCGGTGTTCTGTCATGAGATCTTGACTATATAGTTTGCATTTGTGGTGGCTGAATGAATGCACTTACTCAATCATTGTTGTTTTAATGCAGAAATATTGCAATTTAGAATTACTGAATCTACTATTAGGAATTATTGGTCACACTTTATTTTAACATGTTAATAATAGGCATGCTAATAAGCAACTAGTTATAAGTGAGAACTGTTCCCTATACTAAAGCGTTACCAAATTATTTTTAGTTTGTTTTTACCAGTTTTCATAATGTAGACAGAGAGATGCATATCTAAATCTTTGATATTAATTCATATATTAAATAGTAGTGATTGACCGATATTGATTTTTTTTTATAACCGATACAGAATATTTGCATGTTTATGTGCCCGATAAACAATATGCAGAACCGATATTTATTTACTGTTATAAAGTAAATAAATGTAAATAAGAAGTAAATAAGTCCATACTTCACTTTGACTTCTCCTCCTTAATCTTCATATTACAACAATAAAAACTTTTTATTTACAAAATGCATCAGCTGCAACACTAAGCAAAACAAATGCAGAATGTCAAATGTTTTCAAATGGAGAAAAGAAATAAAGGACAGGAGTCACATCAACTTCATTTAAAACTACAGTTTTAGTAGGTTTATAAGCTGTTTAATATAAAGAGTGAAGAATAGCTCACTGGATAATGTTAATTCACTGAATAATATTCTCTGAAATATTGGATTATAACAAACAAAACATCGTATTTTATTGCATTTCTAAACTGGTATGTTATATCAGAATCACTAATATTTTGTCGTTCTAGATTCTGACAAAGTGCTGTTTACACAGAACTACTCAAACTGCGATCGCTTGCAGAGATAATAAATAATTTCCATAGAGTTCAGGGCTCAACGCTAAGGATTTTTTCTACTTGCCCAGTCGGGCCAGTGGTTCAAATTTTTACTTGCCCCTTCAAAATTTTCACTGGCTCTGCCACAAAAAACGAAAATATTTGCTGTTATCATTGTTTTTGACTCATGTTATCTTTTTATTTTAATAAATAAGCTTATATGACATCAAAATTTTACATACCAATGAAATTATACAATTCTCGATTACACCTTCGATATCACAGCAAAACCTGCTAGCCTAACAAATATAAAGTTCAAACATTATTTGTTTGTTCAAAAATTATTTATTACAAATAAAACGATGCTTTAGGGAAAAACAGCAGACGGACTGAATGAGCGCAAATTTAGTCTCTGCCAGCAGGTGTCGCTTATGGAAAAATTATACAGCGTTTCCCTGGTTACCGCTGTAAACAAAGCAGCGCTGTGCTTATTAACGCAAATCTAAATGCATTATACAGAGGCAAATGAAAAGAAAACGCCATGTAAACACTTCTTAATACATCAGTTCCCCACAGAGAAGCATTAATATAAACCCTGTTTCAATATTTAGGATAATATTTCCAATATTTTGCGCAATGTGAACCGTGATCTTGCTCTACCTGCTACAGTACTTTTTCCTCTTTGCTTTCATCTTCAGTGTCTCTGGCCTCTGTTTACGGATGTTTAAAGAGTTTGTAATATTTCCACACACATGACATTTTGAAAAATTTATTGCATGCGGTTCGTGTGCAAGCCCGGAACAGAGATCAGTTGAAATATGTCCGGTTGATCGGTGCATCTGTACACCACTGTATAAATACAGATTAATCATTGTTAAGGCTATAAAGTTACTCGTCAAAACGGGTATTTTGACATACTTCTGTTGGCTCTGTCCGTCAGAGACGCGTCTCTGTGTGATCACTTGAAATTTTAATTGAACAAGGCACGTGCTACTGATAAACTTCCATGCAGACGCATCAGTGGCCCGATCAGGCCAGTGACAGATTCGTCAACTGTCCCGAGTGTCTTTCACGCTGGCCCCGGGCCATCGGGCACTCCTTATTGTTGAGCCCTGGAGTTGTATATTTTTAGATGTGTATTAGCAAAATAATGGTCATATAGTAAATGTTAGGGTGCTTTAAACAAGTGAATCTGCGTTTATCGGTGAATCCGATAATACCAAAACGATAACCGATTATAGCAAAATGCTTAAATATCGGGAAAAATATCGGTAAATCGTTATATCGGTAACAGCCTATAATAAATAAGTACAAATGAAAGAAAAGTACATTTAACAGACTAAGACTAACATTAAATTTAAAAATTACAAATTTAAAACAACAAATGTAAAAGAATTAAAACATTTTAACCCAGTATTTTTATAATCTAATCAAAATGGACATAACTGAAATATTCCCTGATGAACTGAATTGAGAGCTAGTAATTAGAAATCGAATGAGGAAATGGGGAAACCTGTAGTAATTCTCAGCTTTTCTAAAAACAGTATCATGATTTTGCCAATTTCAGTACCTGATTGAGAAAACGAAGTGCCGCTGTTCAGCACAGAAGGTGGTGTGAAGCGTACAAGTTACGCACATTATAAATACTGTGACATTAAGCCTGTTACTATAATTAGTTTATAACATTAAACTAGATGGGATGTTCAAAAAGGGGCAAGTCATCTGCACCCTTTGTATGGGAGAACTAAAATATCATCCAAAACCAGTATGAAATATATTTAGTCATTTACAAGATGACAATCAGACAACAGCGGGGAAAAAAAATCATTGTTGGGGTACATGGGGGAAGTTGTATTTAATTAAGTGTGTGCAGATTTGTGTGCATAAATTTGTTTTCTTTCCTTAAAAATAAACTGTAAACATTGCATTAATTATCTTTTATTTTACCAGTCATAGACTTTTTATTATTTGTTGCCTAAAACATCAATTCTGTAGACCAAATCCAACAGTGGCTTGTATCGTACTGAAGACAAAATTTTGGTATCGATCCAACCCTATCATCAACTCATCTCAACAATCGAAAACATTTACTTAGACTCAATCACCAGCATCCCAGACTTGCTCGTTTGACTCGTCTTGGGGAAGTTATTGCAAAACAAATCCTTTGTAATGGCGGGAGTTTGTTCAATAAAGCTGATTTACGCCTGGCCTGTTAATTTATCTCCTCTCATTAACCCGGGCTGCTGGCTGCACTTCCTGCACTAATCAGCTGCTACTCCCACAGGCTGTGTCCACACAATCCCCAACATCCAGCACTGCAGAGCCCCACTCAGATGGGCCCTCACAATGCACCATCCACAGTCTGCTTGTATTCCTCACACTCCAATTAACCAGATGAAATATTCCACAATTACAGCTGCACAGCTACCAAAACAATGAAGATTATATCATAAACTCAGTAAATTGCTCCATTGTTCTATTACAGAGTAGCGAAAGTCTATATTTCTCAGTGCAGGTATAATTCAACACATTGCCCCATATAAATGTAATTGTATGAACGTGCATAAGCAGATGAGTGTGTGTTTATGTAGTTGTGAAGTTCAGCCTGCAACTCTCTGGTCTCATGTCTTGTAGACTATGAGGGTAATTAGGCAGGTAATGTGCTTGATTACAGGTCTGTTTCAGTGTGACCTCTCTCACATGACCCCTACACTTCCAAACAAATTTCAATACCTCCAGCAACATTAGTCTTGCATAGCCAGACTAATAAGGCACAGTCCACATTCTGGCCACGCACCTCGCATTTAAACACAGACCGACCACATTTCATTGCAGCCGTACATGGGCAGGTTTAAAGAAAGTGACAACAGAACATAAAATAAAATAAAGTTATATACAAGTTATATAATATATAGTTATATTTAAGTTATATTTGTTATATAAAGTTATATTTGTTTCAATTTAGCTTGTTGGGTCATTTTATTAGGTTATTTTTATTTATTTATTTTTTACCCAGGAGCAGGGTAGTGTTTAACTAAGCTGCTGTGTTAAATTTACTGCTAATCTAAACTAAACTAAACTAAAATAAACTAAAATAAAATAAAAATGATTTCTTTTAATTAATAAAATAAATAAAAATAAATAAAATACATATAATTCAATACACACACACACACACACACACACGTAAAAATAAGAACAAATGAATCACCTTACCCAGGTGCTGGGTAGTGTTTAAGCTGCGAGGTTAAATTTACTGATAAAATAAAAAAAATAAAATAAAATAAAATAAAATAAAAGTTATATTTGTTTCAGTTCAGCTTGTTGGGTCATTTTATTGGGTTATTTTTATTCTTTTTACCCAGGAGCTGGGTAGTGTTTAACTGAGCTGCTGTGCTAAATTTACTGAAAAAATAAAATAAAACAAAATAAAATAAAATAAAATAAAATGCTGGGCTATTTTCTGCACACTTGTTTGGTCATTTTCAGAAAAAAACAAAACAAACAGAAAAATATATAAATATGAAAATACATTAACAAATAAACAATATAAAAATGAAAAACAAAATAAAAATAAAAGCCTATGAACCTAAATAAGCAAGTTAATACATTCATTTCTGCTCATGGATATCTACTGAAACAAAAGTCCTTTATTTGAAAACAGCTTTCAAATATTTAATAAGGCTAACCTTCAAAATTTGGACACAGCCAGTGATCAGTTCATTCTCAAAAGCACTGATATTGCATTTTGTTAAAAAAAAAAAAAAATAGGGAAAGTTATCAAATCTGTGTGCTTTTACTCCCAAACAGATTAGATCACCAGATTGAGAAAGCGTTGAGTGAATTATGCGTCAGAAGGTCAGGGAATGGCCATATGATCATGTCATCTGAAGCTGAGACTGCATGAGCAATGACAGTGAAATCACTGTCATTTGAGATTTTAACCTAAAATTACAGTCACACGAGATCAAATGTCTCAGCCGTGTATGAAAGACTGTCTGGGAAAGTGTGAGAGAAACAAAAGAAGAAAGTAACGAATAAAAGACAGAGTTGTGAGGAGGACAGTCACGTCTGGATTGAGCTCAAAGTAAGGGCAAGTCCCTGGTGCCACAGCGCCAGGCCATGAAGGATTACTTCTGCTGGCGGCCCATAGAAATTGAGTCTTTTGATCTTACGTTTTAAATTAAAATTCTAATTTGGACAATAAAAATTTAATCACCATTTTCAGACTCTCAAAGAGAATAGCAATAAGCATTTCCATGCAGGAAGCGCATTAATGTTAAGCGGATATAGCTGGTCTTCCATGACACCCTTTTTTCTGCTGCTTGAGTGAGTTGCTGCCGTTGATTCAGCTCTGACCTTCTTCTCATCAAAGTCAAATGCTTTTATGCCACATGCATGCTCTCCATTTCCCTATGTGAACCAACAAACAAGCTCTGCTTCACCACTACTCTGAGGATGTAACATTTACTGCTACAAAAACAACTGAATCAGTATTCACGAACCAAGATTTAGTTATAAAATGGAAGACATTTAATGAGATCTATTTTGAGTAGTCCTAT
Organism: Cirrhinus mrigala; assembly: GCA_036247105.1. Taxonomy (NCBI): domain Eukaryota; kingdom Metazoa; phylum Chordata; class Actinopteri; order Cypriniformes; family Cyprinidae; genus Cirrhinus; species Cirrhinus mrigala. Next base: position 6,893,792 of record CM070020.1, on the reverse strand, counting down.
TATGTAGTAGGGGTCCTATTATGCTCTTTTACAAAGTCTTGATTTTGCTTTGGGAGTGTACTAGAACATGCTTTCATGCTTGGTGGTTCGAAAAATGCATTATTTTTAACATAATTTAAATTATTACAATACATTTCTCCCAGCCTGGCACATATGGCTCGATTAGTTCCGGGTTTAATGAAGGCCTGTCTTCCGAAAAACTAAATGTATTGTGAATGGTTAGCTGTCCCACTGCATTGCAATTGGCGAACAGCTTAGACGGTATTTCAGTACTGCCACGCCCCTTGTCAAAGAAGCGAGTTCAGTCTACAACTGTTAGCACAAGCTAGATTCAAGTGTTTCTTACATTTTAAATATGGATATTTTTCTTACAAAAACGCATCAATTCACTACAGGAAGCCTTTATTAACCCCCCGGAGCTGTGTGAGGCACTTTTTATTATGGATGGATGCATATTATTGGACTTGTTTTGGACTGATGAAACCGTCTGAAAGAAGGAAGTCATATACACCTAGGATGCATAAAGGGTGAGTAAATAATACGCTACAGTAGTGTTGGGTCCTATCGTCAGCCCGTGAGATTGTAAATATATGATATTATCGTGCTAATGTATTTAATTATTTACATACTTAGTTTCATTGACCGAAACCGGCTCCAGCATGAGGCTAAAAGCAACCTAACATTATCAAAGAACATCATCACTGATTAGCCTAGCCTATTCTAGTGCAAGTTTATGCCTTTTAAAAAACACTCGTGTTATAAGTGAAGCTATCTACACTGTATGATGAAAAAATCTCTTACCACACACTGCACACGTCTGCAGTGTGGCAACCGGGGTAGATCGCGGCTTCGGCATGTGTTTCGACCGCCTGTACTGCACACGTCTGCGGCGCGTTACAGCTCTGAAGCGGCAACTCTAGTCAATGCTTGTGTTTATACCCACCGCGCTGCGGCTCGTTGAAGCGGTTCTCCGTGCTGCATCGCTAAAGTCAGGCTAATCCCCCACTTCGTCCCTACCCTCCCTCCAACAATTCAAATTTCCGTGGGCGGAATTTAATTTAATGATATTCCAATGGACCACATTGTGACATCATTGCATGTGGAAAACAAACGCTGTAGTCCAAAGAAGCCGTTCGTTGTAGTTCTTGAAAAGGGATTTTTTAAAAACGAAATATCTCCTTTTGGAGTGGACTTTGAGATTTGTGACTTTGTAGATCTTTTTTATGCCCAAAGATACATACCACACACTGACTAAAGTTCAAAAAGTGAAAAGCGTAATAGCACCCCTTTAAGTAACATTAAATAACTTTCAGTGATTACAGTGCACATTAAGCCTAACGCATCATTAGTAGAAGTTAACCTGAAACGGAATTCGAAGACCATTGTACCCATGTAGTGTGACACACTTGACACGTAATTGAGAGTGAAAAAATGTAGGGCAAAATTAGATTTTACCCATTTTATAGATTGAGAAGAGTGCTTTTAATATTTGAATGCATGTTTGCAGTCAATTATGGATAAAAAATTTTGTCCATGTACTATCTGGTAGAAAATCTGGACGGTCCCAGAATGCAGAGGCTGAAGTTAACCCACAACAGCATCTTTACAAATGTCAATGTTTCTTTTATTTGTTTGTTTTTCCAAAATTAAACAATTATTTTGCATTATGGCTATAACCTTCATTACATGAACCATCATTAACTCCATTATCTACTTTTACAATTTTAAAAAGGCTGCATTAAGAACAACAGCTAAATAAGAGTACAAGAATATCTAAATATGAAGAGTTTATTTGCAAAAAACTGATAAATGCCATTTTCAAAAAAAAGTGCTGTGCATTATTCTCCACATATAGTGTGATCTGAACCCTTAACACATTTTGTCAAAAAAGCCGGTATTGTCCACTTTCAAGGTATCACGATTTCACCTTTTACTGCAGAAGCCGACAAGCGCCCTTGTTGTTTGTAAGCAGAAGCCAATATGTCAATTTTAACGAATCAGCGCACTGTATTCAGGTCAGGTGACAAGGCTGCCAGTCACTTTGAAAAGACCCGCCAGATGAGAGGAGTTTCGTCAAAGCTGATTAAAAGTGATCGAGCATGGATAATTTTGACAAACTCAATGAACCCATGATATCTTCTTCAGGGCATAGAAGGAAAATAAAAGCTGAAACTTTTTCACAGAACCTGTATAGATATTCATATACACTACCATTTAAAAGTTTAGGATCGGTACGATTTTTCATAGTTTTAAGGTTAAGGCTGACCAAAATTATAGTACAAAACTGTTTGTGAAACAGTACTACAATTTAATATTACAAGTAAACTTAGTAAATAGTACATTTAGTATTACAATTTTACATAACTGTATTAAATATTTTAAAATTTCTTCTTGTAATAGAAAAGCTGAATTTTCAGCATTATTACTTCAGTCTTCAGCGTCACATGATCCTTCAAAAATCATTCTAATATTCTGATATGCTGAAAACAGCTGTGCTGCTTAATATTTTTTTTAACCTGTGATACATTTTTTCCTCTAGATTATTTGATGAATTAAAAAACAAAAAAAACAAATGGACCAGCATTAATTTGAAATAGATTTACTCTGATGTCATTCCTGATCAGTTTAATGAGTACTTGCTGAATCAAAGCATTATTTTATTTATTTTATTTTATTTATTTAAGGGAAGGGTTAAAGGGAAAGTTCACAAGAAATTAAAATTCTGTCACCCCCATGATGTTCCAAACCCGTCAGACCTTTGTTCATCTTCGAACACAAATTCAAATATTTTTTATGAATCTGATAGCTTTCTGACCCTGCATAGACAGCAACGCAACTACCACGTTCAAGGCCTAAAAAGGTAGTAAGGACATGGTTAAACTTGACCATGTGGCATCAGTGGTACAACCTTAATGTTACAAAGCTACAAGAATACTTTCTGTGCACAAATAAAACAAAAAGAAGGACATTGCATAACTAAATTATCCTCATAAGTAAAGTCATCCTCTCTTCAGACATGTTTACAAAGACTGTTTGCGAAGATGCATTCCTCTGTGGGACTCTTCGACAGAAGAGAAGAAATTGTTGAATAAAGTTGTTTTTTTAGTTTTCTTTGTATTCTGGTAGCTTCATAACATTACGGTTGAACCACTGATCTCACATGGACAATTTTAATGTCCTTACTACCTTTTTGGGCCTTGAATGTGTCAGCTGCATTGCTGTCTATGCAGGTTCAGAAAGCTCTCGGATTTCATCAAAAATATCTTCATTTGTGTTCCGAACATGAACCAAGGTCTTGCAGGTTTGAAACAACATGTGGGTAATTAATAGCAGAATTTTCATTTTTGGATGAACTTCCCCTTTAAGCATTATGTTTAAAAAAAAATGACTAGTTCATGAAATAATGATAATTTATGAAAGTTACTATTGACTTAAAAAACAAAATAGGCCATACTAGCAAAAAAAACCCTCTTTATCTTTAGGGGATGGTTCAGTGAACAGGAGGTTGGAGAACACAGCACAGCACATTTGACTTCCTCAGAGACCTCCAGGATTGGCTGAGAGCTGCCTAATGTTTTGGAATGATTTGGAATGACAAGCGGAGTGTAAACAGCTGGTGGGGGTGCTGGGGTGATGACATCGAGAAACTGAGTGCCCTTGGACACCAGGAACAGCTGTAAGACACTACACACCCTCCAAACAAAATTATGCCATCCACTCTCGCCTTCTCTCTCCATCCACTGTGCCTAAAAGACACATGTCAGGGTGGAGGAAGAGACTACTTACAAAAGTAGATGAAAGTCTAACTATCATGCAAACTTTATGCTGTTATGCATCCAAATCCTCTATGGCTCACATTAATGAACTGGCTCCAGACACATGCTAAGCGTTCATGAGGACAGCTTCTGAGGACGAGACTGCTCCCCTCTTCATCCTGGAGCTAAGACTGTCCTCAACTCTCCGTAATGAGTTTGGTCCCATTCCAGGGCCCAGCACGAGCTTTACTGTATAATGTGTCTTCAATGGTCCGCTGGTGACAAGCTCACTAATTCACTCCACATGATTGCAGTACTATTCCCATTAAATGTTCAGGAAGAACTGCTGATGAGACAGTTAGATGGAATGTCAGATGAAAAACAGAGGAGAATCCCCCAACGCCTGCCCTGCATAACTCAGTATGCCTTCTTTCTTCTTTATTCACCTCTTCTCTCTTTTATCACGAGTGCAATAATAAAATAACTGATTACTTTCTTCATAAACCCAGTTTTGACAGTTATCTCGATACAACTTAAAAGAGTTACAATACAAGTAGCAAATGAACAAGATGACATTTATCTGTGCACCTCCAAAACGTGGCTCTGATATAGTTTTCTATTGTATTCTATTTTGTCACATGGTTTTGACACATTATCTTTGCATGCCTGTTGCATCATATCAGTTTGGATTCTGTATTCAACTGTGCATTTCACACAGTTCTGCAATGGTAAGATTGTGGTATATTGCATTTGTCCCTACATGCAACACCTAGAGATAACATGCTTGACAAAAATAAACACCACTATAGTTTCCTTTAGATATAATTAGGGGTTTAAGCACGTAGCCTATCCTATTGTAACTTTTGAAATGGCCAAGGATCAGCAAACTCCACGTAAAACTGATCGGGAAGACCAAACCGCAAGTCATAGAGACTTGAAACTTGGAGGGATGGTAGTAGTCACCCCGTCTGCAACGGCACCAAGGCTCACCCCAGTCAGCCTGATGGGGACTCTTCAGCGATCAAAAGTATGAAATTTTGTTTATAGTTCCTAAACTGTCAGTCGCAGGCTCAAGTGTCTTATGTCGTTGGAATCCTTGGCTCAAAATTTTCAGGGTATTTTGCATTTTTCAGAAAACCTACTTCTGCGAACTAGTCCTAGGTCGATCGGAGCCAAACCAGTGCAGGAAGATTCTCTGGAGTGTGAATATGAATAATCATCCAAAAAAATTTGAACTTTCGACTCTCCGTTGCAAAGGGATGCCAAAACGTTCGAAAGGGGCAGGGCTGGCTTTACTAAAACGGCTATAACTTTTGAATGGAATGGGATATCTTCGCCAAACTCACAACGCATAAGAACTCAATCTGAGGTCACAGGACAAAAATCGTAGAGTTCGGCCACTTGGTGGTGCTATAAGAGGCAAAGACATAAAAACAGCCATAACTACACACCCGTTTGTCCTATCAGCATGAAAATTGTATATTGCGCCGTATTTCACACATATGCATGATATTCGTATCGCACGACAGACCTTCTCATTCCAAACAACTTTGCCTCTAGAACCACTGCTGTCATTCAAACTGTTTGTTAATTGATTGAGAAAATGTATAAAACCTACTTTTGTGAACTAGTCCTAGGTTTTTCGCTCAATCTGGGGAAAAAAAACACTGCAGTGCAATTCTCTAGACACTCTGTAGGTCAATAATTATCAAAAAAAATGTTGAAATTTACTCTTTGGGAATCTATAACGGGGTTGTTTAGAAAATGGGCTTGTCCAAAAATGGCCAAAACCCCATAAAGCCTAAACGAAAACTTTAACAAAATCTGGTGAGCACATGCCACAGGCATTTCTAGACAAGCAAGTACAGTCTTAGGGAGATCGGATCACATTGTAAATTATTTGGATTTGCCAAAAATGCTTTTTTAAAAATATCTGACTTAGGAGGTTACAAGTTTGCTAAATAATATGTAATCTCTTTTTACATAAGTGCTTAAATGCATTAATGCTCTTGAACCCCAGTAACCCCAGTTATACTTTTTTTCCCCCCTAGTGTGAAAGTGCAAAAAAAAAAAAAAAAAATATATATATATATATAGGGAAATAAATGACTACTTTTATGTAGTAAGAATGCATTAAACTGATCAAAATTGACAGTAAAGACATTTTACTTAAATATTTAAAGATTTAAATTTCAAATAAATGCTGAACATTGTTCAAAGAATCCTGAAAAATAAAAAAGTGCTATGATTCCATAAAATATTAAGCAGAACAATTGTTTTCAGCATTAATAACAATAAGAAATGTTTCTTGAGTAGCAAATCAGCACATCTGTGACCCTGGACCACAAAAAGTAGCATGGATATATTTGTAGCAATAGCCAACAATACATTGTATGGGTCAAATTTTTTTTTTTTTTTACCAAAACTCATTAGGATAAAGATCAAGTAATATCATATAATATCAAAGATAAAGTAAAGATCATGTTCTATGAAGATATATATCAAAACTTAATTTTAGATTAGTAATATGCATTGCTAAGAACATAATTTATTAACTTTAAAGGCAATTTTCTTAATATTTTGATTTTTTGCACCCTCAGATTCCAGATGTTCAAATAGTTGTATCTCAGCCAAATATTGTCCTATCCTAACAAACCATACATCAATGGAAAGCCTTTATTCAGTTTCCAGATCTCAAAAAATTGACCCTTATGACTGGTTTTGTGGACCAGAGTCACATTTGAATGTTTTCTGAAGGATCATGTGACACTGAAGTCCGAAGTAATGATAAAAAAAAAAAAAAAAAATCAGCTTTGCATCACAGAAATAAAACACATTTTAAAATATATACGGCAATAGAAAACACAGAAATAGAAATAGAAAATAGTTATAAATTGGCAAAAGAAATGGTTATAAATTGTAATAATATTTCACAATATTACTGTTTTTACTGTAGTTTTTCACTGTATTGCAGCCTTGGTGAGCAAAATGAACTTGATCTTACCAACTCCAAACTTTTGAACAGTATAGTACATACCACAACTACCATCTTAATCACAAATGTAGTAAAATAATGACTTTTATGAGGGGTTTAACAGTCATGAACAACACAAAACCACCACTAATGTAAGTTCTAATGATCTGAAGAAGAGATTTTTTTTTAACTCTTATTACTAGTTCAAATTTAGCCAATTAACTTACATTATGTCACAAAGCTTTAATAATGCAGTTTTCCTTTGAAAATCTGTTAAAATGACCATGGAGACAACTTATTGTCTCCACCTGACTAGGCCGCTTAATATTTCTGGCATTTGCAATATGCAATATTTAGGAGCATAATTAATTTCTTTTCTCCAACACAATTGGTTCATTAAAATGGGACATTGCCTCTTATCTTTTCCCCAAAGGTGTTCAATAATTTTCTATTCTACTGCTGGCCTATAAACAGGGTCTTCCTGAAAGAGACAATCAAGAGCTATTCAATTATCAAGCTGGACTGGCTCCCTAACGCTGAGAGTTCACTAACCTTACAACATTTAATTGAGTGAAGAATAATTTCTCTTTCAAAAAACCAATCTATTTAACAGTCCACAAAAATTATAGCTGGCTTCAAATGGTTGAAAAAGCTGAGAACGGCAAGAGATTCTCAGCATTTGTTGACAGATCTGTCTATCAATCTAATCAGCATCCAAGTCATCATGCACACCAGCAAAACGTAATCAGCCAGTTAGCACTGGCCCCAGAAAGACAGCACTGAGACGGCTCTCTAAAGCCATCGTACGCGGGCGCCGCGTCGCATATTGAAAGAGAAATCCCAATCTCAATTCAGAGACCAATGCAGCAGTATAAATATTGATCTTCTCGCTATCTCTCATTGGAATAGTCGCCACAGGTCCATATATCTATTTGTGTGGGACTGTTTGCAAGGCTGGGCAGACTGCAGCCAATGCACTAAAGTCCATTCAACATATAAACAAATACATCAGGGCTCTGTTTAAGCCAGCGCACGCAAACCAGCTCCTGTTGCAGTGTCACACTGCCACCTACTGCTGAAAACACTAACCGTGTTTCATCACCACTCGAGATCAAAGCTTAGTTGCTTTGCCTCCCAAGTGATGATAGAGTGTTTAGATATTAAATGAAAAGGAGGATGTGCCGATGAGGTTAAGCTATTCAATTACACATAATTGTTTAATGATACGTTGGGGTGATCATCTTTTGGCTTCATTTAAAAGGCTTTTAAAAGATCATTATGGATCTTCTCCTTTTAAATCACATAAACAATATATTTAACATGTGCTTATTGATATTTTCAGGGATAATAAAGCTAATCTTAATGTATTTTCTTTCTAAAACTGCTTATTAGATCCAATACAAGGCCTTAAAGGGACAGTTCAACCAAATCACCATTTACTTACCTTATTCAAAAGTTTCAAGGTGACTTTCAAGGTATTTTTCCACTTTATGGAAGTCAATGGGGCCCAACAACTGTTAGGTTATCAACATTCTTCAAAATATCTTCTTTTGCGCTTAACAGAAGAAACCAAGTCACACATGACTTGAGGGTGTCTAAATGATGACAGAATTTTAATTATGGGGTAAACTGTCCCTTTAAATAATGAGAACAAGAAATGTATGGTATTTTCCAGTTCGTCATTTGTTCGTGGTGATATTCTAGACATATTCACTTATATATTTTACTGTTACCACTTTGGAAATAATAGGAAAGTGGACTATTACCAATTTAAAACTGCACCATCATATGCCATTCTCAGTATCTCTCCTGCCGGGGAACGGCGACAGTGTGTAAGTGGTGATTGGGCCTTTTCCCGACGGGTCATGTGAAAGCGGTCGTTTGGAGCTGAGATTGACTCTGGGAGCATTGAGACAGTCAGTCCTGCTCTTTTCTCATAGATAATGAATCAGACAGTGGGCTGCTAGACTGTGTTTATGGGCGTTCGGAGGCGCAAAGCGGGACGTGGGGAATTCATATTCACATATAACAGCCTGTGACACGCACAGAAATGACAGGGAGCGGCCTCAAAGCAGGGTGCCTGGTGACTCGCACCTAAACTCGGGGGGTAGAGGAGGATCAGGGATAGCAAATCGATTCAGTGCTCGCCATCCCCCGACCACCAAAGTCATTTTGGGCTGCAGTAAAAGGAAATTCTATTACCAGTGACAAGTTTGTTTCATTTGCTCTATTGCTTTCATAGCCCAGACATTGACAATGTTGATGGTTTTTCAAATAAAATCATTTTATGTCAAGGCCATGGTGCTATATTATCTCCAGAGCTGTCTAAATTGCTGTCTTCTTCTTATAGAGGTTTTGACACTAAAAATGCCACGGTCAGATTGATAACTCTCAGGATCTCCCCCGGTGGAGTTATAACCTCCGGACTAATAAATATCTGACCCCATGTGACCAGAAACAGAGAACAGACTGGAAGGTCGATGTACAATTGCACTTAAAAGTTTAGATATAACCAACTCATTATTCATTTCATTTTTGCAAGATGGCGAACTCGTTAAACTGTTGTTTTTCCTGAATCAACTTCATGATGTAGGAACTACTTAAAATACAGTTTTAAAAAAGCCATCCATGTATGTTGGGCACTGGTTGACTGTTTTGCTTCCATGATGCAGTTCATTTCATCAACTAAAAATAAAATAAAATAAAATAAAATAAAATAAAACAAAATAATCACACAAACATAAATTTCATGAAAGAGGAACTACCTAAATACTGTTTAACACTTGCTGACTGTTATGCCTCCATTACCCAGTAAAATAAAATAAAATAAAATCACAAAAAAATAAATTTCATGAAAGAGGAACTACCTAAATACTGTTTAAAAAGCAATGTATGCTAGACACTTGTTGACTGTTACGCCTCCATTACCCAGTAAAATAAAATAAGATGAAATAAAATAATAAAAATAAACACAAAATAAATAAAAAATAAAATATAATAAAATAATAAAAATAAACATAAAATAAATAAAAAATAAAATATAATAAAATATGAAATTAAAATAAAATGAAATAAAACAAGATAAATAAAATATGATGAAACAAGATGAAATAAATACACGATAAAATATAAAAATTAAATACAATTATTAAATTCATTATTAAATTAAATTAAAAATTACACTGAATTTAATATTACACCTCCATTAACCAGTAAAATAACAGAAAAGCAAAAAAAAAATGCAGTTTTTTTTTATTTCATTAAATTAAACAAACAAAATTAAATAAAACAAAATAAATGAAATTTAATTATGAAATTCAATTAAAAATTAAATAAAATTTAAAAATTTAAATTAAAAAAAAATTAAATTAAATTAAATTAAATGATTAAATTTAAAATAAAATTTAATTTAAGTAATATTACACATCCATTAACCAGGAAAATAATATAAAACAAAAATAAAATAAAAATTTAATTTAATTATGAAATTAAATAAAAAAATGTAATTTAATAAAACATAAAATAAAAAAATACAATATAAAATTAAATTTAATTTAATTATTGAACAAAATTTAAAATAAATAAACTTTAAATAAAATTGTAATAAAATAAAGTACAGTAAAATAAATAAAAAATAAAATAATAAAAAAAATTAAATTAAAATAAAGCAAAATAAAATAAAATAAAAAATTACCTATGAAATTAAATTAAAACAAAATAATATATATATATATATATATATATATATATATATATATATATATATTATTAAATTACATTTAAAACAAAATATAAATATTTTATTTTATTTTATTTTATTATTTAATTAAAAGCATTTAGACATAAATCTTTTAATCGAAAAATTAAGATCTCACACACAAAAATTCAAATAGGAAGCGTAATTTTCATTACATTCTTGTCCTTATGGCTTCAAACCCTCGAAAAGACACCCTTTATGAAGACTATGATGCCTTTTGTATACAGTGTAATCCCTGTTTCAGTTATCTGCTGTTAAAGCCCACCCAGCCCTTTAGAGAAGCACACACAAAGAGATGACAGAGACAAAACAAGCCTGGGCAAACAGACATCCAGAACTGAGAACACCGGGTACAGAGACATGATCCGGCTCTGATCCAGCACCTCAGACCGACATGATCCCCAGTAATGACAAATCCCTCAATGAGAAGCTGCAGGGCTGACCAAAGAGCTTTCTACACACACATACATCCTTAAATAAAACTTCATGTTTCAACAGCTCAAGCTGTATGGCCAAATAAACAGTGTGGCAGTCAGAAGCATGCCGAGATCTGTTACACCTGAATGCGCAACACACTATATTACAGCCTTGCGAGAAATGTAGGGCAATAATAATATTGCAGCAGATCTTTATGTCTGACGTTTAGTGTTTTCACATTGAAGCTATAATACATCACTGCAGCAGTATTTTAAAACTAAGTCGTTTAAAATTTGTCATCACACAGCCTAATGGAGGGACTATTCACAAAATTTGGTGATTAAACATTATATATAAGAAGGTTATTTTAACTGCGTGCACGGACCGGGCATTATCATTAACACAATTGTAACAGACCGGGTAGCTATTGAAAATAAGGCCTTTCAACATGCCTCGCTCATTAGCGGTGCATAAAGTACTTCAGACAATCTCATAGAGTGCAATAAAAAGGCTGTATCCTGCCTCAGGCGACCGTTTTCCACAAAGACACACATCTACCATTAAAACTAAAGTTTTTGCTTCATATTTACGCTGTGGCGTAAAAAGCAAACTCCCGGGATAAGACAATTTGGTGAGACGCATTAATTGCACCAATGATTATCAGGCAACATCTACTCCTGCTTCATATTTATAGTTGTGTCCACTTTTCATTATGGTGTTCATTACTGGGTATAAATAATGTGCATAAATGTGCCCGCACCCTTCGACACACTCCATAATATTGCCAAGCAATATCCATCTTGTCCGAGGTTATCAGACATTACCTTACTGAATTATGTCTATTAGTTGCTTCGCAGCTTGCCTTGCCATCAGCTGCTTTCTGCAGCCATGACAGCATTAACTTTTAGCTTTATTGCATCTTCTTTACCCAACATACGCCATTAATCTGCTTAATGACTACCATGACCCCTTTCATCCAATTTCATAAAATAAAACATATTAATAAAACGCATTAAAGCTCCTATTGTACAGGATCTTCTAATAAATCAGAGAGCACTTTTCAAGGAAATGGCTGCACATAAGGGCCGCTGGTTACCTTATTTATTTAATGTTAAGAGGGTTTTTGTGCGTTTGCGCACAAAGATTAAATCAGGAAAATAAGGTGGTTTTAAAATTAAAGGAATTGCTTTAAAGTTTGACCAAAGCCTTTTCACTTGTGACAAAAACATGATTTTTTTTTTTTAAGACATATGCCCAGTTGGACACGTACACATTTGCTGCACTATTTGTGCACATATAAACTGATCCCGAAATTGATTTACAAAACATACACAGTATATGGGCCATTCTACAGAATTGGTTCAAAGTCAGAGTTGGAAACATCTTGGAAAAAAAATATATTTTTCCACAAATGTTGTCTATATGCAAATCATATAATATACAAGGTACACATTTTTAGTAATTGTGCAGTTAATTCTAATTTTTTAGAACATTTTGGAATATTTGTCACTACCGAAACACAGTAATATATAATTTATTAGGAAGGGTTATATTGGCCTATTAAGATTTTGCTTACATTACAATATTTTTTTTTTACTATTTTACAATTGTAACAATATTTCAAGTGTGATTTATAAGATTTGTTGTATTTTGAATCCAATTTTTCCTTTGTAAAAGGCAGACAGTTTGTCATACTAATTTCAAAGTTAAGGATTCATTAGTTTGAATATACACTGAACCAAAAACTATCGTAACATCTTAGTTGATGAATCACTACTAAGCACTACTTAAACATACTAAAAATTTGCATACCTGTACTAAAATTTTGTTCATTTTCCCAAAATAAAGAATTATGTGTTCCCTTTTGTCACTACCGAAACAATGATGACGTTTCAATCATGACTGTTATGGAAGTGACAATTTTATGGGATAACACCTAAAAAACAAAGATGTCACTACCGAAACTTCACCAAATGTTTCAGTCATGACTGTTTCGGTAGTGACAATTTTAGATACTTTTGAACCTAGTCAGTTCTGAACAACTGTTCACATATAAAAACTAAATGTTATGGAGTAACTCCCAAAAGAGTGTGTTTAATTTGACATTTTTAATAGAAAACTGGTGTTCTGTAGTGACATTCCCCACAGATTTTTTTTTTTTACTTTTGAACACATTTACCTCAAAATGATGGGGCCTATCTACTCAAAGAAAGAGAGGAACACAGGAATATTTCCTGATCATAAATGTAAATAAATGTGTCTTTTGAACTTAACTTAATATATATATATAAATAAATAATATTTGTATAGACGTTCTTTAAATATAATACAATTTCTCTAGAATGGCCCATGTATATTCTAAAAATGCAGAAAACAGAAATCGTGAAGTGTCTGAAGTCCTTCACCTCCTGTTGTCTTCTCACATCAAAACCCAAAGACATTTGTTTTTGCTTGTAAATATGCATATTTCTCTCCTGAATCAGACAAGATTACTTTTTTACTAGAGAAAGCAATATTGTGAATAAAGGAGTCATTTGTTAGCTGGAAGCAACGTTTTGATGGATATTTTGATGAATTTACAAACTTGCATCTTTTTGCTTCACAGACGTTAACTGATGGACTGGAGTGGTGTGGATTACTTGTGGATTATTGTAATGTTTTTATCAGCTGTTTGGACTCTTATTCTGACGGCACCCATTCACTGCAAACGATCCATTAATGAGCAAGTGATGTAATGCTACATTTCTCTAAATCAGTTCCGATGAAGAAACAAACTCCTCTATATCTTGGATGACCAGAGGGTGAATACTTTTTTTCATTTTTGGATAAACTATTCCTTTAAGGAAACATTGATAACAAATATATATAAAACTATAATCTAACTAAACATAGTGTCAACCTAACCTGGTGATGTACATCAATATAATATCATAAAGTCTCCATTCCAATCACTGTAGTTCCTTGTGGCTTTGCTGTGCATAATTATGTGATTTGATTAATAAGAACACGAAAGAACTGAAACCTGCCATATGCATGCTTCTAAAATAGACTTTATGATCTGCAAACCTGGCAAGTGCTGAGATCAGGAGTTATGGTGTTCACTGCCCCGAGTCTAAGGCCTTTGAAATCATCTACAGACTGGAAAGACTAATCTCTTTGATCAAGGCCTGCCTGACACCTCGTCATAATTTGTTCTGAGGTCCAAAACACTGGGCAAAGACATATAATTAAACTAACATCACACACAGTGCATTCATAAATCTGAAATCTTCAGTGACAGTACAGCAAGTGGTTAAGACATTTTTTTTACACTCTTTTTTTACAGTAAAAATTATCCACTCACTGAAATAATGTAGATTTCAATAAAGCTTGAGCGAAAAAACAAGACATTTTAAACAGAAACCCAAAGATCCAAAAAGCTATTAATTAAAAAATACTTACACAATAACTTTAATTTTATTTTTTTTAAATGCATTTTAGGCAAATAAAGTCTTTTCTATCACTTTTTTTTTTATTTAACACCTCCTTCCTAAATAAAAGTACTCATTTCTTTCAAAAAAAAAGGAAAGGAAATGAATACAGCAATAACCACATGAAAATGTAAATGAAAACCTCTTAAAGAGCTAATAATCTGAATAATCTCTACACTATAATTTTATAGTGTGTATTTTCCATACACACTGCAAAATTATATTCACTTATTTCAAGATAAGCAAAATCCACCCAAACAGACCCCATAAATGTGAGTCAACTCAATTGGCCTCTCATAAATTAAACAGACATCAATTATAGCAATCAATTACAATACCATGCATATTCAAACTGTACTACCAGCCCACTCTAACATCTATATTCAAAGAGGAATGAGTACCTTTTAAAATTTCACAGGGGATCAGAGGAATTAAATCGCTATGCATTGCATCCAGTTCCAGGCATGTTAGCTGGTGTTGATTTTAATATCAAAGCCTCTTCGCCATCAAGAGCAGCGCTCGAGATCTCATTACCCAGCCATGATAGACGAGAGACAGAGCACACCTGCCACACAACTCAGTCACCCACCCACCTGCTAACACGAGCCTCTGAGGGACAGTGGATCAGAACGGAGATCCTCAACTGGTGGCACTGTGACCTCTTCTAAAAGAGTCAGGGACAAAAAAACAAATGTAAATAATAAAATACTACTAAGTATATAATTGTGCATAGCAAAAATGAATGAGTTTATTAACTTAAAGGGAAGAAATTATGTGGATGTCAAAGGCTGAGAGTACAATATGATGATATTTTGGTGTGACTTTATTTAACTTGGTGAAAGCTAGCTAAAAAACACTAAGATGGAAAAAGACATTACCTCATGTTTCAACCTTTGAAAAATCAAAACTATACAAGGTAAAATGGTATTTATTTTGCTTTGTTTTTAAATGCTTCCACCATTCCTATCACTATACTATTGGAAAAAGCAAAAGTGCCAAATAAAATAAAATAAAGTTAATTAATGAATTAATTTTAATAATTAACTCAATGTATTATGTTAATTAAAAATAATCCTGTCACTATCACATAAATAAATTTAAAAATCCCAATTAAATATATAAAATTAATTGCATTAAACATATATTTAAAGCATTCCTACCACTATTCTATTAATAAAGGACAAAAGTGCCAAAATAAATTAATACATAAATATTTTTAAGTGCATTTTTTGCACTGGCATTCATATCACTATTCTATCAATAAAGACAAACTTGTCAAATTAATAAATTAATAAATGTGACCCTGGACAACAAAAACAGTCTTAAGTAGCACGGGTATATTTGAAGCAATATCCAAAAATACATTGTATGGGTCAAAATGATCGATTTTTCTTTTATGCCAAAAATCATTAGGATATTAAGTAAAGATCATGTTCCGTGAAGATATTTTGTACATTTCCTACCATAAATTTATCAAAACTTAATTTTTGATTAGTAATATGCATTGCTAAGTCCTTAATTTGGACAACTTTACAGGCAATTTTCTTAATATTTAGATTTTTTTTTTTTTTGCACCCCCAGATTCCAGATTTTCAAATATCCTAATTTCAAATAATTGACCCTTATGACAGATTTTGTTGTCCAGGATCACAAATACAGTCTTCAAGTCCTACAAATAAAAGCAAAGTGCCAAAAATTATTTTCTAACAATGTAAGTCTTTTCTATCACTTTTTGTTTTGTTTTTTTTATTTAACACATCCTTCCTAAATAAAAGAAATAAAAAAAATTACTGACCCCAAACTTTTGAACAGTACTGTATTGTTAAAAAAGATTTCTATTTTAAATAAATCCTCTTCTTTTTTTCCATTTTTCTTTTTTTCTTTTTTCTTTTTTAATTTATCAAAGAATCCTCAAAAAATGTAACTGGTAATAAAAAAAAAAAAATAATTAATTAAAAAAAAATTAAATTAAAAAAATGCCAAAAAAAGTTGTTTTTAAGTGTTACAGCATAAAATTAATAAATTAATAAATTAATAAATTAATCAAATTAATTTTAATTTTAAATATTACACACACACATGCATATTTATATATATTTTTTTTATTTATTTTCTATGACAAACAATTTTGCAACTCTTTTGGGTTACTTAAAGTTGAGTCATCCAAAGAAACGACGTCCTGACTTTGATCGTCCTCTCAGGTCAGGATATATAGTCCTTCCTAATGAGTGTAACTTTTTTTTTGATGTCACATATATGATTAACACCAGGGGCTCGATTTGGCTAGGTGTCACAATTTGCCATGGACTAGCAATGTCTTTGAGGCATGTGGTCACTGCTGATGAGAGGGAGACAGATTAAGCCTGTTAAAATAATTAACATAAAAAAAGCAAAGGACAGGAAAAGCAAAAGACATTCCAGCCCTCCTTTACCCTTGACATTCCCTCAGTGAGGCGCAAGATGAGTTGCAAAAGGATTTAATTTGAGAAATTACAAAACAGCAGGACTCAGGAGCCCCACAGGTAGCGCAGACTGAATCTCTCCCTCGCCAATTTAAAACATAGACGTTGAACAAAGAGGGTGTGAAGCTTGAAGGGATAATTCTGTCTTGCGCTATGCCTACAGTGGGATTTGGATCACCGTTCTATTTGGCCTCCTGTGGAGGGGTTTCGAATGGAAGGACAACACCATGTGCCTTCGCAAAAAATCAGAATCTTATTTCACACAAGCATCGGCCCTCATCAGCACATCAAAGACTCCTTACTGCATTAGCATTCGACTGAAGTGAGCTTGAGCTTCTGCTACACTACACGGACCCAAACAAATGATCACCAGCTAATGGCCCCAGCTAGACGGCCAAACACACGAAACCGTGCCGAAAAGCCTCAAGCCAATAGTTCATAAAATGCTGAATGTTCTGATATAAATCTGGCAATTAGGCAGAATCTCAGACCTTATTGCCAACAGATCCAAAGGAATGCAACCATTTCACTCTATAACACCTCAAAGAACAATATTTACATCATATATTGGTGGCTGATACTTATTTTAGGGAAAAGTCTAATTGAAATGTCATTTTTGCATATTAATTCCATTTGCCACTTTTTGGAAACATAAATTCCTGAGTTTGACAACTGAGACATCTGTAATTAAGCCATTCTTGTTTGTAGCCTGTTCAGAAACAGTTATGATTATTGCCATTTTGTTTGTTGCTGATAGTGGCAGAGAAAATTAAATACTTCACCTTTAAGGAAAACCAATTACCCTGTTAAAAAATTACATACTGGAACATACTCTTGACAACCTGATAATTGCATTTTTGGGGTTTTAAAATTATTGAATTCACCTATTTGCAGAATAAACACTCAAAACCTTCAAGTGGAGGAAATATATTGCATACTGACTATTTACACTATTGTTCAAAAGATATTTAATGTTTTTTAAGAAGTCTCTTATGCTAACTAAGGCTGCATTTATTTGATCAAAAATACAGAAAAAAATGTATTATTTCAAAATATTATTGGAATTTAAAATAATGGTTTTCTATTTTAATATACTTTAAGAAACTATTTATTCATGTGATGCAAAGCCAAATTTTTAGCATCATTACTCCAGTCTATGATCCTTGATCCTTCAGAAATCATTCTAATGTGCTGATTTATTATCAATGTTGGAAATAGTTTCAATGCTTTTTATTTTTTTGGAACCTATGATCATTTTTTCAGGATTCTTTGATGAATAAAAAAAAATAATTTAAAATAGAATTTTTTGTAATACACTACTGTTCAAAACTCCGGGGTCAGTATTTTTTTTTTTTTTTTTCACTGAAGACTGGAGTAATGACGCTGAAAAATCAGCTTTACATCACAGAAATAAATGAAATTTTAAAGTACATTAAAATAGAAAACCGGTATTTTAAATTGCAAATATATTTCACAGTATTACACTGCATTTTTGATCAAATTAAATACAGCCTTGATGAGCATAAGCGACATCTTTAAGAAACACAAAAAAATCTTACTGATCCCAAACTTTTGAACAGTATATACACACATATACATATACAGAACACACACAGAGTCACAACACATGACAGCTGTGCCAACACGGAGAAAACTACATGGCCGTATAAAACATGTATGCATGTATGTATGCAGCTGACTTACTTTGAGTTTCTCAGACTGATCCATGCAGAACAATCTAGTGTGATGTTTCAGGCGTGTGCTGTCTTGGCTCTGTGCACCCATGTCAATACTTTCACTGTAGCCTGTGAATGTAAAATAGGAATGGCAGGTTAGCATTATTGAGTCTCAGTTCCTACACTGGTCAAATCGATTGCTCCACGTATCTATTTTAATGACTGAGAAATAAATCGAGCCACACTCCTAATGAGACTGGTAACAGGTGCCAGCGGGATTCAGGAGCTTTATGTTTTATTTGTAGTGAGCACAACAGTAGGCTACTGCTGCACACCTGACCATAGTAAACAGTAGGATACACCAGCAGAAATGGGGAAGGAAGGTTCTTGAGAGGATACTGCAAAATCCTTTTCATTTTTTACCTGTTTGTTCATGATTTGCACAACTGTGGGCCTGAAGAAAAACCACAAATCTTACCGAAACCATATGCAAACCAAAAATGAAAATTTGATCTATAAATGAAAATTTCTCATTTACTTTAGTTATAACTAGTTGTACTAAATTAGCTACACCTGTAAAAAAAAAAAAAAAAAGAAAGAAATCTAAAGTATAGACATATTTCTAATTAATTACTACAAAAGTAATTAAAAGAAAATTATAAGTTACAAAGAAATTAATAAAAAGTTACAAAACAAGCAACATTACTAAAACTTTCACAATGAAAAATTATTTAAATACATACATATAAAAAAAGGGGAAATAAAGATAAACAAACACTGTTCTAAAACGATACATCACAAATATTTATAGTTTGGATGCATTAGGCCTGCTTCAGACAAATGCCAAGATAAACAACGTCAATGCTACGCCTAAATAAAACTATTACGCATTTCTGAATGATAATAATAAATTTTGCCAACGAAATCAGACCTCAAAGTGAAATATTACCAGATTTTAGAAGATAAGTAAGTTAAACACGTTAGCTACATATTTACAAAAATACACGCAGCAAAACGATTTGTTTAAAGGCTGGTGATGAAGACTTTCAAATGAGATTTAACTGACCATTTTCAATTCAGTAAATTGGTTTCAAAAAAAGTGAAATGTAATCCAAACATTGATACCACTTTGCTCACAGCTCACCTAACGGTTGGTGCCAACCTCGAAAAGTCCCGGATGCAAAACTGGGCGTATCCGAACATCTCGCATATGTGGCGTCGATTTTGAACGAATGCGTGTTTTTGAACAAATCTTTAAATGAACGAACCGTTAGTTCCCTTCAATATACGCCTACATTCGGAATAACAGCATGCTAACATTACTATTTATGTCATGATATGCCGGAATTACTAAAGCGACTGTACTAGTATGTTATTCCGAAATTAGCTACACCTAAAAAAAAAAAAAAAAAGTATATAGACATATTTTTAAATTAATTCATAGAAAAGTAATTAAAAGAAAATCATAAGAAAATTATAAATTAAAAGAAATGAATAAAAGGTTACAAAACAAGCAACAACAAAACTTTTCTGAAATGAAAACTAATTCAAATACATATAGAAAAGGGGAAATAAACATAAACAAACACTGTTCTAAATAGATACATCACAAATATTTATAGTCTGGAGGAATTAGGGCTACTTCAGACAAACGTCAACATAAACAACATCAATGCTACATCTTTAGGTTTAGAAATAAAACGATTACGCGTTTCTGAATGATAATAAGCGATTTTGCCAACGAAATCAGACCTCAAAGTGAAATGTTGCCATATTTTGCTAACTTCGTGAGACAGAAGTTAAGCAAACACATATGTTAGCTACATGTTTACAAAAAGACACGCAGCAAAACGATTTGTTTAAAGGTTGGTGATGAAGATTTTTAAATGAGATTTAAATTACCATTTTTAATTCAGTAAATTGTTTTTTAAAAAGTGAAATGTAATCCAAAAATTGATATCACTTTGCTCACAGCTCACCTAACAGCAGGTGCAAATCTCGAAAAGTCCCGGATGCAGAACTGGGCGTGTCCGAATGTCTTACATTTGCCGCGTTAAAAAGAAATCGTTTGTTCGCTTCAATACACCTTTATTCGGAATAGTTTATATAGCATGATAGCATTCTAATATTACTAGCCTTGCTTTTTCTGTCCTATAAAGACATGCAGGAATTGATAAAACGACTATACTAGTATGTTATTCAGAGTTGAAGCACACGAACGATTCTTTCACTTAAATGATTTGTTCAAAAACACCGATTTATTTCGAATTCAAAGTAACCATAGCACGAGAAAATAACATTCGACCGCGGACTGTCAAAGAAGCATTTAATTGGTTGGAACCGCTTAAGGAATACGAGCCCTTCCCTGTTTTGAGTCCGAACAAGACTCTAAAGAATCTAAAGAATCTGTTAGGGCTACGTTTTAGCCATAAAGACAGTGACATGTCGCCACCTACCGGCACAACGATGTAGCCAAATCGGGAAAAAGTAAAGGCAGGAAACAGGAAAGCAAAAATTTTGTTTTCTATCAAGAGTAATCATTAACTACAGTAAAAATATATTTGTATGTTCTTGTATAATTTAATTTATACTGTTTTTAATTAATTCATTATTTTTTTGTTTGTTTTTATATTGTATTTTTAATGTATTTTTTTTTTATAATACATATTATTTTGTTTTGTTTTTACTTTATTTCTTTTTTTGGCATCTGTGTACGAACTTGCTGGCCTGTTAAACTGTTAATGGGCAGGTTTAATCTCTGAGAGCAGGAGTAGCGCACGACAGACCCCCGGAGGCCGATCCACATGTATCGATTAACCCGCACGGTGGATGCGGAGGAGACGATTAACCTCTGCGGTCGTTTTACAGTCTGCTTCCCTGCATTGCCAAGCGCAACACACCCCTCTCTCGTGATTCCGCTCCCCATTTGCACTGCGATAATACCAAAATCCTGCTCCGTGCCCCACTCCACATGTCTGAGCCAAGAAAATTACCCCATCTTTCCAGGTTGATCGATACACCGCATATCTCAGCGCGCAGACTCCAGCACATCTTCATTCTGCAGAGGCCTGACAAAACTTCTCAATTCTTTCAGAGCCCAAACACATCTCCTGCTAAGGGTTCATGGAGGGCCAGCAGTGAAGAGACTGCAAATAGGTTATCATGCTCAGAATAAAGCTCACTGCTGGGTGTGTTTGGCAGGGAATGCTCCTGAAAATATTCCTTAATGGCAGAAAAGAATCATAGTTGAATAGCTGAAAGGAGGAATGCTAAAAGCAATCTCCAGGGAGAAAATATGCCCACTAACACCGGCATCGATCACATTGAAGATGACACAGCAGTAAGAAAATGAGACAAAACTCAATTCGAACAGTTCATATTCCATTTTTCTCCCTTGCAGCTGAGGACTAAAAGGGCAATTACCTAGCACTTCAGAAATGCCTCTTTCTTTACAAAGAGATAAAGAGAGACGTACCCCGGGCTTGTTGTTTTATTCTGTGGGGATTTGTCATATCGGAGACATTTAGCCATTTTCTCAACTGTCAACTCATCCTCTCACTCAGCTCCATCATTTTGTGGCAACATTCATCATATCCCGATATCAGCAGGACAGTATGTGTGTGCGCCAGTGGAACAACACTCAGCTCGATGGGCTATTTTGGTGGAGATTTCAGCTTCATGGTGGATCTCTCACCTCACCGAATTTAGTATTCCAGCGTAAATCTGCAAAAAAAGGACAGTGAAAGTGCAAACGCCAGTCTTGCGTGTTTTAGAGTGGGAGTGCAATGGCAGGCCGAGGGGTAGGTCACGCCAGAGGTTAGTGCTGAATTACGGACTGTCACTGCTTGGACAGGGAGCGCAGACGCCAGGGGACCCTGTCATTGTGTCCAGACGAAGAACAAGCCGCAGTCAGACCGGACGGCCAAACGTTCTTTCTATAAAACAGTATTGGACTTAGGCTTTGCTGCTGTCAGTGTGTAAGACACGAGACAGCTTTAAATAAATTGCACTTGCTTTAGATACCACATTTAGTCAGCGTATTTAGACTGCTAGATCTCTAATTCATCTTCACCTCTGTGAGACAGGGACAGGACTCAGGCCATTATGTCAGCATCTACAGTTTCTTTCAATCTAAATATAGCCTAGCATAATTAGATTTTAATAATAACAACAAAAACAATAATAATTATTATTATTATTTATCATTACTAATATTATTATCACTACTACTACTACTACTACTACTACTACTGAGTACATAATATTATAAAATACTACTTTTATTATTTTTATAATATTATTGATATTAAAATTCCATTCTTAGATGTAATAATAATAAAAGTAATAATGTTTATTTTAAACAGTCATTGCTTTTTTTATTTGCAGAATATATTTTATAATATTGTTCATTACATACATATTATTTGTATTACTACTACTTAGTACATAATATTATAATATATTTTTTATTATTTTTATACAAAATATTATTACAAATGACATAATTAGATGTAACAACAAAAACAACAATAGTAATATTTATTATTATTATTATTATTATTATTGTTATTATTATTATTAATAATAATAATAATAATGTTTAATTTGAAGTCAGTGCTTTTTATTTGCAGAATATATTTTATAATATTGTCCATTACATAAAAATATTATTAATATTAGTATTACTACTACTTGGTACATAATATTTTTTATTATTATTTTATGCAAAAATGTTGTTGTTATTATTGTTAATCATAATAATAATAATAATGATTATTTTTATTTTGCTGAATATATTTTATAATATTGTCATTGCATAAAAAATATTATTAGTATTAATACTAGTATTAGTATTAGTACTGTTTTCATTATTTTTATAATATTATTGGAACAACAACAACAACAATAATAATAATGTTTATTTTGAACAACCAGTGATTTCTATTTGCAGAAACTATTTTATAACATTGGCAATAATAATAATAATGATTATTAATATTATTATTATTACTTTGTATATTTGCATATTAATATAATATAATATAATATAAGGTTTCCATTTGCTGTAATACCAAATGATTTATAGGATATTTCTTTTCAAGGTGACCTGCTTTCTTTCTGTTAATATGGTAATTCATTAAAAGTCTGATTAAAGCTCTATTCACCCCCCACCCCCTCACCCCCGATAACGGCCTCATAACACACAGATGAAGGGAGAACTGAAAGACAGCGTTGTATTACCTCAGGGGCTCCCATTAGACCGGTCATCTGTGTGTCCCTTAGTGTTAACGTTTGAAGAAACTTAAAAGGTGAGGATGCTGATGCTCTTCAACCGCAACTTCACACTTTTTCCCCAGGAGTCTCTTTTTCGCAGGTCTTGTGCTGCTTTACACACCTCTGGAGCCTGACTCCATATCCTTTCATCATAGATCCTCACACATCTAACATGTCTGAGAACTACTTCCTGCTCTCATTTGCCCACGAGGACCTGCATCCTGTTAGATTGTTTAGCTCAATAAACAACTCAGCAAGACAAGAAATGATAGTATACCTTACTGAAATACTCTCCTGACCT
The DNA here is from genome assembly GCA_036247105.1 of Cirrhinus mrigala. Taxonomy (NCBI): domain Eukaryota; kingdom Metazoa; phylum Chordata; class Actinopteri; order Cypriniformes; family Cyprinidae; genus Cirrhinus; species Cirrhinus mrigala. Next base: position 6,869,706 of record CM070020.1, on the reverse strand, counting down.
GTACATTTTAATCTGATCGTAATAAAGCCCATTACAGAGATCTGGTGTGTTCCTAATACTTCTTAGCAAGATGACATGCATAAGGAGTCATGTCATTACACGGGAACTTTTGTTTTTCCGCTGATGCCATCAAGAGCGAGGGCTGGCACCGGCAAGCTATATAAGCAGCACGATTCATCCCACTCTTGACTGACTGTGCTCATGCAGGAAAGGTAAGTGGGAAACCAAATCTTTAGGTGTTTTCATCAGTTTAACTCTTGCACTGGCTTTCAAAAATGTGCTGTTCACTCATACATGTTTATATTTCCATTCCAGGCAGTACATGTCCACAGCTTCTGCCCATCATGGTCCTGTTGCTACAGGCGGCAGCAATAATCCTGCTGCTGGCCTCTCTACCTGGATCACTCCCTACTCCATCACAGCATCTGTGCGGCTCCAACCTGGTGGATGCGCTTTACCTTGTGTGTGGGCCTAGAGGCTTCTTTTACACCAGCAGAAGCAGGAGGGACCTGGAGACTTTGCTGGGTGAGCAAACATGCATTTTTATGCAACGTGCATATAGTATCTAAATAGTGGAACAAAACCGTTTTAATGGAATATTTACTTCCTCTTCCAGCCATGCTCTCAAATTTAGCAGATTACGAGGTAGCTGAGGATGATCCATTGAAGCAGAAGGTGATGATGAAGATGAAGAGAGGGATTGTGGAACGCTGCTGTCACAGGCCGTGCACCATTTACCACCTGGAGGACTACTGCAGCTGAACAAGCGGAAGTACTATAGAAAAATTTTAGATTAAGGTTAATAAACGATCATTACGTGCAAGAACAATGTGTTTGACTGTTTGCTTGTCATTTTGAATAGAAGCTTGTAAAATCAGGAAGGTTTCTCTGCTAGAAACATGTTCTGGGTTTTTCTTGTGTTCTAGCACCCTCTGCTGGAACATTTATGAATTTCAGCTCTCAAACTGATGAGAAATGGATGTTAGTTCAATTCCAGAATAAAAATGTACTGGTTATTTACTCAGCCGCTTGTAATCCAAGATGTTCATGTCTTTCTTTCTTCAGTCAAAACTAAGGTTTTTGAGGAAAACATTCCAGGATTTTCTCCATATACTTCAATGGGAGCCAACGGGTTAAAGGTCCGAATTGCAGTTTCTACGATCCCAGCCAAGAAATAAGGGTCTCATCTTGTGAAACAATTGTTTTTTTTTTTTTAAACAAAAAACAAAAAATGTAATTGTATATACTGTGATAGTACACATACATCACAAAGACATCTATTTGACGTCTGCATTTACATCTGGAAGGTGTATTTTTTTTTTTTTTTTTGTCAGATGAGTGTTTGCTCATCTGCAGTACGTCTATAGGCCGTTTCCTATCAGATGTCAAATAGACGTCTATTTAGATGTCTTTAAGATGCTTGTGATTTACAATGTATGTAAAACTTACATCTTACAGATGTCTGTCAGATGTCTGTACATAGCAGATGCTTTCCAGATCAAGTGATCTTTAACAGACATCTTGCAGACGTACATGTGCTATCTGGGTACTTTTTAACCACAAATGCCCCTGATAGCACACAGACATCTCGGAGACGTCTATTTGACGTCTACATTTACATCTGCAAGTCGTATTTTTTTAGAGTGTTTGCTCATTTGCAGTACGTCTATAGGACGTTTCCTATCAGATATAGACATCTTTTAATAGACATCTTTTAAACGTCTTTAAGATGTTTATGATTAAGAATGTATGTAGAACTGACATCTTACAGATGTCTGTCAGAAGTTTGTACACAGCAGATGCTTTCCTTTAACTGAAATCTTGCAGACATACATGTGCTATCTGGGGCTCATCTTGCTCTAGCTCTGTGATGCGCATTGGCATCTACACACCTTACATGTTGGAAGGTCACGTGCGGTTAGTTCTTCGTCTGTTTACTTCAGTTCAAAAAGATAAGGGCGAAAAACTCCATCTAATTTTCTCCTCCAACTTCAAAATCGCCCAACATCGTTGTTTTACCTTTTTTTTCTAAAAGGCGTTTGACTTTGCAAGTTCACTTTGTAAACACTGGGTCGATACTTCCACCTAAGTCATGCGTGCACGTTTATGAAATGTGTGAGGTCAAGCTAGTTGCAAGACCAGCATCTGTGGTTTAAAAAAAAAAAAAAAAAAAAAAAAGTACATAAATTGTAACCCTTATTCCTCGGCTGGGATCGCGTAGATCAGTGGTTTCTAGGGTGATTTAAGGAAATTGTATGTAACTTAGGCCTACGTCTGTAACAAAGTTAAAAGATTCAGGGTGGGAGGAAGCTGGAACTGGCAAACTTAATTTTAATAACTAAACACAACGGCAGCTTAAGGTGCGTTCACGCCATATCGGAATTCCCGTAATTACGAGATTCCAACTTGTAAAAAACGTTCACGTCCTCGTACAACTCGTAATTACAACTTGTGAACTGGGAGTCTTCTGAGGGCTACAACTTGTACCACATGACCGCTGTACTACCTGACCAACGTAGGCTCTGTTTAGGCGTTGATAGTGTTGCCATAGAAATGCATAATTCCGAGTCTGAGGACGTGAACAGCTCCTAGTAGAACGTCACATGTTGTTATCTCGAAATTACGGTAATTACGATATGGCGTGAACGCAGCATTATTAATGCTGCATTCTACGCCATCTCGTAATTCCGAAATGAAAACACGTGACTTTCTACTCTATCTGAATTGTGCGTTCATATGGCAACACTATCAACGCCGAAGCCCTCACGTGCTCCTGAACTCGCAATTACAACTTGTAAACTTGGAATGTTCTCAGAGTTACGACTTGGACCAGGGACAGCTGTACCACGTGACCGCAGCCAGGCTCATTTTGGCGCTACTTAGGCGCTAACTTCGGGTGCGTTCACGTCATATCGGAATTCCCGTAATTAGGAGGGTCCAACTTGTAAAAAGCGTTCACGACCTTGTTGAACTCGTAATTACAACTTGTGAACTGGGAGTCTTCCGAAAGCTACGACTTGTACCACCTGACCAACGTAGGCTCTGTTTAGGCATTGATAGTGTTGCCATAGAAAAGCATAATTCCGAGTCTGAGGACGTGAACAGCTCCGAGTAGAATGTCACATGTTGTCATCTCGAAATTACGGTAATTACGACATGGCGTGAAGGTAGCATTATACAAATGTGTATTTGCGCTGTGTTTGCATTGTTGTACATTGTAGCCAATCAAAGACATTTGTTGATTTTTGGAACGCAATGGCCAATCAGAGGCGTTTCAGTTGGTTAGAATCCACTCAGCGTAAGTTTTTGTCTTGAAGCAGCTCGCGAATCCTCTCATTATAAAGAAGTGTAGTCGCAATGTAAATAAGAGATTCACTGATATAGCAATTTTTTGAGATCGCGATGTGAAATGAATGACAGCCTTTTAGTGATTAAGGGAGCGGTCCCCTTACGAAAATAAACCATGGTTTTAGTACAAAACAAACGTTACAATAGTTAAACCATGGTAACCACAAGTTACCACAATCTATCTGCTCTTTTTAAAAAAAAAAAAAAAAAAAAAAAAAAAAACTTTGAAAAGCACTGGTGTGGATAGATAACGGCAGTCTGGACCTTCAACCCGTTGGCCACCATTGAAGTCCACTATATGGAGAAAAATCCTGGACTGTTTTCTTCAAAAAACATTTCTTTTCAACTGAAAAAGATGGACATGAACAACTTGGATGACATAAGGATGAGTAAATTATTAGGACATTTTTATTCTGAAATTGAACTAATCCTTTAAAGTAATAAAATGTGTTAAAACTGTTTAAAAATTGCAATGACAAATAAAATAGAGAAAAACTATTTTATTTTATTTTAAAATGATTCCATTCACACTTTCTACTCTTAAAATAAAAAGATGACACATACAATTAAGACATATATAGTTTAGACATAAAAGGGACAGTCCACCCTAAAAAGAAAATGGTTTAATTGTTTACTCAATCTTATGCCATTCTAAACCTGTATGACTTTTTTCTGTGGAACACAGAATGATGCGTTTATAACTAAAGTTTTGGGAACCAGTGAAATCAAATCTCTTTGGTCACCAACACTCCTCAACATATCTTTTATGTTCCACAGAAGAAAGAAAAGCATACAAGCTTGGAACCACATGTGGGTGAGTAAATTGTGACAATTTTCATTTTTTGGTGGACTATCCCTTTAAGACCAGTGACAGACAAACAATCAAATTAAGTATTAACATTATAAAATAATATTGCAAGAACTAAACTTTCATAGAAAAAAAGAACTAAACAGAACTGCTCCTCAAAAGGCTCTCTGGACACTTTTAAACAAAGAGTGGGCTAATTTTGAACTTTTTTTTAAAGGAGTTCATTATAATCAGACACCTGGTGCTGAACAGAAAACAGAACATCGTAAGTGAATCGAAGCCCATTTAAGCACATTTTCACCACTGTAATCAAATCAAGACCAACATCTAAAAAGAGGGAGGTGGGGGTTGTCGTCAATTATACATTGATATTGAGTGACAATAACGATGGTAATACCACCATATTAAATTCACACACAAAATAAAACATACATAAATAAGTTCAGCATTGTCGTAGAGGCACAGTCAGGACATCCGAGCGCTGAACTACCCCGTCACAGTGCTCATGTTTCAAACTCGCCCATAGGCCACAGACATTACACAGGAGTAGTCCGTGAGTGATAGTTCAATACAATTTTTTGTTGCCTTGGAAACAAAGAAAAAGCATAATTAGTTTAGATAGAGCAAGTTAGTATACCATGTGCCGTTTAACTGTTCTCTTTGGTTAGTCACCTGGTGTAAGAGCTGAGGTGGGCTGCTGGTTTTCTTTGAGCTCGTGTTTGAAAGCCTTGCTGGGGTCGAATCTCCGAGGCATCTGACTGGACTTGAGCCGATCCAGCTCTTGCTTCTGTTTCCCAACCTGTGCCCTTAGCTTGGACACTTCCTGCAGAACGCATGAACACACTCAGCTACATGGAAATCAAGCAATGACGACTCCCTTGTGACTAAAGCCTTACTTGTTTGAGCTCCAAGTTTTCCTCTTTTAGTTTGACCATGTGTTTGATCTTCTGTTTCTGGTTTTGATGACCCATCAGGTTGGCGTAGGCATCGGCTAACTTGTTCAGCTCGGCCTGCGTGGCTCCTTTCTCACTCAACAAAGCGTTCCTCTCTGCTGCAAAGCGGTCCAGCTGTTCCTGAAGACCAGAATAAGCAGAAAAATGTCTTTTTGCTAAATAAAACCAAGCTGTGTGTAGCACCATCCATTCTGCACAGCCTTCATAATATCACCAAAAAAACAACAAAAAAAAAAAACGTTTAATTAAGAAAAATCAAAGAGAAGATGGTCAGATTCATCATAAAAACAAACATACTGGATTTGGAAAAAAAAAAAAAAAAAAAAAATTTATTAAAAAATAAATAAATAAATAAAATAACAGAACAAAAAAACAGAATATTATATATATATATATATATATATATATATATATATAAAGAATCTAAAAACATAAGTTAATAACTTAAAGTAATAAAATGTTATATATTTGTATAGGAATAAATAAAATTGGGTGAATGAAAAAATAAAAAGCTAACAAAAGAAAAAGGTTCGTATATTATCTAATGAGAAGAGAAAAACCTAGTTTAAAAAAAAAAAAAAAAAAAAAAAAAAAAAAAAAAAAAAAAGTAAAAATGGTATAAAGGGGATAAAAAAAAAGAAAAAAAAAAAATAGAATGGGGGGTTTTTTTTTTGGGGGTTAAAAAAATAAATGAATAAATAAATAAATAAATAAATAAATAAATAAATCAATCATTTATAAAGGTAATTATAAAAAAAACAAAACAACAGAAACACATTAAAGATACTCTTTGCTTACCTGAAATGGTTTTACTTTAGCGTAGAGCTCTTCATACAAGTTTCTCCAATGTTCAGTCTCAGCGTCACACGTGCTGCGGGTGAATGAACGACAATATGGGATTAAACAAAAACAATGCAGCGCACATGGACACTGAGCACTGCATGTCTCAGTGCATGAGGACACCAAGATAGACTAGAGTCCCTGTTGAGTGTGTCCTAACTTTCTCACCTCTGCATCTGAGCCTCTGCGAGTTGTTTATGGTAGTCTTGTCTTTCCTCTTCCATCTGTCTGCATAGCTGTCGTCTCTCCTGCTGCCACTCCACAGCATGACGGCGAGCAGCGTCTCTTTCCTCCTGCACCTGCCTGTTCAGCTCTGAAACCTTGTCTTCCAGTTCCTCCACACGACCCTGCAGCCTGCTGGCTTCTGCAGAGCGGCCCTCCACCGACTGCCTTCTCTTCTGTTCCCTCTCCAGCTGGGTCTGAGCCCGCTCTCGCTCTCCTCTCTCCTGCTCCACCTCCGTCTGCAGGCGTCTCAGCTCCTCACTCCAAGTCTCTGCTGCTCGCGTTGACTCTTCCTCTTTCTGAGCCAGCTTAGTCTGAACTTCTAAAAGCATCCTGTAACACAGCAAAACCACCAACAGATTTTAGTCACTGACAGACATTTCAAAACTGTGTATATTCTGAATAGCATGCGATGGAAGTATGACCGGATATGACTATTTGCAGGCTAAACATAGTGCTGGTCTATGTCAATATTAGGAAGGAGAAAAAGTAATGCATTACGTTTTATTAACGTATGGAAGCCCATTTCCACCAATGAATAAACAAAAAAAAAAGTAACTGACCCTTTGCAAACAGCTTGACTGACAGGTGAACTGACAAATCATACCATTTTGTCTGACAAACGAATCAGACAGGAGAGTAGATTAACTTCAGTCGACTTAAACTTGAAAAATTGTATATTGACACCTTTCATTTGAAATAAAATACGTTCTGATGTTCATTCATGTTTAATACAGTGATCTGTCACGACACATTAAAAAAGAGCCACAAAACCATATTTGTTTGAATTTCTTAAAAAGGAAATTTTAAAGCTGAGACTTTGTTTCACACTAGAAGTAACCTGCTCTGTCTTGTCTAACGGCATGTTGTCAGTTTCCTCTTTGTTTCAATGCATTTTTCAACGCATGAGAACATGTGTAGTGTGAAAGCGCCATTGTCAGATATAGCAACAGTAACTAAGAGGGCGGGTTTTTGCAAAATCCAACCTCTCTCTGAATTGTAAGATATAAACTATAATAAATTCTGAGAAATTAAGTCAGAAAGTATTGTAATTTGATAAGATATGAGACAAACTCGCAATTCTAACTTTTCTCCACAGAATTGAGAGATATAAACTCAATTCTGAGAAATGAAGTCAGAAAATATTGTAATTTGATATGATTTGATGATACAAACTTGCAATTCTGATTTTTTCCCCAAATTGTGAAATAGTCAATACTAAGAAATGATTTCAGAAAATATTGTAATTTGATACGATTTGATGAGATACAAACTCACATTTCTGACTTTTCCCTCCCTCAGAATTGTGAGATATAAACTCAATTCTGAGAACTGAAGTCAGAAAATATTGTAATTTGATATCTGATGAGATACAAACTCGCAATTCTGACTTTTTTCTCAGAATTGTGAGATATAAGATCAATTCTGAGAAATGAATTAAAAAAATATTGTAATTTAATAGAATTTGATGCAGAGAAAACTCAATTCTAAAAAATAAAGTAAAAAAATAAATGTAATTTGATGTGATTTGATGAAATACAAACTTGCAATTCTGATTTTTTCTCCTCGGAACTGAGATGAACTCAATTCTGAGATAAACTCAATTCTGAGAAAAGAACAATTAAATATTGTAATTTGATAGGACTTGAGATACAAACTCGCAATTAAATTTTTTCCCCCTCAGAATTCTAAGATATAAACTCTATTCTTAGAAAGTCAGAAAATATTGTGATTTGATGAGACAAACTCACAATTCTGATTTTTTTCCCTCAGAATTGATCTATAAACTCATTTTTAAGAAATGAAGTCACAAAAAAAACCTTATTTTAATGATTTGATGAGATGCAAACTTGCAAATCATTTTTTTCCCCTCAGAATAGAGATAAACTTAATTCTGAGAAATGAAGTCAGAAAATTGTAATTTGATAATTTGATGAAAGATCCAAACTCATAATTCTGACTTTTTCCTCAGAACTGTGAAAAACTTAATTCTGAGAAATGAAGTCAGAAGATATTGTAATTTGATATAATTTGATGAGATACAATCTCAAATGAGATTTTTTTCCCCCTTCAGAATGGGGATATAAACTCAGCCCTAAAAGTCAGAAAATATTGTTTGATATGATTTGACAGATCCAACTCGCAATTTAGATTTTTTTCCTCTCAGAATTCAGATATAAACTCGATTGTGAATTATAGATGTCCAACTCTAAGAAGGCAAAAAAATATTTTCTCAGAATTGCAAGTTTATATCTCACAATTACGTGTTATAAAGTCAGAATTGCAAAATATTTCACAATTGCAGAATTGCAAGATAAAGCATTTATTCATGGGAGGAAACTGGCTTTCATAATCTCTAATAAACTAGTTTAAAAAAAAAAAAAAAAAAAAAAAAAAAAAAAACTGAGTAAATGCAGTTTTTTCATATAAATATTTAAAATACTGCATTTATGCAGTTTCCCCTTTAATGTGGAGATTAAATGCGAAAATATATATGCTAGAGAGGTTTGTTTCACATTTGATAAGACAGGATTTAAACATAACCAGCATCAAATCATTTCAAATTACAAGCAATTATAACAACTGATTACATTTTTTTTAATGTTTAAAATTGTGTAGCATCTATTTAATCTGCAACTCGAAAGGTCTATTTAAAAAAAAAAAAAAGTATCAATTTTTATGTGTTATATTAACAGAGATACAGAGATCAGTTAAGTTAAGTCACTGGAGTGCAATATAAAGTTGGTTATTTAATGATATTATTAATAGTTATTTAAAAATTAAAATTGAATAGCTTAAAATACATTTGAATATATAAAAACACTGATTTGTCAAATACCCATTTATTAACATGCAATACACTCATCTTGTTTATTTTGTGGTTATAACTGACTGAGCATTATTCCTTTAACTTGGAATGCATTATCAATTATGTAGTAGCTGCCCATATATAGGAAGCATGGCAGATAAACGCTGTAAATCTTTGAGACAGGATACTGACCTAGCATGCTCCTCTCGCTGTTTATGCTGCATCTCCTGGTTGCTTATGAGTTTCTGCTGGTCCTCCTGCAGCTGTTGCTTCAGTTGGTTCATCTCTTTCTGCAGCTGATGGGCTTGAGCCTCTGCTTGCACCTTCTGCTCACCCAGAGACCGTCTTGTGCTTTTAGAATTTGATAACATTTAGTGCAGACACTTAATTGGGAAGACTGGAGGTCATTTTAAATGTCTACTGACAGCATTTTAATAAACGAAAAAGTGTGTAACACCTTTCAAAGTCAGTAGTCACGTCTCCCAGCTTAGCAAGACAGCTGTTGTGATCCTCTTCTAGCTTTTTGATTGTCATCACATGAGCCTTTTCTAAAGCCTGCATCTCAGCACACTTCCTGTCAAAGGAAAAACAAACAATGGTCAGCTTTAAACCAACGAGATGTGATCCATTTCAACTCAGTAATCATAAGTTCTCACTTCTCCAACTCGACGCAAGTGTTCTTCAGCTCTTGCTCCAGTGTCTGGTTCTTCTGCGTGAGGTGCTGGATGGCCTCCTCACTGCATCGTTCCTGCTTCTCCAGCTCCGACAGCTCTTCGAGCGCATCCTCCAGCTCCTCGCCGAGCTGTCTCCTGTCCGCCTCAGTCTCATCTCTCAGGCGCTCAAGCATGCTAGCCAGGGAGCCGCTGTGAGTCTGTAGCAACACACATTAGAGGAGCTTAAGAGACATTAGCCTAATCCACAAAGTCGATCAGGGAGACTTTGACTTCCTGATTGAGAGACGACACAGCACAACCTGCTTAAAGTCTATTAAGATGCACTCTTCACTTAATTGTCCCACTCATGCAGATATAAATCACATCACAACTTTATTCGCTATTGATTTTTCCTCTGAAAGTACCACAACTAATCACAAAATGGCATGTTAGTAAACTTTCCCTTGTCACGTCCCAAGATACAGATACTCAAGCTAATGAAATACTGGAATACAAGAGGGAGGGGGCGGGGAAGGAAGGAAAGAAAAAAAAAAAAAAAAAAAAAAAACCTTGTAAGTGCCTGTCATACCAAAGGACTGAACAATAAATGTGCAGCATTGAACTGAGGAATAAAACGGAAAGAAATCCCAATAATATGATTTCTATGCAAATCAATTTATGCTCCCTCTGTGCTGTATTAAACAATTTATTGTGCTGATTTTCTCAAGTCTTTCAATAAAATTAAAGATATCTTGAATTTGTTTACCATTTTTTGATGAGCCCTGCATGCACTCCCATTCAAAAAGACTGGGATCAGTAAGATTTTTAAATGTTTTTTAAAGAAGACTTTTTTGCTCATCAAGGCTGCATTTATTTAATTAAAAACACAGAAAACTGTAATATTGTGAAATATTATTGCAATTGAAAATAGTGGATTTCTATTGTAATATACTTTAAAATAGAATTTATTCCTGTGATGCAAAGCTTAATTTTCAGCATCATTACTCTAGTCGTCAGTGTCACATGATCCTTCAGAAATCATTCTAATATGCCAATTTATTATCAACGTTGGAAACAGTTGTGCTGCTTAATTTTTTTTTTTTTTTTTTTTTTGGAACCTGTGATACTTTATTTCAGGATTTGTTGATGAATAAAATGTTAAAAAGAACAGCATTTATTTAAAATGGAAATCTTTTTGTAACAATACACACTCTACAGTTCAATGTTTGGGGTCAGTAAATATTTTCTTTCTTTGAAAGAAATGAATACTTTTATTCAGCAAAGACTTGTATTGTCAGAAAATATTAGCATTTTGAATAAATTCTGTTTTTTTAAAAAAAATTTATTCATCAAATAATAAAAAAAATAAGCAGCACAACTGTTCCCAACATTGATAATCAGCATATCAGAATGATTTCTGAAGGGACATGTGACACTGAAGACTGGAGCAACAGATTGCAAATTAAGAATTGCAACACAGAAATAAATTACATTTTAAAGTCTACTAAAATAGAAAACTGTTATTTTAGGTTGCAATTATATTTAATAATTACTTTCTGTATTTTTGATCATATAAATGAAACTTTGAGCATAAGAATAAAAAAAAACAAACAAACAAAATTTAAATCTCACCAATCCCAAACTTTTGAATGGCAGTGTATTAGAACACTAGTATTTTCACCAGCTAAAAAGTGGTTTCAAGTCAGTTATTTCCATCTTTTGCTGTAGTGTGTCAGTAGGAAATATCAGTTTACATTTCCAAACATTCATTTTGCATTAATTTTAATAATCCGGTGAGATTTTTGTTTGCACAAGGAGTCTGACAGCCAGTGCTCCACACTGAGATCTGATCTCATCATCATCCAGTCTGTCTGGAATGACATGAAGAAACAGAACAAGCTGAGACAGACTAAATCTAGAAGAACTGTGGCAACGTTTCCAAGATGCTTCAAGAAACCTACCTGCAAAGCTACCTGAAAAACTATGCGCAAGAGCAGCTAGAGCAAAAGCTGCTTTAAATGCAAAGGATGGTTCCACCAAATGTTGATTTAATTTAGATACTAGAAGTTAATTGATAAAGAAAGATTTATGACATTTGACAGCATCCTCATTTTACAGCATTTTTACACAAGTGACAAACTTTTAACAGTACTGTAAGTCTAATGTCTTTATTTTATTGGTTTATAATTAAAAACATTAAATCAAACAGGCCCATATAATTTACTTTATTGCTGTGAAAATGAATAAGATTAATTAACAAGATTACCTTTTCCTCTTCCAGCTGTTTGGTCAATGCATCATGTTCCTCCTTCAGCTTTCCAAATGCTTCTTTCTCATTCTTCCTACTTTCCTCTAAAGAGCTGATCTCTGCCTTCAACTCTTGTACCCGTCGCAGACCCTCCTCCTGTGTCCTGGCTGCACACAATCACGGACAATCAAATAAAACTCACAATGTGCTTATTCACGTGCATCTCAAAAATACTCCAGCTTAGTTTCATGCCACATTTTAAAGCAAAATCTCAACTCACCCCTTTCGTCTTCTAGAACCAAGCATCGCTCGCCCATGAGCGCCACGCGCTGATCTAGCTCTTCCTCTGTCCTCCTCAAGATCTCCTTTACGCGGGCCAGCTCCTGCTCCTGTTGCCGTACCATGCTCTGGGACTCTTCAAGATCCTGAGCTGCCCGCTGCATCTGCTCCTCCAGCTCTTTTAGTGAGGTCTGTGAGGCATGGAGATCCTGCACGTGCTGCGCCATCTCCCTCTCCTTCTCTTCTAGAGCCCTCTGGGAGTCCTGCAGTTCCTGCTGAGACCTCCGCAGCTCCTCTTCCTTTGCTTTCAGCACCTCCCGACAGTCCTGCAGCTCACTGGTACGTTTCTCCAACTTTTTCTCCACATCACTGCACAAGCCATATAGAGCTGGATGAGGATATGAGCACTGACACAATACCAACAAAAACAACAATATGAAAATGCACACAGTTCCAACCTGAGGTTCTCTTGAGTGTCGGAGAACCGGCGCTCCATGGTGGATTTGTCCTGGAGCTTAATCCGCAAATCCTTTGACATTGGAGAGTGAGACAGACAGCTTATCTCAAACCAAGCAGCACTTCAAAGTCTGATGATTCAACCTAAGCGGTGAGTAAATGTCATCTGGCTTAGGAGAGTCAAATTCTGTTGACCAAAACCAATACCTGAATCTCTTCATTTGCTGAGTCCAAGTAACTCTGCAAGGCTTTGATTTCCACCCTCAGCTCCTGGATTATGTCTTTATTTGAAGACAGAAAAAAGCAAGATGTAGCCAATCCGACTGACAACATAAAACAAACACAGATCTTAGCATGCAAACTTACTATGCAGTTTATCCATCTCATTCTCGAGCTGCTCATTTTGGACTCTAGTCTCCTGATGAAGGTCCTCTGAAAAACAACATAGTTAGTAATTGTGACCCTGGACCACAAAACCAGTCATAAGGGTCTTTTTTTTTTTTTTAAAACAAACAAACAAACAAACAAGATTTATACATTATCTGAAAGCTGAATAAATAAGATTTATGGTTGGTTAGGATAGGACAATGTTTGTCCAAGATGGGACAATTTGAAAATCTGGAATCTGAGGGTACAAACAAACAAATAAATAAATATTGAGAAAATCGCCTTTAAAGTTGTCTAAATGAAGTTCTTAGCAATGCACATTACTAATCAAAAATTAGGTTTTGATATATTTACGGTAGGAAATTTACAGAATATCTTCATGGAACATGATCTCTTTACTTAATATCCTAAGAATTTTTGGCATAAAAGAGAAATCGATAATTTTGACCCATACAATGTATTGTGGGCTATTGCTACAAATATACCCGTGCTACTTAAGACTAGCTTTGTGGTCCAGGGCCACACATGTAATTTGTGAGCAAATTCTTCATTATGAGTCAAACAATTACATTAATGGTTTCTAAACTGCTTGACTCAAAGTCTGCTTTATACAAAAAAAAAAAACAAACAAAACAGAAACACTTTTATTTATTTATTTTTTTTTGAAGTTTGAGATCAGTAAGTTTTTTTTATTTTATAATTTTTTTTTTTTTTTTTTTTAAATCTTACCAAGGAAGCATTTATTTGATCAAAATAAAGTAAAAAGCAATACTGTGTTAAATATTACTATTTAAAATAGTTTTCTAACGCAACACATTTTTAAATTAAATTTATTCCTGAAATGCTGAATTTTAAGCTTCGTTACGTCAGTCTTTAGTGTCACATGATGGTTCAGAAATTCTTCCAATATGCTGATTCGCTGCTCAAAAAACATTTTTATTATTAATGTTGATACAGCTTCATGTTTTTGTGGAAAGCATGATACATTTAAGTACTTTTCATTAATAAAGAACATTTAAACATTTTTATTTGAAATGGAAATCTTTTGTAACAGGCTTCCCCAGGGGTGCCCAACCCTTTTTCTGGAGATCTACCTTCCTGCAGAGTTTAGTTCCAACTCTGATCAAACGCACCTGTCTGTAATTATCAAGTGCTCCTTCAGATCCTAAGTAGTTGTTTCAGGTGTGTTTCATCAGGGTTGAATATCCTTTTTACCTTGTCAAAATCAGCTCTGCAGAAATCAAAATGTTGCATGTTCCTTTAAATGCAAATAAGCTCTACTCACCCTGCCCCTCTCTTCTGTGTAGTGACGAGCCATTTACTTTACCGCTAAACTTGCTAAGACTCATTAAAAAAAAAAACCTTATACTCACTTCTGCTGTAAGTAAAGCAGGATCATGAATGAGTCGCACAAATATGGACGGATATATGTGGATTGGAAGGTGCATTCCCTTCACAAACAAACGTAACCCACTGCATCTTCAGCGGTTCAGATGTCAGGAGTAAATGTCGACCACTATGTTCATTATTACATCCAACAACAGAACACCTCAATTGCTTAGGAGCCATTCTTGTCTACGTCCCTTCTCCGGCATCGAAACAATGGTGATCAGACTGTTACAGCTCATTCAGGGCGGGTCTAAGATAAGACGCCACTGGGTGGATTTGTGTCATTATAGGGTAGATGTGTGTATTCACTGCCAACACACATTTATGTTCAAACAACATGTAAAAGTGAACTTCGCATCCGATGACCCCTTTAAAAATAAACAAATTAAATGAAACAAAACACTTTTGAACAGTATAACTTCATTTCCTGCTTTCTACATTCTCACAGCTTTCTCTGTCACCCTCATGACTGATAAAGATTTTTCAGACAAAACTGATATTTTCTGATGTAATCTGGCAATGAGACTGGAACCAATACACCTGGCTTGTCAGAAGAAACTACCATTTTTGTCACTGATAGGATTTAACATCAGCAAAAGAATTCTGAAATGCCACAGGGTCTACCAGGAATACTGAATCAGTTGTTAAGATGCCTTAATTAGATTTACTAAACTTATTAAAATTCAAGTGGGATAAAAAATTTCCTAATAATTTACTCACTCCCATGTCATCCAAGATGTTCATGTCTTCCTTTTAAGATTTAAAAAAAAAAAAAGACAAGTTAATTGTTTTTTTTGTTGTTTTTTTTTTTTTTTAGAAAAACACTCCAGTATTTTTCTCCATATAGTGGATTTCAATGGGAGCCAACGAGGTTGAAGGTCTAAATTATCATCATTATACTATTTTGAAACGAACGCTCATCTTGCACCATCTCTGCGATGCACATTGTGCGTCTTCACACATTACATAACCATGTTGAAAAAGGTCACACGCGGTTAGTTCTGCATCGTATTTTACTTCAAAAAGGTAGGGTATGGCGAAAAGGTCCATCCCATGTGCACCTCCAACTACAAAATCATCACTTTTTTTTTGTAAAGGGCGCTTGACTTTATTTGCACATTTGCTTTGTAAAAACTGGGTCGGTACTTCCACCTACGTCACGCATGACCTTTTCAACATTTGTCAGGCTGGTGCAAAACGAGCATTTGTGGTTAAAAAGTATAGAAATTTATTGTTCTAAGAAAATAGCCAATCATTTTGCTAGGAAAGACCCTGATTCCTCAGCTGCAATCATGTAGAGCCCTTTGAAGTATGCATTGAAACTGCAATTTGGACCTTCAACCCATTGGCCACCACTGAAGTCCACTATATGGAAAAAAAATCCTGGAAAAACATGAACATCTTTGATCACATGGGGGAAGAGTAAATGATCAGGATTTATTATTCTGAACGTGAACTTCTCTTTCAACATTTAAATACAATTTGATTGAAAACGCAATATAAATACTGGCATTTCCAAGATAACTAGATACCACTCACTGAATTAAAAAAAAAAAAAAAAAATGCAGCATAATGAGGCCATGTGAAAATACTGATGGAAACGCTTACTGTAACATTCAGTTTCACTTTATTTTTAAGAGTACATTCTGTGCAGTTTCCAGCAAGTATTATATTTTGTTGTGAACATGGCCTGACTTAAGCTTAGAGACACTGAACGCTTGTCAGATCGATTTTATGAAATGGAACTGATCCAAAAATACACAATATCAGACAGACTTCCTCAAGGTAACTCACCAAGATCTTTGTTCCTTTCCTGGAGAACTCTAAAAGTTGTTCTGGCGGTCTCCAGGTCTGTTTCCAAGACCTTTACTTTCCCCTCTGAGCTGATCTGAAGGAAACTCAGCTCCTGTTCACAAACCAAAAGTTACACTGAGCAACTTGAAGTTACACAAACCTCTCCATGTCTAAAGTGACTACGATAACTTACTTTGTCTTTGGCATCCAGTTTATTTTTGGCCTCAATGAGCTCCATAGAAAGAGAGTTGATCTTCTTCTTGGTGATATCCGCAGAGACCTGTGAAGATCAAAGTACCGAGACAATCCTTAGTAAACTTGTTTATGTGAAGTAATTCCTCAGTAAACTCGTTTATACGTGGTACAAAAAGACTAGTCACCTTGGTCTTCAGGAACTCATTAGCTTTCTTTAACTCTGCAAGCTGCCTCTCGAGAGAAGCCACATTGGCTGCGAGGCCCGTCTTCTCTCTGACAGCCACAAGCAATTTAGACTCCAACTTCTTCAGCTCTTGCTCTAGGGTCAGCAGCCTGCGGTCCTGCTCTCCTCTCTGCTGCACCAAAGAACGGATCTATATTCCAGCATTAGCAGTGACAGTCAAGGTTAGGAGGATAGGGCATAGAATTTGATCGGGCCTCAAAGTAACAAATGGACATGAAGGAAATGTTCAAAACATTTTGAAATCTACCTCTTTCTCTAGAAGTCTCTGATGTTTCATCTCAAGTGTGAAACAATTTTTGTCCTTTTTGGAACTTAATGCATCAGCCTATATAAGGGAAAAACATCAAGAAAAGCAAATTGTAAAAGCACAAGAAAAGATTGGCCAATGATTGGCCAACCGACAAATAATAATACTGACAAACAGTTAAACAATCTCGTTTTTTCTGTAGAGACTTTGGTGAATTCTGAAAAATTATGCTTGTTCATCCAAATCAACATTTACATTTTATTAGATATTTGAAAGGTCATAAAAAATATGGCTATTAAATAAAACATCTAACACTTGGGTTATGCTTAGTTTAAAATGGGTACGGAACAATATAGGGGTTTGCCTTGCAAAAATAACCAACTGGTCATACATTAACCTGCAATACTACTCACATAATACAGTAATTATATTAATTGTATAATTAAATTATATACACTACCAGTCAAAAGTTTTTGAACGGTACTTTTTTTTTTTTTTTTGAAAGAAGCCTCTTCTGCTCACCAAGCCTTCATTCATTTCATCCAAAATACAGCAAACACAGTAATATTGTGAAATATTTTTAATATTTAAAATAACTGTTTTCTATTTGAATACATTTTAAAATCTCATTTATTCCCCTGATCAAAGCTACATTTTCAGCATCATTACTCCGATCTTCAGTGTCAAAGTTCCTTCAGAAATCATTCTCATATCCTGATTTGCTCTTCAAGAAATATTTTTTTAATCAATATTTAAAACAGTTGAGTACATTTTTTTTTTTTCCAGGATTATTTGATGAATAGAAATATCAGCATTTATCTGAAATACAAAGCTTTTGTAACATTAAAGCATCCAAAATCTTGGAGTCAGTATAATTTTTCTATTTTTTTTTTTTTTGTGGAAGAAATTATAGAAATTAATACTTTTATTTAGCAAGAATGCTTTAAACTGACAAAGTTATAAATACATTTATAATGTTACAAAAGATTTCTATTTCAGATATATGCTGTTCTTCTCAACTTCCTATTCATCAGAAAAAAAAAATATTCTACTTATTTTTCAACATGATAAATGTTTTTTTTTTTTTTTGAATAGTAAATTAAATGTTAGAATGATTTCCGAAGGATTATGTGACTGGAGTAAAAATGCTTAAAATTCAGCTTTGAAATTACAGGAATAAATTACATTTTAAAATATATTCAAATAGAAAGCAGTTATTTTAAATAGTAAAAATATTTCAAAATTTTTACTGTTTTTGCTGTACTTTGGATCAAAAAAGTGCAGGCTTTTTTTTTTTTTTTTTTAAACATTAAAAATCTTACTGTTCAAAACATCTGACTGGATAAACAAGAAATTACCTCTTAAGTTTCACTAAGTCCACTAAGAAAAAAAAAAAAAAAGAATTGACAATTTACAAAATAATTAGACTAGCAATAAGACAGACCCTGGAACAATATTTAAAACAAAAAATAATTTTAAAAAGGGATCGTTCAGCCAAAAATGTTAAAAAATCTGCTTTAATTTACTCAACCTCTTGTTATATGCACTTACTTTAGTCTGTGGAACACATAAGAAAACATTTTGAGACAAAATATTTCTGTACATTCAACGAATGTCAGAAGAGTGCATGGGGTTTTCTCTGGACTTTTGTTATATGGCCAAAAATATAGATTTGTCACAAACATTAAAGTGAGAAAATGTCAGAATATAGCCGTTTAATAAGTGTTGTAATTTTCTAAATTTTCTGAATTAACTAATAATTCAGGTATGGTCGACCACAAGCAAATAACAAAAAATACAGCTCTTACCAAACCATCAACAGACATGGTCCTCCGAACTGGAGACATGGGTACTTCTTTTGAGGGGGAAGGCAGGGGTACCTCTGCTAAACAGCATTTTCAAAAGGAAGTAGATATTACAGAAAAGCAGTGTTTCTCATTCATAATCTACAAATGAACTCAAATGCCAAGAAAATCTGCTCTCACTTTTGGAAGCTGTTCTGAAGCGCTCGGCTTTATGAAATGATGCAGCTCCTTTCACCTCACCAGACTTCACATCATATGTACCAGGTGGAGGAGCACAGCCTAAAGATTCAAATAAAAAACAAAGATCAATAATCAAAGATTATGAATATGAATCTCTAACTATCCAGGAGACAGCTGACATATCTTAACATTTCCGCTCAGCTGTGTGAAATAA
Source organism: Cirrhinus mrigala (assembly GCA_036247105.1). Lineage (NCBI taxonomy): Eukaryota > Metazoa > Chordata > Actinopteri > Cypriniformes > Cyprinidae > Cirrhinus > Cirrhinus mrigala. The sequence continues at coordinate 6,850,635 of CM070020.1, read as the reverse complement.
ATGAGCAGCATGAATGTTGGTTTTTCGATCTGCACTGTGTTATTGAATGACTGAATGATTAATTAATTAATTAATTTAATTCACAAAAGACTGCACATCGTGCTATTTCTTCGTCATGACGTACGGTTGTGTATTTGACAAACTTTGTTTGACTGTCTCTGGCAGATAATCAACTCGTCGCAGCTGCAAGAAAACAGCTGTTAAACAGAAAACTGTACGAAATTATAAAGATAAGCATGAAATACGTTGACAGTGAAAACTAAGCAGATACCTTCATTAATATCACTTTAATAATTTCATAACTATACTATTTAAAGCAAGTAACAGTTGCTATCAGATTCATTTACATTGTAGAATAGTAAACAGACGAGTTTAACTTACCGACATGCTCGTTAAATCTCTTTAATGGAGCTCTTGAGAAAGACATGACCGACAAAAGAGGTCGAAATCTGGAAGACCGTGGAATACCCTATTAAAAATGTTAAATTGGTTAAACTTCAGTATTAAAAATTCAATACGCCCGAGCGTCAAGAACAACACATTCACAGCCGCTGAAATTTTGAATTCGTAAGCCCGCCCAATAACACAGACGCAACGGCTTTAGCCAATGATATTGAAGAATCTGTGACGAACAGAAATGCAAACCAATCAGTAACGAAATCTTGCTATACGTCACATCTGGTTACGTAGCATTCCCCCAAAATTCAAACTGCATGCAGTGCGGTCAGAAAATATAAAAACATTGAGAAGAAAATATGGTCAATAACAAATAATTTTTGTAATAAGTATCTTTTAAAACATTACAAAGAATTTACCATGTTGAAGAGTTATTTGAACGGTTCGAACTGGATATGGAATATTTTTTGGAAAAAAAAGTGTTATTAAAGAATCTGTGATTCACCTTTTCTTTCAGTGCGTATACTCGATATTATTTTGGGTAGTTTTCTTTAACTTCATTTTTAGGATGTTTAGGATATTAATAAAAATTCAAAATTTCATATTCATTTAGACCAAAGAGGAATTTTGAAATTTTTGAACACACAAATTAAACAATATGGTGTGTGTGTGTGTGTATGTATATATGTACATATATATATATATATATATTTGCAACAGAAGTAGCTATGTGAAATATTCATGGATGCAATTGATCAACTTTATTCATCATTGGAAAAATATCTCATTTGAACACTGCAACTAAGTTTAGATTTATGTAAAGTTGTATTTAAAAACATTTCGAATACATTACAAACACTATATTTGCTTGTGACTTTGAATAAAAACATCCGCATAAATGAATAATGTAATATCACACAAACACGCAAGAAAGATTTGTTTACTTTTATTCAAAAAACTTACTGTCTCCAGACAGATACAAATCAGAAACATTACAGTGGATAACAGAGGACAGGGAAACGGTTATGTATGAGTTTATATCTCTGAACAGGGAAAAGGTGATCATAATATGTTTTAAATGTTAACAGAAAAAAGCACTAGAAAATTAAGCTTTACGTTTAAATGCATGTATATTTACACAATCTATTCAGCAGTTTAATTAATGTAGTGGTGAGGAACAGAAGACAGTTAAGCCGAAGGGCATTTACTTTCATAAATTCTAAATCTGTCTGCACACCTTCTTTTAAATAATTACACTCATGCCATTTTAGAAATGCACTGCTCCTTTTCTGATGCAAAAGGAATCCAATGTACCTCACATAAAAGTTTCAACATGGAAGATTTGCGTTTAACCACCACCTTCTTTTCCTTTTTAAAACAAGGATGTTTTAAGGCCAAGGCATGGAATGATTAAAAAGTATACCCCAGACAAAATGCACATGTCTGCAATATAAGTTAACGTATTAACGTATTAGTCAAGCTTCATAGAGCTGCCGAATGCAATGCTGTAACATTAAAGGATCTCGTAGGATGTTACTGTTACACTCTGAATATTTCATATCGGGAAAAACAAACTTAGCTGAATGAAACAGTTCTGTCCATGATTTGCAACCAAAACTAATTTACAATTAGGAAAAAAGGTGAAACCTAAAAACCTCTTAAGACTGACCCAAAAAAAAAAAAAAAAAAAAAAAAAAAAAAAAAAGATTCAAACAATACACACACAACACCAAAAAAAAAAAAAAAAAAAAAAAAGGAAAAAGAAAAAATATATATATAAAATATCTCAAAACTTTACTTGCTGCATGGCTACACACTTTCATGTTTAGACATGTTCTTATACATTTCAAAACCTTTTAACTCTACGCTGGAGTTTTAAAAATAAAGAGGGAAAAACAAACAAAAAAAAAAAACTAAAAAGCACAATTATAAAATCAGCACCAATTTATATATTTATATATAACTTTATTTAAATGTAGATGTCTACATAGCTCTAATCAGGGAGAAGAAAATCTCCACCAGACATACTACACTAAGTTTTGTTTTATTAGAGACAACACAATGGCACTACTGGAGAGATTTCCTCTTCTTTGCTTGATCTTAGATTTTAGAGGGACAAGCGAGCAGATCTGATCTTTGGATAAGCCTTGTGACTCAGCGGAAGAATTAAAGTCCTTTCTGCGCATCTCCACAGAGCGACTGGGATTCGAAGTGCCTGATTTACTAGAGCGGTTGGCACATAAAAACAGTTCTGCTGGTGCAAAGACAGCAACAGGGCCACTGAATGGTCGAGGCATTATTTAACATACCAGTCGCTGAATCGTGTGACTGAAATTGCACCAAACCTCAAAAATGCACCAAAGGCGGTAATAAATCGGGGTGCTTTGTTGTGTTTTGATTTATGTTGCATGTCATGATTTTCAAGGGTGGAATAAAAGGAAACTAAATACTAGATATAAAGACCTGGAGGTTTTCCTCCATTTCACATATTAGATAAGAAGAATAAAATATATCAATACTCACTATGATGAGCAAAAACCTGCTTATAAATTACTACTTTACACCAGATTACTCACTATTACAAAAGGGCTATACATAACAAAGTTGTCTTTAAGTTAAAAAAGATGCATTCACCCCCGGTTTCAAGAAATACCACAACTCTAAGAGATCTCACATATGTTTCTTCAAACATGATGACGTTCAACTGTGAAATATTTATATATATATATATATATTTATATATATATATTTTTCTTATCATAAACTCATGTATGGCTAAGGACAGTCCGAGATTCCATGGCGTTCAGTATCTACTGTCGCTGTTTTGCACAATCAGGGAAAGCCCACACAATGATTGCAAAGACTTTGAATTGCTCCTTTATCCTTTCTGCGTTTTAGTAAGTGTCAATGGTACGAGCTGATTTGGATGCCAATCACTCCATTGAATTTAATTCTCTTTAGAGAATCAATGTGAATTCACACAAAATGTCTCTTCTCTTCACACGCCTCCAATTATAATCTTAAAACATGGGCACTCCCAGGACCTACAAGAGAAAATGTTCAAATTCAGTTCAGTGTTTAGAGTTACCAAACAAACGTTTCATTCAATCATCAGTCCAGATGGGTCTGATTTAGTATTTATAATAGTGAGATGCTCTCCCCCTCTCTGTCTTTTTGCACAAGGGCAATTCAAACTATCTGAAATCACTCCTGCTAGTGCCATCTAGTGGTCATCTCTCTTTCACGTCCTTAGTGGCGGAGTGAACGAGTCCCCCATTACCGCTGAAAAGCATCATAACCCAGGAAATGAGTGCTTCTTACAGACTCATCCATGATGGAGGCAGGGTCGAAAAAGTCGGGCTTCAGCTCCGATCGCTCTCGTCGATTCTTCGATGGGGGCTGCAAGATACAAAAGCGCAGACAGTAAGGACAAGATGTGGCAAAAGTTACAAAATGCTCATTTGTGACCCTGGATCGCAAAACCAGACATAAGGGTCCATTTTTTGAAACTGAGAATGATACATCAACTGAAAGCCAATTAAATAAGCTTTGTTAGGATATGACAATAGTTAGCCGAGATGCAACTATTTGAAAATCTGAAATCTGAGGGTGCAAAAAAAAAATAAATAAATAAATAAATATATATATCACCTCTAAAGTTGTCCAAATGAAGTTCTTAGCAATGCATAGTACTAATCAAAAATTAAGTTTTTATATATTTACGGTAGGAAATTTACAAAATATCCTCATGGAACATGATCTTTATTTAATATCCTAATGATTTTTGGCATAAAAGAAAAATCATAAATTTTGACCCATACAATTTATTGTTGGCTTTTGCTACAAATATACCCGTGCTACTTCCGACTGGTTTTGTGGTCCAGTTATAAAATGTCATTAAACTGCATTAAATTAAATAAATTAATTCTAAAATCCATTAACATTTTTCAGCAATGATGCCGTAAATTGATTCCAAAAAAAAAATGTAACAGCACATAATGTTACACTGAAGACTGGAGTAATGATGCTGAAAATTTATATTTGCATCACAGGAATAAATTACGTTTTGAAACATTTCAAAATAAAAAAAACAGTTATTTTAAATTGCAAAAAAATTTCACAATATTACTATGTTTAGTGCATTTTATATCAAATCAGTGCAGCCTTGGTGACCATAACTTCTTTGAATAGCATAAAAAATAAGTTATCACACATACCCAAACTTTTGAACAATATACACTTTCATTTGAACAAAAGTCTACTCTTAGAGAGCAAAATCATAATGTCTATAGGTATTAGCATAAGCTTATTACCAGATCAATATCCATGGTGTCAAAGTCCATGCCTTCATTGAGATCCTCAATTCGGCCTTCTGATGACATCATCACATCTTCCACAATGGGTTCCTCATCATCCTCCATAAGGCCTGTTCCTCGACGACTGCAAGCATTCGAAAACCAATGCCACCATATTTGTCAAAAACATGTTTTTGTGTTGATTTAAACAGCATCTACCTGCTGAACATGAAATGCAGTGTAAAGTTCTCTTACATGGCATGTTGAAGGTTGCTCCTTAATTTGGCGTAGTTCATAGCTCTCTCCTGCTGCTGTCTGGCCACCTCCTCTTGTTGCTGTCTCTGTGCTAGCATCCAAGTGACTTGTGTGCTGTAAAACATTAACATCACACCTTACTATATCCCTTCAGTCTCAAATTAAGCACACGCGTGAACATTTCATTCCTGAAATTAGCTGTCCAACATCTAAAGCTTGAGTATCAACGCTCTTACTTGTAGTCCATGGATGTTTGGTGGTGTTGTGGCTGAGGGGTCTGAGGGTGCGCGTGCTGCTGTTGCTGATCGGGGGTCATGGTGTACACCCCCATGTAGCTCTCCTCAGGACGCAGGCGTTTGGGCTCTCTCATGACGGTGGAGGTGAGGTGGGGTGAAGGCATCATGACGGGCGTCTGCATGGTCTGCTCACGGTTCATCCATACCTCGGTGCTGCTGCTGCTGCTCTCTTCTGCACACAGACGGCAGGACAATCATTAAAGTTGTGATTAAATGGAAATGACAGATCTTTTCTTACATATTGTGATGTACATTTGAGTGTAAAGGATTATTAAAAAAAAAAAAAGAGAAAGGCATAGGATTTTTGTGATTTGGCCTCTGCATTAAAAAAATTCAGATGAACATGAGTTTGCAAGGGTGGATTTAAAGTAATAGTTCACCAGAAAATTAAAATTCCGTCATTTACAGTTCCTGGCCCTCACTGACTTCTATAGTCAATGGGGACCATTAATTGTTTGGTGATGAAGAGTCTTTAAAATATCTTCTTTTGTTTTTTAGAAAAATCAAGTCAGTCAGACAGGTAGGTTTGGAACAACTTGAGGGGAAGCAAATTACAGGATTTTAATTTTGGGGAGAACTATCCCTTTAAGAAGACTGAAGAGATGACAATTTTACCAGAAGTTATAAAACTGTGATTAAATATTAATAAATAAATAAATAAACACACACACACACACACAAATGGTTCATTCACAAGATCTAGAGCATGCATTTCCAAATAAGATGAATTTTCATTCTACACCGACTTGCTGACATCATGAATAAAAACTAACATTATTTTACTTTTTAAAAAATGCAGATAGTGTCACACACTATCAGTCAAGTTTTTGAACAGCAAGATTTTTAATGTTTTTTTTTTTTTTTAGAGAAGTCTCTTCTGCTCACCAAGCCTGCATTTATTTGACCCAAAGTACAACAAAAACAGTATATTTTTGAAACATATTTACTATTTAAAATAACTGCTTTCTATTTGAATATATTTTAAAATGTAATTTATTCCTGTGATTTCAAAGCACATTTTTTGCATCATTACTCCAGTGAAATGACCCTTCAAAAATCATTCTAATATTCTGATTTGCTGCTGAAAAAACATTATTATGAGCAGATTTTTTTTTTTAGGTTTCTTTGATGAACAAAGAGTTCAGAAGAACAGCATTTATCCGAAACAGAAATCTTTTTTTATCATCACTTTTAATCAATTTAAAGCATCCTTGCTAAATAAAAGTATAAATTTAATAACAAAATAAAAAAAAAAACTGACTCTAAGCTTTTGAATGGTATCGTGTTTAATGCTACAAAAGCTTTTATTTTGGATAAATGCTGATCTTTGGATTTTTCTATTCAAAGAATACTGAATAAATAAAAAATTTCTGTTTTAAATATTGCTAACAATAATAATAAAAAAAAAAAATCTTGAACAGCAAATCAACATATTAGAATTATTCCTGAAGGAGTACATCAATATATGTTAATCGGTCACACTAAATATATCACTTGTCTGGTTGTTTGAATTCAAACTGTTTTACCTTCTGGTAATTTCCTCTTGCCAGTGGCAGGTTTAGCTTTTTTACTCCTGACGGAGGAGCCTCGGCTACTGATGCCACTGACCACAGACATGGTGTCATCATCACCACCTGCCTGCAGTGAGTTCCTGTAAGAGATGAGCGGCAGCCAGCAGTCTTCTCTCTGCAGGGCCATCTGAAATGTCATGAAGCGCTCCAAATACATGTGCCTTTGGAAACAGTGAGAGGACCAACATTAGATCCAACAGCTAATGACAACTATAAACACATATGCTGAGATCAATAAATGGCTGCTTACACAGTGCGCTTGTCCTGACGCATGAGTTTGGATGAGAACTCGCTGAGAATGTCAAGAAAAGCCAGGTTGAGGGGAGGATGTCCCTCCCCTTGAGGATTGGGCTCTTTGAAGGCAAACTCAATACCGTCCCTTTAAAGAAAAAGCAACATTGGGTGTAAACATGCAATGTAGCTCAACACACTCTTCCTCAAAGAGGAACTAAACGGAGGCTTACTTGTGTAACATGGCGATAGCCTCTCTGGTTTTGAGCTGATCCAGACCAAAAGTCAGAGAAAAGCGCCGAGCGAGCTCTTTAATGCCGCAGAAAGCTGAGGATGAGCGGTCAAAGCTGGGTCCCAGATCTGACAGCATCTCATTGAACAGCTGCACTCAGCAGAGGGAGAAAGACAAGTCAAGAGCCTGCAAGTTAAACCAGTTTTGATGGCAGATATGAATCCTTATAGTCACCGACCTGCTGTAAGCTCAGAATGAGCGTCTTTGCACACTGGATTTTGTCGATCTGTCTTGTCTTGCTCATAGTTTCCTTGATGATGTCACCGTAGTCATTGTAATACTGGATGGGAAACAGAAAAACATGAGTTTGAGTGAATGACAAAGAGAAGTCAGGGCATTTGCGAATGAAAACTACTGTGTGCGACTATTAAAAAAATATTTAGGAGCACCAATGCAACTGACCCGATCAACGTATTTGTGTTTGTGCTGAGGGGAGCTTCAAAGGTTTTTACGTGTATTTGCAAAGTTAAGTAATGCATCACAGACATATCTAACAAATCCTTTCATAACCAAAGTGTATAAATAAGAGATTCACTGTACAGCGTAGAGAGCTTCGCTGATTATAATGGAACTTTGAGAGATCACAATGAACTAAGATGAGCGATGGCTTTTAATGATTTTTAAGGGAGTTTGTAAATGAGACATTGATTTAATATAACAGTTAACTAAACAAGACGTTAATATTAAGTGACTTACATTGTCTGACTATAACATGATAGAATTGTGCTCCATTTCGTTGTTAAAAATAGTCTGAAACAATTCACAACTGAGCGGCTGTGCATCTCCATTCAAACACAGCAGTGTTTCACTTATGAATGAATGTGCGTTTTTATGATTCAATGATTCAATTTCCCATTCATAAAGACAGTCACTTGCTTTATTCCTGAATGAATCAGCCGTTCGAACAAATCAAACAAATGATATGATTCAGTAATTAAATCAGTGACTTGCCGCCACCTACTGGCAGATTTTTTTTGTTTTAAAGTATTTGTTCAGTTATTTAAATCATTTAATATTTCTGTATTCAAAATTTTATATTTAAAACATTAATCTCAACATGAATTAATGCATTTGATTGCACTCATGCCACCTCTGAGCCTCATTAAACATGAAAATACACTTACAAGCCACTTTTCTGTGCTTCTGTGCCACCTCTGTAGTTACAAATTTGTTAATACTGATTTTATTTGTTTGGTAACTTATTCTTATTATTAGGGCCTGAGCACCTGCTCTGTTTATTATTATTATTCCGTTCCAAAATGAATTGCATATTTGAGGACCTAAACATGCTCGAAAACTATATATATCTATAACTATACGAAATAGGTTTCAGAAGTGGGTGTGGCAAAATGGCTGGATAACGCTACCTATACACTTTCAATGGAGTGCGCTTTGAGGTACGCTTCACGCACATGTATGAAAATTGGTACACACATGTAACACACCAATACCTACAAAAAAGTCTCCAGGTACGAAATCCAAATCCCAACAGGAAGTAAGTTATTTAGATTTTTCCAGACAAATTTTGCACTGATTTTGCCATTTTCAGGCGTCGTATTTTAATGAACTCCTCCTAGAGATTTTTCCGGATCAACACCCAACTGGGTCAGTCTAATCTAAATCCCTTTGTGACGTTAATTGCAAAGATCTTGAGTTTCGTTGGAGGGCGTGTCCGTGGCGCCCTGTCAAATTTCAACGTTTCGCCATGAAAAAGGAAGTTGTTCTAACTCTGGCATACAATGTTTGAGAAGAGTCCTGAAAACATGACCATGCTCATATTCAGTTATAGTCATAGTGCCACCTGCTGGCAACAGGAAGTGACATGTTTTAGGCTGTAAGAAACTCCTCCTAGAGATTTCATGACATCAACATTGTATTTGGTCAGTCTAATCTAAAGGCCTTGGCCAAGATAAATTGTGAAGACCATGTTCAATCTGCACCAAACTTCATATATTTGGAAACAGTCTTGGTCTGAACACATCTACATGCCAATATTTAGTTATAGGCATAGCGCAACTAGCTGGCAGCAGGAAGGCACATATAAATGACTTTGACACATTCTTCTTATATTTACTGTATTAAAAGCATATTGCCCACCATTCGCCGGTTTCCTATAGTCACCGATCGGCGGTGAGGGTCCGAGGACCCTTTCATCGCTGCTTGCAGCTTTAATACATGTTTTTATTCTGTTGTCTTAATTAGAAATTTTAAAAAGCTTATAAAAAATATGTTTTTTTTTTACTTGACATAAAAGATGACACTTTTAATAAAGTTAGAAAAACTCCATTACAAAGGTAAAAACAAAATTCCCCTGTTAATCACTTTAAGGAGTCAAATATTACCTCGTAATGGGAAGGCTATTTTTTTTTTTTTTTTATCAGATTTTTTGATTATTGATTGGAAGGTGCTCCTAAAAATTTGACTGTGCTCTTAAATTTAAAATTGTTTTTTTTTTTTTATTTTAAATTTTATTTTTAAAAAAGAAAAGTAAGCGTAGCGCCCTGGAAGCAATGATCTGAAAATGCATATTCACAGAATGAACTGAGAATGACTCACCCTCATGTATTGCTTGAAAATATCTGCACCAGTGTTCATCTCAACTACATTGTAGATAATGAGTTTGCAGTATGCGGCCAGCAGGTTTCGCCTCTTGTGCAAAGCTTCGATTTTCCCTGCTTCATCATCTTGCTGCCCATCTGTTAGAAAATAAATGACAACAGACATTTAAAATACTACTTGCACTACAAGGAAAACTGCTACCCTCTAGTGGTCACTTTTTAAACACGCTTCTTGACAACAAAATTTTGATATTTATCCAACATCTCCCCTTTGAAACTAGTCAGTCTACTTTAACAAAGCTGAGTTCACAACAGGATTAAGTGTTGCTAAAGTCTTTAATCTCTAAATCAATTAAATGGTTCTAAAGCCAATTTTCTGTGCTGTCTTAGTGTTAGCATTGAACATTAAACAGCCAGGGGTGCTAAATCCATTCAGCAAAGCTTGTTAGCTCTAACCGAAAGTCATTAACAGTCATAGACCTGTGCTGTTGCTGTCTTCATCCTGGTCAATGAAGACGTGGTCCAGGATGAAATTGAGAAGCTCGGACTGCAGGGACGCCTCGGGCGTGTATACTAGGGGCTCGAGAGCTTCCCTCCCTCCTGAGATGATCTGATGGCTGAAAATCAGCAGCAGGTCACAGAGGATGGTGAAGGCCTGAGGAAGAACACACAGTCAGGTACAGGATGTTTGTAGCATGAGGTATAACGACTTCTTGTGACCTTTGATACCGACCTGCTCTTTGACGGCGGTGTTGACGCTGGTTAGGTAACGCTGGCACATTAGACAAAACGCCCTCATCTGCTTCCTCAGTGTCAACATGTCCTCCTACAGAGACCAAATGCATTGTTGACATTCAACAAACCACCGCAAATAAGGAGAAAGGATGAATGCATACAAATCATATGACTGGGAGCTACCTTTTTAGAAGTGCCCTCAGAGACCTTGGCTAAGCTCCAAAGGATGACGTAATGTGTGCACTGCAGTGCGTGAATGACAATCTGAAACATATAGAGAGACAGTAAAGTTACCCGACAATCATGAGGCAAACACAAAGTTTCAGCTGTTATTTCTATAAAAACTTGTTTTTGTCTTAGAGTAAAGAGTAAGAAAAATACACTGTGAAACTGCAAGTTGCAATTCTGAGAAATATAGTTTTAACTGTGAGAAAAGTCACAATCAATGTGAGAGTTTTATAAACTGGTCACAATCAAGAGTTGTGAACCTTAAGTTGCAACTATTAAAAAGGAAAGACGAAGACGAAAAGCGAGCCTTAATTGTGAGACACAATTGCAAGAGATGAAGTGGCAATCGTAAAAGTCAAAATTAAGAGGAAAAAAAAAATAAAAATCCACAATTTTGAGAGATGGAGTCAAAATTGTTGACTATAACATTTCAATTAAGGGGAGACACTGCAGGCAAAAACACTTTTCATGCACATCAAGTTAGAGATTTTGGGCTTTTTGGTTTTTCATAAAGTGCTTTTTGAGACTAGTTGAAAGTGTTACCGTTTTCTCAAAATGAGTTTTTTCTCCTATACGGAGTCAAATCTCCACTTCAGTAGCACTTACACACCAAACTTTACATTTTTATTCCTGTCTATATCCTGAAGGTTTTTACAGAGGTATTTGTCCATATATAATTTGCTTGATTATATACAACATTTTATCCCCACAAAAATTTTGAAAATATATTGTTTTCTGTCTGTTCTAAGTACTTTCTGAATTATGGAGTGACAAAATGAGATTTAAAAATTCCCTTTGCAAAAACATGACTCTAATATGTCAAAAGAAATTAAACAAGAATTATGAAACTAGTTTTTAGATTTTTGTACTAGAAATGTATGCAAATTAGCATGTATTTCATTCAATTATGTCTTATTTGCATATTTAAACCTAACATTTTAGAAAACTTGTAATACAAAAAATGTTTGCAATTATCAATGTAATCAATCAACATGGTAGGTAATGAGATAACTATTAGGGGTTCACATGCAGTGTGTCACCTTAAGAGAAAAAGTGGCAATTGTGAAAGATGAAGTTAACAATTACAAGAAATGTCACGACTACAGTATATCAAGTAACAATTGTGAAGAAAATACCATTAAAGTATGGCCCAGTTAGCCTCTATCCCAAAAATTATTTATATGCACATGAATACCTGCTCAGGCATATCTCCGTTTTCAATGCCAGTGTTCAGTAACTTGTAGTTGCTGGTGAAGAGGTCCCATTTGGTAAGATCATGAGCACTAAACACAAAAAAAGGTGCAGAATGGGAGTTAGAAATGTAAATTACAGCCTCCACCTAAGGTGATAATTTGTTAGAGAGAAACACTTGATAATACTCAGGGAAGTGAGACAAAGAAGCCTTACTTGTGGAAAGCTGTGATCCTCTTCAGTGTGGACAGAACTTGATAAGCATCATCTTCATCTGGGTCTTCACCCTGCAGAGGAAACAAGCTATATGTTAGAAAAATGAAATTTTCTGAGCTTCTGATTGTGGCAGCATTCAGAAAAAAATAGTTTGAATCGAGTACTAAGGATGCATAAAATGTACTACTTCCAATATTGACTAGCCAGACAAGTCTGTCTTAACGGAAGTTCACTTCTAGAAGAAGTTCTGTCTTGTTCTTGTCTTTCTTTCTTCAGTCCTAAAGGAATTATGTTTCTTGAGGAAAACATTCCAGAATTTCTCTCCATATACCGGACAATCCCAGCCACGGAAAAAGGGTCTTATCTAGTAAAAAGATCAGTTATTTTATATATTTGTAACCTCAAACGCTTGCCTTGTCTATTCTCAGCGATACGCATGCATACTCTGTGCAATCTGGGTCAATACAGTTAGGGCAGACGAGCATTTGAGGTTACAAAGTATAAAGCTGCTTTTAAACTGCATTTTGGAAGTTCAAACTCGGGGCACCATAGAAGTCTGGAATGTCAAGAAACAATTTCTTTACGACTGAAGACAGACACGACATTTTGGATGACAATGGGGTGAGTAAATTATTTGTACATTTTTGTTCTGGAAGTAAACTTCCCCTTCAAGAAAGCTCTGAACAATAAAGGCTATAATTAGGGTAATAAACAGAATATGGTCATATGCATTTCCTAGATGTGCTGTTTTAAAAAAAAAACAAAAACAAATGAAGGTGGATTTTTTTTTTTTTTTTTTTTAAATTGTAGGTTTTGATATAGACAGGGTTTTTACAAAAACAAAACATCCATATTATCTGTACATTTAACAAGACAAATAAACAAATAATATGGACATAAACATAAGTTATTACAAAGAAAAAGAAAAAAAAAATAATAAAAGTAAATAAATCAAAATAGAAACAGAAATCAGTACTGCCATAAAAAAAAAAACAAACAAGAAAAAAACAAAACAAAAAAAAAAAAACAGCACAATAAGGTAGCCTTTCAATCTTTCCAAGCTAAATTCTGGATTCCCAAAGTTAATAATTGTGTTACTTTCACCCCCAGATAAATGAGAAAAGGGTCCCATATCTTATAGAAATTGAAAGGTTTGTCCCTTAATGCGGTAGAAAGCGATTCGATTTTTAGCTGTGTTTATCCACTGAATAATTGGTGCTGTTTGATCTGTTACCCAACATACAAGTATGCATTTGCGAGCACAGTACAAGAGAATTTGGAGAAGGTGAATCCCTTGGAATTTGAAGGGAAAGTCCTGACTTATACCTAGTAAACATACTTTTGGTCCAAGTTGTAATGGACAGTGGAATATATTCTCAAGTTCCTTTAGGACGCCCTTCCTGAATTGTTGGATCTTCATACAATTCCAAAAACAAGGATGTTTTTTTTTTTTTTTTTTTTTTACATTTTATGCATTTTATATATACACACACTTTCACTAAATAATGACTGCCAATGCCTAATAAATTGTTAGATTTAGATTTACAGAAGCAATGCGGAGAGCCACTTCTGGGACGTTTCTGAAACGAGCCGCGGCATGCCTGGTATGAACACCAGCACTGACTAGAATCAGCTCTGCAGACTTGTGCAGTGTAAATAAGGGGTTATCCAAGCTTTAACAGCAAGGAAAGCCACTTATGAGCCCCTTATGAGGAGTATTTTTGAGGTTATAGTACATTAAGGAATAATCATGTGACTTTCACGTACGCAAGGTGAATTGTAAACGCGAAAAAGGTACTTCCATTGCAGTTCTGTGTAATAATTGCCTGAAAAACCACTTAATGCGAGCGTCAAACCTTTTTTGCGATATATGGGAGTTTTTGCAAAATTTGACAGGTAATGGCACATAGCTACTGTGAAAATATATAGTAACTGAAATAGTTAGGATAGAGATGGACATCTGTTCGGACTCATTTGTACACAGAAACCTCCAGAAAAACAGACACACAGTGTTACAGTAGAAGCAGAGCACAAATACTCTCGGCAAACTGCTGTTCCTATGCAAACACAAAGCAACAAAGTGCTCCTCATGCTCCACCCTGAGCCACCCACTCCCCTCACCTCCTGCAGGAAGTCTTCCAGTAGCCTGTTGAACTTGTCCACTTGCTCATCCAGGAGCTGGCTACGGGCGATATCCACCCGGTTAAAGATAGTGAACTCCTCGTTGCACAGGGCATGGTAGGTTTTCGAGCAAGCCTCGAGCACATCTGTGTCCGTGTGCTTCTCCACAATCTCTCTGATTTGTCTTAACAATGAATCCAGGTGCTGTGAGAGAAAAAAAAAAAACAACAAAAAAAAAACGCTTTTATTCATATGCTGCACAATCAGCCTATTGTGAATAATCAGTGTTCATTCTGTTTAAATGATATGCGGTTCAGACCTTTTCCAAACGCCCTGTGGTATAGATCTCCAGATCAAAAAACTGGGGCAGCTGCAGCAGATTTGTCACTTTCTCTGCATCCACAGAGTACTGTGAGAGAGTACAAAAAAAACCGATCCATTAGTTTCAATGCTCTGTAAAAGCCATTTCATGCTGCCTTTGATTTCAAGACTTTAACCTTTGCAAGTAAAGCTGGCAGTGCTATAGCGAAGAGCTCCGTCATTCTCGTTCGGTCATCAAGCTGTGTCTTCTTCTCCTTCGCTGTCAGAACCTGAAACGAGATCGAGTGAGAATTGAGAACAGCATGTAACAGGTAACGTGTGAGAGCAGGGATCCGTCTTCAAGGGCTGGCCGATGCGTGTGGCATCAGGTCTTACCCTCTTGCCTGTGCCTCTGCCCACAGGAGGATGGCACTCTGCAGCCTGACGGATGGTGCACAGCATGATCTCTATCAGAGCCGTCTCCTGTCTGTCTGTCAGAGCTGGAAAACACACACAAAGGTAATTAATCTCTCACTCCCTTTGGAGCAACCCTGTATGTTCTGGTGGTGTGTCACTGGGTCGAACCTTCCTCTCCAGGCAGTGGCTCGTCCAGTAGTAGGCTGATCATGCACTCCCAGTCCTTCAGGATCTCCGCTGCACAGTCCCACATGCTGTCTACTAAGTAGGCTGCATGCTCATGAAGCTGTGGATTAAAACATGACACCTTATAACATCTTAGAATTATAATAAAAATTATTCTTCAATGCATATTTATGATTTCTGAAGGATCATGTGACACTGAAGAATGGAATAATGGCTGCTTTTGCTTAGCTATGCTTTTTGCTTTTATGTATTGATATTATATATAAATATTTGTAGTATATAAACAACATATTTTTCTTAAATAAATACATGTATGTGTGTGTGTGTATTTGTATATACATAATTATAAACAACAAACATATACATTACGTAAAAAAACAAAACAAAACAAAAAAACACTTATTTGGATATGATTAATCCTAATTAATCATTTGACAGCACTAATTTAAATATGAATTCTGCATGTTCTGCATTTCTCTGAGTGACTAAATGAGCGGCACAAACGTGCAGTTTCGCTTACTGCACACATACTGAAATGCTTGTGATAGTCACTGTGTTTTTAATATATAAGCCTCAAAATATGAGCACATGAACATACAAACAATGTCTAGAACTGCTCAGAGTCACTTTGTGAGCATTTTACCATTTCTTTTGAGAAAAAAAAAAACTACCGTCATATCACATACAAAACAGAAATAGAAAGGTCCTCACAGCAACCCGTCAGAATAAAAGTTTGGTTTAACTTGAAGAAACTGTGACATAAATAAATTACTTACTGTAATGATTGTACTACTACTAATACAATTATAACAACATTATTTTTTACCAGAGAAATTATTTACCATAATTTATTTACCAAACAAATGCTAAGAAAGAAAGAAATTTTTTTTTATAAAATCAATTAATTAGAGATGCTTTTGATTATTAAGATTTAAATCAAACCATTAAAAAGGAATCCAGAATATGAACGTAAAACACAAAATTTGATAAAAAAATAAAACTAAATTTGAGGAAAAAAAAAAAAAAATTTATTTCATAGGGCCTTAAAATTAAATTTTTATAAAAATGTAAATAAATTGCTGTTAAATTGTTTAGATTTCCCGATTTCAAATCATTTAGACATGCTTTTTGATTAACTTTTTTTATAAAGTTAAAAATGGAATCCAGAAAAATGAAAACTGGAAAAAAAAAAGAAAAAAAAAAAAAAAAAAACACAACAGACCTCGGAAAAAAAAATCATTTCATAGGACCTTACACACTGTATGCAGAAGATGTGTTTAATAAAAATGTCTGAAAATCATGGTTTTTCCAACTCCGTTTGGTGACACTGGTTGCACAGAAATTGCACCCTTCAACTTCATCATACAAACTGCACTGATTAGATTTATTGACGCTTCATTTTCAATGATGTTGTTTATGTTAGCTCACCTCACTCTCCAGGAAGAAAAAGACAGTGGTTTTGATGAGGTTGGCGTTAACACTCTGTCTGCCTCGTCTCTTGGGCATGCTGTCATCTTCAGGGTCTCGATGACTGAACAGTCTGCGAGCAAAGATGAAAATGTAAACTTAGTCATTTACCTCAAGCTACTGTTGTCTAAACATACATGTCTCCACTCAGTCTAGATGCAGTGAATAGTTTTAGGACTTTTAGTAGGTCGGAGACTAGGTTTATAGAAAAGGTGAAATGTGAAGGGTCCTGTACAGCAGGGAAACTCACTTCTTAAAGAGAAACTCTCCTGCTGCCACAGCGACAGGTCGGTGGGCTGAATAGACTAGGTGGTACACACTCTCACAGTCTTCTGCAGTCAGAACTTCATCGCTGCTACTGTAATAGCAAACAACAAAAGCATATGAGCATCCCATCATGCTGATTATCATAGCTGAGTTGTTTCTATAGTGTTTCTTTTTTTTTAACTACAAGTACACTTATTTGTGACCCTGAATAAATAAGCTTTCTGTTGATGGTTTGTTAGGATGTGACAATATTTGGCTGAGATACAACTATTTGAAAATCTGGAATCTGAGGGTGTAAAAAAAAAACTAAACCAAAACAAAACAAAAAAAAATCTAAATACTGAGAAAATCACCTTTAAAGTTGTCCAAATGAAGTTCTTAGCAATGCATATTACTAATCAAAAATTAAGCTTTGATATATTTACGGTAGAAATTTTACAAAATATCTTCATGGAACATGATCTTTACTTAATATCCTAATGATTTTTGGCATAAAAGAAAAAACAATTTTGACCCATACAATGTATTTTTGGCTATTATTACAAATACACCTGTGCTATATAACACTGGTTTTGTGGTCCAGGGTCACATTTCATTAGAAATTAACAATAAAGTCTTGTGGTTTATTTTGATTCAACAACCACTCTGAAAGATTCAGTGAGCTGAATGAACCATTCTACGTAATCAAAACTATATACTACATTTCTGTTCAAAAGTTTGGGGTCGTAAGATTTATTTATTTTTTTAAGTCTCTTATACTCACAAAGGTTGCACTTGCTTGATAAAAAAATAGTGTAAAAGCAATATTGTGAAATATTATTACAACTGAACATAATTTTTTTCTGTTTTAATTTATTGTAAAATATAATTTATTCCCGTGATCTCAAAGCTGAATTTTCAGCATCATTACTCCAGTTTTCAGTGTCACATGATCCTTCAGAAATCGTTCTAATATGCTGATTTGCTGCTTAAGAAACATTTATTATAATCAATATTAATAAGCAGTTGTGCTGCTTAATACTTGCTTGGTAACTGATTAATTTTTTTAGGTTCTTTGATGAACAGAAAGTAGTTTTGTAAGAAACAAATGCCTTTTCCATGACTTTTGATATGTTTAATGCGTCTTTGCTGAAGAGGGTCAGAGTTAGGGTTATTAATAGGGAGTATTCATTTCTTCAAACAACAAAATACTAAAAGAAGTGCTGTCTCAACAGTACTTTGTGGTACAAAATGTTTTGTGGTTTTCCTAACTCATTATATTCAATTCAATTTACCAACTTACACCTCAAATAAAAATTAGTTTATCTTGGTATGGTGTATGAATCTGCTGTAGCAGTAAGTGTATTCAGCGTCTGTTTTGCACGTACTGTAACACCAGTGTGAGCAGTTTTATTGCTTGCACTGCAACGTCGTACTCTTTGTCCAGCGTCATAGATACAATGCGGTCCTGATGAAGACAAACATACAAATTATTTTAAAAATATTAAAAGGATACATAAAAATACACTAAACCATTTAATGAAACCGGGGAGTATTCTGATGACTAATTTCTGTGTTTGCTCTATTTTGGATGAGAAGCTTCCCCAGATGGTTCTCTCACCTTGAAGCGGCTGGTGAAGAGCTCCAGCTTGGCATTGAGCTCGCGGTTATAGTACAGCCCCTGCAGTGCCGTGAGACACTTCAGACGCACCTCACCTTGCTGAAAGGGAGAGAGGAAGAGAGTTACGGTTTCGTTCCAACTCCAGGATTGTGTCGTGACTGACTCCATCTGACACTATATTTAGGGATTAAAGAAATAGAAGAGAAAAGCGATTGAATTCTCACCTTGTCGTGCATGGTCCAGCCCACGTACTTAAGATAGCTGTCGTTAAGAAATGCATCACTGTACATTTTCATCCACACGCCGATTTCCTCGATGCAGATCGCCCGGATCTCTGCTATTGCATCACTGAGGAGGAATAACAGAAGCACTTAAGCCCACAGACACCCACATGAACACATCAGAGTATTATTGAGTAATCACTGAAGTAGTAATTGGTGATGAGAGTTTGTGCTGGTAGAAAAATCAACGCTTGTGAGCGTGCATACCGATATCGGTGAACAAAGACACCCTTGAAAATGGCATTCATCATGTTTTCAATCTCATCTTGATTTTCTTGCAACTGTAAAGAAAACAACAGGTCATTATAATCTTTACTGTAACCTGGTAACCTGCATTAATCAAAAGTATATTTTATATTTGAGCTTCTGCAACAATCTTGATTGCAGCTCTGCTCACTTCTCCCACTTGCTTTTCCTTCTCATTTCTAATTATTATTAGTTTGTATAATTGGGAATAACAGCTCTCTCTCTCTTTTCAGGTCAAGGGCTGACAAATATGCGAGTCATTTAGTTTTATCCATGCATATGACCATATGTGACCATAATCTGATATCCATCTTTGGTGTGATCCTTTAAGAAATATGCAGGCTGTTGCTCTAACCTCAAACCCTCTAGCATTGATATAAAACAAAAACAACAAAAGGTCAGAGATATTTCTTGAAGAACCAAGATTAATACAGAAAATTTGGACATGTGTGACCCTGAGATCATGTTCCATGAATACATTTAGTAAATTTTCTACCGTAAATATATCAAAACTTAATTTTTGACTTGTAATATGCAATGCTAAGAACTTCATTTGGACAACTTTAAAGGTGATTTTCTTAATATATTGATTTTTTTGCACCCGCAGACTCCAGATTTTCAAATAGTTATATCTTGGCCAAATATTGTCCTAACAAACCATACATCAATAAAAAAGCTTATTTATTGAACTTTCAGGTGATGTATAAATCTAAGTTTTAAAAAAAATGGACCCTTGCAGCTGTTTTTTTATGGTCCAGGGTCACATATGCGGTAGTCCACATTTTTAAAAAGTATTATTTTAGTTTTTAATTTCAATTTAAAATTACAAAAATGGCCATAGAGGTTTAGGTTTTATTCAAGAATACACATTTTAATCTATATCCATGATAGTTTGATGGGTTCTAAATGTAAAAAAAAAATAACAATAAAGTTAAAATCCTTATCCAGTAAATCAAAAGTGACTAGAAAAGTCATATAAATCCACTGGTTTTAAAGAGTGGAATTCCTAAAGCAACTCAGCACTTTGAACTTATGGAATTGAGAATCTTAATTATTTTAATTTCAACTATAATTAAAATGAACTTAACTACAATAATTATCATAACTTCAGTACACTTTTATTTGATCTAGAGAGGTGTGTCATCATCTACGGACACTCCTAAATGCTGTAAATTAAAAAAATGTTTTGAAAAAAGCTCTCATTACAGCTAATATACTGAGGAAACCTATACCCTACATAGGGAAGGAGTCTTTGAAAATTGTATTGAAGTCAGATAGGACATACATTCTGCAAGTCTACAGAAAACTATTTTGATTCACACCTCAATTTATAAAAACAAAAAAAAACACTACAACCTATAGGGTGAGTGCTGTATGCTTGCTCTACTGACTTCACCTATTTTTCTGTGCATATATAAATTGACAGCATGCCACAGATGCTGTCAAATACTTCTAAACTAACTACATTACAACTCTTCTCTGCGTCCACGTGGTTTAATTCAATACTATCAAGACATCAATAAAACCTCACACTCACACACGCAGATGGTATAACAGCAGGCCCTGTTATTACATAACCCAGTTAATTTACAGCGCCAGTTAAACACAGCTTTCGTACTCAGCCATTCAGGCGAGCTCTAACCCCACAGGCGCTGACAGCGCGAGAGCACTGCGGTTGACCCAAGAGCCCACAATAACACAGAGTTCTTATTAGAACAGGATCTTTTTTTAATTACTTTATCCATGTTTACTCAGCTTTAAAGTATAGGAAAAAGAGTACAGATGAAACGTGCTGAGTGTTTGGTTGGTTGTGTGTTTTTTTTGTTTGTGGCTGTTGGCCAACAGAGGCGTAGGTGTTTGGAAGGAA
This sequence comes from Cirrhinus mrigala, assembly GCA_036247105.1. Classification (NCBI taxonomy): domain Eukaryota; kingdom Metazoa; phylum Chordata; class Actinopteri; order Cypriniformes; family Cyprinidae; genus Cirrhinus; species Cirrhinus mrigala. Next base: position 6,829,619 of record CM070020.1, on the reverse strand, counting down.
AGCAGCAAACGCTGCAGTGACCTGGCAGCCTCACGCAAAGGGAAGTGAGTCTCCGCAGGGAAGAGCGCAATGAATTCCCTGTACCTCAGAAGGCTTCATTTATTCCCCTCTTCCCTTTCCAGCTTTCACCATTGCTCTAAGATGCAGAATTTACTCAGACGTATGCAGCATCTTTGTATCAGACGACACTCACCTCCTTGCGTTTCTGAAGCAGGAGCTCTAGTCTGTCGTTGGCCCTCTTGCCAATCATCTTGTTCCTCTCTGCTTCATACTGCCGCTGAGTGTTGTCCATGTTGATGCTGAGGTTCAGCGCTACATTCACAAGGGCCGTCATCAGCTTCATAGCTATGGGGAATAAAACATTGCGTCTTGTTAAGACTAATCAAAACAAAGCTCAGATTTGCAGATCAGCAGAGATACTGACCTGCCAGTGTGCTGGTGTGTCTGAAGGCTCGGACTTGAGAGTCAGAGAGTCCGGTGAGCAGTGAGATGACCGTGTCCATCATGTACTCGTCATAGATGATGCTGTATTGACACTGCCGCACTAACACGCCAATAAACTCGCAGAAACTAGACTTGAACTTCTTCCACTGCGGCCCGGCCATGGTGAGTGGGTAATCACCGCTGTCCTGCAATAACATCAAATCTCACTGGTTAATGCATGCACTAAATTAATAAAACACACTAGTGGGTGATGAAACATGTTCTTGATGAGAGTCTTGTCCAGGGTTGAAGTGTGAAGATTACCTCATCAAACTCTTCTGTCATTTTCCTGATGATCTCAGAGTTTTGCATGTTGCGGAACATCTCACCAGTGACAACACCTGCAAAAATAACACTCAAAATAAGACTTAAAAAGTTTGGAAGGTTTCAAAAAGTAATAAAATTAAGAAACAAAACTGATGTAAGTGAGCATAAGTTAGCCAAGTTATACCAAGTTTATGTTGCACCAGTCAGTTCATTTACTTGTAGCTTTTATTATTGAGTAAAAAAGTCCTAAAATGCACTACTAGGGAGGTTACAATATTATCAATATTGTGGTAACGTGATAGCATAACAGTCTCGATATTATTGTGGTCACGTGACGATATGAAACTATTTAGGTCTTCCAGGCAAAAAGTGTAGAATTTTAAAATATTCTAACATAAAAGGTCTTTAAAGTTGAGTTTTGGAAACTGAATAAACGCAGTGAACTCTTTTATTGCATGTGCTGGGAGTTTAGCGCGCGTTTGGAAACGCAACGGCCACCAGTTATGCTTTATTTTCACGGCAGATGATTACAGCATTTCATTAGATTTATAGTGAGACTGGAGTTTTCTGGCAAAGTAAAAGCTCTACTGGCATTTCCGTCAAAATAAAAGCTTAAAAGTGCAGTATGTATTGCTGACAGTGAGCGGTTTAAACGGGTAATGTTACTGTAGGCCAAATTCAAAACATCTCTTTCAAGTGTAGAAATTAGAAAAGAAGTATTGTAATTTCCCTACTGTAGTGTAAAGCAAAAATAATATACCTATGAAACATTTATTTTGCAGTGCAATTGTTTTACAATATGTGGCTATTTCTGTCACTGTTGTTATTATTATTATAATATTCTAATTTGTTTGGCTTCCTAAAACAGGAGTGTGAATGTAAATTACACTGAGACAGTAGACCACACCTAAAAAGAGGGTTGAGTCCCCTCAAAGTTCAAGTACAAGTCAATTCACTGACTTTGTTCTAACTAAGTTTTTTTAGTTAAGAACATGCGTTGGAGCTCTTAATTGTGAACTCTCAAAGTGCATTAGATAGAAGAATTAAACTTTTAAATGCACAAAATTGTCTTTTTTTTCCCATTTGTCTTTTTTTTTTCTTTTATAAAGAATCGCAATAAATATTGTATCGTGGACTTCATATCATTTTGGTATGTTCCTCATACAAAGCTATCATATGGATTAAAAAAAGATGAAATATACCACTTTTATGATTATTTTATGTCCTTTTTGGAGCTTGATAAGCTCAGTCCCTATCCACTTTCATTATGTGGAAGACAGCACAAAAAGTAATGTCTTTTGGTATGAAATGAGAATGAATGTCTGTCACAGCAATTCTCTGAGCTCAAACCAGATCACATGAGAAATGACATTCAAACCTTTGCAGCCAGAGCACTGGATGAAGAAATTGATCAAGTCGAGAAGTGCGACGTCTCTGTCATGTTTGTAGGACTCAATCCAGTCATCAACGACCGACTGCAAAAGAGGAGAGCAGAAATCTCGCAAAGGTCAAAATCTGCTCGACTACACAGCGGTACATCTGTCTGCATATTCTCCTGCCAACACTCAAATCCCACCAGAAGCCACGAACCCACATGAGGGAATTTAAGATGTGAATGCCAGAGCGAGACAGAGGGCAGTGTAAAAGCCGGTAATATGCTCACTGACCTGCATGGCACTCTTTCCCAGCCTGACCACTTCAAAAAGCATGACATTTTCCATGCCGTTTTCCTGGTGGTGACCATTCATGCGTCCGGCTCCTTTCCCCACTCCTTTCCCCTTCTCCCCAGGGCCCTTCTTTCCTTTCTTCGCCTGAAGCAGAGTGACATCACAGGTCAACAGTGACGAACCGGATCAAACTCTCCACAAGTGAAAAATGGCTGAATTCAGCAATTGTAAAAAAAAAAGTATAATGGCTGCACCAAATACAGTTCCCAGATAACATGAGCGAATCGGTAACTAGAATTTTATTTATTTAAATAACTTCTATCATATAATTTATGTTAAAAAATTGTTCATAAACTCTTATGTTCATTGGCAGGTTATATAGATAGATGGTTACCTCATCATTCAGTAGTAAAAAAAAAAAAATAAATAGTCCACCCAAAAATTTCAATTTGCTGAAAATGTACTCACCCATTGGCCATTCAAGATATGGAAGAATTTGTTTCTTCATCGGAACAGATTTGGATAAATTTAGCATTACATCACTTGCTCACCAATGAATCCTTTGTATTAAATGGGTGCCCAATGAAAATAAGTTCATAATTCAATGTCCTCTCACATCAAAATGCATGCACATGATGGCACCCATTCAGGATCCATTGGTGAGCAAGTGATGCAATGCTGCATTTCTCCAAATCTTTTCAGATTAAGAAACAAACCTATCTACATCTTGGATGACCTGAGGGTGACTACGTTTTCAGCAAATTTTTATTTTTAAGTGAACTATTCCTTTAAGTCACAAAAAGTTCACGACCCCTGGCCAATTATTAGCTCCAGAACCATTTCCATGGAAAAGGGGGTAAAAGGTCATTTAAAATAACCTTGTGAAATCTTGTAAAGACTTTCTGACAATTGCAAAATTGTCAGAGTCCACTCATACCTTCCCTTTCCCGATGATGACATTCCTCCCATCAAGATCATCGAAATCAGTGTCTGATGAGAATCGGGTGTCAGTGTCCCTGTTCACACAAACAGATCAATGTTATCAGAGCGCAGGAGAACGTGTGAACGCATGCATACACACAATCTGTATTCATTACTCCTGTGTGTCTGTGCACTCACTGAGCGTAATGAAACTCTGTTTGTAATTCCGGTGCAGCTATCATTTCTTTAACATCTTCTGGTCCACTTCAACTTATCAAGGGCTTTGTCTTCATGCACACAGGGCAACAGCGGGTACTTTTGTCTCATAAACCTAAAACACACACACGCAAATGGAAAAACATTAAAATCTTGTTAAAGAGGTTAAAAACAAGCACACAGACATTAGCAATATATTAATTCTTGCTTAATATTAGAAATCAACTCTGGCTGTTTTGAATTCATTTTTAATTGCTGGCTTATATTCATACGCGTCAGCTGGCTGTCGCTTCGCATCTCACTTTTTTCATGTTCTCAAGCTACGAGAGGTGCATTTTAATACAGTCTGAATGTCACAGTGTACAGTGTTGACACAAACTCCTATGTGACAAAACAGTTTGCAAGGTCTCATCAAAAGTTAAGCCGTAACCAGACAAAATTAAAAACCTCTGATACACGTCTAATATACAAGGAATGCTATTACTGAGTTTTCATGTTCATTCTTATCATTCAAAAATTATACATCTAACATAATTGTAAACGTTTCAGTATGGCAGTATATGTGGGCTATTAAAATCAATCCAAAACACTTGTAGTTTAGTCGCTTTACTACTTCTACGACTTCAATCAGTCTGTCATTATGGTTAGGCACAATAAATGCATCTATATTATAGCCACAGGGGGGCAGTATGGCTCCATATCAGCACTCCTAAGCCGATTCGGTAGACAGTGAGACTCTTTCAGTCAGTGTGAAGGAACTCCAAGTGAAAGCTGCAGGCGCCTGCACCACTTTATTTCTAGTAATAGCACCATTTCAAAACAATGATAAGAATAATGAATACACAAAGCAGATAGTTTTGCCTTCAGAGTTATTTCTTCATTCCTTAAGTTAATGATATTTAAAAGCACACTTTCACAGAAAGCTACAGACCATGTTTTAAACACAAGACTACCCTCCAACAGAGGGGTTCAGACCAGAACACAACATGTTAAAGGGATAGTTCACCCAAAATGACAAATCAGCCATCATTCAGTTTCCCTTGTGTTGTTTTAAACCTGTATGGCTTTCTTTCTTCCGTGGAACATAAAATAAAATATTACAAAAAGTTTTTTTTTTTTTTTTCCCCCAGTGGGGGAGTAAATTTTATTTGTGGGTGAAGCATCACTTTAAATTTGCTTACGAATATAGGACATTTCTCTATGAACTACAACTGTTTCCTAAACCAGTAAGTTCTCATACAAAAAGAAAAGTTCTTCAATATGTACAGCAGAGGAGGAACATATCAGAGCAATATTTTATCAGCCCATGAGTGGACCACAGCTCTGCAGTGAAACATGTACGCAAAAATACACGTACACAAATGACATGAACACAACAGCACACTGTAATAACCCATAGGCAATTTAATGTAACACTGACTGAATGAAAGACTACAATGATTATCCTTAAAGACCTAAATGGCTATTTCACACTAAAACAGGACGCTGATACTGGCAAATATCAAGTGGCATTAATAGCCAACAGCATTTAGCTCACATCACAGCCACGAGAACAAGATCTGCTATTGCTAGTCAAAGACAGGTGGTATTAACATTTTAGAGATCATTTTAATAAACAAAAACCTGGATACACCATCAGCGCAGAATGAGGTATGAGCTCACGTTTACTGTACAGTCCTGTTCATCTACCACTGCTCAGACATACAGTCCCACCCTAAACTTACACCTTTGGCTAAAATGTTTCAGGGAAACTGCACGTTATGCACTTTCAGGCAATCAAACAAACAATCCATTAATTTATATTTGCCTCTTAAGCTGGGTCAGGAGCAATCTTTTTTTACAATGCATTTTTACTAAACCTTTAAGCAAGCGTAAAATCAACAGCCAATATGAATCAACAGGGCATTTCTCTGATAAATGCTAAATATTGTAAAGTGGTGCTTTCCCCCTAATGCATCCTGCATTATTTGTGTCATTTGACTATAAATTTCAAAATGCCTGTGGTTCAAAGGTACACATGAAAAATTAGTTTACTCATTCTAAAAACTTTCTGCGAGTCAGAACAATGCAGCGTATACGCAGAATGAGGTATGAGCTCACGTTCACTGTACAGTCCCGTTCATCTACCACGGCTCAGACATACGTATATGTTATAAAATGAAGACAGCGAGTAAAATGGCTAATACAGATACACTTTTTGCTGCATGTGTTACTATGAGTCATAAAATTGAAAAACATTTCTAAAAAAGGGTGTGTGTTGCCAAGTGTTTCAGATGCATTGGGGTAAACTGTGTCAGTGACAGCTAATATTGAGAGGAAGTTGACAACTGCTAACATTAATTATATTAAACACTATAAAAATGTTGATTTTTGTTTGTTTGATGTATTTAAATATTAAAAACATTTGTTTGCTATATGAAAATGTGAATTTATTAAAAATATAATTATAAGGATGAGTTGTACCTCAATAAATAAATAAATAAATAAATACAGTTTACCCCTCACTGAACGTATGAATAAGTATTTTCTTAGAGGCTTTACCTAGTAGCTAGGTGCAACAGAACACTAAAGAGCAGATGGCATCTCTGTTGACACAACAAAAGTATTTTCATCAATCATTTAGCAGGTTTAGCCTTTACTATAGAGGCACTTATTTCTTCAGACAGCACTGTGGAAATAACACACATGGCTAAATGGCTTGAAAAAACGCCACTAATTAAAAAAAAACAAAAAAAAACAGCACGAGTCTGGAGAACTATAGTGCCATGAATGTGATACAGGCTGTTCTGAGCTGTGCGCTGAAGATGTGCCCGCGGTTCAGAATGAAAACAAGTGGGCGTGGCTCGCAAAGTCTGTCATATCGCGCCGCTTCCTTGCTGATTGGCTATCCAGATTCCACCGTTTCCAGGAAACAACTCCGAGAGCCGGGGCTTCACGTCTACCTCTGTGCCCATATAAGGAGGCATCACGTCCGCCCTCCTTTTCACCGCATCCAATCAGAGGCCGCCAGTAACATTTGTGGACGTAAACACGAACAGAGCGAGAAGGCAGGAACCGGGCCACCGCTGTAAAAATGACGCATTTAGACACGGCCCATTATTTCAAACGGATCATTTTGCTCGTTTAACGAACGTTCTACTAATGTTCTAAATTAATGTTTTTTTAAAAAAACATTCCAAAGACAGCAAGTATTCTAAGAACACATTACCCGCGAACCATTCGATTCCGGCTATATGTGTGCATAAAGAGGTGTGGCTTTCAGCACTCGAATGAGTGCGAATTCAATAAAACAAGTTTAGTTTTAAATAATCACAGAGTACATTATCAGTCACGGAATAAAATAGACATGTCGAATACGATGTCCCTCTCTCTGCACCAAATGCAGGGCAAAGCGTGTGCTGAGAACGTGAGATAACAGTTATGTAATACCCAGCAAGTAACAATAAGCAGCATTTATGCGCGGTGCACAGACGCAATAAAGCTCAATGTTCTTTGAGAGAATAATCGGCGGTAAGGCGGGAATTCAAAAGCCACGGCATCATCATCGACAAAGCGTTCGAGGAAAAAAAGTGGCGCCAAACGACACTTCAATCCACAACCATTGTGACACACACACAATGACAGCTTAGCTCAAAACTAACACTGCACCATTATTTCATTCTATGCTTTCCGGTTCCTATTCGCTACCAATGTATGGACAGATTAGCTGTCTATATAATGTCAAATACATATTTGTAAACCCGACCTGGCCTATATATTAAGAAATTCTGCCTAGATATGCATCCGCTTACTCTTTAATCATACAATGACAGTCTAAAACAACTGGTTTTCACTTTAGACACTAAGCCAAGTAAAGTAAAACACTTAAAATCAAATATCGGAATGTGTTAATACTGCAATGAACTGCACAGATCCCGTTTCGCGTCCCATTCATCCTGTGCCAACTTTTATAATAACATGCAGCAAATAGAGTATCAACTATTACCCATTTTACCAAGTGACAGATGAATTTGCGCCAAAATACCGTAAAGTTTGATTGGACGTACGGCCTCTGACGTCAACAACAAAAGATATGGGAAGTGTCTTTTCCACCTTTAAAAAGTTGATCAGCACGTTTATTTTTGCTGCCCTACATATGCGCTATTGCACAGTTTCATTAAGCATTGTTTTAGAACTCTATCAAAACATAAGTGACACCCATTTTTGGGTCACGACCCACTGGTCTAGAGAAGTGAGAAATAATGGGCTCTGCTAACGTATGGGAGCTAGTATGTGAAGTTGAGTGCTGAGATCAGGCGGACGCTCGCAAACTCCTCCTCGTCGCACTTCTTACCACGATATTACTTCATTACTCGCGGTGTTTTACTTCCAACGCACTATTAACAACGTTAAACGACGAGCTTGTTAGCACAAATACAGGCTACCGTCGCGAAATCGCACAATAGTTTGACGGAACGATTAAAAACACGATCAGAAGGGGAAAAAATCTCCATCTTGAAGTCAATCCAGCACAGCTGTTTTCGGGATTCTCCATTTTGGCTCCGCTCGTTTCCAGTCATTATGCCCGCGCACCGACCACACGCTTACATATAACGCGTAAAAATGGCCAGCGAGTGTGTTTAAAATTGACAATGTGATGAAATTGGCATAATAGGTGCGACATCAGCTTTTTCCACCTCGGAAAAGGGGGGGAAAACATCGCGTCCTCGTCCTCCATCTTGCCTCTCAATTTGTGTTCCTGACTGTGCAGGGTAAGGTTAGCCCGCTAGCTAACTGTTTACCAATGAAACGCCACAAAATACACAAACTACATTCGTTCGTGAACCCATAACACGCTTGTTTAAATTCCTAAGGAGCACGGCGAGGTGGTTTTTGCTGTTTAAATACGGCGACGGAAGCACGGCGGCTCGTTTCGTATCCTGTCCCTCGCTTATCAGGCTAGCGCGGCTAACACATCATCCAAATAACCCTAAAGCCACTAATTTCTATAAATCTCTCCGCCATTTTACCACTTACCCGATCGTCAGGGTCGGTTCCGGATTGTTTATAAGGACTTCTTGAAGAGCTAGATGGACTCCAGTGGCTTTAAAGTGCGCATTCGCGGCTATTTCATGGATGTAGTTTGAAAGTGGCGGTCAGAGGCGGTTTTGGACACGCTCTTACCCCGCTTGCTCCGTTCGGTTTGTTGTTCCGATCACTCAGAGACAAACTGCTGGTGTAGAGCTGCCACCTCGTGGACAGCGGAGGGATTGCAGAGAGCTCGACACTGACATTTAGTGGTCGAGGCCTTTAGGTGCAAAATGCTCAGCGCAATACACGCCAGTATTAACTTTTATTAAGGGGCAATATTTGCCTCTTCATTTTTATTTTTTGGGGACATTTTATGTTTTCGTTTCATATACACTACCAGTCAAACGTTTTTGAACAGTAAGATTTAAAAAAAAATTTTAAGTCTCTTCTGCTTACCAAGCCTGCATTTAATTGATCCAAAGTACAGCAAAAGCAGTAATATTTTGAAATATTTTTACTATTTAAAATAACTATTTTCTATTTTCTGATTTTAAAGCTGAATTTTCAGCATCATTACTCCAGTCACATGATCTAATATTTTGATTTGCTGCTCATCATTTCAATATTTTAGTATTCTGATTTACTGCTCAAAAACATTCATTATTATTATTATGTTTAAAACAGCCGAGTAGAATTTTTCAAATTTCTCAAGTGAATAGAAAATTCAGAACAACATTTATCTGAAATAGAAACGTTATAAATGTCTTTATCATCACTTTTGATTAATTTAAAGCATCCTTTCTAAATAAAAGTATGCATATATAAAATACTGACTCCAAGCTTTTGAATGGTATAGTGTTATAATGTTACAATTTTTTTTTTTTTTAAGATAAATGCTAATCTTTGGATCTTTCTATTCATCAAAGAATCCTGAAAAATTGTACTCAACTGTTTTAAATATTTATAATAACAATAAATGTTTTTTGAACAGCAAATCAGCATATTAGAATGATTTTTGAAGGATGATGTGGCACTTAAGACTGGAGTAATGATGCTGAAAATGTAGCTTTGATCACAGGAATAAATTATATTTTAAAATATATTCAAATAGAAAGCAGTTATTTTAAATAATTAAAATATTTTTTACAATATTACTGCCTTTGCTGTACTTCAGATCAAATAAATGCGGGCTTGGTAAGCAGGATTCTTTAAAAACATTAAAAATCATACTGTTCAAAAACTTTTGACTGGTAATGTATATCTGAACATTTGTCAAACACATTTTTAGTTTTTGTTTTCTAGTTTTAATCAGAACCATTATAGCTGTTAATTGTAAATACAAATGTATTTTTAATAAATGCATTTTTAGTAATTAAAAAAAAGAGAACTAATCTGAAAGCAAAATGTCAGTACAGGTGTTTGCAGAAGCATTTATGAAACCCATAAAATATATAACACAGTATAATGAAATGTATAAAGTGAAATACTTATAACTGGTAAGCCATCAGAAATTATGGTGAGAATTGTGCTCTGCTGTAAGCATAACAGCTTTTAGCCTCACTTTCCAGTTTATCAGTTTTAAAACTGACAGATGAAGCAGAAAAGAGAACATTTACTTTGAATTCCACTTTTATTGTCATTATAATGGATGATAAAATCATTATTAAATGAATCATGACAACAGAAAGGTATCAGAAGAAAAAGTTTGGACTGGTGAATCAAACTAGATAGAACATTATTAAAAGTCCCAAGCAATTATTATTTTGTAAGAAATAAATAAAAGATAAAATACAAGTTGTAAAACATGATTATGCTGAAATGTTAAACAACCAAAATGTTCATAAAAAGTAGTCTACATAAAGGCACTATAATAATTTAATTCAATCTGAGATTGTGTATTTAAGGAAGCGGCTAAATAGGAGGTATGAACACAGATATAATAAACATGTCTTTCCCTTCAATATATTACAAGTTATATTATGTAGTGTCTCTGCCTTGATCAAAAACAAACATATGTATGTACAGCTTATTTTGAAGTCTTGCTGAAAAAATAAATCTATCATTTAATAGTGTAGTACATCTACAGATGTATATATATATATATATATATATATATATATATATATATATATATATATATATATATATATATATATATATAATATTATATTATATTATATTATATTATATTATATTATATATACATACACACACACACACACACACACACACACACACACACACACACATCTACATGCAAATTTAGGAATGATTACATTCTGCCACTTTCAATAAACATCAGTGTTTCTTTTGGAGTGTTGGTTTCTTTGTCATTTAGGCATTGTAGGTCTTGATCTTCTGTGTGATGGCGGCACAGCAGATGGGACACTTGCTCAGGGTTGCTGAGCATTTCTGACAGGTGACCAGGTGTCCGCAGGGAATGAAGACAATGTTAATATCACTGTCCATGCAGACTTTACAGAGTTTCTCCCTCTCGAGTTTCTTAAGTTTCGTCATGGGGTCATCTGTAGAAAATATGTAAGAAACAAAATGTTAAAACAATAACAGAATGAAAAAATTAAACAATAAGCAACAACAAATGGTTCACTGCTTATATTATTTTATTAAATTCATATATTCTTATTTTATGATATTACCTTATTTATGATTATACTTTACAATGTCAATCTGCACAATGTTTGGCATGCTATTTTGAAGAGTATGATTTATGTATGAAACTTATCTTCCAACTGCCATGAAAGTACTTGAAACTGATTTAGATTTTTACAATATTAATTAAAAAATTTAAATGAGTTTACATTGGCAATTCAAGTGTAAATATATTTTTTTCTAGCAAAACCTGAAGCAAAGCATGGCCTTATTATTATTATTATTATTTTTTTTTTTTTTAACTATGTTGGAATTCACTTGATACAAGCCCCTTGCATACCAGAAAAAAAAGGGGAGAACAAAACAAGCACTTGCCAGCTTTCTCGGGTATAGTACTCTCACTCTCCTGTTCACTGAGGTCTTCAATAAGGGCCTCTACTGAAGTATAACCCTCAGTGTTCTGACGTAACTTCTGCAGAATGGTTTGCTCCACTTTGATGGGGTCAAAACCCATATCTACTGCCTTTTGTGCAATTTCTGACTGCAGGACTTTCTGTGCTGCTGAACACAAAGTAGAAATCAAATGAACATCTGGTGAAGACAGGATTTTTCCAGAGACATTGTAGACAGCAGTTATAAAAACTATGGTTATAGCTTCATTGGATTCAAACGTAAACTAAACTCAGAAATGCTTACCTTCCTCATGACTTGAAAAGCCATTCTGACTTGATCTCTGTAAGGGCAAATTACAACATGTAAGACTACATATAGTGCACACTATTTATGTCTTATATTAGAATAAAAGGATTGTTTTCATTATGAATTCTACATATTCACTTAAGTACAAATGACTGTGTAAAGCAAAGTTAATGACTCACTGAAAGGTCTCTATTTGGATAACTCAGCTGCACGCTGTTGATATATTCTTCTCCTTTTTCTGCCAGAAGGAAACTGCAGCTGTGGGTCAAATATAATAAATTTCACAATTAGACATTTTTCACCAGAATTAATGCTTACTTCACATGATTGATATCTAAAATATACTGATAAATGGTTAAAATAGTTTTTAAGCATGTTCTTAAGATGCAAGTATCAGTAACGATTAAGTGCAGTTCAATCAAACATAAAAGGCAAGATTTTTGAAGTATGATTTTCACAAAATGACTTCCATTCATATGAACCAATTTTCTTTAGGGATACACAATAATATATCAGTAACGTATCAGTTATCATTAGAGATTATAATGTGGCCGTTTCGGTTGATATAGGACATATTTATATACACGCATATATATATTACACACACACACACACACACACACACATTTATATATATATATATATATATATATCATTAGAGATTATAATGTGACCGTTTCGGTTGAGATATATATATTTATATATAACTTTTTTTAAATATTTTTTTTAAATAGGTTTTTAATACAAAAGGGACAACATGTCCAATGTGCCATAGTTTAATACCTAATCGTTTCCATCTAATTGAAAAACACTTAAAACAAAAAACAAAAACAAAAAAACATGAAATTTTAACTACAGCCACCAGATGGCTCTAGAGATTTATGTTAGGAGATTATAAAATCATTACGCAAGAACATAAAATGACTGCATTTTTTGTACTGAATTAAAAAAGAAAATTAAAAGAAAAATTAAAAACTATCAATTTTATCGTTTCCCTATATCAATATCAATTTTATTGTTTCCCCATTCATTTCACTCTCATTCCCGAGAGTGACTTTTTTTTTTTTTTTTCCCTAACATACAACCAGTTTAAATTGTATAGCTGTAGAGCTACCAAGTGTTAACAATTGTACAAATTCTCATGCCATTTTATTTTTTCAGCAAACGTCATTTGGGGTCAAAAAGACCCCGAACAGCGCCTACAGGTTAAACAAATAATTTTAAAATACTGTCAAATGTTATCTTTAATGAATCTTAAAACCAATAACCTTATAATGTACAGTATTAAAATAAATATTAACTAAAATAAAAAAAAATAAATAAATAAAACTTATTTTAGTTTAGTTTAAAGTACTAAACTAAAACTAAATCAGTTTTAAAAATAAAAACTATTAAAAAAAATTACAAAAAAAAAAAAACCAAAATTACTAAAAAAAATTATAAATTGAAAAAAGAAAATTTAATTTTAGTTTAAAATATTAACAAAAACTATAACACTATCAATGATACTAAAATAATACTGTTACATTAAATTTTGTGATGTCGAAATTCACATTTAAATGACTGATTTAATTTTTTTAACGTTTTACCCAAAATTAATTTAATTTTTTACTATAAAATATTATGGAGTTATTCAATTTATTTTTAAATAACCAGCTGTAACACAATTTTTGCCATTATTCAAAATTTCAATATTATGCATTCCTACTTCTCTTGCTGCTTTTGGAGCTCGACCGGACCAGCTGAATATTAAGTTAATTTTGGACATGCATATCTACCTCAATGTCTCAACACATAAAAAGTAATTCACCCTGGATAGTTCCTGGCATGCTCCTCCCAAGGGTCTTCATCAGGCCTCCACTCCTTCAGTCCTCCTCCACATCTGAAGCAGAGCACTTGGTCCCGTTCTCCTATATAACCAAACACCACAACAGTTTGTTCACTATCTTCCAACAGAGTGCTGCAAAGACTACACATTTTTAAAATCCAAAACCCAGAAACAAATGACCATTTTAGCACTTCTGGCCATCCTGAAGTTTTTTTTCTTTAAAATAGGCTGTTTGACACTAAAGATATGCGACCAAGTTGTAGGTCATTTACAGCCTACATTTAGCTTTTTAATTCTGCCGACTGTGGAAAAAACCTATTGCGTTTTGTTAAGGGAACCAGGGTGATGCCAACTTCTCCATATATATCAAACAAAGCTATTTCTCTAAAAGCTATACGAGAGGATTAGTTTAAGCTTGGAGAAACAAAACAGCAGCTACCTGTGCTGTAGAAACCAGCTCTGGCCAGTCTCTCAGGGTCTATGGGATGTTGTCTGCCTCTGAAGCTTTCAAGACGCCCCTCAAAAGTCTCCACAGAAGCTCTCTGACCGTTCACCCTGGGTCTAGGTGTTGGCAGTGGCACATTGCCTACATCGTGGCCCAAGATGAAGAAGCAGTTTGGGTAGTGCTTTGCATGTTCACCCCAGGCATCGTCGCCTGGCTCCCATCCTGCAAGCAGCTGCCCACAACAGAAGCACTTCACAGTGTCATTTTGTCCTAAGTAGTACATCCCTGCTGCTGCCAGGTCTTCGGGTTGAACCGGAGCACCTGCAGGCCAATCGGTGAAAGAATTTAGCCGAGCTTCTTCGCTCTTCATGTGTGCCACAGTGGGATAAATGGACAGATCCTCCACCGCTCCCGTGCGGAGCTGGAACTCCCTGGCCTCGGCCTCTTCGTCGTAAGCAGAGCTTTCAATGAAGTCGGGGCTTCTCATGCCGTGAGCACAGCTGAGGAATCTGCAGTTGGGAGATGCTTGCTGATGTCTCTTCAGTGGGGTATCCCCTCTGTTCCAGTCCCCCAGTGTCGCATGGCAGCTAAAACAGCGCACCCTGTCTGCCTGACCTGTAAAATAAAAGCCTGCCCGGGCCAATCGCTCGGCTGGAAAGTCTTCAGAATGGGGAAAGCGTTGGAAGGAATTCACACGATTAGGCATGGATGAGTATGCATCATCAGATTCAATTTCACCATCTTGATTTGAGTATGCCATTACTGCCTGAAACAAAATGTCTGTTAAAAAAAGGAAAAAAAAAAAAAAAAAGTGTCAAAATTCAAGTATACATTAGCAATCAAAAGTTTGGAATAATTAAGACAGAAGTCTCTTATGCTCACCAAGGCTACATTTATTTGATAAAAATACAGTAAAACAGTAATATTGTGAAATCTTATACCAGTGTCACGTCAATTCAGCTTTTCATCACACTAGAAATTACACTACGAGTCAAAAGTTTTTGAACAGTAGGATTTTTAAAGTTTAAAGTGTCTTCTGCTCACTAAGCCTGCATTTATTTGATCGAAAGTACAGGAAAAACAGTAAAATTCTGAACTATTTTTAACATTTAAAATAACTGTTTTCTATTTTAATACATTTTAGAATGCAATTTATTCCTGTGATTAAAGCTGAATTTTCAGTATTTTTATTGTCATCAATATTTCAAAAGAGTTGAGTACATTTTTTCCCAGGATTCTTAAGAAATTACAGAAATTAATACTTTTATTTAGCAAAGATGCTTTAAATTGGTCAAAAGTGATGATAAAGACATTTATAATGTTACAAAAAAATTTCAGATAAATGCTTTTCTTCTTACTATTCATCAAAGAAACCTGAAAAAAAATTCTACTCAGCTGTTTTCAACAAAATAATAATAAAAATGTTTTTTAAGCAGCAAATCAGAATATTAGATTGATTTCTGAATGATCATGTGACTGGAGTAACGATGCTAAAAATTCAGCTTTGAAATCACAGGAATAAATTACAATTAAAATAGATTTAAAAAAGTTATTTTAAATAGTAAAAATATTTCAAAATTGTACTGTTTTTGCAGTACTTTGGATCAAATAAACGCAGGCTTGGTGAGCAGAAAAAAAAAAAAAAAAGTGTGCATCTTAAAAAAATATAGTAATATTATTATTATTATTATTATTTATATTTATATTTATATTTATATTTATATTTATATTTATATATATATATATATATATATATATATATATAAAATTATTATTATATTTTAAATGTTTTTTGTAATTTTATTTTACAATATTATGGAAATTATCATCAAATAAATACATAAAAAAACTTTTCATTTAGAGTGCTGACATATGGTTGCTCAGATCGATAAGATCAGTCAACATTGAGCAATAATACTGATACTCGCTTTTGTGTAATTATTGCAAAGTTTTTAAAATTAGTCATTATGTCATTCAGAAATGCTGTTACGAAGGAGGTCATGTGTCATTTCCATGAGAACGATGCAACATCAAATTGAGTCACCAGGACATTGTGAACCTGATGGGTTGATCAGAACATTCCACAGCTTCCATGAAACCGCCTATCTGTGTTAGGGGTTTACATTGTTTGTGCATGATTCATATGCGCCAGTACTTCACTGACACAATGAATGGGTTTCTGCAGTCTTTGAACCAGGAATGCAATGCTAGGAATGTTTTTTTAAAGAATCCAAAAAATATTACCGGGAGAGTCATTTAGACTTTCTGCCACTTTAAGAGACAGAGGCGTTGTCAGTCACGTGTGAGCAGTGCCTCCAATGTGTGTAGGGTGAATCAGATATAACATCCACCCTACTTCTTACTGCTCAAGAACATCTTTAACCATCATCACTGCATCATGTGGTTGTACATCACTAATATTACAATTCAAATGTCACATGTAACTTTTTTTAACAAGCAGAATGACTGTGCCTCATGTCGTCACCTTGACAACCATGACAATCAGTGATATAATCGCACCTTTCTATGCATCACACCATGCCACTCCTAGAGTCAAAAATGCCCTGCCTAAAACTAGAGTATTAATTCCTAGATGTTTGACTTTTTTTTTTTTTTTTGTCTGCTAATGTCATTTTATAGCTTAGCATTTGAACTGTAAGTAAATTACACTTAAAAAGCACTGGCTTTCATCCTATTTTAAGACTTTCTTCAAATCTAAGAATTCTTAAAATCTAATGTATAGCACAACATATAAATGCAATCTCCATAATGTAATTATAAAGAGCTTTCACAATGCTCAATCGGTCCTGTTAAATATCCCCTGTAAAAAAAAAAAAACTTTTATTCTGTAAATTCAATTCCTCCTGTCATAAGCAAGGAAAACAAATGCATTCTACAACCATATACATATAAACAAAAAAATTCTAATAAACTTCTATGACCTGAGGGTAGCTGGGCTGGCATTAGATGGTCATTAGCACCAGCTAATGACCAGCTAGAAACCGTCATAACAATAACAACCGTCTTAAATTTGAAAACAATTATGCAATTAAAGGAGGTTTACTAACAGCAAATTACATACTAACTGCATGTGTACTTCATGGCACACAACGGTAACACGCGGCAGGTTTACATAGTTTCGGTTTGACAGTCCCTGTTACATATTGGATTGTAAAGCTTTCGCTTTTCAGCTTTTGCGATCAACATTAGCACAATCAAGGCAGGCAGAACATTCAAAAGAAGGCCGCATCAGAGGGCAGAGACGGACTTTGACCTTAACCTGACAACCAGGCTGTTAGGATTAAATACAGCGCACTAGCGTTAGCATTAGCATTAGCTAACATTCCGCAATGCCATAAACCTTAACGTCTGCTTACCTTCGGTCAGAAAACGCGTTACAGACGACTGAACATCAACTTCAGTACTTGAAAGACGACAGGCTTCACGCTGTTCTGCCCTTGGACGAAGCAAATAATTGAGTACTAAGCAACGCAGAGGGCGGAATCCATTTAAATACGTCTATAGTGACACCCAAACTGAAATGTATTGTGGGCGAAGATCTCATGAATATTAATTAGGTACTGTGAAGTTCGAATAACCGATTGGCTGTGGCCGTCTCATGAATGTTAATTAAGGGGCTCTCCAGTTCTTTCCAAATAACAGTAAAAATTTTTACAGGAAAATCTTAATATTGATTTGATGCTTTCTATATCATCTTTCCGGGACTTTCCCAAGAGACACCTACAGAGGGGGAATAACGCGATTTCTAACAAAGGGGACCATTTTTAAGAACTTGAAAGAATAAAAAATATTTTTCATACATGCAGTGTTTTGCATGAAACGCAAAAGCATATAATCCCATTTCAGAAGAGTAGAATTATGAATGATTTTATTCAGGTGTCACCACTGCCCTGTGGATGTCAGATCTTAAATCTTACTCCATTCCTGATTAATAATTTGCAATGATTTTTTTTAAAATAAAGAAACAAATGTGTAGGCTATGTCTTATTAGTTTAAAATAATTAAAACAAACATGCATTTCTAACTTTACTTCAGTCGGACTTGTTTGTTGCCTTGTCAAAAGTACCAGTACTTTTTAAAAATATAATGATACCAGCATTTCTGCAGGACTGGTGGTAGTATCGGGTCAATTCGGTTTTTCGGACTGTGGACTGCTCGAAACTCTAGACCTACAGTTTTTATTCAGCGCTTGCTTGCTTTAGTGTTTTGTGCGATCGTGAATCCTTTCATTACAATTAACAAGAGGGAAATAAGATATATATATATATATATATATATATATATATATATATATATATATATATATAAGGATCTTAAAATAGATCATGGACTGTTAATACAGAATATGCTGTATAATGTATTATTTACCTGATTATCATTATCATTAATAAATAACAAATTTAGTTAAATAGTTCCAAAAGTTTTTGCTATGGTACTGTAAGAATTTATAGTCTGCCTCGATCCGGATTCCACTCCATATATGTTTAACCATGCTCATTTCCCAAAATGGCTTAATTATTAAATTATTAAACAAGAAGAAAGTCAAAGAAAGTCCCATTTGGGATGATTACATCCTGAGCAAATGGTGACCCGTTGTAGCATGGAAGCGGGTGTGGGACACTGAGAACCATCTCAGACAAAGAGGTGTTAGAACATGATTAACATACAGACCACAGCTGCTACGAAAGGAGCAACTTCATTTACATTAAGGGTAGTAAACATTAACTGTATAAAAGGTTTGCGCTAAGGATGTTCTGGGTTCATTCCGACTCCGTTGAACCCAAGGTACAACATGTACTTTGCCACTGCTATGCTGCAATCAACATCTTCATCAAGATCTTCTACGTCCTCTTCACTTTTTCTTATAGACTGGCGAGCCACCCAACGAGAGTGTTCTGAAAAAAGCATGAAAAGGTAAGAAAAGCTGTTTCTTTCTTCTACGCTGTTTTTGTAAGGGAATCCCCTCGTTTAAAAAAATTTATTCACAGGAGCTGTGAATAATTAGACTAACAGGTATCTTAAAGTAACTAGATACTGTTCAGTCAGTGAAGGAATAAAGCCTATTGAATTGCTGAAGAAAATGTAATAATATTTTGAAAATGGAAGAGCTGATAGTTAAATACATCGCTAAGAGGAATGTAGGAATGTTTGATGGGATAGAGAAGGCAGATGACCCGTACGAGTGGGGTATGTCTCAATTGAAAAATTGTCCCAAAATGCCTAAAAACAAAGAGGGAAAAGTTGCTAATGCACTTCAAGCTCTTTTTGCCTCATGCAAGGTACTAAGAAAAGATTAGAAGAAACTAAAACAGAAAACAAGTTGCTAATTCTCAAGTAAGCTGCTATGCCAGGTCATTGGAAAATTCCGAGGCCGAAGAGATCATTTTGAAGGAACAGATAGTGAAATTGACAAAAGAAATTTCAAAGTCCAAAACAGAGAAGGGAAACATTTAGATATTTGTATGAAGGGACAGCTAGACAGTCGCTACATGCCCAATCCAATTCTGAATATGACGAGAATAACTGCAAGGAAGCCTTTAGTCAACGACATAATTCTTCAGATGATTCTGTGAGATTCCCAGTAGCACCAGTGCGAACAAGACAGAATTGAAATAGAAATGAGAGGGTTCATGATCAAAGAACTGAAGATGGCCAAGCTGTTAGACAGCTGTCTTTTATGGACTTTCAAAGTCTTGATACGGCAGTGGGTACTTTTGACCCTGATAATATGGATCCTGTATAGTTCTTGTCAAAACTGGAGAAAGTTGTGGAGGCTTATAGTGTGTCAGACAAAGATGCTTGTAGACTTCTCACGATCTCCATTTCTCGCTCATTAACTAGTGCTCTCTCACAGGACGTTCGCAACAAAAGAGCAGACAAATGGGCAAGGAGAGAAGCTCTGCTTAGACTTGTTGGGACTGATTTGGTTAACTTGAGAAAGATAACTGAGGTGACAATGGAACCTGGAGAGCATCCTCTAACATTTGCATCCAGGTTGTGGGAAATGGTTAGCTGTTACAGTGGTTTGCCAAATGCAACTAAACAAAACCTCATGTTTAAGTCTGCATTAATTGCACAGAGCGGTTCACACATGCGAGAAGCCATTGCTCTTCATTTTGAAATTAAATTTCTGTAACACTGATGTTTTGAATGTGAAAAGATTCTTGTGGGGGAAAGGGGGGCAACCTCTTCTTTTTGATCTTGTTTCAGGTATAAGCATTGAGATGTTTGTTGGAATGGTGTAACCTCCTGGAGAAAAATGATCCGGTCATCTGAAGGACAAGAAGGCCAGCAGAACCAGTGGAGCCAGAAGACTTCCACAAGAAAAAGGTCTTCTTAAAGAACAGAGTGATCACCATGACCAAGAAAATCAAGAGATTTCCAGTAGAACCAGTGGAGCCAGAAGACTTCCACAAGAAAAAGGTCTTCTTAAAGAACAGAGTGATCACCATGACCAAGAAAATCAAGAGATTTCCAGTAGAACCAGTGGAGCCAGAAGACTTCCACAAGAAAAAGGTCTTCATAAAGAACAGGGTGATCACCATAACCAAGAAAATCAAGAAATTTCCAGACCTACAAGATTCAGAACTCCTAGCCTAAAAGATCTATAAATCCTGAGATTCACCATGGGATGGATGGACTTGAGAGAAATGCACAGACTGCAACAACACCAGTGACTGCTTCTTTCTGAGGACTTTCTATCCAAAGTGAAAAGAATGGACAACAGATAAGGGAAACACAACGACACCAACATTTTTAGAGCATATGGACAGCAGTCTTATCCCCAAGATGGAAAACGATTGGGCAAAGGACATACCCACACTAAGAAATGCACAAAGACACAGACTCAACACTGCACATGACACTAGAAAGACAAGTATATGCATACTCAAATGCAGAAAAATATATTATTGTCTACTGAATGCACTCATGTGAATAAAGGAAGTCCACGCTGAGAGAATGGACACAAAACAAATATATACATACTCGAAAAAAATATATATATTATTGTCTACTGAATGCACACATGTGGACAAAGGATGTTCACATTAATAAAAGGGACAGAATGTATGTGAAAGAAAACACACACATACAAACACACCTGCACACACAAACACACACACTTTATGGTACTGATTGATGTTTGTGCTCCTTTGGCTTTTGTCTATGTTTGTACTGTCATAATGTTTAGTACGTTTTGATGATTCCTTTTGCTGTTATGGTTCACAAGTGCTCCTCTCCCAAACCCAAGAAAATGTTTGTATGTCTTTTTGCTAAATTTTAGAAAAAGTCTATGATAATTTTGCCTAATTGGATGGAGCGATAACCAGTGTGCATGAGGTGTTGACCCAAAGACGGGTAAGATTCTCCGATGGCCATAAGGGAACGACCTAAGCCAGGGCTTCACCGCCACTGGGCACCGACTCAGGAAGGGAGGTGTAATCTGTAAAAGGGAGTGGATGTGGTGCTTCTTCTGGGCCAAGAGCATCAAAGAGGGGACTGTAAGAAATTATAGTCTGCCTCGACTCAGATTCCACAATATATGTTTAATAATGCTCATTTCCCAATATGGCTTAATTATTATAGAGAAGAAGAAAGTCAACAGTTATGTTGTTTCTAGACCATTTATGACCCAAGAATCTTTTCACAAATGGTGACCCATTGTACCATGGAAGTGGGTGGGGGATACTGAGAACCATCTCAGACAAAGAGGTGTTAGAACATAATTAACATACAGGCCACAGCTGCTACGAAAGGAGCAGCTTCATTTACATTAAGGGTAGTAAACTTTAACTGTATAAAAGGTTTGAGCTAAGGATGTTCTGGGTTCATTCCGACTCCGTTGAACCCAAGGTACAACATGTACTTTGCCACTGCTATGCTGCAATAAACATCTTCATCAAGATCTTCTACGTCCTCTTAACTTTTTCTTACAGTACTGAGAACTGTGTCATTTATACTAACTTCTGAAAAATTGGTAGTGTGACAACACTAGTTTAGTACTGTTATACTAACTTCTGAAAAATTGGTAGTGTGACAACACTAGTTTAGTACTGTGAGAGTATCAAATTGTGAATTCAGTATTGTGAATTGAAGCTTTAATTGTTACACACACAGAGAACTCTGGAAAAGTATCTAATTTTGAAATGGAAAATGTATATGAAAGTATGTGCTTCATACAGGCTATGGGACTATTTGTATTCACTAAAATCACAATGACTGCTGGTAACAGGAGACCACATTTTTGACATAGCCATTCACATTTCATTTTAGTGGTTCAGTTTCAGTTACGCAACTAAAAACCTGCACCCAGCTTCATTTCCACATTTAAAAACCTATTATCATACATTTGTCTTGAGTATTTAAGTACAATTAACTCATGCATTACTGCAACCTGAAACCAGGTAAACTAATGGCTCCCCAAACCTGGGTTACGTCTTTCATATATATGTGGCACATACAGTTTATGTGATTTTTACAACTGACTGAACCGGATCTGAGTATAAGCATCTACACGAAACAAGTGTGACTGAGAGTAAGATTGCAGAAATACTACTAGGGGAAGTCATTTTCATCGAAACTTAGGGACGGTCACCTGTGGGAGTGGAATTCATGGACTGGAACAATGGTTACTTTTAACTATAAATGGGGTTAGTTGATACAGGATTTGGAATTTGAATGCAGTGCCGTAACCACCATTACATTTCAGTGGAGACGTACCACTCCCCAAAAAGTAAAAAGAAGCGTGATGGGGTTTTTTATGTTCATTGTTCGATATTGTCATGGGAAGTTGTGGCAAAGAGTGGATCAGTGTCTAAGGAAGTTATCTTCAACACTACCCTACATGGTGAAACTTTTGCTGACAAACTGGCATCTGGAAACAGCATTGCATGACATGCATTCATTAGATTTAAAAAAAATATATTTTTGTCAGCAGTTCCTTTGTGTTAGTAACCTCCAACGATTTAAAAGCAGTTGTTGTAAGAAGAAGTCTGCCAAAAATTCATTATTTCCTTGGAAAAAAAAGTATAAGGGAATAGTATAAGGGAAGCGAAAACTACTAGCTGAATGACAAAGTAACTATATTCTGTAATAACATTGTAAAATGTTATTTATCCTCATGTGATGCAAAGCTGAATGTTCAGCATAATTACTCCAGTCTTCGGTGTGGCATGATCCTTCAGAAACCATTGTAATATGCTGATTTGCTGCTCAAGAAGCAGTTGTGCTGATTATTAATTTTGTGGAAACTACAAAACATATTTTTTAAAGATTTTTTGAGGAACAGTAACTCCACAATAACAGAAGAAAATCTTTAAATAGAAAATCTTCTGTAAACATTATTTCAATCAGTCTTTTTAATGCACCATTACAGATTAAAAGTATTAATTTCTAATAAAAATCTTAGTGACCATAACCTTAGAATGGTAGTGTACATGATGAGCATGCTCTGGATTCATTTGAGTCATTTACTTTATTATAAAACATGTAGATATGACTCTAATAATTAACTGTATTAAATTATATTTATTTTATTATAAAAAAAAAAAAAAGAAACAAGCATCAAGATGGAAGAATACACTATGGTTTAGTGATTTTCGCACGGGAATACAAAACTAGAAATTATGTTAAGTGAGAAACCAATAACAAAATCAACTATAGGTTTAACAAAAATAAAGCATCCATGGCTGAAGTACACAAATAATAATCAGATAGAATGCATGAAAAGTCACCAATAAATCAAGGTTTTAAACTGCCAAAAAGTGAGACCACATATTTCTTCTCTTCAGCAAACATCTGTGTGTACTGTGTTTCTTTCAAATTCTCTCACAAACAAGTATCATCATACTTGAACAGCAGCTTAATTAACAGCTCCAAGTGCATTCTGCTCAGGGTCCATCAACCCTCTACGATCCGTTTCAACACGGATCCCAAGGCACCTTTAGCCACTTGTAGAGGCGTCATCTTTTCCTTGTTCTCAATGTAGATGCTGGCACCATGTTCCACAAGCAGTTTTGCAGCCTCTGTTCGCTCCTCGTCACACGCAAGATGACTGGCAAAACAATAAAAAGCTCATGCAGAACTGTTCTGTGAAAGCATTTTATATAATTATGAGCCAATAAAGAATGATAACACTCCTACTTACAGTGGTGTGTTTCCTTCTGAGTCTTGAATATTGGTAGAAGCGCTCTCTTTCAAAAGAAGCTGAATGAGTCGGTAGTTGCCCTTTGCAGATGCTCTGTGTAGAGGTGTGGATTCCAGTTTATCTGTTGCATTAGGATCTGCACCATTTTCCAGCAAAATCTGGGCTATCTGTAAAAAACAAAACATAATTATATTATATATGTGACCCTGGACCACAAAACCAGTCATAAGTCACACAGGTATATTTGTAGAAGTAGCCAACAATACATTGTATAGGTCAAAATTAGTAATTTTTCTTTTATGCCGAAAATCATTAAGATATTAAGTATATTAAGATATGTTCCATAAAGATATTTTGTACATTTCCTACCGTAAATGTATCTAAACTTAATTTTTGATTAGTTATATGCATGCTAAGAATTTCATTTGGACAATATTAAAGGTGATTTTCTCAATATTTTGATTTTTTTGCACCCTCAGATTCCTGATTTTCAAATAGTTGTATCTCTGACAAATATTGTACTATCCCAACAAACCATATATCAACAGAACGTGTATTTATTTAGCGTTCAGATGATGTATAAAACTTAATTCAAAAAATCCTTATGACTGATTTTGTGGTCCAGGGTCACACATAAAAAAATACAGTAACTGTAGACAGTAGACTTTATTTTACAGTGTCCATGTTACAGACATTACATATACTTACAATAGTAATAACAAAAAATTATATATAAATTACAGTCAACAAACCCTAAACCAAACATCCTAACCATAACTATATAGTACATACAGCACATGTAGTTAATTAGTTAATTAATATCAGCACTTAAAGGTATAATTACACTGTCAAATAAAGTGTAACCAAAAATGCTTCTTATTGAATTTAGTGATTATAAAATTGTAATATTGATAGAAAAATAAATTTAATCTAACTGTGTAATCTAAAGCTTTAATGATTTTTAGAAAGATTTAATGTAATTATTAAATATAACTAGTTTAAAAATAGGCTGGCAATGTATTAATATAAAACAAAAAATATATAAAAAAAAAAAATCACCAAAAACTTACACACAGTCAGACATGGAAGTGGAATTTACAAGAATGGAAATGTTGGATCCTCATAATCAATCACTTGTGTTCCTCATTTGTGACTTTCTGAATGAAGTATCTGTTATGTTAATATAATCTAAATGGTTGAGAACACTGGACCCTTTTTCCTCTCCGTTTAAAAAAAGAGCTGCCAATTTATTAACAGGGCTGCGACAAACAATTATTTTGTTAATTGATTAATCTAACAATTATTAAAATGATTCATCAACTAATCATTGATTATTTTATTGATTAGGCTTTGATCGATTAATATATTTTACTTTTGCAAAATGTTAAAAGACTGAGAAATACATATTCTACACATATTCAAATACACATAGAGCTGCTTTATAGCAGAAAATCAAATTACAGTTCTAACCAAAAGTGACACTGGCAATTTTTTTTTTTTTTTTAAATACTGCATAAAGTGTTATATACATAAATGTGAGTCATGTGACTTTAATGAAGTGCTGATAGCAGTGCTTGTGCAAACATACACATCCACACTATGATCAGATGATTCCTTAACTGCTGTCATGTTTGTAGTGTTGAATGCGCTGCTTGCTTACATCAAACTTATTTTTACCCTAAACTGAAGATTAGTCATTAAATAATTAGTCAATAAATAACAAGTACTCAATAGTTGACAAAAAAATAAAAGAGAAAAGAAAAATGTCAACAAAAGTTTTTGTTGTCAAATTTGGTCACACATGGCCTAAAGAAAGGGCCTGCAATAATGCAGTTTGAACAGCGGTGACTTATCAAGGTGCTGTTGACTAATGGTTTCAGCCCTATACATCATTATAAAAAACTATTTAAAAAAATGTATTAAAAATAAATAAGTTATATATATGAAGAAGAAAAAAAAAGCTGAAGCTACCTCATATCGGTTTTTTGATGCTGCATAGTGTAGTGGGGTGCAACCATTCTGGTTCACAGCGTTCAACTGAGCTCCTTTGGATATTAAGGATCTGACAATTTCGTCTCTCCCAGCAGATGCTGCTATATGCAGAGGAGTCCAACTTGCCTGGAATGATATAAAATGGTAAAGAACTCCACCAAGAGGATATGCAGTGAATGACAAAGTACAAGGGTGCTACTATTTGGACATTTAACCACAAAAAAATTAATGTCATGTATGAACTGCACATCTAAATGCATTGGAGATCAGCAATAACACTGAGAGGTGTTTCTTTTTAAATACAATGACATTAACTGATGCAGTATAATTAGGGTTCTGAACTAAAGAATGACACAATGCTGACTCACATCATCTTTGAGATCCACTTCAACTCCAAGATCCAATAGGAACTGCACGATATCCACATGACCAGCTGAACAAGCCCAGTGCAGAGCAGTCCTGCTGTCCTGTACGACACGGGAGCATTCAGAGCACTTTTAACATATGACAACTATCTCTGAATCAATGGATAGATCAGTATAGCATAATGCTAACCACTGTGCATGTGCACCGACATTCCCACATACCTGGTCTGTTTTCGCCGCTAGTGAGCTGTCAGACAACACGCACTTTTTAAGTTCTTCAAACTTTCCAGTATAAGCCAAATTACAGATTTCTACATTTGATACTCTTCCCTCCATCTCAGACTTTTGGGGAGCACCAGTAGTATGACAATTCCAGCTAAATGGCCCCGCCCCAAACAGACAAGCTGCAATTTCATTGGATAAAATAACTTACTTAGGTGCCGCAGAATGGTGCCTGATTAAAAGAAATGTACAATAACAAACAAATGTACCTAAAATTGTAACAAAGCCGATTTAGTCTGTCATTTGGCCAGTTTTTAGTTAGCCGTATGATTTTTTTTACATTCACATTATTTATATTTATAAACTTTATATTTATAAATATAAATTCTTTATATGTACATTTATATATAAAAGGAAAAATGTTTTTGAAATTATTACGCTGAAATTACTATATATTTACTGTGTATTACATTTTGGTGTGCAAAGAGTGTTTGTGAGAAAGCTATGAAAACATTTTAAAACATAGTCACCTTACTGTTGTGGGGAAATGTACTTTTCTGGCTTTTACATGATCGAAAGATATGATAAACCTTTTTAAAATTAATTAATTGTGTTACGATTTTACTAATATATGCATGCATGTAAACTTAATAATGGAAAATCCAATTCTCTTCTGCTCACCAAGCCTGCATTTATTTGATCCAAAATACACCAAAAGCAGTAATATTGTGAAATATTTTTACTATTTAAAATAACTGCTTTCTATTTGAATATATTTTAAAATGTAATTTATTTCTGCTATCAAAAATTGTTATTATTATCAATATTTAAAACAGTGGAGTAGTTTTTTTTTTTTTTTTTCAGGATTCTTTGAGGAATAGAAAGATCCAAAGATTAGCGTTTTTCTAAAATAAAATTTTCTTTTGTAACATTATACACTATACCATTGAAAAGCTTGGAGTCAGTACAAATTATAAAATTGCTTTAAATTGATCAAAAGTGATGATGAAGACATTTATACTGTTACAAAAGATTTCTATTTCAGCTAAATGCTGTTCTTTTGAACTTTCTATTTGTCAAAGAAACCTGAAAAAAATCTACGGAGCTGTTCTCAACATAATAATAATAATAATAATAATAATAATAAATGTTTTTCTGAGCAGGAAATCTGAATATTAGGATGATTTCTGAAGGATCACAGGACTGAAGTAATGATGGTAAAATTCAGCTTTGAAATGACAGGAATAAATTATATTTTGAAATATATTAAAATAGAAAACAGTTATTTTAAATAGTAAAAATATTTTAGAAATTTACTGTTTTTGCTGTACTTCTCGATTAAACGAATGCAGGCTTGGTGAGCAGAAGACACTTATTTAAAAAACATTAAAAATCTTATTGTTCAAAAACGTTTTACTGGTAGTGTAACTACACTTGACCAATAGAAATAATAATAAATAAATATTTGTGCACTCTAAGGATGTAACTGAATTATTTATGCAGTTTACTTTGCCTTTTGTCATCTTATGTATTTTATTCCTCCTGCAGTTTTCTATTGTCCGGAACTTAGAATGACGGTGTAGTTTTCCGGCGGAATAATATTCGTGAACACACACGTTTGAGCACATTTCCTCGATGTTGGATTTGTTTATTAAAAGAGTAAGAGAGCATAATCCTAATATTTGTTTACACGCAATACCATCCTTATCCAATTGGGCATAAACTACATTTACAAGTTATTTTCTAAAATACCGTAATTTTACGCTGCGCAGCTTTTTTCATCTGGCGCGTAGCTACATTTTTAAATCGCTCTGGTCATTTTATGTTTTATTAGTAGTCTGGATATCAAATTCAACTGAGCTCAAAACGACGGAACATCACAAATAGTCGGCGGGAGATCGGTGAAGTATACGTTCAGTAGCATGGCTTCAACGGTGGTGAGTGTTCATTGTTGTCAACATACATGCAAATTTGTTTTTCATAACGCTTCTAATCAATTCCGTTCAAAACTAATCAGGACTTCAGGACCCTAGTTGATCAGTCATGCAGATACTCGGATGAATTCGTCAATATCTATTATGACTGTATGGACAAAAGAAGAAGGGTATGCTCATCTCACGTTTGGGTTTTTAACTAAGCTTTTAATAAGGTATTTTCTGATCTGTTAGGTTTATTATCTGTGCACATGATAATGAATCATTGCTTTCAGAATTTGACGAGGCTGTATCTGGACAAAGCAACACTGGTGTGGAATGGCAATGCTGTCACAGGTCATGATGCTCTCAGCGAGTTCTTCGAGTCTCTTCCTTCCAGTGAGTTTCAAGTGCAAACTCTTGACTGCCAACCTGTGCATGGTATGTAACAACATTTGCTTATTCAACATATAAAAATCGATATAAATGTGCACAATTGTTTAATTTAAATTTTTTTTTTAACAGAGCAAGCAACTCAAGGCCAAATGACTTTGTTGGTGGTTACAGCTGGCTCAGTCAAATTTGATGGAAACAAACAGAGGTTCTTCAACCAGAATTTCTTATTAACAGCCCAAGCCTCTCCAAACAGTGACCAGCCGGTATGGAAGATTGCAAGTGACTGTTTTCGCTTTCAAGACTGGGCAAACTGAATTGTAGCTTTTGTACAGCTTCTGTTTTCCTTTTTGTAAACTCATTGCAATTTAAGTATGCTCTGTAAATAAAAAAAACATTGACAGTTGAACTGTTTCTAAAATGAAATGCCACACAATTTGAGTAGAAAACTTTTACTTGTCCTCAGCAAATATTACATACAGTGAACCACAATAAAAATAATAAATAAGCATCATAGAACATTCTACAAGCAAATTCACAATTTCTCAAATGCAAACACTTGACTGCTGTATAGTCTTGCTCTTGTGGTGATTGGAAACCCTGAGGGTTGCGGGGGGGAAAAAAATTGCTGAATGTGTTGGCTTAATGGCTATTTGTTTAACAATGGCTAAAATCCCTGACAAAAAGAATAGTGCAAAAATAATTATAAATAAAACACCACCTAGAATGAGACATTTGGTAAACCAGGAGAGAACATATTACAGTGCCTATACAGGTCATACTTTTTTTAAAAATAGAACAAATAAATTAAACAAGGGTTAAAATGAAATGTATAGTTTTGACGAAATAAATTAAAATACAGTATACAGTATTAACTGACTGACAAGGATACCTCACCCTCAAATTTTGTATTGTTGGTTTGAATTTCCAAACTTTTCTTTTTGCTGCTTTTCAGCTTTATACATCAAGTATTGAGGACTGTTAAAATGACACATTACCAAATATATTAATAGCCAACAGAATTGGAATTTGCAACAGACAAAAGCTTGTGACAATCAGACACCGTGTAACAGTGAAATGAGTAGTTTGAATAAAATCAGGTAAAGATGATACAAATGTGGTACTATTCCTAAAAATGTTCCCTTCATTAAAATTCAGTCAAACAAACAGGACAAATGAGCAATAAACCACTTGCCAATCATCTCAAACTGTCCTGAGTCAATGAGCATGTGTGTACTAGTAAATGTGTCAATTAGTACTCAAA
Source organism: Cirrhinus mrigala (assembly GCA_036247105.1). Taxonomy (NCBI): domain Eukaryota; kingdom Metazoa; phylum Chordata; class Actinopteri; order Cypriniformes; family Cyprinidae; genus Cirrhinus; species Cirrhinus mrigala. The sequence goes on along the minus strand of CM070020.1, from coordinate 6,799,156 downwards.
ACATTGCAATTCAGTGACATTTTCATTATGAAAAAAAAAAAAATATATACCCCAAAAACATAGTTTGTAACCATTATAAACGCACTACCTCCTAATGCACTGCATGAATGAAGCACATGAATCGAATTCTAATTTGCAGCCAATAGGGAATCAACATTAAAACAGTGACCAATTAGAAGGCACAGAAACGTCACTATATATCACTTGCCTGTAAGAGGCGGAGCTCTGCAGTGCAATGACTTTACCTCAGCTAGCAGTTTCTATTTTCAAATTCTATTAAACCAAACAATTTTACAAAGAAGAGAGTTTCACACACAAAAAAAGAAAGAAAGCGCAAGGTGATGGCAGTATATCGCTGTTGTATCGATGAAATCCTTTTTACAAGACACTCCTTTTGTATCCTAAAAGGAGAAATTAGTGGTGACCAACAGGTCTTGAGCTAATCGGCTACGACTTTAACTGTAAGCCATTTCACAGCAGAGAGACTACAGAGCTCTGAATGAAAAGCCCACAAAGCCCAGGAATAAAAATACACAGACCGACGGCTTATCAACATTGTTCGTTTTGGAAAATTTGTGCGCATAACTAAGCAATGGGCAGTGGTGAACGTTGTGGCAAAAAGTATTGAACATTTATTGATATACAGCAACGTTGCATGGCGAAGAGCTGATGAAGATGTCTTTGGCTGTGATAGAGGTCCTACTTGTGGCCATACATTCTTTCGATGTCGTTGAGATAGTGGTTCTTTAGTTCCTTCCTCTTCAGTTTGAATGCGTCCGTCACCAGGCCCGTTTCGGGGGTCCAGGGCTCCGGGCTCAGGTGGACCATAACTGGTATCTCAAAGCGCTGGAGTTTAACTAGAATGATGGGAAGATGATTAGAAGACATGTTTTAAGTCCACAAGATTTTTTACAATGAAAAAACTGTTTTCTATTTAAATAGATTATAAAATGTAACATTCATATATTTCTATGAAGCAAAGCTGAATTTACAGCATCACTACACCAGTCTGCAGTGTCACAGAATCCTTCAGAGATCATTCTAATATGCTGATTTGCTGCTTAGAAAACATTTATTTTTAACAATGTTGAAAACGATTGTGCTGCTTAATATTTTTAATATAAAGTATATGTATCTTATTTCAGCTATTTGCAAAGGCAACATTTCTAATTTTCATTTACTTTAAGTTGGTGTACTAAAAGAACTAATGCATGAATAAAATTTAAGGAATTGTTTAGAATCACCTGTCGCATGTGCTTATTAGGTTTTGTGAAGTTTTGAGTTTTCCTTTAGGCTTTATAGGATTTTAGATAAATTTGGAAAAGCCCCTTTTCTAAACAAACCTGTTATAGCCTCCCAAAGGGTAAATTTCAACATTGTTTTGATAATTATTGACCTAGAGAGTCAATTATTTATTATTATCAATTATTTAACAAATGTTTTGAATGACAGCAGTGGTTCTACAGGCAAAGTTGTCCAGAATGTGGAGTTCTATCATGCGATACAAATATTGCGTGTATGTGCAAAAAACTGTGCAACGTACAATTCTTTACGCCTTTGAAAAATGCGATATTGCCCCTAGTGGCTGATTTCTTTCACATTTCTCTCACAACTTTGGGGCTGTGAGTCAAACAGGCCCACCGAGTTTTGTTACGATCGGCCTCCGTTATAACCTTGTCTAACAGGTGCTCAAAATTCGTCGGCCAATGGCGGCCATGTTTTTTGAGATATGCAAATGTCCTTTTGGACACCTGTGGGACACCTACAGCACACCGATTTTCATGCTGAAAGGACAAATAATTGCGCAGTTATAGCCATTTTTGTTTCATCCCCTATAATAGCACCACCAAGTGGCCAAGCTTTGCAATTTTTTTCCTGTAACCTTAGATTGAGCTCTTAAATACGTGTTGTGAGCTTGGTAAAGATAACTCATTTCGTTCAGGAGTTATACACCTTTACTAAAAGTGGCCTTGCCCCTTTCAAATGTTTCGGCACCAATTTGTGACGGTGAGCCGAAAGTTCAACTTTTTTGATAATTATTGATATTCACTCTGCAGAGAATTTTTCTGCACTGGTTTTGTTCAGGTCAGGTGAAAACCTAAAAGTAGGTTTTTCAAAAATACCCAAAAATTTCACAATCTAATCTGGATTCAAAAGGTTTGCAACGACATAAGACACTTGAGTCTGCGACTGACAGTTTAGAAGTTATGAGCGATTTCGTACTATTGTTCGCTGTAGCGCCCCCGTCAGGCCAATTGGGATGAGCCTTGGTCACACTGTAGGTGGTGCAAGTACTACCATCCCTCCAAGTTTCAAGTCTCTACTACTTACGGTTTGGTCTGCACGATCAGTTTTACATGGAGATTGCTGATCCATGACCATTCTAACAATTACAATAGGGTTTCAGTGCTATGTGTGTGAGCCCCTAAATATTAACAAAAACTACAGAAATACATAACTAGATAAAAAAGTTCGTCAAGACAAACTTTAAGTTGGCTTGAGAAAGCCGGACCAGAAAGTTTTAAAAAGTTTGAAAAGTTTAAAAAGTTTAAGAAGTTTAAGAAGTTTAAGAAGTTTTCAAAAGTTTTAAGTTTGGATGGTTTTCAGTCTGACATTGTTTGAAGTTTTAAAGTTTGAATGCAGTTTGATAGATAGATAGATAGATAGATAGATAGATAGATAGATAGTAATGGTTAGATGATAGATAGATAGATAGATAGATAGATAGTAATGGTTAGATGATAGATAGATAGATAGATAGATTAGGAAGATGTTAACATGTTTAACATGTTGCTAGCATGTTTCTAACATGATTAGCAAAGTTGCTAGCATGTTTTTATCATTATTAACAAGTTGCTAGCATGTTTCTAGCATGATTAACAAGTTGCTAGCATGATTAGCAAAGTCGTTAGCATGTTTCTAGCATGATTAGCAAGTTGCTAGCAGGTGGCTAGCATGATTAACAAGTTGCTAGCATGTTTCTAGCATGATTAGCAAGTTGCTAGCAGGTGGCTAGCATGATTAGCAAGTTGCTAGCATGTTTCTAGTATGATTAACAAAGTTGCTAGCATGTTTTTATCATTATTAGCAAGTTTTTAGCATGTTGCTAACATGTATTTAACATGATTAGCAAGTTGCTAGCATGATTCTAGCACGTTTAGCAAGTTGTTAGCATGTTGTTAGCATGATTAGCAAGCTGTTAGCATGTTTCTAGCATGATTAGCAAGTTGCTAGCATGTTTCTAACATGATTAGCAAGTTGTTAGCATGTTTCTAGCATGATTAGCAAGTTGCTAGCATGTTTCTAGCATGATTAGCAAGTTGTTGGCATGTTTCTAGCATGATTAGCAAGTTGCTAGCATGATTCTAGCACGTTTAGCAAGTTGTTAGCATGTTGTTAGCATGATTAGCAAGCTGTTAGCATGTTTCTAGCATGATTAGCAAGTTGCTAGCATGTTTCTAACATGATTAGTAAGTTGTTAGCATGTTTCTAACATGATTAGCAAGTTGCTAGCATGTTTCTAGCATGATTAGCAAGTTGCTAGCATGTTTCTAACATGATTAGCAAGTTGTTAGCATGTTGCTAGCATGTTTTTAGCATGATTAGCAAAGTTGCTAGTATGTTTCTAACATGATTAGCAAGTTGCTAGCATGTTTCTAACATGATTAGCAAGTTGCTAGCATGTTTCTAGCATGATTAGCAAGTTGCTAGCATGTTTCTAGCATGATTAGCAAGTTGTTAGCATGTTGCTAGCATGTTTCTAGCATGATTAGCAAGTTGCTAGCATGTTTCTAGCATGATTAGCAAGTTGTTAGCATGTTGCTAGCATGTTTCTAGCATGATTAGCAAGTTGCTAGCATGTTTCTAGCATGATTAGCAAGTTGTTAGCATGTTGCTAGCATGTTTCTAGCATGATTAGCAAGTTGCTAGCATGTTTCATAGATAGATAGATAGATAGATGAGTTTGAATGAGTTTGAATGGATTAGAAATACAGTACATAGAAGGGAAGCTTGATTGAGTCTCAAAGGATTCTGGGAGTTTTGACAGTTGGAGTTTGAAAAGTGTTGGCTCATTTGAACATTCCGTCAATGTAAGTCTATGGGATTTTTCCCAATTTTGATCGGCATTTTTAGGAAAATCGTAAGTCCAATCAGTTAGAAAAGATATAGCAACTCGAGTCAGACCAGTCTGAAGATCTGGGCTGAGTTTGGAGTTTGTAGAGTTAAAGCTCTAGGAGGAGATACAGTCAGAAAATTTAGTCTCAGAAGAATAATAATAATAATAATAATAACTAGATAAAAAAGTTCGTCAAGACAAACTTTAAGTTGGCTTGAGAAAGCCGGACCAGAAAGTTTGAAAAAGTTTGAAAAGTTTGAAAAGTTTGAAAAGTTTGAAAAGTTTGAAAAGTTTGAAAAGTTTCAAAAGTTTGAAAAGTTAAGAAGTTTCAAAAGTTTAAATAGTTCAAGAAGTTTAAGACGTTTTAAGTTTGGATGGTTTTCAGTCTGAAATATTTAGAAGTTTTAAAGTTTGAATGTAGTCTGTCAGATAGATAGATAGATAGTATTGGTCAGATTATCAATCGACAGAAAGATAGATGATTCTAACATTATTACCAAGTTACTAGCATGTTGCTAGTCTGTTTCTAGCATGATTAGCAAGTTGTTAGCATGTTTTTAGCATGATTAGCAAAGTTGCTAACATGTTTCTAACATGATTAGCATGTCGATTGCATGTTTCTAGCATGATTAGCAAAGTTGCTAGCATGTTTCTAACATGATTAGCAAAGTTGCTAGCATGTTACTAGCATGACTAGCATGTCGCTAGCATGTTTCTAGCATGACTAGCATGTCGCTAGCATGTTTCTAACATGATTAGCAAAGTTGCTAGCATGTTTCTAGCATGGCTAGCATGTTGCTAGCATGTTTCTACCATGACTAGCATGTCACTAGCATGTTTCTAGCATGACTAGCATGTCGCTAGCATGTTTCTAGCATGATTAGCATGTCACTAGCATGTTTCTAACATGATTAGCAAAGTTGCTAGCATGTTTCTAGCATGTCGCTAGCATGTTTCTAGCATGATTAGCATGTCACTAGCATGTTTCTAACATGATTAGCAAAGTCGCTAGCATGTTTCTAGCATGACTAGCATGTTGCTAGCATGTTTCTACCATGACTAGCATGTCACTAGCATGTTTCTAGCATGACTAGCATGTCGCTAGCATGTTTTTTAGCATGATTAGCATGTCGCTAGCATGTTTCTAGCATGACTAGCATGTCGCTAGCATGTTTCTAGCATGATTAGCAAAGTTGCTAGCATGTTACTAGCATGACTAGCATGTCACTAGCATGTTTCTAGCATGACTAGCATGTCGCTAGCATGTTTCTAACATGACTAGCATGTTTCTAGCATGATTAGCAAAGTTGCTAGCATGTTACTAGCATGACTAGCATGTCACTAGCATGTTTCTAGCATGACTAGCATGTCGCTATCATGTTTCTAGCATGACTAGCATGTCGCTAGCATGTTTCTAGCATGACTAGCATGTTTCTAGCATGACTAGCATGTCGCTAGCAGATTTTTTAGCATGACTATCATGTCGCTAGCATGTTTCTAGCATGATTAGCAAAGTTGCTAGCATGTTTCTGGTTGCTAGCCAAAGATAGATAGATGAGTTTGAATGAGTTTGAATGGATTAGAAATACAGTACATAGAAGGGTTGAAGTTTGATTGAGGCTCAAAGGATTCTGGGAGTTTTGACAGTTGGAATTTGAAAAGTGCTGGCTCATTTGAACATTCCGTCAATGTAAGTCTATGGGATTTTTCCCAGTTTTAAACGTCATTTTTAGGAAAACCGTAAGTCCGATCAGTTAGAAAAGATATAGCAACTCGAGTCAGATCAGTTTGAAAATCCGGGCTGAGTTTGGAGTTTGAAGAGTTAAAGCTCTAGGAGGAGTAGCAGTCAGAAATTTTAGTCTCAGAAGAAGAATAATAATAATAAGTTTAAATAGCATATCAGTAAGTTGGCTTTCTCAAGCCAACTTAATAACTGGAAGTTTAAATAGCAGATCAGTAAGTTGGCTTTCTCAAGCCAACTTAATGATACTAAAACAACATTGTAACATTATAAATGTCTTCAAAGGTTCTTTTGATCATTGTCATGCTCAGGGTTGCCAGATTCTCACAATAAAACCTGCCTAATTGCTACTCAAAACTAGACCAAAACTAGTCCAATTGCTTTTCTGGGGGAATCACCTGGTAAAAATTGGTAAAATACCAATTTTTTTAATGGGGTTCCCCTGGTAAAATCCGCACGTTATTTAGGTCTCTTCAACCCGCGGACGTGAAAAACAATCAGCAGGAACAGAGTTAAAGCTGCCCAAATATGTGGGAAAACTGCAGAGTTGGCAACTCCGTTAACAGTCCATACTGAATAAAAGATAAAAGATTATTTCAAAGAAAATCTCCTTCTGAACCCAAACTTTTATATGGTAGTGTATGCTGAAATGAGTGACATCAATGTCAAGTGTGCATCATGGTCTCAATATTTAAGAAAAATATAAAAAATAAAATAAAATGGCATCTGGATGAAAAAAAAAAATAATCTTGTGCATGTTTTTCCTTGTCAAAAATTCAAATGTTGTGTTAAGCATGTATTCAGGGGTCTTATCTTAATTAGATGAGTGAATTTCTTGATATAGTGTCCACATTTTGTGTCTGCACTTTCACACCACATACCTTGCTGCTATAAATACTTCAAATTCATTAAATTCTACTCACTTGATGTTGCAACTTCTTTAATTTCTCTCAGAACTTCCCTTTCCATAACTGGGTGGTTGCAAATCTCTTCCCATGTGCCCTCAATGCCCTTCTGATTGGCGAGAGCCGTCAGCTTCTTCTGATTAGGAACAATGAAGCTGATAACGTAGTTCTGGTCACTGGTGGGCCGAGAGAGAGAGAGAGAGAGAAAAGAGGTCTGTATACAGTACGTCTGCTGTTCTAAAGAGAGGACCCTTTGTTGGGGTCAGTAACATATGCGTCAGACAAAGCCGAGCATACGAACCTGTTTGCGTAAGCGCAGATGTTGTCAATAAGAGAGCAGTTCTTCAGAGCTGACTCAACTTTGCCTAAAGAGACGTACTCCCCAGCTTGAAGTTTCACAAGATCCTTCTTGCGATCTAGGCATTACATATATATAGGAAATCAGGTTTGAATAATACAGATAGATAACATAACTGTGGTTTTAACTAAAAAAAAAATAACAAGATGTCCTCAGATGTCCTGCTGAATCTAAACATACCGACAATCTGAAGACAGCCGTCAGAGTGCACCTCTCCGATATCACCAGTGCAGAACCACCGTTGACCATTCTCATCCACCAAGAAGTCCTCATTGTTACAGGCTTCACTCCTGTAGTAGCCCATAGTCACATTAGGACCTCCGATGAGGATCTCACCACGTGGATGAGGCTTGTCACGCTTTGTATAGCCACCTGAAGTATAAGGAGTACCACAACAGCTGTAACTCTTTGAATATTTTTAAAAGTTAAATGAACAGTTCCGCCAAAAATGACACTTGTTACTCAACTTAATGTCTTTCAAATCTGTGTATATATATTTTTTCTTCCATAGAAGACAAAAGCAGACATATTTAAAGAATTGCTGTGCAACACTTCATGCAACAACACCTCATAGTTTTGTGTCAAACAGATTGTGATTTAAGCCATTATTCGCAGATAACCTTACCAGCAGTGTTATTTTAGTATTGTTTTAGTATTATTTATATGCTATTATGGTGTTTATTAATTTTTTTAAATTAGTTTTTATTTTTATATTTTCCGTCTTAATTTTAGTCATTTTATGTGCTTTTGTCTTTATTTATTTATTTTTTTATTCATATATATATATATATATATATATATATATATATATATATATGTAAAACAACCACCATATAAAAACAGAAACTTAGAGGTCTTCACAGCAATATATCAAAAGTTCTGTTTAACTTGAAGAAACTGTGACAGAAATATATTACATAATGTAATGATAGTACTACTACTGATAAAATGATTATTAAAACATTTTTTAAGGAACATTTAACAGAACAAAATATTTATTTACCAGAAAATGTAAATACACAAGACCATTTTTTTGGAAAATAAATAAATAAATACTTTTTAATAAACTTAAGTAATTAGAGATGTTTTGATTATTAAAATTTAAATGAAACAATTAAAATCGATTCCAGAAAATGAATGGTAAACACAGAATTTGGTAAAAAAAAAAAAAAAAAAAAAAAAAACTGGATTTGAGGAAAAAATAAAACAAAACATTTCATAGGGCTATAAAAATTATCTTTTAAACTTTTAATAAATTACTGTTAAATTGTAGAAGTTTCTTGATTTCAATTAATTACACATGCTTTTTGAATAATATTTATTAATTTAACCATTAAAACAGAATCTAGAAAACTTAAAACTGAAAAAAATGGAATCCAGAAAAAATGTAAAAAAAAAAAAAAAAAAATCTATGTACAGTTTTAGTCATTTTATTACTTCAGCTTGAACATTTTATTTCAGCTGGTGCCAAGGCAACATTTCTAATTTTTTTCATCTAAAATGTCTTCTATTTTAACTTAGCTTTATTTTAATTAGCAAAACAATTTTAATAATTTTAGTTAATACTACCAACAGTGCTTCCCTGAAGCTCAAATACACCACGCATGATGCTTTGGTGTCATTAACATCATTTTAACATCAGATTACATTTATGCATTTGGCAGATGCTTTTATCAAAAGCTCATACTGCATTAAGACACATTATCATTTCATGCATTCTCTGAGAATTTAACCTGTGACCTTATTTGTGTTGTTTGCACCACCCTCTACTGTTTAAGCCACAGGAATGCTGAAATAAGGATTGCCAAAGATGAAGAAAGACTGTTCCTCAAAGCAAATTTCTCACATGACTTTAGTAAACTTAGTATATAGTGCATGTCTTTTATGGCATTCATTTTGTCCTTTTTTAGAGCTTTACAGCCATAGTGGTCAAAATGTACTGCTGTTTTATGGCAAGAGAATACTTATTTGGATTACTTCTTTACAAATAAGTAAATAAGTAAACTGGTACTATTGACCCACCTTCTGCCCAGTCTTTGAGTTTGACCTCACAGCAGATCAGTGGAGCTCCAACTCGTCCTGTGCTATAGTCAGCAACTGCACAATATAGGAAGATGTCATCATTACTGCACAGTTTGAAGCACCGAGATAAAGCTGATTTTGATTTTTAAAAAAATATGACTCTACAATAATAATTATAAAAATAAACAGTGCAAGATAAGCTCCTCACCCTCAGTTATAGTTCCCGCTCCACAGGTCTCAGTAAGACCGTACCCCTGACCAACAGGACAGCAGAAGCAAATGTTCATGAAGCGCTGAGTGGCTGGAGACAGAGGAGCTCCTCCAGACAACATCATCCGTACGTTTCCACCCAGCAGAGCTCTGACTTTCTTAAACAAGCTGAACACATGAGGGAACAAAGACGATTAAAACTCCAGACTCATTAACAGGAGCAAATGTGATTAACTGAAGGCCTATTTTAATCTCCTCTTACATATTGCACAGGGGTGCATCATAACCCTTCTTGATCTGCTCGAGCTTGTAGTCGTAGGCCAGTTTGAACAGTGTTCTTTGTACACAGTTCATCTCCTGCACTTTACTCATGACGTTCTTATTGATCCGGTCCATTATTTCCTGACGGAAGAAACAGGTCAATCATTTAACTTGATTGATATGTATGAAACAAGATGAAAATGTTTAGAGAAGGCCGACTTACAGGTACGGCAGCCATTAGAGAAGGTTTCAGCACGGTGCAGTCCCCTTTACTTCCCTTCTTGATTTTGGTTGACTACACAGCAAAAACAAGCCATTCAATCATTTGAGATTAACATAATTTCATCATAAATCTGCGTAAATGTGTCTATAATTATCTGATCCAGTAACAAATTAAAGTACAGTACCTGATCAGAAAGTGTTTGTGGCGAGGAATAACCGATTCTGCAGCCGTATGTCACACACGAGATCTCAGCCGTCATCTCCAGCACATGAGCAAGAGGAAGATAGGCTATATACGTATCTTTTGGTCTGTGGAGGCACACATGCATGTTAAAGCAAAACTTGTATGCATTTTAGTCAGACACTGTTGCATTAATGGAGTGCAACAACCAGGTTCCAAAAGTAAAAATCCCATTTATTTTCTCCATTAGGGAATAGATTTTTAATAATAACTTTTAAACCTTTAAAGACAGACCGACTGTGAGCTATAGTATATACTTTTGGTAAAGCCAATAGCTCACATTACTTCACCTTACTTTTTAATAATTGTGTTGAAAAGCAAATTTCCTAGTGAAAAACTACATTACCCACAATTCTGCAGAGAATCTCCACTAATCAGAGAATGGAACTCGATATACAGTTGAGGCTATAAGTTTACATCCAACTTTCAGAATCTGCAAAATGTTAATTATTTTACCAAAATAAGAGGGATCATACAAATTGCATGTTGTTTATTTAGTACTAACCTGAATAAGATATTTCACATAAAAGAGTCCACAAGAGAAAATAACAGTTGAATTTATAAAAATGACCCCATTCAAAAGTTTACACCCCCTTGTTTCTTAATACTGTGTTCTTATCTGAATGATTCACACACTTTTTTTTTTTTTTTTTTTTTTTTTTTTTTTTAAATGTGATAGGTGTTCATGAGTCCCTTATTTGTCCTAAACAGTTAAAACACCTGCTGTTCTTCAGAAAAATCCTTCAGGTCCCACAAATTTTTTGGTTTTCCAGCATTTTTGTGTATTTGAACTCTTTCTAACAATGACTGGGATTCTGAGAACCATCTTTTCACACTGACAACAACTGAGGGACTTATATGTAACTATTACAAAAGGTTCAAACACTCACTGATGCTCCAGAAGGAAAACACGATGCATTAAGAGAATTTAAAGATCAAGGTAAATTTTATTTATTTTGTCTTCTGGGAAACATGTAAGTATCTTCTGTAGCCTCTGAAGGGCATTACTAAATGAAAAAAATAGGCTATTTAGGCAAAATAAGAAAAATGTACACATCTCCATTCTGTTCAAAAGTTTTCACTCCCTGGCTCTTAATGCATCGTTTTTCCTTCTGACGCATCAGTGAGCATTTGAACCTTCTGTAATAGTTGCATATGAGTCCCTCAGTGTGAAAAGATGGATTTCAAAAATCATAGTTATTGTTAGAAAGGGTTTAAATACACAAAAATGCTGGAAAACCAAAGAATTTGTAGGACCTGAGGGATTTTTCTGCTTCTTACGTCTTAAGCCATCTGCTGGAACACGAGCGATTACGGTTTATAAAGTTTTAAATAAGGATATTTTTCCTACACAAATGCGTCGGTTTGCTTCAGAAGGCCTTAATTACCATGTGGAGTACTTTTTATGCCCTTTACTGGACTTCAAAATGATAAAGCTTGGAAGAGCCAGAACATTTTTTAATATAACTCCATTCTGAAAGAATAAAGTCATATACACCTAGGATAGGTCGATGGTGAGTAAATCATGGGATAATTTTCATTTTTGGATGAACTATCACTTTAAGTACACAATCTAATATCTATGTGTTTTTGTATGATTTTCAAATACTGTGATAGCTTGTAGGCTTAAAATAAATGGGAAAAACACTTCCGGAACCAAGACTGCTGAAAAAATGGATGGCCACTGTGGCACTCTATTGATATTTATACACACCCCAATCCTGGTATCCTCTCGCACTGTCCTGCCATGCCCCCGATCAGGTTACTGTGAATGATCATCACCCCTTTAGGTCTGCCGGTGGAGCCGCTGGTGTACATAATAACAGCGAGGTCTGACGGGACGGGCTTCACTATGGGTCTGCTCACTGCAACACAAAGTGCACACTGTTTTCTCCTGTGGTAATACAGATGAATCTATTACAGCACAAATCTTTATTCAAATCAATATCGGACGGATGAACTGTGGGTAAGCTACAAGCAATCACTGAAAAGGTTAATTAGCATATAAATAAAATGTCAACCGTAAAGTTAGTGCCCTTTCTTACAGTTTTCTGGCTTGGCGCCCAGCTCTTGCACAGAGTGCATGCTGTGGATCTGGATGCCCTGTGGATATCCTGCTGTGCTGATGCTCTTAGTATCCACGTAGATGATGTGCCTCAGATTGGGAATTTGAGGAAGAACACTCTGTATGGAAAATGATAAAAACAGAACATTTAATAACAAAAAAAAAAATGGGGCAAGTGAACCCAAGCGCCACCAGACGTCAAGTTAAATTTTGGTTTATTTGATTGATGTCAAAACCCAACATTGGATGGACGTTTAATTTTAATTTCATCTAATGATGTTATATACTAAAGCTGTGTGGAAGTTAGCATTTTGACATTTAGCAGATGTTGGTTTTTGGTTACCATCATGGCTAAATGTCAGTGTTTGACGTCGATACGTTGCTGGCATGAGACTGTGAATTTTGGTTACTTAACACCACACCTTAAAACAACAAAATATCAACATCAGCTGTCATCCGTATTCAGTGTCAAGTTGACTTTGGCATTAGGACTTGTCCTGACATTGATATTTGGTTAAATATAGGTTATGTCAGGTGACCACAATTAAATGTCTTATAATATTGGTGACTCGCTGGAAAACACTGAAGTACAGCACAGAGCCTGAGAAGCCAAACGTGACTGAGTGATTCAAACTAATAACTCATGAGTTCATAAGTTCATGAGACTATCTGTAACTGTTTGAAACCACTGATCATTTGTTTGTTTGTGATATAGACAAAACTGTTTTTTGAGTGCAGCCGGCAAAGACAATGGAATTGAAAAACATGCTAATCTGGAACTGATTCATGGTGCTCAGTCATTTTAACCCATTCAATTCAAGTCAAATCGAGTAATACAGTATACGTAACCCTGGACCACAAAACCAGACTTAAGTAAAAACAGCCAAAAATACACTGTATGGGTCAAAATGATCGATTTCTATTTCTTGTATGCCAAAAATCATTAGGACATTAAGTAAACATCATGTTCCATTAAGATATTTTGTAAATTTCCTATCGTAAATATATCAAAACTTAATTTTTAATTAGTAATATGCATTGCTAAGAACTTCATTTAAACAACTTTAAAGGTGATTTTCTCAATATTTAGATTTTTTTGCATCCTCAGATTCCAGATTTTTAAATAGTTGTATCTTGTACAAATATAGTCCTATCCTAACCATATGGGTCATTCTATAATTAGGGGTACATTTAGAATTTGATGAAATGAATGTGAAGAAAAAAAGTTTTCCTGTTTCCCAAAAACCCAAACATGACCCTACATAACTGCTTTGAAACAATCTATATTGTATAAAGTGCTATATAAATAAAGGTGCTCTGTAGAAATATGTGCATAAAATACCAACTGTCCACCATGTTACCTTTACTGGGTAAAACAGTTGACAGTTTTAATGTTTTGGGCCTATACTCAACAGGAAAGCCTAGAACTACTGAGCATATGGTATGTTTAGAAATATATTTTCATAAACAAAACATAAGTTAGAATGGGACAAACCATTCCTTCTGTTTTTAGTGGGTAACTCAGTTGAAAATGGTTTTTTGGACACAAATAAAACAAGTCATATCACAATAAACACATTATTTTTGAAGCGGACACCCAAATGTCTTGATAACCTAATCTAACTATATATATATATATATATATATATATATATATATATATATATATATATATATATATATATATGGAAAGCTTATTTATTCAGCTTGCAGGTAATGTATACATCTCAGTTTCAAAAAATTGACCCTTATGACTGGTTTTGTGGTCCAGGGTCACATATATTCCTTTCCTCTGCTGTGAATCTGTGATAGTAGTGCAGGAAACAAGTTCATTACATCACTGTCTTTGGCTCACCTTCAGTTTGGTTTCCAGCAGTTCCACGCTGGTGACCAGGTGTGTAACTCCACACTCGTTCAATCCATAAGTCACTGCCTCTTCTCCTAGAGTTGCATAAAATGTGACCACTACAAAAACCACACAAAACACAGATTAACAAAAGATCAAGGCAAACACAACACATTCACAGTACATCTATGTGTCATCACATTAAAGCATTAAGGGATAAAGCCCATGACTCACTTCATCATTTTTCCTTGGGGAGAAAAAAAAAAAAAGAGAGGGAAAATGTGGCAAGTGAGAGTAAAAATAATTTGTTTCCTTACATGGGAAATTGTGTCTGAAGCAGGTCTGAGCCGTGATCATCCACTCTGCCCGTGTCTCACAGAAAATCGCAATGGTGCTTTTTGGCTGTTGGCCTAGAGCTGCCAGTCCACTCCCAAACTTACTGACCTGAATGTCCATCTCCTCATAGGATATCCATTTATAATCTCCTAGAATTAACTGCAAAGACAAAACCCATCACCTTTTTGTTAAAAATACACTTCTCCCCTCTTCTCAACAAATGGCAATGTACATATGATCCATTGTTGGATAATGGTGTAAACACCAAAATAAAATCTGAATCTGATATTTTTAATACATCTCTATATTTCCAGTCCCCAAATATAGATGTGGAAATCAAATACTTGAAATGTTTTCAGATGGGACTTCACTGTGGACTCTCAGGTAGGAATTGATGTGATTTGTATGTCAATTTGACCCGATCCTGTAATAGATTTACCTTTGTTGTGAACCATAAGTACGAGCTAGTTTTTAATAGTGAAATTATATTTTCATTTTACATACTAATAATAAATTATGACATATAAATATGTACACTACCAGTCAAAAGTTTTTAAATCTTTTTTTTTTTTTTAAAGAAATCTCTTCTGCTCATGAAGCCTGCATTTATTTGATGATAACTGTTTTCTATTTGCATATATTTTATTCCTGCAATCAAAGCTATATTTTTAGCATCATTACACCAGTCTTCAGTGTCACATGATCCTTCAGAAACCATTGCAATATGTCGATTTGCTCAAGAAACATTTTTATTGTTACCATTATCAATATCTAAAACAGTGGAGTACATTTTTTTCAGAACTGTTTGATGAATAGAAAGATCCAAAGATCAGCATTTAACTGAAATAAAAGGCTTTTGTAACATTATACACTATACCAAAATATTGGATCAGTATAAATTTTTTTTGGAACGAAATTATAGAAATTAATACTTTTATTTAGCAAGGATGCTTTAAATTGATCAAAAGTGATGATAAAGACATTTATGATGTTACAAAAGGTTCCCATTTCAGATAAATGCTGTTTTTCTGAACTTTCTATTCATCAAAGAAACCTGAACAAAAATATACACAGCTGTTTTCAACATAATAAATGTTTTTTGCTTTGAAATCACAGGAATAAATTATATTTTAAAATATATTCAAATGAAAAACAGTTATTTTAAATAGTAGAAATATTTCAATATTTTTTACTGTTTTTGTTGTACTTTAGATCAAATCAATGCATGCTTGGTGAGCAAAATAGACTTCTTTAAAAACATTTATAAATATATGAATGTTTATGTATAAAATTTTATTTTTAAGGTAGGAATATACACTACCTTCAAAAAGTCTGGGGTCATTAAGATTAATTTTGAATTTTTATCCAGCACGAATTCATTAAATTGATCAGATATTACAGTAAAGACTTTTACATTATTACAAATTTTCATTTTCAAATAAAGAAATAAAGCCAAACCTTTAAATAGAGTACATTTATGTTTTTTTTTTTTGTTTGTTTGTTTTTTTTAAATGAATAAAATCAGTTTTACTTGTTTAGACAGAGTCACTTGTTTAGACCAGCGCCTGATTTGAGCTCAATTAAAAAGGTCATGTGAACAACCTCACTATATAAATCAGATTAGAGCAGAAAATTTGAATTAGGCACTTTGGCTTCCATTGTGATCATAGTCGTACAGAATATGTCAGAGGAGGATGTACCTTTTTGAAGACCTTCCCACTTGGCTGCGTCTCATTTTCTTCATTTAGAACATCTCTGGTTCCCAGGCAGTCAGCTTTAGCGAAACGCTCCACCGCATAGTCAAACAGCTTATCAAGGGTGTCTTTTCCAGCGAAGTCCTCCGTGACGAGGGAGTCGAAGCGATCCACGGAACGATACGGCCCATCAGCCTGATCGGTGGTTGACTTGGATTTGAGCCTCTTTGCCAGGGCTTTCTTTTGCTGAGCTCCAGTCAGGAAGTACCATGGTAGAAAACTCACGAGCGAGTATAGCCACACTACTGCGTGTACTGGGAACAAGAGAACGGTACTCAGGTCCATGTTCAGACGCACGTCTGCTGAGAAGCTGAAGGGGAGTGAAAGATGAAGTAATCAGGCCAAGCCTGAGATAGAGCAAGTTTGCTGTCCTGTGTCCAACCGGGGATCCCAGATCAAAGTTCAGAAAGATTAGGGAAAGGTCCAATATGTGGCTCCAAAATATGCAACCTGACAAGAATGACAGACACAAATAAAGAAAAGGCATTTTATTCAAGTGTACTCAGCTAAAACAGCCCTACGAGGCTTCAAGCGGAACAGTTTGTATTCATTCAGCTGCTTTAATGAGACAAGTGAGGCTTGTTAGAGGATGGTCACATGTGCCACACAAAAGACACATTCCAAGCCAGTGAACAGTTTCTCTTTGGTTCTCATTTAATGACTAGTATGAAGTCACAAACATCCTGCGAACACTCCTCTACCCTAAAGACAGGGTGGACTGATGAACAAACCAGTGACATGATATTAACGCGCATCTATTAATGTTTGCACAGATGAAACTTGATACACTTGTTATCTACTCTTCCTGGTACAGCGTGGCATAAATGCCAAGGTTATAGTTTAGATTTCAAGGGAACACCCAAAATAAAACAAATCTGTAAAATGAGTTTAGCAGAAACACTATTTTCTTCATTAGCTACGCAAGCGACCACCTGCTTAAGGTCTTCTCTCGATCACAAGACTGATGTCAGATTCAGGAAGTGGAAATTAGTTGCTTATAAATGGATACAACAGAAACAACATTATCTTAATGCTACTGTTACAACCTGTACACAAAGACCCAGAAAATTTACATTGTTTTGCATCTGCTTATTACTATGCTGCCAAGCTGTCCATTGTCTGTGAAATTAGATCCCTCGAAACACAAGTCCTTAGTGACAGTGAAAACAAGTGTGACCAACTGCAGAGGCTGTTGCAAAAGTATGAGCTAATGGCAAAAGGTTAATGTAAGACATGCTCCACTGACTCAGCTAGACATTCAATAACAGCAGATAACCAAAGACCTCTTACTATGGCAGTTTGTAACCTCTCTCAGTTTGTTTAGGATGACAACATTATGGTTCAAAGATCAAAACGTGATCAGTTCTAGTGAAATGCATGTGATGTTGACACAATCCACAGAGTGATACATAGTTCTTAGCTTGGGCAAAACAAATGTCAAACAACTGCTATTGTAGTATAAGAAAGACCACATACTGGTCAACTAGTGTATAATGATAAGCTATAATTAAGGCAAATAACCAAGAAATTGTTGATATTCAAACTCAGAAATCTTTTGTCTAAAAAAACAAATTTGAAATGCTATAAACAAATTTAGACATCAATATTAATTCAAAAGTTTTTAAACAGTAAGATTTTTAATGGGGTTTTTTTTGATAGAAAGTTCAGAAAAACAGCATTTATCTGAAATAGAAATCGTTTGTATTATAAATGTCTTTTTCATTACTTTTGATCAATTTAAAGCACATCCTTGCTAAATAAAAGTATTGATTTCTATCATTTCTTTCCCAAAAAAATAAAAATAAATAAAAGAATACTGACTACAAGCTTTTAAATGGTAGTATATAATGTTATATAAAACCTCAACTGTTTTAAATATTGATAATAATAATAATAATAATAATAATAATAATAATAAATGTTTCTTTCAGGATTATGTGATACTGAAGACTAGAGTAATGATGCAGAAAACTTAGCTTTGGTCACAGAAATAAATTGCATTTTAAAATGTATTTAAACAGAAAACAGTTATTTTAAAGAGTAAAAATATTTCACAATTAAAAGATTAAGTAAATGTAGGCTTGGTGAGCAGAAGATGCTTCTTTAAAAAAAATAAAATAAAAAAAAAAATAAAATTTAAATCTTACTGTGCAAAAACTTTTTAGTTTGTGTGTCCAATACTTAAACATTCACATACCTTGACACTGGGAATATCGAAGTAATTAATGCTCTACCCTTGCTCATCCAAACTTAATTACATTACTTAAAAACAAATTAACTTAGGAAGAAACAAATGTTGATGCTGACCGGTGCAATTTTTTAATCTGCCCTGATGAGTTGTAACCAGTACAAAGGTTATACTCAATGTGAAGCCTAAAGACTGGTGAGAGTGGTCAGTGAGCAGAGACAGCCAATGATATCAATCCCTCCAGCTCACCCCACTCGCTGACCAGAGATCTTCAGCAGGTGGACACTCAGCGGACTGGAACAGAATGATTGGATCCTGGATCTGATCCCATTATCTTTGTAGCATTTGTTATCATCATCATTTATAAACTGACCTCTGTTTATTAGAAGGACACCTTATGACAAGTTGACCTGAATGTACACTTTCAAAGTACACATCAGTACTGCTATCGAGTGTCTGTGATTACAATTCCTATACAAATATTAGCATAATTGATGTCAGTTCCACTAAAGTCTAACTTAATACAAACATTTCGTTCTAAAGGTCAAATAAAGTAAGAAATGTCATGAAACATAAATACAAGAAACTTTATCTAATAGCTTTCCGATAATAAAAGCTATGACCTCGAGATATACAAAATATATTTGCACCAATTTTGGGCGCGATCACGATGTTCAAAATGTAGTCGGCTTCAGGATTTGAGACGCAGATACACGTGTTTAGTGCATCACCGTGGGAACGGCTCGTTTTAATAAACCAAACATGTTTAAATTCAACCAGATCTCTTTGATTAATAAAATTCGATAAAGCTCTTTTAATCCACCTAGTTTGATCGCTTGAATATGATGATGAAGACGATGATGATGATGATGGCGCTCTTTGTCGGATGCGAAACGTCAAACGCAGCATCATCATGAGGGATGCCAAGACATGCTTTACCATCACCGAGCCTTACATTAAACCATCATCTATAAAATCAATCTATACACTTTAATCTTCCTTCATATCCAGTAATGACGTGTTAAATTCAGATTTGATGAAACCGGCTGCTGTTAGCCAGCTAGCGTTCCCTTTATCTCTTTCAGTCATCTATACAGTTGTCGCAGTAAGCGAGAAAAAATACAAACAATCCCCTCATTAGGCATTCCTGAGGTATTAAGATTATAGTAATGTAGGAGAAGCTGGCTAGAAAGTGATGCCGGTTAAATCTTACCGGCTTTTCGTCTCTTACCTCCACAGCCAAACCGGGTACTCGAGTCCCTCACTGCCAAGCGCAATGACCGACAGTTACCTCCAGCGCACGCTGTTACACCCGGAAATATTGCGTCATCTGACTCCATATTTTTCAGCCAATAGTCGACTAGACAATGAAGCGAAAGCACAACGATTGACTTCCTGTTTCTGTTAGTGCACTTAAGGTCACAGCTACAATTGTTCTAGTGGTAATATTATTAATAATACACTTTAGCCGACATACATTTCTTGTTCTCTAGTTTCATAAAGGAAACAAATAATCGTAAAAAGCTAATTGTAAAATCATATTTGTACATGTCTAGACAGTGAAGTAAGAGAAATATTGCTAGTGTTTCAGGATAATATAATTCAGGATGTAATATTAACATAACATCTTTGTTCTGTAGTTCAAAAAATATACTTAAACTACCAGTCAAAAGTTATTTTTATGTTTTTTAAAGAAGTCTCTTTTGCTCACCAAGCCTGCATTTATTTGATCTGAAGTACAGCGAAAGTAGTAAAATGTGAAATATTTTTACTATTTAAAATAACTGTTTTCTATTTGAATATATTTTAAAATGTAATTTATTCCTGTGATTTCAAAGCTGAATTTTTAGCATCATTAATCCAGTCACATGATCCTTCAGAAATCATTATAATATTCTGATTTGCTGCTCAGAAAATATTTTATGTTGAAAACAGCTGAGTAGAATTTTTTCAGTTTCTTTGATGAATAGGAAATTCAGAAGAACAGCATTTATCTGAAATAGAAATCTTTTGTAAGATAAATGTCTTTATTATCACTTTTGATCAATTTAAAGCATCCTTGCTAAATAAAATAATTAATTTCTATAATTTCCTTC
The DNA here is from genome assembly GCA_036247105.1 of Cirrhinus mrigala. Classification (NCBI taxonomy): domain Eukaryota; kingdom Metazoa; phylum Chordata; class Actinopteri; order Cypriniformes; family Cyprinidae; genus Cirrhinus; species Cirrhinus mrigala. The sequence continues at coordinate 6,778,794 of CM070020.1, read as the reverse complement.
CCCAAAAAAACAAAACAAAAAATAAATAAATAAATAAATAAAAAACCAACAACATTATACTGACTCCAAGCTTTTGAATTGTATAGTGTATGGTACAAAAGCTTTTTATTTCAGATAAATGCTGATCTTTGGATCTTTCTATTCATCAAAGAATCATGAATAAAAATTACTCAACCATTTTTAATATTGACAATAATAATAACAAATGTTTCTTGAACAGCAAATCAGCATATTAGAATGATTTCTGAAGGATCATGTGACACTGAAGACTGGAGTAATGATGCTGAAAATATAGCTTTGATCACAGGAATAAATTATATTTTTAAATATATTAAAATAGAAAGCAGTTATTTTAAAATCTGAAAATATTTCATAATATTACTGCTTTTGCTGTATTTTGGATCAAATAAAGGCAGGCTTGATGAGCAGAAGAGACTTCTTTAAAAGACATTTTAAACATTTTACCGTTCAAAAACTTTTGACTGGTAGTGTACAGGAAGCATCAGTTGTGTTAGTGACAGAAGGCTTACTGGAAATATGATGTTACTACAAATTTATGAAAACAAAACCACACCCAACGCTGAGACAAATCCGTCAGAACAGTTTGCTCACTGAGACCAGTGTTTATTGGCTGCTATTTACATGGTGATATAAAAATCTTTCCAATCTTCCATGACTGGAAAATGCATTGCTGTCATGTTGTAATTGCTGTGTTTTAGATTAATGAAATGGAATTGTACCACAACATCAAGCTGTTCAGTCCATTTACTTTTTGCCTTCAACCATGATGATGTGGTAACCAAACTTTGTTTTCACAGGAGGATCAGTGTATACAGGTTTGTCCATTGTGCTGATGGGTAGTGCGAACGCTGCATCCTGAAATGGTCCCACCATTGATCCTCTTGTCATCCAGCCAAGGTCACCCTGTACGCAAATCAAAACTTATAACTATACAAGCCGTCCTTAAGGTTATCTTGATACTTAAAAAAGCATAATTAGAATAACAAATTACTGAAAAGTAATTTCAATCAAATATGTAAAATTAACAGCATATACAGGTCTAAAGGTACTATGCAAAAGCTTTTCCCAGATGTATTAGTTTTCTACCTCAGTGCACAATTCAAATGATAATACAGTACTGAAAAACACTTATTTATTATTATGAACATATATATTCTTTTATATAACGTACTGATACAGAATGATACAGAAATGATAGAAGGGTTGTAGTGTTATTGAAATTCTGTCCTTCTTATTCTTCAATGCAGAAGTAAGCCTATTGGTGAGACTTCTGGTTCAATAGCTGCTATGGGAAAATAACGAGAAAAAGAACAACGTGTGGTAAACGGTAAAACTATCTGCGCTTCAAACCAGTGTGTTCATAATTAAGATAATACATTAAAATAATATGGTAAGACACACCATTTTGCAATTTCAAGCAGCAAAACGAGCTGGACACGGATGAGATCGGAAACCAGACCCATAAAATTGAAATGGCTGCACCTGCTCTTACGGGAAAAATAAGGCGGATAGAATAATATGGATTCCATATTCTATGCAAATTAGATTCCGAGGGATCTTCCTGCATGGAAAGTGAACTGAATGCCATCTGCTGGTAAAAACAAATAGTACCCATAGGAACTACAGATTTTTTTCCCTTTCCATATCATGCAAGTGTCACATTGCGGTTACTAACCCACTGTTTAAACACATTACAAAATGTCTTACCCCTTGTCTGGCTTTGTCTTCACTGTATTGTGCTGCCACTTCACTGAAGCGCATGCCAGACTTGAGCTTCTCCATTGCTTCCATGCACTTGCCATGCTTTTCACACAGAATATGCCGAACCTGTTAGGAGAAAAAAGAGAAAGAAAAAAAAAACATGTGGTACATAATCAACAAAAATATCATTCATTTCAATGGCGGTTTGGTGGTGACAATGTACCTTCACACCATGCATTTAAATGTCATTTTATTAACAAAGTTAGGGAGGAGCACGTTCACATAATCAACTATTGTGGTTCAGCACAGGTCGAGCTTGTTCAGATAATTAACTTAATTAGCATAATAAATATATACAGCAAACACATCTCTGTCTGACGACAGTTTTTCCCGTATCCCTCTTCCACCCCAACTCCTCGCGCTTAACTATTCTTATCCCAGTTTGTGGATAGGGGAATTCTCTGAGTTCGGGCTATATACCGAGCTCGGAGCCCTCCTCTCGCACAGCACCCCAAATTTGCTTACTGTTTGCTTAATTTGATTATATGTAAGTGTGAACTTGTGAAAGGTGTTTGAGACAACTTAGAAGTACATTCATTTGTATACTGCAGTATATAAAAAATTACACAACATTAAAGAGTTTACCAGACTTTAAAGCAAAAAAATTGAAAGCAAAAACAGAAAGCGTCAATACAGGCTGTTAAAATGTAAAATTAAAATGTGACAATACATATTAATGTAAATATTTATAATTAAAAATTTTAACATTTCTAAACATTTATGAAGTACATTTACAAATGTATGCAACAATTTAATATTCATATTATCATATAAATGTATATTCATAGGTACTCAGAATTAATAATGGCTGTTATTCAGAGAACTTTAAATGCTAAAATTGGTGATTGTGGAAACAGTATACCAGTGTTATTTTCATTTATTTATATTTTTTGCATTCTGTCACTACTAATATATATATATATATATATATATATATATATATATATATATATATATATATATATATATATACATACAAAAATGAGATTTTGTTTCGGCACCTAGCTGAAATGATGAGTTATACACACACATATTCACATATATATATATAGACAAGTCATGCCTGACTTTTAACTTGAAGAAAGCTTTGCATTTCCGGTCTCCAGTGTTTCTAGTCAAATTAGCCTATATTCTGATGTGATAACCTAATGTTACACCTAGTAAAATGTTTTTTAAAAAGCACATGGCTCCATAGCGCCATCACTTTGCAATGTCGCAATGACCGTCATTTGTCAGTGCCTCGCTCCTCAAAGTTTAATGAGTGTGTAGATGACAAGGAGCTGCCGACGTTAGAAACAGATGGCTATTTGAATGGGTTCCTATATAAAATCATATAATATCTCATATATATATACATATATATATATATACACACACACACACACACAGAGCTGTCATTCAGAAGTTTGGGATTTTTGAAAATGTTTGTGTTTTAAAGAAGTCTCTTGTACTCACCAAGGCTGTTTTTATTTGATCAAAAATACAGAAAAATCTGTAATATTGTGAAATATTATTATAATTTAAAATAACTGTTTTCTATTTTAATATACTTTCAAATATTATTTATCCCTGTGATGCAAAGCTGAATTTTCAGCATCATTGCTCAGTCTTCAGTATCACATGACCATTCAGAAATCATTCCAACATGCCAATTTATTATTAATGTTGAAAACAGTTGTGCTTTTTGGAACCTGTGATATTTTCAGGATTCTTTGATGAATAAAAAGTTAAAAAGAACAGCATTTATTCAAAATAGAAATCTTTTCGAACAATGCAAGTCTTTACTATTACTTTTTGAACAATTTAACACATCCTTGCTCAATAAAAATATTAATTTCTTTCAAAAAAAGAAAGAAAAAAAAATTACTGACCCCTACATTTTGAACAGTATGGTAAATTTCAAATACATGTTGTTTTTTCTTTTATTTTTTAAACTTTTTATTTCTTAAAAAAAAAAAAAAATCCTAAAAAAAGTATCACAGAAAAAAAAAAAAAAAAACAATAATAATTAAACTGTTTCCAACATATAAAAATATTTATATAAATCAGCATATTAGAATGACTACTGAAGGATCATGTGACACTGAAGACTGGGGTAATGATGCTGAAAATTCAGCTTGCATCACAGGAATCAATTATATTTTAAAATATATATCAATAGAAAACCACCATTTAAAATTGCAATTACATTTCACAATATTACTGTTTTTGATCAAATAAATGCAGCCTTGATGAGCATTAAAAAAAAAGTAAAATCTTACCGATCCCAAACTCTCTCTTTCTATATAATTTCAGTTAATATTTATAGTATTTGTAAGTTACTTTTTTATGCAAATATGCAATACAGAGCTTTACCTTTACAGCTGTACCTCCTTTCTGAGCCTTCTCCTTCTTATCACTGTCTCCACTGCCTGAAGCAGCAGCCCCTGTCCAAATACAAATGTATGTTATTATATTAAAATATACTAGTATATTAAAATTACTAACACTAATATAGCAATATCTATACATTTGAATGTGCACTTTGAAAAACCCATACAAAGCTAAATCACACATTTGACCACATTCCTCTCGCATTTCACACCTCACATTTTGTAAAGGTACAATAGCCTAAAATGTTTCATTAACACTTCTTGGTCTTGTAAAAAACGAGACGACCTCAGCAGAAATACTGCAGAGTATAACAATGTTTACAATCTGTTAACCACAAACATTGCAAGCTAGCTAGCTAGCATGACAGAATAACAGGAGTGCAACAGTCAAATTATACGTTTTAACAGCGATATGGTGTAATTTGTTAGATTTTGTTCATGCAGCACCAATATTTGATGTTTACCTTTAGCACCTTTGCCACCCTTTCCTTTTGGTGGCATTTTCTATCTCCTCGTGTCGGATGTTTCAACTTAACGTTACGCTTTAGCTAGCACACACGAGCTAGTAACTCACAGATTCCCACGCGGTTAGACTGAAAATTACACAGCAGCTTTTTTTTCAGCCCACAGTTTACTGTATACGTTATTTCCGTTTGTGTTGTGTGGTGAACGATGCACACAAATGCAACAATTTAGCCGATGCAAAGAAATTATACCTTGTTTAAATATATAACTTTGCGCATTTGTGAGTGGAAAGGACGCGCTTGAGTACATTGAATATACATGAACAGTTTTCGGTTTTCCCTCCAGTAAGGATCTATCTATCTATCTATCTATCTATCTATCTATCTATTGTGATGGGTTGATATGTTTTAATTACAGCTATATTTTTGTCTTAAATAAAGATTATAATAGTAGGATTGTCAGTGACATTTCTGCGCAAATGTGTCCAGCAAGGATGTTCATGAACAACCCAACGCCGCCGCAGACCCTCATGATGAACCGCCCCTCTTATATAGCCTACTTTTGTGGAAAATATCGATTTTATTGCATTAAAATCATTCAAATGTTCGATGTTATCGATTTTACTAACTTATATTTAAAAATAGGAATGTATCATATAAAATAAGCAGGTAATTTACCTTTAGACAGCTAAAATGCGGAACGAATCACGTTCTCGCTTGTTGAGAAAGCAGCTGTTGCCATAGTAACATAAAGACAACACAGCCGCCTTCTGTTCTTGACACGAGTGGCAACGACGCATTAACTTAAAAAATACATAATTAAGACTAGTTTGTGTCAATAAGGCATGATGACCCAAAGGTAATAAAGATTTTAAAAATGTTTCTTTTCCATAAAGTTTGTTTCACCTGTAAGTCAAACCGTTTACAACTTTTATTGAGGAGTCGTATAGCTCTTTATATCTGGTGTTTTCTTTAGACAGGCCGTTTCTTATTCAGAAGATAAGTAGCCATAATCATATCCAGATCTCAACGGGACAAATGAAATGTTCCTGCAACCAACAAGGGAATAAAGAATATGTTTGGTGATTTAATAGTGTCATGGAGAAATATGATAAAGTCCTGACTCTTGGCAGAGGAGGAGCAGGTGTTGTGATGTTAATGAAACATGTCGACACAAAGAAATTATGTGCAGTCAAGAGAATACATGTGGACAGCTCTCGAAAAACAAAGACCAAAGATGTTGTGTTGCAAGAGGCAGATATTCTCAGGAGCTTGAAGCATCCTCATATTATAACATGGATTGACACTTTCTTCGACGCAATTAATGAGCACATTTACATTGTTATGGATTACTGTGATGGTGGAACGCTGGACGACCACATTAAAGAGCAGAAGAGTGGAGAATACTTTGCAGAAAGCAAAATCATGGACTGGTTTGTGCAAGTAGTCATGGCCGTCAGCTATATCCACTCTGAAAAGATCCTTCACAGAGATATCAAGCCTTCCAATGTGCTGTTAACCAAAAGAGGCGTGATTAAGCTTGGAGATTTTGGAATATCAAAGATTATGAACCACACCCTCGATATGGCCTCCACCTGTGTGGGAACCCCAAGTTATCTAAGTCCTGAACTCTGTCAGGATGTCCCATACAGCACCAAATCTGACATATGGGCTCTAGGCTGCCTTCTATACGAGCTTTGCGCCCTCAAACCAGCTTTTGAAGCCAAAAATCTCCTGAGTCTGTTTTACAAGATCATAAAAGGAGAGTATATCCAGATCCCCGAGAGGTATTCAGAAGACATTCATACATTAATCGAGAAAATGCTGTCCTTGGTTCCTGAGAATAGGCCGAGTGCGAGCAGCATACTTAGCATGACCTACATGCAGGAACATCTGGGAAACTTCATCGCGCATCAGGAGAAGGAACTTACGAAGGTGAATGTTGAATCCAGACCTCAAACAAAAAATGATGTTAATGTAGAAATCACATCGATGGAAAGCAGAACAGATAGTGCCTCGGCTGTCTCTGACAAAACAGAGACATCATGCAGTCCTGAGGAGGAAGCGGCCCATGAAGGAACAGAGTCTGATTATTCAGAGGACTTTGACGATCATGATAGCTATGCGTCCTCAGAGGATGTTTCGAGGGAAGACGTGTCCTCCAGTCTTGCCAATGTGGCTGAAGAGGCATTTGAGGAACCTAGTGGTAAGTGTGATACAATCATATTAATATTTTCCGTTGTTTTATTGTTATGAGTTATATCTCCAAGGCAACAGCCATAGGGCTGATGGTGATCTAAGAATGATTTCATATTTTTCCTGGCTTTTCCAATGCCTTTGACGATTCCCTACATGTGTTTATCAACTTTTGACAGTTGTGTCTGAAGATGAAGACGAAGACATCTCTGACTATCCAGATGACTTTGAAGAAGCTGAGGATGATGACCTGGCTGACGTGGTCAGCTATGCCAGAGATGCCATGAACTGTGTTTCAGAGAATGACATGTTGGATGTGGAACTGGAGCTCAAAGACGCAGATGGTTTCTCTGTCACAATGAAAATGCTAAAAGAGAGATGCATGGGTAAAAATGCACATAGAACATGTAATGATTACATGATTGTCATTACTGTTTCAGAGCACTTAAAATAATTCAAATAATTGAAAATGGTTCTCTCTCTCTCTCTCTCTCTCTATATATATATATATATATACACACTGTGCCTTGCAAAAGTATTCATACCCCTTAATTTTTTTCCCCGTTTTGTTGTGTTGTTGCCTTATGTTAAACTGCTTTAAATTCCTTTTTTTCCCCACATCAGTCTATACTCCATACACCATTATGGCAAAGCAAAAAAATAGGTTTTTAATATCTTTGCAAATTTATTCCATTGCATAAGTATTCAAACCCTTATCTGGGACAGTTGAAATATAGCTCAGGAGCATTCATATTACTTGTAGATGTTACTACACTTCGAGTGAAGTTAACCTGTGGTAAATTCAACTGAATGGGTATGATTTGGAAAGGCACATACATTTTAATAAAATGTCTAACAGCTGAAAATGCATATCAGAGCAAAAACCAAGTCCTGAGGTCAACAGAACTGCCTGTGGAGCTTAGAGACAGGATTGCATCAAGCCACACATCTGGGGAAGAGTTCAGAAAAAAAAAAAAAACACAACCAGGACTCAAGCAAGACTCAAAACTCTCCTCAGTGAAGACACATGAAAACACACTTGGAATTTGCAAAAAAGCACCTAAAGGACCCTCAGACTTTGAGAAACAAGATTCTCTGGTCTGATGAACCTCAATTCCAAGCATCATGCTTAAAGAAAACCAAGCAGTGCTTATTACCTGCACAGTACCATCTCAAAAGTAAAGTGTGGTGGTAGCAGCCTCACGCTGTGGGGCTGTTTCAGTGGCAGGGACCAAGGGACTCGTCAGAGTAGAAGAAAAGCTCAACACGGCAAAATATAGAGATTGCCTCAATGAAAACTCAGTCCAAAGCATTCAGAATGTCAGACTGGGCAGAAGGTTCACCTTCCAACAGAACGATGATCCTAAGCACGCAGCAAGTGTCTTATAGACAACTCTGTGAATGTCTTTGAGTGAAAATGTGTGTCTGCCCCATCCAACATGACACAGCTTGAGGGGTGAAGTGGTGAGGAGAAGAATGGTAGATAATTGCCAAATGCTATTGTGCGAAACTTGTTGAGGCTGTAAAGGTGTTTCAGCTAAATACTGAGTTACTGAGTTGAATACTTCTGCAATGCACTTATTTCAGGTTTTTTATTTGTAATAAATGTACAAAGTTGTGACAATTCTGTTTTTGCTTTGGCATTATGATGTATGGGGTGTAGATTAATGTGGAAAAAAAAGTAATTAAATGAAGTTTAACATAAGGCAGCAACATAAAAACGTGAAAAAAATGTGGTATGAATACTTTCGCAAGGCACTGTATATATATATATATATATATATATATATATATATATATATATATATATATATAACAAGTGCATCTGCAGATATCAGAGTAGTTCTGGATACTGTTTGCCAACACATCTGCTTCTCTGAGTGTCTCTGCATGCTTAAGTAAATGCTTTTCTGCTTTCTGGATTTATAGAGGATGTTGGAGCCTCGGTCTATAAGGAAATCAGTGGGCACTTTCTAAACGGCCTCACGCCAGAAGACCTGGAGCCACAGTTTCAGCACATGATCGGGACAGACCATCTGGAGACCTGCTACCTCATTTTCAACCTTGACCAAGAGACCACATGCTAAATCATGTCTGTTGAATTTAGAGAAAGTCATTTTCTGTCATTCTCTAATGATGAACCTCAGCAAATGCTGGAACTGTATGAAGCATACAGAGTATATTAAATACAGAGTTTTGTAATATATGTAATCTTACATGAATAAGCGAGGTCTTATAGACATTTGACATGAAGAAAAATGGGACGTTTGCACTAAGAATTAAGCTCTCCTTTAAAAGTGTTACCTTGTATAACCAGTAGGTGGCACTCTATAGTAAGAAAACGTGTAGTCTGGTGTTAACATACCAGTTCAGAAAATGAGCATATCATAGTCTCCCATATCAACACTAGTCGTCACATCACAGGGACTGAAGTATAAAACAGCTGCCTTTTAAATTCACTATGTAGTGAATACAGAAATTCATTTTATCAGTGGCACCCAGTCGACTACTTTTTCCAAGTCATTTAACTGATTTTTTTTGCCTACAGCTGAGAAATGATCTCTTAACATAGCTGTTAAACAATGCTTGCAAATGTGAAAACAGTGGAGAATATCATGTGAACATTTCCTGCTGGGATTTCACTCCAGTATTGCGATGTTAAAACAGAAGGCATTTGCTGAATTTGTAAATTTATGGGCCACAGCTGCAGTTGTTTTCCACTTAAGGCATTTTCCCTTAAACTTGCCCAGATTATTCCAACAGAGAATTAGAGATAGAGAAACTGCCATGTGTAACTGTATGAATGACCCTGTATTAAATTTCATTTAAGAATGTTCACAATCTGCCTCTAGAGAAAAGTCTGTTATCAAGCCAGCATTAGCATGGGAAAGCTGGATCATTTTTTTTGCCAGTATATGATGACATAGATGTCCTCACATAATTGGGTTTTGGCTGTAGATGGTCTTCGAACAAAAAAAACAAAAAAAAAACTATTGATTATACTTAAAATTCCCACAAAATACATTTATTTTTCATGCTATGTCCTGGAAAGAGTAAAGCACGGATTGAGAAGTCATTCAGGGTAGAGGTTTAAACTTTCCATAAGCCTGATGGATTGCAGTGCGTTTCTTTATTCATCCGTCTATGCATTTGTATGAGTGGATGAGAGACCAGAATAGATGCAGACAGGCCTGAGTCTGCTTTAAGCAGCAATCACCTCTATGCCTCGTCACTTTAAAACCTGTCAATATTTCATCCATAGTAAAGCAAGTGACTGAGAGAGCTTGTCACTTGTGTCTTCTGGGCTTTGTACTAAGTTTGATGCATTATTGATTGATTGCTGCATGAGTGCTCCACCCTTCAGCTCAAATGTGCTTTCGTCTTGCCTTTTTTGTTTGCATATTATTCAAAAATGAGGCTAGGGTCCTAATTAAGACTTTTTCTTTGTTTTGTTTTGAGTTGGAGTGTTTGACATGCATTAGAAAGAAAATAAAAAAGTTTTTGACAAATGACAAGTTGATCTTTTCTTTATTCACTCCTTGTGTTGTTGTTTTCCTTAGTGTGTCCTAATTATATTTTAGTTCAGTGATGAATTTAACAACCTGGATGAATTTTAAATTAAGTGTTTATAGTCAAATGAGATTATACATGTTGTGCATACATATTTAATAAGAATATAAAACAAAATGTTTTAACTTTTTTAATTATATATATGGGCCATTCTACAGAATTGGTGCAAAATACAAGAATTGGTGCAAAATACAAGCAATTATGAATTTTGAACATATATGTTTACTAGAATCATTCCATTATATATTGAAACCCACAATAATATTTAAAATATCAGCAAGCTTAATATATACAATATACATATATATATATATATATATATATATATATATATATATATATATATATATATTATATATATATATAAAAAATAACTTTCATTTGGGAGGCGGCTGTCCTGAACCCTAATCCCTAAAATTCATTTTATTCCATTGTTATTTTTAAAAAAATTTTGATTTTTTTTTAAAGTGAATTTCCCCCCCCAAAAAAAATTATATTTTCTTTGTAAACATGAAACTTTATGTAAAAAAACAACAACAAACAAACAAAAAAAACTGATTTTAACAACACCCCTACATTTATGATCAGGAAATGTGTTCAAAAGTCTGAAAATCTGTGTAACTTTAAGAAACGTCACTACCAAACACCTTCTTTCTGGAATTAACCACACTTTTTCGGTTGTTATTCCTTAACATTTAGTTTTTATATGTATACCGCTGTTTAGAACTGCATTAGCTAACCATGTGCCTATTAGCATGTTTGAGCTGGACTCAAAAGTATCGAAAATTGTCACTGCTGAAATAGTCATGACTAAAACATTTGGTGAAGTTTCAGTAGTGACATAATTGTTTTGTTGTTGTTGTTTTTTTGGGGTGTTATTTCATAAAATTAAGGGTTTTTATATGTGTACAACTGTTCGCCCTGGTGAAAAAAACAGCATATGCTGGTAGGTATGTTTTGATGCTGGTTTAAGCTGGTTCCTTGACCAGCAACATGACCAGCATAAACCAGCAAAGGACCAGCTTAAACCAGCATCAAAACATACCTAACCAGCATCCCAGCATCAAAACCTGCCTACCAGCATATGCTGTTTTTTTCACCAGGGCAGCACTGTGTTAGCTAACCATGTGTCTATTAGTATCTTTGAGCTGGGCTCAAAAGTATCGAAAACTGATACTACCGAAACAGTCACAACCGAAACATTTGGTAAAGTTTCGGTAGTGACATAATTCTTTTTGGGGGTGTTATTCCATAAAATGTAGTTTTTTTCCCCATGTGTGTACAGCTGTTCAGAACTGTGTGAGCTAACCATGTGCTGATTAGCATCTTTGAGCTAGGCTCAAATGTATGTAAAATTGTCACTACCAAAACAGTCACGACCGAAACATTTGGTGACATTTCGGTATTGACAATTGTTTTTTGGGAGTTATTCCATAATATTTTGATTTTTATTTTTGTGTACAACTGTGTTAGCTAACCATGAGCTGATTAGCATTTTTGAGCTAGGTTCAAAAGTATCTCAGATTGTCACTACCATAACAATTATGACCAAAAGAGACAAAAGAGAACACATAAACCTTATTTGGGGGAAATAAACTAAATTTTAGTATAATTATGCAAATCTCTAGAATTTTTGTATGTTTTAGTAGTGTTTTAGCATGCAAGTTAAAATTTTGTAATGTGATGTGGTCGCTACAAAAACATCACAGTACTGTCACTACAGAAACATAGGATGTATTGTCAAAAAAAAAGTACTGAATTATCAACTAAGGTGCTATGATAGTGTTTGGTTCAATGCATATTCAAACTAATGAATCCTTAAGTTTGAAATCAGTATGTTCAACTTTATGCCTTTTACAAAGAAAGATTGGATTCAAAGTACAACAAATGTTATAAATCACACTTGAAATATTGTTAAAATTGTCATTTTTATTGATTTACCTCTAAAAACCTTTTAATAAAATAGCAAAAAAATATATTTATAAGGTAGATGTAAGCAAAATCTAAATAGGTCAATATAACCCTTCTTATTAAATTATATATTACTGCTTTGGTAGTGACAAATTTGAAGAGAGGACATATTCCCAAACTTTCTGAAAATACAATATGAGAATTAACTACACAATTACTAGAAATGTGTACCTTGGATATTTGCAAACATACAAAATTTGTGGAAAAAGACATTTTGTTTCAACTCTGACTTTGAACCAATTCTGTAGAATGGGCCCATATGAATATATTCAAGAAACGTTAATAAGTTTCGATATGCAATGAGCTTTGTATTATTGCTGAGCTGCAAAAAATTTTTCTTCTTATATGCCATATGTTTTTTGTCTGGGGAACTGCCCCTTTCTTTGCCAAACATATTCAGGAAAGTTGTCCTTAACAGTCATGATATTCCAAAGAGAAAGGAAGTGCTCCGGAGAGAATGGGAGGAAACTCAGGCAAACATGTTTCCCTTGACCTTTAATAGACAGCACATGTCTGGCCTCCATCGGTGTGAGATTTCTCTGCTAGATAGACTAGATTAGCATACGGCTTCTCACACATGTATTTCATTGAAAGCTGGATGTTTAAATTCCAAATTTTCTTATCAGAACATATTTTTATGGAAAATATTGGTTCCAGCAGTACTGTAAATCTAACCCACTTGGCTAAATTCATTCAAGACCATAGGAAGGAAGTAAAGAAAAAACATGCATGAGAGTGAAGCTCAAAGCATAAAAGTTTTGTACCTCTTCCAATACTACAATAATAACCTCCAGGCTGACTGTTTTTTGTCCAAGCTCTAAAATATTGATGTGCCATTGTTTCTGGTGCAACAGCCTCACTGGAGACCAGCGAGTATTAGAGAAGTGAGGTGGAAGATGGTGACAGTAGCCTGCACTCTAACCTGCTCCGGATGGGTCTCCAGGGACGGAACAGATCACAAACCCCCATCTCCCTGTGAAAAGCAGCCCTATTCTAACCTAAAAACAGAGGGACTAAAAGCAGCACTGGAAATTACATCTAACTCATCAGCTACGACTGTGTATGAAAGCAAATTGCTTTATCCAGCGGAAGAGTAAAAGCCGCATGTACAGGAAAGGTTGATGGCACTTTACCTGATCTCACCATCTTGAGCTGACGCTAGGATAAAAATAACTACGACAACAGCTGTCTGAATGGCTTATGTCAGGATTGTACAACATGAATCTAACTATGAAACTGTACCGCAGAGATTTATACTACAGTTCAGCTGTTAAATATATGGGCTTAGAAGTGTTACTACTTTGAATAACCATATGCTTCAGTTAAATGTTACTCGGTTATTTAGAAAATATCTGCTGATTACTATAAAAGCCGGTTTAGGCCTTAGAGTACAAGAAATGAAAAAGATATGCAATTCTGTCAGTTATTTTATAAGTTATTTTGTGACTTTGCATGTTGCAAAATGACTTTTTTTCCCCCTTCACAATGTGATTTTAAATGTCAAAATGTGACTTTGTTTCTTATAACTGCTACCTATCTCACAAAAGGAATTTATATCTCCTAATTGTAATTTTATCTTACAATGTGACCTTAAAATTCGCAGTTGCAATGTTTATTCTCATAATTGTGATTTTGTAACTCAGTGTGACTGTACATGTTGCAATATGATCTCCATAAAGTGACTGTTAATCTTACAATTGCGACACAGTTTCTCATAATTGTGATTTTATAACTCAATGTGACTTTATATCTCTTAATTTTGATTTAATCTCTTAATGTGATTTTAAATCTTGCAGTTGCAATGTCTTTTCATCATTATTGCAATTTTGTAACTCAGTGACAGTGGGATGCAATATAAATTTATATTGCCACAATCTGACTTACATCTCACAGTTTTGATAATTTCTCATAACTATGACTTTGTAACTCACAATGATTTTATCTTACAATGTGACCTTAAAATTCGCAGTTGCAATGTTTATTTTCATAATTTGGAATGGTAAACAAACTTGGCTTGCTGTCCTTAATGGAGGCTCGAACCCGAGGCATGGCTTCAGCACCGACTTCAACCCCCCATTGCGATATTAGCTAGAGGGAGAATAACAGAAATAGAGGAGGAGAAGGGGAGGTGGAGGGATGCCGGAAGAACTGACGCTGGGACGGTGCAATGAGAGCTGCTTATATAGGCTCATAATGATGATTGACAGGACTGAATGATTAGGCTCCTCCCGAACCTACGTTTGGAACTTCATTAAAAAAATTGTTTAAAGAAAAAAAATGTTTTTTCTTTAAAATTGCGTTTTTGTAACTCAGTGACAATGGGATGCAATATGAATTTATATTGCCACAATGTGACTTCCATCTCACAGTTGTGATAGTTTCTCATAACTGTGATTTTATAACTCACAATGATGTTTATTCAATGTGCAATGTTTATTCTCATAATTGTGATTTTATAACTCACAATGTGGCTTTATATGTCGCAATATGACTTTATATCTCCATAATGTGACTGTGAATCTTACAATTGCAACGCTGTTTCTCGTAACTGAGATTTTACAACTCATAATGTGACTTTCTCCTAATCTTTGATTTTATCTCAGAATGAGATTTTTATATCTTGCAGTTATGAATTTATTTTGTTAATTTATATTGCCACAATGTGACTTACATCTCGCAGTTGCGAGTTTCTCATAACTGCGATTTTATAACTCACAAAGTAATTTTATGTCTCGCAGTTGTGGTTTCATCTCACCATTTTGACTAAAGTTTCAATGTTTCTCTCATAATTAAGTTTTTGATAACTCATAATGTGAATTTACATGTAACAATATGACTTTATATCTTCATAATGTGTGCGCAAATCTTACAATTGCAACACTATTTCTCATAATTGAGCTTTTATAACTCATAATCCGACTTTATATGTCTGAATTTTGATTTTGTCTCAGAATATGATTTTAAATCTTGCAGTTTCACTGTTTTTTCATTATAATTGCAACTCAGTGACAATGGGATGCAATATGAATTTATATTGCCACAATGTGACTTCCAACTCACAGTTGTGATAGTTTCTCATAACTGTGATTTTAAAACTCACAATGATGTTTATTCAATGTGCAATGTTTATTCTCATAATTGTGATTTTATAACTCACAATGTGACTTTATATGTCGCAATATGACTTTATATCTCCATAATGTGACTATGAATCTTACAATTGCAAAGCTGTTTCTCGTAACTGAGATTTTACAACTCATAATGTGACTTTCTCCTAATCTTTGATTTAATCTCAGAATGAGATTTTTATATCTTGCAGTTGCAATGTTTTTATCTCATAATTGCAATTTTGTAACTCAGTGACAATGGGATGCAATATGAATTTATATTGCCACAATGTGACTTACATCTCGCAGTTGCGAGTTTCTCATAACTGCGATTTTATAACTCACAAAATAATTTTATGTCTCGCAATTGCGGTTTCATCTCACCATTTTGACTAAAGTTTCAATGTTTCTCTCATAATTAAGTTTTTAATAACTCATAATGTGAATTTACATGTAACAATATGACTTTATATCTTCATAATGTGTGTGTAAATCTTGCAACACTATTTCTCATAATTGAGATTTTATAACTCATAATCTGACTTTATATGTCTGAATTTTGATTTTGTCTCAGAATATGATTTTAAATCTTGCAGTTTCACTGTTTTTTCATTATAATTGCAATTTTGTAACTCAGTGACAATGGGATGCAATATGAATTTATATTGCCACAATGTGACTTACATCTCACAGTTGCGAGTTTCTCCTAACTGTGATTTTATAACTCACAATGTGACTTTACATGTCACAATATGACTTCATATCTCCATAATGTGACTGTAAATCTTATAGTTGTGACAGTTTCTTGTAACTCATAATGTGACTTTACATCTCCTAATCTTTGATTTAATCTCAGAATGTGATTTAAAATCTTGCAGTTGCACTGTTTTTTCATCATAATTGCAATTTTGTAACTCAGTGACAATGAGATGCAATATGAATTTATATTGCCACAATGTGACTTACATGGTTGTCACGGTTACGACAGTTTCTCATAACTGTGATTTAATGACTCACAATATAATTTTACATCTTTCAACTGTGATTTGATTTCACAGTTTTGACTAAAGCTTTGATGTTTCTCTCACAACTGAGTTTTTATAACTCATAATGTGACTTTACATTCATATTTCTTCATATTAATGCAAGTTTAAATCTTGCAATTGTGACATTGTTTCTTGTAACCAAGACCTTACAACTTCGCAATGACATTAGGCCACAAAATATTGCAATGCAACTGTGACTTTGTTTCTCAAAATCATGATATTATAACTAATTTATCTTATTTTACACTTCATCTCATAGTAGATTAACCTTTATTTTTTCTCTGACACGGAATCAGGCTTTCATAAAAAGCACCACATAATGTGAATCTTTAAATAACGCACCCCGTTTCACCCTGTTAAAGTCATTAGTTTACTAAGCAGGCTACTGTAAAGAGCGACTAGAGAACAGCGCTCACGTTTCCCCTCACCCTGCATGACGCATTAATCACAAATGATGAGACCAGGTCGAAAGCAATTACATGTTAGAAAGCGGTGTCATGGCACATAATTTCACTTTAGTACCTGACATGAAGGAGACCTTGAGGTGTGAATCTCGATTCGATCTCCCGCCCAGTCTTAGGGTTGCGGTGGGGCAGTTTAATAAGAGCTATTGTAGATGTCCTTGTAAATGATCAGTGTCAACAGAGTGCACTTTATAGAGTTTGTAGTGCGCTCCTGAGCGGATTATCCAATGACGAGAGGTGATACGGGTCTTGACGCCCTTCAGACGGTAGCCGAAACTGGCAGAATGTAATTTCAAACTTTATAAAATTGATTTCAGAGTGCAAAGCTCTGACACCGGCACCCTTGCCATATGAGGGATTTTGTGGATATTATCATTGAAATTTGGTATTTTAAATCATGCATAGACAGATGTTCTCTAGCCCAGTATTTTTGTCCTACACTGACAGACTTTAAAAGCCCCCTAGGTGAGATTACGAGATGCAATGGGGAGCAAGATCAATTTTTCCCCTCAGATACTTAAATCCAGTTTATCGGAGGTCCAGTAACACACGGCACAATATTGTGCTATTAAAGGGTGTTGGTCCCATTCTGCTATTGAGGTTGCTGGTCCGTAATCTTCCTGTGAAGGTATCTCACAGGAGCTGGATCCATATTTCACAATAAATGGTGCAGAACAATTTAGACCACTCAAAAGTGGAGTGTTTGATGTACTGGAACAGTAATAGGCCTAATGCGGTTTTGTGGTCCCTCAGGCATCTCTTCAACATTAGGATCTCCTTGGTGTGCGTTTTTGATTCACTCATTATTCACAGTGAAGCTCTCTGACATTTGAAAGCTTAGATACTTGGACCCATAGAGAAACAAAGTAGCACTTTTCTACTGCAGATAGCATTTGTGTGTGTAATTAGACCTACGAATGACTAAAAAATATCTTTGTAAAACCAGTAGGTGGCGATTTTTTATTCATACTACACACATTCAAACCATAAAGAACATACTTCTTTTAATGTCAGCAAAGTTTGTTCAGACACAACTGTCTTTTGAATGAATCAATCACTGAAACGATTCATTCAGAAACTAAACAAGTGGCTAGATGCATCTGAAATTGCATGCTGATTAAGTACTGTAGAACTTAGCAATGTTCTATATAGTATGAATTAAAGTAAATTCATATGCACTACATCATGTTGTTATTACCATGATCTACAGTGTCTGTTTGTGTTGCTTTGCTGCCATTCTCATCAACAAATTCTTGTTTATTGTTGTGTAAAAGCAACATCATTCATGCAATTGTAAAAAAAACTAAGGCCATGAGAGCTCACAATGACGACAATCTCTATAAATCAATCAGATTAAAACTTGGGAGAATGCAGGAGCTTTGTTTGAACTGAAGCTTATATCGAAGTGCTTTTTATATTTAATACTGGACAAAGACAAGTAGAACTGACCTCCGCAGCGACCAAAGACAGCTTTCGTCCTTCCAATGGTTATTCCTCTAGTCTTAAACCATATTCTCCGCAGGCGACTTCATATTTCATTTTACAGCGGCATGAAAACCCGCTTTTTTCTCAGTGGGTGGTAGAGATTTTGTAAGGGCTTTGGAAGCGTTCTCACAGGGAATCCCAGTCGCGTGGAAACAGCAGAGATTTTGAAGATAAGTCTTGTCTAAATGGAAGATCTGCAGAAGGGAAGTTGATGGACAACTGTGTTCCAAGATTTCAATCTAGGAATGTGCTGTGCTTTCACCTACAACTGCAATGTGAGCAGAAACCAGCAATATATAAATACATTTTTTCATATACAATTTTTTGTAAGAATATGTTATAAGTATAACAACAACAATGTTCTAAGAACATTTTGCTAACATTCTCACTAAGTTATGAAAACGTTACTTCAAAGTTTCTTCAGAATGCTCAAAAAGTTTTGTAATTTGTGACCCTGGACCACAAAACCAGTCATAAGTAGCACGGGTATAATAGCCAACAATACATTGTATGGGTAAAAATTATCGATTTTTCTTTTATGCCAAAACTTAAGTAAAGATCATGTTCCATGAAGATATTTTGTAAATTTCTTACCATAAATATATCAAAACTTAATTTTTTATTAGTAATATGGATTGCTAAGAACTTCATTTGGACCACTTTAAAGGCAATTCTCTCAATATTTTGAATTTTTTGCACCCTCACATTTCAGATTTTCAAATAGCTGTATCAAAAAGCTTGTCATCAATGGGAAGCTATTTACTTATAAATCTCAATTTCAAAATATTTACCCTTATGATTGGTTTTGTGGTCCAGGGTCACAATTTTTTTTTTATTTATTTTTTTTTTTGGGGTTATGTGAATTTTAGAGAATGTTCGGTTTTATCATTTTACAAATATTATAGGAACACTACGAATATTTACTGATCCACCTTGAAACAAGCAGTAAGCAGTAGACTCAGACTAATGTCCACTACCTGTGTGTTTAGACTATTTTGAACTAAAAATGGGAAACTTTTTATGCGTTTTGCCATTTATTTACAGCGGCATTTTTGGAGCTTGCAAATGCAAACTTTTGAAAACGGGTTTTAAAGTGCACATTTTTGAAAACAACACCACTATTGTCTCTGTTTAAACCATGAAAATACAATTAATGAAAACAGTGATGTTATGCGCATACATATTGCATGTTGTGTTCAGTCTAGGGCTGTCACTAACGATTATTTTGGCAATTGAGTAATCGGTCAATTAACTGAGTAATTGGATAATTTTAATACTTTTTGTGGTAATAAAAACAGACCCAAGCGAACAATATCCTTTAAAAATGAACTTAAAATACATATATAATAGAAATGAGGCAATTATAATTGGTTCAAATAAAGTATTAAAAGTACGTAATCATGGTTTTATCGAACAAAACTGTTAAAATACATAATGTATTACAAACATAGAGCTAATGTACAGTACACATTATAACAAATTACTGCAGAGGGCCCCATCGGCCTGACGATTGTTTTTGCACTTTACTGTGCTCTAATCCTTTTTTAATACTGGCTAAACAACATTTATTTTCAAATGTCCACTTAATCTTTAAAATTTTGGCCATTTCTTACTGTAATTTTGCGAATATGTGGACTTCAAAATGTGAAAACCGATGGTTAAACTTTTATTTTGAAATCGAGATGAACAGCATATTGATGTAAGGTTATTCTCTTGTGTTTGCGTAGGTTTATAAATGATTTACCTTACAAATCTGATGAAATGGTGCACGTTGAGTTTTCAGACGTTATAATAAACTCAAACTCACAGCAATGTGCAGAGATGGAGTTTGAGAGGCTCCACACATGTAACGTTACACACAAATGCGCCATTTGTAAATTTTATGCGTCCGGCTTCAAAGGTTTTTGAACAGTAAGATGTTTGAAGTGTGTGTTTTTTTATTTTATCTTTTTTAAGAAGTCTCTTCTAGCTCACCAAGCCTGTATTTATTTGACCTAAAATACAAAAAAGTAGGATTTTTTTTTTTTTTTTTTACTATTTTAAATAACTTTCTAAGCTTCTAAGCTTTCTATTTGAATATATTTAAAAATGTAATTTATTCCTGTGATCAAAGCTAAATTTTTAGTATCATTACTCAAGTCTTCAGTGTCACATGATCCTTAAGAAAGCATTCTAATGTGCTGATTTCCTGTTCTAGAAATTCTGTTCTTCATTTATTATGATGATAATGATTATTATTATTATTATTATTATTATCATAATCTTCATCATCATCATCAATATATAAAACAGTTGAGTAAATTTTTTTCGGATTCTTTGATGAATAGAAAGATCCAAAGATCAGCATTTATCTGAAATAAAAAGCTTTTGTAACATTATATATACACTATACCTTTAGCTGTACAAAACAGCTCATTTTGCTGCTTGATATAGTAAATTGGCGTCTTACAGTTTTATTTTAATGTCTTATCTTAATTATGTAGTACAAACAATTTTACCATTGAGTGCACATTGTTATTCTTCATTACTTTGACAGAATACTATCCAAAATTCTGAGAATGTTGCCTGTTAGCTTGGCAGATAACATTTCAGTACAGTAAAAAGCAAAATAAATGTCTAGAAGGCAAATAAAGTTCATTACTTCAAGTTTAATTTCCCATTATCAAAAAAAAGAGAGTGATGACAGCAGGCATCTTCAATGTGCCAGAGAGCGAATGCTCATAACCTTTTCAGCCATCTCTTGCATAATTATGCCCGAGGGGAAGGCAAACAGACACTTTTAACAAATAACCTGTCACCCATGCGAGCATCTTTATGCGCTTTAATCTCAACATCCTTAATCTAAACTCCTTTAAAAGCCATTTCAGTTGAAGCAAAAGATGCTTCAAATGCTCTCTCAGTACGACTGTCTGTGATTTACCCAGCCTGCAACAGTGCGATGCGATCTGTGGTGCAAATGATCTAATTAGTCAAATATCTTCACTACTCAGACCCGAGAAGTCTGCATGTCTTGCTCCTTATGGTGGAAGCTTGTCAATTAGAGAGTTGTTTCCTTCGGCTAATTGTGAATGCGTGAAGGGTTCTTGTCCTTTTCGGGAGTGCAGAGGCCGACAGCAGGAGGCTGGGAAATAAGCCGCCCTTGTTTGGTGGAGAGAACAAGTCACTTCTAGGGCTTGAGGTTAGGTCAGCCTCCTTTTTGCCACTCTTTCTCCTTCAAACGTGCTTTTATCTTTCCATTGCCACAGGAAGGAGATGAATCACAATGGGTGAGGATATTTCAAATTGGGTTAAGGAAGAATGATGGCTTGCCACTAATGGATGTGCAATATCGAGTGTGAAAATAGGGTATATAGATTATGGAATTGATGAATTGATATGAAATTGATTAAACTGATACAATCAAACTGCATTGAATCAGAGATTAGAGCCGGGTTTAGATCTATGTGCAGATAATTTAATGAAGTACAGAGATAATCCAGAGTGAAAAACCAAAGGCAAGAGACCAGAAACAAACATGTATTAGGTACTTTTTAAAGGAACATGTCAAAAGTTTTTGAACAGTAAGATTTGTAATGTTTTTTTTAAAGAAGTCTCTTCTGCTCACCAAGCCTGCATGCATTTATTTGATCCAAAATACAGCAAAACAGTAATACTGTGAAATATTTAAACTAGTTAAAATAACTGATTTCTATTTGAATATATTTTATATCCAGTCTTCATGGTTTTTCAGAAATCACTCTAATGTGCTGATTTTCTGTTTAAGAAACATTTACAATTATTATTATCATTACATAAAACAGTTGAGTAAATTTTTTCAGGATTCTTTGATGAATAGAAAGATTCAAAGATCAGCATTTATCTGAAATAAAAAGCTTTTGTAACATTATACACTATACAATGTTTATATATTTTTTTGCAAATAAAAGAAAAATTAAATCTTTTTATTTGGCAAGATGCTTAAAAAATAATGAAAAGTGATGATAAAGACATTTATAATGTTACAAAATATTTATATTTCAGATAAATGCTGTTCTTCTGAACTTAATATTCATCAAAGAAACTTGAAAAAATTCTACCCAGCCGTTTTCAACATAATAATAATAATAATAATAATAATACATTTTTTTGTGAGCAGAAAATCAGAATATTAGAATTGTTTCTGAAGGATCATGTGACTGGAGTAATGATGCAAAAAATCTTTGAAATCACAGGAATAAATTAAATTTTAAAGTATATTCAAACAGAAAACAGTGAAAAATAGTAAAAATATTTCAGAAATGTACTGTTTTTACTGTACTTTGGATCACATAAATGCAGGCTCGGTAAGCACTGAAGAGTCTTCTTAAAAAAAAAAAACATTAAAAATCTTACTGTTCAAAAACTTTTGACTGGTAGTGTACATCTATACAGAAATACACATTTACGTATAGTTTTTATTTAATTTATGAATAAATTAAACAAATTCATTTTAAGAAATATTATTATAACTTAATTATATTTTAATATATTTTAAATATAGAACATTTTATGTTTTAAAAAAAAATATTCTGATATGCTGATCTGGTATTTAAAATCCCCCTGTTGTGAAAATTTTTATCCCTTAAAACTGATCTTTGATCATCAAAATGACATTTAAATGCTTTTTCTTGTGAATTTTTTTTTTCTCTTATGCCTTAAAACAGCTTGAATGTAACTCTACCCCCTTGCCTCATTTACTATACGCGGATCTATGAATATGCAAATTAACCACGCCCCCACGCAGTCGCACCAGCCGGAACCACCTGATCCACTAACTGAACTGTAGAAAACGCGATATAATGGCCAAACACGGATAATTACTGATAAAACTGTTTTTACTAGCGAACAACTACAGTGGATACTGTAACATTTGTTAGAGTTACTTACTTGACGATGTTGTGCCCTCAAAATGCCTTGAAGGCTCGAATGCAGCCTAGTTTGTGATTCCAGTTCGCGCCCGCGAGCATATGCTAGTAAAGTGCAGACGGCAATGCGGGAGAGGTGCGTCTGACTCCGGGCTACTTTTACACTGTTGCCGCAGGTTATTTTTCAAGTTAGCGGTTAGCGCCTAGCGGTTGTGCTCTATTTAATGCTCTATTTGCTCTATTAAATGCTCTATTTAATATTTGGTTTTGTGCTGATAATCCTATTGGTATATTTTGTATACAAATGATAGGAATCTATCCTTTGACGTGATTGGTTACTGAAGTTTGTGACGTAGCAAAAAAAGGGCTGTTTCAAACCATATTTCTGGGACAGCCTTTGAGAAACTACAGTTTTAAGGAGAAAATACTCAGCAATACTGTTGATTAATGGACTGGTACATTGTTTGTCTAAAGGCATATTAAAAACACCACATTGACAAATAAACAAGACAAACATCTTATTTTTTTTCACTACGGGGGACTTTAAGAAACATTTCTTCTTATCAGTGTTGAAAACAGTTGAGCTGCTTAATAGTTTTGTGGAAACTGTGATATATTTTATTTAGGAATTCCGGTAATTAAAAAAGTATAGTAATAATGAAAAAACAATAGTAAATAACGTCTTTACTGTCAGTTTTTTATACCGTCTTCTTTTTAATACATCCTTGCTAAACTAAACTATTTTTTTCCTAAAATATTACTGACCCCAAACATTTGAACATTAGTGTATTTAAAAAAAAAAATAAATAAAAAAAATAATAATAAAACCATGTTCAATCAACATTTTCTAACCTCTACGGTTTTGCAACATGAGTTTCATATTACACATGAACCTAAGATGCATTGAGAAGGATAAAATGCGTTTAGACATGTGTAACAGTCAATGTATCATATGTGGATTATTCCCAGGTCACTAGTCATCTCTAATCTCAGCCCTATTTCTTTATATTTCATATGGACACAGATAACAGTACATTTAACATGACATATTTCTTCAGGCGCTTGCAGGGAGCCAAATAATGACTTTATGAGCTATTTGCCTCTTTGAAAACCAAAATAAATGCATTTATCATTGAGGATAAATCAGAAAAACAGTTTCAAGAGTTATTCAAGACTGGTATCTGTCTCTCAAAGCATCTCTGAGTCATGATCTCCTTTATGAGTACTGGTGTGTCTTCACAACACAATACAAATTTGATACTGATCTCAGACCAAAGTAAGCTCAGCTTGAGTCGGAGACACAGTACATCAGAGAGTTCTGAACCATGCAAAAGCCTGAGCCAATTTATATCTTTGTTTCTGAATTGCTCTCTTTGTCTGTGGTCGCCTACATTGTTTTCAATATTTTTCCAAAATCCAACTAAAAATGTAACAATACAGCAGGGGTCTTTAACAGGGGGTCCACAGCAGTACCACAGGGGGCCTAGCAATTATTGTTCGAGTGCAATTTTTGTGAAATCTGTTTTAAACAAAAAATCAATATTAAGTAAACATCAACTAAAGCTAAAGTTAAGAAAATAAAATTTTATCCCATATGAATACACCAAGTAAAATTAAAATTGTACAAGAATAATTATAATGGCTTTGCAGTGTAAGCCTCATAACACTATATGTAAACGCATTACTGTGGTACAACGAGAGCAAAAGCCTTACACCCAAAAATAGTGTTAAGTCAAAACCTTTTTGTGTTTCATCCATTTCATTTGGCTCAGGAAAAATAGCCTATCGCTCAGTGTAAGGTGCCATTCCTAGAGCTGTCAGTCAGAAAAACTGGAGAAATAAATGCAATGTGATACTGATCCACAGGACAAGTGTTAGTTACGAAAGGGTTGTTAGGTGCAAACTGCTGAGGCATGTACACAATTACACTTGGAATGCAAACGGTGTCTGAGGATGGTGTGATGCAGTTTGACTCATGCAGTAAATGAGCATGACACAGAGGCCTATTAAGACAGAAAAACAATGAAGTTTGCGCCTTCAGCCATTGACTTCAGCGGTACAACACTGTGACGCAGACTTGCGCCATATCAAAAATGTACCACGGTATTAGTGCCCTTGAGGAGCTTGCCTTTCCTCCCAAATGCAATTTTTTTTTCCTGTGGTTTAGACAGCATAAATTAGCAGAACAACATATTCAGTCGTACATTAACCATGCAATCCATGCTGTTGTTTACATCCGAGTATCTCCAATAAGGCCATGTATCCAGTTAACTGACCAAATCGTGATGTAAGTGCTATTGATCCTCTGCAGTGAATGGGTGCCATCAGAATGAGAGTTGAGAACAGCTGATAAAGACATCACAAAAATCCACAAGTAATCTACACCACTCTAGTCCATCAATTAACATTTGTGGAATAAAAAAACTGAATGTTTGTGAGAAACAAATCCACCAATAATGTGTTTTAACTTTCAACCACTGCTTCTGACCAAAAAATTAGTCAATAATCCGTAATAATGCTTCTTTCAGTGAAAAAATCCATTCACTGTTGTACTCTCACATCAAAATCCACCAACATATTTGTTTAGAACCGTTTCTGCTTGTAAACCATGCTTGATCTGTGCATATTTCTCTCCTGATTCAGACGAGATTACTTTTTTAGTAGAGAAAGCAATATTATGGATTATGGACTCAGTACAATTAGTATAAGTTAAAAATGTCTTAATGATGGATTTGCTTCTTACAAACATGCAGCTTTTCACTTCACAAGATGTTAATTGATGGACTAGACTCATGTGGATTACTTGTGGATTACTGTGAAGTTCTTATCAGCTGTTTGAACTCTCATTCTGACGGCACCCATTCACTGCAGAGCATCCACTGGTGAGCAAGTGATGTAATGGTGTTCTGACGAAGAAACAAACTCAGCTCTGTGGCAAAACAGCAGATTTTGAACTATGCCTTCAACAAAATAAAAGACTTAGACTTCTAGTATAAGACAGATAGATAGAGTGCTATCCAAAAGTTTGGGAACCCCTTGCAGAAAATGTGAATCATTTTAACAAAATAAGAGAGATCATATAAAATTCATGTTATTTTTCATTTAGTACTGTCCTGAGTAAGATATTATTAAAATAACCCCCTTCAAAAGTTTGGGAACCCTAGTTTCTTAATACTGGGTGTAGTTACCTGAATGATGTTTTGTGATGGTTGTTTATGAGTCCTTTATTTGTTCTGAACAGGTAAACTGAGCGCTGTTCTTCAGAAAAATCCTCCAGGTCCTGCAGATTCTTTAGTTTTCCAGCATCTTTGGCATATTTGAACCCTCTCCAGCAGTGACTGTATGATTTTGAAATCCATCTTTTCACACTGAGGACAATTGAGGGACTCAAACACAACTATTAAAAAATGTTCAAAAATTCACTGATGCTCCAGAAGGAAACATGATGCATTAAGAACAGGGGGTGAAAACTTTTGAACAGGATGAAGATGTCCAAATTTTTGTCCAAAATCTTTTTTTGTTGTTGTTGTTTTTTTCCCCATTTAGTACTGCCCATTCAGAAGCAACAGAAGATACTTGCATGTTTATTTACCTTGATCTTTAAATTCAGAAAGTTTTCACCCTCTGGCTCTTAATGCATCGTGTTTCCTTAAACAGATTTTTATGCACCTATAAACTACTTGTTCTGGTAAAAATCTAAAAAGATCTCATGAAAAAGTGAAATTTCTGGATGAATCCCACTGAGGTGTGGCATTTCATGTGCAGAACTTGAGAAGAAATGGCAAGCTCACTGAAGGGCATCAAAATACCACAAAAGTTCCCTCTCGAGTCTTTTGTAAACTCTTACCCAGAATGACGCAAAGTTCCTCTGAGACAATGGTCACGGCAGACTCCAGAGAGAACGATGGCGCAGCACACCGACACAACAGACTGGTGCAGAGCCACTGAAGCCTGAGAAAGACAACAGCATCCTGCTCATCTGTGTCCTTTGAGGAGAAGACACGTGCACTGGAGTCTCACAGGAAGGACAGCAGCAGCCTCCAGCTGTGTGCGGGCATTAGCACACCCACAAGTACCTAGGCTTGATCAATGACTCAATGTTACACAACTCTTCTATAGTGCTCAGGGATAATGTGGCTAGACAAGCACGGAGGGTTGACACAGAGGACAAACATACCTGCCAGAACTCAACACCGCTGATTGCTACCGTAGTAAATTGTGTTTACAGAGCACTCAACAGGAGCGCATTTACACATTTAGAAGAACACACAATCAATATTTTGTGCTCTTAATTAGCAAGCACTACTAATTGCATTAGGAACTGATTGGATCAGGAAATGTGGGCGGTACATACCAAAATGGTGCCAGGTGGTTGGAGGCAGCTTTATGTCAGTTGAAAAAAGTTGTTTCCTTGTTTCCTTATAATAAAGATAATGTCCATTTAAAAAAATGTTTAAATGCTCATGAAACCGCCGTGAGCAGCCTTACCTTGGCAAGGTCTTCTGGAATTTGCCGCTGGCTCTGATGTCTCTATAAAGGTTAGACACGACATATAATTCATTTTGGATAAACATAACAGGTAGTTTTTGGTCTCATTAATCTATGATTTGTTCCAGCGCAAACAGTTTTGTCTGAGGGCAAAATTTCATCATGTTATATTTGATGTTTGTCAATCTTAGTTTTGAATCCATGGTGGAAGGTTTTTAAAGACACTCTGTTATTGTTTCTTATATTTTTGCACACACATGCCATCAAACTGTTGTATAAATGCAATATCACACTTGCAGCCGTGCGATATGGCTGTATATCAGCACGCTCTGATTACCTACAAATCACAGCCATTCTGATATACAACCATTTACAGCCTAAGCTGGTTTTAAGCTGTTTTTTTTCCACTGAATTATCTCGTTTTAGCTGGTTTTAACTGGATTAGCATAGAAATATGCTAACAACATGCTAGTAACTTGTAAATCATGTTAGGATCATGGTAGTAACTTGTTAATCATGCTAACAAGATGCTAACAACATGCTAACCATGCTAGAAACATGATAACAACATTCTAGTAATTTGCTAACTTACTAATCATGCTAAAAACATGCTAGTAACATGGTAATCTTGCTAGCAAAAGGCAAATAACTTGTTAATCATGCTAACAGCATGTTAGTAATATGCTAATTATGCTATAATCATGCTAGTGACTTGCTAATCATGCTACGAACATGTTAACATGTTAGTAACTTGCTAATCATACTAGTATCATGCTAGTAACTTACTAATCATGTTAACAACATGGTAATAATATGCTAATCATGTTACAAACATGCTAACAACATACTAGTAACTTACTAACTTACTAATCATGCTAATAACATGCTAGTAACATGTAATCTTGCTAGCAAAAGGCAAATAACTTGTTAATTATGCTAACAACATGCTAATTATGCTATAATCATGCGAGTATCTTGCTAACCATGCTAGGAACTGTGCTAACTTGCTAGTAACATGCTAATCATGCTGGAAACATGCTAACAACATGCTTTTAACTGGCTAATCATGCTAACAACATGCTAATAATGCTAGAAACATACAGTAACATGTTAATTTTGCTAGAATCATGGTAGTAACTTCTTAATCATGCTAATAACATGCTAGTAATATGTTAATCATGCTAACAACATGCTAATCATGCTAGAAACATACTAGTAACATTAATTTTGCTAGAATCATGGTAGTATGTGTAGTAACAATGCTAACAACATGCTAGTAATATGCTAATCATGCTAACAACATGCTAATTATGCTAGAAACATGCTAATGACATGCTAGTAACATGCCAATGCTAGAAACATGCTAGTAACGTGCTAATCATGTTAGAAACATGCTGGCAACAGGTTAATTCAGACTAAATCATGCCAGCAGCATGTTAATTCATGTTAAACCATGCTAGCAACATGGCTAAACCATGCTAAATCATGGTAGCAACATGCTGGTTCATGCTAGAAATGTGTATTCCCAAACTTCAATTTCAACAATTAAATTCAAACTTTAAGCTTTTCAAAGTCATTTCAAACTTTCAGACTAGGCATTTTTCAAGCCAACTTCAAAGTTTGTCTGTGAACTTTACTAATTTATTTTTTCAATTAAACCACACTCAGAATACCTTGCCAACTGGATAGCAATGACGTTCGCATGGGCAAGCACAAAAAAAAAAACGAGTTTAATACAAATTTAATTAGATTTTTCCTGAAGCTTGGGTGCATTCAGGATTGTCTTACTCAACCAAAGCTCTCTCTCAAACGAAACAAGCACTAATCATCAATGAACAACTGTAAACACTCATGTCTAAATGACCTGGAAAATGGGTGTAGTAATAAGCTTCAAGCCTTCCAAGCTGCTTTCTCCAGAATCCTGTGACAGATTTGAAAGCGTAAGTCTAGAAGCATACGAGTCAAGGTTGTTCATCCCGTTTATTATGAGCGCCTGAACTAATTAGGTAAACACTGTGCCTTGAATAAATCTGTAGTTAATCTTTCTTTATCCACATGAAAGACTGATTCGATTAAATATCAAAGGGTTAGACAAAACTAGAGAGGACACAGGGAAATCATTCCCAGAAGGACGAAGAGATATTTTTGGAGAGGTGTTTACGCAGAACATGCGCTACTAGATCAAAGAGCTCAGGTGCACTATTTCATTCATTAATCGACTGACATTCAAATTACCATCGCTCTTACCCAAGAGATCAAGTCTCAAAGGCTTATGCTATCTACATCCATCTCTACAGCATGCGTTTCCTCCCACCACTTTCAAGAATTGTTTTTGGATAATTCAGTTAAATAGTGATGTCTGCATTTACATTATAATCATAATACCTGATATTATTACTAAAGGATGTAGCACTCTGCTTTCTTCTTCAATTCTTTTTATGCCTGCCAAATGGTTCTGGAAAAGAAAATGCATTTTTTAAGACTTGCACTATTTTCCAGTATAAAAAATATCTAATACTGTAAGTTACTTTACAGTATTAGATTTTATTAGATTCGGGTTACAGTATTTACTTACTGTAACCCGAAGGGAGTTTTATTTATGCACTGCTGTGCAATAAATCTCAATTGTCAGTCATTCTGTTTTAAAATCTGTCTGGGGCCTCTACACTGCCATCATGTCAATGTCTATGCTGAAGAAATGTGAAAAAGCTGAATGGCCTGAAAAGACCTCTTTAAATCAGAAACAAGAACTACAACATAAAAGTCCAAGCAGAAGACAAAACCGGAAAAACACACACACACACACACACACACACACACACACACACACACACATATCCATATCTAGATCAGCCTGCATGCCTTAATATACACTTTGTTCTTTTTCTTTTAATCCTCAAGTTTGTTCAGCGTCTAAGGTTCCCCATGGCCATTTTAATAACTTAAAAAACCCACATAATGTTGAAGAATCAAGTTAATACTCAAAGACTTTTTTTTAGTCTTATGAGTGACTAAATGAATATAGAAATTTTAACTTGGTGTTTCAGATGTTCTCCATCCAAAATGTAACATATTTGGTGTCTCACAGTCTCCAGATATAAAACATAAACATTTTTTAGTGTATTTTTCTACAATGTGTTTTCATGGAGTCAAGAATATACTCCAAATAATGATATATTAATTACATTTCCAAAAAGTGCATTACATTTACACTACTTATTAAAGGAAATTATAATACTAATAATAGTAAATTATTATTTAATATTGCATGTTTAAAAAAAAAAAAAAGATATATATAGAATCCAGAATCCATATATGCGACCCTGGAACACAAAACCAGTCATAAGTGTAAATTTTTCGAAATTGAGAATTATACATCATCTGAAAGCTGAATAAATTAGCTTTCCGTTGATGTATTTGTTTGTTAAGAAAAGACAATATTTGGCCCAGATACAACTATTTGAAAATCTGGAATCTGAGGGTGCAAAAAAAATCAAAATACTGAGAAAATCGCCTTTAAAGTTGTCCAAATTAAGTTCATAGCAATGCATATTACTAATCAAAAATTAAGTTTTGATACATTTACGGTGGAAATTTAACAAAATATCTTCATGAAACATGATCTTTACCTAATATCCTAATGATTATTGGCATAAAAGATAAAAATCGATAAATTTGACCCATCCGATGTATTTTTGGCTACTGCCACAAATACACCCGTGCAACATAAGACTAGTTTTGTGGTCCAGGGTCACATATATACTCTTCAAAAAGTTTATCAATTTAATTTTAATATTTCTAGTGTTTTTTATATTTCTTTTTAGCCTTAAGTTTTATTTCTGCTGTAGTTTTAGCAATTGAAGTGCTTCAATATTAACTTATTTTAAATTACTTATTTTTTTATTCCAGATATTATTTTAATATATTCTTTTTTTTTTTTTTTGGTGTACGATCCCTTAAAGTGAACATGCCTCACTACACCTTGTGATGGAGATCCTGCATTTAGAAGACAGAAGACCTCAGAATTACTTCAAACATTGTAAGAAGACGCAGATCCCAGAATACCTGAATGCACAGAATCCCCACGGGACTAGAATTTAGAACACGACTGTTACAATCTTTTTTGTTTCAAGTGAAGTCAATGTCTTTGGTCCGAATAACAACACAGGAAGCAACGTTTCTTCTCAGCTGGATCTAACTGATCGATACAAACAGAATATGTTGCAGAGGAAAAAGTCACGTGCTCGTACAGTCGAGGCCGCCTAAACCAAATGGTCACAGAGGGTCTCACACTGAGACAGGCCAGAGAAAGCAATCACTCACCCCTAGCTGATATCAACTGTAATCCAATTCCAGCATCAATCAGCTGGAGATCTATGACCACGCACTGGAGCTGGTGACCAGTTCCTTGTGTCTGTCAGAGGTCCTGTACCTCCAGAGGTGTGCTGAGATCTTGCAGAAACCGTGGCCATCACTCTCTGTCAGACGCTACTATAAAGCCCCGAGGCTCAGGGATACATGGACGGCGGTGTGATTGATGGCTCCTTGTGAGATTAATCTCGATTGAGTCCAGGAAAGTAATGATCTACTGCCTGTTAGATCCTCATTGCGCAGGACTTAGAGCGCCGCTTCATCAGTCAGTTGGCTGGACGCCATGCCTCCGGCCCAGTGTGCTATTTCTAAAAGACAGGTGGTACTCCTCCGCTGCTCCTCCTTACCTCCAAGTATGATACATTTTCTTGTGCAGGCTGATTGGGAAAATATAGCATTAATATATTGTGGAGAAATGTGATCAATAATGTATGAACGGGAAAAATAGGCCATCCGGCAACTGTATTAAATAAGGTTGTCCATTTTTTATATTCACTGCAGTGAAACATGAATGCACAAGCAAGAAATGGCTTTGTCTTGATTTAATGTGAACAGTGATGCATGCTAATGCTAATGATTGTTTAATAGGGTGACCGGTTGTCCCTGTTTTCCGGAGACGGTCCCCATTTTCCGTGAGCAGTCCCTGGCTGGAGATGATCTTTCTAAATGTCCACATTTTTTTACTGTGCATTCAAAACATCCTGCCATATGCTATTGCTATATTATTGCATACAGTGTAATTTTAACCTCATCTTTAGCCACTTTTTTAGGGAAAAAAAACTTAAAATGATCAGCTTTACCACCTTGCATCCAATGTTGTCAAAGTATATAAGCAGCGATAGATGATGGGTGGATGGATAGATAGATAGATGGATGGATAAATAAATGTCTTTATTCAAGTATATACTCAGCGGTAGATGATGGATGAATGGATGGATAGATGGATGGATGATAGATAAATGTCTTTAAGTATATACTCAGCAACAGATGATGGATGGATGGAGAGATAAATGTCTTTATTCAAGTATATACTCAGATGATTGATGGATGGATGGAAAGATAAATGTCTTTATTCAAGTATACTCAGCAACAGATGATGGATTGATAGATAAATAGAGAAATAGATGGACAGATAGATAAATACCCTATTCAAGTATATACTCAGATGATGAATCAATCAATGCATGGATGGATGAATGAATAGATTAATGTCTTTATTCAAGTATGTGCTCAGCAACAGATGATGATGATGGATGGATAGATAGATGGATAGATAGATAGATAGATAGATAGATAGATAGATAGATAGATAGATAAATGCCTTTATTCAAGTATATACTCAGATGACAGATCAATGAACAGAAGGATAGATTAATGTCTCTATTCAAGTATATACTTAGCAATAGATGATGGATGGACGGATGGATGGAAAGATAAATGTCTTTATTCAAGTATATACTTAGCAATAGATGATGGATGGATGGATAGATGGACAGATAAATAGATGGATAGATAGATAAATGCCCTATTCAAGTATATACTCAGATGATGAATCAATGGATAGAAGGATGGATGGATGATTGAATAGATTAATGTCTTTATTCAAGTATATACTCAGCAACAGATGATGGATAGACAGATGGATGGATAAATAAATAAATGGATAGATAGATAAATGCCTTTATTCAAGTATATACTCAGATGATGAATCAATGGATAGAAGAATGGATCAATGGATAGATAAATGTCTTTATTTAAGTATATGCTCAGCAATAGATGATGGATGAATGGATGGATAGATAGATAGATAGATGGATGGATGATAGATGAATGTTTTTATTCAAGTATACACTAAGCAATAGGTGATGGATGGATAAATAGATGGATGCATGGATTGATGAATGGATAGATAAATGTCTTTATTCAAGTACATACTCAGCAATAGATAATGATGGATAGATGATAGCCAGATAGATAAATGTCTTTATTTAAGTATATACTCAGCAATAGATGATGGATGATGGATGGATAGACAGATAAATATCTATTTAATTATATACTCAGCAACAGATGATGGATAGATGGATGCATGGATTGATAGATGAATGGGTAGATGGATGGATGAATGTCATTATTCAAGTATATACTCAGGATAGATAGACAGATAGATAGATCATAATGCAAAACCAGTTTAAACTTTTTAAATTAGAATTAGGATAATTATGGTGTTGCAGTATCATTCTGTTGTTGTATCTTACATTGTATTGAAAATAATGTCAGAAGTTTCATTCTTAGGTGAACTGTTCCTGTTCTATTTGAATTCTTTGCATAAACTTCTCTCATATTGAGCAGCAGCTGGTAATATGGAGGGTGGGGGTGCTGATGAAGGTGGTACAGTTATCGGTGGAACAGATGGGACTAAAGTGGGCTGTTTTGGGGATGTTATGAAGGTGTCAGAGAGTCATCAGGTAGATGCAGCTGCTGCAGGTGCTCATGAGCCATCAGCCAGACCCTGATGGGTTTTGCTGCTCATTACATTCAGCCTGCAAAGTCCACTACACCTCTGAATAATACTACCAGCATAACACCTTTATGTAATGAATAATGCTGCCCAATTTCAATAGGACTTAGTGAATTAAGAGATTTTAGAGAGTGCAAGGTCAGGTGAGCTGGATTGTGCAGCATGCTATCGATACTGGAGTGCTTTTCTTTATCCGCGGCATTTAAATGTCATTCCAGGGTCACCAAGAGACCTTTCGACCCCGTTTGCGTAATTAGAACACTTCAGTCTGATATTCATTTATCCTGACAAAGTGCCACTGTGACATATAAGAGCGATGCTAAAACACACTTTCAGGCAGATCTAATTAATTTGTTGTTTTACATCACATTAAGAGACAAGGTGACAAATGATATAACAAGTCGTTCTGAATCCTCTAATTACTTGTGTAATTAAGATGGTAATTAGAGGGTGTTTAACTGCAGACTAGGTGATGAAGCTAAGTGGGAATTAATGTTATATTTAGCTATTGGGCAATCTGGTACATACAAGACTCGCTGAGGAGCTTGATTGACAAGACTCGCGGAGACTTTGTTGGAAGAGCAACCCTAGATTTACAACTCTCATGAAATTCTTATCTGGTTCAAAATGTTCACTGCAGTTTCCATCAGTTCACGTCTGCTTCTACATCTCGATATACGAATATAGAGAATGGCAGCACTGTAAAATACAGTATGTATGGAGTGTCTGTCGGATTGTGTAAAGTGGGATTTTCAAACTTTTTAATGCAAAGGACCCCCAACTATGACCTTCACTTTACAAAGGATGCCCAAAAATATAGCAAAGTTTTGTACTGTGTGAGAAAAATAGTAAGAAATTGTCTTTTATATTTGTTTATAATATAATAAATCCTAAAATCATTATTAAAATATAAAATAATTACCATATCTGGAAAATTATTTGTTTAGTACCTGGAAAGTTATTAAGTTAACAGAATTTTTACTATAACAATGTGCCTGGACAAATGTATAATAAACACTGTAATATTACAAAAACCAAAACAAAACAATTAAAATGTTACATTTTGAATTTCTAATAAAACAAAAAAGAAATTTGACTTTAATTTGAGAAAAAAAAAAAATCCACAGAAAAAAAAACAAACATTTTTTAAACACAAATAAAGAGATTTGTATTTCTTTTTTTCTTCTACCTGAAGATTTTTTTCTTTTTGTTTAAAACTGTGACTGTCATTAGAATAAAATAATTATAATTAATCCCATGATTTGAGGCCAGTTTTTTAAAAGCAATAAAATAAAATAAAATAAAATAAAATAAATAGATTAATTAATTAATTAAACAAAAAATAATAATATCAAAATCTGTAAATGTGGTTAAACATATATCATTAATTTTATAAGCTAACTTTCAGTTAACAATAGCATGTTCATTTTAAAAATAATTTGCAAACACTAAAATGTTTTTCTCAATTTTTCACAAATTCCCCCATCTCCTCAAAATATAGTTTTAATATTGTTGTAAAAAATGTTCTAGGGTCCTGCGTTTACAACAGTTTCAAAACCCTACATTAGGAAAATTTGAAATTTACATTACGTAGGATCTATTGGAAATTAATACTTTTACTCAATTACATTTCCAAGCCAAAAGTACAGCGTGTTTTTGCAAGTCATCATGACAAATCTTTCTTAATCGTACTAATCAATCGAATTAGCCTCCTAGCTGAACTTTTATCAATGACATCCACTTCCTAGTAAATTGCATTTGGCCACAACAATGGTCATTCGTCCTTTTGATGTGACGTCTCATCCTTTAACACACAAAAAAAGCCAATGCATTTTATTTATAGCCATTTCTGAAGTTCATTTCTCAGCACTTTTTACACCTCTGCATATGGTATGCTGCAAGGGTAAGCCAGGATTTGCATCTCTCAGAAAACATCATTTTACTTGCAGACTAAACAGGACATCTCTGAGCATTCAAGGAAAAGGAATAAAGCCTACACAAAAAAATAATGCCTCGCTGAACACAGTGCAAGATTAACCTGAGATCTATTCCTCGATCAATGTGAAGCTAAGCCTGCGCTGCTTACAGTCAGCTTAACAAATCACACATTGAACACAACAATCTGGCACATGCCAGCCACAAGCTTTCATTCCCACATTTTAATCTTTTCTGCTGACATACTGACGCATGCACTGTCAATGATACTGAATATTTCAATCTGGAGTCTTTGCAGCCGTAGTGGCAAAGCAATTTAAGGTCTTGTGTTGTGGTGAAGAGCAGGCAGTGGGGTGAGCTCTTCAAGTTAGGCCTGATTTCCATGCTCACACATGGAGTCTGTGATAAGAGTCATTACCGCAGAGTGTCGTAATCACTGCCTCCGCTGTGCAGGACTGAACTGAGAGCAGGGATGAGATACTGAAGCACGGTCGCATGAACTCTGTGTTCAATTACAGACAGAAGCAGTAGCTTTAGTTTAAAAGGTAAATTTCACTTCTCTGAAACATTCTGAGTAACATTCATAATCATGGTACTAGAACAAGCCATTTCAAAGTACTCTGTTCTGAATATAAAATCATTCATATAAACATATTGCCTGATGATGTTCTGCTTTAATGGCCACATAGCCTATGACCTTCTAAATGGTTTGCATGTATTTCATGGATGTGTGGCCATATTGGAGATACTCGGATGTAAACAACAGCATGGATTGCACGCTTAATGTACTACTGAATATGCTGTTCTGCAAATTTATGCTGTCTAATCCACAGAAAAAGCGTGTGGAAGCTGCTAAATCATATATAGAAGGACTTAGTAAGCAGGAAAGGGCGCAATATTTTGAGAAACTAAAGATAATAGGTGGTAAAGATACATACTAGCAGTATTTATTAAGATGCTAGCCTAATATTTCATCTACCTGACCAGAAATAAAAACAAACACAAATGTTGTCAATTCCTTTTTCCTTGTTCCTTGCTCTGGAAATCCCGGTTCAGTTTGACCAACCACAAACTCCTTTTGCTCTCTTCTCCTTGATTTGTTTTGGCAGTCTATAGCACTCCAAAATGTTTTCCTGGTAAGACTGATTAGTACAGCCCAAAACAATAATTTACAGTTTTCAGCAGCAATAATCAGCAGAATTTGCTAATTTTGTTCAGTTCATTGGTATTGTTTACGTTCCCTGCCGCCAATTAATGACGCATCGTGAAAACACTATATTACAAAGTAGGCGAAAAACTGTCACTGTGTGACAAAATTTAGTACTACGACAAAAAGTTTATACTACACATACTATACTATACTATAAAACTACTTTTTTAGCGGTCGCGAAGTAATAATTTATTAAAAACTAGATAAAAAAAGTTTAGCAAGACAAACTTTGAAGTTGGCTTGAGAAAGCTAAGCAGGAAGTTTAAAAAGTTTTAAAAGCTAGAAGTTAGAAGGTTTTCATTTTGAAGTAGTTTTAAAGAATAGATAAAGTTACTAGCATGTTTTTAGCATGATTAGCAAGTTACTATCACATTGCTAGGATGATTCAAGCATGATTACAAAGTTGTTAGCATGTTTCTAGCATGATTAGCAAGTTGCTAGCATGTTTTTAGCATGATTAGCAAGTTGATAGCATGATTCTAACATGATTAGTAAGTTGCTACCATATTTCTAGCATGATTACAAAGTTGTTAGCATGTTTCTAGCATGATTAGCAAGTTGATAGCATGATTCTAGCATGATTAGCAAGTTGCTAGCATGTTTCTAGCATGATTACAAAGTTGTTAACATGTATCTAGCATGATTAACAAGTTGCTAGCATGATTCTAGCATGATTAGCAAGTTGATAGCATGATTCTAGCATGATTAGCAAGTTGATAGCATGATTCTAGCATGATTAGCAAGTTACTAGCATGATCATGGTTGCTAGGCATAGATATGCCTGGTGTACCGGTATTCGCCCGTTATGTGCCGTTCACAGATTTACTTCGTGTGTGTACAGTCTTCACATTACATTCCTGCAAAGATAACAGAATATTTACTCACAGTTGTTGTCCTGCAGCAAAAGATAATGACGTTTGCATTCTGGACCATAAATGGAATGCTGATTTTGAGTGCGACCTGTACACACCAGTGCGTGGTGGGATATTTTGCTAATAAAATGACCGTTTCAGAAGAATAACTTGAGAACTCTATTGTGTCTGGTCACTCGGTATCACTCAGTATCACTCTGTGTTTATGGCATTTTATGCATACGCAGTAAGACTTAGTGTGGACAAGAAACTTTTGAAAAATGCTAAAAAACGAAAACTCTTTTTCAAATGTATTTGAAATACGTAGCTTCAGATGTATAAAATGTATTAGTTCTCTCAAATTCACACAGGTGTCCTAGTAGAGATTAACCACAGGTGTTGTTCATCACATTAACAAGGAACACAATTCACTAAAGTTGCAGTTTAGTTAAAGTTTATGCTAAATTACTTACATTTTGCTTTTAAATTTAACATAATAAAGTAACAATTAAAACACTAATACATTTAAAATTATAAATAAAAACACGTTTTACACCCCTTTCTAACAACACTGAAAACCATGCATCTTTAAAATTCTTATCCAGTAATGGTCATACATAAACGTATTAAAAGAAAAGAGCACTAAAGTCTACCCTGCTGAAAAAAAACAATGGACACCATCACATAATTTGTAATAGTTTTACTGGTTTTAATGGGACTTGTGTTGGTTTTAATCAAACCTGTAATGGGCCCTGTGGGTTGGTAATTGGTCGCCTGCTTAATTCTAATATAATATGTCCCAAAACACACTACAGAATTTTTTGTTTATTGGTTTTAATGATTAAAAGTTAATGGGTTTTTTGTTGTTGTTGTTTTGTTTTGTTTTTTTGCAGTAAAACCATGGTTAATTTTCGCAAGGGCTTTGAATCCGTCCCAGTACCCACACTTAATGTCTTTTTACTTGACCATTTGTCTACTTACATGATGTGTTTCCTTTATTTGTCCCAAGTGTTCCAGTGGACAGCAAGTTTTTACAGAGCTTTATTTACACATTTTGATTTTTAATACTCTGCACTTTAAAATAAATGTTCAGTATGTAACAGGACACAATTTAGCAATTGTGGTGCTTCTATTTAATCGACAAAAAGCAGTTGCAAATGTTTTATAAAATAGACATACTATATAAATAAAACAACTTTTTAAATTATATGTATTTTCTTATTAATCAATTAATTAATTCATTGAAAGTTTTCCTTCAAATCTTTCTGTTTTGGGACATGACTTCCTTAACATGATTAATAATGGTATATGCTTATCCTCAAATAGCTACTGCTCCTAAACAGTAATAGAGACAGTGTGGATTTGTGTTCGTTAAAGGAGCTTTCACATTTTGTTGACCTGGGACAGTCTTAAACATTACTTACTGTTGCATGCAGGCACTTTTAAGCGAACGAGACCACAAATATGTGGCTATTGGGACAGACCCTTAATCTTGAAAGTGCACTAAGGATTTGTGGTCTCTCTATTGCCTTCTTGAAACATAAGACTGCAATTTAATTTACGTGCGCAGATAAATCTAATGTTTTGCGGAATCTCCATGGTTACTAGTCGTCACCGTATCAAAGCAGATCTGACTTGCTAAACCAAAACCTGCTGACAGTAATCGAAAATCCATAGTCAGTACAAGTACTGAGCAAGTAGACAGACCCTTTTCACTCCATTTACAGATAAGACATAAACATGCAAGGATGTTGTGTTTATTAATTATAATTATAGGATTATGCAATAGGATTTTTAATGTGCTGCCTATTGCCTATGCAACTGTATATGATTAAGGCTTATAACTGCAAACGCTTGTTACAGTGACCTTTGTGTCAGGCATCCCTCCCTTGTGCCAGATATAGCAGCTGAGGAACATAAGCAATGCCCTATTACATGACTGTGGGCACTGAGTGCCCTGCCAGTGCAACAGGGCTCCTCCTATGTGCTTTTGCTTATAACCTTATGGGCATTTTCATTTGGCATTACTAACCTCCTACAACACAATGTTCTGGAAAACAGGACAATGATGGAACAAAACACATTTGGGATCAGACTTTTATTTGGACTCACATAAATAACAATAGTTCATATATATACTTTTTTGTATATTATACAATTTTTATATAATATATATTTCCTCCTATGATTTACATTCTTTTTTTTGCTAAGTTATATCTATTGAAACAGGAGCATTATGTTGATGAACACACAGCTGCTTGAGCACATAATAAAGATGGAAATATCAAAGAAGAGGATCCGGTTCTTTTATATATATATTTTTTTTTTGTTCAGAAATGTAAAAACAATTGCTTGAAAACAGAAATGTAATTAGTTCATCAGTCTTAAATGCGAAGAAAAGCACGCCTAACTGGAAACCTGATATGCCATAACAATTTCTTTCCTGGACATTTCTCATAAAAAAATGTTTATATAAAACAGCAGAGAATATCACAGGAAATGCTTCGAGCCGGGCCGGATCGTCATGCAGTGACCCAGTGAATCGCACTTGAACAAATAGACTCGTGAGTTCTGCTTTCAAGCTCCTCACGTTTACCTTTTAGCCTTAAAATGAGCTTTCACATAGTGACCTGAAAAGAGCAAATCTCAAGCAATTCCTCAAGATTTGCCTATGGATATCAGTAATGATCAATGGAAATGTCGAAGGCTTTCTGCAATACATGTCCTCTTGCTCTGTTTAGCATGCAGGGTTGCACTCAAGACTGTCAGAATGTGAGACCAAGACACATGACAGCGGCTGCTGCATTGACAGTGACAACAGAACTGACAACAGTGTAACTGAATGAACTAAGACGGAGGG
Organism: Cirrhinus mrigala; assembly: GCA_036247105.1. Taxonomy (NCBI): domain Eukaryota; kingdom Metazoa; phylum Chordata; class Actinopteri; order Cypriniformes; family Cyprinidae; genus Cirrhinus; species Cirrhinus mrigala. Next base: position 6,737,218 of record CM070020.1, on the reverse strand, counting down.
ACAGTGCAGTAGTGGACATCTCAGGGTTACGTTCATACAGGAAACACACTGACAATGATTTGACGTTGCTGTGTCACACGTCACCCATACTAGTTGCACTTTCAGCAGTGTGGAACTCACTAATAAAGCTCCATCAGTCTAAAAAGTGTCTCATCATGGCATTCAGATAAACCTTTATTGCCGGAGACCAAGACAAATTGGACGCAAGTCCAAAAAGTTCAAGTTTTGAGACTGAAGAACTTTATCTAATTGGTCGGAAATCATTATACTGTAAATGCTAAGTTCATTATTGCTCTACTACACCATTAATATATCATTCAGTCACAGATTAAACTTCACGTTCATGGTGGGAAAAGAGTCTGACATCCGTAATTGAGGAACTCTAGCATGTGACTTGACACTAGCTTCAAGTACACTGTAAAAAACAATTTGTTGAATCAACTTAAAATAATTTGTAACCTGGCTGTCTTGAAATTTTAAGTTCAATCAACTCAAAAAAAGTTTATTCAACTTGGAATGTTAAATTATACTAACAACTTAGATATTTGAGTTGAATCAACTTAAAATTTTAAGGCAGCTGGGTTACTTACCCATCTGTTAAGTTTAGCAAACTTAAATATCTAAGTTGTTACTTAGTACAACCTAACATTTCAAGTTGAATAAACTTATTTTAGTTGACTGAACTTAAAATTTTAAGGCAGCAGGGAAACAAATTTTTTTAAGCTTACTCAACAAATTGTGTTTTTTATTTTTTACAGTGTATACAGACCAATGCTGAGATGAAGGATGCTGGAAAAACTGTCAGAAGTGAGGTAAACGCAATCTGATCTCTTGAGAAAACGTAACTATTTTAAGTATGCTTTCATACAAATTAGCCATAAATTCACCAAAATTTAAAATAGCTACAAATTACCATGAATGTGTTGGATGAATGTCATTTTGCATCCTTATCCAACACCAATAACAATGCCATCAGTGCACGCAACTTAGCAAATCCTCTCTATATTTTTGTAGGGATGTTAAGCGTTTAAGATGTAACAGGAGGATTTGCTTACTTCCTGTGCTTGCAAAGTGGATGCAATGGCAAAATGCTCTGTGCTTTCAATCAGAAAGATATAAAAAGAACCAAAGCAATCATGTACATTCAGCAGAGCAAAGAGGAAACCCCACCGACACAAAGCAAAACCTGCAGCAGGACAGTGGCGTCAGTAGTACGAATACTTCCCAATCTGGATATTTACATTGAGCCGAATGGATACAAACCGCTTTTTTGGGGAAGCATCTCAAGTTTAGCATGCTATTGCAAAGATCTCTTGCTACACACTTGATTTTTTTGCCTGCACGAGCACAAGTGATTGTCTTTATCCGAACCCAAGACTAGGTGTCCTTATTACAGCCCTGAACGTCACGCTGCGGAAGATCGCTTAAGATTCATAACAGCCATTAAGAAAATAAATCTACTAGACTGTATTTGCTTTGGATGCACATTTGAATGTTAAACGGATGAAACAAGCATTTTTTGCCAATCTTTCAAATATTTTTGAATGGATGTGATAAATATGCATTATGGTCTTGAAATTCAGTTTTTCTAAATGTGTGTCAATGGACGAACACCTGCACAGATGGGATTTTTGTGATACATCATATATCAATTATTAAAGATACATGTTAAAAACACCTGGGGAACTTGTGCCTCATGCTGTTCACAAAAAACAGAACCAGAAACTGAGATAGTGAGTCAAAATCACAGAGGAAATACATATCATGCCATCTTCAGACATATTTTAAACCAAAGAATCATCTTTTCTCCCTGAATATGAAAAGTGTGTTATAGACCCATCCGATAATAAATGTAACCCTTATTAGAAACACCAAATTGTCATCCTAACATAATCCACTATATTCGGTCCAAAAGGAAGTCCAACCCTGTCTCAAGTTAGCAAGTCTTTTTACACACAGGGGCAACAAAATCAACTCTAAAAAGTGCTTTTAGGGATACATTAAAACTGACAAAAAAGCAAACCAACGTTTAGTCATAAATAATTTACAATTTCCCGCTTTAAATCAGAGCTCATAATCCACTCGCTAAACGCTCATTAATGTGACCAGGAACAACTAAAGAACCAACTTTAGCCCAGTTCTGAAAACCAGGAGAAGAAGAAGGGCAAAGAAACCTTCTGGAATAATCAGCTCCTAGGATATTCAGTGGCAGCTCTTCATTCCAGACACATAGGGCGAATCCTGTTGGCGACAGATGCCCTCTTGCTGCTCGCTGCAGTCCACGAAGTCAGGCACGGGCAGCCCTGACATGATCATCAACGACTTGTTCCAGATCATGAAGGTGGGAGCCACTGGAAGCAGGAAGGAAACGTCAAAAGTGTATATGTGCTGGGAGTTCATGGCGTCGTAGAAGGACAGGGCGTTGTTGTCGTAGTCCAGCAGCACCCCGACCCTGCGCAGCTGTAGCGACGCCTCCACGATAGACTCCTTGTTGTTGTGCCGCACCAGGAAGTTGTTGTTGCAGCGCGAGAAAACCCAAGATGACGAGTTTTTACCGCTCCATTCGTTTTTGGGTGCTGACTTGTAAGCCACACCAAGAGCGTACCTAAAAAGAAAACAGATTTTAAACATTGCCATTAGAAAGCAGGTGAGATAAGATATGACAAAAGGAATAAAAAACTGTTTTACAACTTACTAGTTCAGTATATGACGTTTTAGTTTTCACATTTTTGTTGTGTGGAAAAGAGCAGCTTACTTTTTATACAGTAGGGCTGTCACTAATGGTTATTTTGGTAATTGAGTAATATATATATTACTATAATATATATTGTAGTATATATAGTTGAGGTAATAAAAATAGACCTAAGCAAACAATAGCATATAATATTAAAATTGGTTCAAATAAAGTAACAAAAGCATATATGTGGTTTTACTGAACAAAACTGTTAAAATACATATTGTATTATAAACAATAGAATTAATATACATTATGAATTATATCAAAGGCCTGCTTTGTTTGTTTTTAAACTACTGCGCAATCTAATCTCTATGGAAGCCCATTTTCGCAACTGAATAAAAAATAGAATAAGTTATTTGGGACTTCTTAATCTCACAATTCTGACTTTTTTCTTCAGAATTGTGTAATATAAACTTGAAAATACAAGCTTTAAAGTCAGAACTGCAAAATATAAACTCGCAATTCTGACTTTTTTCCTAGAATTGCATGATATGAAGTTGCAACTGCGAGTTATAAAGTCAGAACTGCAAGATATAAACCTACAATTCTGACTTTTTTCTTAGAATTACGTGATATAAACTTGCAAATACAAGTTATAAACCTCAGAACTGGGTGATATAAACTCGCAATTCTGAGTTCAATTCAATTGTGAGTTATAAAGTCAGAACTGCAAGATGTAAACTCAAAATTCTGACTTTTTTCTTAGAATTGCGTGATATCAAGTCGCAATTGTGAGTTATGAAGTCAGAATTGCGCGATATAAACTCACAATTATGACTTTTTTCTCCGAATTGCATGATACGAACTCGCAATTGCGAGTTATAAAGTGAGAATTGTGAGATATAAACAATTCTGACTTTCCTCAGAATTAAAGAGAATTTCTCAGTGATATAAACTTGCAAATAAAGTCAGAATTGCGTGATATATCGCAATTGCGAGATATAAAGGCAAAATTGCGAAATATAAAAAAAAAATTATTGCAATTTTTCTCAGAATTATTGGATATAAACTTGCAATTGCAAGTTATAAAGTCCAATTTTGAGGGAAAAAAGACTAATATATTCTCAGAAATGCACAATTATATCTCCCAATTCTGATTTTATTTCTCAGAATTGCAAGTTTATTTATCAGACTTGTGAGTTTGTTCCACAAATCTCACTTTATAACTCGCAACTGCAAGTTTGTATCATGCAATTCTGAGAAAAGAGATTGGGATCAGAGATCAGAATTGCAAAATGTATACTCGCAATAGCGAGAAAAAAAGTCAGAATTGTGAGACAGTCACAATTACCTTTTTTAATTTTTTTTTATTTAGTGGCAGAAACAGGCTTCCATAATTTCCTTGTTTAATATTGACTAAACAACTTTTTACTTTTATTTTTACCTTGCAAATCTGACAGAATAGTGTGCATTGTTCCCAGATGAACACTATAAGCAACTCAGATTCACAGCATATGCAAAGATGGAGTATGAGACGGTCGGTGCATGTAAATTATAACTATTTGTGTGCAGCAGCATGTACTCTGAGATACACGTAACCCACAAGCAAATGCATAAAGCACATAATAAACCCGCAGTGCATATATTTATATAACTGAATCATATCGTTCGTGAATTCACAATAGCATTATGTGTTATTTAGATTTTTAAATGGATTTATATATCATGCAGCCTTAGAAAATGGTCTAATAATGCATTTCATAGATTCTCATCCATGGAACGCCACTTCCAGTGTTTTGTTGGTTACTCGACACAGGAAAATTGAACTGAGGAATCGTGACAGACCTATTTTACAGGAATGAAATTTCAAGCAACACAAGGGTTGGCAGGAAATGACATCACGTTCTGTTTTAAGCAAACTGCCTATGAAGAGTATGACTTAATTGCCTATTATACACTTTAGGCAATTGCCTATTAACATAACAGTTACAAGCCCGAAGATCTGAAATCACTTACCATGTGGAGGCTCCCAGTAAAACCTCCCAATAATGGCAGCCGCTGTCGATGAAGACATTGCCGGCGGCACCGTAAGATCCGGTTCCGCTGAAGCGTTCCGGAGTGTGACTTTTCTTCAGGGAGCTTTCATCCTTCTCCATGGTCAGACAGTCATTGGAGAGGCGCAGCTTCTTATGGGCCGTTTTGGGGTCCAGTTTAAATGGCTGACCTGAAGAGCAGAGAGGACAGAGATGGGTGAGATACAGCAGGAACATGTAAAAAGAGCCATTAGGGAATGAGTTTGGTGACCTGCGGAGAAACTCTCACTGGTCTGCTGGAATTCGTGCAATTTGTTAAATGTCAGATTGAGCTCTTCTGGTTAATTAGGAGATGAGCGGTTGTGATAAAAGGCACAGTGTGTGAGAGTTAAAGACAGAGAGAAGAAAATGCTAAATGAAGTCGGCTATGTATATAATTCGAGTTTTATATTTCTTGAAAAGCAGAGGTGACCCCGCAGACCCGACATTTAACTTTGGCACGTCTAAATCTTCCCATCCCCAGCGTAATGACTGACAATACCGGAAAACAATCAGCTGCGCTCCGTCCCTGCCCACAAACCAATCATCTCAACCCAGAGTGAGGTTTACTGCGCTCAGATATGAAAGGTTCTGGCAATGTGCTGCTGGAAGCCAATTACATTAACACGCTCTTGTCTTTGAACTGCTTATCGCTGCGAGCGCAGCCATTCTCAACACTCGTGCAGTCATGCCATTTTACAGCATGTGTTTGAGGGCACTGGGAAAAGCCACGCAGATGCAAGCACACATACAGCAGGCTACAAGCGAGAATCCCATAAAATGCTTATTGCCCGCTAGTATAAAACTGATGAACCATTTAAGACAAAATGGAGTAAAACGGCATAATTGCACAGTGCAGGTGTCAGAATAAATGTCTTTATTGTGCCATTTTTATTTAAAAACAGGAGCACACTTTTCTGTACTTAATTACAAGAAATTATATTGAATATTAGAATTTTTGCAATATTTATTTATGGTTTTGAAAGCATATAGTATCCTAATCCTTAGTTACATAACAGTTTTTAAGGTACAGAAATATATCTTTTGTGGAGAAATATATACTTTACATAGTAGAGATGAGCGAGGAAAAATGAGCAATGCTGAGTGAGAGAACAACTAGATTTATGACAGCGGCTGTAGACGCTGATGGCTGTGTCACATATATTCAGAGGTTTATTTGTAAGGCACTAAAATGTGCATTTCACAGTGACAAGAACATAATGTGCAGTGCCAGCTGTGACCGTGACTAAAAAATGGCACTTCAGTGTCTTTCAAAAAAGTAAATAAGATCATTGTCATTTCGAAAGGGAATTTGGTGAAACATATAAAATACTAGACAATCTATATAGCACATAAAATATTATTTACTGTTATTAATTACTGTACTGTACTGTTACTGTATTGAATTAATATTATTAGTTATATTTAAATTTATTTATATATTTAATATTTAAATTATACTATTATAAAGTTAATATTATAATATGTACAACATGGCTTAATATGATCCACAGATCATATATACACAATGTTGTTTCTAGTTCTTTTCTTTTTTTCCTTTTTTTTTCTTCCAGCAATTATGTTTTCTCAGTAATTTTTTATCTTATTTATCTTTTTATGTATTAGACAACTTCAACTTAGTATATGGTCAGTCTATTATTTATCTGCTAATAAAAGTGTTTCCATACAAACTTGTTAATTTTAATTCATAAAAATTTGATTACATATATCCGTTACATATATATCACTATTTACAGTATTGAATTAATCATATATAATTAATATTATATAATAACATATTAAATTATAATTACAATGATAATATTTCTAATACACACACATACATTCTTGCATATGTTGTTTACAGGGATTCTCCATAGATGTAATGGGTTTTATACTGTACAAACTGTATTTTAGTATGTTTTTAAGCAATTAGTTTACGAGGACACAGAAATGTAGTAATACTCATGTCATTATACATATTTGTGTCCTCATTAAGTATATATATATATATATATATATATATATATATATAAGAACACACACACACACAAACACAAAATCTAGCGTATGTTTTTCTTTAAGATGTGCTGTGAGGTCACACGGTTGGCTTGGCTCCTGTTCTTGGGCTGGGCTGTTATGGTGTGTTTTCTGCAAGGGAGGGCCGACCGCTGACAGCTTGAGCGATGTCTACGCTGTGCAGGACGAGTAAATATTATTCTGAGATCTTTTAACAACAAGTAAACATGGCTGCCCTTGGGGCTGCTTGTCATGTGATATTTCTCATATTGGCTTTATGTACGGTCACCAGCCATGGCAGTGCTGATTAAACAGAAGAGACCTCCTATAGGAACACATTGTGACTCCACACGCAAACAGACAGGCTTATTTAGTGCTGCTGTCATTCAAAATTCTACCTTCACAGGCCAGAGTAAACATGGGATAAAACTAGTCACCCAGAAAAAAAAAAAAAAAAAAAACCTGAGCTGTCACATGTTATTTCTCATAATGAAGAAAGCAATTACCAAAATGTTACATTTTGCTTAAAATATCCTGGATTTCTCAAAGGTCATATGAAAATGTTTTACTTTTTAAGAGTAAAGAAGAACGCAAGGATATTAGGAGGTGTAGAGAATGAGGCAAATGAAGCTTAAACCTAAATCACAAAAGCATTTCAGTTCTATATGCTCTAAACTACAACTAAAGCTATAACTTCAGCTGTAATTTTTTCATACACCTTTATTTTAGGGATAGCAAAACTGCCTTGATATTATTCTGGTCACATGACAATATGAAATGATAGCTCTTCTGGGCAAAAAGTGTAGTTTTTAAAATATATTTGATATATTTTATTATAAAATATAATTTTTATTCTATGTCTTTAAACTATTTTGCTTTTTTTTTTTTTTCTTTAGTTGTTTTGTTGATTTGTGTTTCATTTTAATGGATTGTTTGTATGTCAAATACATGATTGTTTATACTCTTATTTTCAAATAAGAAAATCAAAGTATAAATCAAAAAGTTGGGTTTTGGGACATTATGCTTTGGCACAGTATCTGTCAAACAAATCAAAACCGAAAGCACAATATGGCTTAATCCCTTTATCAAGTCTGTTTTTGTTGCGTGTTTCAAAGCAAATTGCGCACTCGTTCAGGTGATCAGCTCATGATCCGGTGTTTTTCACACCTCAGAATGGCTTTGTTTACAGTAAATGAATGCTGTAAACTTGTACTGCATGTGCTGTGAGTTTAGCACACGTTTGGGAACGCAACTGTCATCGGTTATGCTATATATTTGAGGCAGATGATTACAGCATTTCACTAGATTTGTAGTGAGAAACTTCCCCGGTGTTTTTGTAAGCCTGTTTTCACTAAAGCTGGAGTTTTCCGTCAAAATAAAAGCTTAAAAGTGCAGTATGAATTGCTGACAGCTAGCAAAACATACCTATGAAATATTAATTTTCATTTATTTTACAGTGCAGTTGTTTTACAATATATGGCTATTACTGTCATAGGAATAACAATAATATAAAATTGTTGTTATTGTTGTTATTATATTTTAATTTGTTTGGCTTCCTAAAACAGAAGTGTGAATGTAAGTTAGACTGAGACTGTATAGCACAAATAAAAAGAGGGTTGAGTCTCCTTTAAATTTCAGGTGCAAGTACTTAAGTTTACTTAAGGTATTTAAGTTTTCTTAGTTAAGAACATGGATTGGAGCTCTTAATTTTGAACTCTTAAAGTGCATTAGATAGAAGAATTTAACTTTAAAATGTACAAAATCTAAAATTAAAAAAAATATTGCAATAATATTGTATTATGGACTTCATATGGTGTGAGATTTTGATATTGTTACGTCCCTACTTTATTTTAAAGGGATAGTTCACCCACAAATGAAAATTCTGTCCTTATTAATTACTCACCCGCATGTCGTTCCAAACCCGTAAGACCTTTGTCTATCTTCAGAACACAAATTAAGATATTTTTGATGAAATCCAAGAGCTTTCTGAACCTGCATAGACAGCAATGCAACTACCACATTTAAGGCCCAGAAAGGTAGTAAAGACATTGATAAAATAGTCCATGTGTCATGGTACTGTTGTGAACACATGTCGAAGACTGACACGAAAGAGAATAAATTGTGTCGTTATTAAAGTCGTTATTTTTATTTCCTTTGAAAAAAAAAAAGTCTTCTCGTTGAACCACTGATATCACGTGGACTATTTTAATGATGTCCTTACTACCTTTCTGGGACTTCAATGTGTCAGTTGCTTCGCTGTCTATGCAGGGTAAGAAAGATTTTTAGATTTCATCAAAAATATCTTAATTTGTGTTCCGAAGATAAATTACTGGTTTGGAATGTAATTAATGACAGAATTTTAATTTTTGGGTGAACTGTCCCTTTAAAATAAACAATGAAACTGTAGCTTAAGTGTCTCAATACTTTATGGGGCCACTTTATAATCAACATAAATATTTATTCTGCTACAGCTGAGTGCAAAACATCATTAAAATCATCAAAATGCCTTGAGACCAAATGAAGCAGTTGCGCAAATAAAGAACAATCAATCTGGATTAATCATATAGCTACTATGATTAACAATGCAACCAAAGCAGAAGAGAGAACACAAGAAGAAAGACGATCCGTTTGAGGAATAAAAGATAGATCAGTGGAAATGAAAGGCAGTGATTTGGCTTGATGTGTCAGGGCCGAGTGTCTAGACTCAGACCCCTGCTGCCGCCTGTATTGTGAATCTCAGCAATGCCTTTTGAACATATTATCTCATCCAAAGTTCTGCGGGAGAAACCAAACTTTGATTTCAGCACAACCTGCAAAGAGCCATTTGATGTCTTGCAGTTCTTGTTCTGTAAGCCTGGCTGAGCTTCAGGCACACAGTCACAGAGAGCCTGATGATAGACTGGGGGATGGAGAAGCGGGAGCAGGGATGGTAAATAAAGAGGAAGGGAGGAAGTCGAAGGACCGCACACACACAGTGCATTATATTCTATTGTATTCAATTCACTGGGTTTTCCACGTTTTCTTTTAGTGTACATCCATAAAATTCCAAAAAGATTATGTGAATAAATAATGCCGCATAGCTCATTTGCCTCATTAATATTCATTAATTACATAAAACATTAAAGATGTGGCATCTGAGGCTAACGGGATGCTGTTCTTTGGCTCCTGTACGTTATACAATTGAGTGGCCTTGTGATACGATCGCTTCCACGTCGTCTCTGCCTTTGCAAATTACAGTCACCACTCAAAGGCTGCTGAGAAATTAATTGTAGATGATAAAGCATGAGCTCTAGGATTCGACTGGGGGTTGAGCACGCTCTCACTCTGGATTCCTGAATCAAACAGGAAGTGATTATGTAAATGTCTTTAAATAGCATTTCTCTTGAGACGGGGGGAAGTGTCTGGACTTTCACGGTCGAGTAGGCACGGTGAGTACGTGTGTGCCGGAGAAAACGTAAAACAGAGAACTGGACCAAAATCAGATTCCTGTTTTTTATGGTCAGATGGGCAGAAGCCACAGCTGTGGCAAATATATTCTTTGACAATGCAAGGGTTAAAAAGTCTTCTCAGGTCAATACTATATACAGCATCTTTAGATTTCCCACGGTGAATGCTAATGCTACCGTAGTACAAAGAGAGAAAGTTATACCTTGGCTAAGTTTGCTAAAGCACTAGGAATAACAGCAGTGCTTAGTCTCTAGCATTTTTCGCAATAGCAATGTTATCTGAGTAGCACATACACTACCATTCAAAAGTTTGGGATTAGTATGATTTTTTTTTTTTTTTTTTTAAAGAAAAGTGTTAGAAATTAATATTTTTATTTAGAAAGAACACATGAAATTGATCAAAAGTGACATTAAATACATTAAAATTGTCACAAATTCCGAAAAAAGCCACAATTTTCTGAAAAAATACAAAGCAGCACAATGGTTTTAAAAATTGATAATAAAAAGAAATGTTTCTGAGTAGCAAATTAGCATATTAGAATGATTTCTGAAGGATCTGGAGTAATGATGCTAAAAATTCAGCTTTGCATCACAGGAATAAAATACTTTTTACAATATATTCAAATAGAAACAGTTATTTTAAATTGTAAAAATATTTCATAATTTTACTGTTTTTACTGTAGTGATCAAATAAATGCATCCTTGCTGAGCATAAGAGACTTATATAAAATAAAATAAAACTAACTAAATAAAATAAAATAAAATCAATCAATCCAATCTTATCTACACCAAACTTTTGAATGGTAATTTTGTAAGTTCTTCTCAATAATGAGCTATCAGTGCCAAGTTATGGTTTAATAAAATAACATACAACAGTAGTTTTGAGGATATTATAATGTAATATGCAACATTACCAAAAATTGCTAGTCCTTCTCTCTTGGGAGTCATACAAACATTTTAAAGGTCTTCCATTTTGAGTCTAAACATCAATATATTACAGGAACACATATATGCTTGCCTACATTTTTGTAGGAGAGGCTTTCACAGCACAATACAGCTAAAACACTGAAGCTCTGTGTGTGGAAATGGCATGTAATGACACTGCTGTCTAAAAACAGCATTATTACAGTAACAGAAAAGACAGGTGGGGGTGAATGATGGAAAGCGAGAATGATACCGCTGCCGTATTCTCACAAAAGCTTGAGGAACCACCATGAGAAAGCACAGGACTAAGAGGAAGAAACAGACACCGAAAATGAGCGAGAGAGGAACGTTTGCCGTTTCCTCCAGACATTCCTGTATTTCTCTCTCAAACTCCTCCACAAGGCTGCGGAGAGACTCTGATGCAATAACCCATTTGAATGCTGTCAGCTGGTGCGCTTCATCTTGATTGAGCTCTTTGCTGTGAGAAGGCTGGGTAACGTCTGACAGCTTAGGTGAGGGACCCGGGCTTTCCCAGACCTCTCTTTCTCTCTCTCTCTCTCACACACACACTGCGGTATGACACTAAACCAACTGATGGTTCTCATTATTTGCATGCTCGGGTGCCTGTCACAGATGGAATGTCGATAAAGATACTGAGTGGTAGAGTATGATAGAGCTGCTGCATTTACACTGATGTACGACCACCATGTCTGACTTGGAATACAAGACCTAAGAGGAGTAGACTGGTGCATTTGGCCAGATTTTTCTTAAGATGAAGATGCTGAACATTTGAGATTACTTGTGTCAAGCCCTAAACTTCCCTACCAATATCCTGTAAGAGTTGGGGTTCACTGTATATTTTCCATTTATAAATATTTAGGGGTTCAAGTGCGTAGCACAGATCTCCATGTAAAACTGATTGTGCAGACCAAACCGTAAGTCATAGAGACTTGAAACTTGGAGGGATGGTAGTACTCACACCGTCTACAACATGACCTAAGCTCGCCCCAATTGGCCTGACGGGGGCGCTACAACAAACAAATGTACAAAATCACTCATAACTCCTAAACTGTCAGTCGTAGGCTCAAGTATCTTATGTCGTTGGAATCCTTGGTTCATGCCGGACAAAATTAATTTGATTGTTTGTGCAATTTCAATCGTGAGCCTGGCAAAATTTTCGGGGAATTTCACATTTTTTGAAAAACCTGCTTTTGGAGAAATAGTCCTAGGTTTTTTGCCTAATTGGCCTAAACCAATGCAGAAAGATTCTCTGGAGAGTGAATATCAATAATTATCAAAAAAGCTGAATTTTCGACTCACAGTCGCAAAGAAACACGAAAACGTTCAAAAGGTGCAGGGCCACTTTTAGTAAAATGCCTATAACTCCTGAACTGAATGAAATATCTTCGCCAAACTCAGAACATTTATGTAAGGTCATAGGAAAAAAATTGCAGAGCTTGGCCACTTGGTGGTGCTGTTAGAGGGGAAAAACAAAAACATTGAAATCTGTGTTCACGGTCTTGGTCCAAAGTGCCACAGGTGTCTATAAGGTCATTTGTGTATCTCAAAAACATGGCCGCCATTGGCTGACAAAGTTTGAGCACCTGTTAGACAGGGTTAACGTAGGCCGACTGAAGTGAAATTTGGTGGGCCTGTTCAACTCACGACCCCAAAGGTCTGAGAGAAACTCCTCATTACGGACAACTTTGCCTCTAGAACCACTGCTGTCAATCAAACCGTTTGGTAAAAGATTGAGAAGATGTCAAAAACCTACTTTTGCGAACTGGTCCTAGGTTTTTTGCTCACTCTGAAAACAAAACAAAACAAAGCAGTACAATTCTCTGGACTATCTAGGTCAATAATTATCAAAAAATGTTGAAATTTACCCTTTGGAAAAAAAAAATCCAACAAAGCCTAAAGGAAAACTCAAAACTTCACGAAACCTGGTGAGCACATGTGACAGGTGATTCTAAACAAGCATGCAATGTTTTAAGGAGATCAGACCACACCTGGCGCTATAACAGTCATAAATGTTAAAAAATGTAATATTTATATGGTAAACTACCTGGATTTGCCAAAAACGTTTTTTTAAATCATTGATTTAGATGGTTACAGGCTTGCTACATAGTGTCTTTTTTCATACAGTATGTGCTTAAATGCCTTAAAGCGCTTGAACCTCGGTAATTGCTGCTTGCAGCTATATTTCTAAGCAAATTTGCGTAAAACGGGAGTATATAGAGTGCTGCAGCCAGGCCTGAGTCCTTAAACCTAGAAACAGCTTTTTTTTTCTTTTTTAAAATTTTTGGTTATATTCCTGAAACAAGGTCTGTGGTTAAAACAAGCTCAAGATATTTTCATGTTTTATTCTACAACATAAAACACATGAATAACACCACATTTTTTTCGAAGATGTACATGTCTTGAAACTGCTAACAAGTGACTAAATACAGAAAAAAATGTGCATTTGTGCGCGCAACATTGTTTATGATGGTCACAGGTCAATTTGACCTGCAATTTCATGGACAGTGGTAATTGCACTGACCCAAAATTTATATATATATAAAAAATTATGTTTTGTTATGCCAGGTTCTCAACTACCCTCTGACGCTATTTACATTTACATTTATGCATTTACATTTGTTAAAGAATTAGTCCTAAATGAACATTTCCTGAAAATTTACAGTTTTGCAGTTTCACAAAATTGCAGTTTCAATGCAGCTTCAAGGGTTCTACACGAACCCAGCCGAGGAATAAGGGTCTTATCTAGTGAAATGATCTGCCATTTTCCAGAAAAAAATAAATTTATATACTTTTTAACCACAAATGCTCGTCTTGCACTAGCTCTGCTCTGTAATCATGTTGGAAAGCTCACACGTAGTTAGTTCTTTATCTGTGTACTTTGTTTCATAAAGGCAAAAAACTAATTTTGTCCTCCAACCTCAAAATCGTTTGATTTTCTTTGCACATTCCCTTTGTAAACACTGGGTCGGTACTTCCGCCTATATCACGTATGATCTTTCCAACGTGACTACGTAATGTGTGATTAAAAAGCATGTTTTTTTTTTAGAAAATGACCAATCGTTTTACTAGATAAGACCCTTATTTCTTGGCTGGGATCGTGTAGAGTGATTTGAAGCTGCATTGAAACTGCAATTTGGACCTTCAATCCGCTAGTCCCCATTGAAGTCCATTGTACGGAGAAAAATCCTGGAATGTTTTCCTTAAAGACCTTACTTTCTTTTCAACTGAAGAAAGAAAGACATGAACATCCTGGATGATATGGGGGTGAGTAAATTATCAGGAAATTTTAATTGTGGAGTGAATAAATCTTTTAAATACAGTTTAAAAAATCATTTTCTAATATTTGTTTTTATTGTAATGTGTAAGAAGTATTAATGATAAAGGTTCACTATTTTCGTTAATTTTCACAGTGTTTTGGTAAACATTATTGAATCAAATTAGAGTTAATCTGACCTGCGACATAAAAGTTCAAACATAATACAAGTTATTTCTGGCGATTGCATTTAGGCTTCAAAATTCCTAACAGCTGTGTTCATTTGTGAACATTATCTTGATGAACAAAATGTGTAAGAAAAAAAGGCTAATGGAAAAATCCCACAGGCTTTGACTTGTGGGAGCCAGGGTGATGCAAACTTCTGGGTTGAACTACAAAAATACACCACCCCAGCAGCACTCTGTATTTTTGAAGTGAATGCTGAGTAAATATTGTGTAAAATAAATGCTCATATTGGGAATAAATTGCATTCTGCTGTCAAGATACTGGCATCAGCTATTGAAAAAGCCATATCGATTGACTACCATGAGGTTTATAGATCCTTAGCACAGTTCACAAGGATTGGACTTACTATTGGTTTTGAGTCGAGCAGGTTCGCTGTTTCTGCTGCCTGCCTGGTTGATAGCCTTGACGAAAAAGATGTAACGGGTGCCGCTCTGCAGGCCGTGGACTGTGTAGTGATTCTGCTTGATATTGGGCA
The DNA here is from genome assembly GCA_036247105.1 of Cirrhinus mrigala. Lineage (NCBI taxonomy): Eukaryota > Metazoa > Chordata > Actinopteri > Cypriniformes > Cyprinidae > Cirrhinus > Cirrhinus mrigala. The sequence continues at coordinate 6,722,085 of CM070020.1, read as the reverse complement.
CGATCATCCAGCTATCTACAGAGTTATACAGACCTGTAAGGTAAGAGAGACAGAGCATAACATTAATCACAGATTCAGCAAATTTTTCAATCATTTTTCAATCAAATTTTTCAATAGTCAGAAGTGTGCTAGCACAGTGTAATAATCACCATATACGAATAAATGTTTGAACGCAGTGTGATTCTAAAAAGGGAATGGTACGTATGAAGTTCATTATTCAAGGCATGTCTATTTCTGTTTGATGTGAAAACACATATAGCACACAGGATGGGATGTTTGCCTCAGGCAAACAGATGCCCCCGAATCAGTTTCTCATGATGAACCATTTGCCCAGAATGTCCTCAGGAAACATCAGCACTGCCATTAATACCACTGGCATTGCCACTCATGGTCTGCTAAATGTGTGCCAAACAAATGGCAAAAGCACTTCATACTAACTTCATCATAAAATCTACTCTCATACAAACAGTACATACTTACAAAAAAAAAAAAAATAATAATAATAAAATAATAATAATAAAAATGCATATATATGTATGTAATAGCTTGGAGTACATTTGTCATATATCAATTAAAAGAACATTTTATCAGCTACTGGCCATCCTGCTCTCCAGATATAATCAATGCAATTACAACTTCCAAATATTAATATATATAGTAAATATTGTTTATATTAGTTATATTAATATCAACAACAACAAAAAATAAATAAAATAAATCCATTCGTCAAACTGTTTTTTCTTCTATGTATCATTATAAGGATTCTGGAGCCTATAATACTAATAGTAATGTTCTAAAAAGTAATTTTGAGTAAATATTATGTATATTAATTATATTAATACCAACAACAATAGAAATAAAATAAAATATAAATCCATTATCCAAACTGTTTGTTCTTCTATGTTATATTGTAGAGATGCTGAAGCCTATAAAAATGATAATAATAATAATAATAATAGTAATAATAATAATAATAATAATAATAATAATAATGATATCTAAAAAGTAATTTTGAGTAAATATTGTTTACATTAGCTATATTAATACCAACAACAAAAAATAAAATAAAATAAAATAAATCCTTCTCCAAACTGTTTGTTTTTCTATGTATGATTATAGGGATTCTGGAGTCTATAATAATAATAATAATAATAATAATAATAATAATAATAATAATAATGTTCTAAAAAGTAATTTGGAGTAAATATTGTTTATATTAGTTATATTAATACCAACAACAAAAAATAAAATAAAATAAATCCATTCTTCAAACTGTTTGTTCCTCTATGTATGATTATAGGGATTCTGGAGCCTATAAAAAAAAAAAACAAATAAATAAATAATAATAATAATAATAATGATGTCCTAAAAAGTAATTTTGAGTAAATATTGTATATTAATTATATTAATACCAACAACAATAAAAACAAAATAAAATTTAAAATAAAATAAAATAAAAATCCATTATCCAAACTGTTTGTTCTTCTATGTTATATTGTAGGGATGCTGAAGCCTATAATAATAATAATAATAATAATAATAATAATAATAATAATAATAATAATAATAATAATAATAATAATAATAATAATAATAATGTTCTAAAAAGTCATTTTTGAGTAAATATTGTTTATATTAGCTATATTAATACCAACAACAACAACAACAACAACAACAAAAAAAATCCATTCTCCAAACTGTTTGTTCTTTTATGTATAGTTGTAGGAATGGAGCCAATAATGATGATAATAATAATAATAATAGTAATAATAATAATAATAATAATAATAATAATAATAATAATAATAATAATAATAATAATAATAATAATAATATTGTGTACAAAATGTACTAAAAGTAATTTTGAGCAAATATCATTAATATCAGTTATATTAATACCAACTTTATTTTAGCCACTTTTGATCTTGCTTTCTAGATCAGTATCAGCCATTTTTAAAAAATCCCTATTTGTGCCGCCTTCAGTAGGCACAAAATTTAGTCTGTCCTTTCGCAAGGACATCTACTGCATCATTTATCTGAGCAGAAACCATATGTCTAAGGAATAAAGATGCCATCTTATAAATGTGATTGCATATTATATATTTAAGCATTCAAGCAAATGAAAAAGTACACCATCTGATGACTGGATAAAAAAGAAAGCAAAGCTTATAAAGTATTAACCATTCACATCCACCAACTGCATGTCTCTAATATTTTTTCATGAGTGAAAAAGTCATTTGATCCACGTCCATATCAAAAAGGCGTTTGATGTTGTTGTTTGATGAATGGGATTAGCATAGCAGACTACAATATGCTGCTTACATTGTAAATTCTCTGCTGTTGCTTGACATTCAGAGTGAGAGAGACTTCAAAGAGGGCAGATGAAGGTATGTGTCACTGGCTAAAAAGAAGGCAGGGTGAATAGGGATCCTAGAGTGTGCATAAGTGAGTGTGTGTGTGTGTGTTGGCAGATGAAAGAGAGCTAAAACACAAAACTGGAACGGGGCTGCTCCCAATACTGTCTGCAAATCCAAACCAGCCTTTGATGCTCCTACTGTGTATGTGTTTTTCCATGAATGTGCGTGTGTTTAGATGTCATCAATGCCAATAGGACACATAGTAAGAAGAATTAATCCTGATATGTTAAAAGTACAGTATGTGCATGTGCTATAATTCCACATGAGCTACAAAAGCATACGGTCACATTCACCGCAATAATGTCTCACTTCTGATCGGTGGAAATGGTGGACTGTGTCTTCGTTTCACATTCACATTCTTGGGCAGCTCTCCAAAGCCCAGCTTATGAATATCTTAAGGTACGAAGACCTTGGCTTTGGCAGTAACTGCTAAAAAGCAACTGAAACCCTGCATCACGATCCACCGTCTTGCAATGGCCAATGCCACCGTGTAAACATAAAATGACGCTTAATCGATGCCTAGATGACCAGTTCTGTGATTATCTGCTCAATGATGGTGCTTTGAAATTCACTTCAGATACAGGATGAGACATATCCAACATCAAGGCTGAGGATATATCATAGAAGCAGGATGGGAATATTGACCCGGTAAGCATGTCGCAGATGTCTGTGAAAGGGTGCAATAACTAGAAAGATGTGTTTGACTTTATCCATGTTACACTCTTAAAAATAAGGGTGCTTCACGATTCCATAGAAGAACCTTTGTTGTCTTAATGGCTTAAATAAAGAACCTTTAACATCTGAAGAACTGTTCTGTTTCACAAAAGGTTCTTTGTGGCAAAGAAGGTTCTAAAAGGTTGTAAAAAGGTAAGAAAGAGATGGTTCTTTAAAGAACCTTTGACTGAATGGTTCTTTGTGGAACTAAAAATGGTTCTTCTATAGCATTGCTGTGAAGTAATATGCGCGTTAATAATATGCGCATACACTCTGCTTATTACACGCACAGGAATGAGCAAATTCTTGCAAATTTTGCCATGTAAATAACGAATCTGCCATGGTTTAAACACAACAGGCTTTTAAAAAGAATGGGAAATGGGACTCTAGTTTATTGCGCGTTACGCCCAAAACACACCCATGACTCATTAAGAGAATTGGTACATTTCACACCCTAAGTGCACCTGCGCCTTCAGGCCACTTTGTTACATCAAAATAAGACTTAAAATAGCCTGAAAACATGATCTGTGGGAGTTTTGGTGAGTAATCAGATTGGTGAAATTTAAAGTAAAGTGTCTGTGTCCAATATTTACCAAGTTTTGATAACTGATGATCTCAAAAATAGTTCGAAAATAGTCAGAAGTTAACCATTAAAAAGAACAGCACACATACATATGCAGTACATATACATATACGCACAACTGAATGTCAATTGTTTTGTAAAAACTAGGTTTTCATTAAATTGTTATTCTATAACATTGTGTCTAACATCTCAAAATATCTTGGCAAAATTCACTTGTTTAGTGCAGAAAAATAGCGATTTATTGCAGCAAGCACAAATGCCTGTCTTTCTCTTATGTTAAGAACGTGCTGTGGAGGTGCTTTCTCTGAACACCACAAACAGTTAACCCATCAAAACAGACCACGTAACATATTTAATAAACGGGTATCAATGCATATTCCCTGCCAGTTCTATCATGAGATGGTGGAGCGCAACAAGCAGTCTGAAGTACTGTTACTGCTCACTTAAACGGTCGTCTCAATCTGCTCAATCTTGGTGATGCCTTAAACAATGTTATAATTTACTATTTCACATCCAGAGATGAAGGACCGAATGAAGAAGTTACTAAAGAGGAGTCTGATGACAGTCTGTTGTATCACAGGTGCGTGAAAAGTTACGCTGTGCACGCTTTTCTAAATAAAAACTACAAGGTACACAATTCGTGCTATCTAAACATACAAGGGGCGATCAAAAGTTCAGAGACTATGCCCATGATAAACAACGGACAACTGTCCTCTTCAGGGTAACGTTAGTCTGTTTGTGTAATGACACTCTTAACAGCTCTCATTAAACTCGTGAATTCAAAGTGATGTGCAATGTGACCCCAGACCACAAAACCAGTCATAAGGGTCTTTCTTTTTTTTAAATTGAGATCTATACATCATCTGCATGTTGAATAAATAAGTTTTCCATTAATGTATGGATTGTTAGGATATGATGATATTTGGCCGAGATACACTAAAATCTGGAATCTGAGGGTGCAAAAAAATCTAAATATTGAGAAAATCACATTCATTGTCCAAATGAAGTACTTAGCAATGCACATTACTAATCAAAAATGAAGTTTTGAAATATAGGAAATGTACAAAATATCTTCATGTAATATGATATTTACTTAATATCCTAATGATTTTTGTCATAAAAGAAAAATTGATAAATGACCCATCCAATTAATTTTTGGCTATTGCAAATAGACCCGTATGTAAAAACTATATATATATATATATATATATATATATATATGAAGAGTTCAGATACAAAACCAGCTAAATCCATCTGACGTCTTTCTTTAAAAAATGCATTTTTATCAGGCTCAGATGTATCGGTTTCTATGTAAGTACCGGTACTTCTGATTGGGCTGAGGCTGGTATTTTAGCGAGTTTGAAGAAAAAGTATTTGATGGATGTATAATATGTGTCGAGAGCATTCACTCAGTATCATTATCTCATTTTTGACCGAGATGGCTTTTAGCTGGTTTTGCATCTGAACTCTTCATATATATATATATATATATATATATATATATATATATATATATATATATATATATATATACATGTAACATTTGTCATTAGAATACATTTTAGAGGCCTTTTTATAACATGTCTGACCTAATTACAGTTTCTTCATTAAAACCAATTCATATAAGCTTCACTTGTCTCAGAATACAGAACAAATAAGCCAGATACACAGATATGAAATGCATATAGTTAAAAATTCAAAATATAAACAGAAGATAAGGACAAGACCAAGCAATTTCCATGACCAATGACTTTCACTGTATGGAGAAAAAAAACCCCACTAAAATATTTCTCAAACCATCTTCTTTTGTGTTTCACAGAGAAAAGAAACATCCCTTCAATTTCTGACTTATTGATATTACATACAATAGCTGACTACCAGCTTTGTCAACACACTCTCACAGCTCTGTGCGTGGGTTTGTCTAAACATAAGATTTGTAGGTGTTTTCAAGGTTGCACAGCACGTCGAGCTAGTGTTGTGTTGGGACACACATTATCAAATGAACAAGAGTTTTGTCAGATGGACAGATGACCATAATAGGGTCTTTTGTTAGAGTGCTGTGACCTCATTCACGTTTGCACGTCAGCTTTACAGTTGTGTTCGATCACGTGTTTGCTGGCCCACGTCTCTCCCGTTTTCCAAAACCTACCCATGAGTCACGGCACACGTCCCTGAGTGAGAGGTGCGCACGTCAGATTAGGTGAATTGGCCTGTTTCCTCTGCAAGGACGGCGGCATTTGCATACTGTTTGCGGCAGGTTAGCATGCCAGTCCGGCGGCTTGTATCACTATCAATCAATGTCACAATGAGAGCGGAGCAAAGAGCATTAGCTAGTGTCAGATCTAATCAGGGCTGATGCCAGGCCAGTGCCCTCGCTTTCACAGAGCTGACGATAAAGTCAGCTGCTCTTTCAACAGTACCTCGGACGACTCCGTCCAAGCTTTCCTGCTTTAAAGTCCATTTTACAACTAATGCATTTTGTTAGCTTGAGTTTTGGCTGATGCATATGAATTCTGTGCACGTTTAATTGATCACAAAAGGTCGGTTTTCCAGTCATGGCAGCTGCGCAATTACACATATTGGACTTGAGTGCACCGCAGGGGAAACGTATAGATTTTTACATAGCACATGACTCTTATTTTATATGTCAAAGGCACGGTATTGACGTACAAACTGACGGATCACAATAAATGAAAAAGATCCTGCATGTTATCCAGCCTGAGCCCTTGAATATTCTCCTTTTGCTTTTTAAAAATGTAATACACTTTTGCTAAAGGGAACATAAAACAGGCCATCAATTTCACCGGGCTGCAAATAAGATCAACGATAAAAAGATGAAAAAGAAAAAAACAATATACAGACATTATTCCATTAAAAATGCCTTGCAACTAAATGTGATTGAACCTCTTCACAGAAGGAAATCCATCTACAGTTGATAGATCCGGAGTATATTTTGCAGCCACTTTCCCTTACTTGGCCAACGGCTGAGAAAATGCACCAGTGAAGACTCGCATTTCATCTCATGGGAGCGAAGCGTACGCATCTAAGAATTGCTGCGTTTAGGCATCCGCATTCAAAGAGCAATGCTGTAAAAAGGTCTGGGAAGAAAGCGCTGCTCTCCATTTCTGTGACTGTTTGTTTGTATCCTCTAAGGAGCCTGCGGTAGCTCTGTAGATGTTTCGGGGCTTCTAAACTATCAGCGGTTGAAATGAATATACCGTGTTTGTTACCGAAGCGGGCTCAATGGAAACTGAGGAGCAGGTCTCTGTGAGTGAGTGAGTGAGTGAGAGAGCGAGAGGGAAAATGCTGTCTTTTTGCTGGCCGAGCCCAAACAAGTTATGCATGTCAGAGAGCTTTACTGGCCTTTAAGCAATTAAGCCTTAACAGCTCTTCACTCTACGGATCCGTAAAAGCTAGACTTAAGTGCATCAACTAAACAAAAGGTACTGGGGAACATGTAGGTGATAAAAAAAATGCTATGAATTCTTTGGAAATTTTTATGGGTGTATAGCAATAGTTCTGGTGCTTCAAAGTGATGCAGAAATGATCAAACAAAATGCGATAAAAATCATGTTACGCAGGACAGCTGTTTTCAGCATTGATAATAGTAATGGCTGCAAAAAATTCAGCTTTGTAAAATGCCTCAAATAATATATTAAAACCTAAAAAAATGTAAACATAATGTAAATAAGAGATTCCTTTAAAAAGAGTGTATATTATATTATATAAAAATATTAATATTAATAATATTATAATTGTATTATATTATATAAAAATATTAATATTAATATTAATAATTAAAAATAAATGTCTAATTAAATAAATGCAGCCTTGGTTAACAAGAAATTTCTTTAAAAAGAGTGTATATTATATTGTATTATATTATATTGTAAAAATATGAATAAATATTATTAATTAAAAATAATCAAAATAAAATAAAAGACAAAAAGAAAGAAAGAAAGAAAGAAAGAAATTAAAATAATAAAATTACATTTAAATAAACTGAAAGAAGTCACAATCATGTCCTATTTGTTTTAGTTTTATAAAAGTTTCTAATTGCTCCTATGTAAGGCCTAAGTTGATATTTATTTATTTATTTATTTATTTCAAATTAATGGGCCTATGTAGTCTCTGATCATATTAATAATATAATTATTCATTTACATTTGTATGACAAAAATGTTGGTACTCTGTATAGTCACCACTGGATGTCTAATGTAAAAGCTGTCTACAGTAGTGGTTCCCAACCACGTTCCTGGAGGCCCCCCAACACTGCATGTTTTCCATGTTTCCTTAATCAAACACACCTGATTCAGATCATCAGCTCATTAGTAGAGACTTCAAGCCCTGAAATGGGTGTGTCAGACAAAGGGGAGATTGTGCAGAAATGTGCAGTGTTGGGGGGCCTCCAGGAACGTGATTGGGAACCACCGGTGTACAGAAGCAAAACCAACTCAGAGATATTTGTTTATAAGCTATAAATGAGGGTTTGATGGTAAAAGAGTGGGACAGCAAGCTGTGTAAGGTGTGTATTTGGACTCACTGATGAAGTTGGTCTGTCCAGTGTAGATGGTGTACTGAAGCTCATAGGAGGTGACGCTGAATTCATCTTCAGAGGTCCAGTGCACTGTGATGGTGTCATGCGAGGCCGTGCAGAGCTCTTCGCGTATAGACGGAGGGTTGGGTGCTGAAAAAGAAGGCAATTGTCAGGACGGAATGTATTGATTCAGTTCTGCAAAAAGGATGGCTGATGTAATTCTGGCCATATCCCAAAAACAGCATGTATTCATTAACTTTGCACTACATATACAGAAAGCGCATAGTTTCAGTTTTCTCACTGGTTTTACCTGTCAAGTAATCCAGTCCTTCCAGAATTTTCTTTTCTCTGGAGAAATCAAGGGCAAAATTGTCAAAAGCCTCGTTCAGATTGACGTCTGGGATGAGGACCTGGGAGGAGGCGGTGGCCATGGCAACTCTGGGTGAAAAGAGAGGCACTGGCAATTAATTTATAAATGTTTCTATTTACAACAGTCTATTTACAGGCTATAAGGCTGGATGTGATTTCACCCACAGTGACAGAAATTATAAACAGCATCTGGCAGCACTCACACTCGGAGAAATGTGTGTGGCATATGAAATTCAAGTAATACAGAAGTCAGTAAGGATGCCATGAGACCAGAATTTCAGCAGTTTCCAACAAAACCACAGAAATTTCACAGTTCTTGGTAAAAATTCTGATGCCACAGCAAAACTGCTTACTGCTTACAAAAATGCTTACACTATTGAATTTAAATAATTATAAATATACTAGAAATGAAAAATTAATATATTAATTAAAAATGAATATAGATTAATATATACTTAAAAATTATGAATTATATTTTTAAATAATGACAGGTAGCTGTCAATTATTGCTTTATTACACAAAAAATTAAGCCTTTTTTAGAAATCTGCAGAATTTAATTAATAGTAAAATTCCATCAAATTGAATTGAATAATCCACACGTACTTTAATAATTATCCTTAATCAATTATTCAATTAAAATATGAAAGGATTATTCAATTAAATGTTTTGCAATTAATTAACTTGCTTAAATCTTAAAAAAAAGGATTAATTCTTTGTGTATTCAGTATTACATTTATAAAAAATATATAATTTATTTATTCATAATACCATATATAATTCATATATTTCATTGTTATTTAAGGAAATATTGTTTTTAGATTTTAGAAGTTAAGTAAACACTTAATAATTACATTAATAAAAACATTTTTGTTCAAAAAACAAGCCGTTTTCTCTTATATTCTTTCTATATATATATTTAATTGTTAATTCATTGAGAAAACACTGTTTTGGGCAGTAGTTTTTGGTAAACAATAATATATAATAATATTTTGTATTATATTATATTATATTATTTGAAAAAATATGAATGAAATAGTATTATTTAAAAAAGAAAAAAGGTCAAAATAGGATAAAATATATAAATAAACAAAAATAAAAAAATATTTAAAATGATTAAATAAAAATAAACTGACAAAAAGGCACAGTCTCATCCAGGAGTCCTGTTTGTTTTATTTTGGATTTTTTTTAAACTGATGCGTCTGTGTAGTCCTAAAGACCAAAAAAAAAAAAACAAACAAACAAAAAAAAAAAACATTAAGAGCAGTGAGTAGCTTTTATTTCTTTTTTTTTTTTTTTATATAAAAATATATAAAATATTTATTTATATAGAATTATTGCATTATTATTCTATTTAAATCTAAATTATTTTTAATTTTAAATCTAAATTTAAATTTAAATCTTTCTGATAAAAAAAAAAGTTTTCAAGTAAGCAGTCAATAATTCTTTCTTTCTTTTTTTTTTTTTTTTAAAAAAAAAGAAGAAGTTGTTTTAATAATATTATTACTAATTATTATTTAGCCAGCATTAGCCTAATGCACTGATCTGATATTGCAACACAGATCCATCCTGTTTTTGTACCCGTTTACATTTACACAAGACAAACTGACTGTGTTTACATCACATGCTTGCCAATACAGCCTCATAATAGCACCAGGAAAACTCACAGCTCGGTCACTGTGTCACTAACACACAAAAAGTGCCTTGATTCACACAGATGTTTGTTTTATAAACCGCATGACACCACAAAGTCTTTCTCCACAGCCAAAGGTGCACAAATACGGTTAAATATGTTGAGTCCTGAAGGCATATTTTGTATTATTTTGAATATAAGCCACAAGCAACAAAACTGAAAAAGAGGAGGGGAGGCGGCACCAGGAAATGTGCAGAGTAGCTGAAAGTTGAATTCACGCTGGCAGCGGCAAGAAGTGCTGGCAGAGGCAGTGACGGTGTGTGTGTGTGTGTGTGTGTGGTCTCACCTCTCAGCCACATTCCTAGCCGTCTGGAGGAAGCGGGCGTGGTCGTTCTCCTTCAGGCTGTGCTCAGCCTGTGTGATGAGGGCACTCGAGCGCTCCAGACACTGTCTGCAGTTCGCAATCTGCTGGGCCAGCTTCCTCAACTTCATCACCTAAAACCCACACACATGCCTTTTACAATATATTCACATTCTCAGATGAGAGATAAAACTATGAATATTATAAATGTTTACATTGTTCATGATGTTTTGAAAAATAATGTACCCTAATGGAGCATTTTATCAAAAACCCATTATCACCCCTTGGCTCATCATCACAGCTAAATGAGCCCTTTGCTTTGTTTGCTTTTTGTGTAATTACAGCTGAGAAACAATAAAGTGTTGGATTATGATTCTCAGTTTAGTTAAAAACACTTTTAAACACTCATATTAATGCTGAATTAGCATGAACTGACTTCGCCTGAAGGGAAAAACAAATGCATATATTTACTGGATGTCTGTGAAATAATTGTGAGCCAAATCCATTACACAAAGTGTCAAAGATGTTAACAAGAAAAGAGTATGGCCCAATCCAGAGTGCAGTGCAAAGAATCTCATTTATTGCTGGAATAGCTATAAATGTTTCATATTTCTCATATTTCTTTTGTCTGGCTGGATGGCTGTTAAGATTTCCTCCTTGAATAAAAATCAGCTTTCTGCATTAATATAGAATTTAACTGATGTGTGGTCACAGGTGAGCTTTTTTTAGCTTCTTATACTGTAAAACGTCGTAAAATATAGCTTATCTAGTCAGAAATTATTAATATTGGTTTAACTGTGTTGACCAAGCCTTTTGATTCTAATTCAAGTGTTTTGAAGTGTTTGCATTGATGCAGACTTATAATTAGAATTATATTAAAGTAAGTTTCTTTTTCTTACTAAATCCTCATTTATATAAAATTACTGCTGGTTTGATGCTCAAGAAACATTTTTTATTATTATCAATGTTGAAAACAGTTGTGCTGTAATATTTTTGTGGAAACCCTGATACATTTTTTTATTAGGATTCTTTGATGAATAGAAAGGTCAAAGGAACTTATTTGAAATGTATATATATTTTTTTAAATTAGACTTATGTCACTTCTGATCAACTTAATACTTAAATAAACTTAATACCTAAAAAAAAACAAAAAAAAACAACAACATGACTGAGGCCAAACTTTTTTAAAGGCAGTACACTACCAGCCAAAAGTTTGTGAACAGTAAGATTTTAATTGTTTTTTAAAGAAGTCTCTTTTGCTCACCAAGCCTGCATTCATTTAATCCACAGTACAGCAAAACAGTAAAATTGTTAAATATTTTTACTATTTAAAATAACTGCTTTCTATTTGAATATTTTTTAAAATGTAATTTATTCCTGTGATTTCAAAGCTGAATTTTTAGCATCATTACTCCAGTCACATGATCCTTCAGAAATCATTCTATTATTCTGATTTGCTGCTCAAAAAAATATTTATTATTATTATTATTATGTTAAAAACAGCTGAGTAGAATTTTTTCAGGTTTCTTAGGATGAATAGAAAGTTCAGAAGAACAGCATTTATTTGAAATAGAAATCTTTTATAACATTATAAATGTCTTTATCATCACTTTTGATCAATTTAAAGCATCCTTGCTAAACAAAAGTATTAATTTCTATAACTATAACAGCAAATCAGCATATTAGAATGATTTCTGAAGGATCATGTGACACGGAAGACTGGAGTAATGATGCTGAAAATTTAGCTTTGATCACAGGAATAAATTACATTTTAAAATATATTCAAATAGAACAGTTATTTCAAATAGTAAAAATATTTCAAAATTGTGCTGTTTTTGCTGTACTTTGGATCAAATAATTGCAGGCTTGTTGAGCAGAAGAGACTTCTTTAAAAACATTAAAAATCCTACTGTTCAAAAACTTTTGACTGGTAGTGTATACATGAATAATATCTTTTGGTTTGTGTCGATCAAGATTCATTGCAAAAAGAAATTATTCAAATGAGATGATATGCATTTGATTTGTAAAGTATATTATAATTCTACAGATTATACAAAAATAGGCATACTACATTCTATGCTTCAATATAAAACCTTGGGTTGAATTTACAGGAAAACATAAAAGCATTTCCAGCAATATCCAGCAATCATATATATACCGTTACCATAATATTAAATACTCATAGCATGAAATAAGATTTTGCTCATACCGCCCACAATACCTGACCACAGATTTAATATGAATTGAGCTTTCCTTCATATAACCTCATGTTTCATGTGCGTATACATTATTTTTCTTTCGCGAGGGAATGAGAAACATTAGCTATGCTTGCTCAATAAGCCAGTTAAGTCGGTTAAGCAGGATCCAGCCTATGCCACAGTGTAATTCAATAGAGGAATGGGACGTTTGACAGGGGGGAATCATTGGAAGCATTCAGATAAATCAAGAAACAAGGAGAGAAAAATGTTGCTCGGTGCCGTAGTGGATTGCATTAGATCAAATCCGAATCTGACCCCATTTCTTAAAGACAGCTTCAAATGATTTGCTTTGATCAGATGGTTTACTGCCAAAAAGTTTCAGGACGGCATTAAAGAAGCTGGACCGCATCAGAAAAATAAATAGAAAATCATTCAAAAACAATCCGGTCTGAACAGCCAAAGCCTCAGATCAAATCTTACATAAACTTTGCATCTGGGTTTATGATTCCAAAAGCCTCCTTAATGCTAGAGATACAGGCACTTTGTGCTGGAGCTGCATTACTGATGTTTGCAAAAGGCCAGACATAATCTCATGTTGCCGGCTGTGCATGTCAACTCGGGGCTGCTGTGTGAGAGTACATTACGTAGACACTTCTGATGGAGATTACTGCATTTGTCCTGGTCTCTCACATCACATTACCCAAAAACAGTGAAGCACAGGCCTGTCTCGCGGCTCAAATCCCCACTTGATAAGAGTGTGAGTTCAGGCTGTCAAGTTAAAGTGCCTGTGCGCTGCACACTCACTGTCAAACACAAAACGCTATACACACGCTGCACACGGATGAACTGGAGCATAAAATCTGACTCCTCACTTCTGGTAATGTTTGGGGAGTGTCAAAATATGAAATACAGACAATATATGATCGTTCTGTGTAAAATTGACAGCTCGGATACTACAATCTGATTGGATCATCCATGTTCAAAACTGTTGCAGAAGTTGCTGCATTGCGCATGCGACGTGGTACTCTCGTGAATGTGCGGCGAAGACTGACACGGAGGAGAAGAAACTGTTGAATAATTGTCTGTTATAGTTGTCTTTGAGCACAAAAAGTATTCATAGCTTCATAAAATTAAGGCTGAACCACTATTTTAACAAAGTCCTAACTACCTTTCTGGGAACATGTTGCGTTGCTGTCTATGCAGGGTCAGAAAGCTCTGGGATTTCATCAGAAGCATCTTCATTTGTGTTCTGAAGATGGATGAAGGTCTTACAGTTTTGGAACGACATGAGGGTAATTGATGAACAAACTTTTGTTTTTGGGAGAACTTTCGTACTTAGGGGTTCTCCACTTTAAACTGATCGGGCAGACCAAACCGCAAGTCGTAGAGACTTGAAACTGAGGGACAGTAGTACTCCCACCGTCTACAATGTCACCAAGGCTCGCCCCAATTGGCCTGAAGGGGGGCGCTACAGCGATCAAAAGTACGAAATCGCTCCTGACTCCTTGACCATTTGTCGCAGGCTCAAGTGTCTTATGTTGTTGGAATCCTTGGCTCGCTAAATTTTCGAAAAGAAAAACCTACTTTTGCGAACTAGTCCTAGGTTTTTCACCTGACCGGAACCAAACCAGTGCAGGAAGATTCTCTGGAGAGCGAATATCAATAAAAAACCCACCAAACTCATGATGCGTATTTAAGAGAAATGAAAAAAGTTGTGGAACTTGGCCACTTGGTGGCGCTATAAGAGGGAAAAAACCGCCATAAATATGCAACTGTTTTTCCTATCGACGTGAAAATCGGTATGCACAGTCTTGGTCCAAAGTGCCACAAGCATCTATTAGGACATTTGCGTATCTCAAAAAACATGAGCCGATGAACTTTTGGCACCTATTAGACGAGGTTAACAGAGGTCGATTAGAACGAAATTTGGTGGGCCTGTTTGACTTATGGCCCTAAAGGTCTGTGAGAAATTTGAAAGAAATTGGCCACTGGGGGGGGCCATATCACATTTTTCAAGTGTGTAAACGATTGTATATTGCATGTTTTGTCACACATACGCACAATATTCATATCATATGATAGACCTCTTTGCTGCAAACAACTGGCAAATTACCTGTATATTCCAAAAATGATTTTTGAAATCACTGATTCAGTTGGTTACAGTCTTGCTAAATAATAAGTCTTTTTTTCGTATGTGCTTAAATGCCTTATAGTGCTTGAACCTTGGTAATCTCTGGTAAAATTATTTATTAAAAAAAAAAAAAAATTATTTAAAATAATTAAATTATTTATTAAAAATTTAAATATTTTATTATTATTGCCTGCTACAATACGTGTCTTAAGAGCTTCTCATTTTGACTAAAAACACCTCTTACCCACAACAAATTCACTATTACACTATTAGTCTCTAGCTGTTTAGTTTTGCTTTAAATTATAAGTGCAACACAAACTTAAAAATCCCCCTTTTCTTTATAATGCAAATGAGCATTTCAACACTTCCATTTATTTTTATTGTGCACTGGAAGCGTTTTTAGCATTAATCATATTAGTTAGTGTCTATTCTTTCCCAGAGGAGAAGAGTGCCGTCCGGTGTGTCGTGTTTGTGCCACTGAAGATTATCAAGGCCCTGTTTCTGTTACACAAGGGAAGCTTGTTAAATAAAGCCCAATTGCCAAAGTTTGCTTCAACCAGCCAAGCTTCCTGTCATACTTTCACCAATCTTGTTCAAGTAATATCTCTTCACTTCACTGCACCCTTACCCGACGGCCACCACACTTTGACCTGACAAGATCTCTAAAGCCCCATTTGACGTCCTCACAGCCACATTATTACTCATCTGCACCAGCTTAACCTCAACATTCACTCAGAAGAGATTAAATATGGGAGTTTTTAATTCACAAAGGGAAAAAATGTTGCGATTTGCCCAGCCTATTCTCCATCTTGTCATGAGGCGACACATCACCTATCTTCTCCGCACAGCGTAGGGTCCAACAGACCCTGACAGTCCCTCTCTTGCTATAACAGGGGTAGTGACATGATCTGAAAGATGTGTTAGAAACGCCAGCTCCGTATTTGTGCGCCTTGTGACATACTGTCAAGAATCAAATTCAAATAGGTTTCTCTAAGTGAGTGAAGAACTGAAAATCTGTGTGCATCTTAAAGGAACAGTTCACCAAAAATGAAAAGTCTTTAATTAATATTTACATTGTTTTTTATATAGTACACAAAATAAGATATTTGGACAATTGTTTCAACTGTTTTTGTCCGTATAATGAATGTTAGCAGAGTCTAAAACAACACTGAGCCCCATTGACATTCATTGTATGGACACACACACACAAATCGTCTTAGATGATATGAGGGTGAGCAAATGATGAAATTTAAATTTTTCAGGTGAAGGTAAAAAGTTTTAACTTCCTCCTTGATATTATGCTCGTAACTTTAAAGAGTTTATAAATTGAAAAGCAAATCGAAACCCTTCCTTAATGCGTCTCAAGTGCTTGATACGAGTCTGAGTTAAAATTACAATTCTGGCCGCCCTAATCTGTCTCGGTGGTGCAAACAGAGAGAAACTGTACCTTGGACTCTTTGATCTTGACAGCAATGACCTGTTTCCTCTGGCGAATTATCTCCACCAATTCATCACACTCCTCCACCAGCTTGGCTTCATGCATGGCTGTGTTCACCTGCAGATAAGAGCAAAGAGTTTCATAAAGAAATACAATGGCACTTAATCAGTCTGCTGGGATAACGAAGTTACTGCTTTAGTTCATGCAAAAGCCATGAGAATCTCAACATCACGTCCTGTCTGAAGCGATGCAGACCACATCATTAGAAAGTAGAAACACACATCAATTCCTTCCTCAGATCATTCTTGTAAGTAGATAAAGTTGTGATATCCAATCAAAGATTCCCGTACCGCTCTCATAGGATCCAGCTTACTATCCAAACGCTGCATAAAGCTTATTATTCAAGACAGATCCACTTAAGCTGTTAATCAAGCACACAGGCGCTAACAGTCATGCATTTAAATAAACAGACAATTAATGCTCACCCCGTTTTGATACTGTCAAGGGTTCAATCTCATTAAGAAGCACAGAAGCCAAGGACAGCACAAACCCAACATTTTATTGGATTTCAGCTAGGCAACTTTTGTAGTCAAGCGGTATCCACTCGCATGGAAGAAATCCGCTCGATACCAGACAAACCCTAAGGATTAATCCTATTTTGGGAATGTCTATAAAATATAGATGCAGATGTCTAGATGAGAATGTCTATGATTGCTTCCAATGCAAAGCCAATAAATGAATCATACTGACACTGTAAAAAATATATATATATTTATATATCTGTGAAATTTACTATATATATATATATATATATATAGTAAATATATAGTTCAGAAAATTTGAATTTTCTGAACATTACTTGTGGATTACTGTGATGTTTTTATCAGCTGTTTGGACTTTCATTCTGACGGCACCCATTCACTGCAGAGGTGAGCGAGTGATGTAATGCTAAATTTCTGCAAATCTGTTTTCCAGTGAAGAAACAAACTTATCTACAGTACATCTTCAATGGTCTGAGCCTCGGGTGAGTACATTTTCAGCAAATGTTTATTTTTAGGTTAACTGTTCCTTTAAAAACACAGGTAGTAATGAGAAAGTCACATGATGAATCAAAGTTCATCACAAGAAGCTTTTTTTATGAGTTAAGGTAAATACTAATATATATACAAGGTATGTGGTGTCAAACACACAAATACAAAACACCAGCATGGTAACACACATGCCACTGAAATAATGCAATAAACATTAATTTAACAACATAAAATGCAACATAAAACCCTATATAACTTAAAAGTAAGAAAAAACTTAAATAATGAAAATTCTGGGAATGTCAGTTTAGTTTTTCATTGTAAATTATGAGATGACTTCTTCTGTTTCACTTCCACAAAACTGTATATTTAACAGTTTTTTACTGTAAAAGTCATGAAATCAGATCAATTTCATTTTTTTATTCCACATAGAATAGAAGAATGTACTGTTGAGCAATTCACTATGTTTTAAGGTAGCATTTTCAGTTTTTACAGTTAAAATTGCAATCATTTATATCAACATAGGCTCATTAGAAATACGTGCCTCTATATACATTTTTGCAAAATTGAAAAAACAAAAAACAAAAACGTACCTATATGTACGAATCACTGCAGTTTCCAGTTGAAATGAACACTAGAGGCAGCACTTTTATTCCTTTTCACACAATGTATGATTTAAAAGTACAGAGTTTTAATTAATAAAGCCTAATATTAACACAATTACTTGCAGAATATTATGTTATGACTTTAAAACAATTTTAACATCCAGCGCAATTTGAAAACTGATACTTTTGAACGTTGTCGTCACATATACAGCTTCATATGCAGTCATAACGAAGCACGGATGCAACAACAAATGCGTTTTTATATCACTTTTGCATTAGTTTACATTATCGGGTAGGTTTAGGGTTGGGTTTGGTGGATTACTACCTGGATTACTACCTTTGAATTCTGAACAGCCGCAAAACGTATCTCCAGCAGTGTAATAAAAATGCAGGAATACGTGCTTGTACCAATGTAATAAAAATGTGCCACGATCACATATTGAACGTGTGTTTTAGCGCCACTCTTTGGGCATTTCACTTGCTGCAAAACCTGCAGTAAGGTACTTATTTACGGTGTTGCAGAAATGTATATAAAGGCACCTTGGGCATCATTATAATCAGTTTTGCTAACCCAGCCAAACTGTGGCATTTCACACAAAGTTGAGCATTTATTATCTTTTTTAAGATTTGCTGTCAATCCCATAATGTCCAGAGCAATCCTATCACTCAGCTACCCTAGAGAGCAGAATAAAAATGAGCCAGTGGACACATACAGTATGGCTATTCTGAAGCAAAGCAAACTTCTCTCTCTTTATCTGCCACCATCTCAGAGCGCTGTGGCTCAGTGGACGAGTGCAGCGAAGGACGACTCCTGCTGTTGATATGTTCCTTATCAAACCTCTTAACACATCATCCCTCCACTAGGGATTAAATACCTACCCGTAGCTTTTCTTGAGACTATAAAGGACTCTTCTGAGGTTGGTATGAATGTGATGTGTGACCCCACTTTACTGTGGCGTCTGCACCCTACCAGTCTGCTGTAAGTCAGCAAAGACCCCGAAGGCTGACTCGCCTGGCACTTTGGCAGATTCATGCTGACACCTTTAAAGTGCAGTGCTGCGCACAGACGTTTTGTCTACGCATTTAGACTGTCCTGGATTGGATTAATGTTTATTGGACACTCAGAAAAGATCTACAATTCTGCGTCACTGTGGATTGGGATCTTGTACTGAAATAGAAAAAACGAACTTACTAACACTTATGCTGAATCATTAAAGGAGTTTTAACACAGATTTTATTAAAAACTTTAAGACTGGTAACTGAAATGTTAAGCAGTTGTTATGAATGTTAGATCTGAATGTTAGATTTGCAATCTAAAATGTTAGATTGCAAAATAGTCTTGAGGGAGCAAGCCAGGGTATTCACAACTACATTTTCAATAACAGTAATCCAATGTAAATGTACTTTAGCTCTCTAGCGTGCTCCATAGGGATCATTTTGCAATGTAACTTAGTGCCTTTGCGACGCTGTGCACCATAGGCCACATTATAAACCAGACTTACAATTCCTAAAGGAAAACCAGTGCTTAAATGCAGCAAAAGAATAGTACTGAAGTATAATGATAGTTTGGAAAGTTGTACATCCAAATATGGATAAAGAAAGCTGAAGATGATAAGATGGATTGTAATACACTATGCTGAGGGATAAATAAATATAAGAGAGAAGACCAATAGCAACTTTAGCATGCAAATCATACAATAATGTCATCTCTGTGGGATGAATATTGAACATTTTAACAGCACACGCAAGTGAAAAATAAATATACTAAAATGTATTGAAAATACATTTATTTCATACTAAGTATACTACAAATACATTTAAATATTATGTACTTAATAAAAATACCTTGCAATCGTACATTTAGTATATTTAAAGTCTGCTAAATTAGAACAACTAATTTTGTACTTCATGCACTTTAATTGTACAGAGGTAGTGCTTAAGTACAACTAAAGATATACTTAAGTATATCTGATTACGCTAAAGTGGAACTATTGCAAATATACTGTAGGTACACTTTAAATATTTTGCTTTTATAGTCTGATATTATTTAAAGATCATACAATCCTCGTCAATAGCGACATTTAAACATGTTTTAGGCTTAATATTAAGAAATGTGCATTGTGCACAAGTAGTACTCCAAATAAAGTTGAATTACAATTTTTATATCAGTAAGTCTCGAGAAAAATTAATAGACTTGAACTGTACTTAGTAGAAAATAAATGCATTTTAAATCTATTACTTTTTTGCTAGGGCAATGAGGAAAAAAATTTATAATGTATCTAAGTATACAAAGCATTGTAATTATATAATATGAAGTTTAATGTAAAAAAAGAAAAATCTAAAGTTTAAAAAATAATTAAGAAAAAATTGATAAAATGAAAAAAAAAAAAAAGTTCCAAAAAAAATTCAATTGAAAAAAAAAAAAAAAAAAAAATTGCAATAAATTTAATTACTTGAAAAAACCCAAACCAAAATATATATTTAAAAAGAAAAAAATCAAGAACAATCCAAGAGTAAAAATCAACACTACTTTTGTCTTGTTTTCCAGTAAAAATATCTCAAGGTCCATATACCGAGATACATCTATTTAAGAAGCAAAACTGTGTTAGACACTAAGAAAACAAGACAAAAAGCTGATCAAGATGTCTAATTGCACCAGCACAGGTTTTGAGGCAAAAAAAAAAATTAAAAAAAATGGCACGTTTAATCGAAAAAAAGACTTAAAAATGTCTGCACATTCTTCAGCAATTCATTTTTCGGATTAAGTCCAGATGCTCATGTGCACTGCATGTAATGAATGCGACAAGACTCACTGACAAGGCTCACCAGTTCCTGACCTTTATCTCTTCATATTGCCACATCTTTAATCTGCTAATCCTAACTAATTTTGTACTTAATTCACTTTAATTGTGCAGAGGTAGCACTCAAGTCTAACTAAAGATATACTTTAGTATATTTGATTGTGCTAACGTGGAAAAATTGCAAGTATACTTCAGGTACACTTAAAATTGTTTGCATTTAAAGACCGATATTTTTTAAAGATCATACAATCCTCGTGAATAGTGACATTAAAACATATTTTAGGCTCAATATTAAGAAATATTGTACATTGTGTACAAGTAGTTCTCCACATAAAGTTTAATTACAATTTTTATATCTGTAAGTCTCGAGATATTTCAGTAAATATGTTAATAGACTTGAAATGTACTTAGCATAAAATAAATGCATTTTAAATCTATTACTTTTTTTACTAGGACAATAAAAAAAAGTATTTAAATTATATTAAGTATTGTAATTATATAATATAAATGTTAAGGTAAAAAAAAGAAAAATGAAAAGTTAACAAATAATTAAGAAAAAATGTATAAAATGAAAAAAAAAAGTAAAAAAAAAATACTTAAATTGAAAAAGATATAAAAAATTACAATAAATGTAATTATTTATTAGTAAAAATCAACATTACTTTTGTCTTGTTTTACAGTGAAAATATCTCAAGGTCCGTACATTTATTTAAGAAGCAAAACTATATTAGAAACTAAGAAAACAAGACAAAATGCTTATCAAGAATAGAGTTTTTTCCATGTCTAATTGTACCAACACAGGTTCTGAGGCAAAAAAACAAAACAAAAAAACTGGCACATTTAATCGAAAAAAGGCTCAAAAATGTTTGCACATACTTCAGCAATTTATTTTTCGGATTAAGTCCAAATGCTCGCGTGCGCTGCATGTAATGACTGCGACAAGACTCATTATTGACAAGGCTCATCAGTTCCTGACCTTTATCTCTTCATATTGCCACATCTTTAATCTGCTAATCCACAGGGCGGTAAAGACACTGGCCGCTATAAAAAGGTCGTTAATGAGCTCCAGCGGTTCACTTTGGGTACATAAACAATCTAAGTGCTGTTGAACAGATGCCACTGAGCAGAGGTCTGTTTTTGTGGCAGCTCTGATTACTGTGTATCTTGGCCGTATGCTGACAGATGGGGCAGGTCTGAGTGCTCTAAGTGCACGGCTGTACAAGGCGCTCCTATGGGGCCTGCCTCGTCGCCGGAGAGTCCAAGTGGCCCTGTTAAAAATGGATGAGGGAGAGGCATATGCATCACAGCATGGCAGCCCTCACCACATTGCTGCACACATGTCCACTCGGTGGAACAGCAACACAACAAAGCGGCCCTTTGCACCACAGGGCTAATAACCCACAGCGGCCCAGAGAGGGAACCTGGAATGTCAAAGGCGGCAGTGATAGACTACAGGCTTCAAATCAGCAAAGGTAAAAATGGAAAACCCCAACTGAAAGTGCAAAGTTCCCCAGACACCTTCGGTCCCTTGACAGCATCACTCATGAGTTATTTATACATGGACTCTCTCAGGACATTTCCTTTACTGTTCACTGTTAGCGCTGACACTTTTGTCTAATGGAATCCATCGAAAACTTCGCCATAGCCACTATTTTTTAACATGACGCTTACAAAGACCCCTGTAAACAACTCGGCAGATGTTTCTCTGATGCTACGCGAATGCCGAAGGTTCTATTTTCATCTGGAAGATATCATTTGTTAAGAGTTTGCATTAGCAATACATTGAATTCATTCATTGTTGAATGATAGAATGATATTCAAGCAGATGTTTCCCAACAGAGCATGTGAGACGTTTTTCAGATTTTTGCAGATGTGACCCTAAAATAGAAAGTGATGCATTCCAGATGATGCACTCGTTGACCGACATCTTAATGGGTCACACCCAACTATATAGTATGGAGGAAGGAGAATATTAATGATAGGAAATCAAATTTTATCATCTTAGTTTTCTCAATGCATTTGCATGACACATTAACAACCGACAACTGTTTATGACTACCTGACCCCATGACGAAAACTCACCTGTGGGTAAAGCTTTTTCACAAGACACAAAGCATGCACAAATAAGTACATATCACTGCAGTTTCCAACAGAAATTAACACTAGAGGCGGTAAAATTTCTGTTTTCGTACACAGTTATGAGCTCGTACACAGCTCCATAAGTTTCGCTTTCCGGACATAACAAGCTTGCTTGGTAGCTCAGCCGGCACGGAATTGAACTTAGCATGCGGAATCCTTGGGTACGAATCCCGTCAAAAACATGACTCATGATGAAAGAGCTGAAAGATCAAAAAACACACTAAAACGGCATGCTTTCGATTGCATTTTTACGTCACATTCGATTTTGTTCATACTATAGGTTTAGGTGTAGTGCAGATGGTAAGCTATTTTAAAACGTCACAAAGCATTAGAGTTACAGCGCCACTCAACAGACATTTCAAGTCAGATCTGTGGTGACAAGTACAAAACCAACGTCGCATAAAATGTACCATCTGTACAACACTTTTTAGCCACTCAGTGGACATTTCTGTTGGAAACTGCAGTGATATGTACTTAGTACATATTCAGAGCGAAAAAGTTCCCACAGGTACATTTTCATCATGAGTTCAGGTTGGTTTATGAAGCTGAATATGCTGCTCAACTTGAATGATCCACATAAAAAAAAACGACAAATCCAGCCTACATGGGCTGTCCTGAAAAATGATTGAAAGCACCTCAAAGCATTCTGATTGGCTAAGATGGCTAAATTGCAGCACATTCATGTACTACTTACAACATCTGAGGTATAATGTTAAATACCATAGAGGATCATTTTGATTCTTCCCTTTTTGGGTTTCAGTTTGGCCACAATAATGCATTTACAATGGATGCACACCATGCCAGCAATACAGCTTGTTTAAAGCCATAAACAAAATTTTTACCTCACATGTATGACTTTTTTTCTCCCATGGAAGTAGTGTTAATTTTGTTAACAAAAACTATGATGACAAATGTTCCTTGAAGAGCTTTTCCCCCCATGACTAAAACGAGACAATGACAAGACGAAAATAAGGTAAATAAATAATAACTGTGACTTTAGCAACATGCAATATCGTTGACGACAAAAGACGAGACTAAAATGTATTTTAAAAAATACTTTAAAAACGACAACTTTTACCAAAATTTTTCATTGAATAAAAAAAAGAGACAAAATGTTATTGTGGACTGCTCTATGTGCATCTACTATGCAAGCTTTCATGTGGCGGTTGCCAGATCAAATCAGAGCTTCTCTGTTAAAAGGATACATTTTCTGCCCGATGTTTTGCTTATATTGTTTGCAATCTGGCTATCAAGGTTTGTGTTAGAGCCCACATTCTATTGATTTGTGCTTATTGGTGAAAGTGCAACACCTGAAATGTAAAAATAAATTTCTCAAATAACAACAATCATTGCAGTTATAATTTTGAGTAAAAATAAATAATCAGTTTAACCATTATACAGCATGATGAAAATGTGACTAAGATTTCATTGAGTAAAATTAGTTTAAAATGTTCAGACACTTAGTCAACTGAAACTTGTCTAAACAAATACAGACAAGGTTGACTAAATATGATAACTAAAAAGTACATTTGACACAGGACTAAAACTAAGACAAATATATTAAAATGTATATTAACAAATGCCTGACAAAATCAACACTACATGGAAGAAGGTATTTTGAAGGATGTCTCAAATGTTTACATTTTTTCATATATATATATATCTATATATAATATAAAATGTATATATATATATATATATATATATATATATGTTTTTTTCATTAAATCTTCAATTTGCATAACACCAAAACAACTCAACTCAACAACTCAAGAAATTTTAATGTTGGGTTGAACTCGTAATTTTTGATTCTAATCTCCTAATCAGAAACGTGAAAGCTTTATTTTTGTTTCATTCACATACTGTAAACCAGTCTATTACAAAATGTTCACAATTTGAGCTGTAAAGATCTTTAAATCACTCTTTTTATAGTGTTGACAGAACTGAACTTACTGTAAACTGGGCCTGCAACCTTATTTCAAGCTCTTAAATGCACTTTATCACGATCACAAGTATGAAAAGCAAACTACTATAATTAAACTAGCTGCTTGAGAATAAATCCTGATGCACATTTCCTGTTCGTGCCAGTTTTATACATACATACAGTGGAGGACCAAAGTTCACAGCTGACTGATTTTCACTCAAACCTTCAGCATTTCATCTCCAAGACATTTAATTTGCAGTGTCCCTGAAATCTGCCTTACTTAACATCATCACACCTCATTCATTTTGTCCTCAATAATTTACTTTGGCTTTCAAATAAACATGACACTGAGGGCCTAGCTATAAAGAGATGTTCATCTGATGACTGACAAGCTGTTCGGTGAACATTCTTACAAAGATCAGTGTTGAATAATTGATCTAGATTTTAATAATGAAGGAGAAAATGCCATGGAATGCAGTTAATACTTGATTTTCAGTATTTTGGATTTGGTTTAACCATTTTAAATCACCTTGAGGTTGTTCGACTTGATATAATATACGTAGCTTGGGATTTACTGGGGAAAGCTGTTTCTAAATGCTTTAAAATGTATGGCCTCCACCACACTAACTCACTCAGCCGAGGTGTGAGCTACATTCTTTGAGTGCTCAAAGCAGCCGGTGGTATGCAGAAGTTTTTTATGTGCAGTTCAGCTGAGGTTAGAGACGTGCTACGCATGCAGTCCCCTCGGGGTTCAACAAGACTGATTCAGCTAATGAAGTAACAATGCCTTGTCACCTGCTTTCTTTTCTCAAACAGCAAGGACAACCATCCTGACAGAGTCATTAAAAAGGACGCTCGCATTTGAATTTCCCTTGTGCCTGATGTCTTAGCGCGGATCTTGAATCATATTTGGAGTAACAACAACTCGCTCAGCCGATGTTCAAGGTGACATCAAGCAAAGGCCTAAATATATCCCAGGAGACCTGTTTGTCGTGCATTTAATAAGCTCTGATTTAAAGATAAAGGGTACTAATTGACTTTCAAAAGGACTGTTTATCATGTGTGCATAAATATGTCACATCTCCACCAAGCTGCGGCTGCAAATATATAAACATGTAACGTGGTAACATCAATTAAAATGCTCACCAAGGCTGTATTTTTTGCCTAATAATACAGTGAATGCTGTAATACGTGATCCTGGATGACAAAACCAGTCATTAGGGGTCAATTTTTTTAAATTGAGATTTATACATCATCCAAAAGCTGAATAAATAAGCTTTTGATGAATTCTATTGATGTATGGTTTGTTAGGAAAGAACAATATTTGGCCAAGATTCAACTATTTGACAACCTAGAATCTGAGAATGCAAAGAAATAAAAATATTGAGAGAATTGCCTTTAAAGTTGTCCAAATGAAGTTCTTAGCAATGCAAATGACTAATCAAAAATTAAGTTTTGATATATTTATGGTAGAAAATTTACATGGAATATAATCTTCACTTAATATCCTAATGATTTTGGGCGTAAAAGAAAAATCGATAATTTTGACCCATACAACGTTTTGTTGGCTCTTATGACTGGTTTTGTGGTCCAGGGTCACATATATTATTACAGTTTAAAATAACTGTTTTCTATTTTAATTTTCAAATGCAATTAATGTGATGCAAAGCTGAATTTTCACTTCATTATTTCAGTCTTCAGTGTCACAAAATGTCGTCAACAATGGAAAAACACACTTAAATAACAAATGATGTGTTTTCATGTCATTTTTGAGCAAGCCATTGAAACATTCACAGAATTCTATGGAAAAAGTATGTAATAATGTAATAATTAACCCTGAAACTTACCACATGTTCGCACATTCCAGAGATTTTTCAAAGTTTTAAACTGACACTATGACTCTTTTTGACATCACTGAGCATTCACTGCTCAACTTTCTCCATTTATAGACAATTAGTTTTACTGTAGACTGATGACTAATTTGTTGAGATATTTCTGCTTCAATTAAAAAAAAATAATTCTTAATCTGCAGCATTCAGACATCTCTTTTGTTTGAGGTATTATTCACATCAAGCAATACTTCTTGTGAACAGCAAACTCCATCTTTTTTCACCCTGATCAGCACTTCCAATCTTGCCTTATTAATTAGATTCTACATTAGCTTTAGCTAAGATATTACCTTAGGGATTCACATACATTTTCCACTGTTCATGTAAATGCATCATTGTTTAAGCAGATTTCTGTTGTGATAAAATATATACAGTAAACCAGGTTAACCTAAAAACATACTTTTTCCTGCAACTGCATTAACAGTTATGTTTAATGATAAACCACAGTGGAATATTACCAAACAGTGGATCCTCACAGAAAATAGTAACAAATACAACTGAATAATTTTCTGCTTGTACAAGCAACTCTATTAAACTGTGAAGCAGGAAAACTTCATGATTCAGACACCTATTATGATGCCTATTTAATGCTCTTTCTCTTATACTGACCTTGAGTGCATTTCACTAAGTGAATATATGTATAGTCTCTTTTATTTACAAAAAAAAGCATTTACCAATTTGCATTCATATTGATACACTCTTAGAGGCTTTTCTAGCCTTTGGCTCAGCAGAAAATGAATGGTGGTGCAGAATTCGAGTCAATACAAGCCATACAAAAGCTGCCTATACAGACACACCAGACTGTGAATTAAAAAACCATTCACTGGTACTTGAAGAAAACAGAGGCACAATTGCATAAACATTCGTACATACATGCATATAACTGCAACAAATCACATACAATTCAGAAATCTCAAATATACATTATTCTTTGTTCCCTCAAGTAGCTTTGAACCTCCGACAAACATTTGTAGCTCAAAAGGGAAACAAACCTTTTGTCACCTTGTGTGGGGGAAATAACTGAATGTGGATTTGAAAGTCAATGTGAGGCAGTATGATGATGATGATGGGGATGTAAAGGATGAAGAATATAATGATAAATTTGCCTGGACTCACCTCCACCTGTTGACAAATCTGGATGAGTTTGGCCATCTGGTTCTCCAGCTCACTGTTCCTCTTCACCAGATTGGTTAAGTTATTCTCCAAGGTTTGCTGTTGGAATGGCAAAGACATGGCATTTAGACAGAATGAAAATGAATCACTTTTTCTGTCAGAAACAGACAAGCTTTTCCATCTTTCCATTTAAAGTAAATAATATTTTTTATTCAGCAAGGAGGCATTAAACAGATCAAAAGTAACATTATAGAATTTCTGGGCTTCAAATCAGCATATTAGAATGATTTCTGAAGGATCATTTGACACTGAAGACTGGAGTAATGACATCACAATTACATTTTAAAAATATTAAAATAGAAAACAACTGTTTTCAATCCAACAACAACCAATTTAGAATATACAGTGCACAGCATAAATGAGTACACCTCCTCTGAATAAATATAAAAGATGTATTTTCGTAATGATCAGTAATATAATTCATGGAGAGATGGCAAAATTGAAATGTATTAAACATATACTTATGAACGGAAAAAATATATGCCAATATTTTCTGTAAAATAAATAAATTATCCAATATTGTTTAAATGAAGGATTGCAGAAATGAGTACACCCTAGATTTAATTCAGCAAATGTACAATATTCTAGTACTTAGTATGTCCTCCAGAACTTTAAGTATACTGCTCTGACACTTCTTGGCACTGATTGTACAAGTTCATGACAAAATGCCACATCTGTCCTGTTTAACTCCTGGAGGACGGCATCCTTAAATGCGCTGGCCTTTAATAGGGAGTTTTGCTTAGCTTGTCTCTACAGAATCCTCCACAGCTGCTCAAGAGTGTTAAGATTGGGTGAAATACATGTCCTCTGAAGGATTTTCACCTTGAGAGAATAAATGTCTTCATTGTCATGTTGAAAAAATGCCCTACAATGCAGGGAATGAGGGGAGGGTAGCATCTTTTGTTTCAAGTATTTGTATTACATCACACAGTGGTGTGTGAATTCATCACAGCATTGATAAAGCACAACTCCCTCACACCTTCAGCACTCATACATCCCTATATGAGAGCTTTACTACCACTGAACGTCACTGTGGGAACCAGGCACTTCTCACTGTACTCCTCCTCTAGCAACACCAGAACATTTTGGATGCTTTCGGAGTCAATCGACTTGGTCTCTTGAGACCAGAGTATGGATTCCCAGAAGTCTATATTTTGTAAATATGGGCTTTGGAAGAGGTTAAATGAGTTTATTGTGCTTTGGCTACAGTAGGTAATTCTAGTGGTGACAACAACCATGCATGTCGCTATGAAAATTGTCACTCTTTTCATAGCTTTTGCCGGTTCTGAGACACTTGCATGGTATTTCTCCTGCTCTTTTTCTAGCAAAAATTCACTCATCACTAAATTAAAACTTAAAGTGAAGACCTGATTATTTCAGGAGCCTTGTCACAATTCCATTGTTTTTGAATGTCAGTCTTACTTCTGCTATATTTGCACACTTAAAACAATAACTATACTGTTTTGCTAAAAAAAAATAAATCTCCTGGCAGTTTTCTCCCAAGTGGTTCCACTGTTGCCAGCATTAGGTATGAGTATGATTCAATAGGCTATATCACACTTTTAATTCTCAGGAAATTAATTGTCTTTAAAACTTTTCGTTCAATATACTCACCTAATGATCAAAATTTGCCTTAAACCTAGACATTTTTTTTCCTTACTTATATTTAGTAACTCTCAGGAGGGTGTACTCATTTTTGCAACACAAAATTTTATCACTTCGATAAGAAAATATTATTTTCCTGAATAATTTTGACATTCTTCTTTGGTAATTAATCAAGCAGGCTTGGTGGAACATTATATCTTTAAACCCTAACATGTCTTCTAAGTAAAAAATAATTGGTGAATTTGTTTTAGAGGTTTTAGAGGGGGTGCAGTCATTTATGCTGTGCACTGTATGAATGACATTAAAATCTTTAAAAACAACAGTGTATAGGTTTGGAACAACGTGAGATGAATAAATTACATAAATTTCATTTTTGGATGAACTATCCCTATCCCTATTTAATATAAATACACATCCACTTCCAAAATGCAGTGCTTGAAAACAGGCTTCCACATTTGGAACTGAAAACTGTATCACGTTATACATCCACTTTCAAGGGATTAAAACTGTGTTTTTTGAGGGCAGCAGATTCTTTTCCCCACTGCTCCTGTTCTGTCTTTTTCATGAATTAAGGGAAAACACTGTGCAGATGATAATGTTAGTGTAGGTGCGCATGGATAAATGATACAGAGTCCACAGAGATCCCACAAAGACGGATTAGATTCAAAACAAGCAACTAACAGCAAATTAGTTCCACATCACAACCACTAATCGTCACTAACGAGAAACTGTGTGCGCTGGGCTGAGACTTTCACACTGGGGGGGAGGGTGTCCTAATTCATGAGCTCTAGTATACACTTTGTAGAAACAGGTTTGTACCAATTAAAGTTTAATAAGAGGTTTGAGGTCAGAACGGGTGAGTTTGGGTCACCGTGAGACCGCTCGCGTTTGTTTAGCTCATGAAAAAGGGATGACATACTGTCCAATATTGTACAGTAATGGAGTTTAACGCTACATACAAAAGATTTATAAGGGTGTTGAATTTCATTGGTGTTGAATCACAATGGTGAGAGGCGGAGAACTGTGTAATTAGTTAAAAGAGTCGCACATGCTTCACTACAACACAAGTTGGAAAGATAAAGAGGGAAATCGTAGTGACAACTCAAAGAGAGCCGTCCCACCATGCTGCAGCTGTACGAAGTGATGACCCGCACAGCGGGAGAAAGAAGAGAAAGACATGAACACGGCGCTGAGATGAACAGCTGATATTAATGACATGAGAGGAAACAAAAAAAGAAGCCCGGGCGGACTGAAAAGCAGGAACGATGGGAACAACAACATCGACAACATCGGCAAACAAAAGCAAGAACAGAGCCCTTAATGTTCTCTGTTTTGTGTTGTTGGCTATTCATGCATATGTGATGCAGCCTGACCCTGTCCACCTGCACTTCCCGCACCCCCCGTCTATGGCCTGAAACGCTGTCTTGCACACATCCAGTACATAGATTGTAAAAGGCAGCCGGTGACTCACCGCGGCGCTTGTCTTTGATGCCTCCATAACCGCTTCAGAAACTCTGGCAGGGCTCACTTGAAAAGCCTATGAACACACACACATACACACAGAGCCTTACTGGTCTGGCCCGCAGATGGACGGAAGTATTAATGCCCCTGCTCTGTCCGACGACTGGTTTTCAGCCTCTCTCGTGCTTTATCTCTCTTGCTCTGCCGGGTAAATGGGCTGGAAGCACCTCGGAGCAGGTGAGGGTGTCTATGTCAGACTGCCTATTCTCTGTGCGCTGATAGCTTGCTTTACTCGGGGGCTTGTTGCGTCAGGCAGTCGCAGAAGTGCTTGTTTGGCGTGTCAGCATTTTAAAATTCAAACTCACCCGGCAAGGACAGATGGGGGTCATTAATTAAAGACTGAACAGTCGAGGATGATTTATACATCAAAACCAAGTATCACCTCCCAGGAGACAGAAGACAAGCTGCCGGGGGTGAACGAGCTTGGAGCCCAATTGAGTGAGAGTGGGAGAGAGAGAGAGAGAGAGTGTGAGAGTGATTGATAGCGAGAGAAAGTAAGGAAGGAAGGAAGGAAATGAAAGGAATGACAGAAGGAAAGAAGGAAGGAAGGAAGGAAGAAAAGAAAGAAAGAAAGAAAGAAAGAAAGAAAAAAGGAAAGAAAGAAGGAAGGAAGGAAGGAAGTAAATGAAAGAAAAAGAGAAATGGAAGGAAGGAAAGACAGAAAGTAAGTAAGAGGGATAAAAGTAAATGAAAGAACGATAAATAATTGGATGTAAGGAAGGAACGAAGGAATGAAAGCAAGCAAGCAAGAAAGAAAGAATGAAAGGAAGGAATGAAGGAACAGTGAGAAATAAGGAGAAAAGTATAAAGGAAGGAAGGAAGAAAGAAAGGAAGTAATGGGAAGGAGAGAAAGAAAGGAAGGAAGGATGGAAGGAAGGAAGGGTGCAAAGAAAGAAAGAAAGAAAGAAAGAAAGAAAGAAAGAAAGAAAGAAAGAAAGAAAGAAGGAAAGAAAGAAAGGAAGGAATAACTGAGAAATAAGGCGAAAAACATAAAGGAAAGGAAGGAAGGAAAGAAGGAAGGAAGGAAGGAAGAAAGGAAGGAAGGAATCGGAAGGACCGAAAGTAATAAAGAAAGAAAAAGAAAGAAAAAGAAAGAAAGATAAGTAAACAAACAAAAGAAAGAAACAGAAGGATGAAGGAAGGAAAGAATAAAAGTGAGAAATAAGGTGAAAAGAAAATAAGAGGGAAGGAAGGGAAGGACAGAAAGAAAGAAGGAAGGAAGAAAGGAAGGAAGGAAGGAAGGAAAGAAGAAAAAAGGACAGAGAGATAGAAGTAAGTGAAAGCAAAAGAAAAATGGAATAAACAAAAAAAGAAAGAAAGGAGGAAAAAAAACAAAGAAGGAAGGAAACAAGGAAGCAAAGATAAATAAATTAACAAAAGAAAGACAGAAGGATGAAGGAAGGAAAGAATAAAAGTGAGAAGGACAGAAAGAAAGAAAGAAAGAAAGAAAGAAAGAAAGAAAGAAAGAAAGAAGGAAGGAGAGGTAAAAGTAAATGAAAGGAATAATTTAAAGGAAGGAATGAAAGCAAGCAAGAAAGAAAGAAAGAAACCAAAGAAAGGAAGGAATGAAGGAATAACAGTGAGAAATAAGGAGAAAAATATAAAGGAAGGAAGGAAGAAAAGAAGGAAGGAAGGAAGGAAGTAATGGAAGGACAGAACGAAGGAAGGAAGGGTGGAAAGAAAGAAAGTAAGAAAGAAAGAAAGAAAGAAAGAAAGAAAGAAAGAAAGAAAGAAAGAAAGAAAGAAAGAAAGAAAGAAAGATAGAAAGAAAAAGAAAAAAATGGAAGAAAAGAAGGAATGAAGGAATAACAGAAATAAGGAGAAAAGCATAAAGGAAAGAAGGAAGAAAAGAAGGATGAAAGGAAGGAATCGGAAGGACAGAAAAAAGGAAGGAAGGGTGGAAGGAAGGAAAGAAAGAAAAAGAAAGAAAGAAAGAGTAAAAGAAAGAAAGAAAGAAAGAAAGAAAGGAAGGAAGGAATCGGAAGGAAGGGCGGAAAGAAAGAAAGAAAGAAAGAAAGAAAAGAAAGAAAGAAAGAATAGAAGGAAGGAAGGAATGAAGGGAGGGAAGAATGAAAAAGGAAGGAAGGATTGGAAAGTAGGACAAAGGACGTAGAGAGGGTTGGAAGGAAAAAAGGAACTGTAAAAAAAGAAGAAAACAAGAAAGAAAGAAAGAAAGTAAGAAAGAAAGAAAGAAAGAAAGAAAGAACAAACAGAAGGAAGGGAAAGAAAAAGAAAGGTAGAAGGAAGAAAGGGACAAAAGAATAACAAAAACAAAGAAATGGACAAAAGAAAAATAAAGTGGAAAAAGGAAGGAAAGGAAAGGAAAGGATAGGATAGGAAAGGAAAGGAAAGGAAAGGAAAGGAAAGGAAAGGAAAGGAAAGGAAAGGAAAGGAAAGGAAAGGAAGAGGGTGAAAGAGAGAGAGAGAGCGGAGTGGCCTCAGGACAGCAGACCTAGTGCGGTTTGGGCTGAACAAGTCTGAAGTACACACTCATTAAAGCAGACACTAGACTTCAAAGACAGACACAGCCATGCAAGAGGAAGAGCAGAGAGAAGAGAGAGAGAGACAGAAACACATAAAAACTCTGCTCTATCTAATATGTAACAAGCGCAGTGCTGCAGTACACAACTGACACTGTGGCATGACTGACAGGAATAAAGCAATGAGTGAGTGAGAGTGAATGAAAAGAAGGACTGACTAGGCTCCGTTTTGGGGGAATTTGCTTATATTAGCAAACGATTCACAAAAAGAATCAAATAACAGCTTGAATGAATCAAATGAATCAAACTTGGTTGGAAAGCTCTAGTCCAAATGATTCACAGTTTGACTAGACCTTGTTATCAGATAAGAGATTATCCCAGATACAGAGGGAAGGCGAGATGTACAAGATATTTGCTAAGTTGCCGTTTGATGCTCACACCGTAGGCGTTACACTCTTTAACAGGCGTGCGCCGCGTCCATTAAGTTTTGGGTCAGAGCGACAACAACAACAAATCCTGAAAAAGAATTACATCCTGAGGCGAGAAAACAGACTTCAAAGTGGGTGTGTTTAATTATTCTGTGATCCTCTCCCTCGTGTTTTTTTTGAAGGAACACAATGCGGAAACACAGCAACCACGCTAACAACGGGCGGTTGAGTGCGTGCATGTGTCAGCAACCAGAGCCTGCTGGGAAATGTCGCTCGCACCGGATAATATTCCAAACCAGCACTCTCCAGAGACTCGCAAACTCGGTCTAATGAGAAGCCACTGCTGTTTCTTCCCAGCCTCCGCTCTTCTAATTAATTAGACAGAGTCATTTAATTCTGTCTACATTACCCTTGTTTGAAGCTTGTCTGGGGAGTGCCATTAGGCTTTTAACGCACTGGAATACGCCCCCTTCTCTCCATCAAAAACAAAAAAAATCAATCCCATAAGCCTTGACCCAGTCAAACCGTCTATATGCCTATACTTTTAATCCAAATGAAAATGTATCGTCGAGGTCAGACAGCTCAGGTGTTTTTTCATGAGAATCTCTCTTATTTCTGGCATAAAAAAGGTAATTGGAATTCTGAATTTTTTTTTTGTGTAATTCTAAGTTAACATCTCGCAATTCTGATGTTTTTCCTTGCAATTCTGAGTTAACATCCCACAATTCTGACTTTTTCTCAGCATTCTGAAATAACATCTCGCAATTTTTGACTTTTTCCTTGGAATTCTGAGCTAACATCTCACAACTGCGAGTTTTTTTTTTTTCTTGAGTTTTTCTCAGAATTCTGAATTAACATTTCACAATTTTTGACTTTTTTTCATGGAATTCTGAGCTAACATCTCACAATTCTCACTTTTTTTTCGGAATTCTGAGTTAACAGCTCACAACTCTGACTTTTTTCTTGAAATTCTGAGTTAACATCTTAAAATTCTGACTTCTCAGAATTCTGAGTTAACATCTTACAATTTTACTTTTTCTCAGAATTCTGAGTTAACATCACATGATTCTGACTTTTTTTCTCAGAATTCTGAGTTGACATCTTGCAATTCTAACCTTTTTGGCAATTCTGACTTTTTTCTTTTTTTTTTCAAAATTCTGGATTAACATCTTGCAGTTCTGACTTCTTTTCTCTGAATTTTGAGTTAACACCTCATTTTTTTTTTTTTTTAGATATTATAACTTGTTATTCTGACATTTTCTTTAAATTCTGAGTTCTTTCCAAGAATTTTATCTTACAACATTAAGTTATCAAGTCCTACTTGAGAGTTCACGTCTCACAATTCAGTCTTGTTTACATTTCACAGTTCTGCTCTTCTCACATGTGAGATATAAACTCATAATTGTGAGATAAAAAAAAAAAAAAAAAAATCACAAATACCTTTCCTTCTTTCTTTTGACTCCATACTTCCCTGACCTCACATTCTCTAATAAGACAGGGGTAGGTGTCCATCTACTTATTCCACCGGGAACAGATTAACAGCCTGAAGTCCACAGACAGGAAAGACATCAAATTCCACAGACTAACTGGCTTGAAGGTTAAAGGGACGAGTGTCAGAGGAATTGCTTGCTCTCATGGGGAAGACGAATCCCTTTAGGGAAAATGTGCTTCACGCAAAACAACTTAAGAGAAATGTGTTTAAGTTAATTACACCCACTGAGGACATTAAAAGGAAAGGAACTGCTCAGTTAGACAATAATTAATTTTAATCAAAAGTAGAGCTTCTTCTGAGCAACACAGAGACGCCTCCGCTTGTCAGAGTCTGAGGCAACAAGGACACTTCAGCTTCTACCAACAGACATTAGCAGGGTTTGTTAATCACATTTTATTTGACGCAAACAAAAATCAAGGCTGTGCAGGATTAAAGAATATTCATTAAATATGTCAACAAGGGCCTGAAAAATTGTACTCTTTACTGTTTAATTGTTTTCTTTACTGTTCTCGCTGTATCTAGCTCCTATTGAAAAAATAGGTGGGAAATATTGAACTTTGTAAAACACACACACACACACACACATATATATATATATATATATATATACAGCTATGACGTCATTTTCACCACAAGAAAGTGTTCCAAATAAGCATAAGACAAAATATGAAATTATGAAATGTAAAAATTATCCTAAATTGAGCATTTTTGTGTAGTTTGTGTGTAATTATGACGTTCTAGATATAAAATTAGTCGCAGAATATAAAAAGACTACCCAATTTTAATTTATAGATTATATAAATAGTATCTAAAGTTTAAAATACCAAATATTATATAAAGTTACATAAATATTATATATATAGAGGTCACGTTAACCGAAAATTCTCCATCAATGACAGATTTTTTTTTATCAGTGACGGAAAAATCTGAAAGCCGTCCGTCATTTTGACGGATCGCACTGAGGGTGATCTATTGTAAAATTGTAGCTGTAATTCCCACTCCTGTCCAGTTGGTGGCGAGTGCGCTCCAATGTAGCAGCAGAGCACTGGATCCAAAACTAAAACTGAACTGTCAGGAATGTTTTCCTATGAGTTTGAAGCTACAGCGATCTATCACGCCACATTAAAGAGCGCCAAAACGGTATTTATTGCTTGAATTTCATAATAAAATGGACAGAATTTGAAATCTGAGGCTGCGTCCGAAAGCTCATTCCAAGGCAGGAAGGCATCAAGGCACGTCCGAATTCTAATTCTGCTTCACCTGCTGTCTCCGGAGATACCTTCTTCTGATGGAATTTTGAAGGCAGCATAGATGTATCCTTCGCTGCCTTCGATTTCCCACAATCCTGTGCGTGTGCGTCATATAGGCTATATAAATAAAGACATTCTGGTGAAATTAGACTTGTTACTTTATATAATAGAAGAGATCTTGACCATGATATACTTTATGAATCGTAAGAGTGTAAAAAGCATAATAAATAATATTGTTTGTAATAACAGTATTTAATAAAATGTTAAAAGGGTTCAAATGAGTAGTGAATAAGAATAATATTTACAATATACTACCAATAATAACGAAACAGACACTAATAACAATGACCTGTTCTGCAGTATTACTTGCATCAGTGCTTTTATTTTTTTTAAGCAAAAAGTAAATGCCAGTCGTCTTCTCCGATACAAAGACCTTCGGTGGGTAATGACACTGAGGTCTTTATGTATTATTAAAGCATAACTGTATATATATATATAACTGTATAAGATTGTTTTTCTACAAATTCTACAACTTAACCGTTAGGTAACCTAGCAACGGCGTTACCTTCTGCTGCCTCTGAAGTCTGTCCGAAACTGTTTGTAGAGTTGCCTTCGCAGCCTTCAAAGTCACTGCGTGATAAGGCAGCGAGGCAGCAAGTCAGCTGACTAGGCTTTCGGACGCAGCCTGAGACTTTGTTTTTGTTTTATATCAAAGGTAACACAAAGCCTAGCCCTATTGCTATTTTTTGGAAGGAAGACGCACGATGCATTGTTTATTCATCAACTGAAAACAGCATAGACCAAAAGATCGACTGTAATTTAAGAATCGATTTTGGTTTATTAATAAAATGAGAATCTATTAAATTTAGAAATGTTTTTTGTTTACCCAGCCCTAGCGTATTTTGTTGTTTTTAAACACTGCGATGTCGTCCTGTAGGTTCGTGATTAAAAATGAAAATGTGAACAAAAATAAAAGCAATTAAATGTTTTATCCTAATTAAAATATGAAAATTATAATGACGGGTAATAATAGATTATGACGGATTTTTTACGACGCTGTCCGTCAAAATAATCATTGTAATTTCCACAACAGAATGTTATTAAATACAACACATAATTTAGGGTGTGGTTGGAATGAAGAAAAAGAAAAGACAAAATTCCCCTATGATACATGTATACACTGCTGGACAATGTCATTAGACAAATAAAATAAGTGACTGAGAGTGTCCTTTAAGCTGCAAAACGTGTTTTGCAAGTATTCTGGACTGGCAGATTTCGTAAATCACACTTTGCAGTGTTTAAATGCAAAAAGCTGTACAAGGCTGGAATACGCAACACAAATTTTGCCCAGATTTATGCCAAGATTTGCAGTCTGGAAGAGTCTCTGATAATTTCTGAAAGTCAGAGCCAGTCTGCAGATTTTGGGTAGCCTGAGTTAACAGATTTCAATGAAAATCGGTGTAGTGTAAGATGGGCACAGACTCAGATATTTTTCCATCAGTGAGGATATCAAACAGGTTTATTTTGAGCTGTTTTCATTTGTCATGCATCTGCCAGAAAGCCTTAAATGTCTGGTAGTGTGTGATCCTCAGTTGCTTAGTGTGCAATGCCCAGATTTTCTCTGTAGCCATTTACAAAATCAGCAAGTGTATGGTGCCTAGTGTTTAAAAATCTGTTCAGATTTTAGAAGTTATATAGTGTATTCCAGCCTTTTTTAGGTAAAGTGTGTTTATGCACAACAGCAAGTTTTTATGCCTAAAACTTGCCAGAAAGAGAGGCTTACAGTTTTTTAGTCAAGCCATTATCTCCTCTTACTGCATGCCTGGGAGGCTGATATTGGCATCTGCATGAAAGAGGAACATGGAGGTCACAGCTAATGGCCGATGTGGAGCAGGCGCAAACTCTAGGTCATCCCAGTAGAGGTCACAGCGTAAAAAAAAAAAAAAAACATGCAAAGCTGATGAAACTACATGAAAACAATGCACGGCATCGGCTATTACACAAAAAGCCCAAACTCTTGAGAGGCTCCAGAGGTCTCAGATGCAAAACGGAGCTTGAGGTTTATTTATAGCTGCAAAACTTCTGAGACTCTTACGGAAAGATACTGTCTCCTCCATTTGACTTTGAACCCTATCCGAACCCAGCCCCGCGCGCTCCCTGTAATCATAAGCTGAAGACAACTTTCAGCCTGACATCCGTCTTTGACAGGCAGAGCAACAAACGGCGTATTCAGAAAATTAATTTGCAGAAACAAGCCTTGGCTCATCTGCCAATGAGTTAAGTGCTATCAATTTGGACAAGCATGGGAACGCTAAAGACTTACTCACGTGGCACGGCTGCTAAATGGCTTTACATTTCGTTTGTGTAACACAATTAACTGCTGTAGATTTTCCCGGGATCCGAAGGACATGGTGATTCGCTTTCTCGGGAACGCCGTGCTCGCTAGTGACGAATCGAGCGGTTTGACTGGCCTTGGGGTTCAGGCTTGTCTCGTTCTTCAGTTTGAAATATCACAAGCCCAAAACATTTGGCTGTAAATTGGTAAAGCGTACACAAGTGTGCACAGGTGCACGACTTATATCACCACCCAGGAATGCTGAACGCAGCCTCCAGACTCTCATTAGGCTGTGAAAAGTGGTGTTATGAATTCAAGGTGAAAGAGGGTGGGTACATAGAAAGACAGCACTGTTGTGCATTCGACACCATAACTTATGCCTGTGCTCGGGGAACAATAACAAATCTACAATTGCCGCTATTGTGTGTTTTGTTGTTTTAGTCGACGACATACACCCTGGAGATATCGCGGATGCCGTAAATCATTTGGCAGGACGGCGAATGAACCAAATGAATTGTTCTCATTTAAGTTCTCATTGAAACTCACTCGACGCAGATCTGTTTTTGTTCTCTTTTAGGCAATTTCAGCTACACTTACTGCTATTGTATCTTTTAGTTCTGAGGTAAAAGGTTTGAGTGCTCCTCAACTCACAGAGAGTGGCATTTCTGTCATATATATTCAGTCTTTCCCTCTCTTGAAACGGCAAAGCATTCACTAACCACCCGCAAATCAGTTTAAAAGAGCTGAAATAGTCTAGTGGCTTGAATATTTCCATTCTTTTCAGAACAAAACACGCCTCCTTTCTATGCAAATTGAGCTCAGTATAGTTTCGCACCATATTCGTACAAAAAAAAAACATTGAAATTTGTCTGGCTCCTCTTTGAATGATGTCTGTGGGAAGCTTAGAACTTGTTCGGTTCAGGCAAGTTTGAGATTGTCATTTATTACTTCTTTGAACATGAACTTTTTTCTGACACTTCCGATAATCCATCTGCCTTTGAGAGCTTCGTGTTTGTAAGTTCTGCAGAATAGGACTTGCCAAGGGAAAAGTTTCAAAACAAATATGTCCTTCTCAACTGGAAATCCATAAATCCATAGATTAGCAATATGCGGATAAATAAGTCGAACACAAAGCAAGAGAAAACATGAATTCCCTCTCTCCAGGCAGAGCACATGGGGAGGCATGTGCAGGGACTTGCCATTTGAAACCTTCAATTGTGGATGAAGGGTGAGTCACGCTGTCGCCCTGCATCAAGAGACCTTCTGTCCTCATCTTCTACATGTTGTCCATCTTTCTAGCTGTCCTATGACCGCTGAGAATGAGCAAGGATGCCGACGGCCAGAGCAGGATTGTGTCAAATGCTGGCAAGCTGAACAGCAGCATTTTGACAGTGGATACAGCTGTATTGAAATCACTTATATGTCTTCTATGTCTTTTCATTCTTTTTAAAATTAATTTGTATAGCATTAAGACACCACTTAAATAATTTGGAATCAATTTCAGCTAATTTTGGGTGTTATTTTATTATTTTATTTTATTTTATTTTAGTTTTTTATAATCTTTATAACTTCATAAATTTTACATTATTTAGGCAATAACCATTATGAACACCCAAGCAAATATAGCAATTATACTATTTAAAATACAGTAAAAAAAATAAAATAAAATAAAATAAAATAGAATAAAATAATACAATAAAATACTATAAATAAATATTAAAAACTAATAACTTCTAACTAATAATAATGTACATAATAATAATAATTATTATTATTATTAATTTTCAAATAATAATAATAAACAATAGAAATAGAAACACTATTTAGTGACTACAATGCATTTTTCTCATCTGAAATTAAACCATAACTGACTTAAGAAAGTCTTCTTTCGCTCCCTAAAATATACAAACAAATCTCTAACATACATGCAAATAAAATACATACAATAAAAATATAAATATAAATAATATTTACATACTACAATGCTTATTCTCAGTTTATTTATTTATTTCTTTATTTTCAGTTTTTATAAGCTTCATAACGATATCATTTTTTTATTATTTAGGCAATAAGCTTTTTAAATACGTAAGCAAATACAGTGATTACACTATAAAAAATAAAGTAATAAATAATAATATTTAAAAGAAATAATAATAATAAACAGTAAACATTTAAGTACTATTTTATGACTACAAGCTTATTTCTCGTCTGAAATTAAACCATAACTGAGAAAAACTGGTTATTTATATATAAATGTACTTCTTTCAGTCCCTCAAATATGCAAACAAATCTGTAATATACAGTAATTTAAATACAATAAAAAAGTAAATAATTTCTCAGTTATTTATTGGTTTATTTTTGGTTTTTATAAGCTTTATAACTTCATTAATTTTATATTATTTACACAAGGTTTACCAGTAAGCAAATATAGTGCTTACAATATTTAAAATAAAGTAATAAAATAATAATAAAAAAAAAAAAAATAATAATAATATATTTTTAAATAATGATAGTATTAATAATAATAATAAACAATAAAAATAGATATACTTTTTAGTGACTACAATGTTTATTTTTGGTCTGAAATTAAACCATAATTGATTTAAGAGAAACTGGAAATTTATAAATAAATAAATAAATACATTTATAAACAGATTTCTAATATACATACAAATAAAATACATACATTAAAATAATAATAATAATAATAATAATAATATTTAGATCCCACAATGCTTATTTCTCAGTTAAAATTAAACCATAAATTGACTAAATAATAAATCTCTCTAATAAACATGCAAATGTCTAATATACATACAAATAATCTATATATATATATATATATATATATATTAATCTCTCTATCAGATTACGTTTTATTCTTTCCAGTTATTAAACCATACAAAATTGCGATATACTGTACTGAGTACTGAGTACTTTTTTCTGCTTTCCAACACAGGCATTTAATATAATGTTTGACACTCAAAATCTGCCAGTTTGATGATGTCATATAATAAATTATGACTGTTCTTTATCGCAAAACATCTTGCAAGCATTTCACAAAATGCAAATCTACTCCTAAAATTGCATCTTTACCAATTACAGTCTAGCATTCTTCTTAATATGAAAAACATTCCAAAATTACCGCAGTAAATCAAGACAGATCTGTGCACGACCATCCATATATCTACATCTGCTTCTGGCAGTCAGTGTGCTGCTGCTTCCCACAAGAAAAAAAAAAAAAAAAACAATTTCAAAAGGCACAATAGCAGATGAATAAAGCGCTGCACAAAAAATAGCACTGACATCTTCTGATTCATCACAGCAATCCTGACAGAAAGATTTCAGCAGCGGCCGCCCCTAACACACTGAAGCTCTGACCTCAGTAACACTATAATCTTGAGCCGGACTGGAAGGTGACTTGAAATTCAGGCGGTCGTTGCTGTTGTGGGCTGTACTCAGTGGCCTGTAGAATACAGAACGACTTCACCCAGACAAAACTTCTCTGAAGTGTAAACATGTTTTCAAAGGCCGATAAAAAGGAGTGTTGACGCCAAGAGTGACAAGTGCTGCTTTCTTTAAGGGTTCACAGCAAAGACACGGCCTAGTTCTCAAACCGCAGGAGACCGAGATGGGCATTTGAGATGCACAACAGGGACGACTGTAGTCTCAGAGCAGCAACAGACACAGAAACTACTGTACCACTGCTCCAAACTACAGTTCTCAGTGTCTAATTGGCTACATAAGAGTGAAAAATCCCTTTGATGGGCCTTTGAAACACTCTGGATGGTAGTCTCTGAACCACACAGCACTTTATGAGATATTCTGTCAGAACTGTGTGATCTGGGTTTTAAAAACGCAAGCGGGCTATAATGACGACAGATGCTGAGTCGTGAAAGCCTCTGCAGAACATCCAAACCAATAGATGTTTGTCTATAATAAATACTACTGAGAAATGCTTGAGCCAGAAGAGGCACTAAGTAACCGCAGCTCGAAACAGTGTGGAAACATGCCATTTCTGAACAATCTGTAAGGTGACTTCCTGAACAGAATAGCAACCACTGCTCTGTCATGCCATCTGTTGTGCAATTTTTGTTGATAATGGATATTATACACAATTTTAACAACACTTTTTGTGCGCGAAGAAAACAAAAATAACGACGTTATTCAACATTCCCTTCTTCTGAATGAATAAAACCGTTTTTTTTTTTTTTTGCAAAAAGTATTCTCGTAGCTTCATAACATTACGATTGAACCACTGATGTCACATGGACTATTTTATTGATGTTATTACTACCTTTCTGAGCCTTGAACATGGTAGTTGCATTGCTGTCTACTGAGGGTCAGAAAGCTCTTGATTTGTTTTTCTGAAGATAAATGAAGTTCTTACAGAACGATGTGAGGGTGAGTAAATGACAGAATTTTCATTTTTGGGTGAACTATCCCTTTAAGTTTCACATGCAATAATTATATTTAATTTTATGTAATGAAAAATGATTTCTAAACATTTTAGTTTAGGACCCGCATTGCTTTGGTGAGGAAAATGGCTTCTTTACCATTTGCTGAATGCCCGCTGTGAAAAAAATAAATAAATAAAATTAAAATGCTGCAGCAAATACAGTTTTAATGCTAAAGTTTAGGAACCCCTTCCAAAATCTGTG
The DNA here is from genome assembly GCA_036247105.1 of Cirrhinus mrigala. Taxonomy (NCBI): domain Eukaryota; kingdom Metazoa; phylum Chordata; class Actinopteri; order Cypriniformes; family Cyprinidae; genus Cirrhinus; species Cirrhinus mrigala. The sequence goes on along the minus strand of CM070020.1, from coordinate 6,678,376 downwards.
AAAATGTAAACAATTTTAACAAAATAAGAGAGATCATACAAAATGCATGTTATTTTTTTATTTAGTACTGCCCTGAGTAAGATATTTTACATTGAAGATCAAGGTAAATTGTACTTAATTTGTCTTCCGGGAAACATGCAAGTATCTTCTGATGCTTCTGAAAGGCAGTACTAAATTGAAAAAAATGATATTTCTATAAAATAAGAAAAATTGTAACATCTTCATCCTGTTCAAAAGTTTTCACCCCCCCCCCCGGCTCTTGTCCTCAGTGTGAAAAGATGGATCTCAAAATCATACAGTCACTGCTGAAAAGGGTTCAAATATGCAAAAGATGCTTAAAAACTAAAGAATCTGCAGGACATGGAGGATTTTTCTGAAGAACAGTGCTCAGTTTAACTGTTCAGAACAAACAAGGGACTCATGAACAACCATCACAAAACAAAAAAAAAGATCATCCAGGTAACCACACACAGTATTAAGAATCAAGGGTTCATAAACTTTTGAAGGGGTTATTTTAGCTGTTTTTTGGTGTTGTGGACTATATTTTAACATCTTCTATGTAAAATATCTTACTCAGGATAGTACGGAAAAAAAAAAATAACATGCATTTTGTATGATCTCTCTTATTTTGTTAAAAGTATTCAATTTTTCACAGATTCTGTAAGGGGTTTCCAAACTTTCGCATAAAAATGTATTCATTAAAATTTTACATCAAGCACAAACAATTTTTTTTGTTTGTTTAAAACAACACAATATTATGTGCTCTAAAGTTGAATTTTAAGTTGTGATAACGAATCGCAGCAATCATTCTTTTAGTGTAGATGAAATGTTAATAAACATTATGGTTAAAAATAGCTTGAAGTAAATAATGAGCTGGTCAATCGGCTAAATGTACGGCAGTGTACATTTAATAACCTATGGTACAAAACACAAATATTAATTCAACATGCAAATGGAACTTCTTACATCTTGTCTACGAGGCAAGTGCAGCAAAACTTGATCGTTCTTATTATAATCAATGAAGCTGTCTACACAGCAAGCGTGGGATGTTGCTCGCTTGTAGTGTAACAAGAACGACAGCCATCAGAGCTACTCTGCTGGAGGAGGAAGAAGGCTAAATTTATATGTACATATATATATATATATATATATATATATATAAATAAAACATAAATTCATTTAAATTGTATTTTTCAAATCGAATAATCATGATTAATCGCATCCAACATCGAACTGTGTATATTTATATGTATATATGTTTAAGAAATATATGTGATTAATATTATATATAAATATAAATATTTATTACATACATTTCTTTATTATGTAAACACAAACTTTTTTTTTTTTGGATGTGATTAATTGTGATTAACCATTTTGACAGCACTAAAATAAAGATATTTTGAAGAAACCTGAATCAAAACAATACTGGACCCCTTTTATTTTATGGACTAAGACATTTTGCAAAATATCTTCTTTTGTGTTTCATTAAAAGTTGGGAAACGTTGTGTCAGACAGACATCTTTGGCAGTTGTTTTTAGTGTTTCTCCATAGCATTTTTTAAGAGGATGTGTCAAGTTAAAAACAGTTCAACTTCTGACATGTAGCACAGCGGATCAATGTCAGCTTTAAATCAACAGCCCAATCAGATGAATCTGGGGATGTGATGAGCTGCTCAAGTGCATTCAGTGTGTAGAAATGGTGTATGGGAGTTAATGTACCTCTAAACATGCCTTCTGTTCAATCCCATTGCGATCTGTCTCGCTGCTTTTAACGCAAGAACACATTCTAGACGGCCTCTCAGAGGATACCGTACATGAGTATTTATTTGTGACAACGCTCTGACAAACAAAAGCCCTTTTCAGACAAGATTAGTTTGGTATGAAGAGGTGAGGTGGGGTAATATAATAATTACCAGTCAGACGCTCTCCATTATTTTAATCCCATCTCAACTGGCCCATGTCCTCATGTTCTCTCCTAGGTAAAATTTTTGACTGTTTAAAGATTGTGAATTCTCATGCTGGTAAAGATTACAACATCTTTTTAACTTCAATAAAATGTTCTGAAACAAAATAAACATTCCACCTTTCAATGTTCCATCTTGTCTGATGTTCCCAAAGCAATCTTGTGAGAATTAACTTGCTGCTCAATGTGGCACATGTCCAGCCCACATTCCATTTAAAAGGATAGTTTACCAAAAAAAAAAAAGAAAATTCTGTCATTAATTACTCACTCTCATTTCGTTCCAAACCCATAAGACCTTCATTCATCTTCGGAACACAAATCAAGATATTTTTGATTAAATGCAGGAGCTTTCTGACCCTGCATAGACAGCAATGCAACTGATATGTTCAAGGCCCAGAAAGGTAGTAAGGGCATTTGGATAGGACATCATTTTTGGACATAATTTTATGAAGCCATGACAGAATTTTCATTTTGGGTGAACAATTGATTTTAAAATGGTTTTCAAAGGATGAATTTTGATATTTTAAGTTTTCAGTTGATACATAATTTCTTAAGATTTCTATTGCGTGATAGGGAAAAAGGCAATGAAGAAAAACTTTTTGTGGCAAAGATCAGAACTCCTGTTATGATGTAGATTTTTGAAGTGCACTCTTGTCATAAATTAATCTATTACTTTTCCTACATAATTTGTAACACAAAAGAGTGGTAAAATATCTATTTAGGAGTCTTAGACCTTCCCAACAATATATAGTTTGTCATGATTAGATTAGAATTTATTTGTAATATGGTGAAGCAAACTTCCCACAGAGCGGACGGTGATAGTTAAAGGGTTAATGCATAGCATTTGTTACTTAGGTAAAGCGGAAATGTTTTCAGTTTATTTATAGGCTTTTGCATCTAATTCTACAGGGTAGAGCATGAGACATAATGCAGACTGGACTCAAACCCACATTCCCCTGAGCGCAGCAGCTTTTATGTGTCACGACACACAAGCTTGTAAACTACCCACTGTGCAACGGTTTCAAACTAAGCATGTCATTTTGTGATTGGAGCAGGGAGACGAGGGGAAGTTACAAGTGATTGTACGTTGTTCAAAGACTGTTGTCCGCTCTGTTCTTTGAACAGTTTTTTTCAGAAGAAGAAAAAAGAGAATCAGAGACTACGACAATGTGCAAATTGTCAGCCTTTTTAATGTGCACTAAAGGATTATAGATTCAATAATGCAAGTGAGAGTGCTGTATTTCACTGCATATTCAATATCAAATATATGGTTATGCTTCATGTTTAGAATTTTATGCATAAGAAATTAAATAGCTAAATGAGTGAGAACAATGCATAAATGCAGTACACAAACCCATTTCAGTGATTTCCACGTCACTCGTGCAAACTGACGTTAAACATTATATGCGACCCTTATCCACAAAACCAGTCACAAGGGTCAGTTTTTTAAAATTGAGATTTATACATAATCTGAATAAATAAGTTTTACACTGATGCATGGTTTGTTAGGACAGAACAATATTTGGCTGAGATACAACTATTTGAAAATCTGGAATCTGAGGGTGCAACTCAAAATATTGAGAAAACTGCCTTTAAAGTTGTCCAAATGAAGTTCTTAGCAATGCATATTACTAATCAAAAATTAAGTTTTGATATATTTGCAGTAGGAAATGTACAAAATATCTTCATGGAACATGATCTATACTTAATACCCTAATGATTTTTGGCATAAAAGAAAAATCAATAATGTTGACCCATTCAATGTATTTTTGACTATTGCTACAAATATATCCGTGCTACTTAAGACGTGGTTTTGTGGTCCAGGGTTACATATAAGTTCACAAAAACAATTACTCTATCGACATATGTCCTAAAAACTAATCCTGTCCTAATACAGTTTTTACTTGGGATTACAATCCAATTACATTTTCATAAAACAACATACTAATCTTTGTATATCCTGCAAATTGTTGCTTAAGAATTAATAGAAACATACATACACATATACCTCTATACACACACACACACGTACAATTTTATACATTCTTAAGCAACTGTTTGATCTAAATTTACAAGCAAGGACTGTTTAAATCAGCTTCCCCAAAACGAAAGCTTTCCTACTAATAAATCACAGCTATGGTGGTTTGCGCCTGATGGGGGGTAAATACAAAATCCCATTTATAATTGACTTGTGCTGAAAATTTCACCGTTTACCTTGCCTTTCCGTACTGATAGGGAAAGGATTTTTGGATCACATTGTGATGCAGAATGCATAATTACGTAGACAGCGCAAACTATTTTTACCTCCTCTGGTTCTAATCTTCTAGAATAATTAGCATGCATAGCACGAGGCTTAAAGCTAGAGTCAAGATAAACAGACTGTATGATGGGAAATAAGCTCGCTGCTGGGATTCTCCTATGTGTGGCAGCACGGCAGATTTGTTGGACCCCGGGCTCTTTGACACTTGCACTACGGACAGCTGATAGGTGACATTTTTAACAGTCCATTAAGGATGGCTCTGGGAATAAAGCATGCATGAGGTGTCTGCTCTTTAAACTGGGTTGAAGAGGCAAAGAAAAAATCTCTGAAAAACTGAGAATGAAAATTTGGTCTGGGACCCAGACTCTTTCAAATGCATGAAATGAGCAAGACTTTAGAGCCAGGCATGCTCCAAGGACCAACTGTGCTAACTTAATATTTCCTCACTGAAGATAGAAAGTCTTATTTAAGTTTGTTCATAGCAGTTCATTGCATAGAGAATGGGATATTTAATCACACATCAAAAATGTAATAGTCCCTTTTGTCTGCTTATTTTAATTGTTTAAACAATAGTAGTGTGGGCCAAAACATACTAAACTAAACTAAACTAAAATAAAATAAAATAAAATAAAATAAAATAAAATAATAGATAAAATGCTCATCCTGCACTACACTGATTTTTGTCCTTTGAATAAATAAATAACTAAATAAATGTTGTTTAAATAGAAAAAAGAATACTGAAAAATGTATCACAGTTGTATGTATCGCATACAAAGTAGCACAACTGCTTTTATCTTAAACTTAACTTAAAAATAAAGCAGCAAATTAGCATATTAGAATGAATTCTGAAGGATCATGTGACACTGAAGAGTAATGATGCTGAAAATTCAGACTTGCCATCAAAAAAAAAAAATTATATTTTACATTTTTTAAATAGAAATGAGTTTAAATTGTATTAATATTTTACAATATTGCTGTTTTTACAGATTTTTTTTATTCATTAAGCATAATAGACATCTTTTAAGAACGTTACATTTTTACGGTAGTCTTTTTTTATTTATTTATTTTTAAAGGGATTATTCCTTCGATATGCTCAACATACTGTTAAATACCATAAAACTGTGATTTCATGGGGTCATTAAGTTTGTTCCATCTTGTCCGACATTCACAGTGACCTTCATTGGTCTGTGATAAGATCCAAGCCGTCTGTCCTCATCCCCGACTCATTGGCAGAAGTAGAGATAAGCTGAAGGGGAAGAATAGGTGGAGGGGGGTCTTGTCATAGTCAATGAGTGTCCTGGGGCAGGAGAAGGAGGTTCGGGATTCCTCAGGGAATGACAAACGGGGAGAGAGGTCTCCGAAACACTGCAGACGTGCTCATGGTCTCACACTCCCTGCTCTTGTTCTCTCCTAGGACAGGCTGCATTCCTGGCAGCTGGACAACAGGCTTCAGTCGTGCAGGATGAGCTGAAACGTCCGTGGCCTGTCCTGATGGACTGAGGCTGCAGGAAATTCCTACCTTGGACTGTTTTCTGACATTCCGACTCTTGGCGGAAATGCGCAAAGCGTCCCTAGCAGAGATAACGGATGACCCGGGTCACCTTAGTCTTACACTGCTGGGATCAGAATAGCTCAGATGGAGGCGGATGCGGAGCAATTAAATGATTTTTGATATTTGAAAACAAGGCCAGAGAAGATAGAAATGCAAAGCATTTTGGTTCACAATCAACGGTTACCCGTGCAGAACACAGTAAAGAATGTATCAGGAACCGCAGACCCTGAGAACTGTAGACTGACAAAGATGGAGGAATGCAGATAAATGTCACCACATCAAAGCAGGAACAAAACCAATCCTCAGCGAAAACCACAGCGAGGTCTGTGGTACAGAATCTGGGAGGGAAAAAAATAGAGTTCATCCCCACATGAAAATTTCTAACTTGTATGACTTTCTTTCTTTTGTGTAACACTAAAGGGGAAGTCTTGAGGAATGCACAGGTCAGTTTTTCCATGCAATTCAAATAAATGGGGATTATAGCTTAAAAGTTTTTAAAAGGATGCAAAAGCACCAAAACATACTGTATCATAAACATGGTCCATATGACTCATGCTCTAAAATGAGAATGTGTTTTCCAGTGGCTACGTTTAACAATAGCTTTTCCAGTAACAAGCTTGTTATTCAACATGTAGTGTGGCAAAATGCTACTTTTTAAAAGTTTTACAGCCAAACTATCTGAGAGAATAAGCAAATGTAAAATACTAAAACACTGACTGTTCATTTTAGTGAATCGATTAATTTGGATGATTCATTTAAGAAAGTAAACATAATCACAGTCACATAGTGCATTAAAACTTAAATGCATAAATAAAAGCACTGCAGTTAAAATATTTTGACAGCTTTGAGAGAGAAACAGATAGAGATTAAATCACTGAACTCAAAAATCAAATCAGATTTGTGAATTTGTGAATGAATCATTCAGATAAAAAAGATTCTGACTTAAAAGAAAGATTTGTGTTACTTTTGTTTTATTATTACTATTTTATTTTTATTTTATTTTTAGGGGTTCAAACGCGTAGCGCTGAAACCCTACTGTAATTGTTAAAATGGTCATGGATCAGCAATCTCCACGTAAAACTGATCGTGCAGACCAAACTGTAAGTCGTAGAGACTTGAAACTTGGAGGTATGGTGGTACTCACACTGCCTACAAAGTGACCAAGGCTCATCCCAATCGGCCTGATGGGGCGCTACAGTGAACAAAAGTATGATATCGCTCATAACTCCTAAACTGTGAGTCACAGGCTCAAGTGTCTTATCGTCTGAATCCGTGGTTTACGATTTGATTGTGAAATTTTCGGGTATTTCGCATCTTTTGAAAAACCTACTTTTGCGAACTAGTACTAGGTTTTTCATCCGATCAGAACCAAACCAATCCAGAAAAAATTTCTGGAGAGTGAATATCAATAATTATCAAAAAAAAAAAAAAAGTTTACCTTTTAGTAAAATGCCTATAACTCCTGAACAGAATGAAATATCTCCACTAAACTCAGGACACTTATGTAAGAGCTCAAACTGACGTCACAGGAAAAAAAATAGTGGAGCTTGGCCACTTAGTGGCGCTATAAGAAGGACAAAACATAAAAATGGCTATAACTGCGCAACCATTTGTCTTATCCTGCGCAGTCTTGATCCGCCGTGCCACAAGTGTCTACAAGGATATTTGCGTATCTCAAAAATATGGCCACCAATGGCTGACGATTTTTGAGCACATGCTAGACAAGGTTAATGGAGGCCGACTGGAATGAAATTTGGTGGGTCTGTTCAACTCTCGGCCCTAAAGGTCTGAGAGAAATTTGAAATAAATCGGCCACTAGAGGGGATCATGTCGCAATTTTCAAGGGGCGTAAATGATTGTACATCATGCTGTTTTTCGCACATACTTGCGATATTTGTATCATACGACATAACTCCTCATTCCGGACAACTTTTTCTCTACAACCACTGCTGTCAATCAGATCATTTGTTAAGTGATTGAGAAGATGTAAAAAATATACTTTTGCAAACTAGTCCTAGGTTTTGCGCTCGATCTGGGAAAAAAAAAAAAACACTGCAGTACAATTCTCTGGACTCTCTAGGCCAATGATTATCAAAACATTTTTGCAATTTAGCCTTTGGGAAGCTATAACAGGGTTGTTTAAAAAAGGGGCCTATCTGAATTTACCCAAAAGCCTATAAAGCTTAAAGGAAAACTCAAAACTTCACAAAACCTGGTGAGCACATGCGACAGGCGATTCTAAACAAGCATGCAAAGTTTTAGAGAGATCGAACCACAGCTGGTGCTATAACAGTCATAAACGTTAAAAAAATAATAATTACATGCTAAATTACCTGGATTTGCCAAAAATGCTTTTTTAAATAAGGTGGTTACAGGCTTGCTAAATAATGTCTTTTTTCATATGTGCTTAAATGCCTTAAAGCGCTTGAACCCTAATAATCATTGCTTGCAGCTATATTTTTTACATGCTATTGCATACCTTCAGAAGACTTCTATGATGTTTTTGCATCCTTTTGAAAACAAAAAAAATGTGTAAAAACAGAAATTGCTAATAACTTTCAAAAAACAAGTAACCCTAGTGAAAAATAAATATACTAAAATGTATTTAAAATACATTTATTTCATGCTAAGTATACTACAAATACATTTACATATTATGTACTTAATAAAAATACTCTGCAATTGTACTTTTTAACAGAAAAACTGGTATATTTAAAGTCTGCCAAATTGGAACAACTAATTTTGTACTTAATGCACTTTAACTGTGCAGAAGTAGTGCTTAAAAAAACTTAAACTTTAAGTAAAACTTTCTCTAATCTTTGATTTGTTAATAACTTTGAAAAATCTTGCAGTCAAGCAGAGGCATCAAAACTCCCTTTTAGTTACACAGAAGTCATATGAGTTTAGAAAGACATGAGGATGAGTTCATTTTGAGGTGAACTAATTCTTTAAAGGCGTTTTCGGAAGCAAAAAATCTACCGCAAATAACTTCACAGGACTTTGGAGTACAGCACCACAGCAGGCCAAATAAAGGTAGAACAAGAGTACAAGAGACTCTGCATGAATTACTAATACATAAATCCCATTTCAAAGAGGGGCAAGACTGAGTGGAATAATCTCCTAAAACCAGAGCCAGTACAGCTTTTAATCCCACTCTCTGAGCATTACTGATATTGTCCATCATGTATGCAGCTGGAAGATGATACATGTGGTGCTTTGCACTTCACACCACAGCACAAAGCAGAGAAACCCCACATTAGCCACCCGCACTCAAGAAACTCCTGAACCTGGAGACCAAAGTGGAGAGAGAAGGAGAAGGTGGATCACATTGTAAGGCTGATGACTCCACTTCACTGCTCTTAAAAGCTTTTCAGCTCCTCTCTGCATTAATTGTGTATGGGGAGCGCAAGGTTCAAAGCTGTTTAATAACAAGCATCTATATTCACCTCCGATAACCTGTCACTATATCTCTTCGCAGCATGCACCATGCATTTCACACATGTGGCCGTTTTTGCACGCAATCATGTGCCAGGTATGTGCACGCCTGTACAAGAGAGAGAAAAAAGCCCCTAAGAATGTCTCTGAACGCCTCCGTACAGGAACAACAAGCACTCTTGCTTCACTCGGTTCTCACGCAGCTGCAAAACACTGGCACGCCTCCATACAGATGGGAGAGAAAAAGAGTAGAGACATGTTCCAAAAAGCAATAATAGCAGCAAAAACCATTAAAACACATTTTGTTCTAATAGCCTATTACCAGAGTTGGGAAATAACTGACTAAATGGAGAAAAGCGACTAATTTAACTGTATTTTTCAGTAGCATGACAGTAGCTCAGCTGCTTTTAAAACAGAATAGCTTTTCTAGTAACAAGCTACTTTTTTAAACATGTAGATATACACTGTCAGGTACAGTTCTGTCACTGGGGCAGGACCCTAAGGTACACAAGTGAAAAGGTACATCTTTGTACCTTACCTACCCCTAAAAAAAGTACATATTAGTACCTTAAAGGTACATATTGGTACCTTAAAGGCACATATTAGTACTTTAAGGGCACATATTAGTACTTTAAGGGTACTTTGTACCTTAGGGTACTGCCCCAGTGACAGAACTGCATTTTTTTCTGAGAGTGTACAGTGTGACAAAACTCTACTATTTATTTATTTTTATACTGAGCATTGTGTTTTTGTTTTTTTGTTTTTCCCCACAGTCAAGCTATCTGGGGTAAAATACTGACCAATTAATTTTACATTTAGATTTAAATATATATTCTTTTGTAGTTTCAGAATCATTTACCAATACGTATTTCAAAATTTTACTAAAATTCTATAATATTTAAATCAGATGCTGCTGTTTATTATTATTTTTGTTTACTAAATTTCTATCATATTTAAGTCAAATGCTGCTGTTCATTATTATTATTGTTAATTCTTTTTCTTTTTTGTAGCAAACATACACAATAATATATTTTTACTAAAACTCTATAATGTTTAAGTCAAATGCTGCTGTTCATTATTTATTTATTTATTTATTATTTTTCTTTTTGTAACAAATATACAAAATAATATAGATTTCAGGATCATTTTCTAATATGTATTACAATATTTCTACTAAAATTATATAGTAGTTAAGTCAGGTGCTGTTGTTCATTATTACTATTATGTTCATTATTATTATTATTATTATTTATTTACTAGAATTATACTATTTAAGTTAAATGCTGCTGTTCATTATTCATTTATTTATTCATTCATTCTTCTCTTTGTAGCAAATATACACAATATAATGCATAATAATATGCATACAAATAATGCATAAAATAAAAATAATGCATAAAATAATGCATAAAAATATAATACAATATAATTTTACTAAAATGATAATACTTGAGTAAAATGCTGCTGTTCATTTATTTATTCATTCATTATTTTTCATTTTGTAGCAAATATACACATATTTTTCAGAATAATTTTCTATGTATTGCAATATTTTAACTAAAATGATGTAATATTTAAGTAAAATGCTGCTGTTTCTTATTGATTTATTTATATTAATTTATATTTATTTATATAAATCTTTATCTATCTATCTATCTATTTATCTTATAAATACTATGTTTTATAACAATACACTGAGAATAATTGTACTGCAATATTTTTGTAAAATTATATCAAATGCTGCTGTTCATCATTATGTTTTTTTTTTTGGTAGTTATTGTAAATTAATTTGTAAAGAGTTACAAATATATTATATACACAAAAACTGAAAAAAAGGATGCAAATTAAAGGCTTAATTTATATTTTGGAAAAACTGCAAGCCGCAGCTGTCAGCTTTGATTAATTAACTTGCTTGTATGAAGCTACAGTGCTGTCATGACAATTCTCGAGTTTTAGCATGGTAATGTACATAGTAATGTTAATGTGTTTGGTCCTGGCAGAGACTTGCTATTGCCAATACATTCATAGACATACTGCTGTGCACATGTAAGAAATACTGCTGCTGCACATATAACATATATAGAATAACCCCCATATATAAGATACATGAAATCACCCTGTACAGATCTATACAGGTGGAGCTGGGGAAGGTGGAGGGTTTCTGAAGCACGCTGCAACTGCTAAAGCAAGCACTAGGCGAGTATTTAAATGTTGAGCAGCAAGCTGATTGGCTGCTGATGCGAAAGCAACCAATCAGCTGCGAAATGTGAATAATCATGTGATTATATCAGACTGAGTTAGAATTGGGCTGAGTTTCATGACAGAACTTTGTATTTTCAAAATATGTTCCTCATACTGACTATTACAATAACCTAGTTTTGATATTGAGGGTCACAGTCACTGTCCTCTGAATATGGGTGTAACTCTGTACCTTTCAATACCCTAAATGAGGTTTATTTCCATAGTGCTTAAATTTATAAGCATGACATATTGCCTCCTGCATTATCTCCTCCGAACACCTTGGGCTAAAGGACAGGCAAAACCAGGCCAATGTGGCCGCAGTAGAGGCTGAGGTGGAAAGAAAGCCCAGTTCATATCAAGCACCTTTTTCAGCTGACTTGCTCTTCTGGCTTTGAAAACCGTCTTTTAGGTGCATTTTGAAAATGACCCCAGCGTCCTACCGATGGCTCGGTGAATGCAGCAGAATTGGGCGAGTTGGTGTCTGCTGAGCTGGGCTCATATATCTGCGAGAAGATAGACGGCTTCCCTAAGGAGCTTAGAGTAAGAGGCCCAACCGCCAAACGGGGTGGAACTTTAATCAAAGCTGACTGCTGCGACTCGCAACTTTTCCGAAATAGAAATTAAGCCTTTAATCGCCACTTTTTTCATATTTTGTGTTTTGGTCCTGTAAAACCTAATCCCTGAGCGTTTGCGAGAGTGCTGTCATGCTTTGAAGGCCTCGCCGGCCGACGTTACTCATGTAAGTCACGTTCAAAATGCAGGAGACGGGGTGAGATCAATAGGCGGATAGAAAACGCACGCTGAGTGCAATGGACAGCGAACGCCTAAACATAATATTTGTCTTGGCTCGTCTCTGCAGCTGTTTAGAAGTGAAGAGTGCGTGAAGAGGTGTTGATGAGGTTTTAAAAGAATGGCAGCTCATTAGCTTTTTGAAGTATAGCACACAAAGTTGAACGGCATGACTGAAGTACCTGCTCTTCAATCAATTAGATTATTATACACTACTGCACTAAAGTTTGAAGTCAAGATTTTTTAAAAGAAGCCTCAAAGGCTCATCAAGGCTAAATTTTTTTGATCCAAACTACAGGAAATGTAACACATCACATAATTCTTCAGACAACATCAGACACACACACATACATATATATAAAAGTTTGGGATCAGTAAGATTTTAAATGGTTTTTAAAAACATTTCTTATGCTCATCAAGGCTGCATTTATTTGATCAAAAATACCGAAAAAAACAGTAATATTGCAAAATGTTATTACAATATAAAATAATGATTTTTATTTTAATACACTTTAAAATATAATTTATTCCTGTGATGCAATATGATAAAATATGATGATATTTTAAATAAATGCTAACTTTTTAAAGGAAAAAAAAGAACCACAGGTTCTAAAAAAAATATTTGGCAGCACAACTCTTTCCAACATTGATAATTCTAATAATAAATCAGCATATTAGAATGATTTCTGAACGATCATGACTGGAGTAACAGCTGATGAAAATTCAGCTTTGCATCACAGGAATAAATCATATTTTAAAGAATATTAAAATAAAAACCATTATTTAGTTTCATTTATTTTATAAGAAATACAGGAAAGAAGTAATATTATGAAATATTATTGCAATTTAAAAAAAAAACAGTTTTCTATTTTAACATACTTTAAAATAGAAAATTCTTTAAAATAGAATTTATTCCTGTGATGCAAAGCTGAATTTTCACCAGCTGTCTTCAGTGTCACACAGTCCTTCAGAAATCATTCTAATTGCTGATTTATCATCAATGTTGGAAACAGTTTGTGGAACCTGTGATTCTTTTTTTCAGGATTCTTTGATGAATAAAAAGTTTAAAAGAACAGCATTCATTCAAAATAAAAATCCTTCCTAACAATATAAGTCTTTACAATCACCTTTTGTCAATTTACTGTAACACATCCTTGTTGAATAAAAGTATTATTTTTTTTTCAAAGTAATAAATAAAAAAAAGAAAACATTTACTGACCCCAAACTTTGAATTGTAGTGTATATTGTTACTAAAGATTTCTACTTTTAATAAAAAGTTCTTTTTAACATTTTATTCATCAAAGAAAAAGTATCACAAGTTCCAAAAAAATATTAAGCAGCACAACTGATTCCAACATTTATAATAAATCAGCATATCAGAATGATTTCTGAAGGATCATGTGACACTGAGTAATGATTCTGAAAATTCAGCTTTGCATCACAGGAATAAATTCTATTTTAAAGTATATTAAAATAGAAAACCACTATTTTAATTTGCAATAATATTACACAATATCACTGTTTTTTTTAGTATTTTTAATCAAATAAATGCAGCCTTGATGAGCAGATAAGACTTCTTTAAAAAACATTAAAAATCTTACTGATCCCAAACTTTTAAACGGCAGTGTATGCATATATGCATTTGCTATATAACATTATATAATAAAAGCATAATAAATTCTCCCGTTTTCACACCTACATAATTAAATATTCATTTAAATAGTTAATAGCCACTCCCCCCAAACTCAATGTGCATTTATAATTAAAAGGAAAGCATTAGGAAAACATTAATCACAAGAGCAAAACATAAACAGAACATTTACTCAGGTTTAAATGCCTTTTTTTCCAGGACAGGAGCATGTGCAAACTTATACCTCACTTCAACCTTATTGCAGGAGAGCCTGCGGTTTGGCTTCACAATAACTGTAATATGCAATTCGGTGAATGTTGACTAGGAAACGGCAGAGCTCATCTAAACGCGGGGAACTGTTTGAATCATCATCATCCACCGTGAAGCTTACGTACAAACAAGGATTTCTCATTTTACTCGAGCCGGAAGAAGATTAAAAGTTTGAAGCCCTGAGCCCTGACGGCGTCTTTACTCTCCCTCTCTCTCTCTCTCTTCAGGTTGTGGATTGGAAGTTCAAAGTTAGACAGGTTCAAAGCTTCAGCAGGAGAACATTCAAATAAGCCTCTGCAATGTAGATACAAACCCCAATCCGGACGTTTTGCATTAAAAGTGCATTAAAGTGCCTTTTAGACCTGACGTCTTATTTTGGGCCTAGCACAACTTTTTTAAACCGAACGAGTCGAGGCTGTTACAGGTTCAGTTCGGAATGTGTACAAGCAGCATTTATGGAATAAAACATTCCAGTGAGTAATTCAAAAGCGAGGTAATCCTCTCAGTCCGCCGAGATTCCTAGAGGAAATTAAATGTCGATCTGGATGCTGTAACCTTTGCATACTGCCAGCCTCTTTTCGGTTTCCCTGCAAGAAGACCTTGGGACAAAAGAGGAGCAACTTTCTCAGGTATCGACTTTCAGCAACACACAATGAACTTCGTCTAGCACAATCGAGGCAGTTTCAGCAGAGCCGCGTTCGTTTTCTTCAAAAACCAGATGGGGCGAACGTCAATGATCGGAATTTCCTTTGTGCGAGCTGGTGTGAACAAAGAGGTCAACCGGGATACCAGATCAGAGGGAGATCACATGTGCCCTCTATGCTCGTACAGAAGTCAATGGCGGCCTATTCATTATGACCTCTACGTGGGCTCATATTTACAAATCCACCCCATGAGAACTTAACAAGCACATAACGCTAGAAGCCTTAACCTGCTCTTCTCTTGTAACTCGACCTTTGAGGGGATAATTGAGGCTGATCTGCAGGAAACTTGCTCTGAAGTTACGATGGCATTGAAAAAACAAGGCACGGATGTAATTCTGGTCTTCTGCAGCTGCGAATGATTATACTGACGGGTGCGAGTGTATTCACGGGTTGGGAGCTCTGTGTGAGCTTCTGTATTTTAGCCCTGATTCAGCAATCAGGGTCTTTGTAGCAGGTCAGCATTGCGTTTCAGTGGCGAACAGAGAATGGCTTTAGGGACTGCAGACTCATCTAATATGATAATGAGTTGTGCTCAAAGGAACAGCTGGGCAGTTCTGGCTGCTACTATGCATGAAGCGTACCACTATGAAGGCCAACAAATATCGCAAAGAATGAGTTAGGTTGATGCTAATGAAATGAAATTAGCTTACTTAAGAGAGAGAGAGAGAGAAAAAAATTTTTTTTTGCATAAATGATGGTTACAATACATGATGCAGGACAACAGAGATTTTACCAAAGAGATCACCTTGAACTACTTCACTCAAAATTAGTCAACATGAACCCTTTCTATTGCTCTCTTAGAGCAGTCTGAGCTGTTTCTATAATAAAGTGTTAATAATTGTAAAAACAGCTGTGTAAGACAAGACACTGCAGGCTAAAACACAGTTTTTTCATGCACTGGTCAATTTGGAAATTTTGGGCTATTTGGCTTATTATTCAGTGGAAAGAAAACATCCAAAATTCATTTTTGTGTAATTGCACTTTATCTATTTGCATTTGTAGATTTCAATTACAATTCAAATCTTTAAAGGCTGTTTTCTTCACTATACTAGCACTTACATACACTAAACATTTACAGTTTTTATATATATTCTGAAGGTTTTTACAGAGGGGTTTGTTCATATATCATTTCTCTGATTTGTGACCCTGGACTACAAAACCAGTCTTATGTTGCACGGGTATATTTGTAGCAATAGCCAAAAACACATTGGATGGGACAAAAACTTTTCTTTTATGCCAAAAATCATTAGGATATTAAGTAAAGATCATGTTCCATGGAGATATTTTGTAAACTTTCTACCATAAATATAGTAATATGATTTGCTTAGAACTTCATTTGGACAACTTTAAAGGTGACCTCCAGAATACAGATTTTCAAATAGTTGTATCTTGGCCAAATACTGTCATATCCTAACAAACCATGCATCAATGGAAAGCTTATTTATTCAACTTATTCATATGGTGTATGTAATCTCAATTTAAAAAAAATGAACCTTATGATCAGTTGTGTGGTCCAGGGTCACTTTTTATGTAATGCTTTATTCCTAAAAAAATGGTACTTTTTTCTGTCTGTTTTTTCTGATTTATGTGAAAAAAGTAAAGAAAAAACAAAAAAAAGGATATCCAACATCCCCTCTGTAAAAACAAATTCTTCTAACGTGTCAACAAAATAAAACAATTTTTGAACCTTGATTTATCCATTTATCCAATGTTCAGATTTGTGTTCTGGAAATGTATGCAACTCAGTGTATATTTATTGGAATAGTTCAGAAAAATTTAGCATTACATCACTTGCTCACCAATGGAACAATGACTGTATGATTTTGAGATTCATCTTTTCAAACTGAGGACAACTGAGGCACTCATATGCAACTACTACAGAAGGTTCAAACGCTCACTGATGCTCCAGAAGGAAAAACCATGCATTAAGAGCCGGGGGGTGAAAACTTTTTGAATTTGAAGATCAGGGTAAATTTAACTTATTTTGTCTTCTGGGAAACATGTAACTATCTTTTGTAGCCTCTGAAGGGCAGTACTAAATGAAAAAATATGGTATTTAGGCAAAATAAGAAAACTCCGTTCTGATCAAAAGTTTTCACCCCCCAGCTCTTAGTTTTTGCATCGTTTTTGTTTTTTTTTGTTTTTTTCCTTCTGGAGAATCAGTGAGCATTTGAACGTTCTGTAATAGTTGCATATGAGTCCCTCAGTGTGAAAAGATGGCTCTCAAAATCATAAAACATCTGCTGATTCACACGAGAAAGCAATATTATGGATAAATATTTTAGCTGTAAGCAATGGTTTAAAGTTAAAAAAAACTGCTTGATGATTTTTTTTTTCCTTGCAAACACATATCTTTTCACTTTAAAAGGCATTAATTTATGGACTGGAGTGGTATGAATTATTTGTGGATTATTGTGATGTTTTAATGAGCTGTTTGGAATTCATTCTAACGGCACCCATTCACTGCATAGCATTGGTGAACAAGTGATGTAATCCTAAATTTCTTCAAATGTGTTCTGATGAAGAAACAAACTCATCAACATTTTGAACAATTTTCAGCAAATTTGTATTTTTGCATCAACTATTCCTTTAATTAAAAACAATGCCTCATTTGCATATGTAAACATCACATTACAGAAAACTCGTAACACAAAAATGATTGCAATTCTTAATGTAATCAATCAACTTTTTTTTTTGACCTGGAGTGTCTTGCCTTAAGAATCAAGTTCGGGACTCACCTTGAGCTTGTCGAAGCGATCGCTAAGCGAGGTGACCTGATGCTCGCGGTGCCGTCCCACCAGCTTGCAGAGAGCGCATATCAGCTGATCGTCCACCACGCAGTACATGTTCACCTTCTCGTTCTCATGTTCCAGGCAGGCCAGCCCACGCAGCTGAGCGTCCGCCACCGGCTCCACCAGACGATGGCTGGTGAAGGGTTTCTTATTGGGGTGCGTGGCCCGCAGGCAGCGGTCACAGTACGACACCTCGCACGTCACGCATGTTTTGACGGCCTCCCGCGGGGGCTCCTGATCGCAGAACTGGCAGCCGACACGCTCTAGGGACATGGCGCTACTGGCGGGGCTGCCCCTCGCGCTCCCGCCGAGCGTGGCGCTGTAGGGTCGCGGCCGGCGACTCTCGTTGGGGGAGTTGGGCCCGCTGACGGAGGCCTTCTGGAAGCGGTCGATGATGTTCTGCAGCGTCACATTGCGCTTCAGGCCCTCCAGGCCGCGCTGATTGAGCGTGATGACGTAGCGGCAGGTGGGGCACTGGAAGGCGGAGATGGACTCGAGAGGCTTGGTGCTGGAGCAGTGCGAGACCAGGATGCGGTGGGCGCAGTTGAAGCACAGGCTGTGGGCGCAGGGCAGCAGCAGGGGGTCCTCAAACAATTCCAGGCAGATTGGACACGTCAGCTCGGACTCCAGTGTTTCCATCTTCAGTTGAACCGATCTAAAGGTGACATCAAATCCCACAGAAGCTGGTCAGTCACCTGTGCGGCGGATAGCTACGGGTTAGTGGCAAGCAACTTTAGTATGCAGCAAAAGCAGCAGAAAGAGAAAGTCCGCTCAAAAACAAAAAGCTAGGCAAAGTCAGGGAAAAAAGTTATATTATATTATATTATAGCCATAAAGAATACTAACTTTAAATTCAAAACTAAATATGCTAAAAAAGAAAAACTAAGCTGAAACTAGAGAAAATAAACTTTCATCATAATTTCTCTTTCAATATTATATTATATTATATTATATTATATTTATAAAAATAAACTAAAATCAAAACACCAAAATCAAAGCTAAATATACTAAAGAAAAAAAGGACAAATAAATAGAATTTTTTTAATTATATTATGTATTACGATAAAACAATACAAAATAATGAAATAATAAAAATAAAAATAATAATAAATTTTATTTTTAATAATTTTTATATTATAAATAATAAATAAAAATAAAAATATTAATATTTTTAAAAACAATAATAGTAGTAGTAGTAGCAATAATAATTTATTTAGACAAATAATAAATTCCTAAAAATAAATAAACACATACATACATAAATGAAAAAATTAATTAATTGTATTTTAATAATAATAATAATAATAATAATAATGATAAAAATAATAATAATAATAATAATAATAATAATAATAATAATGCTTTAATTTGCTTTCATTTTTACTCATCTAATCTGATCTCCCCTAAAAATAAAATAAAATAAAAAACACTAAAATCAAAACTAAATATACGAAAGAAAAAATCAATTTTATCATTAATTATTTTTATTTTTATTTAAAATTGTACATATCTCCAAATATATTATATTATATTATATTATATCCATAAAAATAAATAACAATAAAAACACTAAAATCAAAACTAAATATACTGAATTTTTTTTAAACCAGACAAAATACATTTTTATTATTAATTATGTTAACTATCACAAAAATTTTAAAATAATGCAAATAATAAATTCCTAACAATAAATAAATACATACAAGTAAATACATAAATGATTTTAATAATAATAATAATAATAATAATAATAATGCTTTAATTTGCTTTAATTTTTACTTTTTACTCTTGGCTAATCTGATCTCCCTTAAAAATAAAATAAAATAAACACCACTAAAATCAATTAAAAAAAAAAAAAAAGAAACTAGAAAGTAGAATACATTTTATTATTCATTATTTTTATTTTTATTTAAATTCATATATATTCAATTATATTATATTGTATTATATTATATTATATAGCCATAATAAATAAGCTTTAAATTCAAAACTAAATACAGTGAAACAAGCTGAAACTAGAGAAAAACTTTTATCATGAATTGTAGAATTGTATCATATTATAATATAGCTATAAAATTAAAGAGAAATTTTATATTACATTATATTATATTGTATTATATAACTACTGTTTTCTTTTTTCATCACTGTTTTGGTTGTGTATTGATGCTGGGGTAATACTGTAAGAATTATGCCAATAAAGTGAAACTGAACACTGAATTACGCTAAATTTCTAATGACAAAAACTAAATTAAAAAAAACAAATCAAACTAAAATAACCTTTGTGCCAACTGGAAAAAGGAGGAAAATATTGATTTTTGAGCGGAAAATCATTGGAGTTGTAAGCAGTTTGGTTAATGACAGGACACACACACATTCAAAGCATTATCTTTGGCTCAATAGTGGCAGCGTGTGTAAGCTAATAGTTTTACAAAGAGAACATAAATGTCAAAACATAATCAAGGATTGCCTTCAAGCTACATTGTTGACAGATGGGGATTAAAGAAGACTTTACGTTCCATTCACTTCCATTCATACGCATATGCTCTGGGCTAGATGAACAGTTAACACACACACACACACACACACCTGTTAGGCTTCAGCGAAGCAAATCAATGTCATCAAGCAACATCTCCTCTGCCCTTAAACTAAGACCCAATATGATGCATCACTTCACTTCACAAGACAGTTTAAAGGAAAGCTAAACCCCCTGAAGTAAAACCACTCCTGCACATTTATTTTAAATCACACATTCGTGCCACATCACTGCTGTTTTAATGGAGGGGCTTTAGCAGATTACAATGTTTCTGCTTTGATGAATATGAATGGGCCCAAATCAGCACAGCACATCACTGAACACGGGCACCTGTGCCTCCAGTCTGCATGCTAAAATGTGTTTGTCTTTTCAGCTAATGAACTGTACTTCATATGGTGTGATGATACATCGCCTGTTTGGTTAACCGTCACATAAACAAGGAAATCACACTGTATAATGAAATTTTATTACTACCTTTGAAGTAGGGACGCAAAATGATGTATGTATAAAACTGATTAGTATTTGGGTTGCCTGAATGACTAGTCAGTCATAAAAAGCCCTGTATAATTATATATAATTCTAAAATATACTTATGCCAAGCGTGTTTCTGACACCAGTGTATACCAGACACGAGCAGAGAGATGTGGTCAAATGTATAAACAGACATTAATTTATACACATTTTACAAAAAAAAAAAAAAAAAAAAAAAAGAATTCATAAAGTGGAGGAATTAAAAAAAAAAGAAGAAATCCTGGAGCAAGGTAATGTCATACTTTCAACATTATTTTTATTTTTATTTTTTTTATTATTATGTATTACAGTTTAAAAAATAATAATAAAATAATCTATTATTATTATTATTATTGTTATTATTATTATTAATTTTATGTAATAAATAATAATACATATCAAATAAATAATAAATACATATAAATAAATAATAAAATAAAAATAATAAAAATAATAATTAGTATAATTTAAACAAAATAAATAAACTGTATTTAATAATAATAATAATAATAACAATAATTTATTAAAACTAATAATAAATACATTAAATTAATAAATAATAAAATAAAAATAAAATAATACTAATAATTAGTATAATTATTAAATCAAAATAATACTTATAATTAGTTTGATATTAAACAAACAAACAAACTGTATTTTAATAACAATGACAATAATAATAAAATAATAATATATTAAAACAAATAATAAATACATAAATAAAATTAAAATACGATAATATCAATAATTAGTATAAATAAATAAACACAATTTTATTATTATTATTATTAATAATAATAATAATAAATAGTAATAATAATGATTTATTAAATATTAAATAATAAATATAGAAAATAAATACTAAAATGAAAATAATACTAATAATTTAATATTAAATAAGTGAATAAACTGTATTTTAAAAATAATAATGATAATAAAAATAAATAATAATAATTGATTTAAACAAATAATAAATACATACAAATAAAACAAAACTAAAATAATAACAATAATTAGTATAATAAATAAATAAATAAATACATACAATTTTTATAATAATAATAATAATAATGCTTTAATTTGCTTTCATTTCTATTTTTCACTCTTGCCTAATCAGATCACTCCTTGGGCCTGTGTGCAGCCATGTGACTTCATATTGATTGCGCTAGACCGCTCTGTGGCTTTTAACGATCTCCATCTCTGATGTTACATACAAATCAATGCAGAACTCCAAGCACACATAAAAGGCTATGATCACATTGCCTCAGTCTATCACATTTCCCCACACCTTGTGATCTAACAGCGACACCGTCCATCTCCGTCCTATCATTCCCACATTAGGCTTCAGCTCCATCCTCTTAAATGGCTATTGAGCGTGTCAGAATCTTCCAGACACGCTGCTCTACTGGAGCAGCAAGTTACTGCCATTTCTGACAAGCAACCTGAAGCCCCTGACTGTTGCTTAAAATTATCTGACAGCTCCTGTGAGGAACCAAAAGCTCTTAGAGTCTGCAGACATCCAGAGATCGTGTACTAAACCTTTAACTCGACAGGCACTTATGACGGCGAGCCAAAAATGGCATGTGATTACAGCAGCAGTGGATCAGGTGGAAACTGGATGAAGTCATTACTGGGAAAAATAAATGACATGCAGATATATGATAATATTGAGCTTGTGTCCTTGTGTAATATCACCTTGATGGACAGCAGGAGGGTTCTGTGAGAAAAACAATCCTTTGAAGTTTGCGCTAAAGGTATTGCAATATTCCGGTACTGACATTAACAATAACATTTATAAAATCAACTTAAAACTATACGTGATAATACTGTAAATAACCTAGTGCCATCTGCTTGACACTCCAACATAATAGGCAGCGTTATGGTACCTTAATGTTAATTGCCATCCTTCACAAAACAGAAAAAAGTCAACAGTGTAAAGGTTAAACTGCCACTCAAAACTTGAAGATGACACCTACAAAAAGTTTTGCCAAGTTTTTGAATTCTGTAAAAAATATGAGTTGTTTGACACCCCAGTCTGCAGGAAGTGGCCATCAACATTAAGTTCTTTATATACGCTTCTGTACAGTTATGGTAATGGTTTCTCTGCCTTCCTAAACTTTCCATCCCATTCACCGTAAAGAAAATACTAATTCAGTAAACAAGTAACCGATTTCAACCGCAGCTTCAGCGTCTATTTATACTGTAGGGGGCGGGACTTCAGATTCTAGAGAGAATTTGATTGGACAGAAAGTTTGATGAGATGCTGAAATGCAGGATGATGTCATCAAAATCTTTGATCCATATTGGCGGAAGATAGAGATCGTAAGTTTTAAACGCCTCTATCTTTTACAGTTGAGGTCAAAAGTTTACATACACCTTTCAGAATCTGCAAAATGTTATTTTACCAAAATAAGAGGGATCAAACAAAATGCATGTTATTGTTTATTTCTGTTATTTCTATTTCAGTTCTGACCTGAAAAAGATATTTCACACAGAAGATGTTTACACATAGTCCACAAGAGAAAATCATAGTTGAATTTATAAAAATAACATTGTTCAAAAGTTTACAAATGTTTGATTCTTAATACTGTGTTGTTACCTGAATGATCCACAGCTGTGTTTTTTTTTTTTTGTTTGTTTGTTTAGTGATCGTTGTTCATGAGTCCCTTGTTTGTCCTGAACAGTTAAACTGCCTGATGTTCTTCAGAAAAATCCTTCAGGTCCCACAAATTCTTTGGTTTGCCAGCATTTTTGTGTATTTGAACCCTTTCCAACAATGACTGTATGAGTTTGAGATCCATCTTTTCAAACTGAGGGACTCATATGCAACTATTACAAAAGGTTCAAATGCTCACTGATGCTCCAGAAGGAAAAACCATGCATTAAGAGCCAGGCATGTAAACTTTGAACAGAATGGAGATGTATACATTTATATTATTTCACCTAAACATTATATTTTTTTCCATTTAATACTGCCATTCAGAGGCTACAGAAGATACTTACATGTTTCCCAGAAAACAAAATAAGCTAAATTTAGCCTGATCTTCAAATTCAAAAAGTTTTCACCCCTGGCTCTTAATGCATGTTTTTTATTTTCTTCTGCGGCATCAGTGAGCATCATTGCGTCAATCATAAAGTCATTGTTGGAAAGTGTTAAAATACACTAAAATACAGGAAAACCAAAGAACTTGTGGGTCCCGAAAGATTTTTCTGAAGAACAGCGGGCAGTTTAACTGTTCAGGACATACAAGGGACTCATAAACAACTGTCACTAAATAAAAAATCCACAGCTGTGGATCATTCAGGTAACAACACAGTATTAAGAACTCAACTATTTCAACTATTATTTTCTCTTGTGGACTGGAATGTTAACATCTTTTATGTAAAACATCGTATTCAGGTCAGTACTAAATAAACAATAACATGCATTTTGTACGATCCTTCTTATATTGGTACAATAACATTTTGCCGATTCTGAAAGGGGGATGTAAACTTTTGACCTCAACTGTAAATTTTCTCATTGTTTTCAGCATTTTTTCAACATTTCTATTGATATTGTGATCATTTTATTACATTTTATATTATTATCGTGAATTCTTTTCAAGATAAATGTGTAGTGAAAATCTGATATCATGACAGTTTGCGTTTGAGTCACTGCTGGGTTGTTATTGGCCAGTGAAACATCACTGACTCTTTGCTAAGCTCCGCCCCCTAAGCTACTGTTGCTAGCTCAGCAAAGTTGCCTAAACATCTGATGATGGTTGAATTACACAGGATTTCCGGGAGATGTGTGTGTCGTGTTCTTTAACGTTTGACCTGGATGTTGTGATGCCAAATCCCCTCATGGAAGAAGAAAGCCGTCATGTTTACAACTGTGACAATGAGTGCTTATCAGGATCAACTAGGGTTGCCAGGTTTTCACCCCAAAAGCCATCAATTGCTACTCAAAACTAGCCCAAAACTAGCCCTATTGCATTTCAAGGGGGTTCCCCGTTAAAAAAAACGTGCTCTGTGGGAACACTGGGTTCCCCTGGTAAATTCACATTTCAGGGACTTAATATGACTTCATTGGGGTCACTTTAACCCACAGACATCAAAAACTACCCGCGACAACAGTGTAAAAGTAGCCTAATTCCACAGGAAAACCGCGGATTTGGCAACACTGGGATCAACTAAATGCTGGATGTTCAATAGTATGTGAAATATTTAAAGTTTTATACACTGGTTTGTTATTGTGGTGACATTTCCACACCCCTAAACATGACGCAGCACAAAACAAAACGTGATTGGTTGCTTTACATGTCAGTCATATGGTCTCTTGGGTGGGCCTTGGTCATTCAAAGCGGCCAAGGTTCCCAGACCTTCTGGCATCTGACTATCTCAGATGTGCTTTAAAGAACACATATCAGAAATTAGTTGGGGATTTATGTGAACACTGTGATTTGTGCTCATAAACTGGTAAAAACAGCACGAATGCTATTCTTATGGTGAATGGATGTGAATTACAAAGCATTTTTAACTGGCAAAAAAGAAAATTATGGAGACTGTGAAACAGAATTAAGGCAAAAGTTCAAAATCAATGAAACAAGATCAAAAGAAAGAAACCTCATTTCATAGCAATTACAATTAAAAACATTGAAGGAGAAGTCCACTTCCAAAACAAAGATTCACATATAATGTACCCACCTCCTTGTCATCCAAGATGTTCATGTCTTTCTTTCTTCAGTTGAAAAGAAATTATGTTTTTTGAGGAAAACTTTTCAGCATTTTTCTCCATATAATGGACTGATATGGTGCCCTGATTTTGAACTTTCAAAATGCAGTTTAAATGCGGCTTTAAACAATCCCAAATACGGTTGTAAACGGTCCCAGCTGAGGAAAAAGGGTCTTATCTAGCGAAGCGATCGGTCATTTTCATTAAAAAAAATACTATTTAAATACTTTTTAATCTCAAACGCTTACCTTACCTTGCTCTCCATGAACTCTGTATATAATGGCTCAAGACAGTTAGGGTATGTCGAAAATCTCCAATTGTATTTTCTCCCTCAACTTCAAAAATCATTTCAAAAGTCGCTGCAGAAGTACCAACCTAGTCTTTGCAAAGTGAACATAAAAGGTAACACCTTAACAAAAAAGGTAAAACAGCGATATATGATGATTTTAAAGTTGAGGGAGAACATGAGATGGGAGTTTTTTGACATACCCTAACTGCCATGACCCGGAAAAAAACAGTTCAGGCAGAGTAAGACAAGATAAGCATTTGACATTAAAAAGTATATAAATTGTATTATTTTTATGAAAATAACCGATCGTTTCACTAGATAAAACCCTTCTTTCTCAGCTGGGATCGTTTACGACCGCATTTGGGATCGTTTGAAGCCACATTTAAACTGCATTTTGGAAGTTCAAAATCGGGGCACCATATCTGTCCATTATATGGAGAAAAATGCTGAAATGTTTTCCTCAAAAAACATAATTTCCTTACGACTGAAGAAAGAAAGACATGAACATCTTGGATGACAAGGGGGTGAGTACATTATATGTGAATCTTTATTTTGGAAGTGGAGTGAGCGAACAGAACTGTTCTGTAACTAACTAACCATCTTGGAAAAGTTTAAATTGTTTCCCATTAAAGCACCGCTAGTTCCATTTACAACCATTCGAACGCAAGAAACTTACAATAGAAAAGAGCAAAAGCTTGCCTGGCAATCTGGCAGCTCAGCTAAAGTAGAATCCAGCAGTAAGTGGTGACTTTAACCAGGTATGCTATCTAATTTAAGACGACAATAAGAAACCTTGGCAGGCCTTGATTTGAAATAGGGCTGTTGGGAGGAATTAGGTGGCACTGCCTTTTCAAGAGACATACGAATGCTTACGTACACAGCAAATTTTCACTTTGACTAGTTTGCTTAAGCAAGTCGCCAAACAGCATGTAGCTTCAACACTTTGTCTATGCCAAAAATACGCTTTCAAAACGTGATTTTCAGTAATCAAGCTCTGGCAGCAACAGCATAGGTTTTGGCTTGGGCGAACAATTCGCGGACAGGTTTTCTTGCTCATGAAATCACCCACAGGCCAAAAAACCAATGAGAACATGCAACAATAATGACGATTCATAGAGTGCAGATGCCAAGGCTGTTGTGCATCCACTCACCTGAAATCGTTTGTAACAGGCATTGACTTGCAGAAAATTACCATTGGTTGGCAAATAAATAATTTTAATATGTAAGCTATATGTTACACTTCAAATAAAAGGGAGTATATGGTAAGTCCCTGAACTTATTCTCTCAAATGGCTTGGTATGCTGAGCATTCGCAGCTTATACGGACTAAACGCCCCTAGCAGAAATGGCAAGACTTAGTGAAGGTCAGGATGAGGTCAGCAATGGACTCCAGCATCTTTTATAGCTAGACTGATGTTGAAAAAATGCAGATTTTTGAGACATTTTAAAACATACAGAGAGAGTGAGGAGAGTAAAGACAGAAGGTTTAACACGTAAACATCTACTTTAGGTGTAACAGGCATAAGAAGGACGTGATAGATTGGAAGAAGTGGAGAAGCAAACAGTTTACTCCTTTCAAAGAAAGACACCACATATAATCTGATTATGATGAAGTGCTCCATATGGAGGCTGATCACAGTCTGCTTTTTCTCACGAACAGCTCCTCTCAAGCACAAACACGCATGCACACGTTCTCACAGCCGAGTCTGGTTTATTTGATCTGCCTTCGGCTTGATTAAGGCATTATTTTCTCCTTTGATGTAGGCTCGGAATCAAAAAAAGACAAAAAGCAGTCTCTATAAGAGATGACTCATATGGTAATGATTTAACAAAGTCACTTAACGCTCAGTCGCAGACACAAGTGCACATCAGGTGCCTTGCCTAACACAGACCTAGCCTAGCCTTGATGCTGATATATTTGCTTTTAAAGTCCAAATGTAATACATCTCTCTCAGAGAATCTTAAGAGAACCCACTTTAGAATACAAATACTAGTTTAAAAGATGGCAGTTGCATTTAATAGTCCTGTCTCTGCTCTCCTGGGAGTCTACTTTTCTGTGCCTGTTAGGACAGAAGGAAAAAGAAAAACTAACACTCATGCGTCACCGAGAGGTATGGCATTTCTGGAACAATGACAATTAGCCTTGACTAAACAATAGGGACAGTTCATGTTTAAAAGGGCTCTAAGGATTGCTCTTCCTTGAATTATATGCATACACTGATAATGAGACAATGATTGCTTACAGCATATATATAGGGTTGCTAAAAATGAAACCTCTTTGCTAATTTTAGATGGACTACAAGGTTAGGTGTTATGACAGAAATCTTAATTTCTTTTTTTTTTTTTTTTTAAATGCATCTTTAAGGTTGTTATATTCATAATGTACACACATTTACTCTACATTTATAGAAACATCTATCTATCTAATAATGTACAGTATGAAAAATGGATATTCCAGAGATTTGCAAACGTTTACAATTATTTTTTTATTATTTGTGTTCATTGTCTGTTTGATTACGTCATTAACTGATTTTTACCATACATCTCTGCTATATGTACATCAACTTGACAGTCACCACTAGTAAGCTACTACTAAATATATTGTAGAAACTTTAAACTTTAATTGTATTGTGAAAAGCGCTATACAAATAAACTTTAATTGAATTTACATGAATTTATTAGTCTTCTTATAAATTAACTTTAAGCGAGTGTTTAATAATATAAATATAAATACAAAATATACATTTACATATATAATATATTAAAGAAATATATAATACATTATATTATATATTAAATATATAATAAATAAAAATATATAAATAGGAAAATTAAGCATGCACAATTAAATATCTAATATCATCCAATATGATAGAAAATTTTTCAAATAATGGCATATAACCAATAAAGTATGTAAATATTGTGGATTTCAAGAAAAAAAAAAAGTACTATCTATCTATCTATCTATCTATCTATCTATCTATCTATCTATCTATCTATCTGTCTGTCTATATATCTATCTAGTTCATTTTTCATCATTTTCTCCTGGTGGATGATAAAATAGTGAAACTTGTCTATTTGTTTGGCCAATACTGTTTGTTAAAATTTTAAATTAAGTTAATTTAGGCAAATTATAAAGTATGAAAAAGACTGGCGATTCCAGAGATTTGCTTTGAGATTAGTCTTCTCAAAAATTTAATAACAGCAAAGGTCATGTAAATATAAAGATAGAGAAAATAAGCATGCAAAACCAAATATCCAATATAATACGAAATTAGAATTTCCTACCTTACACCTTTTTTATGTATTTATTTTATTTATTTTTCTTTTTTTTTGCCATATTCAGGATTGGTGCATGTGAAAACATGCCAAATAATTTCAATTTTATTTTATTTAAAAAAGTTATTTATATGATATCAGTCATTGCATGGAATATAACTGGTCTGCAATTTATTTACTTAAAAAAAAAAAACTAATTCAAAAACAAACAAGCACAAAAAACTGACCTTGGTGAAGTAGGTCAAAGGAGAAATATGTTCATAACATGCAAACTCCATTTGGGTGAGAAATTCAGGTGAGTAGCAAATTCAGCATATCACATTACTAGGGTTGCCAGGTTTTCACAATAAAACCCGCCCAATAGCTGCTCAAAACTATCCCAAAACTAGCCCAATCGCTAACCCAGATGCAAACTCCATCTGGGTCAGAAATTCAGGTGAGTAACAAATTCAACATATTACATTACCAGGGTTGCCAGGTTTTCACAACAAAACCCGCCCCAACTGCTGCTCAAAACTAGCCCAAAACTAGCATTTAGAGGGGGGTCTCCCATTCAAAATCTCGTTCTGCAGGGTAAAATACAAGTTTTTTTGGCAGGAGATAAATATCACGTTACTGGGGTCGCTTCAATATGCAGACAAGAAAATCAATCCGCAGCAACAGTGTTAATATAGCCCAGTTGGCAACAATGCACATTATATCCCTTTAAACACTTTTCCATACCAGCAATATATTCACCTAGTATGGATTTTAAAGTGACTGATAACTAGAGAGCATGGTGGTCAATAAGATGCCAATCCAATATCCTGTATGATTAAGTGTAATCCAATTCATGCTGAAATTAAACATTTCCTCAAAATTCACCAAAAATATTGGATTTCGATATGAAGTAAGACTAGTAGGACACCGTAATCCTTTATAAACCTGTCATAACACTGACCTACCATCCAGATGGTATTATATGGGCCATTCTAGCCAGGACACAAGATAACTTACTGTGCTAGCGTTCCCTGGCAGGCCTGTCCGGGAATGAGGAAGTATGTTGTTTGATGTTTGTAAGTGGCTTACTATGGCGCTGGGTGGGCCAGTGGGTCAGACTCCGCCCTGCGGCCCAGACACTCTAATGGAGCCATTTATCTCCTGTCAACCTGCAGCTGGTTACCGGTTCCCCACTGCCTCCTCTGCCGCTTGAGTAGCCAGGCAGCTGGAGTCACGGGCAGAGAGGAAGTCTAGACCGGACACAGCACCACTGGAGCACTGCCGCAGCCCCACACCTCACGGACGGCTGAAGACACATCGATTAAAAATGAGCGACTGGACTTTGGGGATTCCCAGAGCTCTGCTGTTAGGACAGGTGCCAGGGAAGCCATTCGCAGTTTATCACCTCCGAATTTGTTACGACTGACCTGCCGACAAGCCGAGCGGCAGCTGATGCGAGCAGGAGGGGTGTTTAAGAGAGACAGGATTCCCAAGGGTAGCAAATTCTACATTGGAGGATTCTTAAAAAGAACCATTTTGTGCTGGATAGAGTTCTCGAGTTGATTTACGGCCCTCTGGAGATTAAAGTTTTAGATTTTCCTTCATAGGTTCTTCAGATCAGTGTATTGTTACATTGATTTATGAGTTCTGTAAAGCACCAGTACATAAAGAAAAAAAAAATTGTATATGGCATTGAATGACTGGCGCTTGCTGAAGCTAATACTGTTGCTCATACTCATACGAATGCTTATGCTACAGACGTGAACATCTCAAATACTGAGGCTTGTTGAGCAGATGTCTGCTATTATGTAAGACTATGATCAGACTTAATGATAATTTTTCATAATTTTCCCTTGGGGGATAATAAAAAGTGAAATGTATCAATTTTTTTGGTCTATTTGGTCTGAAATTGGGGCTGCAAAACGATTAATCGTGATTAATCACATTCAAAATAATATGTATGTGTACTATGTATATATATATATATATATATATATATATATATATATATATATATATATATATATATATATATATATTTTTATTTTTTTTTTCCCTTTTTTTTAAATACACACACACATACTTGTATTAAGGTGAAATATGTTAGATTTATACATAAATAAATTATATGCAAATATGAATATATATACATACAAATATTTTTTTAAATATATACATGTATGTGTGTGCATTTATATATACATAAATATATACAGTATACACGGATATAGTATGTGAACATAAACTTTTATTTTGAATGTGATTAATCGTGATTAATCGTTTTGCAGCCCTAGTCTGAATAAATAAACATTTAAAATGCTGCAAATAAATTTAGTCATAACAGTATGGAAAATGGGTATTCATATCTGAGACTTGCTAAAGGTTACATTTAACAGGGTTATTAAATTCTTAGTCTTCTTAAAGACCACTTTAAGTGAGTGTTAGGTAATGTCAATGTAAATGTAAAAATGTGGAAAATGGCCATGCATGGTTAAATATACAATATCGACTGATATGATAAATAGAAAATGATCTAAAAATGTCAGATAACCAATATAGCACAAACATATTGTAAAAATAAATAAATAAATAAACTAAAAATAAATAAAAAAAATAAAAACACTCAAAGCGGGAGGTACATATGAAGAGTTCAACACAGATAACTCAATTTTTAACAATTTTCAAGTCATGTTTTTTCATTGTGCATTCCAATTAATCTCAACCAAACTGCAGTTATTTTGATTAAGCAAAAATAGCAAAAAAATACAGCTAAATAACACAATAACACACAATAAAAACACAACAACATAATAGAAAACATGATTTTTGAAAATTAAAAAACAAACAAACAAAAAAAAAAAAACAGGGTCCCACTACATATTAGGTGGCCTTAACTACTATGTACTTACATCAAATCAAAAAATAAGTACAATGTACTTATTATGGTCATATTGTATTGCAAAACACTTTTGCTTCTATTAAGGTGGGATATGGGTAAGGTTAGGGACAGGTTTGGTGGTATGTTAAGGGTGAGTTAAGGTATAAGCAATGGGTCAACAGTATAAATATAAATGTAATTATTATGAAATTAATTAAAGATGTAATTACATTTAGGTATTTTTAAAAATGTAAGTACAATATAAAAACATGTATGTACACAATAAGTGCATTGTACCAAATGATTATTTTAAATGTAAGTACATAGTAGTTAAGGCCACCTAATATAAAGTGGGACCAAAAATGGTTATCTGTTTTTGCAAATGAACTCTTCATATTCTTTTGACAAGGGACAATAAGCACTTCTAGATGCCTGTTTCCGCTACAGAATGAAAAAGGGGTAACACTTTAGTATAGGAAACAATTCTCACTATTAACTAGTTACTTATTAGCATGCCTATTATTAACATATTGGCTGTTTATAAGTACTTATAAAGCACATATTCTGCATGATCATATTCTACATTCCTAATCCTACCCAACACCTGAACTTAACAACTACCTTACTAACTATTAATAAGCAGCAAAAAACGAGTTTATTGAGGCAAAAGCCGTAGTTAACCGTTTGTTAATAGTGAGAACTAGACCTTAAAATAAAGTGTGACCAAAAAAGGTAATTGTGACTTTTTATCTCACAATTCTGAGTTTTTATCTTGCTATTCTAACTTTTTTCTTAGAATTCTGTGTTGATATCTCACAATTCTGAGCTCGTATCTTGCAGTTCTAAGAAAAAGTGGCAGAACTGTGCAATATAACTGTGCAATATAATTAAGAGAAAAAAATCTTTAGAAAAAAAAAAACAAGCAACTGCATAGCAGCACCCTACAACCATCCACAACAACCTAGTATCATGGCAGCAAGTTTTGCACCATCAAACATCAATAACTCATCATTAAAATAAATAAATGAATGCGAGTGAGTACACTCTTAAAAATAAAGGTGCTTTAAAAGGTTCCTTACAGCGATGCCATAGAAGAACCATTTCTGGTTCCACAAAGAACCATTCAGTCAAAGGTTCTTTAAGGAACCATCTCTTTCTTACCTTTTTATAATCTGAAGAACCTTCTTTCGCCACAAAGAACCTTTTGTGAAACAGAACAGTTCTTCAGATGTTAAAGGTTCTTTATGGAACCATTTAGACAAAAAAGGTTCTTCTATGGCATTGCAAAGCACCTTTACTTTTAAGAGTGTAATTAATGACAGAAATTTCATTTTTGGCTGAACTATCCCTGTAAGTAATCAGTTGACATGTTCAAACTTTATACTGAAATAATCCCTAAATTACACCGCATCACACAAACTCCTGAAGATCTGTCAATGCAGAATTTTACCATCACTGCATTACTACGTAGCTGTGGGATACGCCGATGAAAAGCTCAATCCCACGAGAGTGCTGGAGAGAATAAAAGCATGCAGGTGTGTTTTAACTGAAGTGCCTGGCACAGAATCCACGGCTCTTCACCACTGCAAGCTGTGAACATTCCCGATTCCCCTATCCACCTTCGACTGCTAAATCTTGCCGCTGTATAAATATGACACACGTTATGGAGAGCCCACACTGCGTAATAATCTGCTCACCCACAGCTAACGCTTTGAGCCGAACAGGTGAGGCATTGTGCGAGCGCAGACACCGAACATGTGTCTTCTATACAGTAAAGCCGTCCACGTAATAAGTGACAT
This sequence comes from Cirrhinus mrigala, assembly GCA_036247105.1. Taxonomy (NCBI): domain Eukaryota; kingdom Metazoa; phylum Chordata; class Actinopteri; order Cypriniformes; family Cyprinidae; genus Cirrhinus; species Cirrhinus mrigala. Next base: position 6,644,758 of record CM070020.1, on the reverse strand, counting down.
GCTGATTTTCTGCAGTGATTAGCATTAACAAAAAACGCGAGCGAGACAGAAACGAGCTGGAGAAGTTAGTATGCAGTGAGCATTCCTCAAATATCAAATGAGAACAAAAGGTTATGGATGTTAATTACAAATTACAGGATTATTCCACCGACGACTTCATGTGGAACTGAGACGTGTCGCTAATTAAATAAGCGTTCTGAAGTACACAGCAGTGCTAAAAGAGAGCCCAAAGGGTGAATACGCCTTTAACAGGTTGAAGTATTGCTTAAACAGCCGGTTTATTTCATCTCCCGTGGGACAGCGGAATAAGGCTATGTGTTAGGCCTGTTTTTAGATGCACCGCAGTGAGATTTCAGCTGCGAGTGGATAGCCTGGCTTCAACTCCACCAAACCATAGCCACACAGGGAGAGTCAACACAAGGCTGCTTAGATCCCAAAAGTAAGTGGTCAGTCTCTCAAACCATAAGTGCTACTTTATTTATTTTTAATGTCAAAGCTTGAAATAGAGGGCAGACTTGGATAATTGCAGTGGATGTGTTTTTTATAAGGATACACAATAGCTGTCTGGTCACCAAGGTCGTAGATGGCCATTTACATCATGTGTTTTCTTCACTTTTGAAAAGGCTGCACTACCGTCTATAAGTTTGGGATCAGTACGATTTTTGTAATAGTTCTGAAAGGAGTCTTTTGTGCTCCTCAAGGCTATCATTACAATTTAAAATCACTGTTTTCTATGTGAATATATTTTCAAATACAATTTATTCATGTGGTATGAAGCTGAATTTTCAGCATAATTTCTCTTCAGTGTCACATGATCCTTCAGAAATCATTCTAATATGCTGATTTGCTGCTTCGTGACATTATAAATGTCTTCACTGTTATTTTTGATTAACTGATGCATAGATCCCACCACTTCACCACTTTTGGCGTGTGTGCAAAGTTTCATGAGTTTCCGAGCATGTTTAGGCCCTCAAAAATGTAAAGAAGAAGAAACTGAGCAATTCCAGTAGGGTCCTCACACCATTGGTGCTCGGGCCCAAATACTGTACTAAAACAGAATGACCAGAAATCAAACAAATACAGAAAGACCAGTGTATTCTGACTCCAAAATAAATTATTCTAATGAGTCAGTTTTTAGTGAATCAAATACATACATCTAGGAGTAGGCGAAATCATATATCACGATATGAGTAATTTTATTTCAAAATATGTGACCCTGGACCAAAAAACCAGTCATAATTAGCATGAGTATATATTTGTAGCAATAGCCAAAAAATACACTCTATGGGTCAAAATTATTGATTTTATTTTATGCCAAAAATCATTAAGATATTAAAGATCATGTTCCATGAAGATATTTTCTAAATTTCCTACTGCAAATATAACAAAAGTTATTTTTAATTAGTAATATGCATTGCTAAGAACTTCATTTGGACAACTTTAAAGGTGATTTTCTCAATATTTTGATTTTTTGCACCCTCGGATTCCAGATTTTCAAATTTCAGCCAAATTTTGTCCTATCAAACCATACATCAACGAAATGTTTAATTATTTATTCAGTTTTAAGATGATATATAAATCTCAAAAATGTAAAAAACACCTGACCCTTATGACTGGTTTTATGGTCCAGGGTCACATGTGTCACAATAACGTTATTTTTTAATTCAAATAAGGTTTTTATGATATCAAAACTTTTGATACCATAGACATTTCATAATTCTTGTCACCAGTGTCAGTATCACAAAAACTAGCCTAAACTAAAAAAAAAAAAAAAGAAGAAGAAGAAAAAAAACCAAAAAAACTCAAGCTCACTAAAGACAAGTAAACTGTCAGCGATAAGAAACTAATTACAAGCAATGACAAAAAACTACAGTACAAATAAATAAGAAATGCTACATATATTATATAAAGTAATCAAATGTGTAAAAACACTGCATATTATTCACTGTGTAAATAAAATATATATTTTTTCTTATTAAAGTTACAAAAGTGATTTAGTCAAGAGCAGTGAGAGATTCTCTCTCTTTTGTTGTTTGATTAACATGAATGACAGACAGCAGGAATATTAGACTGCTGTCACTTTAAGAGCTGCCCAAATCCAATATGCTATTACATGTGCTTTTTTCCTTAGCTGTTTGCTTTCAATTAAGACCTAAATTACTGTGTTCACGAGGATACTTGCAAAGATGGGTATTTTGACACATACCAGTGTGTGTATTTAACAATTCAAGACAGCAGCAAAAATACCTCAATGTTCTAAAAGCAGTGTCTTCACGTGCATACAGTCAAATTAGTTCTGCTGATTGTGTTTCAACAGCTTAAAATCACTTGTTTTTAAATCACAATGCTTAAAAACACATGCAAACAATACGTTTTCCTGACCATACAGCACAGCAACATCATGTGAGTATATAACTGCGATAGAGATGACTGTCCAAAATCTCTACCGGTTGGCAAATTTCTAACGGTTAATGGAGTGTATATCACCCATCCCTACATCTGAGACTCAAATCAGTGTAGTTACTGTTTGTTCATATTATAATGTGCCAAAGATGCACATTATGAGTTTTGCCAGTAGCATTAAAAAGTTTATTATATTGGAGGCCAAATATTTGATCGCATTTATATCAGCTCTAAAAAGACTGTGAAAAGCCTTTGAAGCATCTGAATAAACAAACCTTTAGCAAGAACTGTTTTAAAGTTAGTAAATATTGAAATTATCTCATTGACAATGAAACCACATTTCTTCTTTCCAAATATTTATTCCGTACAAGTACTAAAAGAATGGAGCTGTTAAGTAACTGGAGTCGTTAAGAGGAATCAGAACCAAAGTCATTAAATTCTTTACGATTCCAGTCACTAACTCTTTCCAGCACGGGCAGCAATCCCCAGAGGTGTGCTTTGTTGTGTTTTCAACAGATCATGTTGCACATCAAATGTGTCACACAAAAAGTAGTGACAGTTTTCCACACCAGGAGTTCAGCTTCTGCTTCACTGGCCTCTGTTCATGTTCTCCACATCCGCTCTCTGACAACGGGCTGGCTTAATCAAACATGTGATTCTATTCATAGAATGTAAACAGTGCCGTGGTGGCTTAGTTTTGAGGGGATCAGAGCGCTGACCACTGACTAGAGATTCAACGCTCTGGCGTCTGCACAAACACGGATGGGTAACCTTCATGATCGAAGATCGCGGATCCAGGTCAGAGCCCATCTGGTGCCCGACCGCACGAGAATAACAGGGTGGTGAAATGATGGAAAAGGCTTCCTTTGTCCCAGATATGGAAGTGGCAAGATCTCGATATGAGAGGGAGGGGCAAACAACCAGTGGGGATGTGTCAGTGTTTCACAACATTCTGCAGTCACAAATAGAATTTAGAAAAAAAATGAAATGTGCAATTTTTTCTGAGAAAAGCCATTTGTAGGCCGTCTTCCTGAAACACTGTGATTCTGTAGTGCTTTTGAAAACAATGTTTTAGTGGTCTGAAATGGTGATTTTTGGCACACAATGGATGGGGCAGAGCTGAATTGGCAGTTGAAGTGTTAAGAAATCATTTTAGGAAATGATAATTTTTTGTTCTTGTTTTTCTGTTTCAGTGGCACAACTATTACACACTCCAATTTTAACAAAGCAGCATTCTTAACACCTAAAAAAAAAAAAAAATTAAAATAAGTAAATATATGAAATAGTTGTATTCAGAACTGATCAAAAGTGTAAAGACTTTTACGTTGTTATTATTATTTTTTTGTTTTAAGTTTTACAAAAAAAATGATTTTTTCATTAAAAAAATTACAAAAAGAATTATATTTCAAATAAATGATGTTCTTTTGAACTTTCATCAAATAATCCTAATAAATGTCACAATTTTTAAATTGTAATATTTTACAAAATTATACACACAGTTTACTGTTTTTCATTTGATTGGTAGTGTATATATATATACGCACACATAATGTTAAAATCAAAAGCTTACATACACCTTGCAGAATCTGCAAAATGTTTTTATCAAATTTTATCAAAATTAGCAGGATCATTCAAAATGTATGTTATTTTTTATTTAGTACTGACCTGAATAAGATATTTCACATTAAAGAAGTTTACATATAGTATACAAGAGAAAATAATACTTTTTTTTTTTAAATAAAAATGACCCTGTTCAAAAGTTTACATACACTTGATTCTTAGTACTGTGTTGTTACCTGAATGATCCACAGCTGATCCACAAATAAAATATATATTTTATTTACACAGGCTTTTTTTTTTTTTTTTTGGATTAGTGATTAGTTAATGAGTCCCTTGTTTGTCCTGAACAGTTAAACTGTCTGCTGTTCTTCAAAAAAATCCTTCAGGTCCCACAAACTGTTTGGTTTTTCAGCATTTTTGCATATTTGAACCCTTTCTAACAATGGCTGTATGATTTTGAGATCCATCTTTTCACATTGAGGACAACTGAGTGACTCATATGCAACTATTACAGAAGGTTCAAACGCTCACTGATGCTCCAGAAGGAAAAACCATGCATTAAGAGCCGGGGGGTGAAAACTTTTTGAATTTGAAGATCAGGGTAGATGTAACTTTTTTTCGTCTTCTGGGGAACATGCTAGTATCTTCTGTAGCTTCTAAAGGGCAGTACTAAATGAAAAAAAAAAAAAGATATTTAGGCAAAATAATAAAAATGTACACATCCTTATTCCATTCAAAAGTTTTCACCCCAAGCTCTTAATGCATCGTTTTTCCAAACAAAAATGCTGAAAAACCAAAGAATTTGTGAGACCTGAAGGATTTTTCTGAAGAACAGCAGGAAGTCTAATTGTTCAGGACAAACAACGGACTCATCACTAAACAAAAAAATCACAGCTGTGGATCATTCAGGTAACAACACAGTATTAAGAGTCAAGCGTATATAAAATTTTGAACGGGGTGATTTTTATAAATTCAACTATTATTTTCTCTTGTGGACTGTATGTAAACGTCTTTTATCTGAAATATCTTATTCAGGTCAGTACTAAATCAAAAATATCATGCACTTTGTAATTTTGGCAAAATAATGAACATTTTGCAGATTTTGCAAGGTGTATGTAAACTTTTGACTTCCACTGTAAATATAAATTTAAATATAAATAATATAACAATTATTCAAGTGCATGCACTGGATAGCGAGATTACTGTGTATAAATTACAGCAACCATCAAAGTGACATTTTTTTTTTTTCATTGGAAGCTTATGACTAGCTTATTTCCCTGAACAATCTTCAGCCCAGAATTGAGGTCAACACCTCAGTTTCATTACAACGACAGTTTCTGTTTGTAAAATTAATTATTTACCACCTGCTGATTGAACTAACGCCAAATAGACCAATCACAGCAGCGGTAATTCTCTAGAAAGACTTGTCATTTTCCTAATGCTCTTAGAGGTGTCTAACACCAATCGAATACCTTCACGCTTTCTCTCTCTGCTACTCCAAAGCGCGTCCATTATTGATGTGCATTTGCTCTGGTGAGAACAAAAACGGGATAAAAACGCAGCACGAAACCTCATGAAACATTAAGACCAGATTATGTAGAAACAGGCTAAATAAAAAAGAGCTGTTGAGAGTTAGTAACATTTATTACCCTAGTGTTCCTGACACGGACTACTGACCCCATGTTTTCACCTCCTGTACCTTCAGGGAGAAGACAGAGGCGAGAATTCGAAGGAGTGCTTACGCTGCGATGTCCGACGCTGAAGTGAATCCTCACAGGAAGCCACAGACAAACAGAGGTACGAGAACTGACTCTCCCATCGGAGCTAACAGAAGAGTATCAAAAGCTTTTAGGTTGTGGTTCAGCATCAGAGCACATGATTCTTTGATTCCTCCATTTTACATGTCAAGGAATCGATTCACAAACATTAAAGAGAACGCCAAGTTTCTCTGATGTGATATTTTCTGTCATATTCTTTAATACTTTCTCTATTTCATGCATTTTGGAGAACAAGATGCATTAGTAGGTCTGGTTGAGCATTGCGGTCCTCGCTGACACGCATTAAGAATTTGATCAATGAGAGTGTAAACATGCAAAAGCTGCGGCAAATCCTTCCGTTACGCCGCACCGCAAATACACACGCACTCGCAAAAATTCATTTTCAGTCTCCTTTCATTTCTAGTTTGCTGACACAGGGCGCAAAACGTGTGACACAAAATGTGCGAGGAACTGACGACCAAACTAATGCCATACCTTTCCGCTAAAATTCCCATAAATATGCTAATTTCCCGTAGCCTGAATGAAATGCAGCCTGTGCTGCACATAAATGGCAATCTGACGGGTTGCTGCGTTGAGTCTCAAACGCACTAATCTGCATTCCCATCTGACAATAATGAACAGCAGAATCTGCTACAGTATCATGGCTATCTCTGATCCTATCCAAATACTTAAACAGGTGCTTCCACATATTACAAGTTACCATATTCTGAGCTTTTTTTAATTTTTCGTCTTGTCTTTATTGTATTTTTACAGGAATAATGTGATCTTTCTCAACCAATTTCAATTCATTTTAGCCATCCCTACAGATTTATCAGCAGTATGAAAAGTAAAAATGTGTGAAAAGTGCAGTTTTTGACTCAGTATTGCATGACCAATCAAACTGATTAGCTCAAGGCTTACTGCCCTTTCTCTCGGTTTTCTATGAATTTGTGGCCTGAATGCTTATGTAACCTTTCAAACCCACCCAGCGTTTCCTCAAGGCCCAAACTAAAATGATTTCTGAGATCGCATGCTGGCCTTTCTCATTCGGAAACTTATAATAGAGAGAGGTCACTTTTTTACAAAGCCTAGTCAATGAACCCCAGCTGGTAAAATTGCTAGTATAAACAATTTTGCTGAAAACGTACATTTCGTACATACTCTTTCCCAAAGTTTATAATGGATAATCCACCGAGGCCTTCGCGCAGAGTACAGCTGAAGCGATCAAGAGAATCCATCTTTTAAACCCTGGATCATCGCCAAGAGAGACAAGCAAAGCTCAGCATTTAATACGAGAAATATAACTGGGGAAAGATTTGGGATCGGTGTCTCCCTCCGTCTCATTATTAAGCCACAGAGGCCGGCACCGAATGTGAACCCGCTGTATTTAGATACGTCCTCTGGGAGTGAGGAAATGAGAAAATGAATAGCTTGAATCAATATTTGGGTGTTTCTTAAAGTAAAGGTACTTGTGGCACTGTGGACCTTGTGGAAATAATTACATTAAAATGCAATTTACACACTCACACTTATTAATTTAATTTGCTCACTAAATGTCCAGCAATGTTTATTTATGTCACAGGAGAGTTCTGCCATATTTCAAATGATATATTCTGTACATTGGTAAAATAAAATAAAAAAATAAAATAAAACAAAATATTGTGATGGAAATTAAATATAAAAGAAGTTGATAAAATGACTTATTCCTTTGTCTTGCTAAGAGTAATTTCACAATTTTCATCTACATATCCTAAATAGCGAAATTAAATATTACAATATTTTCACCTTTTTTATGAACTGACCAAAGTGATTAATAATGATGCACAATTAAAATATTCTGCTACTATTTAACTTTTTTCTTTGTCTTTTACACATCATGTTATATACGCATGTTGAAAATAATTACATAATAAACACTGAAATGGTTAATGATTATATCATGTTTTGTTCACATAGTTTTTAAAATGTAAATGTAATTTTAGGAAATTTTATTTATAATTTATTAGGATTTATAATTTATTATAAAAAATTATAATTTATTAGGAAAAAACAGCAACATATATTATATTAATATCTATATATTATATCTAATTTATATAAATGGTGTTCTTTTAAATTTTTATTCATTAAAGAATCCTGTATATGTGTCCTCAAAACTATTAAGCAGCACAACTGCTTATCAGTTTGCTATCAACATTGATAATAATAATAAATGTTTTTTTGATCAGCATATTAGAATGATTTAAAGACTGAAGACTAAAGTGAGGATGCTGAAAATTCAGTTTTGCATCACTGTAATAAATTAAATTTTAAAATATATTCAAATAGAAAACAGTTATTTTAAATTGTAATAATATTTCACAATATTACTACTTTTTTATATCAAAAATTCCAGAAATGTTGGGAACTTTACAGGATTTTCTGGAATCTTTTGGAAATGTTTGGAATGGCCCTTCGCTAGCCTAAGCAATAATAATGAGGAAAAAAAAACAAAAAACAAAAAGAATGCATGGAAAAGCAAGTTTGGAAAAGCTCCTGTTCCATGCATTCATTTTTTCCCCCCACTTAGTTTTTAAAATGCAATTGTATTTTTTTTTTTTATTGTATATATTTTTTTATTTATTAGAAAAAAAAACAGCAAGATTTCTTTTCTTTTCTTTTCTTTTCTTTTATTCATTAAAGAATCCTGTATATGTGTCCTCAAAACTATTAAGCAGAAATTTTTGGAATGTTTCTGAAAGTTACCAGAAACTTCTGCCCCTTTGCAAGCCTAAGCAATAATAATGAAAAAAAAAAAAGATGAATGCATGGAAAAACAAGTTTCCAGGACAGCTTTAACAGGAGCTTAAAACTGAAAATGGAAAAAGAAATCTATTTTTAATTATCATTCTGAAACAAGTGTTGCAAGTTAAAGAATCACCCATGCACCTAAAGAATGTAGGTTCTGGTTCTTGTGCCTTTCCTTATATCTATATATCTTATATCCTAGCACTAGTATCAGCCGTGTGTTACAGTGTGTGAGAGAACTCCTGGTGCCGCTGCGGGTGCTGCGTGATCAGCCAACAAACGGGCCCCTCAGATAACCTGTGCAATCACTCGGGTCAATGTCCATACACACTCTTCCACTGAAGCACCCACATAAAAAAACACTCTGCACAAGTGCTGCTTCTTATTAATAAATAAACGGCTGTTTGTGAGGTGTTACAAGGTTGCCAACCCATGCAGAAGGAGGGCAGATAGCGAGGAAACGAGTGCAGGGGAAGTGCAAGGCAGACGTGTCTGAGATGTTGGCGTGTTTCCAAAGACCCCCAGAGATGTAGTACCCCTCCTGTATTTGGCTGTAGGAGATGCTATTTATAAGCTGCTGTAATGTTTGGTATTTCCTCTGGGGATGGGGCAGGGAGAAGGCATTGTTTTCCTTGGCTGACTTTGATTGTTTTGCTGATTCTTTTTGTTGAAATGTCAAAGTCTCACTGTTCCGTTTATGCATTTCCATTTGTGTCGAGTTGAGAAGGCCATTAGTTCCCCACCCCCCTCAGTCATGCTGTTTATGTTTTTTTTTTTCCCATAGACTTGGGCTTAGTGTGTACAGTAGCACAATGGTCTAAACCATTACATTTTATGTTCGATCAACACCCTGTAGGCCTCACATTTAACACTGCGGATTCACCATGGACTAAACAATGGCGATCAAATGAAGGCCAAATGCCAGTGTAAGACCAAGTGTTTAGGGATATCGGCTTTATGAAACTCCATGAAATCCAACTCCAAGTAACTCAACACTTAAAGGGATAGTTCACCCAAAAATGAAAATTCTGTTACTAATTACGCACTCATGTCGTTCCAAACTCGTAAAACCTATGTTCATCTTTGGAACACAAATTAAGATCCAAGAGCTTTTTGACCCTGCATAGTCAGTAATGAACATGGTCAAGGCTGAGAAAGTTAGTAAGGACATTGTTAAAATAGTCCATGTGACATATGTGGTTCAACCATAATTTTGTAAAGTTACGAGAATACTTTTTGTGCGCAACGAAAACAAAAATAATGACTTCATTCAAGTTCTAACGCAGAACCATGAATGCATTAAAAATATCTTCATTTGTGTTCTGAAAGTGAATGAAGGATTTGGAACAACATGAGGGTAAGCAATGACAGAATTTTAATTTTTGGATGAACTATCTCTTTAAAGGTCCCAAATCATGAAAAATGTAATGTCCTGGCTGTAAAGCACACTACTCAAAAGTCAAAAGTTAGGGTCGGTATGAATTATTATAAAATTACAGTAAATACCAGGGTTGCCAGGTTTTCACAACAAACCCCACCCAATTTCTACTCAAAATTAGCCCAATGGCATTTTGATGGGGGCCCCCTGTTAAAAATGGCATTCTGCGGGGTAAAGTACACATTTTTGGTGGGGTTTCCCTGGTAAAATTCGCATTCCAGGGGATAAATATCACATTATTGGGGTCGCTTCAACCTGCGGCAACAGTGTTAAAGTAGCCCAATCCTGCAGACTTGGCAACACTGGTAAATACAGTAAAATTGTGAAATGTTATTACAATTTAAAATAACTGTTTTCTATTTTAATACATTTGAAAAAATAATTTATTTCTGTGATGCAAAGCTACATTTTCAGCATCATTACTCCAGTCTTCAGTGTCACATGATCCTTCAGAAATCATTCTAATATGCTGATTTGCTGCTCAAAAAAGCATTTCTCATTATTTTCAATGGTGAAAATAGTTGTGCTGCTAATATTTTAGTGGAAAACTTGTTTTCAGAACTCTGATGAGTAGAAAGGTACAAAGAACAGCATTTATTTGAAACGGAAATCCTTTGTAACAGTCTTTACTGCCAGTTTTGATTATTTTAATTGTGTCCTTGCTGCATAAACATATTCATTTCTTAAAAAAAAAAAAAAAAAAAGAAATTATACAGACCCCATTTTGATTGGTAGTGTAGGAAATCACATAATCATGTGTCCCTGGACCACAAAAACAGTCTTAAGTAGCACAGGTATAGTTGTAGCAATAGCCAAAAATACATTGTATGGGTCAAAATGAGCAATTTTTCTTTTATGCCAAAAATCATTAGGATTTAAGTAAAGATTATGTTCCATGAAGATATTTTGTAAATTTTCTACTGTAAATATATGAAAATTTTTGATTAGTAATATGCATTGCTAAGAACTTCATTTGGACAACTTTAATTTTGATGTTTTTGCACCATCAGATTCCAGATATTCAAATAGTTGTCTCTCGGCCATATATTGTCCTATTATCAAACAAACATACATCAATGGAAAGATTTTTTCAGCTTTCAGATGATGCATAAATCTCAATTTGAAAAAATTGACCCTTATGGTTTTGTGGTCCGGGGTTACATATGTATGTATCAGCAGCTAATTAGTATAACTCTGAATGCCTACGCCAAGCTTAGCCCATCAAAGCAACATTTACAAATAGAAAATGTAAAGGCACCAGCAAAAATATCCTGTTTAATTCAGCAACTACAGTCTTTTTGATATAAGAAACCATGACTTGCATAATCAGAAAAATTTAAATGCTCTAAAGTGTATAAAATATGGCTTATCTTACACAAGACTTTCCGTATCAGTTATGCGTTTTCCACCTGAAACCCACAATGTTATTCAGCCCAGTTTAATTTTGATGTTTATTCTGCACCGAATGAGATAATCAGCCATCAAACAGACAGCTTGAGAAAAATATGCTTCGACACAATAAGCTATAGATAGCACTCCATGGCTAGAAACACAAACATATGGCTCGTTTGTATTCATAATTCATGGATTATGCGTCGCATAAATTGCAGAGAGCTTTTCAGTCATGCACCATAATCCTGCTCTGCCTTAAGTTGGGCTGTTACTGAGCCGACGGTGAGCGTAGGAGTCCCCGCTCTCTGTGTTCACATACTGGTGAAGTGAGTAAGTGTGAGCGAGTTAGCTCTTCATCCCTTCTCTTCCTCCTACCTGCTCTCCAAGCCTCTGCCTGTATTCCTAACAAAGGGCTGTAAATCCATGGAGCTCAGCTTAAATGTGCAGAGCTCCTCAAAGTAAACATGTAAAAGGTGAGGACGAGTTATGCACGTGGATTTATTTTCCGGTTTTATATGGTCATAAATGAGTCAAGAGCAGATGACGCGTATGCTGAAATATGGACCGCTGATGCTAAGGTCGCTGGAGTGCATGTCACAGCCTGTGCAGCATTTGGGCGTCGTTATTATTTCAAGTCAACATGAAATGAAAATGACCTGTATTGACTTTATAAATGTTTCTGGGATTTCCTAAACATCTCATGACTCATCAGCATTCATTATTCTTGAGAAAAAAAAAGTTTGTTTTCATAATCATTCTTCAAGATCTAATAACTTCCTCTCCGTTTTCTTCCAAATATTTTGAAAAATTTGTATTATACATCACATTGACATTAATGCACTGCGAATGCTTTCATGCTGATTAGGGTTAAAAAGTTATACCGAATACACTTCTGTTCAAAAGTTGGTAAGATTATTTTAATGTTTTTACAAAAGAAGTCTCTTATGCTCACCAAGACTGCATTTATTTGATCAAAAAAAAAAAAAAAAAAGTACAAAACAGTAATATTGTAAAATATTAATTGAAAATAACCGTTTTATATTTTAATATATTTTAAAATGTAATTTATTCCATAGTTTCAGAGTCACATGATCCTTCAGAAATCATTCTAATATGATTTGCTGCTCAACAAACATTTCTTATTAATATTAATGTTTTTATAAAAACATTTTCAAATGATCATTTTTCTTTTTTGGATTTCTGGTGAATATAAGGTTCGAAAGAACAGTATTTACTTTAAATAAAAATATTTTAGAACACTGTAAATGTTTTAATGCAACTTTTTTTTTTTAATCAATTTAATGCATTATTCAGAAATAAAAGTATTAATTTCTACTAAACAAATTTCAGCTAAATATATAAGCTTAATGATGCATATTTTTTGAACAGTTTTATCTAAATTTTGTAATTAAAATAGCATTTATTACACTACCAGCATTTTTTTTAAATTTAATATTTAATATTAAGTATAAAATATTAATATTTGATATTAAGTATAAAATATTAATATTTAATATAAAGAATTTAATGTTGTCATATAAACAAGCAATCAGACAATTTCGACAAATACTTAAGGGAGCAATAACCTGTCAGTCTGTTAGTCTTTTGAATGATTCATTAAATGATTCAGCTCAGAAGAGTCATTTGCTTGTGAATCCGTTTGTTCTTTCTGCGCAGTCGGTGGTGACAACTCAAAATAAGTATGTTTTTGTTTCAAAGTAGAAGTAGGAGTAGAAGTAGTAGTAGTGTCTTTTTTATCCCATTTAGTTCAGGCTGCAAAAAATATCTCTCTGCTGCACTGTAGATTCAGCATCGGCCTAGTAAACACCTCATGCATTCTTACAGGATCAAAGTAATACTGTAAGTGTCTGTGACAACGCTCATATTTATACAATATAAAAGGTGCACTTGTGTGTCTGCTAGTGTGTCTATAATCATAACGCTAAGTCGCGCTCCACCCTGTCTGTGCTTTACCGGCCCTGGAGGACGGAGTTCTGGGGTGAGGGTGGATGACGCCACTGCCTGACCACCGTGCCAGGTGAGTTCACAGGATGCAGGCAGACACACACATATGTACGTGTACGGCAGCTGGCTCTTAACAGCCACAGCGGGAGCCTCCCTCAGCTGCCGCAGGAAACTCCTGACCTCTCGCCTGCCTCCACCTTCACGGCAGCACTGCCGATTAGTCCCATATGCTCACCTCTGCCTCCACCAGCATAGAGGCGGAGCAGATGCGGGTCATTTTGACTTGGTCACAGCTGTATAGTGTATACACTATATATCAGGGCGTCAAACAACATAGACAGGGTCTCTGCAGGTTTTATGAAGGGAAATTTCAGCCCTTTTTAAAGGGATAGTTCACCCAAAAATGAAAATTCTTTCACTCACAAATTCTGTTCTTCCTTCTGTTGAACACAAAAGAAGATATTTTGAAGAATGTTGGTAATCAAACATTTTACAAATGTGAACATGGACCACAAAACAGTCATACTGTAAGTAGCACGGGTATATTTGTAGCAATAGCCAACAATACATTGCATGGGTCAAAATGATCGATTTTTCTTTTATGCAAAAAATCATTAGGATATTAAGTAAAGATCATGTTCCATGAAGACATTTTGTAAATTTCCTACAGATAATATATCAAAACCTAATTTTTGATTAGTAATATGCATTGCTAAGAACTTCATTTGGACAACTTTAAAGGCGATTTTCTCAACATTTTGATTTTGTTTGCACCTTCAGATTCTAGATTTTTAAATAGTTGTATGTCAGCCCAATATTGTCCTATCATAAACCACACATCAGTGGTAAGGTTAATTATTCAGCTTTTATTTATTCAGATGTATAAAGTTCTGTATAAATCTCAATTTTCAGAAAATTGATCCTTATGACTGGCTACGTGAACCAGGGTCACAAATAAATGCCTAAACTAGAGCACAGAAATAACCCATCCATATTTTTAAATTAATTAATTAATTTATTTACTTTTTTTTTTTTTTACTGTAAATATGCTGTTCTTCCGTAATATATTTGTCTTGTTTTGCAGTGCAAGTGTATAAAGTTTCTTAAACCAAAATATATTGATATGCAAATTGACAAGACTTATTTTCTGATAAGTTAATAAAAATTAAACAAGTTTATGACTGAAACAAGAACATATATCATCCAGTGAGCTCAGAAAAATATGGAAGCAAGCCACTGAATAAAAAAAAAAAATCATCACGTCTTTTTAATTGCACAATTCTGACTTTTTTTCTCAAAATTGTGAGATAGAAACTCGCAACTGCGAGTTATAAGGTACGAATTGTGAGATATATACGATAAAACTCACAATTGTGAGTTTATATCACACAATTCTGACTTAATTTCTCAGAACTGCAAATTTATATCTCAAAATTCTGACTTTATATCACACAATTCTGAGAAAAAAAGTCAGAATTGCAAGATAAAAAGTTGCAATTACTTTTTTTTTTTTTTTTATTCAGTGGCAGAAATGGGCTTCAACAGAAAAACAAAATCTATACCTCATTCACAGATATTTGTTTTTATTTTAAGCATAAACTCACTTTAATTTTGTTGAACTTCCCATAAAACAAGACTTCCAAGAAATACATCTTGATTTGACCATATTTAGCTAGATACGTATACTGGAAAACAAGACAAAAATATTCAAGATATTAGTCTTCTGCATTGCACAAAATATTTAAGGCCATGACCATGAAACTAAGACTTTCTGCTCTGATTTAATACCTTAATTTGTGGATAGGCAAATTCAGTCTTTTTTTTATACCTGCAGAAACCTTGACAGGGAACCACATCTGGTCAACTGAAGATCTAATCGTTTATGTTCCTGATGCATCAAACTTCACAACATCTGACAGCATAAATGATGACTTGTCTTAAAGGCCAAGTTTAAATGCGTTTCAGAGGCTTTCCTTAAAATGAGCACCGAAATTGTAATGAAGTCCACAAATTCAGTCTGTCACAACTAATTATAACAGCTTTTTCGGAAGCTTCCCGGGGCATTCGCAATCCCATGATTTGAAATGGATGTGCTAGTGGTTTGAGCCTCTACAGAGACTTGTCTGGCACTGAACAGACCAGAGCCCATTTCCTGCTGAGCTGCTGTTTGCTGGAGGAAGTGGCAAAGCTGCAGTAGTGGAACAGCCTGTACATGAGCACCCGCCCCCAGGGTCAGCGGTCCTGTGAGAGTCAACCGCCTATCTCACTTCCAGCGTCTCGCAGCTCAGCGCTCCTCTCTGGGAACGGCAGGATGGAGATCAACATGGGCAGAAAATCCAATTAAGCCTCATTATTATTTCAGAATACACTCAGAAATGTGACATACACAAGCTGAAAGTTGCACAGAGAAATCCCACGACCAAAGGCAAAGTGAAAGCATCTGGTATGATTCAGAAGTGAGGAAGAGCGACAGCATCGCATTGGCTGTTTTTATGGGAAGATTCAATCTTAGACTTGGTTTAGTTCGTAAAGTTTCCAAATGGAACCATGCAGCGGAGATAGTTTAGTTATGCTAATGAGTTGAAGTCCAAAAATGCAAAAATATGGTCTCGAAAACAACTACAAAAAACAACTGACTGAATATCTGCTGTTGTCATGTCAATCAGTGTCCTTTTCTGTTTGTTGTGCATGAGAATCAACAATCAGCTTACAATTTGATGCATTGTTTCTCTTGATTGTGATTACTGTGTATAATATAATGTTCTGTCTGTGCATTAAAAACCATAAAAACTGTGTTGAAGTCTGGGGTCAGTAAGAGGTTTTTGAAGTCTCTTATGCTCACCAAGGCTGCCTTTACTGGATCACGAATACAGTAAAATTGTAAAATATTATTGTAATTTAAAATAACTGTTTTCTATTTGAATATATTTTAAAATGTAATTTATTCCTGTGATGCAAAGCTGAATTTTCAGCATCATTACTCTTAGTCTTCAGTGTCACATGGTTCTTTAGAAATCATTCTAATATGTGACCCTGGACAACAAAACCATTCATAAGGGTCATTTTTTTGTAATTGATTAGATTACAACTACACAAGATTATAGTTGTTATAGTTGATACAAGTTGTTATAGTTGATATACGTCATCTGATCTGAAAGCTGATAAATAAGCTTCCCATACATGTATGGTGTGTTAGGATAGGACATTATTTGGCTGTGATACAACTGTTTGAAAATCTGCAATCTGAGAGTGCAAAAAAAAAAAAATCAAAATATTGAGAAAATCGCCTTTAAAGTTGTCCAAGTTAAGTTCTTAGCAATGCATATTACTAATCAAAAGTTATGTTTTGATACAGTTACGGTAGGAAATTTACAAAATATCTTCATGGAACATGATCTTTACTTAAAATCCTGATGATTTTTGGCATAAAAGAAAAATTTATCATTTTAACCCATACGTTGTATTTTTGGCTATTGCTACAAATATACCCGTGCTACTTAAGGTTTTGTGGTCCAGGGTCACATGTGAATGGCAATAATATTTTTTGGAAAAGTTCAAAAGGAAACATTTACTTGAAATGTAAAATTTTTGTAACACTGTAAATGTGATTACTGTAACATCTGATCACTTAGCTGAATAATCTTTTTCATTTCTGTTCAGAAAAAAAAAAAAATAAAATAAAATAAAATACTGTCCCTAAACTTTTGTATTGTAGTGTACTGTGAAGATAGCTGTGCATATAAATAAAACTAATAAAGTATAATTTTGCATTAAACATAATTCTCAATATGTCCTAGAATAAAGTGTAGAAAACATTAATATTAACTGGGTTTTTACCATTTTGTATCTTGCATAAAAATTTTGAAGCTACTCAACAACAAACCATTTCAGAGCTGTACATATCCCCAGAAGGCATCTACTTTGCCTAGCCCTACTTTTAAAATATCTGAGACTTGTTTATGAAAGAACAAGAGCCGGTCTGTCCAAAACCAGCTTGTTTTGCTGAATGTCTGCAGCTCAAATTAATCATCAGATTGTTGTGTTGATACTCATTTACAATATATGATATAGTCTAAATGCGGCATGCTCGAGCTGGCTGGGAATCACACAAACCAACGTAGGTCAACATCAGGACCATCCTGATGCTCACGTGTCTCATGAATACACAGTATGGCACTGAGAAATAACCGAGGATTTGAACAGGATCATCACGGGCTGAATAAAACATGTGACTGGGAGCATGTGATCAATATGCAACACCTTCATTAGGTACACGACGACCTTACAGCACAAAGCACTGAGATTTACGCGTCCCCTCCATGAGCAGACACGATCAGCGCGGCGTCTGCTAGGGACTGTGCAAAATGTACCCTTCACGCTTCTCTCAGAGCCAGTCCAATCCAGACGCAGTCCCCAGCCGGCCCCTCTAGAGGCTCTCGACAGAGCTCTATGTGAGCTGAATTTGAGGCCAAATGATGTAGCTGTAGTGTCTTCTGCTGCTCTGATAATTCCCAATAATATAGTTAATATATTATCAAACGACACTGCTTGGACAGTGTGTTTGTTTCTTGCTTTCCAGATTGTGTGCAAACCATTTTTATCTCCTCTCATTCAATTCAGCAAAGCAGGTGAAATCATTTCTTTTGTTGTAGAATCAGCAGTGGCTGAATAGCGGCGTAGGAAACTCTATATAGCTGACCAAAATGAATGCAACAGATAATTTCACCATCAGGGACAAATAATGGGATGAGAGATGAAGATGCATAAACATCTACAGTGCTGGACAAAAAGGTTGCATGCACAGTAGACTAAAAATATCGCTCTATTACAGACAGGAAGGGTGCGAGCTCTAAACTTAGTGAAAAAGTTATTGTTTCTGTTTACTGTGGCTAAAACAGAGTTCCTTATGGAATGCTGACAACAATGCAAACTCATAAAATAAAGCCACACCTGCCTGCTTTTGGCAAAGGGAGGGTAAACTGCCACATTCCTGATTTAGGAAATGCAATGCATTTTAAACATAGAGACAAAGTGTAATGCACAAGTATGCTTTACTATAAGAATTTTGAGTAAGGCTGGATGATATATAGTGTCAGAATACTTATATACATTATTTCTGAAAGAAATTAATGATTTTATTCAGCAAGGATGCATTAAATTGATCAAAAGTGACAGTGCATTATGATATAGAAGATTTTATTTTAAATTAATTTCAAATAACCCACTATGAAAATTAACCATGGTTTTACTACAAATAAAACCAAAAAAACATGGTTACTATCCTTAAACCATGGTAACTACAAATTAACCATGGTTTTGGAACTCTAACCATAGTTTGACCATGGTATTTGTAGTAAAACTGTGGTTTTACAAATGGTAATTAATATGCCTAAAAATCAAGGATACTGAATTTTTACTACAATAAAGCCATGGTTAATTTCTATAAGGGATCCTTAAAAAATATATGACAGTTTACTTTTTCAACACTGATAATAATAAAAGTTTCTTAAGCAGCAAATCAGCATATAAGAAAGATTATGAAGGGTCATGTGGCATTGAAAACTGAAGTAATGATGCATAAAATTTGTAATATGAATAAATTACATTTTAAAATATATTAAAAAAGAAAACTGTTATTTTACATTGTAATAATATTTCCAAACATTACTCTTTTAACTGTGTTTTGATTAAATATATAGTGAGCAAAAACATTAAACCTTCAAAAACATTAAACTTTTGATAATATTTGGCAGATAAATATATGACCCTGGACCACAAAACCAGTCATAAGGTTAAATTTTTTGAAATTGAGATTTATACATCATCTGACGCTGAATAAATAAGCTTACCATTGATGTATGGTTTGTTACATCAATATAATATGACAACATTTGGCCGAGATACAACCATTTGAACATCTAGAATCTGAGGATGCAAAAAAATCAAAATAGTGAGAAAAATGCCTTTAAAGTTGTCCAAATGAACTTCTTAGCAATGCATATTAAAGAGGTGGTCTAATGGATCTTTTCAAAGGCTTGATTGTGTTTATGGGGTGCAAAGCAACATGTGTTTATGCTTCGTTTTTTAAAAATCACATTATTTTTAAAATATTTTACCTTTATTTTACTCTGCTTTTCAGCTAGCATAAAAACGGGTGGTCGATTTCCTGTTTCTGTAAAGGACCTCCCTCAGAAGTTCGCAATGGTCTCTGATTGGTTAGCTGGCCGAGGGTGTTGTGATTGGCTAAACTGCCTCTAGAGTGCGTCTAAATGCCCCGCCCCTCATCAGCAGCATGTGCTCTGGTTGTATTGTAATACAATGGCGTCGTCATGTAACAATGGCGTCGTCAATATTGCTTATCAATTTGAGACCGAATGAGACGCAGAGGATATTAGTGAAGAGGATCGCGCAGAACTTGTGCAAGCACAGGTCTTAATGGTAGGCCTATGTTTTTTGTTTGTTGTTGTCTCATACTATTAGATATGCTGTTTATTATGCTATAGCTTATGCTAGCTTTTAATATACGGTTTTATCATGATTAAAGCTTTAATACAGAACGCCAACCGCATGCACGTTCGTGTTTAACGCTTGTCATAGCTATGTGAAAATAAGTGTATAAGTGGAACAGTTCATTGTTATAGCAGCTGAGCTGATCTGAGAGAGAGAGAGAGATGCAGAGCATGTGCAGAGCAGGGGATGAGAGGAACAGGATTGAGAACTGCTGCTTTAGAACACTGATTTCGAAACTTGTGAATCCATTAGAATGGTTAGAAGACAGAATCGCGATTCATACAGCATATGAATAGATTTTTACGAAGACTCTTCCTCTTCTTGAAAGCAGCGCAGCATTTAAGCACCCTTCGTTGCATGTTCCCGGAGGCGGGGTTATCTGGGTCTATGATGTCATTAACCCGGAATTATTTTGCTGTAGTCTCTTACCAGCCGTTCTCTGTAGGCGATGCTATGCTAATTTTGTAAAAGACGATTTCTCCATTTGCATTGAACTTTGAGCTTCGTAACTTTTGTAGATTTTGTTTATGCTCACACAACTACATTACACACTAACAAAAGTTAAAAAGGTGAAATCATATTATATGACCTCTTTAATAATCAAAAATTAAGTTTTGATATCTTTACGATAGGAAATGTACAAAATATCTTCATGGAACATGATCTTTACTTAATATGCTAATGATTTTTGGCATAAAAAAAATCAATAATTTTGACCCATACAATGTATTTTAAGCTATTGCTACAAATATACCTGTGCGAATTATGACTGTTTTTGTGGGTTCCGGGTCACATATTGCTGTTTATATAGTGCCTAAATGTCGTTCTTCATTGTCATGACTATTTTTAAGCCAATTTTTACTGCATTTTACTAACATTTTTAAACAACGTTTGTTTGGTCAATGATGGTTCCTCAAGATTTATTCAAATATAATAATTATAAAAATAATAATATATTGAATATGGGTCTGAGTACTTAATAATATAAAGTTGTCAATGTCAGACACAAGTTAAGCAAGTCGAGTCAGATTAAGTCACATATAGGCTTGCATACTGCTGCAATATAACCACATCAAAAACAAATGGATCAATTAAAACAACAGTGCTTCCAGCTATAAAGGCATTCAATTTACTTTTCAGGATTAGAGTGAAGCTTTTTTTTCTAGCAGGCGCAATTACAATTATAGAATTAAATGACAAAATGGCATTTTGTGGTTGCCCTTTGACTACACAATAGTCCATCATACTTTTGTTCATGCCCTAGAGACAAAAACAAAGAGCAAGGGCAAAAAAGAACCACGGTTCAGCCCATTTCAGCCTTCTGTTACCCACCACCTCATATCATCTAATTATGTTGTTATTCATGTGTAATTCAGCTGAGAGAACGTGTCATGTCACGAGCCACAGGAGCGTAAAAAAGAGGTGCCTTCAAAACAAGTGCACACTCAGTTTGTTTTGCTCAGAGAGTCACAGTGGAATAAAAGTCATGTTTTTTTAAAAGCTAACCATCCCTGTTTTAGTTGGCAGTAATCTAAGACTGTATGAAAGAACACGAAGGCATTGACAGCTATGGTTTACAAGATCACTTTTATGTATTCTAGTCATAAATGTGAAATGGTTTAGCGTGTAAGTTATGTTAGCCAACAGTAGTGCTCTTTCAGCAAATCAGATCAATCTGCCACATAATCTTTTAAAATTGACAGCTGCTAAATGACATTTTAATGACCTTTAACTCGGGGTCTGCCTGCAGGATGTTCTGCATACCAGCGAAACAAACAAACCTCCATATACCTGCTTTCTGTTAAGGGATTCTGACAGCCTTTGATGAAACCTTGACACTTACAATAGACTTTATATTGTAAAACGAAGTGAAAACAATCACTTACAAATCAAAACCAGCTGAGGTATGAAAACAATTAAACTGGAGTCCTGAGATCAAACTGATCTAAAACGTTGCTGATGGATTTATCCTCTGATTCAAGAAAGAAGTTACATGAGTTTACTACGATCAAAAACCTCAGTGAGTAATGCTACTAAAAACAACTACGATGACTACCAACATTCTTTTAGAGTGAAAACATGTTCTCAAGCTAGTTCATAGCAGGTGAGCGTTTTGTCCATATAAGTTATTAAAATTTACACGAAGAACAGACAACTAAAATACACGCACAACAGCTGATTACAACTAGCGTGTTCCTACATGTTCTTTAAACACACTTCTCACTCTGCTCAGCTTTCTACCTATTTAAAAAAAAAAAAAAACATGTCTTTAAAGTGCAAAAAAAAAAAAAAAAAAAATATATATATATATATATATATATATATATATATATATGAATTAACAATACAAAATATTTGACATTCACTAACAATTTTTGATTGAGAACTAGCTAGTGCATGTTAAACTAATATTTCTCTGAAGAATGAAATCGGATGCAAATTATGTTGCACTTACTGTATATGCGACCCTGGACCATAAAACCAGTTTTAAGTAGCATGGGTATATTTGTAGCAATAGCTAAAAATGCATTGTATGAGTCAAAATTATCAATTTTATGCTAAAAAATCATTAGGATATTAAGTAAAGATCATGTTCCATTAAGATATTTTGTACATTTCCAACTGTTAATATATTAGAAATTCAATTTTTGATTAGTAATATGCATTGCTAAAAACTTCATTTGGACAAATTTAAAGACATATTCAATATTTTGATTTTTTTGCACCTTCAGATTCCAGATTTTCAAATAGTTGTATCTCGGCCAAATATTTTCCTATCCTAACAGATCATACATCAGTGGAAAGCTTATTTATTCAACAATCAGATAAGAAAGTATACATTTAAAAAAAATTACCCTTGTAACTGGTTTTGTGGTCCAGGCTCACATATAACATTTATGTCTATTTTTTTTTTTTATTATTGTAATACAATTTTTTAAATATTTCACATTTTGTGGCCCCTCAAGGTTTACTGAGGCCCCCTAGTGGGCCCTGGACCCCAAGTCAAGAAGCACATATTTGCGCTTAAAAATGGTTCCAAAAGTGTTAGAAAAAAAACAAAACAAAACAAAATGAATAAATAAAAACAGAATAATTTCAATATGATCTTAATATGTAAGTGAAACACAAGATTACTTAAAAGCCACTGTATTATTTTCTATACGTTTAATATGAAGTCCATACTAAATGAAACGCTCAGCGTTTCAGAGATATGCAAAATACATATTTGTATTGTCGCTATGGTAGCGATATGCGCAAATCCCCAGTGTTCAGATTATGAGAATAGGTTATATAGCACTAATGATCCATTTATCTCTGTCTACAGTAGAACATCACTGCTGATCGCAGCTAAAATGACGATACAATGTTAGTCAGCATCTCCAAACAGACGTTCATCCAATAATAGCGTCGAAACGAGGTGCAAAAGAGAACAAGCAGGTTAAGAAGTAAAACACACCGACTCTACCGTGCTGTTTCTCAATATCTAACGAGCCCACTACCTAGACAGCATTTTGAAGCGCTTGCGATGCCCCAAAACACTGTCTAGGTAAGCAGCTCAGTAGGTTTTGCAGCACAGCCCCGGTTTACAGAATTATTAAAACTTCTCCGCTTTTAGTTTACTTCAGGATGCATTAAACTACCTTCATTCTGACAGTTGAACTGTTCCTCAGTTTAAATCCTGTCCAAAGAACAACTAACTACAGCACAGCGAGATACATGCCCACATACTCACGTACCAGCTTTAAATGTCGAACATTCTTTTCTTCTGTCATCTTGAAAGAAACCAAAACGGGAAACAAAAGAAATCTTGATGTCAGAAACAAGTGTGACTGTCTCGACGCGCAATCCTCCGCGACGCAGTATGTCTCGAGAACGCAACTTTAGAGGAATGCGCGCAGCGAGAGCGCAGACAGACAATCGCAGGAAGCCGGCTCCTCCCACCGGCTACACACGCGCAAAGAGTCTCCCGAATGATGGCTATGAGCGGTTATGGTCTCCTTCCAGTCAGGTTCTCGTTATTGGCAGGGTCATTAATCACCAGACGGCACTCCTGCGTCTCTATACGGTCAGAAATATGAACCATAATAGGAATTATGGATGTTATGGTCGTCTGTGGACCTGCAAGGAACAGCCGTGACCCATTTGTTACACCTCGCCAATAACGGTGTATAAAACCAGGGAGAGATTATATAATATAGCTTATTATTAACGAGAATCACATAGAAATGAATGCTAAACAGAATTACCCATGAGCAGCTATATACAACCTTGATAGAGAGGGTCATTTGCGTTTCTCAGGAGGTTTACAATAAACAGAGAGACTGAGGCTAGTTGTCATGTTTTTTTTTTGTTTTTTTTTTTTTTACTCCAGTGAATATTATGTAATTATATTATTTCTATAAAGGCACACATTTTAAGTCTTAGCTTCAATAAAGCTATTATGCAATGACACATTTATATTGGGTGGGGCTAAGTTGTCACAATAGGATTAAACAAACTATTACAGGCTTGTCAGCTAAATGTAATCAGTAAAAAAAATAAAACAAATTGAAGATGACAGACAGCAGAAATATCAAACATTCTTTGTCCAACCCCCCCCTGCCCCCCCACCCCGAAACAATTATATACTACTTTATACCACTTTATGACAAGTACCACTGACCGTACTAAACTCTATAACAATTAGTTCTGCTTCTCAAATCTGATTGGCCGAGCTCATTTGTATAAGGACGAATACCTGATTACATTTTTAAAAGTTTTTAAATCCCAAATGAATGACTTGAATGCATCACAAGAATCACAAGAATAAACTCCACAGTCAACAGTTGGAGTTTATTAGTAACATCCTGATATTCTGCTAAGCAATGTGAACCTAATTTCCTGTTTTTTTTTTTTTTCTGGGAAAAATCTTGCAAATTGCAGTAGACGCAGAAATGTCATATGGTATTAGCTGATCAAGTATGAGCAGACCCCCTGTTGAGTGGATCCCACTGAGATAAGGCCATGCTGTCCTACCACGGGCACTCAACTCATGTCTGGAGTGTTATGCACAAACACTCAAAACATAAAAAAATCAAAACAAACAATTGCTAATTGCTTCCTGGGTTGTTAGTCCAGAAATAAAGTGCAGTTACAATCTCACGGCACTGCTGACAAAACAATTTGCACTTGCAACACTTATAACAGAGTTCAGAAATCAAGGGCACTATCGACTGCCAAGTATGATTGACCTTGCAGCGGAGGTTCAATAGGTGCAGCATACCCACGGTTAACTAAGCAAACAAGACTTTTGAACACTGCAGTGATTTAATTTATTGATATTATTTATAAAAAGCTGTAGCTAAATAAATATGCTGTGAACCATGCCGAGCCATTTCCCATTGATTTCCTTTATGCAGCTGTTTGGAAGGCTTCATGCCAGGGCTGCCCAGCCCTGTTCCTGGAGATCTACCTTCCTGCAAAGTTCAGCTCCTCCCGTAATCAAAAACACCTGAACCAGCTAATTAAGATTTACAGGAACACTTCATAATTACAGGCAGGTGTGCTGGAGCAGGACTGGAACTGAATTATGCAGAAAGGCAGCTCTCCAAGAACAGGATCGGGCAGCTTTAGGCTTGAACTGTTTTCTGGAACTTCTCACTTGCACCCAAGAGGTCAAGGTTTGGCTGACTAGCTTATCTCCTGCTGGTAGATGCTGTAATTACACCTTTCTGAGACAGCTATGTATTCTGACTATTTCCATGTTTTATTAATGGATATAATAAATGTTTGAAATTCTATGGAGCCCCACACATGACATGAAGAGAAAAAAGTTGTGCCCCCATTCCCTCGGTTTACTAAATTGTGTGCTTGATTTACAAATTAGTTTCCTTGGTTTCCAAAATCGTTTGTATGATTTATGTATTCATTTCCTCGGTTTACTAATTCCTGTTGAACGATTTATGAATTCTTTCCCTCGGTGTACTAAATCGTGTGCACGATTTACGAATTAGTTCCCTCGGTTTACTAAATCGTGCACACAACTTACTAATTCTTTCCTTCAGTTTACCAAATCATGCACACTATTTATAAATTTGTTGCCTCGGTTTATTAAATTGTGCGTATGATTTACGAATTCGTTCCTTTGGTTTAATAAATTGTGCACACAATTTACAAATACGTTCCCTCAGTTTACTAAATCCTGATGAATGACTTACTAATTCTTTCCCTCAGTTTAATAAATCATGTGCATGATTTGCGAATTCTTTTGCTCAGTTTATTAAATTGTGCGCACGACTTACTAATGTATTCCCTTGGTTTACTTAATCATATACATGATTTACGAATTTGTTTCCTCGGGTTTACTAAATCATGCAGACTATTCACAGATTTGATCCCTCGGTTTGCTAAATCGTGTGCACTGTTTACGGATTCGTTCATTCGCTTTATTAAATCGTGCTCACGATTTACGAATTCGTTCCCTCGGTTTACTAAATCGTATGCACTATTCACAAATTTGTTCCCTCAGTTTACTAAACTGTGTGTACGATTTACAGATTTGTCCCCTCGGTTTACTAAATTGTGTGCACAATTTACGTATTTGTTCCCTCGATTTATTAAACCGTGCAGACGATTTACTAATTAATTCGCTCTATTTACTAAATTGTATTCACGATTTCCGAATTAGTTCCCTCAGTTTTTTCAATTGTGCGCACAATTTATTAATTTGTTCACTTGTTTTAAGTAATTTGTGCTCACAAAATAATAATTTGTGCCCTCATTTTAAGTAAATTATGTGCACGAAATAATAATTAGTTCTACTTCCTGACCAAATTAGTAAATCGTGTGCACAATTTAGTAAACCAAGGGAACAAATCAGTAAACCGATTTTTCCCTTCTGCATGTCATGTGTCGGGCTTCGTAAATTTTTTTTTAAATAAAATTCAACTCAACTTTTTTTATTTATCAAGGACACATTAAATTGATAAAAAATGACAGACAATGTTTCAAAAGATTTCTATTTCAAATAGATGCAGTTCTTTTGCTGTATTATGAGCAAATTATATATAATTATATACATTTCTGTTTAAGCACATTTTTATACTTGAACATGAACTACTTAAAACCTGTTATACAGTATGTCTAAATTTTCATTGAATGTCACTGAACACACATTGTGTGGGTGAAGTTGCCACAATGAGATTAAACAAACTATTATAGGCTTTTCAGCAAACTTCAAGCAGTGACACAATGAATAACTTGGGTAGCACAAAACAGAAATGAAACATCAAAGCTGTAAAAGGCAGCATAACTAAAAACTAAAAATGTAAACTTTATATCATTTAATTCCCTCCCTACCAGAGCAATTTTTTTATGTAAGCTGCTGCATGTATACTGCATATTCCATAAGAACATAAAGTTATGGCATCACAGGACGAGGAAATACAGTTTGTTCTTGCCACCTAAGATGAGTGTTTTCCTCAAGCAGACCCAGCCAATGTGCAAACTGACTGTGGTTTAGTAAACTGAGAGGCCCTGTGAGGCCTGATAAAAAATGCTTGTGGTCATGTAGATGAAGAAAGACAACACTGTGTTTCCCGAACGCCTGCCGCCGCATGACACACCCATCACAAAACGAAAAACCTGTCAGACTTGTAAAGCTTATTCCACTTTGAGGGGACATGATACGTCCGAAGACATTATAGCTACATAAAAAGGAGTGTCTGCGGCCATCTGACGAAACACAAAGACACTTTCTGCAAGAGCTTTTTTTGAGAGGCTTTCAAGTCCAAACCCTCAGTAGTCTAGATGAGGGACAAATGATTATAATGTGCAGAATAAATCAATTTGTATTTTGCTGGAGTGTGGTTACTTTTTGAGAGGATGCGCTCTCAAAAAACGGTGGCTTTTTCATGATGAATTCATTCATTCCACTCAAACAGTCTAGTGCCGCCTGCATGCCTTGAATGCTTCTGAGACATTCCTGCCGTTCTTTTTTTGAATTTGATTTCAGAGGGTGAAATATTACAAGCCGCTGATCAACGGTTTTGAGAAACCCGGGTGAAAGAATGAGGGTAAAACTCTAGCTGACAGGAAGCACAATGACATGAAGGGAGCTTACATAACAGATCATCATCAACACATCAGTGTGAAGATACAGGGAAAACGCATCGCCGCCCCTTTTTTACTCAGTCTGTTGGCTGTCTGAGGTGGGCGACACGCTGCGTGACAAGCTGCTCCACACGCCCTCACGCGTCGGAAACACACAAGATGGATCAGATCGGCTTTCAAGTTAGATATGTTAATGAAACTTTCAAACACGCTTAATGGATTGATGCTCCACAATATTTAAATCGGAGCTACGGTTGGGTGACAATAAGCCAATCAAATGCAAGCCTCTAAGAGGAAACAACAAAAACATTTAATTGCAGCAGAAATAAGGAAACTGCAGAGCTAAATACAGATGTGCTGAACAGTTCTGGTTGGTTTATAAACCTCCACTGACTTTCATCTGAGTCTGGACTGAACCACAACATGTGCACAAAACCACTGACAGAACTTTCCCACTCACTCCAAAGCATTCCTGTTCCTGTTTTAGAATAGTTTCATCATGTCTCTGATTAGCACTGTTTAGCTATCCACAAGTTGGTTTCTTAAACAACCAGTTGGCACTGGAATGATCACCCACTATTTCCGTTTGTCTGTTTTCTGATATAAGTCATTGTAGAAGCTACACCTCAGTGTGTAAAACCCTGGAGAGACAGCCTTTACGGCTAGAGAATTACACGAATAGGATACAAAATAGTTCAATTTAAAAAGATCATAGATTATATTGATTAGATGTCATTTCCAAAATGTTCTCTGCATATTACAAGAGCTTGTCACCCAGCGATAAGCACTGTTATTCTACAAAATTGACGTTAGATAGCGGGATGGTCTTACAGATCCGAAACAGGGATGCATTTTTTGTGGGCGGAGCCTATCTGGTGACAGAAAATGACAGTTTTCAAGTGGCAGTCTATAGACCTTTCTCACATTTCTGAGTTTCTCATAGCAGAAGTCGTCATAGTTGGGTAAAATCCGAGAGCAGTGTGTGCACCAAAGTTCCGTGCACCCTGTTAGCGCAGACATGATCTATCATCAGCACGTTTCATTATGCTATTGCGGACCGAGCGAGAATTGAAAGCGGTATTACTGTAATATGCGCTTTGTACCGTAATGTTTTCTCCCTGGTAAGTGAGACATGAGGTAACCTGACAGCAACCCTTCACCAACACTGTCTCTAATCATGTCGCTGGTTAGGTTCTGGTCTACCTGTAAAATTCATGTGTTTTGGAGGAGCAGTGGCTTTGGAGAAGGATTTGCAGGGAGGGTGAGATCTTATGCTTTCAAAGCTAGCTTGCTATTGCTACACCCTTATAGGCTATGTTCACACTGCAGGCAAATGTGGCCAAAATCTGATTTTTTTGCTCACATGTGACTCAGATCTGTTTTTGTCACGACAGTGTGAACAGCACAAACCGTGTGGAATCTGATCTTTTCAATTCCAATTTGTGCCACTTCCATATGTGGTACTAAATCCGATACGGGTCAGGTTTTGCAAGGCGACTGCAGTCATGTCTGATTTCATGCGACTTTTACATAATTCTAGATCGACATTCATCATAATTCCGCGCTGATGGGAGACACTTGCGACAGGTAATCAGTGGAAGTGTGATGTGTCAGAGCTCGCAAGTATTGATTGGGACAACCCTACATACAAGTAAAACATGAGGGCTTGTATCATACCAGTTTCAAAACATTTTTGTCACATCCTTGTCTTTGTGTTTCATATTGCCTGTGCATAAATTCGCTGGGTTATGCAACAGATCACACTATAAATAAACACATAATCGCTTATGTCCTCCTTGTTTACTTCCGTACTTTTTCCATTGCTGCCACAGTTGGAGTAGTTTTGAGAAGCAATTGAGCAGGATTTGTTGTGAAAACCTGGAAACCCTGTTCGTATCGTTCTTTTGCGCATACGGGCCAGTTCAGAACTATGATCGGTTCACACTGGAAATCTGAAATTGGCCACATTTAAAGCAACAATGTGAACAGCTATAGAAAAAAATCGGATCTCCCTCCAAAGGGGTGTTTTTGTGGTAATGCCATATAGAAGAACCATTTTTGGCTCCCCACAGAACCTTTCAGTGAACAGTTCTTAAAAGAACTATTTTGAAGAACATTTTAAAAATCTAAAGAACGTTTTTCCACTATAAAGAACCTTTTATGCATTTGAAAAGTTCCATGAATGTTCAAGGTTCTTCATGGAACCATCGATACCAATAAAGAACCTATTTTTAAAAGTGTACCCTCTTCAAAATTAAAGATGCAGTAAGCGCTTTTTTGAGAAATGCTGTTGATATTTGAAATGACCCTATCTTAATAGCTCCACCTCCAAATTCACCAATATACTATGAAACAAAGGCAACTCCCCCATCATAAGTGGACACACCACTTACTAGTGATTGGCTATATGAGTGTTTTGGTGCTTGGTCCAATCCACTTTCAACAGCATTTCTCAGAAATTGCTTACTACATCTATCCATCCATCCATCCATCCATCCATCTATCTATCTATATCTGTATATGATTATAGTCTAGGCTTCAAATTTCATACAACAGATGTGGTCACGGCTTCTGATTGGTCAATACAGCACACTAATCGTGCTAAAATCCATGATTCAACAGCTTTGGCACAAAACACTTGTTTACCATAGTGGATTTTTGTTCCAATGCAACATTCCATTATGCAAAGATCTATATCTTCTAACAAGAACCATGGCAATCACAGTAATACATTTGTAAATATAGTAATAATAATATTTTCATATAATTTATTGTTAACAAAAAAACTACAAGACACTCACAATATAGCACCCATCTCATACCCTGTTTTTAATAAAGTATTTTCAATAGATTTTTAAAGACACTTCAGCTCTGCATAGTGTTATATTTACTGACTGTGTGTACTGTACTTGACATGATGTTGAGTGCTTGTTTTGTAAAAAAAATCTGTTATATTTTTTGCAACTCAGCTTCTGCAGACTGTATTTCACAGTAAACCCTACAACATAGTAGAGAGAGGTGGCAATAAACCTTTAAACTTTATTTTTATTTATTTTTTTTGACATTTCTAATAGATTTTAAGCAACGGCTCGTCACTTAAAATTCTTCAAAAACATCTAACTTTAATATGGAACACAGTGCAAATGGAAAACCAGAAACTCTTTGATACATAAGGTTTCCTTATGTATCAAAGATAAAATTTATAATAGTTAAACGCAGCTCAAAAGAATTATTACTATTTTTTTTTTACATTTTTGAATATGTTGGTTATCAAGCTCAAGTCTTGGCCAGGCTGCAGGCCTAGAGAAGACGGGCTATATTATCACTGTTGTTTTTGTTGTTACTCTCAGTCGAACAAAGACATATTGTTTCTGACAGAAATGTGGAGCTCTAATACACAGACTCCATCACTATCATACACAGATGCTTTCACACTGACTAACCAAATTAAACTGCCACGGATGTCAGTTCTACCCTCCCCCGTCCCTAGAGGAATTCTTCAGCCAGCATAACCTCATTCACATACTTGTGACTCACACCCTAACTTTTACATTTGCACCATATTTACTAAATATTCTCCTAAAACAAAACTTATTATCAATAAATGAGATGCAACTGTGCAACTATTCATTGCACAAAGATACTTTGAAGTCATTTTCAGGTTATGCAAAACTGTAATATTGTGAAATAATATTACAATTTAAATAATTGATTTCTATATCAAAATATTTCAAAATGCAATTTACTGCAAAGCTGAATTTTCAGCATCATTACTCCAGTCTTCAGTGTCACTTCAGAAATCATTCTCATATGCTGATTTGCTGCTTAAGAAATTTCTTTCTTATTATTATCAATGTTGAATATATTCATTTTCAGGTTATGCAACAGCTTCAACGATGCAACAATGCGGCTCTATCACATCATAGGAAAGTATCAAATACATAACATAACAGTTGCCATTTATTATCTGCATAGCTCTAAAGTTTATTTCCTGTTTTTCTTTGCAAATTGCAGTAGACACAAATGTCACAAGGTGTAAGATGTCAAATTATGAGCAGACCCCCTGTTGAGTGGATCCCACTGAGATAAAGGCCATGCTGTCCTACAACTGGACTCTCAACTCATATCTGGAGTGTTATATGAGGACACTCAAAACATAAAAAAACCCACTTATTATTGCTTGACTGTGCTAATTTGCTAATTTTTTAAAGAAATACTTTTATTCAGCAAGGCTGAATTACTGTCACTTTTGATCAATTAAATGACATTTATAATGTTACAAAATATTTCTATTTCAAATAAATGCTGTACTTTTAAACTTTCTATTCATCAAAGATTACTGAAAAAATGTATCACGGTTTCCACTAAAAGTATTAAACAGTACCATTTAATTTAACTGTTTTCAACACTGATACTAATACTAATACTAATACTAATACTAATTATTATTATTATTTCTTATTTATTTAATTTTATTTATTTATTTTTAACCAGCAAATCAGCATATCGGAATGATTTCTAAAGGGGGGAAACATTTATTATTTATTTTAATTGTAATAATATTTTACAATATTTACAACATTTTAGTATTTTTGATACTTTTTTGATATATTTTTGATATATGCATGTATGAAGAGTTCCAGATAACTGATAACTTAGATAAAATGTTCAAAAATCGTGTTTTTTTATTGTGCTATCATGTTTTTATTGTTTATTGTGTTAGTTGTATTTTTTGAGTTAATATTATTTAATCAAAACAACCCAACTCCAGTTTGATTGATATTACTTGGAATGCAGAATACATTTTTTTTAGTTATCAGTTTTGTATTTGTACTATTTGTATTTGTATTTTCAAGACTACATTACATAACCTTATAGATGTATATGAGCAAATGTTTCAAGAACAATGTTCAATAGATCACGGCAGACGATGGAGCCATGAGACCCTCTTTATTGCCCTGCATAATCTCATATTGAGTTCTCTCAGTAGAAATGAGACTAGAGGCATTAAATTTTCTGAATCGACCATACGATCAGGAAAAGGACCTTAATTAAAAGGGGGTAATTGCACTATTGCCTTTGCTTTAAAAGTAATTTACAGATAGCAGTAAAACAAATAATCCATCCAATAAAGCAGCAGGAACACTACTAATGATTATCAAATAAAACAATTAGGTATATACAGCTTGTGTCTGTCACTACTGCCACATTCATTAGTAATTGCTGAGGGGCTGAACTGATCTGAAGACTGGCTATAGGCCTCAATTTAACTGAGACGTATACCATTAATTCATTTAAGAAAAAGAAATTACAGCCAAAGACAAACGGAGGACCAGAAAAAGACTGTATCGTTTAGAGCCCAGTGAAACGCTCTGCTTGAGCGACTGTAGCTCCACATGTGGTCTCGAACTAAGTGTCTGTCGTTAGCTGTCAGGAGGAATAGGATCACAGGCAGCTTTAAAAGGCGCAACAAGTCGCGCTAAGGGCTATCTCAGCGCTGGCTGTTAGAGAGCAGATGATTGCAGAAGGCAGTGATTTGTTTTATGGGGATGGAAAAGCTTGCTTGATTTCACGGCCCATGGAAAGCAATGGGAAATAAAGTGTAATTCAAGTTGTAAAATAAGTAATGACTGGTCCGTGCACTTAAACACAAGGTACACTTCCCACACACACACAGATCCAGGTGATCTCAGAACCTATTAAAGCAAGTTGGCAGTATGTGTGTCATACCGTGTGTACAGACATAACGCCAATGCGTTGTGGTCGTCTTGGCTGTATCTGAAAGCTGAAAACTGCTGTCTTTGCAGGATAAAAAGGTAGGAAGGCAACAAAACATACTGGGATGCACTGATCGATTTTTGAAGGCAGCATAGATGTGTCCTTTACCGCCTATGATATCCCGCTATCCTGCAGTTGAGCTTAAAAATAAAAGACAGACTCAAAGTTGAGGTAGATGGTCAGTTTGTGTAGAAATGTATGTTTTTTCTTTCCAGCTTTTTCCACTTTTAGTATTGAAGGATTTGAATATTTGCTTACTTATGACTAAAGCTTATATTATATTTTCAAATATAACTTATTTCTGGGATGCAAACATGAATTTTCAGCTTCAGCTACTCACAACAAGACCAAAACTAGCCCAACTGCTTTTCGAGGGGGGTTCCCCAGTAAAAAAAAAAAAAACTTGTTCTGGAGAGTAAAATACACATTTTAGGCGGAGTTCCTCTGATAAAATTTGCATTCCAGGGGCTAAATATCACATTATTGGGAGCGCTTCAACACGCTTCCAGAACAAAAATTTACAGATAATGTACTCACCCCCTTGTCATCCAAGATGTTCATGCCTTTCTTTCTTCAGTCGTAAAGAAATTATGTTTTTTGAGGAAAACATTTCAGCATTTTTCTCCATATAGTGGACTTCTATGGTGCCCTGAGTTTGAACTTCCAAAATGCAGTTTAAATGCGGCTTCAAACGATCCCAGATGTGGTTGTAAATTATCCCAGCTGAGGAAGAAGGGTCTTATCTAGTGAAACGATTGATTATTTTCATAAAAATAATATCATTTATATACTTTTTAATGTCAAATGCTCATCTTGTCTTACTCTGCTTGAACTCTGTTTTTTTCTGGTTCATGACAGTTAGGGTATGTCGAAAAACTCCCATCTCATGTTCTCCCTCAACTTCAATATCATCCTATAATCGCTGTTTTACCTTTTTTGTTAAGGGTGTTTGATATTCTTCACATGTTTATTTTGCAAAGACTGGGTCGGTACTTCTGCAGTGATGTAGGATGATTTTAAAATATTTTTTTGAATTTGAGGGAGAAAATACGATTGGAGTTTTTCGACATACCCTAACTGACTTGAACCAGAATACACAGAGTTCAGGGAGAGAAAGGCAAGATGAGCGATGAGATTAAAAAGTATTTAAATTGTATTTTTTTTAAAATGAAAATAACCGATCGTTCGCTAAATAAGACCCTTCCTTCTCGGCTGGGATCATTTACAACTGCATTTGGGATCATTTGAAGCCGCATTTAAACTGCATTTTGGAAATTCAAACTCAGTTCAAACACACAGTGGACTTGGCAACATATTGTAATTTGCTGATTTACTGCTCAAGAAAAATGTATTAAACGCATCAATGCTGAAAACTGTCGAGCTGCTTATTATTTTTGTAAAAACCATGACAACTGTTTTTTTTTTAATTCTTTGAAGTTTAAAAGAACAGAATTTATTTGTAACTCTAAAGGTTTTTTTTTTTTTTTTGACACTCATGATCAATTCAATGTGTCCTTTTTTTTTGGTAAATAAATAAATAAATCTCAAAACTAAATAGAAAATATCTAAAATAATTAATTTAAATTCACTGTAAAAAAGTTTTCATTAAAAGTTATCAGAACAAAATACTGGATATACTACCTTTTTCATTTTCAATTAAAAAGTTTTTGTCAATTCTTCTATTATATTGAAACATTTCAGTTGTTTTTGTTCCTTGAGCCATTTCAAATCCCTGAACCAGAAACATCACAAGCTGGCTTAATAATGATCAAAAGTTATATAACAACTAAAATTTGTAGCAGTGCACTCTGTAGAGAATTAATTTGACTTCAGACAGAAGGTCCACAACAGCTAAAATGATTCTCATTGTACTACTGCATAACCAACATTCAGATCAAACATGTGAGACCAGTTTATCTACAATATCACATTGTTTAATTTGAATTATAATATGAATCACTAACCAATAATGAACAAGCACCTATTTCAATTTTAACATCCTCCTGTTTGTCCAGACTCGGTTAATTGGTAATGAATGCTTTTAGAGTAACTATTTAAAGCATTAAAAATGCATCATGGTTATGAATAGCAGAGCCCTGGTCATTTAGGATTAAACTCTCTTTAAACATGTTAGTGTATCTTATCTTCTTAAAGCCAAATCGATAAAGAACTAATCTCATGCACCTCTGCTTTCATTGTAAAGCGCCAGACCTCATACAAGTCATTAGGAGGCATAATGCAGTCTCACCATGCTGTGAATGGAAATAGCCAGTGAAGATTCAGTGGGAATTGCTGCTGGTGAGGCATGCGAGATGAATTCTCACGCGTGGACCATTTAAAATGACAGATCATTAACAGAGTAAACCAGAACGGCTTCAAAGTAATTCGGCAGGCAACCCTTGGCCTACTGATGACCTCCACACACAAATCAGCATCCCTCCCAGCCATGAATCAGCCCGATGCAGTCTGAATAAGTTAGATGCTAATACTGGATTTATTGGTTAATGGTAAGTGGGTTGTTTGAACTTACTTGCGTTTGTAATTCAGTCAAGACAGCAGGGCCTGATATGAATCAGAACTGGTAAACATGGTTCAGACTAATCTTATTATGTACCCTCCTCCTGTGTTTCAGAGCAGATCACAGATAAGCACAGGATAAGGGTTATAACAAATGTACGTGTGCAGAGCAAACAAGTCATTTCACAAACATATAGGCTACTGTACTGGATGGCTGTTGTTGTTGTTTATTTAAAATTGTTATTCAGTAATGTTTTATATAAATAATAGTTTTACTTAATAATAGTATTTAGTATTGGGAAAGACTATGTGTGTTTGTGATGGTGATTGTAGTTACATTATTCTGCCATTAGATGACGACAAGAGTGACTGTGTTTTTATGAGTGAGTCAGCGTAAAGACTTTTATATTGAAATAGACTGAAACACGGTTGTAAACAAGGAAGTTATTTTTACTTTCAACAACACCTTGTAAGACGCAGTTTTCAGAAATCATCCTTAAAGGAGAAGTCCACTTCCAAAACAAAGATTCACATAAAATGTACTCACCTCCTTGTCATCCAAGATGTTCATGACTTTATTTCTTCAGTCGTAAAGAAATTGTTTTTTTGAGGAAAACATTTCAGGATTTTTCTCCATATAATGGACTGATATGGTGCCCCAGTTTTGAACTGCGTTTGAGATTAAAAGGTATTTAAATTGTATTTTTTGGATGAAAATAAATGATCGTTTCACTAGATAAGACCCTTCTTCCTTGGCTGGACTCGTTTACAACTGCATTTGGGATCGTTTGAAGCCGCATTTAAACTGCATTTTGGAAGTTCAGAATCGGGGCTCCATATCAGTCCATTATATGGAGAAAAATCCTACAATGTTTTCCTCAAAAAACATAATTTCTTTATGACTGAAGAAAGAAAGACATGAACATCTTGGATGACAAGGGGGTGAGTACATTATATATGAATCTTTGTTTTGGAAGTGGACTTCTCCTTTAACAGATGAAAGGACAGGACGACAAAGATATCGTTTTCCCTCAGCGGATATTAAACTAATGTTTTTGATAATGAAGAATGAATGCTGTAGGATCAGATCCATCAGGTTCATCTCTCTCTCATAATACTCTACTACACATAATACAGTGAGCTTTAAATACAGAAATACGATAACTTTTCAATGAAGCAACTCAACGTTCCTTCGTTACTAATTCTAAACTGACGTTTTCAGATTAGTAACGAATTAGTGCGTTTTTAATTTTTTTTTTTTTTTTTTAAAGTCTCCTCTGCTCACCATGCCTGCATTTATTTGATCCAAAATACAGCAAAAGCAGTAATATTGTGAAATATTTTTACTATTAAAATAACTGCTTTCTATTTGAATATATTTTAAAATTATTAATTATTATATAAAACTAAATTTTCAGCATCATTACTCCAGTCTTCAGTGACACATGTTTCTTAGAAATCATTCTAAAAAGCTGATTTGCTGTTCAAGAAATATTTTATTATTACTATTATCAATATTTAAAATGGTTAAGTAGTTTATTTTTAGGATTGTTTGATGAATAGAAAAATCCAAATATCAGCATTTATCTGAAATAAAAAGCTTTTGTAACATTATACACTATGCCATTCAAAAGCTTGCAGTCAGTATAATTTTTTTTAACAGAAATCAATACTTTTATTTATCAAGAACGCTTTAAATTGATCAAAAGTGATGACATTTATAACGTTACAAAAGATTTCTATTTCAGATAAATTTATATTAATCAAAGAAATGTGAAAAAAAATTCTACTCAACTGTTTTCAATATAATAATAATAATAATAATAATAATAATAATAATAATAAATGTTTATTTGAGCAGCAAATCAAAATATTAGAATGATTTCAGAAGAATCATGTGACTGAAGCAATAATGCTAAAAATTCACAGGAATAAATTACATTTTAAAATATATTCAGACAGAAAACAATTATTTTAAACAGTAAAAATATTTAAAAATTTTACTGTTTTTGCTGTACTTTGGATCAAATAAATGCAGCCTTGGTGAGCAGAAGAGACTTCTTTAAAAAGCATTTAAAATTTTACTGTCCAAAAAAATTGCAAACATGTAAGTTGCACATGAGGCGTTTCACATTAACTAAATCTAATGATAAAAATGAAACAATCCCAGAAGGCCAAACAGTTGAGATCCCATGTTTATTAATTATTATCAATAACTAAAAAAATGAAATGCATTATTTAATCAAACAAATATTTGAAACTTTTAAATGTATGTAGTTAGGAAAATAGTGCATGCATATGCGTTTAAAACATACTGTAATTATGTATTTTTATCTACGCATATATTTGTATATTTTTATTCTGGTGTCAGCATTGCTGTGCATGGGTGAGAAAGACTAAGTCCAAGCAAACATAAAAAAAGAAAGAAACAAGTGGTATGTATGTTAATGCAATCTTTGTTTTCTTGTTTCTACAGCAACAAAGTTTATGCCAAAGGGTGGATAAACAATCCTCCATTATGTGTCTCAAGGTACAAAATCATCCAGCAGGAAAAAACAGACAATTAACGTAAGCAAGAACGAGCAAAACTGGCAGGGGTCAAGTTTTTCCTTGTGCTTGTAGACACAAACATTTAAATTCATTCAAGAGCAGTAACTCACAAAGGGAATAAATGAGGTTTTTGAATTCACCTTTCTTCTCTTACTGAAATCACCTTAATCAATACAGAGCAATTGCTTTTAAGGAATAATGTTGTGCGATCTTTGCCATGGACAACAATTCTGGCTAAAGACTAGAGCTTTTTTTTTTAAAGATGTTGCTTACAGATGCTAACCTGTAACGCCATTTGTCATATGTAACATTATGGTTGAACCACTATTTTAACAATGCCCTTACTACCTTTTAGGGCCTTAAACGTGTCGGTTGTGTTGCTGTCTATGCAGGGTTAGAAAGCTCTCAGATTTCTTACAGACCGGGACAGCTCCTTCATTATTTAAATGATTTTTTACACCACTATCTAAAAAAAACAGCATGTAAAATCAAAACAAATTGTGCCTGCTTGCCATATATGTCAGTCAGGCGGTCTCTTCCTGTCCAAGCACGTGGTTCATGGCCAGAATAAGCTGTAGTGTGTGACTGCACCCCGGGCCCCCTATTGCTTTTTATATTACTGATTTTAGACATATATGAATTCAGCATACTGGAAACTCAAACAGATTTGTGTATAACATAACAGTGTATGTCATTTCATATAAACATGCAGGCCGGCGGCAAAAATCTGGGTCACACCCGGGCCGCCCATTCCTAAGCTGATGAGATTGGAAATCGCAATGACTTGGTTGTTTATCAATTCTAAAAACGCAACAGACAACTGGAGGCATTTGTTTCTCCAGGGGAAAAACAAGAAACTAAAACGGAGCGAGTGGAGCATGAAAGCAGCACATGTACTTGGAATGAAACAGCAGAATAAACAGACAGAGGAAGAGTGCTGGCCATGTGCTGCGAAAGCAAAAGCAATGGAAAGAACAAGTCCCCCAAACACTCGAGTCAATCGTAAAAGCCAGTGCTGGTGCGGTGACATCATTACTCATGAGGCTGCACTTTAAGGCAATGGCATTAACAGACACTACTGCACACCATTTAACTCTAGCATTAATCAAGCTCATCTGATATTCATAAGGCTGGCTCAAACTCTTCTGGATGATTGGTGTTTTGGTCTGATACCTCACTTATGTGAAAGACTTGAGCTCCAAATCATTTTTACATCTGCTGGCCATACTGTGATTCAGCTTCGCCTAAAGTGTCTTTACACTTCAGAATTAAAGGGATAATTCAGCTAAAAATGAAAATGATTCATTATTTACTCACCCTTATGCTGTTCCAAGCACACAGGTACTTTTTCAATGGAACATAAAAAGGAATTGAAAAATCTTCAGATCGTTTCCATACAATTGCAAAATAAAATAAAATAAAATAAAATAAAATAAAATAAAAAGTGTCATGTCATTGGTTCTGATATTAAATTATTACATTAGAAAAATTTAAGAATTTTTAGATGTTTTCCATACAATAACATTCAAATCATTTAAAATAATAATAATACAAAATAAATAAATAAATAAATAAATAAATAAATAAATAAAGTGCCATGTCATTGCTTCAACTATATTATTTATTTTATTTTAAAATAAAATAAATATTATGTATTAGTAATAAATTTCAGTTATTAAATTAGAAAAATGTAAGAGTGTTTTAGATGTTCTTCTATATAACATTAAAATCAATTTAAAAAGTAACAATAATAAAATATAAAATAAAGTATCATGTAATTGGTTCGGATTTCAATTATTAAATTATAAAAAAGTAAGAATTTTTAGATGTTTTCCATTACTACAACAATAAATAAATAAATAAATAAATAAACTAAATGTCATTGATTCTGATTTCCGTTATTAAATTAGAAAAATATAAGAATGTTTTAGATGATTTCCATACAACAACATTAAAATCAATTAAAAAAATAAAAAATAAAATTAAAAATAAAGCACCTTTTTTAGATATTTTCCATAACCACAACATAAATAAAATAAAATAAAATAAAATAAAATAAAACAAAGTGTCATGTCATTGGTTCTGATTTCAGTTATTAAATTAGAAAAATGTAAGAATTTTCTAGATGTTTTCCATACAACAACATTAAAATAACTTAAAAATAATAATAATAAAATGAAAAATAAAGTGCCTTTTTTAGATGTTTTCTATAACCACAGCAATAATAAAATAAAATAAAATAAAATAAAGTGTAATGTCATTGGTTCTGATTTCAATTATTAAATTAGAAAAATAATTTTTTAGATGTTTTCCATACAACAGCATTAAAATCAATTAAAATAAAATAAAAAAATAAAATAAAATATATGAATAAAATAATGTTTTAGATGTTTTCCATATTATCCACATTAAAATTAATTAAAAAATAACAATAATAAAATAAAAAATAAAGTACCGTGTAATTAGTAACAATTCAGATGTTTTTCATTACCACAACATTAAAAATAAAATAAAATAAAATAAAATAAAATAAAATAAAGTGCCATTTTTAAAGATGTTTTCCATAACCACAACATATAATAAAATAAAATAAAATAAAATAAAATAAAATAAAATATTGATTAATGTCACTGGTTCTGATTTCAGTTCATTCTTAAGTAAGAAAAATGTAAGAATTTTCATATCTTTTCTATACAACGCCATAAAAATAAAATAAAAATAAAGTAAATAGTGCCATGCCACAAGTTTATTTGTAAAATTCAAATTCAAAAATGTTTACATTCTGTTTAAAAACTAGCAGCATGGGGGTAAGGAAATAATGAATAATAATTAGGTGAATCATTTAAAATGCATAATTTCGGATGAATATTCTGTGCCACATAAAGATGCCTCCAGACTGTTTACATAAAGCCAGACTGAAACCACCCATCCCTAGCCACAAAGACCATCTCCTCTCATGTGGAACTCCAGACAACAGATACTGTATTGAGCTTACTTAATGATTAGTCAAATGATGAAATAATACAGCATGGAAGAATGAGCATTGTTCTAGGGCTAAATTTAATTACAGCCAGTGGTGCTCAGGCTAATGAGCAATGGCCCCCTTTAGCTCCTTGGTAACTGGGTAAAGCAACAGTGGCCAGTGGGCATGTTCTCTGGGGATGAGTCAAGAGATGATTAAGTAAAAGTCAGAGTACACAAAGACAATCTTTCTTGAGCTTTCACAAGAAAGAATCAAGACTCATTTCATCCGCCCGTTTCTAATGTCAACAGAACCAGGCACAAATCCTAACTTGTTAAATCATACGCTTACAGCCAAGGGCGTAAGAAATGATCTGAAAAATGTGGAGGGACATATTATAAACCTTATCAATCTGGCTCACAAATATTAAGTAGCTTGATGTATTATTTGTATAGTAGTTGTATAGTCTCTCTGCATTGGAGCCAAGCAAAACAAAGCTCTTAAAATATAATGAATATTATGCTAAAAGAAAGGGAGGCAAACATGAAAATGTGTTTGCTACACCAAATGGTTGCTACACCACGTGTAGAGTAAAACGGTAAAGTTTCAGCTGTAGAAGACTTGGCTAACACCAAGTTTCTTCTTATTTTTTTTCTTATCAGTTATGTACATTAAGGTTTATTATTGTATTATTTTAGCGTTGTGTGTTACGATTATGGTGGGCTTTTTTTTTTTTAAATGAGCTTGTCATGAACCCTTGTAATGAACTTTGATTTATTGTTTGGCTTTTTGCCTTAATAATGGCTATATATATATATATCTCTAAAACTTAATATGTTGCTACCTTTTTTATTTTTAGTTTAAAGTTTTAGCAATCATTGACTTTAACTGTGCTAAAAAATAAATAAGTAAATAAACAAGCACTGACACATTTTATTTTTCATTTTATTTTGCTTTATTTTAGTGTTGTGTGTTACAATTATGTATTTTTTTTCATATATGTTTTTTTTTTTTTTTCGTGCACTGTAAATATTTACCGTAGCTTACTTGTCATTATCAATTGTTTTTTTGGCTTAATTCCATTAGGGACCATTAATATTTTAGTAAATTATATATTTTGTTACAGTAAAGTTTTAGCAATCAC
The DNA here is from genome assembly GCA_036247105.1 of Cirrhinus mrigala. Taxonomy (NCBI): domain Eukaryota; kingdom Metazoa; phylum Chordata; class Actinopteri; order Cypriniformes; family Cyprinidae; genus Cirrhinus; species Cirrhinus mrigala. Next base: position 6,601,904 of record CM070020.1, on the reverse strand, counting down.
AGCCACACAAAAGAACGGTTTCTATCAAAACAAGTTTGGACGCCACTGACATGAACGGAACTAAAAAAATAAATAAGTTAAATAAACAACCAACCACTGACACATTTTTCAAAATATTTTGCTTTTGTGGCCCACATGGAATTACATTTTTTATATATATATGAGATTTTATAACAACTCTAACTCCAACAACAACAACAAACTAAACTAAACCAACTCCATTAAGTGTGCACATCAACACAAAAATTGATGCTCGGCTAGTGAGTTGTTGTGCTTCCTTATCTCTCCTCTAGGTCCGGAAGACCCAGACAGATAAACATGGTCATTGTATACACATATACAAAAATGAACATCACAGATATTCATGTTACTTCATGTCTGTGAGGCATCCTCTGTTTGCAAGCTGTGAAGTATGAGATATCTTGGCCCTGTTTGTTGGAACAGATATGATATTGATAGTCTGGAGGAGTGCCATTAGACACAGAAAGCATGTATTTGAGCTGCAAAAACCCAGTCCCATTTCAATTCATCTAAGCAATGATGTCTATTTATTGTAAAGGCATATAGGCATTTTCATTGTGTCATGGTATTAGCAATTAAAGCTAATTAAAACAGCCAAGCTTCAGACATTGTGTGTAGGAAGAGAAGCAGAAGAATAGATAAAACAGTATTGCTGTGGCTGATCGAAGAAAACAGTCCAGAAATTGAGATGGTACGATTAAACTCAGCTACGCAGCAAACCCCAAACAACCACAGCTATTTGACAGATGAGTATCCAGTAGATCCGCAAAACATGCTCTAAAAAATTTCGAAAATATGCAAGGTTTAACAACACGGGTCGATAACGAGGCAATTAGACAGCAACTAATATGGATCAGTGTGTCAATTCTTAGATACTAATTCATTTCTGAAGCTCCGGCGTTAAAATGGCAGGCTGATTGCAACTGAGCCCTTAGGACGGGCTGCAGCAATCCATCACTTTGACATTTTGGGAGCAAAGTATAAAAGTTTAATGATGGTTGGAGTGACTCTTTTGACATCTTGTGTTGGTACAAATGCGGATGTATTGCATCCAGAAGTCCAAACTCAGCACTAGTGCTGTGCCTCTGACAAAGCGTGACAAAGTGATAGTTTGGCCCAGTGTCCACTGGGTCACGAAGTCGTCAAAATCAATTGTGTTGGGTTTATTTTCCCCTGCCTTCCAGTTTGTCTAGACGCACGGGTGACAAAACCATCAAAAGTTGGACCGGAAAAGAACACACCCCGGGCCATACAAGCTTTTCAGCCCGAGCCCTTTGATGAAATTTAACACAGTGTTCCACTTCTGCAAACTTGCTTTGGAGAAGACGGGACTTCTCTCACCCTTTTAGGGACAGCTTTTCAAAGAGCCCTGAGAGTTCCACACCGAGCCCTTTGAAGGCTGGTTCTCTCACACCCGCTTTCATCTGTCTCAACCAAGGCAAGCGTCAGGTTTCTCACGGCACACATCATAGAGAGAGGAAAGGTACGGCTCATACCTGCAGCCTCTTACTGCAACTCTCGCTTGCAAGTCTCTGTTGAGAAGGACGAGTCAGAGTGTGTTTTTAAAGGTGTAAAGCTGTGAATCACAATGAAAATATTATTGTTTATCTCATTATGAACTCACACCAGAGTTGTTGTGAGTAAAAGTCATGATTGGAGTTTGGCTAGTGTCCATCAATCTGTGAGAAATAGGCTACGCTACCAATTAGACCAGACTGGTTACTGAGGCATGAAGCCTTCGGATGAACTCAAACAAGCTGCCTGCCAACTGTTTTTCGATAGGGCACGGACATGTACCACAATGTTGAGAGATAACACCAAAATATGCAAAACTCAACAGCAATGATAAGCAGCTCTGATGATCTTTTTAGGACTTTGTGTTCCACTCACTTCTATTGATAAGTACGTACAGTACAGGCACACAACATTGGCACCACATCAATTGGCTGACATTTGATATTTAATTGTTTATGCCTATTTTAAGATCTACAGTGGTATGCGAAAGTTTGGGATCCCCTTGCAGAATCTGTGAAATTGTGAATAATTTTAACAAAATAAGAGAGATTGTACAAAATGCATGTTATTTTTTATTTAGTACTGTCCTGAGAAAGATATTTTACATAAAAGATGTTTACATAGAGTCCACAAGACAAGAAAATAGCTGAAATTATTCAAATAACCCACTTTAAAAGTTTGTAATACTGTGTCTGGTTACTTGGATGATCTACGACTGTTTTGTTTTTTTTGTTTTGTGATGGTTGTTTATGAGTCCCTTCTTTGTTCTGAACAGTTAAACTGAGTACTGTTCTTCAGAAAAATCCTCCACGTCCTGCAGATTCTTCAGTTTTCCAGCATCTTTTGCAAAGATGCTGGAAACTCTTACAAGCAGTGACTATATGACTTTGAGATCCATTTTTTCACACTGAAGACAATTGAGGGACTCAAATACAGCTATTAAAAAAGGTTCAAACATTCACTGATGCTTGAGAAGGAAACATGATGCTTTTAGAACCAGGGGGTGAGAACTTTTGAAAAGGATGAAGATGTCCAATTTTTTCTTATTTTGTTGAAATATTATTTTTTCCCATTTAGTACTGCCCTTCGGAAGCAACAAAATATACTTGCATGTTTCCCAGAACACAAATTAAGTACAATTTAGCTTGATCTTCAAATTCAAATTCAAAATCTTAATCCATCGTGTTTCCTTCTGGAGCATTAGTGAATGTTTGAACCTTTTTTAATAGTTGTGTTTGAGTCTCTCAATTGTCCTCAGTCTGAAAAGATGGATTTCAAAATCATAGTCACTGCTGAAAAGGGTTCAAATATGCAAAAGATGCTGGAAAACCGAAGAATCTGCAGAACCTGGAGGATTTTCATCCAGGTAACCACACATAGTGTTAAAGGGGTCATCGGATGCTAAGTTCACTTTTTCATGTTGTTTGAACATTAATGTGTGTTGGCAGGGTATGTACAAATCTACCCTAAAATGATAAAAATCCATGCAGTGGTTTTTAATTAATCTGTAAAAATAATATCCTCTTTTTCAAATCGAGCCGTTCTCAGATGCCTGTTGGTGTGCCGTCACACCAACAGAGGCCGCTCCCACAATAGTTGATTGACATGAGCTCTTACCTTAGACCAGCTGTCACAGTCCAGTAACTTTCCTTGTTTCGATGCTGAAGCAGGGATGTAAGTTAGACCAAAATATCTCCGAATGAGTGATTGTGGTGTTGTGTTGCTGGATGTAATAATGAACATAGTGGTCATAATTTACTCGCGACATCTGAGCCGCTGAAGATGCAGTGGATTACGTTTGTTTGTGAAGGGAATGCGCCTCCCAATCTATATATATCCATCTATGTTTGCGTGAATCATTTATGATCCAGCTTCACTTACAGCAGAAGTGAGTATAAGCATTTTTTTATGAATCTTTGTGATCGCCTTTCCTTATAACGTGGTAGTTAGGAAGTTTAGCAGCTAAACGCGGCTAAATGCGGCTAAAGTAAACAACACCGTCATTCCACAGAGAGAAGAGAGGGGCGGGGCGAGCAGAGCTCATTTGCATTTAAAGGAACAACCCCTTAGAATGAGATGATTTTTGCTGAGCTCATTTTGGCAAGGTAAAAAGGTTGTTGTTTTACAAAACCATTGAGAATTTTTAATCAAAGTATATTACAGACTTTTGATTAAGACCCTAAAGAATCATATCAACTTGTGGAAAATGGGCATCCGATGACCCCTTTAAGAACCAAGGGTTCCCAAACTTTTGAAGGGGGTTATTTTAATAATTTTAGCTATTTTCTTGTCTTGTGGACTATAAGTAAACATCTTTTATTTAAAATATCTTATTCAGGACAGTACTAAATAAAAATCAACACACATTTTGTATGATCTCTCTTATTTTGTTTAAATTATTCACATTTTCACAGATTGTGATGCCACTGTAGATCATCTTGCAATAGCCTAAAGAAAATAGTGAGAAATTATGTTAAATATTTAACCCTTTAAAGTCAACACAAAGTGGAATTTCATCTATTTTCTAAATGCATGTTTTATTGATCTTGTTGTGAACAATTCATCTTATTTATTTATTTAGCTTGTAATCAAAATAACATAACTCAATCTTCTGGTAAAACAACCGACTGCTGTATGATGGATGCCTATCATTTACAATTGACTGCAAGCTCACAATCAGATTTCCCTCCATCCAGTCATCAACGAAATGCATAAAACCAACTCACTGCCACATATTTCTCTTTTCTTTTCGAAAATCCGTTTCACTCAAATTTAAGAACACTTCTTCTCAGAGGTTGCGTTAGACTTTCAACATTGACAGGGTCATAAAAATTCTGTCATAATCTATTATTACCCGTCATTTTAGTTTTCATATTTTATTATAATAACACATTTGGCTGCTTTTATTTTTGTTCACGTTTATTTTTAATTATGAACCTAGAGGACAATATAGGCTTATGCATTTATTTTAAAGAGAACAGATGAACGGATGAGACTAAATACATTTTCATGTTTAACACCACACCCCGCAGTGACAGCGATTTTAATATATTCTCATTTTTATGAACCAATATCGATTCGTAAATCTCAGTCGATCTTTTGGTATATGCTGTTTGTTTTCAGGTGATGAATGGACAGTACATAGTGTGCCTCCCATCCAATAAATCTCAATAGGCTAAGCTTGATATGAATCAAGTCTCAGATTTCAAATTCTGTCGCTGCACATTGTAGAAGAGCTCTATCACTTTAAGAATGTATATGAACGTTCAATTTAAGTTATGTATCTTTGAAATGTGCATTAAACTTACTTCTGTATTTATAAATAAAACACTAGTGTAAATGTATAATTATAGGCCATTTAGCAGACATACCATGGCCACTGCATAAAAATATTTATTGGCTTATCAGTATCGGCTAGAATTTAATTGTGGTACAATCTTATATATTCACACAAATTCAGATTCTAGAGCATGTAAATGCAAGCATATGCATTTTCAAAGCATATAAAAAATTCTTGTTGAACTCTAACCTGCACATCTAAAGGGATAGTTTACCCAAAAAACGAAAATTCTGTTGTTAATTAATCACCCTCCTGTTGTTTCAAACCGGCAAGACCTTCGTTAATCTTCGGATCACAAATTAAGATATTTTTGATGAAATCCAAGAGCTTTCTGACCCTCCATAGACAGAAACATAACTGATTCATTCAAGGCCCAGAAATGTAGTAAGGACATCAATAAAATAGTCCATGTGACATAAGTGGTTCAACTTTAATTGTATAAAGCTATGAGAATAATTTTATTGCACAAAGAAAACAAAAACAACAACTTTATTTAACAACTTTTTCCCTTTCCTGTCAGTCTTCGCTGTGCATTCAGGAAAAGTACAAAAATTATTCTCATATTTTCACAAAATTACTATATTATTACATGGACTATTTTAATGATGTCCTTACTACCTTTTTGGGCCTTGAACGTGGTAGTTGCATTGCTGTCTATGCAGGGTCAGAAAGCTCTTGGATTTCATCAAAAATATCTTAATTTGTGTTTTCAAGATGAATGAAGGTCTTACAGATTTGGAACAACATGAAGGTGAGTAATTAATGACAGAATTTTCAGTTTTGGGTGAACTTACCCTTTGACATTACAGATTGTGTGGGTGAGGAAAGTGAAGCAGATTGTAAATGTTATCATTTTGAATTGATATAATTTATGCATGCATATTCCCACCCTAGTAACACTGCACTATAAGACTGAGGGCAATGTGAAGTGTTGGTTTGCAGTATTCCCTACAGAGAAACCTGAATGCAGACCGCAGTCTCTGATGAGCCTGGATGAAAAAAGGCAGCGTCACTACAATGATCAGCAGAATGCTGAGAGAACAAGACATGCGGTAATCTCTCAACACCTACGAATGAGCACACATTCCTTGCTCACATTCACAATACATCACAAAGAACTTCCTGACAGCACCCCGCCACTCACAATTGTGCTGTAGAAAAATGTATCGGCTGGTGCTTTTGGTTACTCTGAGTACTCTCAGAACATGGGACTGGGAGTAGTGCTTTCCCCGAATCCCTGACAGCTATAGAGGTCTCAGGGAAAAACGCTCCTGCAAAGGGATCATTAGGCAGGAGAGGAAGGTACCTGCACAGCGGGATGACAAATGTCTGTAAGGGGAGAGCAGAAGGAACCATCTGAGACAGCGTTTATCAGCCGAGTCAGCCTGAGAATCCTTAATGCACTTTTAAATCATTGCTTCTTAACTGCAATTTGCCACAGGGAGAGAATCATCACTTTCCGATATAAAGCAAAGTTTACCACAGGACTGGAATACAGAGGATGGTTTAGGAAAAGACACTATTTTCAACTCTTATTTGTTAAGGCATGAGATCGATGGCACGTTATCAAATGTAGCAAACATGGAATCTCCTCAGCTCATTGGGATTCAATGGGACTGCAAAGGGACACCCTGAATGATCTATGCTTTGAATGCTAACATAGGTTTTAGCCTAAGCATTTATTGTGACAGCTTGGAATAAACAGCTTAGTAAAACAAACAGCTGTAGCTTAGCATTTGGAGCATATGCATCAGATACTATAATGTTTGAGTGGAAAGCACAGGTTTGAAAGTGGCCTGTTGTGCCCCGATGTGCTACTGCTCACCTACACTTTTTTTTTTTTATTAATACTTTTGTTCAGCAAGGATGCATCAAATTGATCAAAAGTAACTGTAAAGACATTTATGTTCTAAAATATTTCTATTTTAAATAAATGCTGAATCATGGAAAAAAATAAGTATAACAGTTTCCACAAAAATATTAAGCAGCATAAGTAATTTAACCCTTTAACTGTCACTCCCTATCTTGAACATAGACGTGAAAATGCACTATCCAGAGTTAAAATTTTATAATTCATGAATGAAAACATTTTGCAATATGATTTTGATGTACAATTTCCATGGTAATGCAATGTCTGATTTTAAAATGGTTTTCAAAGGATGAATTTTGAGATTTTAAGTTTTCAGGTGATATATAATTTCTTAAGATTTCTATTGCGCGATAGGTAAAAAGGCAACAAAGAAAGTCTTTTTGTGATAAAGGTCAGAACTCCTGTTATGATGTAGATTTTTAAGGTGCACTCGAAAGAGTGGTAAAATATCTATTTAGGAGTCTTAGACCTTCCCAATGATATGTCATGATTAGATTAGGATTTATTTGTAAAAAGGTGAAGTAAACCCACAGAGTGGACGGTGACAGTTAAAGGGTTAACAATGATATTATTAAGAAATGTTTCTTGAGCACCAAATCAGCATATTAATTTTTTTTAAAAATTGGATTCATTTGGGTCATGTGACACTAAAGACTGGATTGCTGATGCTGATAAATCAGTTTTGCCTGGTAAATCAGATAAATGCAGCCTTGGTGAGCATAAGAATTCTCTTAAAATAAAAATGATGAAAAAAAAAAAATTATAAAAAAAATTAAAAAGTAGTGTAAGTATCAAGCTGTTAGCCAGTCCAAAAATTATCTCGAATAGGTCAAACTTTTGGAAATGGAAACTGTAAATAACTTGGAAATCGGAGTGAGCTTCGTATGAAAAATCTGTATGTTGAGAGACCACTCAGCTCTGTTAAATGAAAAGTACAACTCCATGTCTGCATCTTACCGAGGGCTTTTGCAAAAATAAAAATACACAGACTTTCGTGTGCTCACGAGAAACTATCGCATGCTTACAAGAAACTATTGTGTGCTCATGATAAATTGTGCGTGCACAAGAAACTTTCACATGCTCACGAGAAGCTATTGTGTGCGCACAAGAAACTTTCATGTGCTCACGGGAAATGATTGTGTGCTCATGAGAAACTACTGTGTACAAGAAACTTTACATGCTCACGAGAAACAATAGTGTGCTCACAAGAAACTTTCATTTTACCCATTTTTCTTTTGTGCATCACTGCAGTTTTACTGTGAACAAAAAGAGTATGGACATGAATTATTAATTTATATGTGAATTAAGACCTATTTATAAAATTTTGGCTTTCTTTAGTGCAGTATATCTCTAATATCATGGCCGGAAATCCTGTATATTTTTTTTTTTATTATTTTTGCAAAGGTCCCTTTAGAGGCTCTGTAGTGACTACAATCACAAAATTGTTGGCAATAAACTTTAAATAAATAAATAAATATATATTGGTTGTTTGTTAATAGTTTTTCATATGCCTGGAAAATGTGTTTACTTTTTACTTTAAAGGAGAATTCAGAGGCTCCTTTTCATTTCACTGAGACGTCGATGTTGTCTACCTACGATTTCCTGCCCATTCTTTACTGTCCTCACTCAAAAAAAAGTGGCAAAAAGCCTGAAAACATAACAAATATATATTTATTCTTGTTGTGTTGCTGATGAATCACACCAAATGCCAAATGTCCATCTGTGACTAAGAGAAATCAAAGAGCTGTACAAGTCTAAAAAGTAACAGAACGTTCATCGAGGCTCAAAACAAGGCTATATATGCTACAGAAAGCCATTCAAATATTTAAGGTAACTCCATTGATCCCTGAAGGGTGATTCAGGTAAGCTAAAATACTGCTTAGAAAAATAACAAACAGCAGCTGTCTTTGCTTTGATCAAATTTATGTTTGCTGTTCATCATGATAAAGAAGGGCTTATTTGCTCTTGGATACTGGGCCTAATAGAGCTAACTGCGATATGAAATCTTGCTTTATCCAGCTTGTAAAACATGGATGTACACTTTAGTGATTCATAGGGCTCTCAAGAATAATGAGAAGCATAACAGTTGCGTTATAAAGATGTGAAACTGCTACCGTCACAAACACATACACACTTACGCATTGTGATCCAAGCGGCTGTCAAGAGCCAGAGGGAAGGCCCCGCTCTGAGAGCCCAGCAGTGTTATCTCTCGCTTTCTGGGAGGTCTGACTTCCTGCCAAGGTACAGAGCTAAAGAGACACACTCAGCAGTAATGTGCGCTGAGACCTGAGCAGACCCGTGCGGATTAAAAGCACAAAGTAAGATTCTTATACAGACGAGGGTCCTGTCTGTTTACGCGTGTGTGTTGTCCAAATCCACACGGCCGTATCTGGATGCTCCGGTCTCTGTTCGCTGCCCCCACTGTGGATGAAAGAGCAGGTAAAAATAGCACAGAGAGCGTGCACCTGTGGGCCCCAGCCTACTTAGCGCTGATCAGCAGAGCCGGGGACACGCAGCTCTGGGCAGGGGCTGGAGCTCGAGGAAAAGACAGGATGAAAGAGGAAGAGAGCGAGGGAGTGTAATTAGAGTGGAGGCCACGCTGAGTCTCAGAGAGCGAATCAGACCGTAGACACAGAGCGCTCAGCTGAGTCTCACACCTGCGCTAGAAGACATTCCAGCATGGCTGCATGGCGCTCGCTTAATGAACAGCTAACGTAATCCCCATCAGCCTTGGGAGCCGATCCCATGACCCCACCAATCAGATGGGCCTGAGAAAATGAAGAAAATAATTCTCATTGTACCATGGTACAATGTATAAAAATCCATCTAATTAATATTAAAGCAAAACAGATTCACCAATATTAAAATTCTGGCTGACAATTATTGTCCTGTTATGGCTGATAATCAATAGATTAATTCTAAACTGTTTTGCCACAGTCAATCAATCGACAAACACTACAAACTAAAATTGATTTAGATTTGCTAAAGATTTCTGAATTAATCAGTTCACTGAATGATTAAATGACTCACTCATAAAGCCAGCCACTTGATTTGTTTCTGAATGAATCAGTTGAGTGAATGTTTCAATGACTTACTCATAAAGCATCCACTTGATTTTTTCTGAATGAATCAGCTGAGTGAATGATTCAATGACTCACTCATAAAGCAGCCACTTCATTGGTTTCTGAATTAATTAGTTGAGTGAATGATTCAATGACTCAATTATAAAGCAGCCACTTCATTGGTTTCTGAATGAATCAGTGCTTCTGAATGAATCAGTTGAGTGAATGTTTCAATGACTTACTCATAAAGCATCCACTTGATTTTTTCTGAATGAATCAGCTGAGTGAATGATTCAATGACTCAATTATAAAGCAGCCACTTCATTGGTTTCTGAATGAATCAGTTGAGAGAATGATTCAATGACTCAGTCATAAAGCCAGCCACTTGATTTGTTTCTGAATAAATCAGTTGGGTAAATGATTCAATGACTCACTCATCAAGCATCCACTTGATTTGTTTCTGAATGAATCAGTTGAGTGAATGATTCAATAACTCACTCATAAAGCCAGCCACTTGATTTGTTTCTGAATGAATCGGTTGAGTGAATGATTCAGTGACTCACTCATAAAGCCAGCCACTTGATTTGTTTCTGAATGAATCGGTTGAGTGAATGTTTCAGTGACTCACTCATAAAGCCAGCCACTTGATTTGTTTCTGAACAAATCAGTTTGAGTGAATGATTCAATGACTCACTTACAAAGCATCCACTTGATTTTTTTCTGAATGAAGTGAGTGAATGAGTTGAGTGAATGATTCAAAGAAAAAAAAATAGTAAAATTTCCTTAGCTTTCCTATGTGAAATAAACAAGTTTAAGTTCGAGTTAGGGGTGTGCGATAATTTTATATTACATTGTGAACCATTTACATGTCTTCACAATCTGCATTTGCAGAAAGAAGGTTTGTGTCATTGTTTTTTGATCATTATTGCTTTTGATGATCAATACTCCATTGCATTTGTCATTAATGTACCACCTACACTAAACTCTACCCTAAACCTAAGTGATACTGTTAAAAGCAAACATGGGAAAAAAACACATCTGCTGAAGCAACCATGCCATTTTAGCTTCCTTATACAAGGCTTTCAGCTTTTGTGGAGTCGTGACTTGTGCGTGCTGTACCAGGTGAACTAACAAGCAAATTTACTGCATCTGAAAAGCCATACAAAGCGGATTGTGTTATGCAAACTGTATAAAGCATTAGTTAACAAATCATGCACTATGGCAAAAGTGTTTTGAGGTCATAAGGTCACACTGCAAAATAAGCCTTTATTCATCAACAATCTGCCCCGTAATCACAATTTGTGATGAAAGGAATAAAGGTTGTTGGTGTTTTACGGCCTCTAATGTTCATTTCACCTGGAAACTGCAGTGAAATATATGTATAGGTCTGTTTTTGCAGTTTTGCAAAATATAGGCACAGTCACATATTTCTACTGAGCCTGGGTTGCAAAAGAACCATGATAAGATTGTGGATTGTGGTCCTGCCTGAGAAAAGCATAAAACAAATTACTAAAACTAAACTAAAATGAAAACTGAAAATAAAGCTACTTCAAAGATAAACACTCTAGTATCTAAATCATACTAAAATAACACCGCATCACCCTTTCAAATTTTTATACTGCAAACAAATTGAAAGGATATTAGATTTACTAAGAATGGAGTCTACACTAAAGCACTAAAAACTGCACATATAAAAGCAACAGAAAAATCAGTGCTTTAGACAACACTGGCGACCTAATCAAATATCTTCTGTTGGGAAACTGAATCATTACAGCAAGATATTCAAATAAAATCTATATATAAAGCACTGGCCGACTAAATCCTTATATACACTGACAACACTGTTTACGTCATTAGCCTGGCTATTTTCTGCATAACACATTATGGTCAATCCCTTTGAGCAGGCTTATTAACAGACAAAATACAAAATGTCCAGCTCAGCCGTAACTAACGACAACGAGGTCCGCCTTGTGCATTATGTACATTTGCAAATAGCTGACCGTGTGCACAGGACAACAAATTAAGCTTTTATTAGAGGGGGGAACAAAAAGAGCCAGGCACCTTTTTGTCAGAGCAAGAAAAGCATCAAGCCAACAACACACTTACACTGACAGTATTTTATGTCCACACAGGTGATTCTACAAGATTTTTGTGATGTGTAATGAGAAAAGCAGCGAATATTAGCTGACTGTTAGAGAAAGCTGCAACTGGACAACGTCCATAGGGAGAAACGTACTGTATGATAGAAATAATGTACTGCGGCTACAGATGATTCATCATAGAGTATCTCACAGGACATGATTAAACTAAAAACAGGTTTTGCAGAGAGAACAAATTATTTAATTGATGTATCATTAAACTTTAATTACTTTCCTTTTGTTTTGCATTGGTTTGTAATGCAGACACGAATCAAACAAGCAAAACACTGTTTCTGGGAATGATGGGGACATTTTAATTTCCAAGCCAATAATGAACATAAAACATTTCTCTTTTATGTTTATTCACCCCGTCTAGACTCTTAAATGGCATTTGATAATGAATCCGGTTGCGAGATTAATACAGTCCAGTGTGCTGTTTACTGATGCAGAGCAGAGCTCAGGATGAAGAGCTTATATAATGAAGAACAACAGGACAAGAGATGGCCTCGTCTGTGGCGTCTGAGGCTGTGCGGACACGGCTCGTCCAGCCAGCATGCTGAGTGCTCCAGCCTTCATTTATCACTTTGGGTGAGAGGTCAGCTTCTCCCTGGTTTCACAGCCTTTCAATAGGACTTTTATTACCACAGACCGCTCTCGAAGCGTGGCCCGCATAACCAACAGCACATCACCAAACAATCTGCAGATGGAAAGCTGGTGGGAATCGCTCAAGTTCGGCTGTGTGTTTACGAGCGCGCCTCCCTTTCTAAAGCTCCAGCCGGGAAAAAAATTCTTAGGGGGAAGATCAATGCCTGAGGAAAACAACAGGCGCATTTGGACATTCTGATGTCCGCCCGCTGTTCCAGATTAGAGGAGGAATCTAGTTATCTCCATTTGTATCTGCTCAATCTCTCCCTGCATTTGAGATCACACGGAAGACAGATGGAGCAGGTATTCGGTCTGAGCACCTTAATGACTTCATACAGGCAGAAAGAGCTGTTCCCCGATGTTTCATATCCCTTCCCATGCAGAATTAATGATTTGGATTCTCGCTGCAACAGATACTGAAGGCCTACTTTTAAAATGGCTAGGAAATGTAACAGTAAAAATATTACTTGAAAGAAAGAAATAAAAAGAAAAACAACACATTGAAATAAAAGCATTTGTTTGGTGTCTTTACACAGTCAGTTTCTCTGTGCAAGCTTCAAATTCTGATTAATGACATATTGTTGCAAAAAAAAAAAAATGTTAAAAATGAAATAAAACAAAATAAAAAATATTTGTAATGTTTTAATAAAACGTTGAAAGCATACAAGACATTATTAAAGCTGGTAACAGGCTGTATTAAAATTAAATGAAAATTCTTATTCATGTTTTATTATAAAGATGATGTTAAAATAAAAGAAAAAAATCATTCAAGCATTAATAAAGGACAATGCGGAAACATGCTGTATTACAATAAAATTAAATTAAAAATGAACTCTTAATTCATTTTTTACTATAAAGACACTGTTGCAAAAAAGCTGTGTTGAATAAAATAAAATATGAAACAAAATAAAAGAAATGAAATCATTTTTAATATTTTAATAAAACAATGCTGAATGCATAAAAGACTTAAATAAAACTGGTAACAGGCTATATTAAAAATTTAAATTAAATGAAAAATAAATTTATTATAAACAAAATTATGCATAAAAGCTGTCTTAAAATAAAAGAAAAAAATCATTTATGCTTTAATGGACAATGTGTATACATGCTGTATTAAAATTAAATTAAATTAAAAATTAAAAATTAATTATTTATTCATTTTTGTTATACACTTGCACAAAAACTGGATAGAATAAAATAAAATTAAATTAAATTAAATATATATATAAAAAAAATAATATTTTTTAATGTTTTAATAAAACATTGTTGAGAGCATAAAAGACTAATGAAACTGCTAACAGGCTGTATTAAAAATTTTAATTAAATGATAAATAAATTCTTATTCATGTTTAATTATAAAGAAAATTTAGCATAAAAGCTGTGTTAAAAAAAGAAAGAAAGAATTTTTGCTTTAATAAAAGACAAATGTGGATGCATGCTGTATTAAAATAAAATTAAAAATGAATTCTTCATACATTTTTATTATAAAGACACTGTTGTATGAAAGCTGTTGAATAAAATAAAAAAAGAAAAAAGATTTATATATATATATATATATATATATATATTTTTTTTTTACATTTTTTAAAAGCATAAAGACTTCAATAAAACTGGTAACAGGCTGTATTAAAAATGTAAATTAAGTGAAAAATAAATTCTGATTTATGTTTTGTTATAAAGAAAATGTAGTATAAAAGCTGTGTTAAAATTAAAAAAAAGAAATCATTCATGCTTTCATAAAAGAATGTGGATATATGCTGTATTAAAATAAAATTAAATTAAAAATGAATTCTTTATTAATTGTTTATGAATTCTTTAAAAGACACCGTTGAATAAAAGCTGTATTTATAAAATAAAATAAAATAAAATAAAGAAAAAAAAATTGAAAAAAGCAAAGCAAGGCTGCATTTATTTGATCTAAAATACAGTAAAAACTGCAATATTGTGAAATATTATTACAATTGAAAATGTATATTTTTGATTTTCATATATTTTAAAATGTAATTTATTCCTGTGATGTAAAGCTAAATTTTCAGCATCATTACTCCAGTCATCAGTGTCACATGATCCTTCTGAAATCAGTTACACTATCAGAAAAAGAATAAAAATTCTGTTATATTTTTACATTACCAATCAATATTATATTCCAAGTATGAATCTCATCAAATTGGTGTTTTTAAGCATTTTACCTTTATTCCAAAATAACAACTCATAGCAGCAAAATAAAGTAAAAGTCTTTCTTGAAGTAACTTTAGAACTTGGAATCTGAATATGATGAGAAATGAGAAATGGGGAAAAAAAGGATGATAAATACAAAACAAACCACCATATCTATTTAATGTAACACATATAACACATATAATCATGAACTTCTTTTAAATGAATCTGTTACAAAACTGGATTATCAGTTTGAAGACTCTCAATAAATTAAGCAGTGTTATCATGTTATTCTTCAAGTGCTAAAAGAATCCTTAAATCGAATCATTAATAAATACAATGAATATAAATTAAATCATGACAACAATTCCTTGTTGGTTTCCATCTTTACATGTAACTCTGGAAGCAGCTGACGTGCCACATCAGTGTAAACAATACAGCTCAAACATTTCTCGGTTGTCAAACAGGAATTCTTTGATTTCTCAAGGTGAATACAAGTTTCCATGGCTATTCAAATGCACCATTATTAACAAAGCTGGTAAACCTGGTACTGCAAGGTCGTGGCTGTTAAAAAAAATGCATTATCTGCATTCAATAAAAGACCACAGCACAACCCGAAATGGTTTTTGGCAAAACGTTAAAGCAGCACAGGAAAAGCTTTGAAATCACGACCACAAAACATTTTCCACTTCCAGTCATGAATATCTCATTAGCCTTCAATGACACATTCACACAACAGCCACTTCAAAGCATGACGGTGTCCATAATCCAGGTATCAAATGACTCGTGAAAATATCTTCGCCTCTTGTTGCCAGATAAAAAAAAGACCAAAGAAAGTGTTGCCCTTTTGATGATGAAATCATGGGAAACACCAACAAAGACATATCTGTAAACAGCCACGAATGAAAGCGAAGGCTTGAAGACAAACGGCTGGTTCAAATAAACACAACACGCGGGTTTGTCTGTGTACGCTCCCGCTTAATCACATTAACGAGCCTTCATTCACACGCTGACATACGTCTTCATTAGCATTTATGTTTCATGTGATTATGACTATGACAGATGGCTCTGACCTGATTCAACACTCTCTCCATCTCAGACAAAGGAGAAATATCAAGGGAAAACTCCCTGTCATGTGACTAATCTAGTATGGCCGTCCTCTGATGTCCCTACATTTTAATGGAAACAGGAGGCTATAAATACAGGCAGGTGTGGCGAAGTGAAGGGTCAGCACTTTAGGGAACCCGTGACGCAACGGCTCTCTCCTGATGAGGAAGTGAAGCGTGACGCCGAGAGTGAATCTGTCAGCAGCTCTGAAGTTATAGCTTCCTCCCCAGTCATCCCGCTCGCTTTATGTGAACCCGTCCAAATCACTCTGCGACTGGATCCTGATTATACGACAAAGAACGAGAGTCATTTCCTGTGATATTTTAGGAACGCCCAATGCTTTAAATCTTCATTTTGCTACGTTGCGTGCAAAGAAGTATAGAGTGATCTAGGTGCACGAATTTGTTCAGGGCATTGGATTCTGGCTTGTCCAAATGAATATATCTGGTCCACAAACCACTCAAATTTCCATGCAAACCCAGTAAGAGCTGCCATATTCCAGCGGTATAATGAAGGCCAAGGGGAATGGAGGTCATAGAGCTGTTCAGGTTGTAGTCCTACTGTAAAACCCGGAGGAGAATTTGCATTTTGAGTCACAAGCTCCCTTTGAGGTTTTATCCTATGGCTTTTTAGACTTTTTGATTTATGAATAAAATACGGTCTGTGGTTAATATCACTTGAAGAAACATTCTGTTCTGGATGTGTAGCAAACTGTCAGCAACTAAATAATAAAACGTTTTTGAAATTCCTGAGGGAAGGCATATAAAATTAAAATAAATATGCACAGAGTGACTGAGGAAGTAAATCAAAGCAAGGCTGCATTTATTTGATCTAAAATACAGTAAAAACTGCAAAATATTATTACAATTTAAAATTTCTATTTTTTATTTTCATTTATTTTAAGATGTAATTTATTCCTGTGATGCAAAGCTGAATTTTCAGCTTCATTACTCCAGTCTTATGTGTCACATAATCCTAATATAATCATTGTAATATGCTAATTTGCTTAAGAAGCATTTCTGATTATTATCAATTTTGAAAACAGTTGTGCTGCTTAACATTTTGGGGGAAAATGAGATACATTTGGTCAGGATTCTTTGATTAATATAAATTACAGCATTTATTTTCATCAATGCGAAAGACTTTACTGTCATTTTTGATGCGTCTTTGCTGAATTAAAGTATTAATTTCTTATATATATATTTTTAAAGATGTTTTTTTTTATGCTCATCAAGGCTGTGTTCATTTGATCAAAAATACAGAATGTAATATTGTGAAATATCATTACGATGTAAAACAATGTTGTTCTGTATTTATATACATTAAAATGTAATTTATATCTGTAATTAAAGTTGAATTTTCAAAATCATTACGCCAGTCTTCAGTGTCACATGATTCTTCAAAAATCATTCTAATACGCTAATTTATTAACAGTGCTGAAAACAGTTGTGCTTCTTAATATTTTTTTTGGAACCTGTGATACTTTTTTCAGGATTCTTTGATCAATAAAAGGTTAAAAAGAATTTTTTATTTTTTCAGCATTTATTTAAAATAGCAAGATTTTCTAACAATATACACTACTGTTCAAACGTTTGGGGTCAGTACATTTTTATTCTTTCTTTTTTTGAAAGAAATTAATCCTTTTATTCACCATGGATGTGTTAAATTAATAAAAAGTCATAGCACAGATTTACATTGTTAGAAAAGATTTATATTTTGAATAAATGCTGTTCTTTTTAACTTGGTTCCAAAAAAATATTTGGCAGCACAACTGTTTCCAACATTGATAATTCTAATAATAAATCAACATTAGAATGATTTCTGAAGGATCATGTGACACTTAAGACTGGAGTAACAGCTGATGAAAATTCAGCTTTGCATTACAAGAATAAATTATATCTTAAAGTATATTAAATAAAAAAAAAAAAAAAAACACTATTTTATATTGCAATAACATTTTGGAATATTACTGTTTTTTTTCTGTATTTTTGATCAAATAAACAGAGCTGATTACTTACAAATTTTTTGTCAATTACTGATTACAAATTACACGTCAGAAATTGTAGTTAGTAACATAATCCAATACATTACACATTTTAGGTAATATAAATTGACTATTATTAGATTGCTTTTGACCTAACTTGTTTATCACATTGATTTAAATAGGATAATCCTGTACCATACTGATACAAAAACACAAAGAGTAAGAAAATATATTCCGTTCGTTGTTATTAAAGGAATAGTTCACCCAAAAATGAATACTCTGTCATTAATTACTCACCCTCATGTCAGATTAATGAAATCTGCTTTCTGACCCTGCATAGACAGCAACGCAACTACCACGTTCAAGGCCCAGAAAGGTAGTAAGGACATCATTAAAATACTCCATGTGACATCAGTGGTTCAACCATAATATTATGAAGCTACGAGAATACTTTTTGTGCACAAAGAGAACAAAAATTATGACTTTATTCAACTATTTCTTCTCTTCAGTGTCAGCCTTTGTCACATGCTTAGAAGAGTACTATGACACACATATATTTATTACTGATTCCAAATGGTGGCGTTTATACAGTGTAGTGAAATCAACATACTGTGTCTCTAACACAGTCTGAACAGTAAGTTTGATTAATCTGTTAGATAATGCGCGGAAACGGAAGTATTTACATGATATTGCATCAGTCAATCTAAGATGTTTCAGAGGGGGGATAGATGACAAAGCATCTCAAATAAAGCTAAATCGTGTCTGCTTCTGCTACACAATGCTCCGAATTACCCCAGGAGGCAGCCAAATGGAAGTTGCACGGAGATAAATGGAGGTTGTAAGGTAATGAATTATGAATGTTGCTGACACTGGTTTGCGTGTAGGCGACGTGAAGGCACAAGACAGATAAATACCCCCTGTATGCGATTAAACTGCCCACTTTGATTTTACTCTCATCAAACTTAGGCCAAGCTGTATTTCTCAGACACGGAGGAAAGAAATTAAGTGTCACCATATCCCTGCATCGAATAAATGAAATGTTGCCTTCAATAATATCCAGGGCTTACTTTTGGCAGAAGGCTCATTTTTATGTTTATGACTTTAGTCAAGTGCTCCATTTCATTTGCAATTGCCATTTCAGTGAAAAGTGCTTTTGAAAGCCAAGCTATTTATTTTTTTCAGAATCTTCTTTTGAAAAAATTATCCTAGTAATAAAGAATTCAAACTATTGCAAAGAACTATTTTAAGAAGTTCAAGAAAGTCAACTGAACTATTTCAAGAAGTTTAAGAAAGTCCATCTTAACTTAATCACAATATTTAGTAGGCCCGCATATTGGCGAGGAGTTTATTGCGAGACGATATGCAAGATAATATATTGCAATATTTCCTTATTTAGTTGGAAGATCTATGTGCTTACTACCTTGAACGTGTCAGCTGTGTTGCTGTCTATGCAGGGTCAGAAAGCTCTCGAATTTCATCAAAATATCTTTTGTGCTCCGACGATAAATGAAGGTCTTATGGGTTTGGAATAGTGATCGACCGATATTGATTTTTTTATAACCGATACTGATGCCAATTATTTGCATGTTTATATGCCCGATAATCGATAAGCAGAACCGATATTTATTTACTGTTATAAAGTAAATAAATGACTGAGTGAAGTAAGTCCATACTTCACTTTGGTTTTTCCTCCCTTCAGTCATCTTTAAAATAAAAATTAGCAGTCTTTCATGTTAAATGTAATATTTTTTTAATCTTAAAAAAGCATCAGCTGCAGCAGTAATAAGCACAATAAATGTAGAATGTCTAATGTTTTCAAATGGAGAAAATAAATAACTGACAGGAGTCATATCAACTTTTTTAAACTGCAGTTTTAGTAGGTTTATACGGTGTTTAATAGGTTAAATAGTGAAGAATAGCTCACTGGATAATGTTAATTCACTGAAAAATATTCTCTGGAATATTGGAATATAACAAACAAAACATTGTATTTGATTGCATTTCTCAACTGTTATGTTATATCAGAATTACTATTAATGTTCTTGACGTTCTAGTTTCTGAAATTCCTGCTGACAAAGCGCTGTTTATCTTTGCATTTACACAGAACTATACTCAAACTGCGATCGCTCGCGGAGATAATCAATAATTAATTTCCATAGAGTTGTATTTATTTAGATGTGTATTAGCGAAATAATGTACATAGTAAATGTTAATATTATTTAGGGTGTTTTAAACAAGTGAATCTTGTTAAAAGTCACATGCAGTGGCCCTGTTAGAGCATTTCCTGAGCAACAACCCGGGGAGTGAAACGAAAAACGAAAGCAAATTTACAAGACTACTGGTGGCCATTGGACAACAGAGAGGGAATTAAATTCAGTGCTTTTATTTCCAACATGCGCTCATTCATGGCTGTATAATATTTAGTTCAGGCAAAGTTACGTCTTTATTGGGACAGAACTTGACGGATCATCTTACGTGACTCTGTGAGCTTGTCTCTATTTCTCAGAGCCAAGCTGCATAAACTAACATATCAGGCGTCTATGTAACAATTATAATGTGCGTTAATGGCTGTAATGTAAAATAAAATGTACTAATTACAGCAAATCAAGTAATTATGCTTCACATATGAGTGCCATTGTTGTCTGGTTTTTCTGTCAGACACGCTGCAATGGCGATCCTGCCTGCAATTCTCAAAACAGCCACAAGATGGTGGCGTTTATAGGTGGATCCGATATGACAAAACGATATCCGATTATGATAAAATGCTTAAATATTGGATAATATATCGGTAAATTGATATATATCGGTCAATCTCTAGTTTGGAACAACATGAGGGTGAGTAAATAATGACAGAATTTTCATTTTTGGGTGAACTAAACCCTTTAACTTACCGCAGAAAAACAGTTTACTGCAGAACTACTCATTTTGTAGGTGTAAAACAAACAATCACAGTTATGGAACATTAAAAATTAAAGTTAAAGCTTCAAACTTCAAACTGCGACCAATTTGTTTAGAGAAGCTGTCAATCACAGCTGTCAATCATGATGTCACACCTTGTTATTAGACAAAACAAACACTTGAACATACGTAGTCCTGATAGGAACTACCTAAAATGACAGAAACCATCTTTGAGAAATGAAATTTGATTTTTTTAGTTTGGCTCACATCCAATTGGTTTACGTGGAGAAGGCATCCCATTGGTTTACATGACCTATACTGCAGCCAGCCACCAGCGGGCGATCGAAATGTTTTGGCTTCACTTTTTAGGACTTGTGCATCACACCTGGTTTAAATCCAACAAGAAGCCACTTCTACAAATCTTGGATGTAAACAAATAATTGAACACCAATACAGCATTCTGAGAATTGATTCAGCATTGCTAAACATATCAAGATACTCAAGCGTATCAATATTTTCTTACACTCTAACTATCAAGGTGCCAATACTTGTTAGTACACTGCCACAATACCAACATTTTGACAACAACAGTCTGTTCAGTACCACTGCTAGAAGTGACGCATGTCTTATGGGGGAATCAATAACTCTATTGACAAATGATCAACAATCATCAATTATAATCAGTAATGATCAAAGTGCAAAATGAATGCAGCAAATCTTGGATAAAATAATAGAAAATCACTTCAAACTGTAAGCATTTACAGGTAATTAACTACTTTCAAAGTGCAAGCTGACTTTACATTAATATGTGTAGTAATAAAAAATATATTTGCTTCCCTCTAACCAAGGCAGCACTCAAACTATTTGTTTTATAAATAAAACTGAGAAATGAAAACTAAAAATATTTCCCCCAAAAAAACTGTTAAAACCTGAAGCACTCAGTAATAAAGAACAAATAAATGATCTTCTCTTCAGTTTTCTCTTGCATATTCAACAAAGGTGTTTTCCCCTGCAGTTCAGTGAAAAAGAAACTGTGGGAAAATGGTAGGTCCGATGGGACAGAGTGGAGAGTGTTAATCAGAACTCAGGAATTATCTCACCCCACATTATCTCCCGGTCTCCACACAACACGCACTGTATTCATCTACCACACTGTGGGAACTTTTGTTGCGCTGACCTCACTGACCAGCAGTGAGTGTTCAGTACTGATAGCAGCTTCCTGCAGATGTTTCAAGCTAAAACTTGATGAAGGAGGCTGTTTGCAACTTTTTTTTTTTTTTTAATTGAACTATCTTTAGTAACAAACTTTGGGCCATAAGGACAAGGTCATTAGACTTTTAGGACATTTCAGGCGTCCCCATAAAACTTCTAATGCATCCAGCTTCCTATTAAGGTTGACGTGTCCTGTCAAGGTGGTCACTACATCTGGGTAATTGTGTGTGAAGGGCAAGCTAATTGAACTTTGTGATGCTGGGCTATGACAGCATTAAAACCTCAGAGTATTACACCTTAATAAGGTTCAGAGAGCTCCATTCTGGGTCCAGTGCACTTTTAATTACGTGCACCGCAGTCAGAGCTACAACACCCAGGAGGAGACACGGTTCCGTTCAGAAAACCTCAGGGCACTTGGAGGAGATGAACAAGCATCCTGAGCTGAACTAGCAACTCATAATGCATTACACTGCTTTTCTTCAAAGTCAACTTAGCATTAATTGCTTTCATCTCAGTTGTTTTGTAAGTCATCCACAGTGCATACTTAAGTATTTATATACAACATATTATTTATATATAATAGATATATATTTTATATTAAAAGTTTGGAACTATCATTTATAATAGGGGTGGGAATCTTCAGGCACTTCACGATCCGATCCGATTCCGATTCTGGGAGTCACGATCCGATTCCAAAACGATTCTTAATCTACATTTTTCCCCAATTAATTCTTCTGCTCACTTCTTTACAGCCTTACAATTTAACCAAAATTGCAGCTTCTTTGCTTTTTTTTTTGTAGTGGAATCTCTGTATGTATGTACTGCCATCTTAAAAGTATAGGGGTGTGAATCTTCACTGGTTTCATGATTCAATTCAATTACAATTTTCATTATCAACTCAATATCACTATGCATCACATTCTCAGTTTTCAATATTACTGCACATGGCCACACTTTCATATAAATTTTATATAAAATTTATTTGTGCAAACGATTTTTTTAATGATATAAACAGGCTACTTTTTAAAACAATCACTTATTTCTTTTGTGTTTCGTGTTTATTTCGTGTTCTTTAAGTATCCGAATGTTTTCACACAATAGTTATGGGTTATTCTTTTTTTCCTCAGCTTTATTGCCGTTTGATTATTACTGATGAGATCACAGACAGTGGCAGCTTTAACAGACTGCATTCACACTAATGCACAGATCTATTTCGATATATCAGATGTTTTGTCCTTCTCTGAAAACATAACTGACTGTGTGAACATCAATTTCGTATAAAATTATTTGAAAATGGACGTGCATTTAACCGCAGCCGCAATCGCTCTTCAGGACAACAAACACAAAGCGCACGTGAAAGTCCGTCAGTGCGCGAGTTTCGTGCATCAAATAGTACTGCATTCCAAACTGCATTAATGAAAGCATATCTAAAGTAAAACACGGCGGGTGGAAGCACACACTGTCAAGCAATGCGCACGTGTCAAGCGCCTTTCACACCGAACGCGGAAAGCACCGCGCTATGAAACTCATTAAATTCTACTGCTTGCGCCGCACAAGGCCGGTTTGATTCTGCTCGAACCAAACTCGACCAAAGCGCACGCGCAGTGGAGCGGACCACTGGCGCGCAAGCTGCGCACGCCGCGCTTAAAGTTTAAAATAGTTGAATAGTTTTGCCGCTCTGAACCCAGCGGCCAGCGCAGCGCTTTCCGCGTTCAGCGGCTATGAAAGCCGCTTCTCACAGCGCAAATTATGTGCAATGAAGACCGCCACGTCTCTAGCGCGCACACGTGCCACATGCGGGAAAAAACAAGCTCAGAATCGATTCTGAAATATTCAGAATCGTTGAAGAGAGAATCGCGATGCATCGGAGAATCGATTTTTTTCTCCCACCCCTAATTTTGAAATGTTACAGAATTAAATTACAGTAAAACAACAATATTGTGAATTATTATCGCAATTTTAAATAAAATAATTTCTATTTTATATATCTTAATAAAAATAAATGAATTACAGATTTTTTCTTTAAATAATGCATACACATATAGCAAAACTTATTTACGTTATAAAATGTATATGCGGTACATAAAAATTATGTGTGTGTGCATATCCCAACTGGAATGTGCTAACGCTGTAAAGCTGTACATTATTCATGTGTTTATTATTTGTCAGAAAGATTGAAAACACTGAAATGGCTCTGTTCTTTTTGATATGCTAAAAAGATATTTGTTAGGTTTTTCCGCATCTCCGTAAACAGATTTCAGAAAGCAAATGCAAAGCAAAGCAGATGCAACCATTTCAAAAAACGATGAACAAGGGACATTGGTTTTTATTCATGAATCTTGTGTTCTTCACACATCCAGAAGTGCCTCAACTCTGCTCTGCCAGTTACGCGCTGTCTGTTGGAGGTCTCTGTTAACACAAACATTGACAGCGAGAGCTAAATTATTCAGGACGTGAATATTTCATGATCAGACTGCGCTCTGGGGGGGCCACGGATGCCTTTGATATGTCTATTTAGTAATTCATTAATACAAATAAAATGTTAGTATATACCTCTTCATTGAGACTATCCTCTGACAGCAGGTAAAGACACACTTATCGCATTTAACTACCTCCCAGGTGGGCCGCAGCATTAAGTCAGCACCACGGAAGATAATTTATATTAATCAAAACACTATCTGAACACACACACAAATACAACGTATTTACATCTGACAGACTTGAGAGCTGCAAAACCTCAAAACATGAAAATGTGTAATTGGATAGTAGCTATAATAAACATAAAAAGTTATTTTAAACATTTATTAATGTTAACTTTTTTGTGAAAATGCTACATGAATACATTCTAACTGAATTGTGTGAATTGTTTTACTTTTGTTTTTGAGTAAATCATTTCCAGGTAATATTTTGCCACAACAAATAACTCAAAGGAGATGTCCACTTCCAGAACAAAAATTTACAGATAATGTACTCACCCCCTTGTCATCCAAGATGTTCATGTCTTTCTTTCTTCAGTCGTAAAGAAATTATGCTTTTTGAGGAAAACGTTTCGGGATTTTTCTCCATATAATGGACTTCTATGGTGCCCCGAGTTTGAACTTCCAAAATGCAGTTTAAATGCGGCTTCAAACGATCCCAAATGTGGTTGTAAACAATCCCAGCCAAGGAACAAGGGTCTTATCTAGTGAAATGATAGATTATTTTCTTTAAAAAAATACAATTTAAATACTTTTTAACCTCAATACCCTTTTAACCTTGTCTTGCTCTGCCTGAACTCTGTGTATTCTGGTTCAGGACAGTTAAGGTATGTCGAAAAACTCTCATCTTATTTTCTCCCTCAACTTCAAAAATCATTTCGAAAGCATTCTACATCGCTACAGAAGTACCGACCCAGTCTTTGCAAAGTTAACATGCAAAGAAGATCAAACACCCTTAAGGTAAAACAGCGATGTAGGGCGATTTTGAAGTTGAGCAAAGCAAGACAAGACGAGCAGTGTTACCCACAGAATTTTGTGAGACTGTGGTGGTGGACCTCAGTCCCACTAGGGGGGTGTGGGGGGGCAATTTTGTACATTTTAAAGTTAAATTCATCTTGCTGGTGCACTCTGAGAGTTAAAAATTAAGAGCTCCAAAACAGGTTAGTGTACAAACTAAACAAAGAAAGAAATCTGGTGAATTGACTTGTTCTTAAAGTTTACAGGGAACTCAGTCAGTTGTGATATAGTGTCTCAGTCTAAAGTACACTCACACTGGTCAATTTGGAAGCCAAACAAATTAGAATATTATAATAATAATAATTTTATATTATTATTCCTATGACAGGAATAGCCATATATTGTAAAATAATTGCACTGTAAAATAAATTAGTAAATAAATACTCATTAGTAATTAGTAAGTAAAATAAATGAAATAAAATTTTTATTTTTCAGGTATATTATTTTACCTTATTCTTCTGTAGGAAAATTACAATACTTTTGTCCTAATTTCTACACTTGCAAGCAGGACCTAAAACTAGTTTTGCCACATCTGCCAATGGCTGGTGATTTGAGAAAATTTATCAGCCCTAAATATTTTTTTTCCTGGCCATTAATCTGTTTTTGCAGTTGTACTACTACAAAAACTAAACATATTTAATAATGAACCAAAGAACCAACCACTGAATTTTAATCACAATACAAACAAAGATGAAACACATGTAGCATGAGCATTTTTTAATTTAAATTTGTCTGTATCATTTCAACATTTGAATCAAAAACAGAATGGTCTGACTTTAAAGCTTTGTGAAACTATGCTAAAACCTGCATAAAACAAAAACAACAGACTGAATTTCACTCTCTGACAGCAGGTGGCGCTTGTGAAATAGAGGGGAAAATGCCATCGAAACAACGCGCTTGCTCTGCTTGTACAGTATTTTCTGTGCGCGTGTCTGTTAATTTTAGTTCTTGCTTCCAAGAAATAAACCTATGAGCTTTTATTTTGACGGAAACTGCAGTAGAGCTTTTATTTTGGCGGAAAACTCCAGCTTCAGTGCAAACAGGTTTACAAACGCGTCTCATTACAAATCTAGTGAAATATTGTAAACATCTGCCCATTAAAATGTTGGAAATTATGCTAATGTGACAATGCGTAACTGGTTGCCGTTGCATTCTCAAACGCGCGCTAAACTCACGGCAAAAACAATGTTCACCGCATTGACTGTCAATCAAAGAGTCGCTCTGACTCTTACTGTGCGTTCACACCAGACGCGACTTGCGCGAATAAATCGCGCTATTCGCGCGTAGTTGGACGCTAACATTTTGAGTTTACTCGCTTCATTTGCGCGTGAAATTCGCTTCATTCGCGCATGAAATTCACTTCACAACAGACGCGAATTCGCGTCATGGGAGGGGCTTCTGCCAGGCGGCTCCAGTCTCGTTGCGAAATGGCTGACATGGTTTTTGTTAAGAGGGTAGCTGCGCTTTATGTGCTATGGAAGGCTGAAAAACGGCGTAGACTCGTTCGGCGCCGTGTCTGGGTCCATCAGATCAGTCCTCAATATGTATAATGCTCAAACTGGGTAAAGAACGTTTTTTACAACTTACCAGATTCCCCGACCTCCTCACTCACTTTCTTCCAAGCAAGATCCTTTTTATTCTTGTTTCTATAAAAGTACGAAGATGTATCGTACAGCTCCGGGTATCCACATACAGCGACGATGATTTTGTCCTCCATTGTTGTTTCGGATTTCTCCCTCCGCTCGCTACGTCGTAACACGTCACTACTAGAGCAAGCTCCTGATTGGTTAACGCGGCGCGAATATTCGCCAAAGTTCAGATTTTTCGAATCACGCATTCACACGTCAAACGCCCAAAACGCTCCATTCGCGCGAATCGCGCCGCAGGATGTCTATTCGCGTCTTTGCATTGACTTAACATGTAAATCACTCGCGCTTAACGCTTCATTCGCGTCTGGTGTGAACGCACCTTTACGCGGCAAACATCAAATCACGAACTGATCGTCTGACTCTGAATGAAGTGCGTGCTTCACAAACAAGCAGCGAAACAGACTTGATGAACGGATAAAACCATATAACGCTTAGTTCGTTTGACAAACACTTTTCCAAAGCGATGGCACGAAACACAACGTTAAAGACGTCTATGTTAAAATGACAAGTAGAAATATTTTCGGTTTATTATGAAACTGTGGCGGGACAGATGAGACTGTGGAGGGCCGCCACACTCTAGTTAATGAATGGGAAACACTGACGAGCGTTTGACATTAAAAAGTATATCAATTGTATTTTTTTTAAATTAAAATAACCGATCGTTTCGCTAGATAAGACCCTTCTTCCTCAGCTGGGATCATATACAACCGCATTTGGGATCGTTTGAAGCCGCATTTGAACTGCATTTTGGAAGTTCAAACTCAGGGCTCCATTGAAGTCCACTATATGAAAAAAAAATCCTGAAATGTTTTCCTCAAAAACACAATTTCTTTACGACTAAAGAAAGAAAGACATGAACATCTTGGATGACAAGGGGGTGAGTACATTATCTGTAAATTGTTATTTTGGAAGTGGACTTCTCCTTTAAGCAGATGTTTTTCTATCTATAGAAAATGTGATTATAACATCCGACCACATGTTGACTGGCTTACCATGAGAATTCACTGCCTTAACTGTCTTAATGCAAAAAGTGGCACAAATGCGCTTTGAAAACACCTGTTTAACCTGAATTAGGCTTTATTGGTGTCTAGAGAACCACACTTCTGAAGAGCAATAAAAATGCAGCCTTTCTTTTTCATTGACTGTGTGTTATGTCTAGTTTCGCCAGGTCTCTAATAGAATTTATTCATGTACAGATGCGTCCCTCAGGCTAGAACACACTCCTGAAAAGGACATAATACACTAGAGCAAATCAGACTCTCACAGCAGAAAAGTGGACCTAATAAGTGGATTCAAAATAGAGTTGCAGTGTCAATTCATCTTATAAATAGGGAGGAATTGGGGAGCACCTATTTTTAAACTCTGTCCTATTTCTTTGAATGTGCTGTGGTAACAGCGGTAAGCTACCGTGAGTCCTGCAATTGGTAAATTTAATAACCAGCATGATTTTACCTGGGACGGGTCACTCGTGATAGTTCACATGCCCATCATATGTAAAAATTATTACATCTGGTGTCTTTTATTATATCATCACAAATTATTTGAACACAAAGGTTAATCTTGTGAAAATCTGGTCAAAAACTACTCACGCCCTGTACCGCCACATTACATTTTAGATATTCCATTAAGTGACGAGCTTCTAACAAATTTTACTTTAGTGGAAAGTTTGCCATCAGAAGTTCTCTTAAATTTCTAGTTATTTTTTCCACTACGGAGGTCCATGTGTCAGCACATATGTGAAATAATTGTGATGTTAAGCCACTAAAATGAAAAAATAAGAGTAAGCAGCGATGAAATGGCCCTTGCACCCGGGCTCACCACCACCCGATGGCTTTAGGAAAACAGTGAACAACGGGCAAATATGCATTTAAAGTGGTAAACATAGAAGAAATATGTCATTTATATGTGCCAAACTACCTGCTACCAGGTGGTGATGCTATGACTATAATTGGATATTGGCATGTAGATGTCTTCAGGCCAGCACTTTTATCAAACATATCAAGTTTGCTGCAGATTGAACATTGTATGTTTGAGTTAGTGCAAAGCACGACATATCCTGTTGCCAACAGGTGGCGCTATGATTATAACAGAATACTGGATTTTGGATGTGTTCAGGTCGAATGGGTGACGTTTGGGGCAGATCGGACATTGAATGGCTACAACACCTTCTATTCCCATGGCGAAAAATCGAACTTTGTCACATTTCATGAAAAACTCAAGATCTTTGCAATTCAACATCGCAAAGGCCTTTAGAGTAAACTGACCAAATATAATGTTGATGTGTTCAGGACAGGACTCTTAGCAAACATTTTACATTATAAGTTTGAGGCAGATCAGACATTGTATGCCTGAATTATAACAACTTCCTGTTTCATGGTGAAACATCGAAATTTGTAAAGGCCCTTCAATGAAAACTCAAGATCTTCGCAATTTAACGTCACAAAGGGCTTTAGATTACACTGACCAATTTTGATATTTATCTGTTTAAATCTCTAGGAGGAGATCATTTAAATACAATGCCTGAAAATGGCAAAAAAGGTACAAAACTTACAGAGAAAATTCTAAATAACAGACTTCCTGCTGGGTTTCGGACTTCATACTGGGGGAATTTTTTGTAAGTACTGGTGTGTTACATGTGTCTACCGAATTTCATGCATGCATGTGAAACACAGCTCGAGGGGCACTTCGTTGAAATTTTTTAGGTGGCGCTGTTGTGGTATTGCCACACCCATTTCTGAAACCCATTTCAAATGTAAATTTTCTCTGTCACAAGGTTGCGGGTTCGAGTCTCAGCTCCGACAGGGATTGTAGGTAGGGGGAGTGAATTACCAGGGCTCTCCACCCTCAGTACCACGACTGAGGTGAGACCCTTGAGCCTTGAGCAAGGCACCGAACCCCCAACTGCTCCCCAGGCGCAGCAGCATTGCCCACTTCTGTGTGTGTGTGTACATGTGTTTGTTCACTACTCACTGCTGTGTGTGTGCACTTGGACGTCCCTTTTAATATCTTTAATTTAGATTGCACTGATATACCATGAGAATACCATGAGAATTCACTGCCTTAACTGTCTTAATGCAAAAAATGGCACAGATGCACCTGTTTAACCTGAATTAGGCTTTATTGGTGTCTGGAGAACCACACTTCTGAAGAGCACTAGAAATGCAGCCTTTCTTTTCCATTGACTTTCCGGGGACTTTTTTTTGTAGGTATTGGTGTGTTACATTTGTCTACCGAATTTTGTACATGTATGTGAAACACTTCATTGAAATTCTATCGAGCCATTTTGCCACACCCACTTCTGAAAACCATATCAGATGTAAATTTTCACCACTTTTTGCGTTTTTTGAGTTCTCGAGCATGTTCAGGCCCTCAAAAATGCAATTCATTTTGGAGAAGAAGAAGAAGAAGAAGAAGAAGAAGAATCTGAGCAATGCCAATACGGTCCTTGCACCACTGGTGCTCGGGCCCTAATAAAATCACAATGTGCCTTCACATTTTTTTCACTGAGACGAAGACTGTCTCATGTCCAACATGATTCTGTGAGTCACTCAGTGACCTGTGCTGTGCCATTTACCACAAACACGCAAAGGGGAAACAGCTAAATAATCTCACTGTCATAAGGATATAATATATTTTAATAAAAATTATCCAAAAAGTACAGTTTGTGTTGTCAGTTAACGAGCTACGTAAATGATTAACCTGCTAAGATAGCATAACCTACACGACTTACTACACAGTTACTTCTATACAGAATTTCATACTATAACCCCCGGTTTCACAGACAAGGCTTAAGCCTAGTCCCAGACTAAAATGTAAGTCTGAGCTGTTTCAACTCAAAGAAACTTGCACTGACTGATTCAGTACCTTTGTTTTGTCTCAAGATGCACACCAGTAGTGTTTTTTTAAGCCACATTTATACAAGTTACTTAATTGAACAACAGCCTAATCCTGGCTTAGTCTAAGGCCTGTCTGTGAAACCAGGCCTAAATGACATAACCATAACCATATTTTCACCATATTGTTCTAAGGTTTGTATCATTATTTTAATAAATTATCATTTAAAGCATCACAACTTATGCTGAGCTCAATGAACAAGTTACCATTTGTTGTGTTTGTGAACCCAATAAGTTCAACATTGCAACAATGGCTCAAAAGTCAGGTTATTGAAGCAAAAATCCCATTCATTTTTCAATAGGGAAATTGATTTTTATCAATACCTTATAACCATTTAAAGACAGACCTAGTATGAGGTTGTTAATCAATGGTGTATGCTTTTGTTAAAGCCACTGGCCTGCATTATTTCAACTTATTTTTTAAATAATCACGTTCAATAGCAGAATTCTGGTGAAAAACTACATTACCCATAATTCTGCAGAGAATCTACACCAATCAGAGAATCCATTGTAATTCTTTCCCTTATTAAAACCCTTAAGTTCACAGGCTTGTACTTTTGTCTTTTTGAAAATTCTCAAATTTCTTTTTCAAATTCTTTTTTTTTTTTTTTTTTTGCTTCAAATCAAAGTTTTAAATGTGATTCAACTTGAAGCTGGTTCGTTTGGTTTATGGCTTGTATTTCTTTAAGGAAGACTTTTAAAAATCTCAACATCAAAAAGGTTGCTGAAAAAGTATGTGGCTACTGTTTGGGGGCGTGGCCATCTGTCAGTCTGACCAATGGGAGACAGGGAAAGTGTTCCAAAAACCTGTTTTAAAACAGTCATTATTTTCTTTTGGTAACACTAGTGGCTCAGAAATTATATACTTCATCTTTAATACCCCACATTTATCTCTGCCATATTACAGTTACAAACAAGCCCAAAGCAACAAACACATAACAGAGCACATAAGCAAAAAATAATTCAAAATGACAACAGTATATGTAAATCAAGTAGCAGCAGTAGAGCGACAGAGCAAATATGGATTGCATCAGCGGCTTCAGAAATCACTCTCTTTTGTGTTCACGGTGGATGTTCACCGCATGACAACAATCTCAGCATTTGAAAAGGTACTCCTTCTTGTCTCTTCCCAAAGCTACAAAAGAGATACGCTACAATTTTGGGAGCCATATATTAACAATGCCTGTCAAAGCAGTATCAGTATGTTCCCACACAATACGCCATAAATAGATATGTATTATGTAATTCTTTGAAGACCTCGGCTCTATGGCTGATGATGTGTGTTTTGTGGTTCTCCCTATGATTAAACACAGACCACCTGCTCAAATATCAACGCTCTGTGGCTTCAGATGGACTCCCGTCTGCTTCAATGTCTGTGGTCTGTCTTTCAGGTGAAAGACACAATACAGCTGTAAATGGAGATGCGAGACTCCCGATGGCATACGGCTCATGTTCTGTCACTAAACAGAAGACAAAAGCTTGGGGGTGAACATCTATCAGCTAGCTCCGCTCCGTTTTTTGGGGGCCCTCAAAAGAGCGCAAATAATATCTTCTTTGTGCAGTATGAAGTCAGAGCATACTGCAAAAATACAGGGTGTTTTCCCACCCCGTTAAAAGACTCTGAGTCATAGAGAACATCTTTGTTGCAGCTTGTGAACAAGCAAAGGACAGTTTGAGCAGAATGAAAGGCTCCCAGTGTGAGATTGTAGCCATCTCACCCTCATTTTGTCCAGGCCTAGCATCCGCCACACACTAAATAAAAGTAAAAACACCTCTTTTCCCTTATGCGCCACCTTTATGGCTCCACGAGGAAAGAAAGGTCAGTGAAAATGGAGAGCAGTAAATTCAATTCGCATGCAATTGCTTTGGAAAATGCAATTCTGTGAAAGTCTGAATCTCACCGGCTGCAGTGAACCAAATAACAGAAAAATGCAATGTTCTGTGCAATCCCGTCTTCTCATTAACGGCTGAAGAATCTATACATCCATTCTTTTACGTGATCCTGAGCATTCCACAAAAGCAGGCTCGGTTTTATAATGCATAACCTCCTTATGTACTCAACCAACAGCAAAAATATTCAAATTACAAACGCACACCATACTGTTTAGCTCTGTTACTCACAAATCAAGATCCATAATTGTATTATTACACGGTACCTTTATCATTTCATCCTCAAAATATATGATTCTACACAGGATCCTTTTAACCACAGCATAATATTAGAATTTCATCCATAATTAAGCATCAGCAATATGAGGGAAAAGAACAAAGTAAAGCTGAAAATTCAGTCCGAATGAAGCTAATACTCTGTATTCAAGCGCCGCTTTGGTAGCTGAGCATACACTGACCCTTGCAGTGCATGGCAATTTATGAATTTTGAATAGAAAATAAATTACCTATGGCTTAAATGTCATTAGGAGTGTAACTGGCTGGATTAGATGTGTAAAAACTTGGCAACAAGTTAAAGAGCTGCAAGGCGGTGTCATGCAAAGCATGAAAAACCCATTGTTGAGTTTTTCACGGAGACAATTACTTGATAATAAATTAGACAATCTGATTCCTGACCGTCCAATTTCAGTGGAATAAAAGCTTTCAAAAAACATAAACCCATCCAAAACAAAACAGTTGGTCATATATCTGCGTCACTACATGATATACAGTACAAGCAGTGGTCGAGTCAAATATGCCTCGCAGGAGTGGTTCCTCTTGATCTTATTAATTGGATCACTCAGAGAGGAGAGGGTAAGTGCATCTGTCCTGTGTACCATAATCCCTTCAATAAAGATTAGCTGTAACGTGTAAAAAGCCCGTTTCTGAGGCAGTTTGTCTCGGGCAAAATCTGCTTAAAGGGATCAAAAGTATCTCAGCAGAACTCAAATGATGAAGCTGCCAAGAGCTGCCAGAGAAACACAAACGCATCATGTTCTTAACTCAGACACTTTCTGTGAGTGAATAAATCACACATTATATGCTGAGTTTTGTGAGCATACATTTTGTTGTTGGACTGTATATATCAACGCTCTTGGAATGTGTTTGGCCAATCAAATTGGAGGACCAGAACTAATTATAGTATGAGTTTATGACCAAAAACATCTTTTGAGACGCAGCTACTGTATCTCATTAGGTTCTCACGCTATGATTTAATTTAGTCTATAGTTAGGATAGAGAGCTCTTGAATACAAAACACAGTGACATATAGCTTGTTTATGCAAGCTTCCTTAGTACAGTGATGTAAGTGTAGCTGTTGGAGTGTGCATCCACACTGCCATCTAGTGCATCTGAGTGGCTCACAATGCATGTGGCTATTAAGTGCATACTTCTTTAACTCTACAGTTACTCAGACTCTTTCACATCCAAAATAACTTGCAGTATTGTTACTACAGGCACAGTCCCTCTGGGGCAAGTATGTAATTAGATAATTGGACTTCAGCTCCGCCCATACTGGTTACTGTTGCTAACAAACTTTATAGAATATTTAATACTAATGGATTGGAGATTTCCAAACAGCATGGTTTTCAGTAAAATGTGCCTGTAAATCCATTTTATCCGCATTTTTAAAAAGAAATTGTTAAATTAAGCAGTAACGTGTTTAAAAATTGCCGCGACTGCAAATGAAAATTGAGGCAAACGCTTATCACAGTCAAGTGAACAAAGAAAAGTCTCATTTGAAAGCAATTACAAGTGATCACACAATGGAACTTAGTTATGGAACTGTTTCTAAAATTTCTTCAACATATTAAGAAACTGCAAACTTATTATCAACACCACACTGACTTGAATTAAGGCATAAGATTAGCATTCATTTACAGTACCAAGGAGCACATTTAGGTGTTTGTACTGATGTTATGTTTTACAAATTGTTCATTTAAATAACATGAATGTCTTAAGATGTATTTAATCATTTTAAAAAGTATATAATTATATATAATTACTTTAATTAACATTCATGTTCACATATATAAAGTTAAGTACTTCTATGAACTCATTTTTTTAAATTACCATGTTTAGCAACAGAATTCCTAGTGAAAAACTACATTTTCCATTATTCTGCAGAGTATCTATCTATCTATCTATCTATCTATCTATCTATTTTTTTCTGTTAATCAGCGTAAAAATGAGTTTAAAGGTAACCAAAATGCATAAATAGGCAGGGCCGATTGTCCAATATTTGTATTTTTACTGTTGCTACAGCTTTGCTAAATGGCATTACT
Organism: Cirrhinus mrigala; assembly: GCA_036247105.1. Lineage (NCBI taxonomy): Eukaryota > Metazoa > Chordata > Actinopteri > Cypriniformes > Cyprinidae > Cirrhinus > Cirrhinus mrigala. The sequence goes on along the minus strand of CM070020.1, from coordinate 6,566,708 downwards.
CATGCTCGCATTAACAGCCTGTTGCAGTTATGAGTGAGTGTAAATGTGTTTAGTAGTCAGAGCTGGGTAGTACCTGATTACATGTAATCTGGATTACATAATCAGATTAAAAAAATGATGTACTTGTAATTAGATTCAATTACATTTTAAAACACTCATAATCAGACTACAGTTACGTTTTATGGATTACATGATTACATATTATTTACACAATAGCAATCAATTATTCATAATTTATTGATTCTCCCCAGTTCCTCCTTTTCATCTTTTAAAAATTCTTTTCTAAAACAGCCTATAGTTTATATACACTCACAGTCTTCAAGTTATGTAGACATTTATACAAAGACCAGTCATTAGTCAGGTGGCGACACAGCATTTGACCAATGGATTTACAAAAATTATGTCAGGTTTAAGAAATGTTTTAACACTGCATCAGATCCTAATTAATTACACATTAATTTTTATTTGAATTGTCAGTCTGTAGGTTAACCATTTATTTCCATGACTTTGGAAGGCTTTTGTCTTTTAAACACATTAAAATACACAAATTCACTCTTTTATCCAGTATATTTAGATTTTCAAAATAAATATTTTTTTTTTTTTTGGACTTCATTATTAGCTTTTAAAAATCGCATAAACCCCTCTGCAGTGCCTTCACAAACCCCAGTCTGGTAAACTTTGATGTAATATGTGACCCTGGACCACAAAACCAGTCATAAGTGTCAATTTTTGGAAATTGAGATTTATAAATCATCCAAAAGCTGAATAAATAAGCTTTGATGTATTGTTTGTTAGGGTAGGACAATATTTGGCTGAGATACAACTATTTGAAAATCTGGAATCTGATGGTGCAAAAAAAATAAAAATAAATAAATCAAAATACTGGGAAAAAACAAAACAAAAAAAACGAAAACTTTAAGTTGTCCAAATAAAGTTTTTAGCAATGCATATTACTAATCAAAAATTAAGTTTTGATTCATTTACTCTAAGAAATTTACAAAATATCTTCATGAAACATGATCTATACTTAATATCCTAACGGTTTTTGGCATAAAAGAAAAATCAATAATTTTGACCCATACAATGTATTGTTGGCTATTGCTACAAATATACCCATGCCACTTCTGACAGGTTTTGTGGTCCAGGGTCACATATGTTTAATGCACTTCATGTTGTTAATAACAACAAAATACTCTTTGTATTTTTATGTCAATATGGTACAAGACTACCCTATTTAAAGCAATGTGATAAACTAGATATGTCAAAAGTAATCTAAAAGTAGTCTGATTATATTACCTAAAATGCATAATGTAATGGATTACGTTACTAATTACAATTTTTGTCAGTTATATAAGACCATACACTGAAAATACTCTCCAAAAAAGACAAAACAACTCTGCATGAAGCTAGGAAATCATAAACACATCTACATACTCTTTATGAATTCAAGCTGTGAGAAAACGCCTTCTGAGACAGCTCATGAAGTGAGCCATTTCTCCACCCTACAATTCATTATGAATTATTACACTCTCCCTGTCTAACAGCATCTGCTAAATGGGTATGATTTTCAACACATTCAGACTAAATATACCGTACCACCTAAATCAGTCTGTACATGTTATCTAAGCTACCCTAAAGCCTTTTTTCTTTACAAATTACAAAGTAAACATTGCCTGCAAACATCACTTATCCAGATATCCTTTTTTTACTCATAAATGCTGAATGCTATCTCTCCGCTCTCCTGAATATACTCAATAAATCTGATGCTATTTAATGAGCATAAAATTGCAGCGGAAGACCATTTACCACAAAATAAAAACATAGTTTGGAAGACAAACTGGCACTCGGGTCATTATCGTTCCATTTTCTCAGCAACGCTGCTCTCACAGAAAGTGCCTCAGGTGCTATTCTGTATCGCGGTAGAAATTCGATAGCCAGGTCCCGTGAGGTTGACTCTGGTGTAGGTTTAGGCTTGGCCAGCGGGGTGGAAGTGGAAATTGAGCTCTGTGGATCAGAGGGAGGTGAGGTGGAGGGGGGTTATTCGGCACTGCCACTGAACTGTGTGGTTCAACTGAGGGGCAGCCGCCTGTCACTAGGCTATCCCTTTACCTCAAACAGTCCTACACACTTCGGCTTCCCGTTCAGACTCCCCGCCGGCGCTCTGGCAAACACTTGTGTGTTCCTTAAGGCTCCCATGTGTTGTGTATACACGTCTGCATGCATTCTTAACAAACAGTGAGGTGACAGAGTGCCTGAAATCATTAGGGCCCTATGAAATCCGTTTTATTTTTTCCCAAATTCTGTTTTATTTTTTTTCCAAATTCCGTTTTTTTTCCGTTTAATTTTTCTGGATTCCGTTATTTTCCGTTTTAATTTTTCTGGATTCCGTTTTTTTCTGTTTTAATTTTTCTCAACTCCTTTTTAATGCTTAAATTGTATTAATCAAAGAGCATGTCTAATTAATTACAATCATGAAACTTATACAATTTCACATCAGTTTAATAAAGGTTTAACAAAAATGACATGTTTAGGGCCCTAAGAAATGTTTTATTTTTTCTCACCATGTTTTATTGTTATCAAATTCTGTGTTTTAGCATGTCTAATTATTTGAATGCATATTTTATTCAAATTTATTCTTAAAATAGCCTTATGAAAGTTTTTTTTTTTTTTTTTTTTTTTTTTTTTACCCTCAGAAATTCTGTGTTGTGTATTTAAAATGTTCTGGTTATCAAATGAAGGAATAAAACATTAATTTCATTTATCTTTTAATTATTGAAAATTAAGCAAACTTTTTTTTTTGTCAAACAAAGGGGAATTTACTATTAAAATTAAAACATGAAAGAAATGTTGTGTGATTATACCCTAAAAATGATGTTTGTTTCATTTTAGTAGTAACGTTAGTAGTAGTAGTAATAGTAGTAATATATTTCTGGCACAATGTCTTCAAGTTAAACTGGACTTTTATTTTGACGGGTTTCCGTGTCTACCTTTACATTTCTGTGTGTATATGACATGACGCTAGTTTTCCTAAAATGGAATGGTCAAATGCTGAAATCACAGCGAGAGTCGCGCGCACTTCAGTGTCTGTAGTAAACAAAACTGCTCGTCTGCTCCATTCATTAAACACGCAGAACATGCAAGATTCACATTTAAATGGTACTTTTGCAGCGTAATATTTACAGATGTCTGTGTAATGCGTAATGACCTACTTTTGATTAATTCATTCAAACTTTGACAAATTCCGTGACATTCCGTGTTATTCAGTAAATTCCGTTTTTATGACTGGATTCCGCGATTCCGTCTGCGTTTTCTGCATTGCAGAAATCATAGGGCCCTAAATCACGCAGATGATTACTACATTGAATTATTCTTAGTGCATTCATAATCTGATGAATATTGATCCACAAAACATCTTTGTTAATTGATGTCAGTATGTATTTAATAAAGCCAAGCTACTGTAGTTTTACAAATCTCTGACTGTTTTCTTATCTGATGTTAGTAAATAAAAGCTAAGGCTGGTCATATTCACAGTCTACTGTGATGCTTTTAAAACACATACAGAATAACCTGCATAATATTTCAACTTGGCTCGCAAGACATCACAAATGTCTTATTTTATCGCTCAGAAGCAACCGGATTATTTATAGTTCAAAAAGTGCACTTTGAAAACAAAAAAAGCTCTGTACGAGGAGGGAAAAAGAAAGTGTTGTGCACAGAAAATGCATTAAAATGTCATTTCGAATTCCACAAAAGGCAATTTAGCCTCACAAAGACCAGATAAAACCCACTAAAAAAATGACAAAAGGGCAATGAGAAGGCAGATGTGACACTAGCGCTAAAATCCAAGGAAAATGCAGTGCAAGGTTATAATGGATGGAAAACTAAAGCGATGCTGTATGTCAGATGGCAGAGGCTGTGCCCACCAGCTGTGGCTGATGACCCGGAGAGAGAAACTAAAGCTGTCATTACTGCTTTCTGAATTCATTATAGCAGGAGGAAGTGACACACTGCCATCCTTGATGTTCTTTTCTACCTAAACAAAGTCTTACTGATGGAGAGCAGATCTCAGGCTGCTCATTCCAGAACAATATGTGCGACAATTAGAAGAGAGAGTCTCTGTGCGCTCAGCCTCTCCCTGTTAATTGTAGGTTGCGAGGTTTTCAAAGATGCACTGCCAGAGAATCTGTGGGAAGACGAACTGAACTGAAACAACAAACCACTATATTGTGATCACACAGAGCTATATTAGAAGAAATTTATTATTAAAACGTTTATCATATAAAGCATCTGGCATAAAAGAATACAGCCCCTCTGAACAAATACAAAAAAAAGAATTGTGTTTTTTTTAATGATGACAAAATTGAAATGCATTAAACATATTCTTAATAAAAACATGTTATTAATATCCACACAATAACTAAATTAGCCAATTGTGTTTAAATGATGCAATGCATCCTTAATTAAATTCAATGCACTTCTCACTGTTCTCCTCCCTTAACAAAGCCATAGAATTTTAGATACAATATGACTGACTTAGCCTAATGAGACCAGAGTATAGATTCCCAGAAGTCTATATTTTGTAAATATAGGCCTTGGAAAAGACTGAGTTTATTGCACTTTGGCTACAGTAGAGAGATCCGCTGTGGACAACAACCATGCCTTTCATTTTTACACACTGCATCTTACTGTGCGAGATGAAACAGTCACTCTTTTCATAGCTTTTGCCAGCGCTGAGACACTTGCTTGCTATTTCTCCTGCTCTTTTCCTAGCAAATAAAACACGCAAAGTAAACTCACTTAAAGTAAAGTCTTTATTACTTTAGAGGCCTTCTCACAAGTCCAACATTTTTAAATTTCTGTTACTTTCACACGTACAACCATGATTTGGTATTCCTTTTATACCACAAGCATTCAAAAAACATGGAATATTTTGCATTCATTTCCCCAGTCAAAATTCGATTGAGATTCAGGAACCTCTCTGATTGGTGGCTCTCACATTGGGTCCCTGCAGGTTGTAAAATGCACCAATGCCTTTTTAGAGTGGCTAGTTAATCGAGTTTTGTTTGTTCCGTTGCTAAAATCTGCCAGTATGCAAGTACTGAATCAGACTTTATTTATGATTTTGACCTTAGTTTATTTCATAATGTGCTACCGTGATGTTTACAACATTAAATGAAAAGACACAGATAAAACTTGTGTGCTTGGGCAGTTTTTATTAATAGTAGTTCATGTTTAGGTGATTGCATGATCTGGATATTTGTTAAAGGGGTCATCAGATGCCCATTTTCCACAAGTTGATATGATTCTTTAGGGTCTTAATGAAAAGTCTATAATATACTTTGGTTAAAAATTCTCATTGGTAGTGTAAAACAACAGCCTTTTTATCTTGCCATAATCAGCTCTTCAAAAATCATCCTGTTCTGGTCGAGGTTGCTTTAAATGTTAATGAGCTCTGCTCGCCCCGCCCCTCTCATCTCTCTCTCTCTGTGGATTTAGCCGCGTTTAGCCGCTAAATTTGCTAACTAGCACGTTATTAGGAAAGGTGATCGGAAAGATTCATAAAAAAAAAAACCTTTATACTCACTTCTGCTGTAAGTGAAGCTGGATCACGAATGATTCGCGCGAACATAGACGGATATATGTAGATCAGGAGGCGCATTCCATTCACAAACAAACGTAATCTGCTGCAACTTCAGCGGCTCAGATGTCGGGAGTAAATGACAACCACTATGTTCATTATTACATTCAGCAACACAACACCTCGATAACTCAATCTAAGATATTATTGTCTAACTTACATCCCTGCTCCGGCATCGAAACAATGGAGGTCGGACTGTTATAGCTGATTTAAGGTGGGTCTGAGGTAAGACGCTCATGTCAATCAACTATCGTGGGAGCGGCCTCTGCCAGTGTGACACCACAACGTCAGGCATCTGAGAATGACTCGATTTGAAAAAGGGGATATTATTTTTACAGATTAATTAAAAGCCACTGCATGGATTATCATTATAGGGTAGATGCGTACATACACTGCCAACACACATTAATGTTCAAACAACATGTAAAAGTGAACTTTGCATTCGATGACCCCTTTAAAATATCTGTGTTTAAAGGATTAGTTCACTTCCAGAACAAAAATTTACAGATAATTTACTCACCCCCTTGTCATCCAAGATGTTCATGTCTTTCTTTCTTCAGTCGATTATGAAAATTATGTTTTTTGAGGAAAACATTTCAGGAATTTTCTATATATACTGGACTTCAATGGTGCCCCCAAGTGTGAACTTCCAAAATGCAGTTTAAATGCAGCTTAAAATGGCTTGGAATGATCCCAGCCAAGGAATAAGGCAAAACTAGCAAAACGATCTGTCATTTTCTAAACACATTGACAATTTCTATACTTTTTAAACCTCAAACGCTCATCTTGCCTATTCTCTGCGATGCGTATGTGAGCTCTGTGTGATCCGGGTCAATACATTTATAGTAGGTCGAAAAACTCCCGTTTTCTTCTTCAACATCAAAATCGTTCTACATCACTGTTTTACTTTTTTGTTTTTTTGCAAAGCGTGTTTGATGTTCTTTGGATGTTCACTTTGTAAACACTGGGTCAGTACTTCTGCAGCGATGTAGAATGATTTTGTAGTAGGGGAAGAAAACGAGATGGCAGTTTTTCGACATACCCTAACTGTAACTGTATTAGAAAAACAGTACACGCAGACCTAGACAAGATGAGCGTTTGAGGTTAAAAAGTATATAAATTCTCGATATGTTTCAAAAATGACCAATCATTTTGCTAGATAAGGTGCTTATTCCTCAGCTGGGATCATTTAGAGACATTTGAAGCTACGTTTAAACTGCATTTTGGAAGTTCAAACTTAGGGGCACCATTGAAGTCCACTATATGGAAATAATTTATGAAATGTTTTCCTCAAGAAACAATTTCTTATCGACTGAAGAAAGAAAGACACAAACATCATGGATGACCAGGGGGTGAATAAATTATCTGTAAATTTTTGTTCTGGAAGTGAACTTCATCCAGCATACTTGTGTATCTGTTGATTTCTATGTATGGAGTTCTATTTGAAAAACAGAAGCATGCTGAATGGACTCTGGTTTCAACAGCTCTGATAAATAATCATAACATTAATTTAAAAAAAACACCTCCAGCCAGTGTTAACTGTACTGTAAGAAAGGCACATATTAAAAAAAAAAAAAAAACATTATTTACCCCGTTTTGGTGAGGCACGCACCCACCAGCTCAAATATGCTAATATGTCTTCTAAGTAAAGAGTAATTGCTGAATTTAAGTTTCAAAGGGGTGTACTTATTTATGCTGTGTACTGTACTCAATTTATGAATCACTCTGAAAGAGATCTTTCACCCAAAAATGAAAGTTCTGTCATTGTTTCATCTTATTTCAAAGCCATTTGAACACAAAGGAAGATGTAATGCAGAATGACAGCCTCAGTCACCATATATACTTTCATCATATTGAAAAAAAGATGAAGATGAGATATTCCGTCTCTTTTTCTCTTTGTGTTTCATGGAAAGAGCCGTACGGGTTTTGAGCAACATCGAGGCAAGATTTACTTTTAGACCATCAATTTTAACTTCGTGCCTTAAATTAATAAAAAATTAATTTGTATTAATTTGTTCAAAGCATTTGTAAATCACTTTTTTTAGTAAAACTAATATGTTGAAGTCAAAACAGCACAAAATTTGTCAATCTACATAAGCTAATAATAAAAAAAAAACATTATGATAAGCAGTAGTATTTCACTTCCAGAACAATAATTTACAGATAATTTACTCACCTCTTTGTCATCCAAGATGTTCGTGTCTTTCTTTCTTCAGTCGATAAGAAATTATCTTTCTTGAGGAAAAAAATTCAGAAATTATCTTCATATAGTGGAGTTCAATGGTGCCCCTAAGTTTAAGCTTCAAAAATGCAGTTTAAATGCAGCTTCAAATGGCTCTAAACGATCCCACCCAAGGAATAATGGTCTTATCTACTAAAACGATCGGTCATTTTCAAAACAAATTGATAATTTATATACTTTTTAGCCTCAAACACTCGTCTCATCTAGGTCTGCGTGAACTTGCAGGGTCAGGGTATGTCGAAAAACTGCCATCTCGTTTTCTTTCCCAACTTCAAAATCGTCCTCTGTTGCTCCAGAAGTACTGACCCAGTGTTTACAAAGTGAATGTAAAGAATATCAAACGCCCTTTACAAAAAAAGGTAAAACAGCAATGCAGGAAGATATTGAGTTTGAAGAAGAAAACGAGATGGGAGTTTTTCGACCTACCCTAACTGTATTCACCCGGATTACACAGACTACGCATACGCATCGCCGAGACGAGATAAAACAAGTGTTTGAGGTTAAAAAGTATATAAATTGTCAATTTGTTTTGAAAATGACTGTTTGTTTCGCTAGATAAGACCTGTCTTCCTCAGCTGGGATCATTTAGAGCCATCTGAAGCTGCAGTTAAACTGCATTTTGGAAGATAAAACTTGGGGGCACCATTGAAGGCCATTATATGGAGAGAAATTTTGGAATATTTTCCTCAAAAAACATCATTTCTTTACGAGGAAAGACAGACACGAACATCACAAACTTCTCCTTTAACTACCAAAATAAAACTGGGTCTCTGAGGGTTAAAATGAACCAACCAAACAAATCAATTCACTAAAATGAATCAGACTCCCCGATGCTAATGAACAAAACGTCCTCAGTCATAAATACACAAATGTCTTTATATCACAGTCTCAGTGGGAGTTGAAAGTACTGGACAGCAGCCACCATGTTTGGAAATACCATTTCACATACACAAGAACGGAATGCTGTAGATGGATCCAAGATTATCCAAGGTTATCATGTTTCATTTAAGATGCATAAGATGGGTACAAACTTTCCCAGCATGCCTGGCTGAATCCTTCAGAGGTATGCCAGTTTGCTTTTGTTAGTGTTGTGGATGGATTTCCTCTCCCAAGCTCTGGAATCCAGCAGGCTGACTGGGTGGCAACAATGTGAGTCTTTATTTGCTCCTTAAGGCAGAGCGAGACACGCCTACACATGGCGAGCGCGAGAGTGCAGTGATCCACACGCCGTGGCCTTCAGCCCAAGCGGGACGACAATTAAACCAGACTAGACAAAACTGCAGGGCGCATACAGAGACACTCAGGATCTGACACTTCATGAATCACAAGTAACTGTGATTTTCAGTGTCGGTAGTTCATGCTGCTGTGTGACTGTTAGCAAATCACTTCAGCAATGCAGTGGGAAGAAAAATATAAGTGAATTTAGGCGACACAGAAGTCAGGGAACTAATGACTTGCTTTGTAGGTTTTAATCGCTGCGTTGGCATTGACTAATTACATGCATTTGCATGCTTCTCAACCTTTCCCATGAACCTAAATGTGGGCACAGTCCATTTCCTGTTCATGTTTAGGGCGGAAAAGGTGGAGAAGAGGGTCCAAATGAACAGGAGAAGATTTGTGATGATGCATCAAAGCAATTTATCTTTTCTTCTGAACAAGCACTTTCACCCCGAGTTTGTAGCACTTGCTCTGATCTGAGCGTAGCAATTAGCTTATGGATGTTTTCTTCTGAGTGCAAATCTGTAATGAAAATGGTGACCTGACATCTCCTGAAATGTATTTATGACAAACTGCTCTACCCTCCATCCATGTAATTAATATTTGGGCAAGCAGCAGTTTGAACCAAGAACAGCAAAATGCAAATCGCTAGAGTACTTTTGCAGAACGGGTTGATAAAATATGCATGAGCAGAAAGAGGCCCTCGCTCGTTAGATCTCAATATGTCAGAAACCTGTAGGTTTTGCTCACATAAATGTAATACATTTAAACAACAGGTGGAACGCTAGCAAAAATAATAAGGATGACACAGCAACTGACATAGCTTAAATAAGCATATGCACGCTTCAAGAAGCATACAAAATTCTCTTTAATAGGAGCAAACAGATAGAAGCAAGCAATATAAAGCCAATTCAGGTAAACCTGTCAACTTTTTTTTTACATTGAGATCAATGTAAGGTTCAAAGATATTTGTTGATGCCAATTTCACGAGTTCACGCTTACATATAATTAGCCGGAGTATAGTAATGCATGTTTGGCGTGCTGTCCGGGGAAGGGCTCCGAGCTCGGGAATGGCCCGAACCCCGAGAACCCCCCTTAGGTGTAGTGAGAACTCGGAGTGAGGAGATGGGGTGGTGGAGGGATGCTGATAAACCGTCAAAAGGATAGAGGTAAGTCAGCTGTATTTGAATGCATAGCGTTGATTGACTTGAGTGGACTCCTGTTGTGTTAATTAGGCTAGGTATCTGACGCGCTCCTCCCGAACCTTGTTAATAAAACATCATTTAGGGAAACTTACTATAGCTAGTTAACATGGGTTGGTGAAACCATGACTTGTTTTAGAACCATTAAACAATCGAGTAATGTTCTGCACAGTATACATAGTTTTCCACTAAAACCATAAATTTAGAGCTTTCATGAAATGATTTAATATAGTAATAAAATACATACTGTTTCAAGTTAGGGGACATGACCTTTTTTTTTTTTTTTTTTAAATAAACTAATTTTTCTCAGAAGGAATGCATTACATTGATCAAAAGTCAAAGGTCAACCTTACCATGAAAAAATAAAGTTTTCACCAAAGGTTTTTACTATACTGATAACACAGATGTCAACATTTGGTGGTTCAAATATCTATGTGAGGTCTCTCTTAAAGTTTTTTTTGTTGTTTTTAGTGCATGATTTTTCATAGTCTGGTAAGTGTTATTTTCAGGCTTGTCACATCCATAACAGTACATATTCCTCATAAATAGACACATCAAAATAAAATTAAGTAACAATTATATGTTCTGTGAAAAGCCATTGCTTCTCTATTTGTTGGGTATTATTGCGTCTGGTTTGTGCATTTTAATTCACGGAAATCCTACAAAGCATGTAGTCTCTCAAAAACGGTGTCCTTTTTTGTCACATCCATAACACATGATTATATTCCTTTTTTAACATAAAAAACTTGTACATAGACTGATATTTTTCTGATGTTTAGACTATCAACAAGGGTTTATTAAAATATATTGATAACAAATACATTCTCTAAGCAATTATATGTCATTTTTTAAAATTTCTATTTAAAATAAATGCTATTCTTTTGAACTTTCTATTCATCAAATAATGCTAATATTTTAGAATTTTAAGAAGTTTTAAGATGTAAAAATGTTTCTTGAGCAGCAAATCAGCATATTAGATTGATTTATGAAGGATCATGTGACACTGAAAACTTGAGTAATAATGCTGAAAATTCAACTTTGCATCAAAAAATAAGTTATGTTTTAAAATATATTAAAATAGATAACAGTTATTTTATATTGTAATAATTCACAATATTACTGTTTTACCACATTTTTGATTAAATAAATGCAGCCTTGGTAAGCAAAAGACACTTTTGCTTATAACAAAAATATTTAAAAAAATACATTTTGAATTTGTTTTTAAATCGAGATATAGAGTACAATAACATGTAATGAAATTAAATTAAAAATAAAGATAAACAGACTTTTCTGACACAAAAAAATGTTGATTAAAAAAAAGGTTGGCTGGGAAAGTACAAACTGATCCCACTGGGTCACCAGAAATAAGTCTTTTTATTGAATCCCATGAATGTGATGAATGGCCCAATTTTCTTAAACTCACCCTATTCAGATAAACACTGAGATTCTGTAGGTGGCTGCTTAGAAAGAAAACTTGTGACTGAGACAAAGCACAATAATGAAAGTCTGGTCTCAATGGCATCTAATCCACACAAGAGAACTCTACATTAAATGCTGTTGGCTTGCCAAGGGATACTTAAGTTTTATCTGCTGTCTCTTTTGGTCCACTATTTTGGTCATTACACAAACACACGGTCCCCTTTGGAGTCTAGACAACCCCACCCCGCTGACTGGCAATTTACGGTCCCCAACAAACAAAACAACTAGAACAATAGCATTGTGTTTAAACTCTCCTGTTGGGACGATTACAAGCTTCAACATCTGTGCTGCTTCCATCAGCTGAAGGTAATGTTTGACCTTGAGTAAACACTTGAGTAAGACTGAGTCTTGTTCAGACTCAAACTTTCAATGGAAGTACGAAAGTTTCACAAACTCAGCTGTGCCCCAAAGCAATGCAATCAATTTCATATTCAAGTAAGAAGTGAAGTCAAACACTGTCTGTTTGTTTTATATGGAGGGAGAGGTGTGTTCGTCACGGGCTGAAAGACAAACAAATTAAAACCCTCTGAAAGCCGCTGGTTAAGGAGTTGTTCGAATGAACTAAGGATAGCCAATGGCTGATTTAAAGAGTTTATGACAGAAAAAGATATGACTAGTCCTTGAAGGAATTTGTTGAGGTCGTCTCATGACCCATATTGACCTTGCGGTGCCATTTTCTTCCCACAGCAACCATCAGGGATTCATGAAAATGTTTTGGAGTGTGCTGAAGCAGAGTGACATTATCTTTTGAGGCTGAAAGACAAGACAATCTTTCTGGTTTGGTGAATGTCTTGACATCTATCTCAGTGACTCTAATGTGCGTTGTAGCTAATGAGCTTAGAGCGGCGTTAATTATTTCAGAAAAAGAAAAATGACAGTTTATGATGTCTTCTAAGTGTCTTGAATAACAGCTTGCACTCCGCCACATCCTATAAAATAAGATAAACTGCCACCATATTGAAAACTGAACAATTGAAATTTATGGAGATGTCCTGTGTCTCGGAAGGAAAAGGGAAATTGCATGAAGTCACACAGGATGACATTTTTATGAGGTACCAGTATTGACAAATGGCATAAACTGACACTATTCATTAGTCAATGAAAGGATGACACTTTTCATTAAATACTTAGTATTTGTATGTTAAATTACTATTTCAAAATCTGGAAGAAAAATAACAGAGTATAATTTATTTTGGATTTTTTTTTAAATCTTAAGACAAATTTTAAGCACACTTAATTAGGTTTTTTGTTAGCAGTGATGTTTCCATAAAGAATTCTTTACAGTGGGGGAAAAAAATAAATAAAATAATCCAAAGAACGTTTTATTAAAATAAATGTAAATGTAAAAAAAAAACAAAAAAAACTAAAGCAGTCCACGAATCTATTGAGGGAAAATAAAATAAAATAAAATGAAATAAAATAAAATAAAAAAGCAACCTAACGTGATCACCTAACGTGCTCAGCAATTTAACAACAATTTTCACTAGTTGGGTATATATTATATACAGTTGAATCAAAAGTTTACATTCACCTTTCAGAATCTGCAAAATGTTAATCATTTTACCAAAATAAGAGGAATTACACAAAATGCATGTTATAAAAGACATTTACATATTAGTCCACAAGAGAAAATAGTTGAATTCATAAAAATTACCCTGTTCAAAAGTTTACATACACTTGATTCTTAATACCGTGTTGTTACCTGAATGATCCACAGCTTTTTTTTTATTTTTTTTTTTTATGATAGTTGTTCATGAGTCCCTTGTTTGTCTTGAACAGTTAAACTGCCCGCTATTCTTCAAAAAATTCCTTCAGCCTCCATGAATTCTTTGGTTTTTTGGCATTTTTGTGTATTTGAACCCTTTCCAACAACGACTGTATGATTTTGAGATCCATCTTTTCACACTGAGGACAACTGAGGGACACATATATAACTATTACAGAAGGTTCAAACGCTCACTGATACTTCAGAAGAAAACACAATGCATTAAGAGCAAAATATTTAGGCAAAATAAGAAAAATGTACACATTTTCATTCTGTTTAAAAGTTTTCACCCCCGGCTCTTAATGCACTGTTTTTCTTTCTGAAGCATCAGTGAGTGTTTGAACTTTCTGTATTTGAACGGGGTCATTTTTATAAATTCAACTATTATTTTATCTTGTGAACTATATGTAAACATCTTTTATGAGAAATCTCTTATTCAGGTCAGTACTAAATAAAAAAACAGCATGCATTTTGTGTGATCTCTCTTATTTTGGTACATTTATTAACATTTGCAGATTCTGCAAGTAAACTTCTGACTTCAACTGTAGATTCTTCAGCTTATTTTGTTGCTTTTTAGGTTCCTCAAAGAAACTAGAGAATAACAAGTTTTTACTTAAATTTAAAAAGGCTCTCCTCCAATGGAATCAGGCTTTAAAATCCTATTTGGCTCTAAATAAAACTTTTATTGTAGCTTTAATTCATCTTTTTTCTGTAAACACCTCCAGAGTCAGGAAAATCACTAAGAAAATCACTCTGGACCCCTCACACCTAAGAAAATCACTCTGGACCCCTCACACCCAGCCCACTCTCTCTTTGAACTGTTGCCCTCTGGTCGACGCAACAGAGTGCTATGCACCAAAACAGCCAGACACAAGAACAGTTTTTTCCCCCAAGCCATATCCCACCTGAACCACACTTAACACACCTCAGTACTGGTCATGTGTATTTACTTAACAAAACTTTTGTATATAGCACATATGCACATTCATAGTTCTGTCTATGGACATCTTTATTTATTTATTTTTTCTTTCTGTATATTTTTATTACCACTGTTATTTATAATTTATTGTATATTCTTTTTTAATATTAGTGTTTATTATTACCTTAACTTTATGTATGTCTGCACTATGTTTGTATTTTCTGTACTGGAAGCTCCTAACACCAAGACCAATTCCTCGTGTGTAAACACACTTGGCAATAAAGCTCTTTCTGATTCTGATTCTGATTCTGATTCTAAACAGTCCCTAAAACAGATCCTGCAGACCCTAAAACTCTATTAAATGGCACTTTATAACAGATACTATGATTTGAACCCACTAAAAAGTGGAATGAAAGTCACATCAGAATGAGTTTATTTGCCACAAGGGGCTTCATTTCCTAAACTCAACATGGAGCATGGCCAGCACTGGGCATTTGTGATGAACCGCTCTCAAAAGCACAACGTCACCTCATCTTGACTCCAGCTCAAAACAAAATTAGTCATACCCATTTCAACAGGGCTGCATTATTTGAAGGCTCTCCTAGAAAAAGCTGTGTGCATTATGAGATGGCCTGCCATGCAGTCAGCTCCATTGTGTCATCATTCAGTGAGACCTCAATATGCAGGGTGAAAACAGAAGGAGAGTTTAAATCAGCACACTAAGTATAACCAAGAACCACAATGTGAACAGTAAATCAGCGTGAGATCACAGTAAAAAGTTCACGCAGCGAAAGATTGATGGACAATGTGGAGGCTGCTCATCACAGCAGGCCTTACTGTCAAATTTCCACAAGCGATAAAGCCTCATTGATACAGTCAACTATAGAAATGCTTATTATAAGAAATTTAAATCAACCTTAAGGCCACATTTACATAAGAGCTGGCATGAACGCAGGACTCTAATTGAATATTAAACCCCTGACGAGAAGCTAACAACATTAACCGACCCCCTTTCTAATCTCCACCGGGTTCCTGGCATCATAGAATCATATCTAACACACATCTCAATATTTTCAGTAGATATATCCTCAAGCTCTCCAGCAACCTTTCTCAGGCTGCCTTGCCTGAGATAAGAATAGTACATAGCCTCAAGAAATACATTTGGCACAGCAGGTCAGCCATGGAAAATTACCTTCTGTGCTTTTTAATATCGAGAAACTTTTCTTCCCTTTGGAGCTACAGTGGTAGTGAAGGAAAGAAAGCTCTTGGAAGACTGGATCAGAGTTGATTTCCCATAAACATAAGTAGGCTTTTGGATGCTGATTACTTTTCACATGGTTATGGATTTTCTCATGTGTCACATAACACAAGGGTGGTCTAAATTGGATGTTTGTTGCTAGTTTAAGAATGCCCTACAACACTGGCAGGAAGTTGAGACTACTCAGCATAAACAGAAGAAAGGCTGAAACAACACTAGAGGAGTCCTTTTCAACTGCAGGTCTAGGTTTAACCGCATCTTAAAAGCAAGACAGTGTGCCAACATTATACCTCCCACTCCTAAAAGAACAAACTATCATATGATCAGGTCTTATTATCATCACAAACTAGTTCTGTTCTCTGTAAACAAACTTTAAAGAGCAGGTCATATGGTTTTTTAAAGTGTCCTAATATTGTGTTGGAGTCCCCTACAACAGGTTTAAACGCATCTAGTGTCATAAAACATTGTTTTCTCAGAAGATACATTTGTACATAGAATCATAGCCTACTCTGCTCTGATTGGTCAGCTGGCCAAGCCTGTTGTGACTGGCAGAGAGGAGTACTTAAGCGAGCGCTACCATCTGTGTTGCCAAGTCAGCGGTTGTTTTTGATGTCCACGGGTTGAAGCGACCCGAATAACGTCCCCTGCACTTTAAAAAGTTTTTACCAGTTTCAACTTAAAAACTTAAGTTTAGCAGCTGCCTTAAAATTTTAAGTTAAATCAACTTAAAAGTACAAGTCATTTTAAATCATAAGTTAAATCAACTCAAATGTACAAGTCATTTAAACGCATTTTATTGTAGGGAGTTAAAATGACTTTTAAGTTGATTTAAATTAAAATTTTAAGGCAGCTGCTGAACTTAAGTTTTTAAGTTGAAACTGGAGAAAATTTTTGCAATGGGGAATGCAAATTTACCAGAGGAACCCTGACAAAAAGCAAGTATTTTACACCCCAGAATGCACTTTTTAACGGGGGACTACTCTCAAAATACGACTGGGCTAGTTTTGAGTAGCAATTGGCCACGTTTTGTTGTGAAAACATGGCACCCTTGGCCTTTTTACATGAAAAAATAATACAGTGCTTAAAATGACATAAAAACATTTTGTTTAACACTTATGCAAGTGAATCATGCCTATAGCTAAAGTTTAGCTGCTAAACTGTAAACGCATAACAAATAATGGTGGATATGTTAGCCTAGTGCTCACGTGACTAACTGATGAAACATCACAGTTCGTAAACCAAAATAATTCTAAGTTACATTCTTTATTATTAAACGAAGTAATTAGAACAACGACAGTCTACATTAATTGTCACATTCGTAGGAAATAGTGGGTTCACAGCAAATTATCAAAACTATTTCAGTAAAGTCTGGCTCACACTACAGGATTTTTTAAATCCTAACCGATTATAAAATCTGGTTGCAGCGCACACATAAATTGAATCTTTGCAGATTATCTTCCCTGAAAACATGCACACACTACAAGATCTGAAAATCATGGTGCATCACACGCTACAAGATATCATTAAGATTATCATGCCAGAGGGAGCACCTCACGTGATCTTACGCAACAGATCGTCATTTCAGCAACTAATGTTTACATATGTTAGCTAGTGTGCAAGCAGCTTTATGCACTCACCTAGTATGTTCAAAATAGAGACGATTTCACCCCAGAGCTTCTCTTACTCCATGCGGTTGTGGTACCTTTTCAACATATTATACACACAGTGTTACTACAAAAACATAAGAAGCAGTTTCCTCCATCCCCACTATCCAACGGAACGTACAGCAGCTGTTTTGCGGTCACTGATGTAGGCTAATAATATAGCCGTCATCATCCCGATTTAAAATCCTAAATATCAAACATGTCTGATATTAATCGGGGTGGCCCCGATTTGTGTGTGAGCAGATCGGGAGGTGCAGGATTTGATCTGTGAACGCCTCACATTACCAGATAATCTGAGCCAAACAAACAGGACCGATCGGGGTGCTCAACAAGATTTTTGCTCCGATTCTCGGGAGGGAAATTCGGGGCAAAATCGGGCTAAAAATCCTGTAGTGTGAGCCTGGCTTAAGACAGTAATATCGTGCTTTACCTGGAAACCTGGATATTTTGAGCTAGATTTTTTGAGCACTCGCTTGAAAATGTACACACAATGTATCAATCAAACTTACAGGATATGGTTCGGGGACACTTGTTAGTCCAAATAAAGAAGATTAGAAGCCAAAGAAGATAAAAGCCAAGATTAGAGAAGCAGTCCTCTGTAAAATGACGAGCACACAACAAAAGGTTCAAATTGTATTGCTGTGGTATCTTGGAAAAAATGAATGTTTACATCATCTTCAAATCATCATCTTTCGGCAATGAAAACAAACTTGCTTTCACATCGCAAAACACTTCTTGTCTTCATGACATGATGTAAACACACTAACTAGCAGAAGACTGTTCGTATTTCATGGGCAGGTGGGATTATGCTTGTGTTACCCAGTGACGTAGATGGGTAACAGGCAGAAGATTCGAAAATATGACAACTCGTTAAGGCGATTCTGAGTCGACTCTTTCTTTTGAGAGACAATATCTTTATGTATAATGACTTTTTGATTAACAACTTTGCAGACTGTTTACATTAAAGGAAAGCTGTTATAATCTGCAAAAAAAAGGGTATTTTTTGAAAACAGTATCTGCACTGTAAACCATTATTCCAGAATGCATCTAGCCACACGAATGTCCTATCAGTCCTGACAGCACTGTCGGTGACACAGGTGTCGGTCCCCTGCAGATATACAATAAGCCTACTGTTATTATGGGGATGATGGTACTTTTATGCAGAAATGCCACCAAAATAACTAACAATACGCTGTAACCTTAAATTATATATTCAGATGCAATATAAAAAAAATCAACTGGCTACGAACAAATACTCCACATGATCTGTGCTGAATGAAAAACAGACATTTTCAACACGGAGGCGTGTAATATGCTTCCTCATCGCTAAGGGCAGGTACACCTCCACACAGTTCTGATATTTCTGCCATGGGAACAGAGGATGTCAGTTTTGTTTAAGATACTGACAAGCATGCAACGCACTAAAGCTGTATGTGATACAAAGAAACAGTTGACCCCAAAATGATAATCCTGTCATTTGCATTTACAAAACTTAACACTAAACTGGCCACTCTTTTTGCAAGCTAACCATTCAGTGTACTATTTTAGTATACTGCTAGTTGATCAGACTGATTAGGCATTGATCAGGCATTACAAATTCAGTGGCCTACACTCTTGTATAGATACATAATTTGAGGGGACAGCCATCTGTAGTGCTGTCCAAAATCACAGTGGACATTGTTGAGTACACTCATTCAACCCCATAATGCATTTCAATAATGCAAGCACAACTAGCCGCTAGAAAATACCCACCAGATGATGACATGTACATCATATCCGGCACACTCTGTGTCCAAATTCACTCACTTGTTTTTATTCACTCATTCAGTGCACGATATTAGTAGTAATATAGAATTAGTGAATTTGAACATTTTAGGAAACAGACCATTTTATCCATTACAACAATTCTTGAGATCAAACTAATCTGTTGACAGTGCTAAACAACAATTAACAAAAATTACAGGTGAATAACGACTTCCATATAAAATATGGAAGTTACATGGGCCACTTTTTAAAATTATTTTTTGCCATTCAAATGATTATAGCTTCAGCCACCCATCATTATCACTACTATATTTTTAGCTGCACAGAAGAAAGTCATTTTGACATGAGGATGAATAAATGACAGAATTTATATATTTGAACTATTTATTTTAAACACTTAAGTTTATAATGTAGACTGGAGTTGTTTTGATAGACGATTTTGATATCTGCATAGTGACATTAAATATAAAAGCATTAACAAAGCGTAAAAGTGTGTGATAACGCAAGCTTGCCTCTCCTTGATGAATGGCTTTTTTGTGCTTTCTTTCTTTACCTCATCTCTCTTTCAAGACATCTACCACTTCCAGGGAAACATCGGAACATGATGTTAACGTAAAACATCAAGAAAGAAAGAAAGAAAGAAACCGAGGAAGCTAGACAGAGGAATTGGATCATGTTGTTCTAGCAGGTTATCCAAAAGCTTTCATCACCGGAGAACTCAGATGTACCTGCTGTATTTTCATTTTGTACAGTAGCTATATAAAAACACACCATGCTAGTGCAAATATGAACAATGTAGTTTACAATGAAAACTGAAACATAACTTTTTATGTAGACGTGTTACATTCAGAGTAAACGTTTGAATGAGTAATATTTGTTTTAGGGAAATTATAACTACTACTAACGATCTGTTACGTTTCAGTTGTACCTATAACTTATAAAACTGTAGAAATCCGCGTACTTACCTTGGTTTGTAGTGACAGTCCGTTGTATTTCGCGTATCTTGTTGCAATAGTAAACAGTAGCGTTGATATTACGCTGAGAGTGTTTGTTGCGATTGTGATGCGC
Organism: Cirrhinus mrigala; assembly: GCA_036247105.1. NCBI lineage: Eukaryota > Metazoa > Chordata > Actinopteri > Cypriniformes > Cyprinidae > Cirrhinus > Cirrhinus mrigala. The sequence goes on along the minus strand of CM070020.1, from coordinate 6,546,491 downwards.
GCAGAAGTTTATGGAAATCTATCGCCAGATCTTCAATCCTCACGTGCATTTTCATTCGCTTCAAGCAAAGCAATAAACACGCGCAAATACAGTCGGCTCTGTGTTGACAGCTTCCTTACTGTAACAATCAAGTCTGAACGACGCGCTTGACGCTACACCTCCTATTCCACTGGCTCCACACACAACTACTCCCCACGGACACGTGATCATCCCACGGGAATAGCCTAGCTCTCATCCCTCCCTCACCGGCGGCTAGTATCGGTTACACCGGCATCGCTTCGGCAGGACACGTCCTTGAGTTCGGCTTTGTCGATTCCGTCGCGTCCTTCTTAATGCCATGTGCACAGAATGTATTGGACAGTGGAAACAAGTTGACAAGCACTGACAATCAAATCAGTCTGAGCTGAATGCATATGGATATCGACGTGGTTATGTAAACTCGTATCGACTAAATATACATTCAACGTGAGAATTATGACCAGACGTCCCTTCCTAGTCAAAACAAAAGCTTACTGGTCTTAAAAGTATATGTTTTTAATATATAATATGTATGAAATCTTCAGCTGAAGTGCCAATATGCCTTTCAAACAGTTCAGCAAAAGTTATATTACAAGTTAGTCAAAGCGTATTTTCACCTGACAAATAATAAAAAAAAAAAAATCGCTCAACTGTGGTGGTAACCATGGCAACAGCAGGCTGCTCTAGCATTTTTGTTCATTTCAGAATGGCACAAAACTGTCATTAAATATATTGGAGCAAAAGAAAAAACTTTTAGATTGTGTGAAACAATCAGATTGTTCCATTTAAAAAAACAAAAAATAAAAAAGTCACTTTATTAGCCTATTAGGATAGACAATAGGTCTATTTTACATTGCACCCTAATGAGAATTTACCTGGGTAACCATAATTTGTTATGGTACCGATAACCAATAACATTAGTTTGGTGGAAGCTGCAGTTATTGAGGAAAATTTTAAAGGGTTTGTCTACATTTAATGAGCAGGATATTCTAGTACGTTGAAAGATTAAGTGGATAGATACCTGGAGTCTAGTCATGTCTCTCTCACATAATAAAAAAAAATAATCTGAAATCATCTGACAGTATTATATTAATTCAAGACTATTGTTACGTAAAACTGCTTTGTGGGCAAGACAATCCAAGAATGAATCCAAGATGAATTTGAAAATTATATATGCTATATTGCATATGCACTGACAAAAATAAATAAATAAATAAAAATAAGATAAAATGAAATAAAAAATTAAATCATATATTAAAAAAATTAGATATAATTACAAAAAAGTAACAAACTGAATTAAATGTGAAATTTGAGAAAGTCTGAAATAGTTTTTTTTTTCCTTGTAAAACATACTCCAGTTAGAATAACAACAGTGTTATAATAAAATAATAATAATAATAAATAGTATTTTCATTTTAATTATTATTATTATTGTTTGTTTTGTTTTTTTTACACTGATGGAATATCAAACTTTGGTCTGTCTCCTTCAGATTGTGATATTTGAGGGCTGAGGAAGACAACTCAAGTCACTTTCTGGCACTTGATCACATTGGGCCTCCTCCACACGTGGATTTCCATGTGGAAAATCTTTGCTTGGAACACAGGTTTCTGCCAGAGTTCAGTGACTATTCACCATTACATAACAAGGCAGAGAAGAAAAATATGCACATGTTAGTTTGTACCGTGAACCGATATTGTCTGAAGTCAACCAAACAAAAGAACTGAAATAAACTACACAGAAGTGACAAAACTTACACTTAAAGTAGACGCAACATTTGTAAAGCCTGAGATTTACTCCCGGCAAATTTTTAATGACGACCGAAGCGAGAGCAAAATATGGAATTGCAATTACCACCATATGACTATGCCTGACTAATAAAGGTTAATGCTTTGTAAAGCCCTTCATGACTGACGTATTGATGATTTACTTTTTTCTGCTAAACATTAGTTCCCTAAACATTCATTCACATTTGCTGTGTTAGTGCCAACATCAGCATTTTTATCTAACTGTTTTTACAATTTGCACATGTTGTAAGTACCCTTCAGCTGTTGTGAAACCAAAATGACATTGTGACTAAAAGAGTTTGGACAACAAACAAAACGAGATCCCTTAAGGGAGCCTGCTTTGGAGTAGAAATCTCAATTCATTCAGTTGCTCGGGACCCTCGCGGAGAGCAGCTGTGGGGAGCGGATGGATCTTTGTAGTGCTGTCATGACTCGCCTCCAAGTTCTCATGGCATTTTAGTAATGAATTCTTCAGCAGCCATTTTTACTCTGAGCTCAAGGACACATTATACATTTGGGAAGTTTAAAGAGTCTGATATTATCCAATGGTTCTCTGCTAAAATATTTATACACGATTCAAATGAGAACGCATTTGCAGCGCTAAGTGAGGAGCTTTTTCTTTTTCATTTCATTTTGTGTTTAAGCTCTGATGCTTATTAAATCTTAAATCTTTATTTGTGCTTCCACATCATAGGATTCAGCCTGCAAAGATTGTCAAGAGTAGTTCTGTGTGTAAACAAGAGCATTGCGGTTGTGTTGCAATGAAGAAAACTCCAGGCAAAGCCTGGATATTGGATGTAGCATCTTGTTCTGATTGCTTATGTTGAATTTTGAGCAGGTATCCCATGAGCCACAGGCCTTCGAAGCACTAGAAAAATCGCATTGTTTCATGGCAACTGCATTTGCAAATGACTACTGTGGGTGAACTGCTTTACTACCTAACATTATAATATAGCGTAATGGTCCCAACCATGCAAATAGCCATGGTTGGTATATAATTGCCAGTTGGGCTCTTACGATAAAAGCCTTTATTCCAGATGAGCCAATGGTGTGGCGTTTTCCCAGGGAACTCATTATCATTGAGCTGTTGACAGTAAAAGCCTGACAAATATCAAGCTTCACAATCGTTTTCCCTCGCAGACAAGGACAGAAACTTTTTTAGGAGACACTCAGGAGTCTGTGGAGAAAAACTAATGATCCAGTTATCAGACTATGCACCCTTGTGCAGATGTTTAAGTAAATAACACATTCATCATGTGTCACACACTGTAAACACCTTCAGAGATTGATTGCAAACCTCAGACTGCAAGTCCATGATGAAATTGGTCTAACTTTCCATTTCATTGCTCCTCGTCATCACGAATTGGCCAGCAAAGTGAATTTAGGACAAGTGAGCTCCATATATAATGTTTCATTGAAAGAAAAAAAAATCCCCTAAAAGCGGATAATGGTAATCTCAGATAAGACTGGGGTTGATGAAATACTGTGGTGAGTTGGCACTCTTGCCGGTTTACCAAAGCAATCCTATAAAGCTTTCCTCCTCCATGGTCCTAAGCAAAAATACAACAGTCTGATCCAAGCTGAACAAAGACTTGGATTTCAAATCCCTCATAGTCAAGGCTTTTTCGACCATATCGCAATCCTGGATTGTAATTTGAACAAGCTTCTTAAGTGCCTCTTAACTGTAGGGTTGGAAAAAGATTATTTCAGCAAACCTATGACACTAAATCAGCTCTTTAGTCATAATTGTGCCATGCAAGTTTGTGTTTTATGCCATACTTCCTCTTTAACTCCTTCTGTTTGGAATTGGAAAGATTCGATATTGAAAAGGAAATGATTTCTTTGAGCAGAGTGAGATAAGATCACATAATATCTGATGAATCACGCCTCTTTTATAGTGTGAATCATTAAAGGTTTATAAATAGTTCATCGGATAATGGGGGACTCAGGCAGGTTCTGAGCAATAATTGATGAGACACAGTGCAGATGGGCAAGGCTGCCTAATTAAGTTCTGTAACTGATAACCCTGTGCTTTATTAATGGCCCACAACTATTTTAGAGCACTAGGCAAACTTAAAACCACTTAAACAATTAGAAACTGTGGTCACATTAAAGGACATGGTGTATGCAAATGTAACTCAAAAAGGATTTTAATTGTCTCATTGCTTCTCTACAGTTCACCTTTGCCGAGCCCAACTTCTACTCTTTCATTTTGCTCACATTTAAGCTTGGCTAGCCCCGGGAAAACGTTGGAAAAACCGCTTCCACCTGGGCTTTCGTTTTTTGATCATAAAGCTGTGAAAAATGTTGAAGCACTTTCTGCCATGCTTCTCTCATCTCATCATCAAAGAGCCCACAGCTCAGTTTCAATGCAACCTCCGGAGAGCACAAGTTGATTATTGCTTTTTGAATTTTGCTAATTAAAAAGTGAGAACAACACATTTTGTATAGCTAAAGCTAGCAGATTTTGAAGCTTCCACAGAGCAGGATAGAAGTGCATGGATAATTTTTAGCACTAAGTGAACCTTTGATACATCCCAGATATAACATTAGCATTTTGAAATACTTTATTAATCATATTAGGTCCGAATCAGCCAGTTAAATGCTTACAATATATGCTAGGTAGAGTTTGGCAGCTTAATTTGCCGTTTCCATTACCCTGTTTTTATGCACATTTTAAAGTATTGCATCAGAAAGGAGAATCCATGAAACGCATTATTAGACCGTTTTCCATGGCTGCATGATATATTAAACCCATTTAAAAATCATAATAAAGCATAATGCTATTGGGAATTTACAAACACTACGATTCAATTAAATAAATATACGCGATGCAGGTTTAATATACGCACTTTAATTTTTTACGTGCGTGTCAGAGCGGCTCCATTCACAGTAAATGTTTTACACAAACTGTTATTTACTTGTGGGTCATTTCACAAAAGCAGGGCCTTTTACGTCCCTAAGAAATAATCAAACATAGATTTAATATAACAGGAAATTGTGCAATTTAAAAACATAACCATACTATGTATGCTTTCATCATATTACATCAAAAAAGTCAAATATTATTTTAAGTAATTTAAACAGCATTTATGCTGGTAAGGTTAAGGCTTTTGGCCTGTTTTTGGCCTTTTAAAGATTTTCTGTGTAAAATTCAAACATTTTAAAGGTCACCCTCAGTATATTATTGAGCTAATGCCTATATCATTCAGTGGTATACGACTTCTAATTAAACTATAATATCTAGTAGCGCGTGTGTCAATAACAGGGTTGACAAAATTACCAAAACGTGAGGTAGAAAAATAGTCATAAAATAATAAATTACATTAGCCTGAGATGGCACAATACAATTTCTTGTCATTATAAATTTTCATTTCATGGATATTAAACAAATATTGATTTATTTTTCCAATTTTTCCAAGTGGAAAGTCACGGATTTCGTGGAATGACCCTTAAGAGGAGTGTCTCAGACTCCATCTCTGCATATTGTTGTGAGTTTGGATTTATTATAACGTTCATCTGGGAATGCAACATGCTCCATTTAATCAGATTTGTAAGGTAAATCATTTATGAACCTACACAAACATAGGAGAATACATCAATATCCCTCTCAATACGCTAAATTTCAAAATAAAAGCTCAAACCCTAAGTTTTGATGCCCACATATTCAAGAAATTACAGTGGCTGTAGCATTTCTGCCATAAAAAAAAAAAAAAAAAAATTAAGTGGGCATTTAAATCCAAAGTTCTTTAGCCAATATTAAACAAGGCTTAGATCGCGCAGTAATGTGTAAGAACATTTGTTAGACCATTGGCGCCCTCTGCAGTCATTTGTTATAATGCGTAATACGTTCGCTCTTTTGTTCATAATACATTATGCCTTTTAACAATAAGATTACTTGCTTTTGATACTTTATTTGAACTAATTATTATTGTCTCATTACTATTATATATGTATTTTAAGTCATTTTAAAGGCTGCTATTCGCTTAGGTCTATTTTTATTACTACAAAAAAAATATTTATAATAATTAGATTACTCGACTAATCATCAGTATAATCGACTGATTACCAAAATAATCACTAGTGACAACCCTAATGGAACGAACGTGATGAACATAAAACACACAACTAATCAGCTCTTTCCGCTGATGGTGTTTTATATGCTGTTGTTTACTAGATTACCAATACCACCGTCATCCGTTTAACAACTTAATGCAAATGCGCCTAATTCGCGTAAAACTCTTTAAAGATTCACGTCACATTTGGATGGAAACCCAGCTATTGTCTTTGAACTTAGAAAGTAGGAAACAGAAGTTCAAGAGCTTCTTGCTGTATTGCAACTTCCAAGGAAATGCATCCTTCTTAACTTGACCTTCAGACAAGTCCGAGGTTCATAGTAACTACAAATGCTGAGCTCGGCATCCCTTTCTCACATGCATCTGTAGAAGCTCGTTGTTTTGAACTACATTTAGGGTCTGCTTTCAAGCGTTCATCTGCTAGTATTGGAAACGGCCCCCTCCAGCTATCATTAGCCATATCCATGTGTAGCACATGACACTATCAGCCTCTGCGATTCAGATGGGTGCATTTATTGGTTGCCAAGTTTGTGAGATTCATGCCGTTACGAGCCTGCTGCTGAATTGCTTATCACACTGGGAAATCTGTCTTTTGAAATATGAAGCGTGTAAAGTGCTGGATGGGAGCATAATTTCATTACAACAAAATGGAAATGTATGACTAAAGCTCTTTTTTTTTCCAGTTTGAGAGTCCATGCATTTTTAATCCTGTATGATGACAATACTATAGAAAAAGCATCGGTTTAAGTCTTACACTGAGGATAGCGTACACAGACAGTATATTCAGTCTGACTTGACAGCATTACTAAGCAGCTGCTGTCGGTCTTTGGCCAGGAGGCAGAATAGAAATCGCTGGAAAGGTCACTGATTATCTGGCCAGGTCTAGTGTCACATTTTAGAAATCCAACTGGGCTGTGTTCTAACAGCATGCAGTCCTGCAAATAGAGCGATAGAATCAGAAAAGGGGTCTACTGTCAGGGAGGTAGCAGATTTGGGCATAGTTAAGGCAGACAGATGGTGACCAGTCATTTCACTGACTGTCTGCTGGCCTTCAAGGTCACCTTTTGAATGGCTGGAAATCGGTCAGACCGCATCTGACCCGACAGGAAAATGGTTTTGGGAGGTGACGCCTGCTTCCAATGTCTATAGTTGAGCTCTTTTGACGTAATGCAATGAAATTGCATTCACACTGTAAAAATGTTTGTCATCTGTACAGAAAAACAATGTAAAAATGCTATAAAACCTATTGGTTAACTGCAAGTTACATTACTATACATGATGAAATTTTACCATAAAATACTGTCTAAAAGTGTTAAAAAAAACATGCACTTTCTTCTGAATGTGTACAAATCTAATTCATTTATTTTATTTGTATGTTTAACAGAAAGCATTGTTGTGTTACCTGACAGCTGCCTACACAAACAGAATCAACACTGTCATTAATTTGATCTCCGATGGTCATTATGATATATTTTAGTGTCTTTAGCATCATTTCCCAGCACCATATGTTCTAGTATGAAGTTCATCATGTCCAGCAGTTACCTGCAGAGCTCCAACATGCCTTACAGGCACATACTGTCTAGAAACTAAAACCAATCTCATCTTTAAATACATTGAAGCTCAGTCACTGAATAAATGAAGGGAAAAAAATCAGACTGCTGGCAGTTATGAGCACAGCAGATATCTACAGTATAAGTGGAAGCCATACTTCATTGCCTCATGAATAATTACTTTCAGGATCTGCGCTGTTTTGACAAACCGGTGCTGTTAAATCCATCGAGTATAAAGCCTACCACTAATTCTGAGCTGTAGATGCTTGAGTGCGGCAGTGATGGACGGACAATGTGGCGCACAGAGGACGACGGTAGGGCAATAAATGTACAGTATTTCTCATAGATTTATGACACATCTGTGAATAGGAAGCAATGGAATGTCAGATGACTTTTATGGTTTAAAATAGGAAGCAATTATATGATGCTATCTTTCTGATGTATGAAATTGACAGTCTCTTTGTAGTGAAATCTTGTGGAACTTTTGGAGGTCTTAGATATTATGGGAGTTTGATATGAAAGCCTCTACAGCAATCTAGAGATGAAAAGAAAGCTGAAAATTGGCTTTCTTGAGTCATAACACTGAACAAAAGCCACATTTATACCATAAAACGTGTTGCACAGACTTCATAACGCTTGCATCATATTTACGCATGAATCAGAATCACAGTGCATCGCACACTAAATGGTAGATTTGAATTCAGAATTTCATTTAGATATTCTCATGCACAGCCAAGAGAATACAAGAAAACGCACAGATTTTCATGACAATAGGAAAGTGTGAAAAAGAGATGCATGATATGAATGGTGTACAAATGCAAGCATTACTGCAAGCAGTTTCATAATTCATACATTTCTCCATTCTACTTATAAAACCTAAGGAAGAACTACACAAACACATACATAAATATTTTTATTTCAGTGTTTTGTTTTTAATTTTAGTATCAGATATTTATGTTAATGGTGATTATAAAATGATTATTAAATATAATAGAAGTGAGTTTTGAAAAGCATTTTGAGGTCATACCAAAAAGATTTAAGTGTTATTAAATTATTAGTTTTATGTCTTGCATAAAGGCAGCTTCAGATTACTCTAAATGCAAAAATAGAGAAAACAAGTACAGTTGAAGTCAAAGGTTTACATACACACCTTTACACACCTGCAAAATGTTAAATATTTTACCAAAATAAGAGGGATCATACAAAATGCATATTATTTATTTATTTATTTATTTAGTACTGACCCGAATAAGAGATTTCTCATAGAAGATGTTTACATATAGTCCAAAAGATAAAATAATAGTTGAATTAAAAAAAAAAAGAAAAAAAAAAAAGACCCTGTTCAAATACATTTTACAGTTCACATTCACTTGATTCTTAATACCTGAATGATCCACAGCTGTGTTTTTTTGTTTAGTGATAGTTGTTTATGAGTCCCTTGTTTGTCCTGAACAGTTAAACCGCTGTTCTTCAGAAAAATCCTTCAGGTCTCACCAATTTTTTGGTTGTTCAGCATTTTTGTGTGTTTGAACCCTTTCCAACAAAGACTATATGATTTTGAGATCCAATTTACACAATGAGGACAACTGAAAGATTCATATGCAAATATTACAGAAGGTTCAAAAGCTCACTGATGCTTCAGAAGGAAACACAAGGCATTAAGAGCCAGGGGGTGAAAACTTTTGAACAGAATGAAGATGTGTATATTTTTCTTATTTTGCTTAAATATGTTTTTTCTCTTCTTTTTTCATTTAGTACTGCCCTTCAGAAGCTACAGAAGATACTTAAATGTTTCCCAGAAGACAAAATGAGTTAAATTTACGCTGATCTTCAAATTCTAAAAGTTTTCACCCCCTGGCTCTTAATGCATTGCGTTTCCTTCTAAAGCATCAGTGTGCGTTTGAACCTTCAGTTATAGCTGCATTTGAGTCCCTCAGTTGTCCTCAGTGTGAAAAGACGGATTTCAAAATCATACAGTCATTGTTGGGAAGGGACTCATGAACAACTATCACTAAACAAAAAAAAACAACAAAAAAAAAACAGCTGTGGATCATTCAGGTAACAACACAGTAATCAAGCATATGTAAACTTTTGAACGGGGTCATTTTTATAAATTCAACTATTATTTTCACTTGTGGACTATATGTGAATGTCTTTTATGTGAAATACCTTTTTCAGGTCAGTACTAAATAAAAAACAACATGCATTTTGTATGACCCCTTTTATTTTTGGTAAAATAATTAACATTTTGCAGATTCTGCAACTGTATACATCGTTAAATATCCAGTATTGGTTGATACTGATATAGTAAAATTTTGTAGCTGAAACAGTACAGATATTTTGTGCATTCCTAATTATCTGTTTCACGCACAATCTGAAACAATTTGTCTTCTTAGGGCCCCCACTGGCACAACTCAAACTCTCCCAGTGTCTGCACTGTTAAGCTTCTCATGAGGCAAAAAACCTAAGCCTATAAATAGACGGATGCAGGAAGCGGGGCCAAATATACCCAATTGTTTAGTGTTGTCACTTCTCTCAGCACACTAAAAGAGAGGAATGCATTTAGTCTAGTCTTCCAGGAAGAAGCAGGGAAAGGCCTGTTCTAGCACTGAAAGGCTCATGGCATGATACCTCGAACAGTTGGGCTTTACAGTCATGCGAGTGCTTTCATATGCAGGTACAAACATGGTGCCATGACCCTCTGTTCTAGTATGCTGTTATCACTGTGCTGTGATGTTGCTTAGTTGGCCCATGGGCATACAGCATCATATCATATCATATCAGGCAAAATAACAGTCACCTCACGTACATCGGGGCCAAGCTATATTACAGAGAAAAAAATGAGGCATTCCATATACATATGTCTGATATCTGAAGTGCAAAAGCATCTCTCACCAACAAGTCAACAAAGGATGGGAAATTGTTGACAGAAATGACCCTCAGTCTAAATAAAGTAACAGTGATTCTTGAAAACTCCTAAGAGAATCACATCAAAGGCTGCATGACTCACACAAAACACTCCGTGTGCTTCACTTGCAATAACATTAGAGAGCAGACTGGAGAATCCTCCTCAGACCAAAGCAGATGTTTAGGGCCTCTCAGCATCTGAACACACACTTTAAGCTACGTTCAGGGAAAATTGTTTATCAAAATACTAATAGAGTGAAAGTTGATTAAACTTACAATGGAAGGTATGTCAGATTCAAATGTGTTGACACTGATATTTATAGCATTCAAAAGTTTTGTGGTTGGTTAGATTATTTTGATGTTTATAAAAGAATGTCCACCAAGGTTGCATTTATTTAATAAAAAATACAGTAAATCTAATATTTATAATGTAATATTATGAAATATTATTGCATATTAAAACAACTGTTTTCTATATTCATATTTTACATTTTTATTTATTCATTCATTCACAAGCTATAAAGGAACAGCCCTGTTCTGGAAAAGGGGGTGCGGAGCAGCAGCTCATTTAAACAGGCATGTATGTAAAATAGGCATTTTCAAAATTATATAATAAATTATCTGTGGGTTATTTTGAGCTGAAACTTCACAGATAAATTCTGGGAACACCTGAGACCTGTATTACATCTTGTAAAAGGGACATAATAAATGCCCTTTAATATATTCGGGATTCTTTGATGAATAGAAAGTACAAAATAACAGCATTTATTTGAAACAGAAATATTTTATATCAGTGTAAAAGTTTGTAGTCTCACTTTTGATTAATTAGGGGTACAAACGCGTAACGCTGACATTTGTAATCATTAAAGTGGCCAAGGATCAGCAATCTCCACGTAAAACTGATTGTGCAGACCAAACCATAAGTCGCAGAGACTTGAAACTTGGAGGAATGGTAATACTCACAACGCCGACAACGTCACCAAGGCGCTACAGCAATTAAAAGTATGAAATCGCTCACAGCTCCTAAACCGCCAATCGCAGCCTCAAGTCAAATTCTTGGGAAATTTGGATTTTTTGAAAAGCCTACTTTTGCGAACTAGAAAGATTCTCTGAAGAGTGAATATCAATAATCATCAAAAAAAAAAAAAAAGTTGAACTTTCGACTCACTGTCACAAAGGGTTGCCAAAACATTCGAAAGGGACAGGGCCACTTTTAGTAAAATGCCTATAACTCCTGAACAGAATGAGATATCTTTGCCAAGCTTGTCCACTCGGTGGCACTATAAGAGGGGGAAAAACAAAAATGGCCATACCTACGCAACCGGTCTTGATCTGAACGTCCACATTTGTGTATATACATACATGCCTTTTTAGGATATGTATAAATAAATAAATATAGTGCAAACGTCATCAGCCTATATACATATATATAGGCCGATGAAGGTGGTTACAGGCTTGCCAAGTAATGTCTTTTTCCATATGTGCTTAACTTCCTTAAAGCGCTTGAACGCCGGTAATCGCTGCTTGAAGCTATATTTGAATGTTTGAGTGTTTTTGCTGAAGAAATGTATTAATTCCTTAATAAATAAGTGAATAGATAAGTAAATAACTTGCCCTCAAACTTTTGAACTGAACTGTAGTTTGTGCATGTATATAATGTATACATATGTGTGTGTGTGTATTTGTTTTTGTTACATTGTGGGGACCAAATGTCCCCACAAGGATAGTAAAACCTGAAATTTTTGACATTGTGGGCCGGTCCCCACAATGTTAAAAAATTATTAAAAATGGTAAATTATGTTTATCTGAAAATGTAACGATGCAAACATGTTTCCTGTAAGGGGTAGGTTTAGGGTTAGGGTTGGGTTAGGGGATAGAGATTATCGTTTTGTCAGTATAAAATCTATAGAAGTCTATAGAAAGTCCCCACAATTCACAAAAACAAATGTGTGTGTGTATATAAAATATATGTATACACACACACACACACACACACACACACACACTAGTGATGTATGTCTCGAGACCGGTCTTGGTCTCGAGACCACTTTTACGTGGTCTCGGTCTTGTCACGGCCTTGACGGTCTTTGGTCTTGGTCTTGTCTTGGTCTCGGACCTCTCGGTCTTGTCAAGTCTCGCTGTCTCAGACCGTCATAGTGGTCGGGGATTTAGCAGTACTACACGAAAAAAAAAAAAAAAAAAAACCTACACGGCGTGTTAACCGATTATTAACCGTTAAACGACAAGATTTTTTAAAATTAGAATTTAATTATTTTAGAAAGGATAAGTGTCTGTGACTCGTTAAAATACCAACATTTGTTTACCGGGATTAATTTGACATGCGCAAAAAGCAGCAAACAACAGAACATGATTCACATGGACACATCACACCACCTGCAGCGCCTCTGCGAATGGAGAAAAACATTATAAAGCTAGGCTATATTTATATATAATAAATGAATAGGCCTACACGATAAATATTTTTACTTAATAAAACAAACAAAAAAAGTGCAACAAGTAGCTAGCATGCAGAGTTTTGGTACATTTTTGTGCTGCGCGAAAGGAAGACGGCTGAAAGCGGCATCCTATTTTTCTTTATTTTACAAACAGCAAACCGTTTACAGTTTCGATTATCTGTAAAGAGTTGTTTCCCCTGTTAGAAGGAAAAAAATAAAGTGACTGCGCCGGCGCCGCACGCGCACACACAATCAGCCAAACATATAAGTACAAAACCAGGTTTACATAACAAATAATATTTTAGCATTCAAATACATCTTGAATACAGAGACATTGGATTTGTGTCGTGTGAGAGACCCAATGTTAGTTTCAGTTTCGCTTTACCCTAAATGGTTTCGTTTTTGCTTGTCCCCTAGCTTCTTATATTTTTCATTTTTGTTCTTTTCTAAATACTGTTAAATTGAAATTATTTTTGTGGAGTGAGGGGAACTAAAATAGCCTAGCCTATGTTTATAGTGTATTGTAAATATTTCGCGACCTGGTGTCTTTCTGAATGTAATAATAAAATACGACTTAACGTTATAGGCCTACGCGATTTATCTTTTTTTCTCTCAAAAATGCAATTTCATTTTACTTTAACCATCCAAAAAACGTTTTAAAATATTTTGATAAATAACTGAAAAAAGACCTTTTAAACCGTTTAACTGATTGTACTAATCGGTCAAAATTCTTGGTGAGCGCGACTAAGGTGGTACATCAAGTTCGTGGTATTACCGGGGACGACAGTCTTGCATAATTTGCAGACGACATTGGTCTGACTACGGTCAGACTTATAATATCCAAAAAACTGCCATACTGGCGAGCTGACTTTTCCTCTTTTATTTAAAATTTTCTCGCTCGCTGCGGCACTCATTTTCTGCTTATGAAGAGGAATCCAGCAGAACAGCACGAGACAACGATATGGCGCAACGAAAGTTGATACTGTTACATGATTGGCTGTTAGCGTGTCACTCCCTACGTTGCTAGGTTACCAGAGAGCAAGTGCCTTTGTTAATGCAACCAAACTTGCTTCGCAACCTCTGTTTTCTTCCGACACAGAAGAATAAAAAATATCGAACGTTTTATCAAACACATTTTTTATTGATATCGATCACGTGTTTATCGCGATACATATCGTTATCGTTTTATCGCCCAGCCCTAGCCGTCATACAATTGCTACACATAGTTGATCTCACCCAGTCTGAAACAACATTTACAGTGAGCTCAGTCACACACATGACATGGTCTGTCTCTGTATTGCTCTGCCTGTAGTTGAAGTAATAGTGTCTAATATGTATTGAATGTAAACTGCGGCTGAACCCTAGTATGCTGCTGTTCATACAAGTTATTGCATAGCTTCAACACTAGTCTGTTTTTTTTCTCCGGTCTCGACTTGGTATCGGTCTTGGTCTCGACTTGGTCTTGGTCTTGACATGGTCTGTCTTGGTCTTGGTCTTGGTCTTGTCTTGGTCTCGATACCTTCTGGTCTTGGTAGTGTCTTGGTCTCGGTTTAGGCGGTCTTGACTACAAGTCTAACACACACACACACAAACTACAGTTCAATTCAAAAGTTTGAGGGCAAGTTATTTATTTATTTATTCACTGATTTATGAAGGAATTAACACACACACGTTGTGTTTCCATGTTTTATGGGGACATTCCATAGGCATAATGGTTTTTATACTGTACAAACCCTATTTTCTATCGCCCTACACCTACCCTACACCTAAACCTAGCCCTCATAGGAGACTGTGCACACTTTTACTTTATCAAAAAAACTCATTCTGCATGATTTATAAGCCTGTTTCCTCATGGGGACCTCACAAATGTCCCCACAAGGTCAAAATTTACTGGTATTACTATCCTTGTGGGGACATTTGGTCCCCATAATGTGATAAATACCAGGTGCACACACATACATACATATACACAGATACACACACACACACACACACACACACACACACACATACATGTATGTATATATATATATATATGTATAACTGCAGAATAACAGATATAGAAATATATTAACATATATAACAGATATACTTTCAAACAAAGCCACAGTTTTTTTGGTCCTGAATGATTCAGCATTTGGCACAATAGATTTATTTGGAAACAGCAGACTGAATATTCAGCATAATAAATTGCATTCACACATGTTGTGCGGTACACTTGCCAGATTTTGTGTCTCAATTTTTTAAGAAGCACTAAATGCAAGGAATACTTGCACAAAACTGCCATATTTGTCATGCTTTTGACAATCCACAAATATGAGTTAGCAGCGTGTAAACAATCTTTTCATTTCTATGCAAATAATCTTCCTCCAAATGACAAGCATCTGCTCAGACAGACTATGCAGAGTGACAGTCACTAAAAAACGAAGACGCTAAGCCAAAGCAAAAGAGAGTGATGCTAATGAACTTTACTTACAACACTGGAGATGTAACAACAATAGGTCGCAGTGGGTTCACACAGCCTTATTGTTTTGCCCTGAAACACACTCCAACCACATTGGTACACCAATATGATGTCTGTTCATGTTGGCTAAGAATGCCATTCAAACATACCATGGGATTGTAGTCATAACTCAATCTGTCTAGAGTGAGCGGCACTATTAGCAGTTTCACCGCTGACCTAATTAGTGTCCTCTCATAATGTGACAGAAAAGCACATGCAGCAGTAGCTGTGACCCTTAGAGCGTCTGTCCCCTCTTCAAACTCTCGTCTCGTGTCTAGAATGTCACCAATGCTAATAAAGGAGCAGACCCTCAGCAGGGAGCTAAGAGGATTGTCTTGAACTGACCTCCAGTCAGATCGGTGGCAGCTATGAACACACCACACAGACTCACAGCTAAAGTTAGCTCTCGGAGGAGACGCGCACTCCTCTGGCCTCAGTGAGGAGCTCTGTTTCTTTAGATGACATTCCTTGGCATAACTCTATAATGCAAAAAAGAAACAGAGGCAAAACAGAGGTTAAATAAGAAGAATGCAATGATGAAAGCAAATGAAGTGTGATGCTTGTTTGCATGGCTATACTTTACTCTTTGCATGTTACATGGATTTGTCCCTCATGGAAAGTCTGCACTGTTTGCAAGGGATTTGAGATAGTTAGATATATGTAAACCCGTGCTAAGCTTTTTATTAGAACCAAGTGCAGGAGAAGCCTTTAGACCTCTAAGGAAACGTTCATTCGCTCAGAGCAAACAAATCATTACTGTGCTGTAAACAGGAAACTTTTTCTATGCACAACTGAAGAGAAATTGAGCGTGAAAGAGCTGAAGTGCTACTCATGGATAATAAGCAAATGGCAAACATTGTTTAACACATAAGTATAATGTAACATAATATAATATAATATAATATAATATAATATAATATATATAATTTTCAGAATTAAAATAAAATAATATTAATGCTAAAATAAAAATCTACTACTTTGCAATTTTCTTTTTGTAGGCTTAAAATAAAATAAAATAAAATAAAATTAAATTAAATAAAAATGTTAATACTAAAATAAAAATTAATACCAAACTCTACTGCTTTGTTATTATCTTTTTGTAGGCTTTCATGAATAAAATAAAATGTTAATACTAAAATAAAATATTAATACTGACATCTACTGCTTCGCTGTTTTGTTTTTGTAGGTTTTCAAGAATAATAATAGAATAAAATAGAATAGAATAGAAAAGAAAAGAAAAGAAAAACTGTTAATACTAAAATGAAAAACAATCCTGAACTCTACTGCTTTGCTATTTTCTTTTTGTAGATTTACAGGAATAAAATAAAATGGAAAAAAAATAATAAATAATAACAATAATAAAAAATATAAATAAATAAATAAATAAATAAATAAATAAATAAAATAAATTATTAACACTATTAATATTAATATAATACAATATTAACATAAATAAAAAAAAAATACAAAATAATACTGACCTCTTCCATAGCTTTGCTATTTTCTTTTTGTAGGTTTTCAGGAATAAAATAAAATAAAATAAAATAAAATAAAATAAAATAAAAAGTCAATACTGAAATAAAATATTAATATTGACCTCTACAGCTCTGCTTTTTTCTTTTTCAATCTATCAACATTCATGAGAGCCATGAGAACGATGAATACCCACATTTCCAAACAAACTTCCACACATAGTAAAGGACAAACAAAAGAAAAGTAGTAAATAAACACAAGGCATTGTGCTGTGCTAGTGTTAGTTTTGCTATTATTAGCAACCAGCTCTAAACACAAAATCAAGAATCAATAGCTCAGGCCAGAAAGAATTACAGCTAAGACTTTTTCCTTTTCAATGAGACAAGAGAATTGCAGGATACTCCCAAAGAGTCTGGATCCCTGGAAACTCATACAAAAAGTAAATTCGGTGAGAATGACAATTTGCCTCTGCAGCGAATGAAAGACACAAACTAATCTCGCATCAAACAAAAGCCTATTTTAAATTATTTCTGTAGAAAAACCTCTTTCTAAGCATTACTGATCAATTTAATGAATGTGCTAGACTGTCTAGACATTAGAGTAGTTATAGTGACAAACTGACAACAAAGCTAATAATATTGCTCTGTACTAGGACATGTTTATGTCTCAGTATTATTTTTGTTTGCATATTATACTTCAGCTGAAAATAGCACCAGTTTTGCTGTGGAATCTGAAACCAGTGATTTAGGAAAGAGAAAGTAAACATATAGTGCTCTGGGCTGGAGAAGATGGCCTGGAACCAAATGAGGTGGAAATGCAGTGACAAAAATAGGACAACAGTTCCTTGTAGATTTGGAAAACCCAACAAATGCCAACAGTAACAGCCACTGTTAAACCTAAAACATTAAATAATAAGCAGATTTTAAAATATGAAACACTGTCCAGAATCATCAAATGCAATAATGAGGACTTTAATTGTTTTATGTCACCATTTATTATGATTGTAAAATATTCGAGTTCTTAATTTATATATATATATATATATATATATATATATATATATATATATATATATATATATATATATATTTTTTTTTTTTTTTTTTTTTTTTTTTTCAAATAATTTATTTTTTTGCCACAATTGTGAGTGTCTTGCAATTCTGACTCTTTTCTCTCACTTGCAAGTTTGTCACAATTGCGAATTTATATCATGCAATTCTGACTTTTTCTTGGAACTGCAAGTTTATGTCGTGCACTTTTGACATTTTTCTCGCAATTGCGAATTTGTATCAGGCAATTTTTTTTTTTTTTCATCAGAATTGCAAATTTTTATCATGCAATTCTTATTTTTTGTTTGGAACTGCAAGTTTATGTCTTGCACTTTTGACATTTTTCTCACAATTTTCTCATGCAATTCGAACTTTTTTCTCGGAATTGCAAATTTACGTCATGCAATAGAATATACAGAATGTAATTCAATATATATATATATATATAGAATAGAATAGAATAGAAAAAAATCTTAATACTAAAATGAAAAAAATCCTGACCTTTACTGCTTTGCTATTTTCTTTTTGTAGGTTTACAGGTTTACAATTGCAAATTTGAATCATGCAATTCTTACTTATTTCCTCGGAACTGCAAATTTATATCATGCAATTTTTTATTTTTTGTTTGGAATTGCAAGTTACCGTCTTGCAATTTTGACATTTTTTGACTCGGAATTGCAAATTTATATTAAATATAAATAAATAATATATTAATAAATATATGATTTGCAATGCATATGTAAAATGAATGATTTCCATAATGCAATATAATGTAGGCTTTATTTTCAAACTGTGCAACCCTGCACTGTTCTTACACCTTGAGAAAGAGTCTTTAGACAGCAGTCATTCTTCCCTTGATAGCCACAGACAAAGGCTCAACAATAACAGGATTTGCATTCTTCCATCCACCCTGTTTCATTTAGTAAATGTTCAAATAATGTAACCTCAGATGCAATTAAAATTCAATCATATAATAAGCTATTCCAGTATAAACAAATTGGCCTTGAGAATTCAGAACACTCTCTATTTGCATAACCCCTTTTTGGCACATAATATAGAACATAATTTACTAAAAGACTAAAAACCTAGTTAATGAAGAGCATAAATATAAATATAACCATCTTAATCATCATGGTGCTTAACCATCATGTGTTTAGGCATAAGACGGATTCTTCTCTCTCAGTATTTCCTTTGAGAAAACATTGGATTTCAAAGCCGGTAACAGCGCTTTACTGATTTCCTACAAAGGAATGCTAAGCCTATTTCTTGCAAAGAAAGAAAAATACAAAAAACTTGATGCAGGGAGTCTTGGAACAGATGGAGATGTAGATGTTTGGACAAATCAAACCGCAGCTCTCGTTTGACCATGTGTATTGTACAGTAACAAGAGCAGCGTGTTGCTCAGCTTAATGATAGCTGGATTTATAATGAGGCCTATGGGGAAATGATTGAAGATGTCTTCTATTCTGAGCAGAAGAAAAAGCGATCACTTCAAAGTGTGCTGCTGCCAGAAGAATTCTTCATGAACCTTGTATGAGCCAAGCGTAAAACCTAAGAAGTGTGTGGAACAGAGGGACATCGATACACACCAGCTTAGATCTGGTTTACAAGCAGAGGAGGAGAGAAATGGTTGAGTGCCTATGGCCAAAATAATACAAAAATATCAATTCTATCTTAAAAGTAAGCACTAGAACCTCTTATATTCACAGCACTCTTTTAAATCAGATTCAAAGTTGTTTTAAATTGACTTTAGGTCTAAAAACTAAACATTAATGTTGTCCATAACAGCATTGAACCCCACTGGCTTTCACTGTAAACAAGTCTTATTTTTGTGTATTACCATTTTTAAGAAACTATCCCTTTCTCTTTACATGTGTGATGACAGATTGATGTGGATTGGTATTTATTTTCCTAGGGTGTCATTGAGAATCATCAATGACGGGCCTTAAACCTGTCAAAGGATATGGAGTTTGAGGGTTCAGATCACATGGAGGCTCAGATCTGACAGGAACTTTGACCTCAGTCAGAGGCTTGACAGCGGCTCGACTTTGAGAAGACACAGCAGGTTTCCCCCTGAAGGATATCCACTGTCTGCGTTAAAAATCCCTCTTCTGTCTTGCTTTTAAGGTCTGACTCAAAGTCTGGTGCAAAAACTTCAGGTGCAAAAGCCTGAACCATCCTCAAGCTGTGCTCGCCGGGCCTGAAAACAAGCAGCGGGCAAGAGCAAATTCATATACTATGCTCTAATTGGAGCATATGGTCTATGAAAGCCATTAGAAAATCTGAATGATGGCATCTGAGATCATGCTTTCTGTTGTCTGATTGCTAATTTACTTTTTTTTCTAGCAAGAAAAAGTCCTTTTATATAATTGTATAATTCTATAATAATTTGTATAATTGTAAAACTGTTCACCTTCAGGCTGTGGTTCACGTGGCTTTTTGCAGTGAGATCTTTACTGACTTCTTAGGAAAACATTGGAGATTATTCATAATATTTCAAGATGAACACTTACTGGATTAATGCAACTTAAGTTGCATGAGAGTGAAAAAAATGTTTAAAGTTAAAATGTAAATATCAAATATGATACATCAAGCTTTTAAGGAACATTTATTTGTACATCTCACATCACCATGTATAATATTTCAATCCATTATATGTTTTGCCCACCACAAAAAAAAAAAAAAAATAAATACATAAAAAAATAAATAAAACTACAGTGCTTTGATCATAAAACTAATCTATTTAAATAACACTGGCAGACAGAGCATGATGACTGGTATTTATATGCATTTTATTTAAGTGGTCTAGGCTGCTGTTATAAAGATCTCATTGACTTAAATTACAAGTTACCAGGATTTCATCTAATATGGCTTTGACTGTATAAATATCAGAAATAGGGCTGCACAGTTAATCGGTTTTCTAATCGTTATTACAATTACAGATGCCACAATTATGTAAGCATTCAGAGGTACAATTACAAAAAAAAAAAATCCACTTACATTATTCTGCTTTCTTAAGATGTGTAGGTGTGTGTGTTTGTGAGAGAGTGTGTGTATTTATCCTACAGGTTACCTTAAGGTTTTTTTCTCATTGTTTTAAGTTTTACATTTAAAAAAGAAAATATATATAAAAATGTGGCATGCAGTTGCTTCAAAAAAATGGTATAAAGCTTTTTAAAACATCATTCAATGTAAATTGTGATAATCGTAATTAATAATCGCAATTACAATTTCATGGGATTACTCGACAATTATGATTTGTCATAATCGTGCAGCCCTAATCAGAAACTGCACCAAATTGCGTATTTGTGACCCTGGACCACAAAACCAGTCATAAGTAGCATGGGTATATTAGTAGCAATAGCCAAAAATACATTGTATGGGTCAAAATTATCCTTTTTTTCTTTTACACCAAAAATCATTAGGATAATAAGCAAAGATCATGTCCCATAAAGATATTTTGCAAATTTCCTAACATAAATATATCAAAACGTATTTTTTGATTAATAATATGCATTGCTAAGGACTTCATTTGGACAACTTTAAAGGCGTTTTTCTCAATATTTAGATTTTTATTTGCACTCTCAGATTTAAGATCTTAGTTATATCTCGGCCAAATATTGTTGAATCCTAACAAACCATACATCAATGGAAAGTTTATTTATTCAGCTTTCAGACGATGAATAATCTCAGTTTTAAAATAAATTGACACTTATGACTGGTTTTGTGGTCGAGTGTCTCATTTGATACTCAGTTTGGGCCTCTGAATAAAACCAGGGTTCAATAAACTATTCCATTAAAAAAAAAAAGAAGAAGAAGAAGAAGAAGAATATGTGCCAGGCTTTACAGGGCTAGAGCAGTTGCTATATTCACTGATTTACTCGCAAGAGAAGTTAGTACACGCATAATCAGTCAAAGATGCTGGATTCATTTATTCGACAGTTCCTTCACAAAAAGTATTCTCATAGCTTCATAACATTACGGGTGAACCATTGATGTCACATGGACTATTTTAACAATGTCTTTACTACCTTTCTGGGCCTTGAATGTGTCAGTTCTGTTGTTGTCTATGCAGGGTCAGAAATCTCTCAGATTTCATCAAAAATATCTTAATTTGTGTTCTGAAGAATAATGAAGCTCTTACAGGTTTGGAATGACATGAGGGTGAGTAATTAATGACAGGATTTTCATTTTTGGGTGAATTATCCCTTTAAGCAGACAGTCTGGTGTTTATTTATTCCATCACACTCTCACAAGCTATATTTTTAAAGGTAAAGTGTACCATTTCAATGCAATCATTTTTGTACACTACTTTTTGGTGTAAGCTTAAGATGCAGGGAGTTTGAATCAACTGACCACGTTGATAAACAAATTAAAAATTGCTTCCACTGAACTGAAACGAAGAGCATTACAGAAAAACGGACCATGTGTCTGTGACAGCTGTGTGTGGTCCATGTCGCCTTATGTTGCTTATGACTGGGTCTGCAGCTGACTAGAATGATGATATTTCATGCGCTGAAATGTAACAAATTGTTAATGACTCGTAAAAGTGGGATTCACAGTAAAATACCCTGAGCAATGTGACACGATATCACATAATTAAGTCATTTTAAGGGACCAGATATGAAAGACTGGGATAAAGCCCTGTAAATAGGGTCTATTATCAGAACTGAAAAGTAATGACTGATTGTAAACTGGAATATTGAACAGCTTTAAGCACAAATGATCCAGTAAGCACACACATGTTGCCAAAGTGTCAATATAGTTTTTAAGACGAGTCATCAATTGGCCATGT
Source organism: Cirrhinus mrigala (assembly GCA_036247105.1). Classification (NCBI taxonomy): domain Eukaryota; kingdom Metazoa; phylum Chordata; class Actinopteri; order Cypriniformes; family Cyprinidae; genus Cirrhinus; species Cirrhinus mrigala. The sequence continues at coordinate 6,523,879 of CM070020.1, read as the reverse complement.
TGGCGGCACTGGACGTAAACAATGCCACTGAACCAAACGTAACTTGCATGTTTTGCTGATTATTGCTGCTAAAAATGGTCAATTATTGTCATGTTTTGTGCTGAACTAATCGGTCGGACCGGGAAGAACATTTGGAGTACTACAGACGGCCAAAAGTTGTATCAAATCAAGAAGCGCAAAAAACTCTCTGAGGAACAAAAGGCGTTTGTGGTTGGTCAAAATGAACCAGGATTTCCAGGGCAAGAATCTTGACAACATTCGAGTTTGTTCTTATAATTTCCAGTCAGGCAGGTCCAATATTAGGCTAATATGTTCATTTATAGTGCTCGTATGCATCTTTATCACCTATGAACTTTAGTTTGTCAAAATATTGCACCCTTTCCTGCTTACTAAGTCATTCTCAATATGATTTAGCAGCTTCCACACGTTTTTTTTTTTTTTTTTCAATGGTTTAGACAATTAGCAGAACAACTATTCAGTAGTACATAAACCGCGCAGTCCCTGGTGTTGTTTACATCCGAGTATCGCCAATATGGCCGCGCATCCGGGTAACTGACCAAATCGCAACATAAGCGCGAACCCTTTACTAAATTTTTGTTTTAATTTGATTTACATACATTCCCAATCACCAACGTGATAAAAAAAAAAACAGCTAAATGTTGTTCTAGCATTTGACAGCAAACATTTTAGCATTTTAAAAAGTATATATTTAAAACTTAAAACATGTAGAGATTGGACGTCTTGGTGATGTACTTTCATAACGAAGGTAAAATCGGACGTTTTATACATTTTCACAACGTTATGTTTGTATGGATGATGAACTACATAAAACTGCAAGCTTAACAGATGCTTTACGTCTCCGAGGACTCAATCCACATTTGCTCCTCTACTGGAGATGGCCTTCCAAGACTTGCTGGAGAATTAATCACTTGCTTTCAGCCTGAGGCAAATCCATCAGTGCATGGGAATACTGTGGTGTGTTTCTTTGTTAGAAGGTATTTTTGATTTCCCTGAACAGGCTCATATCTATTTAACTTTAAAATTTTATGCATTAAAATATAGGACACCGAAAACTAACCTTGAATCGCAATTCTTCCTCTGTCAGCTGGGAAACAGTTGTGGATGACATGCTGTATGAAGAGCTCGCTCAACCTGGCTAGACTCGCTTCCTTTTTTTGTTATCAGAGGAGAGAGCGACATCTAGCGTTTGACGTGATAAGTGCAACCAAACATGTGTTTCTACATTATGATTTACTGCAAAGCTTTATCGATCAACACAACTGCTTAAAATATCAACTATTTGCTTTTCTGTCATTTGTTCATAAACAGAAATATGTGACCCTGGACCACAAAACCAGTCATAAGTGTCAATTTTTCGGATAGGATAGGACAATGTTTGGCCAAGATACAACTATTTAAAAATCTGGAGGGTGAAGAAAAAACAAAATATTGGAAAAAGCCTTTAAAGTTGTTCAAATGAATTTCTTAGCAATGCATATTACTATTAAAATATCAAGTCTGACATATTTAAGGTAGTAAATGTACAACATATCTTAATGCAACTTGAACTTTACTTAATATTCTAATGATTTTTGGCATAAAAGAAAAATCGATAATTTTGACCCATACAATGTATTTTTGGCTATTGCTACAAATATACCTATGCGACTTAAGAATGGTTTTGTGGTCCAGGGTCACATATTAGTATTCAGTTATAATAATGGAAATTGGCACTCTGAATAAAAAGAGATTAAAAATCATGCTTGATACCACTTCTTATTCACTCTTTATACGTGCTATTGAAAATAAAATAATAACAAATAATAAAAAAGCATGTAATTCCCATGAAAGCTTGTATGGTTTAATAAAATAAAAGTAATCGCAAACTTTTTTCTCACAATTGTGAGTATATCCCACAATTTTCTTCTCAGAATTGCACGTTTATATCTTAGAATTGTGAAGAAAAAGTCAGAAATGTGAGATATAAACTCAGAATTGCTTCTAAAAGTGTATTGTGTATAGACAGAATTGTGCAATTACTCTTTACTCCACAGCATTTTTTATTCAATAGCAGGAAGCTGAAATGACATTTCATTTATTTATTCGTTCACCCATTTATTCATCACACCGAGGCTTTATTTGGCAACAAACCTGGATGAAATACACCTTGTGATTGATTGCATCTCATCTGAAGCTGGCTTTACAGCAGGACCTACATTTTTATCTAAAACGCAATGTCATCCACTTGTGGCGAAGCTCGTCTGAAAAAGGAGAGATCAGCAAACCTTGAACCAGAATCGAGATACTGCAGCAGAGCTATCCATCACATGCTGCCCTACCAGCATGGGGTCATTTATCTAAGTAGATAGTGTTATGCTTAGCGACACAGATTGTAACACTGATTAGAGGAGCCATTACCAGAGTTAAACTCCTGTTGTGCTTCCACTAAGCACATCTGTCATCTTAATGGAACAAAGCAAGTATGTTTTACTTTATTCTCAGAAATCAAACGATTCAAAGCTGCTATTAAGCACACAGCTGCAATAACCTGGCTGTATGCTCTAAATATAGTTTTATATTTAACAATATGTTTTTGTGATATATACTGTATATATTATAATGTAATATGAAGTGTATTAATATACATTTATTATAGAATCATAATGATTAATTATTTGGGCAAGGAATGCTGTGCTAAGCATTTGTGACCCTGGACCACAAAACCAGTCTTAAGTAACGTGAATATATTTGTAGCAATAGCCAATACAATACATTGTATGGGTCAAAATGATAAAATTTTATTTTATGCCAAAAATCACTAGGATATTAAGTAAATATCATGTTCTGTTAAGATATTTTGTACATTTCTCACCGTAAATATGTCAGAACTTTTAGTACTATTAACTATTAGTCATATGTATTGCTAAGAACTTTATTTGGACAACTTTAAAGGCGATTTTCTCAATATTTTTTTACACCCTCACATTCCAGATTTTCAAATTGTATCTTCAAATATCGTTCTATCATAACAAACCATACATCAGTGGAAAGCTATTTAGCTTTATTCAGCTTTCAGATAATGTATAAATCTAATTTTCAAAAAATTGACCCTTATGACTGGTTTTGTGGTCCAGGGTCACATTTGTTTCTGTTCTAAGAGCTTTGAACTATGAACAGGGAGATCTGAGATCTAAATCTGTTTCAGGACAAATGTTCAGGAATTTGACTGCTTGTGATGAATACATTTTGTACAGACAACCTTGCCATCTCTGTCCTGACTCTTTCTGTCCATGTCTCAAATCATAAACATACAAAACTATAATATAAAAGGGTTAATTGTGCCTAAATAAAATTCAACTCCAAAAGGTGGCAGCAAAACTTCATTTTTCACAGCATGTCTTCCAGCTTTAAGCCTGCAGGAAAAAAGTAAGAAATTTTAGTATCAATGCATTAACTATTAATGTTGGCCTGTGAGTGAGTAGTAGTGTTATATTATGAATATGAGTATTCTTTATGTATTGAATTTCTTCTTATTAGTGAAACATTGTTATTTTAATCATTAACCGACCTGAATCTGGACAGAATTATAGCTTTTTTTTTTTTTTTTTTAAATCAATTTACCAATAGGATAACAAAAATAAACAGTTCAAGATATATTATCTTCAAAACGGTCAATCAGCTGCTTTTCAAGGAAATGTATCTTGATTTAAGGATATGTAGTTGTTTGTTTGTTTTGGAAAACATGACAAAATACTTAATTATATATACAACATACTTAATTCTATATATATATATATATATATATATGAAGTGTTCAGATGCAAAAGCCTCTAAATCCATCTGACGTATTTCTTTACAATTAGCATTTCTTTCTGGCTACTTTGTATAGGTTTCTATGTAAGTACTGGTACGTCTGAGGCTGGATTTTAGCGAGTTTGAAGTAAAACTATTTGATGGACGTATACTATGTGTCAGGAGCATTCACTCATTTTTGACCAAAATGGCTTTTAGCTCATTTTGCATCTGAACTCTTCATATCTATATATATTTTTTAACATATTCAGTTGCATATTCAAAACATATAAATATTTTTCATTTAAGTATATTTTATTAGTAGTGTTTGTTAAGTGCCACATTTCTGCTAAAGGATATAGACCCTGACAAACGAACAGGTGATTTGTGTATTTTAGCACAGTTGGAACGCTGTATTGACCAATCAGCATTCAGGGCAGGCAGCATATGTTTTTATACTGACTCTGCAGGAAAAAAACAGTTGGTCAGTAGATAACGAGCAAATAGATATCCATCACTTTGGAACTTATTGAGCTATCATGTGCCATTCACATGGTGAAAAGCAAATAACTTGGACATTTTAGTCTGGGAAGAGTGGACTATTTTAAACACAGACTTTTAGTGATAATGTGTAGCTGATTGCTGACCTGTATTGAGTGTTTGGATTGATCAGTGCAGGATTTCTATGAAGCAAATGGTTTTACCTAAACCTGTTTACATCTCTGCAAGTTTGAATTCTTATGTAAGTTGTGATAATGAAAATACATCCATGATAACAAGCACAGGCCTGTTTTCCAAGCAGAACCCAGCATGTTAGCCTGGATGACAGGCACTGTTTGACATAGGAGTCTGCATGTGCAGGATCAAAGGATCAATGTAAAGCTTTAGTGTACACATTCAAAGAGAGCATTTGTAGTACACTTTCTCCAGCCTCAGGCACACACCTGCTGCATTTGCAACCAGTCGGTGTCAGATCACCCCAGGTTCAGTGTAACAGTACGGCAGGGAAGGATTGGAACTACTATGACTGGGAAAAGTGCCCGGGACCTTTTCCGGACCAACACCACCCACAGTGAAAAATTTTCCACCATATGTATTCTGTGTGCACATAAAGCAAACCATTGCTTGCTGTATTATATAAAGGCAGCAGAATAGCACAAAATAAATAGCAAAAAAATATAAAATAATTATATACGGTGAAAAATGTGTATACATACAGTATATACAGAGATATTTTGCAGCTTATCTGTATGCGTATTAAATTTTAAACACAATATGTATTCTATGTGAAAACCATTTCTTACTGCATTACCTAATATACATTTTTATATCTATAGCTATCCATCCGTCCAGCTCTCTCTTTCTCTCTCTCTATATAGACACAACCAGTCAAATGTTATTCTTACCAAATCAGCATTTATTTGATGAAAAATACAATAAAACAGCGGTATCGTGATTTTTTTTTAAATAAATATAATGTAAATATAATATATTTCATTAAAATATAAGGTGATGGCAAAGTTGAATTTTCAGCATCATTGACATGATCCTTCAGAAATCATTCTAATATGCTGATTTGCTGCTCAGTTTATTTTATTTTATTTTATTTTAATTATTTTATTTTTAATAATTCTTGAATAGAAAGTTGAAAAGAACACCATTTATTTAAAATAGAGAACTTCTACAAATTAGCATATTAGAATGATTTCCGAAGGATCATGTGACCCTGAGGGCTGGCTGATAAATTTGTTTAATTGGAATAATATTTCACACATTGTACTGTTTTTATGCTGTATTTTTCATCAAATAAATAAGAGATTTCTTTATTTTCTTGAGATTTTCTTTGTACTGTATATAAAATAACAGCAATAGCGTGTTTAATAAATTTTACATATACACTACCAGTAAAAAGTTTTTGGACAGTAAGAATTTTAATGTTTATTAAAGAAGTCTCTTCTGCTCACCTAGCCTACATTTATTTGATGCAAAATACAGCAAAAACAGTAATACTATAAAATATTTTTTACTATTCAAAATAACAGCTATATTTTAAAATGTAATTTATTCCTTTGATCAAAGCTAAATTTTCAGTATAAATCAGTATATGCTGATTTGCTGCTCAAGAAACATTTTTTATTATTATTATAATCAATATTTAAAACAACTGAGTATACTGAAAGATCCATCCAAAGATCAGCATTTATCTGAAATAAAAAGCTTATAGATTATAGAAAATTTAGAATTAATAAATATAGAAATTAGGTAATAAAAATTAATACTTTTATTTAGCAAGAATGCTTTAAACTGATTAAAAGTGATGGTAAAGACATTTATAATGTTACAAAAGATTTCTATTTCAGATAAATGCTATTCTTCTGAACTTTCTATTTATCAAAGAAACCTAAAAAAATCTACTCAGATGTTTTCAACATAATAATAATACATGTTTTTTGAACAGGAAATCAGAATATTAGAATGATTTCTGAAGAATGATGCTAAAAATTCAGCTTTGAAATCACAGAAATAAATTACATTTTTAAATATATTAAAATAGAAAAGCTATTTTAAATAGTAAAAATATTTCAAAATTGTCCTGTTCTGCTGTACTTTGGAACAAAGAAAATAGTAAGCTAGTAAGCTACTACTAAATATATTGTAAAAACTTTAATTGCTGTAAAGTTGCTTTGCAACGATATGCATCGTGAAAAGGGCTATAGAAATAAATTTGAATTTAAATGAATTGAAAATCAAGGCTTGGTGAGCAGAAGAGACTTCTTTAAAAAACGTTAAAAATCTCACGGTCCAAAAACTTTTGACTGGTAGTGAATATAATCAGTTGAAGCTTGAAATTCAGTGCAACCGTTTTTGCAGTGGGGCAAACAGTCTAGTGTTCTCTGATGACAGATTACACTCACCAAGCCTATACAAGAAACTCTTCATGTTTGTCTTTAAAGCAATCTCTCGTGTGACGCACTTGATGTTTTTTGTTCTCAGATTGCGTTTCAAAACCTAAACACTCGGACTCAGAGCGCGTATTCAGCATATAACGGAATCATTTCATATCCCACAGTCCGATATTCTATGCACTTCACTGCCAGCAGAGGGCCAAATAATCAACTCGTATGACCCCACGCTGGCAAAGTCCTGAAATGCCCAAACGTGTCTCAACCACTTTACACACTCAATAAAGCAATCATAATTCACCTATTCTCTGCTAAATTAAATTTCTTGAACTCCTGTTAAGGGGCTTTAGATAAGTCTCTTTACACCATAAATTACATGATCCAGAGAGGCATGGGAAATGTTATTAAATGAGCACAATACATCGAATGGGGGAACTCTGCACTACAAATACAACGGAAAAATAATTAAACATCATATAATATTATCAGACTATCAAATTTCAGAGCTGTCAGTACAGCTAATACTGTAATAGCATTTGCTTTGAATTTCAATGGAAAGTTCAGTTAAAGATGTGATGAAATCATATTTGACACATTTCAAACATGCTTAATCAAACATTGGAAGGTGTTCAGAGAATTTATTGACAACTGAATGATTTTTACAGCGTGCTATGCTGAGTTAACATTATGTCAGCATGTTTACTTTATCATGTTAAGCAATATGATAGGAATCCAATGCAAAGTTCCAAATCTGATTCAGATAACTGCGAAATAGGAATTAAACAGACTAAATAAATAGGATCACTAACCTTTAACCTTTAACAAATGATGCCAGAGCATTTGCTGGTATGCTTGGAGTAACTCCAACCACTTCCAAGTCACTTTTAAGTGGCATTAAATACTTTTAACTCATACACATTGGTACTTAAGCACCAACATTCACTCTCTTTAAAAAGCAAGGAATGGAAAAAAACTGGTAGGAGGCAAACAAGACTGATAGAAACATTTAGCGATGAATCACTGGACACGGAACACTGCACACAAGCAGTATTTGTACCTTTAGCACGCAAAGGCTACGAGTTGAGTCTGAATTTAATAGCCTTAGGAAAGCGAGACCAAATTAGCAAGAAAAAATGGCATTTGTATTTGATTCAGTGATATAAACAGGGGAAGTACTATGTGTTTGCTCTCTCTCAGGGTTCCGCCCCTGGCAGCTCTGAAGTGCACGTTAAAGAGCATGCTTTTACTCCCTTCCTAACTACGCTCCTCCCTGACTGTGATGTTTAGGGTAAAGTAGGCGGGAACTTTCTGTGAACCGATCGGCGTGCTTTACCAATCAGAGAGGTTCCTCCTCCCTCCTTCCCAGCCCTCTCCTCCATCCCTCCACCTCCTCTCTCGCTGCCTGCACTGTATGCACGCACAGGGGCAGGGAAAAGTGCAGGGGCAGGGGACAGCGAGAAAGAAAAAAAAAAAGAAAAAAACAGAAGCAGCTTCTGGTTTTTCTTTCACATTTTTTTCGCACTCCCGCTGCATCATTACAAGGGAGCAGGCACCCCCGGCTCATAAAAACCTGCGTGGCGTGCGCACACACACACTCACTCTCGCACACGCAGTCGAGGAGGATCAACTCACAGCGGCTTCTTCGCCCGTGGCACCTGAGAAATAGGGAGGTGTGCTTGATCACTTGGGAGCAGGTGGAGGAGAACCTGTCGTGGCTACCGTCTGACTCCCACGTGGAGGAACTTGACCTGATGTCAAACGAGGAGTGCCGTTCGCCTATCGGCCTGGACTGCTGCAGCTGCTGTCTGGATTTGGCCAATGGCTGCGAGCCCGAGCCGGGTCGACCGGGTCACACCAGCCTGGGCAGCCCGACGTCCATCAACCACTTCCGACAGCTCCGAGACCAGCTTCACTTCCAGAACCTAAACACAGATAAGCTCAACAACATCATGAGACAGGACTCACTGGAGTCGGTGGTCCGGGACCCCTGTTACCTGCTCAACGAGGGCATCTGCAACAGCAACATCGACCAAACCATGCTGTCCATACTGCTGTTCTTCCACAGGTATGTGAAACTAATCTTGCATTCAAACACCTGCTCTGGCACACTCAGGTCATAAAAACTGTAAAAGTCTCTGCCAGGGCTGTGATTGCTGGTTAACGACCAACATTGGGATGTTTGAGTTAGATGACAACAAGCTCACTTACGTAATTCTGGCCACCTCCTGTCTTTAAGTGCTAACACAACCATTTCATTTGAACCAAGCTCATTTTAGTTAGTAATTCATCATGTATTAATTGCCAACCACCAGCTAACAGCAACAAGTGTTTCACAAACACTGAACACTACTAGTTACTTACATTTCTTGATGATTAACGTGATTAAGGACTGCGTGCAACTGTGTTATTTAAGAACAGGGTGGCTTGCAGTCTCAGTAGGGTTCCAGGAATGTGTAGATCGGTATGAAGAACATGCCTTTGCGCAAACTTAAGAGGATCTTGAGTCAGTCCAACTTTAAGTAGTTCTCCCTTCTTAAATACTCGCCATTCATTGCAACTTTGTGCAAATATTCTAGTTTTTATTTTGCACAAGTGCATGTGGAATTTTCACCCAAACCAGTGTGATTTGCAAAACACCCATTCATTTACAAACTATGGGCAATTTACATACCATTCCGGCATAGCCTATCACCCCATAGCTGAAGTATGCAGCAAAACAAATTCCTCTTCAGGTAATATGCATGTTTATAAAATTGAATGGTCACAGGAGTTTCCAAAGCAACCCTGGATGCATGGAAATCTCATAAACATTTAACATTTGCTGTAATAATTTTGCATTTTGGAACAAGCTTTTGTGATGTACTACAGTGTCAAAAATAGATCGCAAGCTATCCACAGCAGGTATTTGGCAAAAGTGTCTAATCAGGATCAAGCACACAGTGCATTTTTCCATGAAACCGTGCTCTTCAAACTGAAAATAAACATATATGGACATCAGGATAGTTTGCTAAAATCCAATAGTGTTTGAAATGTTTAGTCTGCGGAAGGAATAGAGATGAGGCCTAGTGGAAAAATAATCTAAAGCCAGGTATTACAAAAACAGATTAACTATATTTAATTGACATTTGCAGGCAGATGATGTGAATGTATTCCATGTATTGTTATTGTAACACGCCAAGTTTGGAAATATACACTGTCAGCGTATCGGATATATGGGTTAAAATGTTTATAGTTTGCCTGTTATACTGTATTAGGCAATATCATTTTGACACTTTTTTTTTTATCTCTGAGAGCAAGATCATCATGCACATCTGCTCAAAGTGCTATCTTAAGTTTTGACAGCAGTAGTAAAATTGGCCAATAACCATGAAGATATGAACAGTCAGCAAATCATTTTCACTAGGGAATGTAAAATTCATATTTGAAACAGCTATTGTAAATGAAAAGATTGCAATCTGAAAGACTAATGAAAGGAGCATGGCATGACATAGTAATGAGACATATTGCATATCAAAAAGGGAGTTGCCATAGCAACTCTTGTAGTAAAATTCTAAATATTGCATTTAAGAGAACAAATATGCATATAAAAAGTAGGGCTGTCAGCTGATCTTTTTTTTTCTTTTTTAAATGCAATGACATGATGTGCAGATAATGATATTATTTAAAATAATTAATGCATTATCATGAAAATTAATGCATTAAAAATGCATAAAATAAATGAATTATCCAACAGCCCTAATAAATATTTAAAACAATGATATGCTATGATATGCAATATAAATGCATTGAACGGCCTTATTTATGGCTGTTCTGATTTTTAAAATGCGATAAAGTTGCTTAGCATCTAATCTCATCTGTTTTACAACAGGACAATATACCTCTTGGCCTTACTGGGACACCTCTGAAACAAGATTCCTAGTGTGCCAGTTAATGTTTAATCTCCTTTATCGGGGTGTCCTCGGTTTTATACGTGGCAGTGAAAGGTTACAGTCTGCATAATTAGCTTTTCTTTATGAGTCTAGTGTTGGGATGTAAACAGGAGCAGTCTGCATGGGACCTTTGACCCAAAGACACTTCACAGTCTCAGTTTCTAAATACACAGAGTTCAACAGCCCTCTGTTCTTCTAATATCATCAAATGGCTATTGTTAGTCTGTACACCAACCCATTCTTGTAATCCATGACAGGAAAGGCAGTTCTTTTTCATGTTGGACCGTTCTATGCCATTGGATAATTCCGTACACCGTATAATATTTCATATTTCACACCTCCTGCAGACTAAATACTGACTTGTTTGTGTTTCACACAAAGGTCCTTGATGTCTTAAGGAACATGGTGTTATTGATGGAACAGTGATAGGAAAGGTGTGGCTGTTTAATAGCATGTAGGACACAAAGTAACAGAGGTCCTGCCAACAATTCCAAGTCCTGTCTGCTAAACACTCAGATGTATTGCTAAAATATCAGTCTATTTACTTATTATGCAGAAGTGTAATCCACATCTCCAGGCATGCAGAGACATGGATCCAGACATGCCAATCTGAACAGCTCATGATCAACACTATAGTGTCTGGAAGCCAGGGTTATCTGGAACTATCCATGGGGATTTAAATAAAAGGTGTGTTTCGGGTGCTTGCTGACTGGAAATGAGTGATTGCATAACACATAAAAGTGCGGTATATGTAAATATTGAAATTAAATGTTTAAATGTTTTTGCTTTAAACTTTTATTAGTGCTGCTGGATTATTTATTTAGTTTATACCTTTCTAAGTATATATTAATCATATAAATAATAGGGTTGTCAAACGATTTATCGGGATTAATCGATTATTATGTGTATATATAAATGCATTCATGTATATATTTAAGAAATATTTACAAGTATATGTATTTATTATAATTTTTATAGAATTTATATTATATATAAATACAAATATTTTGTACATAAATAACATATTTCTCTTAAATATATACATTATTACACACAGTACACACACACATATATTAGGCAAAATCAAACTTCAATTTTGTATGCGATTAATCGCGATTAATTGTTTGACAGCCCTAATAAATAATATAATTATCAGCATTTTCAAAAAATGTGAATAAAAATGTTGTTTAATTTAATGTTTTTTAAACTAAATTTAACAATTGTATTAAATGTATTTCATTTTTAATTTACTAATTTTAATTGAATGCTAAATAAATAAATAAATATAAATATAAATATATATATATATATATATTGCATCAGTTTAAAAAAAATCTAACAGCTCTAATCAACATTTAACAAAAACAAATTAATATTTAATTATCCCTGGTAAGCTCTAAATACAGTGCAATAAATACTAATATTTATAGCATACATTTACTCTTCACTCTAATCTTTTTATGACTGGTCTGATTCATAAAATGTGAACAAATCAGTCAAAAGATTTTTCAGAAAATCTTTTTACTGCATTCATTTTTTTTATTAATCAATCTAACAGCTATAATGGATATTTAAACATGAACAAACTAATATTTAAATATCCTTGATTAATACTTATACCACGTATAATTGTTTATTAGTGTAATCTTATTTTATGACTCTTCAGAATCTTAATATGTAATAAAGTTGTTGCTTAGAATCGGATATTACTATCACTTACTGGTTTTATGATAGTTTTATGACAGTTTCGGACAACATACCTCTGACAACTGAGAACTGACACAGTCCACAGTCACCACACCACAAAATATCCGTCCAGCCTGACATAAACCTCAAGGAACATAGGAAAATTAGTTAGGAATGCATTCAAAAGTGTATGCAAGAAAACTGAGAAGGAAAAAAACATATGAAAAAGCAAAAAACACAGGTGTTTTGTAAACAAAAATTTAAAGAGTTAAAAAAAAAAAGCCATTTACCTGCGCAAAAAAGCATGACTCATAAACAAGACTCCAGGGAGCAACGTTCTACTTAAATCACACCCCAAATACATGTCCAAATGCAGAGTGTGCAAAACCTTGCAAAAGGCCGTCTACGCCCTCCTAAACATCATGAAAAGACAACACTGTGCCACCCTTCAAGGTTGATGCCCATGTGAGATAACGTCTGAACCCTCGGCCTTGCCCTGACTGACCCCAATATCTCTGACCAAACAGTTAGATTAACAAACAAAATTCAGAACTGCTCGCTCTCAAGCCTCCGTCCCAAGCGAGAATTTTTGGCTGCTTCCTTAAAATTCTTCTAACAAGAATGCTGAACGTGCTACAGAGAGAGAAATAGATAGATAGATAGATAGATAGACAGATAGACAGATAGACATAGATAGATAAGATCAAGTCACGTATTCGTCTGCACACTTTGCCTCCAGCCAGCATGTAAAAGGGAGCCACTACTAATAAAAGACATCTAGCACATCACATGAGGAAAGAGAGCTAATGTTCGCCACATGAGAGCTGTAGCTTTTTTGTTCTTTCTCAAGACTTGTTGAAGCAGAGATTTGAGCAATCCCTATCAATATACGCAAGTAGTACCGATATGCCAAAAAAGACTAACAATGAACCTCTGTATACCGCCAAGTCTACAACAGAAGACAAGAACGTATCAAAAGATGCAACTATTTTGCGATTCTCCTCAAGCCCGCAGGATATTTTCCGGAGGGGAACACGCAGCAGACTGTTACATAAAAATCCAGGGGTCATAGGGGTTTCGGTGGTTTTGGCTGAGTGGTCTTCCTTTCAAAGTTGTTTTGAGAATGTCAGCCTGATTCTGCACTATGAGCGTGAAGAAATCAAGGCTTTGAGAAACCCCAGGCTTGGAATCTCTGAGCGCTATTCCCATCCATCCCTGGCTCAGGCCTATTTATTTGACATGGTCATCACTATAAAGAAGATCAGCAATACATACATTACACCGCAATCTGAAGACATGCTTACCACTCCCAGCTGTGTCAACAGAAGCAGGAACACTTCAATAAGACTTCTGTTTCAAAAGAACAGCAAACATTAAATGCTGATTGGATCAGATTTGAAACAATCAGCGACAATGTGGAAAATTAACCACAGAGTGCAATGCTGTGACATAACTCTTAGTTAGTGCTGATATACAGTCTAACAGCGTGGTTTATCAATCCACTTGTGAGTTGGCTAAATTCGCAATAACACACTCATACTATTTCCGCCATCACTTTTTGCACATTTTTATGCTTTATAGCATACTTTTATAAATTATATCACAGAAATAGTGGGAGTAGTATGCATTATATCAAATTCAGCTGCTTTCTGAAACACTGGCTTGCATGAAAAATTGGCAACATGAAAGCTGTGATGCAGACCAGGGAGCGGGCTGTGGTAACGAATCTGAGATTACCTAAGGAGTGATGATGACTTCACTTTGGATAAGAGCATATAATACAAGTGCACTGTAATAAAAGCTGCAAATGAACCGCACAAGCTGTCTCATCAAAAAAAGATGCTTGCAAGCTGCAAGAAGTCACCTTCTCTCTTACTCTCTCTATATATACATACAGCATTTTCTTCTCTGCTCTGTGTTTGTGATGATGTTAGATAAATGAAAATGCACAACAATTCGATAGAATTAAGGGACTTGAATGTGCATTAGCTATTAGCTATGTTTTGCTTTTAGCGACTCTTTCGCGAGGATAAATCAATAAGACAGTAGGTGGCGACAAGTGACAGGAGTCACTGATTCATTCCAAGCCAATCTCATGGCAGTTCGTGCATATTTTACAAGGTGGCTAATTCGCATGACCCCACTCGTACGAATTCATACGTTTTTTGCTAAATCGTATGTATTTTACAAGTTCCCCAATTCATATGAATTCGTACGAATGACCTACCCCTAAACCTACCTGTCACTGGAGTCTAGACAAATCGTACAACATCATACGAATTAGCCACCTCATAAAATATGTACAAATTGGTCCAGAGATAGCGTTGTCCGTTCAGTAAACTAATTCACTTAAAAACATTTCCTGAATTCTTGAAAAAATGCTCATCAAGTAAATAGAAAATCATAACTATGCTAGGATGTAGTTCCAAATTCAGCAATTAATGTATTGAAGAATAATTCATCATTCGCTTAATTCTGATTCTCTTTATGATTAAATCATTCACTCAGGCAATTTGTTCAAAAATGATTAATTCATGAATGCCACTAGATATATGTGACCCCGGACCACAAAACCAGTCTTAATACATTGTAAAAAATACAAAATACATTGTATGGATCAAAATTATTACCAAAATTTTTCTTTTATGCCAATATATTATATTGGATATATGCCGGATATTAAGTAAAGATCATGTTCCATGAAGATATTTTGTAAATTTCCTACTGTAAATATATTAAAACTTAATAATATGCATTGCTAAGAACTTCATTTGGACAACTTTAAAGGTGTTTTTCCTCAATATTTAGATTTTTTTGCACCCTCAGATTCCAGTTTTTCAAAAATAAATATTGTCCTATCCTAACAAAGTTAGAAAAGTTTATTTATTCAGCTTTTAGATTATCTATAATTCTCAATTTCAAAAAATTTACCCTTATGACTGGTTTTGTGGTCCAGGGTCACATATTAGCTGTATTTCATTTTGGAGGTCACATTTGTCGGCTGCATACAGTACATCATTGAGCATACAGTAAATCATCTCATTTTAGAAAAGTGGCTATTATAAAATTGATTGTTGCCATTGTGAGGTATAAATTGTTGTAATTTCCTTTCTGCTTTGTAATATAATGGCTATTTTTCTGAAATGAGACAATCCCAATGATGCATCAATGACAATTGTGACCTTTGGTGGGTACAGCCTAAATAGCTAAAACTATAAGTTGCTCAATATTAACTGTGTTTATTAAACTGTTGTATAAAAGCAAAAGAAAAAAATATACAGAGTAGGTGTGCACATTTAAAGCCCAAACTGGGCTCAAGTGCAGAACAAAAAAATAAATAAATGAAAACTAGGCCCGGTAAAGCCCTGACTTGTTGAAAAACGCTACACTGTTTTGTTAAAGGGGACACTGGGTGGCCATTCTCCACAAGTTGGTATGATTCTTTAGGGTCTTCATGAAATGTCTGCAACCTACTTTGGTTAAATTTCCTCAATCGTCGTGTTAAATAACACTCTTTTACCTTGTCAAAAACAGTCCTGTTCACAGCGACCTGTTTCGGCGCATGATAATGAGCCACTGCTCACTCCACCCCCTCTTCCATTTTTTGTCTATTCTGTGTCGCGTTACCATCAAAACCAAAACTAATCCACTGCTTCCTCAGTGTCTCTGATGTTGTGAGAAAATAAAGACTCTTATGTTCACTTTTACATTCAAATACAAAACACCTGCACTGCTTACGAGACGTTGTCGCTAAAGCTGTTTAAGCGCAAGAAAATTGCAGACAGTGTACAACTGGCTAAGGGCGGGAATATGCTAATACGGGACAGTCTGTCAGTGGTCATGGGCGGGGCCTGAGCAATATGATGTCATACTGCTCAGAAAATCAAAATGGCTTGATAATTCAGACAGTTTAGGCTTTTTGAAGAATAAAAAAAGTGAATGGATTTTGTCACTGTAGGGTGCTAAGACACCCTAAAATGAATGTTGCATCCGATGTCCCCTTTAATCCTTAAATGCATGACTTTTGACGACCCGGACCTACATATCCAGCATGGATGAAACTTCTGCAATAGCAAAAAACAATTACAGAAGAATAAAATAAAGCCTATTTCATTACCTTTTAAAACTTAGAAGGGTTCAATTTGAGCAGATGATTTTTACCATCGCCGTCATCTTCAGAGCGCACTTCCACAGTACATTCAGCATCTGGCTCATATTCGCAATCTCAAACATATTCGCAAAACTATCGTTTTCACTGACTTCAAAATCAATAGTTTGATCGCTGGCAGCTTATTCCTCACATCCATCATCAAATAACAGTGACATTTATATTTTATTGCATACAGTAATTGCTCTGCAGTAAAGCCATTTAAACCAATTTAAGTTTTGCTGATGATATTCTTTTGTTTTATGCCTGCGATAATTACGAGTGAAACATCACGTCATTTATATAAAGGTGAATTGCATGTATTTAGTCATCAGATATTACACTATTGGACACTTCGGATCTCTAGCAACCCTAGAGACTTTTTACAAAAAATTAATCAGAAAACAGACATTCTTATATATATATATATATATATATATATTATTTTTTTTTTTCCTTCCGTTATTGTTTATAATGAATAGATTGAGGAATACGAAGAAAGCTGATGTCAAACTTTACGAAATGAAGGAGGGAGAGGGTAGTCAATGACGTCCCGGGTTGCTAAAGACCCGAGGTATGCATTTAAGGGTTAATAAACTTTCTGGAGCTTTCAGCGTGCACTCATATCATTTTTCAATAGAAGCACTCAAAATTTTGCCACTGGTCTGAATATCTACATGGTTCTTGTGTGACGTTGTTTATGGCTCTTGCCATATTTCAAAAGAAACATTACCGCTTCTTTAAATTTAGACCAGCATAAAGAACTCTGAATAGCAGTACACGCATTCCACCCGTATTACGTCATATGCCATCAATTATCCCTATCATACACATAAAACCTAATGAATTGATAATGTCGCTGCTAATTATTTGAGTAAGATGCGGCCTTTTGATGTAACACATGCGACGCATTCACTCGTGCAGCTGGTCTGAAAATTAAACCTCCATTGAGCTCGTGCTGTGAGAACAAGTCATTTGCATTGATGATTCTGATTATAAGTTCACACGCGCTTCTCAATGTAGCGAGCGCTCCCCTCGACGCAAGCTGTTTGTAATAAATGACTTGCAGTCAGTAGATAGGGTGTTGTAATAAAATGCAACAGGTGGATCAAGTTTCACAGTGTCTTAACAGGTCAACAGTCTTCGTGGCAGAGGCTTGTTCAGTAATTTACTTGTCATAGTCAGACAAACACGCACAGAGGTGTATAATATCCATTTAATTGGCTGACTGAATAGCAGCATTGTTGTGACTGGACCGGTGGAGAGTTGACAGTGAGCCAGAGGCTGGGGGCCAGCCCAGGCTTTGTTGTCTGGTATAAGGTGCTCCTGTTCCCAGAAGCAGGGTTCAGGGTAGTGACAGGCACTGTCTGCAAGCCCACCCAGCACTGGCATTCACTGATCCACAGCGGCCATGCTATAGCCAAAACACAAACATACTTATTGAGGGCACTGGAGTGCCTCAGAGTCCATGACCTGGGACAACGGACTAAATGTTAAGACTGGCTAATAAAGACACATTGTGCTGTTATATAATCTAACAGGGACCAAATAATGTCACTGACAATCATGTGATGTCATTTTCAAATGGAAACAAAAGTGGTCTTATAAATGATGTCTAAACACACTTACTGTATTAGTGATTAGTGCCATTTGTAAATGACAATAAGCAATGTGTATTTTATATGCACCACCGAAAGTTTGACTTTACTTCTTCTGTCAAACACAAAAGGAGACATTTTGAAGAATGCACTTGTCGCTCTTTTCAATGCAACAATGAAGGCTTTCAAGCTTTAAAAGTATACAAAAGCACTAAAAAGTATCATAAAAGTGCCCTATTTTACTCATATGCTGTATTCCAAGTCTTCTAAAGCTATATAAGAAAATTAGTTATTTTATTATTATTTTATCTTCCTCTCCAGTGAGCTGTTAATTGGGAACTGGGGAAAAAAAAGAATCATGCATGAATCAGAGACCGTTATTTTTCTCATAACCACCAAGGAGAGCTAAGATGGATTTTTTTTTTTTTTTCAGTGAATAATGACTTTAATTTGGGTCTGTTCCTCACATGAACCTATTGCATAACTTGAGATAACTGAAAATAGATTATAGTTTGAAAGATTGGGGTCAGTAAGTTTCTTTTCTTTCTTTTTTTTTTTTAATTCAACAAGGACACCTTCAGTTTATCAAAAGTGAAATTAGAAACTTTAGATTGTTTTCACTCAATCAATAAATAAATGCTGTTCTTTTGAGAATTCAAAGAATTCTAAAAAAGTATTACAGATTCCATAAAAATTCAACATAATAATAATAATAAATGTTTTTGAAATTAACATATTAGAATGATTTCTGAAGGATCATGTGACACTAAAGACTGGAGTAATAATGCTGAAAATTCAGCTTTGCATCACAGCAATAAATAACATTTTAAAATCTATATAAAAATAGAAAACAGGTATTTTAAATAACTATATTTTACAAGTAAACGTCAACTCTTTTTACTGTATTTTTAAAAAATAAAGCATAAGATACTTTAAAAGCATTAAAAATTTTTACCGAAGGCAAACTGAATGGCAGCGTCCCGTCGTTTGTGATGACACAAGATTAAGTAAATAATGACATAACTGTCATGTTTGGGTGAACTGTCCCTTTAAAGCCAGCGTTCAAGGTGTCTGTTGGGGGTAACATCATGTTGTTGATTGTGGCAGGCCTTCAACAAAAATGTACGTCCACAGTATTAGCAGAGAAGTCAGATTATTTGCTTGTGAAATAAAACCGCCCCGGTAGCTTGTGAAACACCCTCATGAGTTCATGGTTTGTTGACTTGATAAAACACTCTTCTGGATGGCTTCAGCTGTGTTTACCTCAGGGCAAAAGAGAGGTCTGATCATGCTGAAGTGGCTGCCAAGGCAGACATAATAGCACTTTGATCGGGACTGTATCCTTAATTTCCCCCAAGGCCGGTTTAATTGAATACACTGTACACAACACCTCCGCTGCAGTCAAAAGTGAAAGGACAGTTATTCTATTGTACAACTTAGCGTTGAATGAGAAAAAATTACATTCATTGGCTGAAAATAAATAATCGCACAAACTCACAAAGTTTGATTTCATCCAAGGCATCTGTTTTCATGACCTCAAAAGTCTCTGCTGGTAACTGTCTTGGAGCGAATAACTTTCACCACTTTCAGTGCTTTCAACCCTTGCATAATGTCCTGAAAAGAACAAACAAGGCCTAGTTATTTTTTCTTTATTTTAAAGATACACTCAGTATTGTCTATTTTACAAATAAATAAATGAGTGGCACTTTTGAAAAGTATGCTTAAAGTCATGTACATACATCAACAGTCATATTAGTAGTCCAATAAAAGCTATTTAGAGCATCTTCACATAGTTACATACACCTTGCAGAATAAGAGGGATCTTACACAATACATATTCTTTTTTATTTAGTACTGACCTGAATAAGATGTTTCACATAAACGAATTTTACATATAGTCCACAAGAGAAAATAACATATGAATTTATAAAAAACGACCCCGTTCAAAAGTTTACATACACTTGATTCTTAATACTGTGATTCTTGATACTGAATGATCCACAGCTGTGTTTTTTGTTTAGTGATAGTTGTTCATGAGTCCCTTGTTTGTCCTGCACAGTTAACCTGTCATTGTTCTTCAGAAAAATCCTTCAGGTCCCACAAATTCTTTGGTTTTTCAGCATTTTTGTATATTTGAACCCTTTCCAACAATGACTGTATGATTTTGAGATCCATCTTTTCACACTGAGGACAACTGAGGGACTCACTGATGCCCCAGAAGAAAAAACAATGCATTAAGAGCCAGGGGGTGAAAACTTTTTGAATTTGAAGATCAGGATAAATTTAACTTATTTTGTCTTCTAAGAAAGATGCAAGTATCTTCTGTCACTTCTGAAGGGCAGTACTAAATAAAAAAAAATGATATTCAAGCAAAATAAGAAAAATGTACACATCCTCAATCTGTTCAAAAGTTTTCACTCCCTGGCTCTTAATGCATCATTTTTCTTTCTGGAGCATCAGTGAGCGTTTGAACCTTCTGTAATAGTTGCATATGAGTCCCTCAGTTGTCCTCAGTGTGAAAAGATGGATCTCAAAATCATACAGCTGTTGTTGGAAAGGGATCAAATACACAAAAATGCTGAAAAACCAAAGAATTTGTGGAACTTCAAGGATTTTTCTGAAGAACAGCAGGACAAACATGGGACTCATGAACAACTATCACTAACAAAAAAAACAAAACAAAAAACAGCCGTGGATCATTCAGGTAACAACACAGTCTTAAGAATCAAAAACTTTTGAATGGGGTCATTTGTATAAATTCAACTATTATTTTCTCTTGTGGACTATATGTAAACACCTTTTATGTGAAATATCTTATTCAGGTCAGTACTAAATAACATGGATTTTGTATGATCACTCTTATTTTGGTAAGATAATGAACATTTTACAGATTCTGCAAGGTGTATGTAAACTTTTGACTTCAACTGTATATTATATTACACTAAAGGAACTGTACATTTTTTGGTATTTCCCACTGATTTTGTTTGTTTATGAGAACAAAATGACGTGGAAAGCATCAGCAGTTGTTGTTTATATGATGATACAGAGGTGAGCCCTGTGAAAAGTGCTTGGCCTTTATTGTCTTATCTGCTCACACCCTGCCAGTGACGTTCATTGAGATATAATGACAGAACCTGTCAACAGTAGTCTGCCCTCTGCTGCGTTTGCCCTTGTTATATCAGCGCCTGGGAGCCCACGTGGGCTGAGCCGAATCTGTGCATGACTTAGGCTTTTCTCACACTGCACGCAAAGCAGCGTGTAATTATTTAAGCACCCACATTAACAGATTATAGTATTCACACTGCCCGCCCTAGCAGAGCAGAAACTCCACTTGCACCTTTTGCTACGTACCTGATACAGTATTATCAGGTACGTAGCAAAAGGTGCAAGTGGAGTTTCGGTGCTGAGTCTAGTTTTCCACATGTAGCGAGCTGAACTCAGCAGGAAATTTGTTGAAATGCACTATAAACCTATTCATCAACATTATCTTTTGCAGTATGGGTGTTTATGAAGGAACATAAAATAATAGGGTGAATTACTCACCCATTGTTAGATCGAAAGGCTAGAAGATGCTTTCCTTTCACACTTGAGTGTGTGTTAAGAGGCTTTAGCTATTTTCCTCTTCAGATATGATGAGATAAAGCAATTATGTATCTTGTCAGATGACTAATTTCCAGTGATGGGAATAACGGCGTTATAAGTAAACAGCGTTACTAACAGTGTTTTTTTTTCAATAAACGAGTAATCAAATGAATTACTGTTTTCCTTGTTACAACGGCGTTACGGTTACTGACAATAAAATGCAGTGTTACTATAATTTATTTAAATATTATTATAATTTTATTTTTCAGTTCATCTGAATGGATGCGCAGTGTACCTGTATTTAACGAACTGTAAAATTCTAGTGTGAAGCCACACGACTAGCCATTGCTTTGTCTCACACACACGCAAAGAAAGATACAGAGAGAATTGACGTGCTACATGTAAACGATATTCTTTGCTGTATTTTCCTGTCAAAACAACAGTGGTCCTTCGGAATTCTTCAGCTTTTAAGAAGTGCCGGTTTCTCCGGCAGTAGGCGGAACTAACACGCAAATGGCAATCACATTGGCTGGCGCTCACCTATTACTATCCCTGTTTTTATCAGTTAGAGCGAACGCAGACAACGAAATTAATGATTCCAGCAGCTAATTAATCCTTGGTTCATTTTATATTGTTAATAGTAGTAGAATTTGTGGTAGTTTTGTCATTATTATTTTTAGTTTTTTCCCTTTTATAGACACACCAAATTACAAACAATATCTTAAGCACCACCACCACTTCTAAGTTCAGTCAACATGACAAATATGCATTCATACATGGTTATTCTAATTACTAAAGTTTAATGCTAAATTATCATAATGTCATATTATAATGCTTGACTGACTGATGATAAGTGTCGGACATTTAAAAAAACTGTGCAGATATTTAATATTAGTCTGGGGAGTAAATTTTAGTTTACTCCCCAGACTAATATTAAATATCTGAACAGTTTTTTTTCATTCATTTTCTCATTCATTTTTTTTCATTCATTTCATTTAAATTTCATTTATTTAACATATTTAATATTGGGGGCATCCAAGTTATTTGACATATTATTTTTATTTATTTTTTTTTAAAAGTAACACAATAGTTACTTTCCCTGGGAATTAGTTTCTTTATAATGATGTAACTCAGTTACTAACTCAGCTACTATTTGTGAGAAGTAACTAGTAAATATGACTAAATACTTTTTAAAAGTAACATGCCCAACACTGTTGATTTCTTTATCTATTGCATCACAATGGATTGATGATCAACTGAGCACAACTGTATATACAATTTATTTATTTTCTTAAATCTTATATTGCAATTTTTGTCTATTTATATTTACATATGTGTATTTTTTTTATTCTCAACTTATATTATTTTCTCTGTGTTGTTGTTTTCGTCTCTGTGCACTGGAAGCCTGTGACACCAAAACAAATTCCTTGTATGCGTAAGCATACTTGGCAATAAAGCTGTTCTGTTTCTGATTCAAAGTGAAATCACTCTGTACATTTATGTATTAAACATCAAATTTTCATATTTTATTTTTATTATTATGTTCAGACAAACTGCCTTTCAAGACATTTTGCCACATGCTGTGGCAGAGCAGGCCTCTATGGAAACTGTTTTTCCATTATGCCAGCCTGTAAGATTAAGCGTGACACGCCAGGGGTCATCACGGTTTTGTCTTGACTGGCCTGGACATGGTGTCCTCCGAAACACCTATAGTGAATGAATCAGCCTGCTATTACAGCTCATCCTGCGTAAAGCTTCTTCACAGGGAGGCTGCGTAGCATCCCAGCAGGATGTCATAGCTCTACTTATGGACTTTATCCAGTATTCACCAGTCACGTTACAAACCAGCGACAAGTTGCCTCTGCATTGGCATGTTGGGCATGTGCACAGCAGGTTGCAGTAAAATATGTGAGTGTGTGGCTACGCAGTGAACAATTTCCAGTCCAAAACAGCCCTTTCACAGTAAACAACTCTCCGTTTTGGTTTCTTAGATTTGGACGGCTAATTAAAGGATGATGGTTTTTCAAAACACTAGTCTCATGCAACAAAACTAAGACTATATTTTAAGCAGTAAAAGCTGAGATTGTTTTGTTGTGCATAAAGCTGCCAAACTTTAATAAAGTTGCCAAAGGATAAGGTTGGGAACTTTGAGTCAACATACAAAGCTTGTGAAATACGTAGTGTTCAAAAATCTTGATGCACTTAATCAGGCTTGTAGATATGATATGGAGGCCACCTGCATTATGTTTCAACAACCCCAAAGCATTTATTTCCATAAACATGTAATTTATTATTAACGTCACGCTTGAGGAAGGAAAGGCGCTGTCTTCCCATAAACGCAGAGTGCTAATGTGAAAGGATGTTGACTAACTGTTAGACACTGCTAAATCTAAACAGATATTACTTATGAGCTTTATTTACGTAGGTTTAAGGTTTGTTGCCGTCACTTCAACAAGACTGATTCATCAGGCTTGCTTTTTCAGTTGAATCAGCTTGTTTGCGTTAATAACACGAAGTAGTTTTTAAAGGGACAGTTCAACCAATAATGAAAATTACCCCATGATTTACTAAAGCAATAAGCCCCATAAAGCTGTGGTTTACAGTGAATTTCTAACAGCTAAGGGGTGTTGTTAGCTTTTATAAAACATTAATTCCATGTAAGTAGTAAGGTTTCATAAAATAAAACAGAGCAAATAGTGTAATGATTTTAATAAAAACTTTATTCTTCCGTCAAGTGGCTGCTGAGCAACACACAAATGTAAACAAACGTGTATGTTTGCGGTGTTATTTACAATAGATTCGAATGCTGCTCAACCAAATCAGAATCAAGGACCACAACTATCTGTTTTATAATAAAGCAATAAGTCCCAAGAAGCTGTGGTTTACAGTGAATTTATAACAGCTAACAGGTGCGCTGTTAGGCATGAAGCGATAATAAAAACATTATTATTTCGCCAAACAATGTAGTTCCTTAGAAGCGGTTGTGTTTACAACAAAGTGGTTGCCGAGAAACACACAAACGTAAACAAAGATGTATGTTTGTAGTATAATTTACAACAGCTTCGAATGCTGCGCAACCAATCAGAATCAAGGAACGGAACTATCCGTTTTATAATAAAGCAATAAGCCCCAAGAAGCCGTGGTTTACAATGAATTTAAGGGGCATTGTTATTTAAGGGGCTCCCTTAACTGTTATAAATTCACTGCAAACAACGGCTTTACAGGCCTTATTGCTTTTATAAAACGGTTATTCCATATAAGTAGTAAGGTTTCACAAAATAAAACAGAAAATAAAGTGTAATGATATTGATAAGAACATTCTTCCGCCAAACAATGTAGTTCCTCAGAAACGGTTGTGGTTGCAACAAAGTGGTTGCCGAGCAACACACAAACGTAAACAACCGTGTATGTTTGTAGTGTAATTTACAACAGATTCGAATGCTGCTCAACCAATTCAGAATCAAGGAACGGAACTATCCGTTTTATAATAAAGCAATAAGCCCCAAGAAGCCGTGGTTTAGAGTGAATTTAAGGGGCACTGTTATCTAAGGGGCCCCCTTAGCTGTTATAAATTCACTGCAAACAACGGCTTTACAGGCCTTACTGTTTATAAAATGGTTATTCCATGTAAGTCGTAAAGTTTCACAAAATAAAACAGAGAAAATAAAGTGTAATGATATTGATAAGAACATTCGTCCGCCAAACGATGTAGTTCCTCAGAAACGGTTGTGGTTGCAACAAAGTGGTTGCAGAGCAACACACAGACGTAAACAAAGGTGTATGTTTGTAGGGTAATTTACAACAGAATAGAACACGGCTCAACCAATCAGAATCAAGGACCAGAACTATCCGTTTTATAATCACCCTCAAGCCATCCTAGATGTATATACGTTTCTTCTTTCAGATGAATACAATCGGAGTTATATTAAGAAATGTCCTGGATCTTACGAGCTTTATAATGGCAGTGAATGAGTGTCGAGATTTTGAAACCCCAAAAACTGTGTCCATAAATCAGAAAAAGTGCTCCACACAGCTCCGGGGGGTTAATAAAGTCTTCTGAAGTGAATCATTGCGTTTGTGTAAGAAAAACATCCTCATTTAAAATTAGCTTCCACTAAGACACTGGAATGCCACTCTCTCGTGAACGCGCATACGACAGTTAGTAGAAGCTGGAGATTACAGTTTATACATTTTTAAATAATGATATTTTTCTTACATAATGCATCGATTCACTTTAGAAGGCCTGTATTTACCCCCGGAGCTGTGGAGTACTTTTTATGACGTATGGTTGCAGTTTTTTGAGCTTCAAAATCTCAACACCCATTCACTGCCATTATAAATCTTGGAAGAGCCAGAACATTTTTTAATATAACTTATTATATATATTTAATATATACTTATATATTTAATATAACTTTAATATTGCATTTGTTTGAAACAAGAAAGTCATACACACCTAGGATGGCTTGAGGGTGAGTAAATCATGGGGTAATTTTCATTTTTATGAAACTTTCCCTTTAAGAAGCCTTCCTCTCCTTTTATTGTAAACGTTTGGGCATCCTGGAAAGACTTTGTAAAGCTCTTTTGCCAAGTATCCTTCCGTAACATGCCCATGCCAGTAGACTCTGCCTTTGGTTCTTATTGATTTCAACAGTTACTGTGATAAATGATAACCAAGTTCAGTCTTGGGTTTCTTGTAAACCGGATGAGGTTGCGCAATCCGGCAATAGCAGGAATAGGTGATTGTATATACTCTTCATCTTTTTTTGTGCAGTCTGATCGGAAAAGTTGCGTAAACGATTAGTAAATTTGCTTATAATATGAGTCATATGCTATAATTGAAGTCTTTTGAGACTTATTTTAAGACATTATTCATTGAAAATACCCATAGCTCTTAGCTAAGTAAGATTTCTTCAATGAATTGGTAATTTCACAAAACTTTAACTGTATATTTTGGTGTTTTGTCATTTTAAAGCATGGTAGTCCAATTTCTCATTTACCTTCATTAAATGTACAACAGTTGCAAAGATATTCTTCAAAGACAATCATAATTTATTTGACTTTTGGGTGACCTACCCCTTAAAGTCAGAGAAGTTAAAATATGGCACTGAAGCAAACATGCAGAGCCAAACCTGTGAACACGATGCACTTTGTAAGCCACTGTTTACAGTATCTGCCATGTTAAACATGCATGGATAGTGTTAGTATGTTTTGTTTTTGTTTTTTTGCACATCTGCATCTTGTGTTGTGTTAATTACCAGTGTCATTTACCACATTTGCGGTAGCATTCTTTCCACTGATATGTCATGGAATAGATCATCATGATGGGTTGATCATGGGTTGAACAAGTAAACAGAACAGTGAACTCTGGGACAGGCTAATGTAACTTACAAAGCTCTGCCAAGAAATCAAAGACACTGAGATCTGGAATGTGAAGCACGCTGCTTGTCTTGTCCAAAGGGGTAGCTGGGTTCTTGTTGGATATAAACTACAGAACTATGGTCCAAATTTGCAATCTCCCAGGGCCTGCAATTCATGATGTGTCATTTGCTAGAGAACTGGGCAGGCAGGTCTGATGTCCAATAACAGCAAAGAACGTTCTAACCTTCACAGACTAGAACATACTTATCCAGAGACAGCACAGGAGGAGGAGACAGGCCTGTCATAGGAAAATGAATTTATTTATTTTTTTTTTTTTTAGCATTTATGATAGCATTGGTTTCAATTTATATGTGACCCTGGACCACAAAACCAATCTTAAGTAGCATGGGTATATTTGTAGCAATAGCCAAAAATACATTGTATGGGTCAAAATTATTTATTTTTCATTTATTCTAAAAATCATTAGGATATTAAGTAAAGATCATGTTCTGTGAACATATTTTGTAAATTTCCTACCGTAAATATATAAAAACTTAATTTTTGAGTAATATGTATTGCTAAGAACTTCATTTACAACTTTAAAGGTGATTTTTGCACCCTCAGATTTCAGATTTTCAAATAGTTGCATCTCAGCCAAATAATGTCCTATCCTAACAAACCATACATCAATGGAAAGCTTATTTATTCAGCTTTTCAAAAAATGACTGGCTTATGACTGGCTTTGTGGTCCAGGGTCACATATTAATTTGACCTAGACTGAAAAAAAAAAGTTGTTTCAACTTAAAGTAAGTGTTCATGCTGCCTACACATTTTTTTTTTTTTTTTTTTTACAGTGTATGCTTTTAAAATGCATTACTGACAAACAATTCTGGAGACTGGCTACGTAGAAAAATGCTTTCTTGTGAAAGGTGCCAAGTGAACTTTTGTGCCTTTGACTTATGCAACATAACTGTTTTTTAGGCTAAAAATGTGACCGTCAAAAATAGTGATGTAAGCTCCACACTGAGGAAATGTATGTTCCTCCATATAGCTCTACTGTATATACTGTAGATATGTATGGTTTGAGAGGTTCCTGTTTTTGATATCCTGCACTGTAGTTTGGTCTTCTCAACACACGATTAAATGTAATGTTATGTAGTTTATTTTATTTTATTTTATTTTATTTATTTTATTTATATATATAATATTTTTTTATTTAATTCAATTAAATTTTATTTAATTTTACATATTTATTTTATTTCAGTTTTTTATTTAATTTAATTTTTAACAACACTTCTCCTTACTGTATCTAATTTCTAACAGTCATTGCAACAATGGGTAAGATGCTCATGTAATTGTACACTACTGTTCTATTTTAATACATTTTAAATTGTAATTTATTTTTAATATTTAACACTGCAAATTTCTTAACATTTTTATCATTAACACAGCTTAATACTTTAGTGGAAACCATGAAAGATTCTTTGATTAATATAAATCTTAATATAAAAGAATTTATTTGATATATTTATTTATTTATTTTTAACATTATAACTGTCTTTACCATCACTTTAATTAGTTTAATGCCTTTTGAAAAAAGGTATCCAGTTGGAATAATGCTTAAGCTGCTCTGAACCTGCCAAATACATGTAAACATTTTCAGTAACTGAGGAAAACAGGTGACATAAGAGATGCACGAGATTTGAGTTGCCTTAAGTTACATACAAAAAAATTGAATAATTATTTTTCATTGTGCTGTTTGGGACAGATGTTTTACATTGGATTTCCAGAGGTGAATGTACTTAACATCAGTCCAAAGTTCTAAATGATGTTTGGAGTTATAGGACATTTATCTTTTCCTCTAAAGCAAATATTTATTTTAAAATGATGCTACGCCAGTGCACAACAGCCCAGACACATGGAAATTATTGTAATGCTTGCACAAAGAAAAAAAGAGATGGATTTTCAAGGCAAGAAATATTGATAGTTGTTCATTTCTTTAAAAACAAGAGTTATTGCATTATATAAGCCTGACGGTGCATATGATTCCATGGAAACTTGTGCTGTAGATGAGACACGCCTTTCTATTATGTATTAACTAGTAACGCTTGCATTACTAGAGTGTTCTGACAGACAAACCTGAGAATAAAAGACTAGACTAGTATGACAAAAATGTTATGCATGTTAAATGGATTGTAACTGCAACTGTTTTGCATATCTGTTCTAAAGTGGAATCCATTACCATTTTAAGAATTATTTTAATTATTTTATTCAACAATACACACTCCTTTAGAGCTACTGGGCAAACGTCTATCTACAGAGACATTCGGAGCACAGTGAAATTCAAGAAGACGTTATCTTTCAGGTTTTAAGTGTTGCCATGGTCACCTGGAGAATCATGGGTGAGGGCCCGTCGGGTGCTTTTGTTCCCCTCAATTAGTATTCTAGAATAAGTTCCTTCCCTTCAACATCCTGGCCAAGCGCGACTCGCAAAGGGTCACTTGTGTAGAACAGATTAAAGAATTAAAGTGTGCGCCATAAGCTGATCAAGATAGAAGAAGCTCATGTCAGCACTGTCAGCGTTTTCACTCGTGATGAGAGACAGCTTTATAAGAGGATGAAGGAGGAATTAATTCTTGCACATCTAAAGTATATCCACAATATGCAACATTCTTCTAAAACACTCAAAATATAAAAGAACTTAATCATGCAGAATAATCTAAGAGAGAAAAATACTAAAATATATTGGTGGAAGTCCAGAATAAGTGTTGCTTTGCATACTTCCACCTTGTCTTTTCACAAAAAGGCGTTGAAGGTAATTGTGTTTTGAATCTTTTACCTAAAGAACTGGGAGTACAGCCAAGTCCACTATCAGAGGAAACACAGCAGAACAACAGCTGTGAAAGCCCTCCCACCCCACCTCTTTCTCTTCCTCATTTTTTTTTTTTTTATTTCCCTGTTTCAGTGCGCTCTCCATCTCGCTCGCTCTCTGCTTCTGTCTCACAGTCTTCCAGATCCTAAAGAGACACAGGACATCCCCCGGATAAATTTCGTGTTAGATTACATCACATGTCCTTTTAGATCTTGACAAATGATATCATAGCACGAATCAGAAGAGAACTATATTTGGGCCGCTCACACTTCAAACCACAGAAAACTGTTTAGAATTAATCACAATATCAGCTGTGACATTTCAGAGTGAAACAGGATATTCAGTGAGGGAAAAACTGCAGAATAAGAACTTTTATTTGATAAGAGTATTACATATCAGAACTAGGCCATCTCTGATACTAAAAAAACGTGGCTTGCCAGTTGCCATAGATAAAAAATAAAATAAAATAAAATAAACAAATAAATAAAATAAAATAAAATGTTATAGGTTATAGGTTATAGGAAATAACTGACCTATTACCACAAAGCCAGTCATAAGGGTCCATTTTTTAAAATTGAGTTTTATACATCATATAATACAAATAAGCTTACCATTGATATATGGTTTGTTAGGATAGAACAATATTTGGCTGAGATACAACTATTTGAAAATCTGGAATCTGAGGGTGTAAAAAAAAATCAAAATATTGAGAAAATCTCCTTTAAAGTTGTCCAAATGAAGTTCTTAGCATATTACTAATCAAAAATTAAGTTTTGATATAGTTACAGTAGGAAATTTGCAAAGCATCTTCATGGAACATGATCTTTACTTAATATCCTAATTATTTTTGGCATAAAAGAAAAATCAATAATGTTGACCCATACAATGTATTTTTGGCTATTGCTAAAAATATACCGTGCTACTTAAGACTGGTTTTGTGGTCCAGGGTCACAAATCTGTCACAAATAAAATAAAATAAAATAAAATAAAATAAAAAAAATAAAATAAAATAAAATAAAATAAAATAAAATAAAATAAAATAAAATAAAATAAAATAAAATAAAATAAACAAACAAATAAATCTAATAAATAAATAAATAAATAAAATGTTATAGGTTATAGAAAATAACTGACCCGTTACCACAAAGCCAGTCATAAGGGTCAATTTTTTTAAAACTGAGCTTTATACATCATATAATACAGATAAGCTTACCACTGATGTATGGTTTGTTAGGATAGAACAATATTTGGCTGAGATACAACTATTTGAAAATCTGGAATCTGAGGATGCAAAAAAATCTAAATATTGAGAAAACCTCCTTAAAAATTGTCCAAATGAAGTTCTTAGCATATTACTAATCAAAAATTAAGTTATGATATAGTTACAGTAGGAAATTTACAAAGCATCTTCATGGAACATGATCTTTACTTAATATCCTAATAATTTTTGGCATAAAAGAAAAATCAATAATGTTGACCCATACAATGTATTTTTGGCTATTGCTACAAATATACCCGTGCTACTGGTTTTGTGGTCCAGGGTCACAAATAAAAAAAAGATAAAATAAAATAAAATAAAATGAAATAAAATAAAAATATATTATAATAAATGAATAAATAAATAAATAAATAAACACGCAAATAAATAAATACATAAATAAAATAAAAATGGTATAGGCAAATACTATATGAACAAGGCCCTTTGAAATTTCTGCCTCAGTGAATAAGCAAAACAAATGTTGAGAAAAGATATGTATCGTATTTGAAAACCACTGTTTTTCATAGCACTGACCAGTGCATGGAAAAACAGAGGTTTTTGCCTCTTTTCAACTTTTCAAGATGATAGACCAACCTATGATTCTTAGCCAAAAAAAAAAAAAAAAAAAAAAAAGACTTGCACCAGTGAATCCTTTACAACAGGACTAGGATTGTCTATTTTAAAAAGTAAACAGGATCAGTTTCAATTAGTGGCTTTGAATGTGACAACCTGCAGGACAACAGATTTGCTTCATTTTGTCACAGGAGAAAAAGAGTAGTCCTGGTCTTGCACGGCACAAACCACAACTTCCATGCCAGTGTCTATCACGGAGGGTCTAATAATAGGGCCCATGTCAACCAGCTTCCTTGTTTTCCTCATTTGAGGGTCATGTAGAGTTTCTTCCTGTGGTCTGTTTACTTGGGCAGTGTTTCTGAGAACCTGCTGGTTACCATGTTTATGTCACAGGGCCGTTTGAAGTGAGTCTCCCCCAGAAGAAGCCAGATGAATGTTTTCCAGGGTGTTGTGAGGACAGTAAAGAGAGTTTTGTTTAGCAACAGAGAACGGCGCACCGGTCAAAGCGGTTCATAACAAACAACAGGGTGAAGGTATCGAGGTAGAAGTGACTCACCTTGTTATAACCCTGCAGGTACTGTCAGAGACACACCAAACATAACACCTTGGCTCATACCAGAAATAGCGCCCGAGCCAGACTACAGGCAAACACTTGCAGACATGCAAAGCACGGAGCAGGGAGGGGCATAAGCGAAAGCGCAGACGGGATGAGCTTAGCATGTAGACAATTGCTGAAGAGCTTGACCTTCACAATCAGTAGATTGTGCAACTGCAAACTTGAGGAATGCTTTTAGGGCAACTGAAGGTGTTGGAGTGCACTTCTGAAATGACAGCTATATTGCAGTCTGCTGTTTGTCTTGAGGCTCTGCCTTTGTCATTTTACAGCTTTAATTCCAGTCCTCCAGCTCTCCAGATGTGTTTTTGTCCCATGGTTGGGCTGTCATTGTGTGCATTGCGAGACGATTACCAAATCACTCCATGAAAATGTTAAAGGCATAGTTTACTCACCCTCACGTCGTTCCAACCCCGTAAGAGTTTTGTTCATCTTCGGAACACAAATGAGACCCTGGACCACAAAACCACTCGTAAGTCACAACAGTAGCAATAGCAATCAATACATTGCAAACTAAAATAAAATAAAAAAATAAATAAAATAAAATAAAATAAAATAAAATAAAATAACATAAAATAGAATAAAATAAAATAAAAGAACCTGGACCACAAAACCAGTCATAAGGGTCCATATTTTAAAACGGAGTTTTAGACATCATCTATACAAATAAGCTTTCTATTGATGTATTGTTTGTGCATTGCGAGATGATTACCAAACCACTCCATGAAAATGTTAAAGGCATAGCTATAACAATATAATGGTATATATGTAGCAATAGCAATCAATAGATTGTTATCTGTCAAAATGACTGATTCTTTTTTTTAATGCCAAAAATCATTAGGGTATTAAGTATAGATCATGTTCCATGAAGATATTTTGTAAATTTCCTATTGTAAATAGATCAAAACTTAATTTTTGATTAGTAATATGCATTGCTAAGGAATTCATTTGTACATTTAAAGGCCTTTTTTTTTTCCCTTCAATATTTAGATTTTTTTTTTTTTTTGCACCCTCAGATTCCAGATTTTCAAATAGTTGTATCTCGGCCAAATATTGTCCTATGAAGGCGTATTTATTCAGCTTTCAGAATATGTATAAATCTCAATTTAAAAAAAATATACCCTTATGGTTTTGTGGTCCAGGGTCACAAACAAAGATACTTTTAATGAAGTTAAAGATTTCTGTCCATGCATAGACAGTCTATGAAACCACTTTGATGCTTAAAGAGATTGTAAAACTAATCCATATGAATTGGGGACTCAATCATTTAATTTAGACTTTTATTCACATACATAATATATATTAATCAACTTACACATCAGTTATTGAAAACAGAAATTCAAGCATGCTTGCTTGACTTGTAAGAACCAGTGAGGTTCATTCTCATATGTTACACACCAAACCAATGAGGTTTGTTCTTACACATCAAGCAAGTACAGTTGAGCTTCTGCTTACGTTTGCTGATGAATGTAAATATGTGAATAAAGCCTAAATTAAATCTGTTCATCATATAACATAGTTGAGTCTCTTCAGAATTTGGTCTTAATAGCTAGATTCATTCGTATTTGGGTTTTTTCCCCAAGCGAAAAGAGAAATTCGGTGAGGAAAAATGGGTGGGACTTGATTTTTTTCCCTTTTGGGAATAAATATGGAGCCCTTAAAAGGACATGTTGATAGGGAAAAATGTGATGGAAGAATTATATTTCAATGCTTTTGCATTCACTTGCAAAACATTCACATTCCCTCAGAAGCGTTGCATTCACTCCCTTGAGAAAGTGATGATATAATAACAGCTATGTAAATGCTTTTGTATGCAAGTTTCTTAGAAGAACACAATGCTTGAATAGAGAACCCAAAGGTTTTTCTAAGTGAACGGAAAGTTCCTTGTGGAACGCAAGTTTGGTGACATTTAATTATCATTTTTCTTCCATCTCTTATTTTTTTCCATCAATGTGTCTCTTTGGAGCTTGTCAGAAGCAATGGAAAGCTGTCTCAGAGAAGTAGCAGATTATTTCCTTTTGATTAATGATTACAAAGACTCTTTTTATGAAGAAAACCTCGCATGGATGAATCTTTCACAATAACTCTAAGATCACGCATCAAGTAAGGATCAAGTCTTATTTTATGTCGAGTGCGCACTGTGAAACAAAAGAGTTAATGCTAAAATACATTATGTGTTAATAGCTTTAAAAAGAACTCGAAGCAGAACAAATAGATGCAGCTGGTGTTTCAAAAACGGCCTTCCGCACTTCTGCATTACTCTGGGTGTGGCAGTTGACTTAGTTCACTGTTATGTAAAACCATGTGTGCCTGCATATCTGAAAATAAAAAGAAAGTAGTATTTTAAAAATGAATAAGGGCCATATAGAGATATCAGATTCTGCAAACAAGGAAAGCTTTGATAGTATAGTGACATGAAAAATTATAATCTTTAGCGTTCTGCTATATACTGGAGCTAATCACTCCTATTAAGTTTTTTTTTTTTTTTTTTTAAATAATACCTAATAATATCTTTAATATTTTTAATAAAATTTAATAATCATGCACAGCGACTAAGAGAGAGAAAGTATAACTCCTTATGTGCAAATATGCTGAAATTGTGTGCCCTTATGTATTTGCATTAGACTGAAGCAGGCTACTGCCTTGTTTTTACAGTGACTAAGAACGGCAAACACTGTCTCCAAAGACATTCTTGATAGCATCGATCTGTTTCAATCTCAGTATTTGGAGTTTGCAGAGTAGAGTGAAACTGTTGCATGCAGATATGGTCTTTCAACACAGATTGTTGGCACATTATGAAGCAAATGAACAGTTGCGCCACACACTCTTAAAAATAAAGGTTTATTGGCTTCAACGGTTCTATGAAGAACCTCGAACATCCATGGAACCTTTCATATGCAGGAAAGATTCTTTATAGTCGAAAAGGGTTTTTTTTAAGATTTTTTAAATGTTCTTCAAGATGGTTCTTTTAGGAACTGTTCACTGAAAGGTTCTTTGGGGAACCAAAAATGGTTCTATCACTGCAAAAACACCCTTTTGGAACCTTTTTTTAAGATCGCAGTGCAAAAATCTGTGTGTTATGCAATAACTATCCAAGCACACTATCTGCATTTTCAATTCAGTTGCCTCCGTCTCAGTGCTATACAGCTGCATTAAAGTACAGCAGATTGCATCAGTCTGCTGCGTGCAAGATCGGAAATTCCACCATGCAGTAATTGGTAGGTGCATGTGCAAAATTACCTTATTTGCATAATCCATTCCCAACGATGTTCATTAGATAATCTAAGATCATCTGAGGTTGATAGGCGACCTCATCGAAGTTCAAAAAAGCCTTGTAACATGCTGCGTATGGTCTCCACCTCCCCTGACTGCTCTGAACATTGCGTGTTTCTGCAGAAGTGGCTGCTTGCCAGCATATCACCATTTTTTGGACAACTTTCTCAAGTCTGACTAGGCTTCTAGATTGTTTTGGAGATATGCTGACAGCTAATTGGCTCAAACGCTGCCTACGTGTAAAAAAGCCTGCACATCAGATAAAAACATCTCTGCACCGTTTAGTTGACCTACGTACTTCTGTCCGGTTGGTTGACTTTGATCAGAGCTTTTTACGTCACTGCCTCTGCTACCTGCAGATGTATCATCTTTCAGTTCATACCTTAAACCATTTAATCCTTTTGTGTGAAGGAGATTAAGAATGTACAAAGCCTCAAGATAACACATTTTCATTCTGCAGCGGTGATTGCTTGAATGCACATACATAACCGTAAGCAAGAGCACAAACAACCGTGGCTCAGGGTGAACAGGGTTACCCTATTTCTGGGAAATTCCTTTCTTAGCTAGGATCCATTCATGATGAAGACAGAGGAATGAGTTTGAGGCGGCCCAGGTGCTGTAAATCTTCCCTGCCTGGCTGCCAGCTTTTTTCAGACTTCAGCCAACACATGCATCTCGTCCAGCCTGATATAGACTGAGAGTGAGAGGATTTTGTGTGCATTTCTCATGTCTGTTTGTGCATATCTTTAAATGTGCCGTGATGTAAACATGCATGTAAGATAACACTACTTCTTGGCCTTTGCTCCTGTTCCTTAGTTATTCAGACATGGGTGTTTGCTCTAAGGTTTATGGTTCAGTGTCAAAGGCATTTTGTCTGTGTTGTCTTTGGAAGCCATCCGATGACAACATCATATGATTTAGAGGACAAATTCTTTCAGTGCAGATTATACAATACAAGAAAGCAAATAAATAATCATTGTCCTCCATATTCATCTAATGAACAGACGCTATGAATGATTTACGGTGGCCTTTTATTGCAGATTAACCCAATTATGTTTTAAATTGATTTACTTTTGTTTTCAAGCCTCATTGGTTGCAGAGAATACAAACAAGCGCTTCCCTAGCCAACAGACATTGAAGCGTACCTGATAAAATAAATTAGTACGGCTCCACACACACACGTTGTGTTTTCAGTTGAGATGAGATGCACTAATGAATGGATTTAGCAGGAGGCCCGCTGCCAGGCTCTGCACATTGTGCCAGCTGATCTACGTTAAAAGAGGATGTGATGACTGCGCTCTGACATCAGAAGCCTTATGCTCCGCCCTCCTCCTGGCATGTCCACTTATCTTCTGAGGCCAGAACACTGGAGATTCGCTTGTACTTTTGCCATTTTGCAGGCAGGGAAGTCACTGTGTCTGGCTCACGTCAGACCACCTTCAGAGTAAAAGTGACCGTAAATGACACTTTATACAGCTCTCGGATCCTCAGTCTCAAGTTACAAACAAATAATGCCTAGTTTAATGTATTAAATATGATATACATAACCATTTAAAAGGTTTGTATTTATTTGAGAAAAAATATAGTAAAAACAGTCAAATTGTGAAATATTATTACAATTTAAATGAACTATTTTCTATTGTAATATATTTTAAAATGCAATTCATTAATGTGATCCAAAGCTTAAGTTTCAGCATCATTACTCCAGTCTTCAGTGTCACATGATCCTTCAGAAATCATTCTAATATGCTGATCTGATTTGTTTAAGAAATGTTAATTATCAACGCTGAAAACAGTTGTGCTTCTTTATATTTTTAGGGAAACTGACATTTTTTGAGTATTACTTGACGGATAGAAAGTGCAAAAGAACCTAAAAGATATAAAATTTAATTAATTTAATTATATAATATTTAAAAATAAAATGTTATCCTGTGTGCCTAACTTCAAAATAATATCACATGAAACTGTACACCGAAAATAAAACAAGTTTGTCTAGTAGATTAATAAATGACGTCAATGCTGACTTAGTATTAGTAATTATTTTGAATACGTGGAAAACCCTTTATAGGAAAAGGTTCCCTGTCCATTTAGAATGATGACGTCAATGCTGACTTTGATTTTAGTAATTATTCTGAATACGCAGAAAACCACTGATAGGAAAAACGTTGATGGAACATATGAAGAGTTTATTTGCAAAAACATAACTCCATTTTTATTTATTTTCATTTTATTTATTTTTTTATTTATTTATTTTTTTTTGTGTATTCCAAGTAATATCAATCAAACTGCAGTTGGGTTGTTTTGTTAAGTAATAATACTTTAAACAAATACAGGTAACTTACAAAATTAAAGTTAATTGAATGTATGTTTTTTTATATATATATATTAAAAGTTTGTTTTATAGCAAAAGCAGATAACGCCAACAGTCATTTTTTGGAAAACACTTGTTTTATCTCTGTAATCTCAACAGCTGACAATGTAGATGCCTGACAAGCTTTGTTGTTGTGATCATAGACTGTTTGGTTGTGATTACACGCAGTTTTCCCTCACCATTGTAACGTGCTGCTTTAGCAAGGTTCCGTGAAAAAATTTCAGCCTTTATTTTTCTTTTACGCCCCGAAGATATCACAGGTTCATCAAGTTTGTCAAAATTTTCCATCCTCCATCACTTTTAGTCAGCTTTGACGAAACTCCTCTTATTTAGCATGCCTTATCAAAGTCACCTGACCTGAATACAGCATGCTGATTTGCTAAAACTTACTTATCGGCTTCTGTTCACAAACAACAAGGGCGCTCGTTGGCTTCTGCAGTAAAACTTGAACTCGCAATGCCTTGAAAGTGAACAATACTGGCTTTTTTGACACAACGTGTTTAGGGTTCAAATCGTGCTATGTGTGCAGAATAATGCACGGCAGTTCATTTTTTTGAAAGTGGCCCTATATTAATACATTTGTACGATTTCACTGCTGGACAGGAACTGCTGCATTGGCAACTTTATGACCTGGTTGCAGATAGGTTACATAAGCCTTCTGGGGCACCCAAGGCCCATTTTCTGAGGAAAAATGCTCTTCCTCATTGCAGAGCCCATGGGAGGTCACGGCCCAGCGAGAG
This sequence comes from Cirrhinus mrigala, assembly GCA_036247105.1. NCBI lineage: Eukaryota > Metazoa > Chordata > Actinopteri > Cypriniformes > Cyprinidae > Cirrhinus > Cirrhinus mrigala. Next base: position 6,485,181 of record CM070020.1, on the reverse strand, counting down.
GCATCGATTAGTATGACCTGTGAGCAGTCGTGCAAGAGTAAAACACTCTGACGGCTCTCTGCAGAAAACAATGCATTATTAATTAAGAGTGTGTGCAGTAGTACAGCCACATCTGGAGCGATCTCTTTTCATGTCTGCACAGCAGGGGCCGCTCGAACACGTGGATCATTGGTACATACCGTACAGAGCAAAATGCCGATCCATTCAGTGCTTCACCCTATCATATTTGCATGAGAAATTAGAATAATCACTCTTATTTACACATTTCAATATATCAATTTGTAAATGCACTTACGTCATCAGAGCGCTCTCTCCTTTTGTTGCTCGAATATCAACGACAGACTGATTGAAGCGATTTGATATAACTGCACAAACTGTGCAGATCAGCCAATTTTGTTGGAACAAAAGTTCTCCCACTGGACTGCATTACTTGATTTGAGCTCACATCTTGCACATTTTGTGAAAAGGACACAACCTTCTTGAACATTTCGTCAGTCAGTGTTAAATATTCCACCTAGTTTATTGCTTGGACAATAATATTCATAGATTTATGCCAAGAAACATTTTTTTGGAAACAGTCATGACCAGCCAGTTTGTTTCTCCAGACTGACACAGAATCATTGGCTCCTCCAATGGCATGACTTTAGGGACTGATCGACAACAAGATTTTAGGAATTTAATTTAGTGACTTTAACACCAGTTTTCTGTCATCATCATTCTTATTTAGAGAAAGACTGACATAACTGAACTCTGCTTCATGTGTTATTCCTACATTTAATAGTTTTAACATACACTTTACATGCATTAGTCAGATTGATACAATTGGTTATGTAATTTGAAAACGGAGACATGGAACAGACAAATCATTTCCATAGCATTTTGCATGCGCAGTACTGACTGCAATGTGCATTCAAGTCAAATTATATTACGTTACATAATACTTAACTGCTCCTATCAACAAACAAATATGAAATTGTGTAGCTAAAATGCTAACAAATTTTCAAAAATAAGTTTCTCGAGCAGAAAATCAGCATATTAGGATGATTTCTAAAAGATCATGTGACACTGAAAACTGATGTAATGATGGTGAAAATTCAGCTTTATCATCACAGGAATAAATTACACGTATTTATATCAATATTTCATTGGATAGTAATCCAGAATGAGTCCAGCATTGTTGTTCCTTGTGAGCCTGCATATAAATAAATAAATACAAGGCCATAAAACACGAGAGGGCAGTAGATTCTCTTTAGTGGGTAAAGACAGATGAGTGCATTTGCTTTGCTGACGCAGAACTGAAGCGGGTGTAAATATCCAGCAGGAATAGGGGCTTTGAATGTCCGCAACAGCCTCAAGTGGCTGACTCAATGTATTACAGACTTGGGCATTCTGTCATTAAGAAATTAGATCTTTAGTGGAGACTGTGCAGAATTTCCATGAGGCTCATTGGAAACTGAGTAACCACGGAGGTATTAATGTAACCCATAGGCACTGTAGTCCAAACGTCTAGACAGATAACAAAGCAACAAAGAGGGTCGGATGTGTGACACACCTGGGCTGTAAAGGTTCAAACACCTGCTGATACTTGCTGCATGATTACAGGTGGTTTTATAACTGCTCAACTGTAGACTTACATAAGCAGCTCCTCCACGCACTGCACTGACAATCTGACCATTCATAATTGCTCAGTCAGCCAATGCACGAAAACGAGAGTATGAGTGATATAATGACGTGTTTCACACCTCATTTCATTTCATATCAATGGGAATGTGCATTCATGAGCATTGCACGGGACTGCAATCAAACCTACACTATGGCAATCGAAAATTTGGGGTCAAGATTCATTTGATTGCATGATTAAGAAATCAATACTTTTACTCAGCAAGGATGCATTTAATTAATTGAAAGTGACAGTAAAGACATTTATAATGCTACAGATATCTTTGTTTTAACTTTTAGTTATTTAAAGAATCCTGAAAAAAATGTTTTTCACTAAAATATTAAGCAGTAAAACAGTTTTCAACATTGGTAATAATAAGAAATGTTTCTTAAGCAGCAAATCAGCATATAAGAATGATTTCTCACAGACCATGTGACACTGAAGACTGAAGTAATAAAGTATTTTAATACTTACAATATTAAAATATTATCAGTTATTTTAATTGTAATACTATTTCACAATTGTACTTTTTTTCTGTATTTTTGATCAATTAAATGCCTTGGTGAGCGAAACAGACTTGTTTTATGTTTCTTAATAAAATAAAATAAAATAAAAAATGAAAAACTAAAGTAAAAGAAAATGCAATAAAATCGTAGTGACCTCAAACATATTTAATAGTCACTCGTCACTCATTCAACTTTGCCTGCAAAAGTTCTACAAATGTATCGTTTTGGCCTAAATTCCTGTCTTACTGGCTGTTCAGGGCAGGACCTGGCACTTGTAGTATTAACACTCAAGTAGGTCAAGTCAAGGGTTCCTGTGAAAGTACAATACATGAGAGGTCATCCTGACAAGGGAAAAACAAGCATAAAAAAATACATGTTTGCACATCATATTCAAAAGGAAGGTTATACTTCTGGAACATGGAAAGTATTTATCTTACAGATGCCAACAAACAAACGCCTTGTTTGCCCACAGGCTGACCTGAATTACGTATAAGAATTATTCATGCCTTCCTGACTCAGACAATTAAACAATTTAAAGTATCCAACGAATTAAAGTAATGGATGCCTAATCTCGTTTTACATAACATGTTGCATGCACATCTCCTGTACCAACATGTTGCACGTAGGCAAACAAACACCCAGCCATACAGTACGGTGAACATACAGCATAACTGCTTTTTTGCAGTCATGCATGAGTCCTTTCAGACTGTCAGACGCAAAAAAAAAAAAAAAGTGTCTTTTCTCTTTTAACAAAAGGGAACTTAAATTGTAAAAACACATACCATAAATGGATATGGAAAATTCTAAATGGAAATTTACCATCACATTCTAGGAAATTCCAGATTGCAACAGTTAGACTTCATTTGTATAGCATTGTCATTTTGTTGACTTTAGTAATTTATCATTCTCTGAATATTCTGCCCTCAGTCATGTTGCAATGAGAGTCACTAATCAAACTTGCCATGTGCAAAACAGAAATTCTGAGTATTTGTCTCCAGAGAATAGTCAGAGAACGGATGGGGGGGGGGTTAGAAGACACAACATCGTTGTATGTCCACCTCCCTCCCATCCAGCTGAAAGAATGGGACATTTTCACTCCATTCACGCAGTCGCAAAGTTGCATCTTGGGCTGCGTCTGCCATTAAGTGACTTTCTCACAGAGCAACGGCCATGAGTTTACCACCTTTCTACTCACCTAGTCTATTTAAGAGGAGGGACAGGCGGTAAGTGTCAGAATGATGGAGTCGTGTGAGTGTATCATTACTACTGACAGCTGATGGATTAATTGTGAAGGTGTGAATGTGAGTGAGTAAAGTTAGTCTCGTCTAACCACTCGAACAGGCGAAAACTACACGTCTTGCTCTGGTGCGAAAATTGTTACGTTTCAGTCAGCAAAGTGCGTGGCGGGATTCATCATCTGCTGTGGATCATGTTAGAAAGTAATTACAGATGGGTTATGCACATCTTGCATAACTTGTTTTTTCATTTCGTTGCATACAAAGCCAAGTTTACACTGTAGATGATGTTATTTAAATATTTGACTCACCAGTATGGCGAGGGTCTCTGTCTAGGTGTCGTCCTAAGTAAACCAGATTTAATAAGCAGCAGCTATTCACAGAATGCAAACTTGACAGACATGCATCATTCCACACATTCCATCATTGTAATTATTGGTGTGTCCTTACGTATGCAAATGCTAACCTAGTTTACCAAGTATGGTTAGGTTTGTTTTAAAAAAAAATGTGAGTTTTACTCTCGGTGCAAGTGTAAATAACTAACATTTCAGTACTGAACACTATATATACACTAAAACTGGTTTTAAGTTTCCAACCTTGTTTTAAACTGTGTAGCAGCAGTGTTAAGGATTTGTTTATTGGAGCGAGTCTGGGACATCTCCACCCTGGCCATGGTGACAGACGGAGACATACTGTACCATGGCATATCTGTGTTTACTGTGATGTGCACGTCTGTGATGAATGAAGCATCTGTTCGCTGCATCACAACAATGCATTATTCCAATTATTAATGCATTATTTATCCAATCCCAAACAAGTTTTAAGTATAATACATCCTGGAATGTAATGTATGCCGTTTTCTCTTTGTTAGAGAGGCTGGTCGTCCTGGTTTTGTCACGTCAAGCTATTAAAATGAATACCTTACACTAAATCTGCAGAGCGGGAAGGTTCTGTTGACACTTAATTACCTGCAGACCCTCAGCAAGATACATAACTTTTTAAATTAAGAGGGCACTGTATGGTCTTCCCCCTTCATCTGAGGTATGATTATCATTTCATACCGTACAAACTGTACAAGCGCTTGCCAATTATCCTGACTGGAGCTCGCCAGGAGTTCAGAATCTGTCAAACGAGAAGACGTTAACTTCCTTCTGGAGCGTCCCTATGAAATCTAATCTGGCAGCGTTACTAACTCTGCATGAAATGAAAAGTGACAGCACTGCGGTCACTAATTTGGGCTTTTCTGTGAAATCTCATTAGGTGGATCAACTTTGAGCCGTCACCTTTCAAAGGGCTTCACTGGGATCTAGACAAATTCTTGGTCCACTCAGAAAAGTTAGACGAAAGGTTGGAAACTGCAGCGAAAGAGCTGATAATGTGCTTAAAAAATTTATTTTTGTGACATAAATGCATATACAGCAAATTTGCTTCATAATAATAATTATTTTTTAAAATTGAGATATATGCATCATCTGAAAGCTGAACAAAAAAGCTTTCCATTGATGTTTTAAGAATAGATACAACTATTTGAAAATCTAGAATCTGAGGGTGCAAAAAAATCTAAATTTTGAGAAAATTGCCTTTAAAGTTGTCCAACTAAAAGTTCTTAGCAATGCATTACTAATCAAAAATTAAGTTTTGATATATTTACAGTAGGAAATTTAGAAAATATCTTCATGGGACATGATCTTTAATTAGTATCCTAATGATTTTTGCCATAAAAGAAAAATCGATAATTTTGACCCATACAATGTATTTTTGGCCATTGCTACAATATACCCATGCTACTTAACACTGGTTTTGTGGTCCAGGGTCACAAATATGAATGTGTAAAATGACAAAACTAACAGAAAGTTTAACATGTACTTTGTTTACATTCTGAGCGAGCAAAATGTGCAAACACTAGCTTATTGCCAATCCAAGTGTTGAAGTGTCATTGACTTCATAGAGCGTTTGCTCAAGCACGTGTTTATGTCTGTTATACAAAGTTTGCCCACTAGAGGCACTAAAGGCTTAAGTTAAACAGTACTGTGAGAAACTCATTTCCCATCCCAAACTGTTTTGTGTTTGAGCTGTCAGTTGTAAACTTTTAAAGTCCTGAGGACATAGATGTACTGTAGCAAACTGATCAATTACTGATTTTCACCATGTAACAAATTAATGAGGTTTATAGTAACATCATGTTCCTCAGTGACGAATACATTCTCGTAGGCTATCTATTTCACAAGACTTGCCATAACTATCGGTTACCAAAACAAAGTGATGAAACAAGTAACGGCCATTCGTTAATGGCGTGTCTTGTTTGTGTTGATGTGTTTTGAGGGTTTGTCTTGCGGCTTGCTGCTGCAGCATGCTGCGTGTTCTCTGAGCGAGTTCAGTGAGAGGGCAGAAAGAAAATCTATGCCACACGCCTCATTTGAATAATTTATGCATGCGTCATACGACGTCACGCACCGAGTATAAAAGCCCCGCTGCGGCAGAAATAGCATCACTTGCCGACAGTGTTTCTCTGAAACCGCTCCTAGTTCACTCGTAGCGCCCGGCTGGCTTCTCTGTGCGCAGCGAAGCAAACCAACCAGGATCTTAAAGTCGTGTTCAAACAAGTCGCAAACGTGGCGAGAAGTATTATTCAGACGGGTCTTGTCCTTAATATGAGCACGGAGATGTTCAAAACGCCAATGGAGCTCGCAGTCTATCAGCTACACAATTTCTCCATCTCCTTCTTCTCGTCCTTCCTAGGAGGGGATGTAGTATCGGTCAAACTAGACAACAGGTAGGCAGACTTCTATGGGATTACAGGATTTTCTTGACAGTCGATAGTAATTCTCGGACATTTACGTTTAATATTACTTCGCCGTTTTGCGCCGTCCGCTGCGCTTCAGCTCAGATGTCGCGCACTAAGAGCTTGTTTACTACTGCAGTGCCTGAACTGCGCTCTAATATCTTGTTTCTTTGTCTTTTGCAGTGCCTCTGGCGCAAGCGTTGTGGCAATAGACAACAAGATCGAACAAGCAATGGTAAGTTCTTTTACCACCACGATCAGATCCCCCTACTAGAATAAGCTCATGATTGTAGAAGTGCAGTGGAAAGTATCTAGTTTCTGTGTAGGTTGTAACCAGATCTGTGGCACACTCTAGAGCTGCTGCATCTACCTACATTGCAAGTGCTTTGTTAGCCCACCTGCACTAAAAGTCAAAGGTCGCCATACAATACATGCACCCTTTTGTCTTTGTTTTACACTACTTGTTCCCCTTAGTAACATCTGTAACCTTTTTTTTTTTTTTTTTTTACACAAAGTACTAAAATGCATATCAAATATTGCTATATAGACATTCATAGACACTATATTTGGCACTAAAAATCTTTAAACAGTCATTTATATGATCTTTATGTATTAAGATTGATGTGCTTTACTATACATGTCATGCTCACAATAGATGTAAACCTGTTAATCCAGAGCCACGTTGATGAATTAGGATGACTATTAGGAAGCGAAGCGTACACTTATTTCAAACTTATTATTCTCCTTTTAGGAAAAGTCTTTGTTTTAAACCATTTAATCCTCCTAGTGACTCTTGCTTTTAATTAAATATTAATATTTAACTGTAAATGACCATATCTTCTACAAATAATCTTTAAATGCTTTTTATTAGTGTATCAAGATTGCTCCCTTACAATATATAAACCAGGTTTGAAATGGATGTAAATATTTTAATTAACTGGATTCACATTAAAAAATTGTAAGTTTTGAGTAGAAAATTAGAAACATGCATTCAGTCTTAGATTGGTTCCCTTCCCCCCCCTCAGAAAAAGTAAAGTAAGTAGAGCATAATGTACAGTTAGCTGGTCAGTATTGCAAAACAGACCATGATGGTGAGATCAGGGCCCCTAATAAATGGCATGTAGCTTATTTCACAAGGAGTAAAATGCATGCTTGATTTGATTGAGGAGAATTTGGATTTATGGTTTTAGCCTCATTGTACTCAATGCATGCATTGCAGTGCAAACAGATCAGGTGTTTTGGTGTGATCATGAAAACTCAACTCTATTCTCTATTTTTTTTTTTCTCTTGTAGGATCTTGTGAAGAATCACTTAATGTATGCAGTCAGAGAGGAAGTTGAGATCTTGAAAGAGCAGATCAAGGAACTGGCAGAGAAGAACAACCAGCTGGAGCGTGAGAACAGCCTGCTGAAGAACCTGGCGAGCCCAGAGCAGCTGGAGAAGTTTCAGTCACGTCTGCCCTCAGAATCGAGCCTCCCCTTGGAGCCTCAGGAGCTGGGGTCCTGCGATGATGGCGAGCACCAGTACAGCAGTGCGGGATCTGCTGTATAAGTGGCTCTGCCATGGGGCGGGCAGAGCCACAGCTCTCACCTGAAATGGACCTCCAGATATGCAACTTCAAGATGAAGCTGGCTGTACAGATGAAAACCTGACCTGAAATGAAAGCATTGCGACGTACAAGTGGCCTAGTTCAGTAATATCCGACAATCTCTTCGGACTAACGCGGAAAAGAGAGAGCGACGTAGACGTCCGAGGTTACTGTACAACGGGACTGATGTGCCCCTTGCTAGGAAAGGGGCCCAGCCTTGCTTTCCCTTGGTCCCTCTCACGAAGAGACGGAGAGGGGTTTGCCTGATGGAGCTGGCCGAGCGCGCATCTTCGGCCTTTTTCCAAGTCAAGCCAAGGAAATGTACGTCCCTACGAGATGCCCCCACAGCCCCACCTGACGCAAGGGACTCATGCGTTCATGCCCTCCATGTCATTGATCCCTAGTACTGTGGACACTTCTTAGCTGCTGTAGTTAAGGACGTTCGAGACGGACCCGTACGGAGCGGCGACGTCCACAGCGGTGACTCCTGCCATATTTGTATAGCATCGCTTGTATCTCTGCAGATGGGGCCTGCTGCTTATGGGGATTATTGCTTGTTTGTGTTTTGAAACGGAACAAAATCAACTTGTTTATATGGGCTATGTGTAAAAAATGATTTTTCTCTTATTGTGGGAATGAAAATCTGTATACATTTGCATAGTTCTGTAAATTAGCAACTGATGTAAAGCGAAATGTTCTGAAACGGACTGAGGTGTGGGGTGGATAATGTTGCTGCGACTGTTCTGCTGACATTGTGTTCTGTTGACCTTCTATGCCAACCAACTAACAGACACGACAGTGTCTGACAAGGGCCATGTTTTTCAATGAACTTTGTGTTTTCTAACTACCAAAGACTTGCCTAATACTCACAAGCCAACAGGACCATGTGGAACTTTTCACAGGCAGAAGTTTTTGACAGCAGTCTTTTTGAAACATGGGTATTGTTGCTTCATTGTGTCCATGGTTTTTGTTTTGTTTTTTTTTTGTTTTTTTTTTGTTTTTTTTACAATTTTTGGATGCAAAATGCACATTGCAATAAACCTTATGTTTACACTAAATACTATGCTCAGGTCTTTAATTTTTTCTTCATGTAGGAAGATTTATTTTTCTCCATTTTTAGACTAAAATGGTAATTCACATGACCATGCATATAACATTTTAGATAAGTTCCCATCAGATTCCTAATATCTATAAAAATTCCAACTTTAAATGTGTCAGTCTTCATCAGCCTTAATATAGGTTTTAGATTATACATTTAGCTAGTAATTCTGGTAAAATAATCCCAAACTGTGAGTTCAAGGCTAATTAAAAAGCATACAGTTTTTCACTAGGCTATCCAAGGAGTAAAATGCATGTGCTTAATTAGCTGGGAAAAACTGATTTGAGTTTGCAGCCTCATTCTATTGAATTCATGCAATACAGATGAGTTTGCACTGGTAGTTTACATTTTAGATAAGTTGCCATCAGATTATTAATATCCATACAAAATTCCAACAAAACAGACCCTGATGGTGAGATCAAGGCTAATAAATAGCATGTTTATTTTACCAAGCTATCCAGGGAGTAAAATACAAAACTGATTTGAGTTTGCAGTCTCATTCTACTTAATTTTTCAATGGACGTTCACGATTGTCCATGACCTCTGTAACATTTCAGATAAGTTGCCATCAGATTAATAATGTCCATAAAAATTCCAACTTTAAATGTGTCGACGCAAAATTGACACAATCTTCGTTTGCCTTAATATATGATTGAGATACAGTGTTTGATACCAAGAGTAAAGTTCATGCATTTTACATAAGTAGAAAAAGGTCCATTCTGCCAGTCATTCTGGCAAAATAGACCCAGATGGTAAGATCAAGGCTAATAAATAGCATGCAGTTTATTTCACTAGACTATCCAAGGAGTAAAATACAAAACTGATTTGAGTTTGCAGCCTCATTCTACTGAATTTTTCACTGGAAGTTCACGATTGTCCATGACCTCTGTAACATTTCAGATAAGCTGCCATCAGATTAATAATGTCCATAAAAATTCCAACTTTAAATGTGTCGATGCACAATTGGCACAATCTTCACTGGCCTTAATATAGGATTGAGATAAAGTGATACCGGGAGTAAAGTCCATTAAGATAAGGCCCTCATAACACAATTATTTACACCAGTATTGTCCCCTTAGCAAGCATGGTAGTTTATGATTGACATTTATTATTGAAATATGCAGTGGCATCTCTCACTGCTCACATTTTATTACATGCAATGAAATCTCTTTATAGGAATAATCAAATTCCAAGATAATGTCACTGACCTTATGTGCATAATTAAAAACTATACATAGTTGGAACTTTCCACTGAACTGTTAAAATGTCTATTAAAAGCCATACATGGGAAAAAAGAGGGTTTAATAGATCTGGAGGTAAGTTCATAATGGCTACCGTGCTGTAGTAATCCAGAAGGCTTTGAGGCAAAGCATAGTGAGAAAACAAAGTTGGCGTGTGAAACCCTCATCTTTCTCTCCTTAGGAAGGCTACGCTCAGTGTAACTCAAGCATCTGAGAGGTCCCAGGGGTAAGACTTCTACGTAAGACCCAGATTTCAGTATTTCTTGCAGAAGTTCCGATAAGGTAAGCGGTAATAAAGTTGATTCGAAAGTTTATGCAGAGCTAGCGAGTTGTGTCCACTGGGTCCTATTGCAAATGGGTGGAGGCTTAAAAGGAAATGACTTCTGGAAATATCAGAATCCAAATGCACTCAGATCTGAGGTTTCATTAACGTTTTATTGCCGCTATTAACAGCGAGCTATATGCCATCAAACTAAAATCCCTCAAATTATTCTGAAGATCTATATGGCAAAAAAGGCAGACAATTTGATTCCAAACAGAACAGACAAACCACACATTAAAAATTAATAACACAAACACATACACTACCAGTCAAACATTTTTGAACAGTAAGATGTTTTTTAAAGAATTCTCTTTTGCTCACCAAGCCTGCATTTATTATATCCAAAATATAGTAAAAACAGTAATATTGTGAAATATTTGTATTATTTTAAATAACTGCTTTCTATTTGAATATATTTTAAAATGTAATTTATTCCTGTGATCAAAGCTAAATTTTATTATTATTATTATTATTATTATTATTAATAATATTTAAAACAGTTGAGTACATTTTTTTCAGGATTCTTTGATGAATAGAAAGATGCAAAGATCAGCATTTATCTGAAATAAGCTTTTGTAACATTATGAAATATACGATTCAAAAGCTTGGAGTCAGTATATATTTTTTTTTTTTTTGGGAGGGGGGGAGGGGGAATAAATAATAGAAATTAATACATTTATTTAGCAAGGATGCTTTAAATTGATCAAAAGTGACGATAAAGACATTTATGATGTTACAAAAGATTTCTATTTCAGATAAATGCTGTTTTTCTGAACTTTTTATTCATCAAAGAAACCTGAAAAATTCTATTCAGCTTTTTTCAACAACAACAACAACAATAATAAATGTTTTTAAAGCAGCAAATTATTTTAAATAGTAAAGATATTTTACAATTTTACTGTTTTTGCTGTACTTTGGATACGCAGGCTTGGTGAGCAGAAGAGACTTCTGTAAAAAAAAAAATACTGTTCAAAATCTGGTAGTGTAAATTAATAACTATTTGTGAATATGAAGATTCAAACTTTAAGAATGTTATTTAATTGGATAAATAATTATTAAATAATTATGGTTTTTTAAATTATTTAATAGGTAATAATACTCTGTCTTTTTGCAAATAACTAAGCAACCAATGAACTATAATAATAATAATAATAATAATAATAATAATGATAAAAATAACAACAACAACAACAACAACAATAATAATAATAATAATAATAATAATAATAATAATAATAATAATAATAATAATAATAATAATAATAATTATTATTATTATTATTATTATATCACTAATAAAGTTTAAACAAAGCAAAGTTTTTTTTCATGGTATTTTTTTGACTGGTGTAAACAACCTAGTGTAAAAACACTTCAGTGGTACAATGTTCAGACCGAATTAGCTGGTGATTTGGCGTTTTCTCTCCTTCCCAAAACAGCTGCAAGACCTCTGCTGTTACGCAACTCCCAAACATCTGTTTCAGTTTGCAATAGTGGGCGGCTTTCTATGTCAAGGCACGGTGAAGTGTGGCCGGCTTTGCATGCGAGCGAGTCACAGTGCACTGAGAATTTTACTTGTTTGTGCTCTCATGTAAATACAGGCTCACAGTAGGCTGTTTGTGCCATTTTTCAGCGGAGTGACATTATTTCCTCAACCTCAGATCTAATACCCTGTTGTGGAAAGTTATTGAGTGCGATCCGCTGTGTAGAAGTTGTTACCTCATTCTCACGTTATACAAAAGCCTCCCTCTCGCTCCCAGGTGCATCCTGTAGAGACAGAATCAAACGAGACAGATGTTTACTTCGGGAATTTTTCTTTCAATCCTTTAGAAGAAAGTTGACAGTATAAATAGACTAAGTCATAACTAGCTGAAAGTGTTTACTACTTTTACAGAATGCACCAACCGGTGTTCAGCTTCCAAATAAAGTAATTTCTGCAAATTTTCCTTTAAATTACATCACAGCAACCAAAGTCCAATCCAAATGAATACATGTAAGAGTTACTTAACTTGTATAAATAAACAAGTCTTTATAAGATTATAAAAATTATATAACCCATACAAGACTATTTAAAAAATGCATGTGAAAATATTAATATCCTCCCTTGTAAAGGTTTCTAGTGTAGTACTAGGCATATGGTCAAGCTGCTTCTGACATAAAAAGGAAACAAATACATGACCCATTGTTCAACTAAGGTTGCATGCAAGTCATAACCACAAAAATTTCCACCTTACAAACCACATTTTCAGATTCAGATGTGACAGCTAGATTTATTCTTGTGTATGTACTGTGTATGTAATAATTTCTCATACATTGAATCTTTCTCAAATGGTTGGATGTCTTCTAGAATTTTGATCCCAAAATTTCTCATGCTTTAAAATCCACCTGTCACACTTCAAATACAATCTTTTAAATTGCCTCACTGTTTTGCAAAAGCAGAAAACAGTGAACAGTTGGAGACTAATGAATTTAATTTGACTCCAAGAATAATCTACAACAGTTTATTCCCATAAACATACACAGCTATCTCTTCTGACAGAGCATTTTGTGTGCTCAAGACCAACAGTCTGTTTATTTGAGGTAGGCCACTACGTTCTTGTTTTTACGCGGGTGTGGGAATGTGATAAGTTTACCGCACTCCACCTATAGAAAGAGGATTTGGAAAGCAACATTAGCTACTTTCACACGACCATAAAAGGATGTTGCCTCACAAACACATCTGGGTGGTAGTTCCACCCTAAACTCTTTACTAATCCCAGGGCTGGTGCAAGAGGTCAGATATAGCGAGCAGAAGTTGCTCAATGACTCTAATCCTTCATGGGGGACTTGCTTGAACATACGCAACTTTTGTTAGTTAGTTCCTCAGCTTGATGAGTGTGTAAAAATAGCAAGAAAGATCCTGCAACTTTATCTGAGTTGCTTTTATTAAGCTCTCCTCAAAAAGAGACCCTTTGTAGGAGGCTGAAGGGAAAGTGCTCCTATTTAACAGTGCTGGAATTCTTCCTAAACGCCTGAGATCTGAGAACTGTGCCCGTCTTTCCTCAGGGGTTTAGAAAACACTGTGAGAGAGGTTTGCTCCTCTCTGCGGTACCAGCCTTGTAAAGAATGTGCCTGGAACATCTTATTCTGACCAAGTGGGGCAGAACAAAGGCCACCAGCATGAGACTAAGGATTTCACAGGAAAGCCTCGAATTCAGAGTCCTACCACGGGACAAGCACAGCTTGTCTTCTAGCACTGACATGTGTCTTGGGCGAAAGTGAGGTGCCCTTATTACATAACCAAAAGTTTTCGTGATCAGCCCATGTGTACTTCAGAATTGTTGGACTTCTGGGAGTGTTTTGATACATTTGACTAAAGACATGTACTATGTATTATGCCAAGTATTACGCCATGACAACTTTTAATTAACTCCTAACTGCTTAGGAGTGGGCGAAATGAGAAATTTTTAACGCTGTCTCTTAACCATTTCAGCCATACACATCAATAAATAGTAATTAAGCTTGTCATGACACCAAACTCTTATAAACTGAACAAAATCTCACTGGTTTCATAGTTTTTAAAGGGATAGTTCACCCAAAAATGAAAAAAAAACTAAACAAAACAATGATTTACTCACCCTTGAAGGAGAAGTCCACTTCCAGAACAACAATTTACAAATAATTTACTCACCCCCTTGTCATCTAAGATGTTGATGCATTTCTGTCTTCAGTCGTAAAGAAATTATGGTTTTTGAGGAAAGCATTTCAAGATTTTTCTCCATGTAATGGACTTCATTGGTGCCCCAATTTTGAACTTCAAAAATGCAGTTTAAATGCAGCTTCAAAGGGCTCTAAACAACCCCAGCCGAGGAAGAAGGGTCTTATCTAGTGAAACGATCTGTCATTTATTTCGGAAAATAAAAATTTGTAAGCTTTTTAAGCACAAAAGCTGGTGTAGCACAGGCTCTGGGATGCGCGTCCACGACACTACGAATCTCGTCTATGTTCATCGTCTGTGTACTCCGGCTCAAAAAGGTAGAGTAGGGTGAAAAACTCCATCTTATTTTCTCCTACAACTTCAGAATCGTCTGACATCGTTGTACCTTTTTGTTTGTAAACAGCATTTGACTTACTTGCACTTCCTTAGTCTTTGCGCGTTCGCTTTGTAAACACTGGGTCTGTAGTTCCGCGTGACCTTTCGACGTGATTCAATAGTACGTAGTGTTGTGGACACGCATCCTAAAGCTAGTGCTACACGAGATTTTGTGCTTAAAAAGTATACAATTTTGTATTTTCCGAAAAAAAAAAAAAAAGGACAGATCGTTTCGCTAGATAAGACCCTTCTTCCTTGGCTGGATCGTTTAGAGCCCTTTGAAGTTACATTTAAACTACATTTTGGAAGTTCAAAATCAGGGCACCAACTATCCCAAAACTATCCCTTTATTATTGCCACTCAAATAGCTCAAATTAATTAAATTAATAATTAATAACGAATTATGCAACTACTATAAGTATTTTAATGCAAGTATCTTGCTATTTATAAATGTACTAAATAGCAAATATTAACTGCTTGATTGTTATAAAGTCACAAAACATAAGCAGTATTACTGCACATCTCTCTTTCTCTCTCTGTGTGTATATATATATATATACATATATAGCCAACTTTATCCAACTAGAAACATTACACTCACGTGAAGAGTAAATTCAACATGAAGATATTATAAACATTAACATCAGACTTTTCTGTAAAACGGTTTTGAAACTATTTGATTGTAATGTGATATATGTGTGCCAGACAGTTCAACTTGTTTTTCTGCATCTAACGACTTGCCGGAAAGGATATAGTATTCTGAGTGGCATGGTTTTGTGCTTCAGATTGTAATCTGAACAGTTGAATTGCTGGCATATTGTTGTTGTTGTTGTATAACTTTATACGTTGTGAATGCGTGCGAGTACAGGGAGAGGTCGACTCTGGGTCAGATGTCTCACCTGGGATGCGTTACAAAACCAGCTGAACTGCACCCTTTAACATCTTTAGGTCCCCTAGGGTAAGTTCAAACTGTTTTAATTTCACAACAGTGGAACAGTTTAAGCAGACAAGTAAAGACAATTGTAAGTCTCAGTGATTATTGTTGGTTATGAAACTGTTTTTATTATGAATGTCTCTCTTTTAACAGAATCATAAGGCCAAGTGCTGTTGAGACCATCAAAGAACAGTTTATTTCTAAAGTAACCCTTGCATTCTATCAAATTGAATAATATGCATAGAATTTCATTTGTTAACTGAAAAAATATTAGTTGAAAAACACTGCAGAACAACTATGAAGTGATAACTCATGCAAATACCGTAGGCGTGTCAGTTCTTGGAACTGAACGCATCTGTCTTCAGGACACCTCATGCTTGACAGTAAGGCATTTAACCTTCTAACCTAGTCTAGGTCCATGGCAAAAAAACAATGAAATATTTTATACTGGTTGCTGAATGTCATCATTTCAATTATGGAATTTGAAACTCATACTTTATTTGCATGTAGAAAAGTAAGATGTTTTATACACTCACATGCAGCAGCATGACTGAATACCAGCGTGTCTGTATGAGCCGAGTGTGACTCTCAGCCAATCAGCACTCGAGTCCCCTGGGAGTGAAATCAGCACGTCTTCTGCCATAAATATTCTCTCTACTCCCACACACAAATCTCACTGGCCATCTCAAAAAGACAAGAAGGCATGAAAGCAGAATCCATCTATCCATCCATCTATCTGTCTGTTCATCCATCCATCGAATATCCATCTATCAATCCATCTGTTCATTCATCCATTGAATGTCTATCTATCTGTCTGTTTGTTCATGTATCTATCCATCTGTTAGTTCATCTATCTATCCGTCTGTTAGTTAATCCATCCATCTGTTCATCTGTCTATTCATCCATCCATTCATCCATCTGTTCATCCTTTGTCCATCCATCCATCCATCAATCCATCCGTCTGTCCATCTGTCCATTTGTCTGTCCATCCATCCGTCCATCCATCCATCCATCCATCCGTCCACCCATCCATCCGTCTGTTTGTCCATCCATTTGTCCGTCCGTTTGTCCATCCATCCATCCATTCATCCATCTGTCAATTTGTCCATCCATCCATCCATCTATCCATCCATCCATGTATCCATCCATCTGTTTGTCCACCCATCCTTCCATCCGTTTGTCCATCCATGCATCTGTTTGTCCGTCTATCCATCCATGCATCCATCTGTTTGTTCATCTATCTGTCCATCCATCCATTCGTCCGTCCATTCATCATGGCATTTTTCAGTTCTAATTTGTGTTTTAAGCTATTGTATGGTTTGTGTTTATGTAATTACCCAAAAAAAGATCTTATAAATTGTATTTGAGATCATATGAGGCCACAGAAGAACCTCATTCCCTAAGATTCAACATTTCATAATCTTGCATGTTAACAGCAGTCTGGTGTTCTTTTTGGGAATCATCATCCAAAATCTAATTTTGCAGATCTTAGATGCTTATAGAGAGAGAACTAAGGGAAAAAAAAAAAAAAAAAAAATCACCACCAGAGTTCCTTGAGGCTCATTTTTCTTGGAATGCATACAGGTTTGGAAGATTAGTTTCTGGAACGCACAGCTCCTCGATTACGTTCCAAAACAGCAGAATAGCTGCTTAGAAGATGATGGAAAAATTTTGGAAACTGGGCTTACCTCACTTATTTACATAGCACTAATGATGCGTGTAGCATAATTGTAAAAGTGTGTATTTTTCTGAATTATGTTTGGAGCCTGTCATGACTATGGAGTAATCAAAATTGTGGATCTGTTTGTTTTGGCAGTGCTGAGTCCTACAGGAAACTAAATGCAGTAAACAACACTTGATATTACCTCAAGGGTGGGTATTGTTAAAAGTGAGTGTTTTCAAAACACAACCCGGATGTTCATCTCTTCCTTATGACGTCGGTTCAGTGAAACAACAGAGGCTTTGGAGTGCTGTTAGCCTGAACTCTGCACAGGTGAACCATTATTGCCATTGTCTGTATAATTGCTTCTAAAATATAAAAGGAGGACAGCTGAGCCTGTTGTTGTTGCATTAACAACACGTGCATTAACAGTAGGATCATGACTTTACCTGGTTAATACTTGCACGTTAGAATTTGTGTCCTAAATAAGATTAATATTAAATATTTTGATCTGGTTGCTAGGTGTGGAGGCCAATGAGTGCTGCACGTACAAATCTTTCATGGTGTTCATGATGTTCATTTACTAAGCTCTGAGAAAGTACAAGTTATTTTTGACCACATAAACCATTCAGTTTTTCCTGCATCAGGAAACTCAGGACTCACAAGCTTCCAGGCTAGATACTATTTAAGGAAATTTTGCCCCTGTGACGTGGGGAGAAGTTGACAAAAATGCTTCTTAACAATGGTGTGACATAAGGTAAAAATAAGGCCTAAACCACAAACGCAATGACAAGGTCGTTGTGTTATCTCTCATACTGTACCCAAGCAAAGAAATGTATGATTTATTTACCAGAAACCGGCAAAAGCAATACATCCTTCCTAATAAATGAATCTGCAGTTAAGAGTAGTAGCACAATGCTTACTTGTTTCATATTTTTACAGATGTTTTAAAGCATTGGCTAAAACAGTCATTGTTGAGAAATCGAGTTTTTTGAGAACACTCAGTTACGTTTTTAATTGAAATAAAATATAGATGGGCTGCTCAATTCTGGCCAATGCACAGTGATTACAATAAAGGGATTAAAGAGCTTCAAAAAGGAAGTAAAAGTGTCATAAAAAGTAGTCCATATGACTCATACAGTTGTATGTATTCCAAGTTTTCAGAGTCATATAGTTTTGTGTGAGAAATAGGCCAAAACGTAGGCTGTAATTTGGTGATAATCTTCCCCTTCAGCAAGCTACTGAGACCAACACACTGAGTCAGTGAGTTGAACTTGAGAACTGGAGCAGTCAAATTCAAAAACGAATCAATCAGATGAATTGGACTAAGTGATTCACTAAAAGAGTCAGAATTAGGGCAGATAATATAGAAATAATGTCAGCCAGGTCTCATTGTTAATATGCAGGTATTAGCACGCAACATTTACAGTTTTTAAAAAACAATCTGGTATCAACTTCTTATCAATAAATCATTTAGATTTTAGATCCCTGAACCCTATCCCAAAACCTGAACATGAGCATTTTATATAGAATATAAAAATAATAAATAAAATGCAAAAGACAGAAATGTGTAATAACAATTCATAGGGATTTGTTTGTTTCTGTAAAGTTATTTATATGTAAACAATTTGCATTTTAGATGCCGTCAGTACATCAATATTGCACATTGTCTTAAGTAGCAAGGGTATTTTTGTAGCAATAGCAAAAAATACATTGTATGGGTCAAAATGATCGATTTTTCTTTTATGCAAAAATCATTAGGATATTACAGTTTTTCTCAATTGCTTAAACACATTTCTTGAAATTATGCCTCTTTTTTGCAAAACACAAATCCGTAACTTCCAACTCAATTCCCTGAACTTACTATATTCAGGTCAAAATTAAGCTCTCCATTCAAAACAACTTAATCTTGCTGAAAAAAACAAACAAACTTTGCTCTCAGACATGACACACAAACCCACAAAAACACACACACACACTACAACACAGTTTTACACACTGATGAGATCAATTCAAAACAATACTATGAAAACTGGTAATAAGTGTTGCTTGGGGAAAAAAAAATTCACATGATGAACACAACAAATGTATGCATCTGCAAGTGTTTTAATTCTTAATTTATTATACTGTAGAGTATAGCACAAAACAGCAAACAACAACAAAAATAATTATTCTGCCCCAGCATTCTGTGTTTGGTCTGGGACAGGCCAAAGAACCTCCTCAACATCACAGGCTAAATTGGCCCTGGACAAGCAGTGGGGGTAAAATGCTCTTGCATGCCTGATCCAACCCTGGCACGCATCAACTAAAATATATGAGACTGCTTGTTTTCTTGCCCTTGCCCTTCCTATTTCTCTTCCATGTTGTGGCCGTCGTCCTCCTCCTTCTTCTCCTCCCCTTCCTCTTCCACCTCCTACTCTTCCTCTTTGAAATTACACATTACTGTATGCAGAATACTGATTGAATAAGACCGGATTGGATTCACAGTTACACTTTTACTAGTGGTCTGACAAAAAAAAAATATCAGGATAAAAAATAAATAAAATGAAAATACATTAGAAAGTCCACTGTCAGAATTTGTAACTCTTGTGCTGTTCTCTGTGCTTTCCAATTGAAGGTTCATGAGATGTTGAGATGTACCTTTGAGCTATTTCAGAGAACTGCTTCATCATTGGTTGATCTGTAGTCTCTACATTAGTGAAAGTCAATATTTACTTGAACAATTCATGGCAAATTTACAAAAAGTCCAATAAAATGTGTAGAATATGCTTGAAAATTTTGTATTTACTGTAAAGACACTGTATACGATGAGCTAATGACTTGATGTTTTAAGGGGTAAGACTATAGCACAGAGAACTATATAATACATTTTGAGCAACATGACAATAGGAACTGATAATGTAGGAAACCGCAGACAAATCAGTTGCATAATCAGTTGCATGAATGTACCAAACGCAACTTGTTCAAAAAAATTAGAAACATTTTATGATGTGCACAAGTGACTAGATGATGTGGAGACTGAACAAGTAGTTTTGGTAATTTCATTTCTGATCTGAGAAATGCACCAAACTGTAAGCTGACTTTGGCCCTTTTATCTCCATCGAAGGTTCCGCAGTAAAGTTTTGCAGTAACAGTTCACCAAATCTGACTTATGTGTTAAAGCAGAGGAATAGTGTTTATAGTTCAAGGAAATGGGTGTGCTTTTTGAAAAATGGCATTATGGTTTTGAAATTGTATAGTTCAAAAGACCGGTTATAGTGTTTTAGCAATCGAGAAAAACTGTAAGTAAACATCTTTTTCCATGAAGATATTTTGTAAATGTTCTACTGTAAATATATCAAAACTTATTTTTGGATTAATAATATGCATTGCAAAGAGCTTTATTTGGACAACTTTAAAGGCAGTTTTCTCAATATTGTGATTTTTTTGCACCCTCAGATTTCAGATTTTCAAATAGTTGTATCTCAACCAAATATTGTCCTATCCTAACAAACCAACCCTCAATGGAAAGCTTATTTATTCAGCTTTCAGATGACGTATAAATCTAAGTAAAAAAAATCTACCCTTATGACTGGTTTTGTGGTCCAGGGTCACATTTCAGTTTCAAAGTAAGTAAATCTATGTGTAGTAGAACTACACTTCATGAGTCACATTAACCTCTTATATGACAGTTTTATGGTGCTTTTTCTCATTCTGGAACTTCAAGGCCCCAGACTTCAATTGCATTTTATTTATATTGAAAAAAGAGACCAAAAAACTCTTTAGAAAATCTCCTTTTGTGTTCCACAAAAGAAAATCATATGATTTTGCAACAACATGAAAGTAAGTCCTATAATGTATTACTCTTGAGGGCAAGGGCTGTGCTCATTTCTGAAGGACTATGTAAATCTTCTTAGATCTATTTGCCTTGGTGTGGAGAGTAAAACAAAAAAAAAAAAGAAAATTAAAAACTAGTTATATCCTATTCAATACAAAAAAGGTGCAACCTTGTTTATACATTTAAGACATTTGGAATCTGAGACATCAGGATGTTGATATTTTTAAGACAGTTATATAACCCACCGCCTTTTCGTCCCATGTCTGCAGCAATAAAGAAGGCATTAGTGTAATGGACACAATTAAGCCTACCTTGGCAAGGTACACACCTCAACTCAGCTTGAGCTTAACCTGCTGTCTGTGCGCTCATGTCTCCTAGTTTTCAAAACACTGCACATTCCCAGTTATGAAATGTCAAAATATTTACCAAAGCGCTCCCAAACGTAGCCAAAAAAATGTACAGAAGTCTTCAGAAGATGTGTTGGCAATGTTTTATGATTGACAGCAAACTAAGAAATGTCAAATAACGTGTACAGATCACAATTTATCAATCAGTATTGACACTTTATTTTTTTAGGCTAGACCAGCCAAAACGCTGGGCAACAACTGGAGCTTCTAACGGCAGTTCCAGTGATGCATGACTTTACCGATTGATGATTGGCTCTTATACAGAGAAGGCGGGACTATTCTGCCATAGTGCACTTTGTACTTTCCCCCATTCGTAAGTAATGAGTGCACTGACTTTAGTCTTTGAAACCAAGGTAGAACATACTGAAAGGTTGCCAGGTCTGTGAAACAAATCCAAGCCAGTTGCTATTCAAAACTATCCAAATCGCATTTGGCTCCATCGAAATAGCAAGCGCAAGAGATTATTTTAATCTAACCTATGGACTAAAAAGCCAGTCTGCAGCAACAGTGTAAAATAAGGCCAATTCAGCAGAAAAAAAAAAACGCAGACTTGGCAACACTGACCAGGAAAAGCGTCCACCTCAGTTTACATAATTTGCCACCATTGCTTTTTGGCAGACACATGTGCACAAATCTGATTTATATCAGATTTATTTCCACACATGAATGAGGCCTGAAACTAGAATATCTGAGAATATCGCAATCTACGCACTTTTTTCCTGCTTACACTTTGTCGGTCACATCTGATCTGTGCCACATGGGAGGAAAAATTCAGAATTGGGTCAAATGAATGATGTAATGTAAACTTTGCAAGTACATGTCAACTAATTCTACTAACCTTAACCCTAACCAGTCTACTAATACTCTAATGAGAGTAAGTTGACGTGCAGTTGCAAAGCTACTTGTAGTCAAGAGCATGTGACGGGGGGAAAAGAAAAATACTAAAAATGCTTGTTAATTTTATTAATTAATGTTTTTAGACAATGTTAAAATGCATTTCATCTGAGTGGTGAGACTTATCTAATCTGAGCTCTTCCAAATACTAGCCCATCAGTTTCTCTTCCTGTTTACACCTTCAGGGGAAGAAATGTCTCTAAAAGACCAGCAGTGGGAAATTTACAGCATTCCTTGCGTCAAGTAAAGCGGCTGCAACTTCTGCAATTCTAATCGTTAAAGTCTCCACAGTGAAGTGGGGCAATCTCTGTTGAACGTGACATAATGAAGATGAATTACCTTGAAAAGAAGGTTGTAAGTATTAAACTTGAGCTTTGAAATAAGCTGATTTCAACGCAAACACATCCAACTTGTTTTGCTTTTGTTTTGATGCCTCAAGCAGTGTTGAAGAAGAAATATGGGAAGTCATAAAAATGAAGCCATGGTGTAATAATAAGTATGAAGAGTGAGACTAATTGCATGGTGCTTACACGGCAATGCAGGATGAAGTCGAGCCGGTATGGTTCTCTGTTTGTTTCTTCATAATTTGACACAGTAATTATTACCCACCTGTCCCATATGTTCAACATACAGCATTTTTCAACCAACTGAAGAGGAACACAGTGTTCTCTAGAGAGTTTTACAACTCTCCTGTGGTTTGGGAAAAGCAGCACTTCACACAAGCATGCCAGAGATTATTAGTGTGCTGAAAACCCAGTCACACGACATTACAATCCTACACAAACACATGCACACTTCATATTCGGGATGCAAGACTCTTGGGCCAGGGCTTTGCACAGAAAATGACATGCACGTTGGTTTATTTACTTTTTTGTATAATGCATTCATTCCCTTGTTTATTGACTGCAGATGGGGAGATGTCCTAGTTTACAAACGGTTCAACACACGCCTTTCCTGTACGCATGATAAATATATTCATATCTCATCAACACAGATGAAAACAGTTAAACTGCAAACTGAACAAGACTCAAACTGCAAGGAAAACTTTAAAAACAATCCAGGCATGAGAGACACTTTTATGTGAAATGCCACAGGGCAGATCCGTGATATTGAAGAAAGCACTATGTAATAGCAAGTGAGTGAAGCTTACAGGTTCACTGTGCGATCTGGATAAAACTGGATGAAAGTCTATTAAAAGATTAAAACGACAACACAAACCAAAATTACATTAAAATGAATTCAGTGGTTAAAGGAAATGACACTATGCCTGTTTGACAGGTAGAAATGTCCAGACATTTTAGTCACACTTTAGCTCACTGTTTAATGTTTGATGGATTTAGCAGGCTACTTTAATTTTACTGAAACATCGACTTCAACTGAATTCAGGAAGCCGCTGGCAGAACACCTGGACATAATAAAATTACAGCCTTATTCCTTCCCAGACTTTGAGCAACTTCCACGCTTGAGCAACAACATGAGTAATGACATATAAGCCAAAAATAAATAAACAAAGTAATATTACCGTGCCTGACATAAATTACATTTTGCAAAGGGACTTTTGGTCTTTATTTACAGCTATAAATGTATGTTTAAAAAATTTAATAAATCAACCAATAAATAAATCAATAAATAAATGTCATTGTATCACATGAAAAAAAAAAAACTAAATTAAAAGACAATGAAAAAGCTGTTTGGTGTTAATGTATTGGATAAGTGAATTTTACTGACAGAAAAACATCCAAAAACATATTTTATCTACATAAACATTTTAGGCATAAAAGAAGAGAAATTTAAAAGAGATCAGCACTAAATGTGACCCAGGACCACAAAACCACAAAATATGGGTCATTTTTTTTTAAACTGAGATTTATACATCATCTGGTTTGTTAGGATAAACTGTAAAAAAAAAAAAAAAAAAAAAAATGTTGAGTTAACTTAAAATAATTTGTTATTTTTTGTTATTAAAATTTTAAGTTCAGTCAACTCAAATGTAAAGTTAAATGTTAAGTTGTACTAAGTTAAAACTTAGATATTTGAGTTGACTAACCAAAAAAATTTGGTATGTTAAACTTAAAAGCTGAACTTGTTACCCAGCTGGCTTAAAATTTTAAGTTAAATGAACTCAAATTTCTAAGTTACAACTTAGTACAACTTAACACTTCAAGTTGACAATTTTTTTTTTTTTTTTTGGAGTTGACAGAACCTAAAATTTTAAGGCAGCCAGGGAACACATTTTTTTAAGTTGACTAAACAAATAGTTTTTTTCATAGTGCAATATTTGGTCGAGATACAACTATTTGAAAATCTGGAATATAAGGGTGAAAAAAAAAAATAATAAAAAAAAATAATAAAAAATACAATTTTGAAATAATCGCTTTTAAGTTGTCCAAATTAAGTTCTAAGCAATGCATATCACTAATCAGAAATTACATTTTGATATATTTACAGTAGGAAATTTACAAAATATCTTCATGGCACATGATCTTTACTTAATATCCTAATGATTTTTGGCATAAAAGAAAAATTTATGATATTTTGACCCATACAATATTGTTGGCTATTGCTGCAAATATACCCATGCTACCCAGGACTTGTTTTGTGGTCCAGGGTCACAAATGTTTAGTAACACATTTGCAGCTTCTCAATACAAGTCTGCAAATGTCTTCTCATACTTACAGAAAGACACACTAAAGCAGAACTAGTTTTTATATTTATGTAGCTATTTGTTTGAAAAATCTTTTCGCACCCAAAAAGAGTCACAAACTAGACTTGAAGCATAAAAAAGGTGTGGAAGGTTTCTACATTCCTCGAACTCCGTGGTTCTCAACTGGTTTGGCCATGAGACCCACATTTTTCCATGGTCATCAAGCCACAACTCACTTTTTTTGGATTATACATATAAACATCCTAAAAGGTGAGGCTATTAAATAGCAGTCCCAAACTAGTTTTTGTTACAATTAAGTTGGTATGAGCCACCACAGTCATTTAAACATATACAGAATAACGCAAAATGAAAATAACATGGCATTTTTGGGTTATGGAAATAACCATGGTGAATACACAAGCTTGAAAACTGCTCCTTATTAGAACGAATTTCATACCTTCATGCAAATCCTTCCCAGCTAACACACAAAGTACCCGTTATGTGATTTACTGGTACTTTACTTTTATTTCACACGTTGCACGCTTGTAGTTTCTTTTGCGCTTTAGTGAAATGATATGCAGTGTGCTGCCACATTTGCATGTGCAATGTCATCGGCACTGTATAAAGTCTGACAGGAGAGGATAGTTAGTTTTTTTTCTGAGGTGTGAGACTTTTTATTTCGTAACAAGTTACAAAAATAACTATAGAATAATGACACTGACATTAAGCCTGACAACATCTCATCTGAATCGGGACAGCCAATGCTATCTCACGACTAATTCATACATATTTTATGAGGTGGCTAATTCGTACGACTTTACTCGTATGATTTTGTGCGATTTGTCTAGACCCCAGTGATGGGTAGGTGTAGGGGTGGGGTTAGGGGTAGGTCTTAGTACCAATTCATACAAATTGGGGAACTTGAAAACATTTAACAAAAATTGTACACATTTGAACCAGTGAGGTCGTGTGAATTAGACACCTTGTAAAATATGTATTGCCATGAGACAGCGGGTTTTTCTCAGGCACACTTACACTGCATCTGACAAGTGTCAACAGCTTTCACGCATATCTTTCAAAATAAAAGTCTCACATTAGAAAAACATTAAGAATTGACCCACCAGTTAAGAAACCCCATTTTAATTCACTTACCTTCTACAGAGCTGCTGCTAATGCTATTTTAGTCAAACCAACACTATGAAAAAAGATTACGGCCTGACATCACTTTGAACATGCGGATTTAAAAGTTTAATTAAGGCTTTAAAAGTAAAAATACACACTTTGGCATCTCCATCACAGCTTGGAAAGGGTGTTTAAATAAAAGAGATTTTAATATTTACTTTATGGTTGTATGGTTTACTGCAAAAAGTTACTAGCGGTGATTTTGCAGCTCAGTACCACACGTATTTTGTGGGGTTTTTAACAGTTTATTTGATTTTTAGCATGTGCACTGTATCAACTGAAAACATGTTACTCTGCAAATTTCTTCAGGATGATAAAGTTTATAGCTAAAGACCATAAAGTACAGTGAGATTGCTGAAGTGTTGGGGGAAACATAACATTTTCAGCTGTTAAGAATCTGAAATGACGACACACAAGGGATCTGACCTTGCAAATTAGCACACAGCCTTCTGATCCGACTACAAATCTCCACCCTACACGCATTTAAAGCCGTGTTATGCCATGCTATCCACAGCCTACATCATTAAATAGGAACTTATGACCCTAAACAACTCTAATGTGCTTCCAAGTGGTTGCCCCGTTTGGCACTCTTGCCTTACAAGACATTCTGATCCTTTGGATTTAATGAGGTAGTTTTATTTATACAATCAAAGATTTATCTCTCTGTCCTCAAATAAAAAAATGACCTGATGCAGCAGTAATGCCTAATTATTAACCACATTTGTTTTTTTGCTCATCATTCACTTTTACACTAGTTGGAGGGGCTCCAGTGTTGGCGCACTGAATATGCTGCACACTTCTAATTTAAACCAGCGTTTTGGCAGCCAACGCTGAAGTAATGCATTCAGATAAAATTAGAAAACAAACAAGGCTCGGGCCTACCGAGGATTCACACTCTACTTCAGGAAGAAGATAAATTTCAGCTTTCACTATGCTAGACAAGCAGAGAAAGCGTTTACACTGGGGAGCACATTCTTATTAAAAAGTTAGAAAAGAGTGTAAATGTGAGCACAAAGTTCCAGCATAAATCACCAGCTAGACTGAAGTAAAGAGGTGGAATGGTGATAATACTGGACAAACTGTGGATAGAGGGTCTAGAATCCATCACAATAGCTGCGTTTCCATTACCCTTCAAACTGCGCAAACTAAAATTGTGAATTGAAAATACAGCCAATGGAAACCCTTCAAATTTGCACTTGCATGAGGTGGTTTTTCATGCAATTCGAGAAAGGATTTCTATTTTTTTTTTTTTTCGCATTACAGGTAACAACTCATATACATGTTCGCTCTCAAGTATAAGGGGCTTTCCTTGCCATTAATGCTTAAATAACCCCTTATTTAGACTGCATTACGTCTCCAACCCAGCCACTCTAGTCAATGCTTGTGTTTATACCAGCCGTGCTGCGGCATGTTTCAGAAGCATCTCAGAAGCGGCTCTCTGCGCTGCTTTGCTAAAGATACTCGTCTGCGGTGGTTGCGATATAAATAAACCTACCAACACTGGCCATCATGACTTAGAAAAAAAGAAAGGAAAAAAATTTTTTTAGTCGCATAACATTGGTTAATGGAATCCCGTCATTTCACAATCTTTTTTTTTTAATCAGCATTTATAAAATATCGCAAAAGTTTTGCACAAATCTGTAATGGAATCACACCAATTGTTATCATTTACTCAGCCTAATGTCATCCCAAACCTGCGTGACTTACTTTCTCATATGGAAGTCAAAGATGATGAATATACCATTAATATAATAATAATAATTATTTTTATATTATTATTCATATTAAAGAATAATTTTTAAATTATTAAATTATTAAACTATTATTATTATTATTATTATTATTATTATTATTAACAAACAGAAATTATCTTCATGGCAAAATAGCCAATTAGCCATTTTAATAATTATTATTAATTTATTAATAATCCATTTATTTATAACCTATATTACTATTTTGTTGTGTATGTCTACTTCTTATATATTAAAACATGCTGTAATTTTGTAAGTCTTCTGAATAAATTTACAATAAATGGTGACTTGTTTATTTATTCATTAAAATATATATACATATTCAGTTTTACTTTTATACATACAGTGTATCCATGATTTACATTTTTATATTCAGTTTTGTATCTATATATTTAAATTTATATCCATATCCTGTAGTTTTATAGTTTTATTATACGTCCAACAATATATTCTTATTAACTATATATAACTTCTTTTAACTATATATTCATGATTTACTTTTATATATCACGATTTTTATCTTCATATTCTGATTTATAAATAAATATTCTAATTTACTTCTGTATATTCAGATTTTCAACTACATTTTCAGATTTATAAAAATATATTCTGATTTACTTCTATATGTGACCCTGGACCACAAAACCAGTCGTTGAGATAAACTGAGATTTACACATTAAGCTTCCTGTTGATACAACCGAGATACAACTATTTGAAAATCTGGAATCTCAGGGTGCAAAAAAAAAAAATCAAAATGTTGAGAAAATCGCCTTTAAAGTTGTCCAAATTAAGTTCTTTGCAATGAATATTAGTAATCAAAAATGAAGTTTTGATATACTTATGGTAGGAAATTTACTAAATATCTTCATGGAACATAATATTTACTTAATATCCTAATGATTTTCGGCATAAAAGAAAAATCAATAACTTTGACCCATACAATGTGTTTTTGGCTATTTGCTACAAATATACCTGTGCTACTTATGATTGGTTTTGTGGTTCAGGGTCACATATATTCACAATTTGCATTTACATTTATTTAGATCTTACATAATTTTTCCTGTTTGGCGCTTCATTATACATACTTTTTAACAGAGGAAAAATACTGAGCTGACATTTAGACATGTTTATTCCACTGAAGTTCCACTGTAAACATTTTTCAAGTTACAGATAATCTCTTTTAAAGTGTACTAAAATGAACCTGATTCGTGGTGCTTTGTGCATTCCAGCTCAGTCTGAGTTCTTTGTATAAGAGCCACTCCGTGCACATGAGAGCACATGACATGAGAGAGGAGGTGTAAACACACGCATGCAGCACAGGATTAGCGTATCAGCCCTCCCTCTCTCTACCCAGCACAGAAAGTCCACTGTGTCCAAGAGAAGGTGCAAAACATTAAGTCTGGCCATCAACAGCTACTGCGCACAGCCGACACCAAAGCCAATAACAAACTCGAACGCTGCATTGATTCATCAGCAGTGCAAAATGACAGCTGCGTGCACATTTATGCATGTGAGCGGACTCGTGCGGTACATTGTGTCCTAGTTGGAGAGACGCCCACGCTCCCTCTCTAAATCCGCTTTGTGTCCAAGGAACTCTATTACACGGATCGTGTGTGGAGAACTCCCACTGTTTTGAATGAGTGATGAAGTTCAAGCCACTTCTAAACTAAGCAAACGAAATGAGCTTTATGGTATCAATAAATTCCCAGAAACGCACGGACAAAAGTCCCTCAATCAATCACTCTTTAAACACCAACCCAAGGACTGTTTCCATTGGCAGCTGGTGGAGTATTTGTCGAGAGGGACAGAATTTGTTTATCTTGTTCCTTGCCCCTTGAGAGAGAGGAAACGCATATTGACTTTTTTAAAGTGCAGCCCAGAACATTTAAGCTGACTTATACTTCCACCTCAGAGCTTCGATTTCAGTGTCGGAAACAGAAAATAGCTGTTATATTGTATGTTTAGTGGGTCACAAAACTTAAGTGAAACATTGGCCTTTGTAACATACACAAGATGTCGCACGGAATAACCGCCATCAGAGCAGAACAAAAGTGTGACAGCCTTACACAGGTCTCGGAAATGAAACAGAAAGGACATGGCAAGGTTTCCTTTGAGGAAAATGGCTGCAGGGCAAAAAGCCCACAAAGAAAACAGGCCAGACAAAACAACCTGCCCTGCAAAACACATTTGTTATAGTGGAGCTGCTGGCACAGCTGAAGCACCCAGTCATATCCCTGTCACAAGCAGCTTCCTAGCTTTCATGTACTGTCCAAGACCAAACACTGAAGAGGCTTGTTTTCAAAGATTGGGGTAGTTGTGGAAATGCATTTGGGGTTAATGCGTTCGGGCAAAATCATCAAACTACACTTGGCTAAAATTACAAAAAAAAGGTTAATCTGACTTTAAATCTGGACTGGAGTGCATTAAAATACAGATTAAGCTGCTTAGCGTGTTTGGCACTTGGCAAGAGAGGATGGCAATGGATGAATAGAATTCTGTAACGGTCACAAAAATACAGCAATTTCAAGCTAAACGTCCACAGCGCTTGCTGTTTTTTTTAATGTTTTCGCATAAATGTTTCTATAGGGTTTTTTAATCTGTTGTTAATCACATGCAGCTTGCAGGTTATTTCAGAATTTATTAGAATATAAAATATAAATTTAAAGTGCATTATTTTTGCATTACAATTTTAATAGTATTATATACTTAAAAGTTTCAGGGTTTTTTTGTGTTGTTGCATGCAAATGTCTATACAAGTTATTTTTAGAAAATCTGTTGTTAATCATACAGCTTGCAATTAATTTCAGAATTTATTAAAATATAAAATATACATTTAAAATGCATTATTATTTTTTGCATTAGAATTTTAATATTATTATATATTTAATAAAAGTTGCTGTTTTTAGTGTTTTTGCATGTAAACATCTCTATAGTATCTTTTTAGAAAATTTGTTGTTAATCACATACAGCTTGCAGTTTATTTCAGAATTCATTAGAATATAAAATATAAATTTAAAATGCATCATTATTTTTCACATTAGAATTTTAATACTATTATATATTTGATAGAAGTTGCTGTTTTTTAGTGTTTCTACATGTAAATGTCTATAGGAACTTTTTAGAAAATTTGTTAATCACATACAGCTTGCAATTTATTGCAGAATTTATTATAATACAACATATAAATTTAAAGCACACTTATTTTTCATAGTACAATTTTAATATTACTATATATTTAATAAAAGTTGCTGTTTTTTAGTGTTTTTACATGTAAATGTCTCTATAGGATCTTTTAAAAAAATCTGTTCGTAATCACAGCTTGAAATTTATTTCAGAATTATTATAATATAAGATATATATTTAAAATGCATTTTTTACATTGCAATTTTAATATATATTTAATAAAAGTTGCTATTTTTAGTGTTTTTGCATTTAAATATCTCAACAGGATCTTTTTTTAGAAAACTGTATAATTTTAAAATGCATTTTTAAAATGTATATATTTAACATGTAATTTTAGGTATTTTAAAAATTACATTATATTATATTAAATCAAACAATATGACATTTTTAATAAGATATTCATATTTTTTGTATTGCATTATACTATATTTAATATACTACATCTTAATATGTCAGTGCATTTAAAACAAGCGATAAACATTGCACAAGATGTTGAAAAGAGCACAATGCAATGCAACGGCCATCCATCTGGCTACAGACCAACAATTTATTTACATAAAAAAGTGCTGTGCATTTAGTTATCTGCCAATAAAATGAACAATATATTGACTTGAAAGCCACGTTTTGAAATGTCAGTTCAATGATTTACTCATCCGCCAAAATAATGTCTTTATTTGGAGGCTTTTCACAGCAAACACTAATGAATGCAATTCACTGGATGAATTAATTTGCATATCATAATTATTTTGCTTACAATTTTAATCGACTGACAGCTCAGTCTTGTTCAAATACTGCATAAACTGATCCAATTCTCTCAGTTCCAAGGCTTTTCATGCATCTGACTATGACATCATCCTAATGACGTCGGTTCCACGTGTGTGTCCCCATACAAAATTACAGTAATTGTGCTTCTGTCTGGTCAGCTGATGTGACCTGAAAAGACATTACCCAAGGCCTCTGTCAGAATATAGAGCATGTCCTGACCCACAACTCCAGTGCACGTCAAACTGAAATAAGATATGAAGCAGATACAGAACTGAAGGGGAATTCAGCCTTGTCTGGTTATTATCTAATCTTTTTCAAAATTTCCTCCTGCAAAAAGCAGTATATGATAAAACATCAGCACTCGTGTTAGCTGGCAGAGCGGCACTAGAAGTGTGATGTTTACGGAGTTGTTTCAGTGTGTGATTTTACAACTACAAACCTATAATGTGGTTACGCAGAAGGGCATCTATATGTTTCCAATTTGATTTTAAAGCTCATTATGCTTGCAGGATTAAACTAAAAATGTTTACCATCCATCTTAGGTGGTCCGTAGGATTTATTGAAACCAAGTGCACTTGCAATCAAACTAGATTCAAGAGGCTGCAAACTAACCGCTCCGCTTTTAGGCTTACTGTGGTCTATATATGGGTAAAATACCTTTCCCATGATTCGATTAGACAAAATCCGGAGCTCCGCACATTGCATAACAGGACAATTTTGTTGTTGAAACCCTTATGCATAAGCTAGCATGAATACATAACATGATATCCGTAAACAGAAACCTGAGCAGTTTTCAATTTATTGACTCAAGCTCCTTCTCACAGAACCAGTTGCTTGTATTTCTGGCAAAAAACAAGCAACATTCTGGGCCTCTGCTATGGTTCATCCAGTTTATTCTCCGATAATGCAGGTGTAAGCTTGTAATAATGTGGTTAAGCTTTCTAAAGCTTAATAGAAGTGAAAGACAACAGCAGAAGTAAATCAGAAGAGAATCCAGAGCTCACTCTCAGTCGCCCAGTTTGGAAAGGATATGCAAATATGAGGCTTCTCTGGGCCAATCGGCAACAGGAAGAGAGAACAGGGTTAGGTGGCGAGTTACATAACAGTTGAAGCAGACACGAGAAAAGGGCGCTGTCTGGGGCTGCAGGCGCTCGACAGGCTCAAATCGACAAACAATTCACACTAGCGTCCCTGAAACCACCTGTCCTCCTGATTCCCCACACCATTCTGTGCTCTTGTTTGTTCATGTAGGAAAAAATAATTGAGGAGAGATAAAAAAAGCACAAACAATTTGCATTGTTTGCAACATTTCCATTATGGAAAATTATTAAACAGACATTTAACTTGACAAAATGTCCAAAATGAACATTTTGAAACAGCATAAATGCAAGATGCAATGGTGTGAAGTTAAGGGAATAGAATGTACTATCACGCTGTTCATCAACAACTCAGACTGGGGAAGTCATCAAGCCAGAGCCTGTGAGTAGGAGGTAAACACAATAAGCTGGCACGCAATGCTTGTCTGTGTGGTCTATCGTTCAACAAGGTCAAGCTTTGTGCGTGACTTTTCCAATGGCTGTAAATGTTTGGAGCCGTTCTCTTGCAAATGAAACCTCATACAGATGCCTTCCATGCGGAACGGCGAGACAATACCGGCATTTTCCCACTGGAAAATATAGCGAGAACGGTTTCACATGCTGTTCCTAAACACAAATAGATGAAATCCTACATTAGGCTTGAATAAAAATCCATTAGTTGTGCAACCTGTTATTTTGGGAACTTTCAAATCTTGTTTCTTCCTTTTTTGATTGTTTCATTTTTACTTTTGAAGGCAGGTTGTTTTTAACATTTAAATGGACAGTATTTAAAGAAAACTTTAATTTTTCATTTTAAGACATTAATACTTGTAGACTGTGATGTAATGGCTCCTGAAAATTCAGCTTTGCATCATAGGAATAAATTACATTTCAAAATATATTCAAATAGTTTTTTTTAATTTAAAAATAATAATGTTACTGCTTTACTATAAATGCAGCACAAACATTTATTTTATGTCTCTGTCTGCATACTAGACAATAAACTGCTTAGAGTCCACTAGCAGCCACTCTTCACACAACTGTCAGAAGACATGTCCTTTCATCTGTTATTGTGCAGCTGTGGTGGGGCAGGTTAACCCTTAGGAAAGAGCTGTAATAAAAAAGGGTGACACCTAGAAGAACACAACCCTGTCAGGATTTCCTTTGCAAGTGTTTATGTGGCGGCCCACTGACCAGATGAAATGACCTAGTAAAGTCCATTTTCAGAAGGCATCAGAGAAGGAACCGCAAAGCCTTTGATCGCTGAGCTGTGCGTTATAATCATATTCTTCCACTGACTTTCTATTGTGCATGCATGCAAAAGGCTTTCAAATATAGGCTGTCGTTTCATAACACTTTTTCCGTCATTCCAGCTGGATTATATCTGTGGTATGCAGAGATGTGGATCTACAGCCTGCCAGCGTGCAAACAGATCGGCACTGACCCCAGAAAAAACATACTGAGAAATGAAAGGCTACTGTACTTTCTAGAGATTCTAAACCCTATTAAGACTGGAAGGATCATGTTGCGTAAAGTGATTGCAATAAAAAAAAAATTAATAATCATATGAATAAGTAACAGTTCCAAGCAGTTCCCACAAACTTTGCAAAACTGCTTTCCACACTGCTGATTCTTTTGTAAGCAAAAAATTCCACAATGCCTGTGCAGAAAATCATAGATTACAAAACACTTACATGAGAGGAAAAAACATAGAAATTATGCAACTTTTTATATTTCAAGGTCCAACAAAACATCTATCTATCTATCTATCTATCTATCTATCTATCTATCTATCTATCTATCTATCTATCTATCTATCTATCCATCTATCCATCTATGAAACAATATATTTGATCTGTCCGTCTATCTGCCATCTCTGTCTATCAAGCCGTCTGTCCCTCTGTCCATTCATCCTTTTAACTGTCTGTTTGTCTATCCATCCGCTGTCCCTCCATTCATCTATCTGTCAGTCCCTCTATTCATAAATCAAAATATCTATAATCTGTCCATTTATCAAAATATCCATCTATCTGTCCCTCCGTCCATCCATACATATCCACCCTTTAGTAACTCCATCCACTCATTCATCCATCCATCAAAATATCCATAATCTGTCCATCTATCAAAACATCCATATGTTTGTCTATCCACCCTTTTGTCACTCCATCCACTCATTCATCAATCCATCAAAATATCTATCCATCCATTTACCCAACTCCCTTTTTTTTCTCTCTGTCCCTCCATCTATTAATTCATTCATCCATCCATTGTCCAATGTCTAGTTCTGTCTATCTATCTATCTATCTATCTATCTGTCCCTCCATCAATCTTCTAACTATATGTCCCTCCATCAATCTTCTAACTATATGTCCCTCCATCTGTTCATCCATCCATTTGTCTCATCTGTCTCTCCTTCCCTCCAACTATCTATTATCTATATATCTGTTCATCCATCTGTTTCTTCTATCTATCCATCCGTCTCCCATCCATCCGTCCCTCCGTCCGTTCATCTATCCATTTGTCTCATCTGTCTCTCTCTTTCTCCCTCCATCTATTGTCTATATATCTGCCCCTCCATCTGTTTATCCATCTGTTTGTCTATCCATCCATCTGTCTCTCCATCCATCCATCCATCCATCCATCCATTCACATTCATCCATCTGTTGTCTACCCATCCATCGTCCCTCCATCTGTTCATCCATCCGTTTGTCCATCCATCATGTTTCTCCATCTATCCGTTCCTCCATCTGTTCATCCATCCATTTGTCTTCTCTGTCTCTCCATCCATCCATCCGTCCATTTGTCTCATCTGTCTCTCCCTCGTCTATCTGTCCCTCCATCTGCTCATCCATCCGTTTATCTATCTATCCATCATGTCTCTCCATCTATCCTATCTATCTATCTATCTATCTATCTATCTATCTATTCATCCATCCATCCATCCATCCATCTATCTATCTATCTATCTATCTATCTAAAACAGAGTTTCCTGCTAAATTGGCAAACACTGCTTTCATATGAAAGCCTGTGGTACGTGCAGAATAAGAAACAGTTATGTGTGCGTGACGCACCAAAATGACCTCAAAAGGGCAAAACCTACTGGACTGGACTGTGCCCTCTGAGACCAATACAAATTATGTTTGTCATGCATTCATATTTGGTTTGGCAGTCGTAGAATGCCTGATACTCTCTAGACGAACTGGCACAGTCACATGTTGTGGCTTTATTGCATAAGCTCTGCCTGTTCATATGGAGTTTATCAAAAGACCATGAGACTTTTATTATTTATCAACAATGCCCTAACTCTGACTCAGCCGGCATGCCCTAAAGCACGGAAACACAGCGATCAAAATCCACCGGTGCACCTGGGTTACACTAACACATACTAATATAACAGGCATCGCATAGTCATTAGCAGGGTTATAGTTCAGGATAATTAAGTAGCAACCTACTTAATGAGCAGGATAATTAACTAGCTGGAGATCTAGCAGAGGCTGTACAGTGAGGTGTGCTTAACCGTTGACCCAGACAGTGATAAGATGAGGGAACACCAGCCAGCTTAGCCACAGTACTGGAAACACACACACATACATATACATATATATATATATATATAATATATATATATATATATATATATATATATATATATATATTTTTTTTTTAAATATATATTTAAAAAATATTGTTACATTTAATATATATTTTAGAAATTAATAAATTATTTAAATTTTAAAATGGCCTTGTTTTCCAAAAGGTCTACATAAGCATCGATGTGATTTTGGTCAAAATAGACATCAAAAAATAAGCGATCTCACACTATTGGAAAGCACAGATGTGTACCTGACAGCGGGGGATGTTTTCATTTATTTTTCTTATCAGTTTGATAGGGCAGTGGGAACTCACCAGCCATCGTATTTCTCCCTAAAGGTTCATGGGAGAGGTGACTCAACTAGTTATACTTTATTTCAAATGGCCTCATTGCATCTGGAATATTGGTGTTAGCACCATGTTGCCTCGAGCTGTGCACAGAAGGAGGTGTCACCTATCGCCTCGATGCCCGTTGTGTATTATTTCAGCTGCTAAGGACTCCGCCAAAAGCCGTACTACAGGTTACTATTGGATTAAAGTGATAGCTCACCCAAAAATGAAAAATTCTGTCATTAATTACTCACCCTCATTATGTTCCAAACCATCTTCAAATATGAACAAAGGTCTTATGGGTGTGGAACAACATGAGGGTGAGTAATTAATGACAGTATTTTAATTTTTGCGTGAATGGTCCTTTTAAGGAACTACATTTAATATAACATCATAACCCACATCTGTGTGGGCATTCCATCATCACATGGATTTAAAGTCTTTTAAAACCATTCAACAAAGTTATACACAAAAGGTAAAGTTTTTGGATGAAGGCTGACCATGCATTTTCTCAGGACTTGCTGGGGCAACCTACAGTTCGGTGTTAAATCCCAGGGGCCTTATACGTCCTGTGACACACATCTGTGCTTAGCAGGAATGCCCTTTGCGGCCAGGACCTGACCCACTTCGCTCTGGGAGTGAGGCTGGGAAAAGCTCACTCAGCCTGGCTGGAGGCGAAAAGCAAGCAGCCTCAACAACCACTATATGGCTTCACCAGCACCACTCATCAACCAGGCCGCGCCTGACCGACTCTATTTTCATCATCCTCCAACTTCAACAGATCCTCTGTCTGTTTATTTGGATGCAGTCAGTATCACCATGGCAACAATGGTGTGAAAAGTCCATAACGACGGGTGAGACAGAGAGAGGGAAATTAAAAGTCATCAGTGAGTGAGTCACGCCGGCCGTCCCAGAAACCTCTTCACTATAAAAGGTTGTATGGGTGTACGGCGTGTTTACATAAGAGTCAAGACTGCCACACATTTGCTGGAAAAAAATGCTCTGATTCATTATTTGCAGTCACTGTTTCTTGGTGAACAAAAATGCATTGCTATGGACTGACAAACCACGAAACACACTACATATATATATTGTAAATTAATTGTTATTTTAAAGGTAGACTGCAATACGTAACAATTATATCTTTCGTACTGTAATCCTAACTGTTAAAATGTAACAAATTTATCTGTATAATAGGCTTCTCTGTTTTGTCTATATATAGACTACAACAGGCTATGAGAGCACTCATAGCCTTGAGATTTTCCCCCTAGTGGGTTTTTACCAGGCTGAGTCAGGAGCTAAAAGAAGACCTTTAAATAGCTAGGCCAGGACTTGGCAAGCTTAGTTGTACTCAACAGTAAGGAACATCTAGCGACAGATGATGTTAATTCCTGTTGGGAAGCACAGCCTCTCGGCTTCTTAGCATGGGCATGAACACGTAATTCCCTATGGAGTCTGGAGGAACTGAAAGTACTAACAGAGTGCCAGTGCTAACAGAGTGATCCAAGGCTATTAAGACAGCCATTATTATGACACCAGAAAATCAGACACATTTGCTAAAGTTGCTATGCATCTGTTATTTTTATATCTTTCTCCTGCATATGCTCACCTATTATTGGTGAAAACAATGGCTGTGCATTCTTGCTGAAAGAGAATGGTGGGCTATTGTGTCAAAGTCAAGAATAGAGGGGATTATTTCAATGGAAAAAAATGTATTTTGTTTAGAGCTGCACACCTGCATTTAAAAAAAAATAAAAAGAATTAGAACTGGAGGAAAACAAATAAGCAGAAAACACCAATGAAATATAATAAAATAAACAAATAAATGTGTATAACAAAATATAAATATAAAATAATAATAAAATAAAATAATAAATAAATAACAGTACAAAAAAATAAGCACACATAAAAACAAAACAAAAACACTAAACATTAAACAACAACAAAACTTACAAAAAAAAAAACAACGAAAATCAGCAAACAAAAACTCAAACAAAACAAAAACTAAATGAAAACAGAACACACACAAAAAAAATAATAATACAAAAAACAAACAAACAAAAGAGCAATAAATCTTAATGCGAATGGAATAAATGTTAGTGTACTTTGTAAGAACCAAGCAGCTTTTTCAGGCTTGTTTCACTCTGCACACACAAGCAGTGTGTGCATGAATCAGTCAGATAGAAAGTGATTTTTGTGCTTGTCGCTGCTTGTAACTTTTTATTAACGGCTGAGTAATTCACTCCATTACGCTAAATCGCTTCTTTAAAGCCCATATTGCAAAGACAATGTTGAAAAATAAGTTTGTAGTGCAGCACTCTTCAAAATTCAAAAAGGACAGAAAAACAAAAAAAACATAACATAAAAAAACAAAACAGCAAACAAAAAGACAAAACAGCAACAGAAAACTTATTAAAACAACCAAAACAAACATAAAAGAAAAATCAGCAAACAAAAACACAAAACAAAAAACAACAGCAAACAAAAACAGAACACACACACAAAAGGTGAATGGAATAAATCTGTCCGTTGGTAACTTTGTAAGAACTGATCAGCTTTTTCAGGCCTGTTTAACTCTGCTCACACAAGCAGAGTGTAAATGAATCAGCCGGATAGAAAGCGATTTTTGCGCCTGTCACTGCTTGTTACTTTCATTAATGGCTGAGTAATTCACTCCATTGCTTCTTTAAAGCCCATATTGTAAAGATAATGTTGATAAATAAGTGCATTTTTATTTCTGCTGAGTGCAGCACTCTTCAAGCAGCAAAACTGACAGCGTTGAAACTCCTTCACCCCAGCTGATCAGCGTTTCTCTGCCCATGTGTGCAGTGTGAGCTCTGTAACCTGTTAAAATGGGCACCAAAATAAACACTGCTCGCACATGCGGTGTAAAACAGGCCTTAGACATCGCCAAGACCACAACGTCATATGTATGTTTAGCTTATACTGAAACAGTGCTATCTTAAAAAAGGCTTGTCTGGTTTTGGAGCGTGAACAGACGTATCAGGTTTCTTGTTGCATGTGCGCCTTAGGTCTAGTCTCAAGGCTCAGGTTGCTGCCTCATTTTGACAGGTAAGAACAACAAGTCAAGGGTAATGAGTTGAAAAAAATACTGTTTTGCAAAGCACAATACGACAAAGCGGCAGACGAGACAGGAGTGGCGTCAGCAATCTGCAATCTGGTGAAATGCAAACAAAACAATACATACAGACTGACAGGACGTGGAATGCTTACTATATAAAACCCACACACAGGTACAGTATATGGAGGTCATGTACAGATGCATGGTAGATGTTATACAACACTTCCTATAAACGCATTTATTAACCTCATATTTTCCTGGTTATAGGAGTTTTGGTTATATTGTCTTTACTGACTCCTTTGATCACTTTGATGGTGTTTCTGCAGTAAAAGGGTGGAGATGTCCTGCGGGAATGAAATAAAATTCCTCAACATAGCAATTCTCTTAAAGTGAGGTTGATTACACTCTTACCTGGAATGCATACTCACTACTTTTACAGGCATAGTCATATTCTGCCTTTGTCTACCCACTATGATATCTGTAGGTCAAGCATGTGTGGTTTTTTAAGGAGGCAGATGGGAGTGAGCAACCAAAACATGAGAACATCTCAAAAATGTCCTACGTGTCCATTATTTGTTGACACTTTGACAAAGTTCATTCAGCGTGACAGTATTTAGTATGCAGAATGCATCTAGAATAACTACTCTAGAAAATGATTCTGCATTTGGATTGATAGGTGACAGAAAAGTGGACAGACAAACAGACGATTGACGGATGGACAGACGGATGGACAAGAGACAGACAGACAGATGACTGAGAGACAGATGACGGACGGACATAGATAGATAGATAGATAGACAGACAGACAGATGG
Source organism: Cirrhinus mrigala (assembly GCA_036247105.1). Taxonomy (NCBI): domain Eukaryota; kingdom Metazoa; phylum Chordata; class Actinopteri; order Cypriniformes; family Cyprinidae; genus Cirrhinus; species Cirrhinus mrigala. The sequence continues at coordinate 6,444,550 of CM070020.1, read as the reverse complement.
ACAGATAGATGACTGACAGACAGATGATGGATGGAGAGACAGACGGACGGATGACAGAAAGATGACAGACACATTCTGCATTTGGATAGATGACAGACGGACGGGCGGGCAGACAGGCGGACAGACAGACAGACAGACGACTGACTGACGGATGGATGATAGACAGACAGACGGACGGACAGATGGACACATTCTGCATTTGGATAGATAGATGGCAGACAGACAGACAATGGACGGACGGACAGACAACGGACGGACAGACAGACTGGCGACTGACGGATGGACGGACAGACGACAGACATACAGACGATGGACAGACGGATGACAGACAGACAGACAACTGACAGATGGATGGACGGACGGACGACAGACAGATGGACAGATGATGGACAGACAGACAACTGACGGACGGACGACAGGCAGACAGACAGACAGATGATGAAGGACGACAAACAGAAAGACGGACAGATGATGGACACGACTGATGGACGGACAAAAAGACGGACAGTCAACAGACGGACAGATAAATAGATAGATAGACAGACAGATGACGGAAGGACGACAGACAGACAGACAGACGATTGGTGGACGGATGGATGACAGACAGACAGTTGACTGACAGATGGACAGATGACAGACGGACAGATGATGGATGGAAAGATGACTGACAGACAGACGACTGAGGGACGGATGACAGACAGACAGATGGACAGATGACAGACGGATGGATGACAAACAAACACAGTTGACTGACGGAGGGATGACAGACGGACAGATGATGGACAATAGACAGACAGACGGACGACTGACTGACGGACGGACGGCAGACAGATGACGGAAGGATGACAAACAGAAAGACGGACAGATGACAGACACGACTGATGGACGGACGAAAAGACGGACAGACAACGGACAACAGAAGGACGGATAAATAGATAGACAGACAGATGACGGACGGACGACAGACAGACAGTTGACTGCCAATGGACAGATGACAGACAGACAGATGATGGATGGAAAGATGACTGACAGACAGACGGACGGACGGACGGATGACAGACAGACAGATGGACAGATGACAGACGGATGGATGACAAACAGACACAGTTGACTGATGGACGGATCACAGACGGACAGATGACGGACAATAGACAGACAGACGGACAACTGACTGACGGACGGACGACAGACAGATGACGGACGGACAACAGACAGAAAGACGGACAGACAGATAGATAGATGGCAAACAAACAGATTTTTGTTGATGTTGTTGGCTGAGAGCTTACAGACTAAACTTCTTAGAACTCCTATTTAAACGATATCTGTCAAGAAACATGGACTTTTCCTGCTAGCTATTCCTTAAAAAAATCCCCTATAAATTAAATCATTTTTAGTTTTGGGGGACATGTGATTATTTGTATCAGAGCCAGAAAACCACTCCTGAAAATCCTGTAGCATATGGCCTTGCCCTCCAAGCCGGAAATGTCTTATCTAATGCTAATTGATATCTGTGCCACAGGAGGCTTGTTTTTTCACAGTAAGCGGGTAGCAAATGCTGCTGCACATAGATACTCGAAGACATGTGTGGCTTGTGTAGAGCAAATGGAGTTTGGCATGTTCACCTGTGTAAGTGCCATGTTAAAGGTCTTATAACAGCCAATTTAAACCACTCGCTGCATGTATAATACCAGACTTACCATTCACATAGAAGTGCTATTTTTAAAGCAATAAAACAATAAACAAAAACTACAAAATTAAAATCAGGAGGATGAACCTGTTTGTATATACAACAGATTTCATCATGTGGATTTTCATCATTTCCTCATAGCGTAGTAATCTATTGTGATGTATTTTGAGTAACAACACTTGCAAAATGAGATGTGAGGTGTTACCAGGCAACCGATGACAACACTGACCTGTGCTGTATACACACAGCAATGTAGTTTACACCCTAGCAACCAGCAGTGTGGTGAAACAATACTGAACATAGTACTTCCTGTTTTTTTCGGCTGGGTGGCTTTGGAGGAATTCAATACTTCATTATAATATGTCAGATTGAATTGACAGTACTTTGGAGATAAAAACCATGTGCCCGTTTAGTGGTTTTGAAACTCCCCTAAAAAGCAGGGCAAATGAGATGAGGTAAAGACCAAACAAATTTGTGGGTATTCCGTTGTTGTGATTGTGAGCCTACAAGATTACGTAAGTTTATGTCGGTCTTAATGTTCACGGAGACTTAGCATGTTTTAAATTGTTTTGTTGCATTTGTACTAGTTTGGGGTCAAGATTTTATTTTTATTTGTTTCTCCCCCCAAACAAATGCTGTTCTTTGTAATTTTCTATTCATTAAAGAATCCTGAAAAAAGTAATGTTTTCTACAACATATTTTGTTTTCAACATTGAAAATTATTTAAAAAAAACAATTACAAATTAGGAATAAATTATTTTAAAAATATATTTAAATTCGAAAATATTTCACTATTACTGTTTATAAGCAATAAGGGACTTTTTTTCCACAAATAATTTTAAGACTTTATATTTCATTGTGGCTCAAAAACACATGGAAACAACTCCATCCATAAAATAAAACTAAACTGAGGCACTCTAAATGCTCCCAAGCTGATTATTTCTTGAATAAAAATAAAATAAAATAAAATAAAATAAAATAAAATAAAATAAAATAAAATAAAATAAAATAAAATAAAATAAACAATAGATTTTTTTTCAGCTGTTGCTTTATTTATTTATTTATTTTTTATTGGAGTCTGTTATCTTTAAGGCATTATGCAAACTGCTGCTCTCACAGCTGCTAACCTTTAACATGTTAAACACATTGAAACCATTATAAAGCTGTGGTAAACAAATTCTGTGACTCGACTAAAGTGTGCATAAAAATCTTAAAACTTAATCTCTTAAATAGTTTTTTATTTGATTCGATCCATTGATATAGTCAAAGGTGAAGTTTAAAATATTGGAAATGGGTGGCAAAGACAGTTGGCACGTTTTATGTCATTCTGTTGAAAAGCGGAAATGGACCATGTTACACATTGTCACGGCGGCTATGTAACATTAACAAGCTTGCAAACTGCAAATAAAGAGTGAGGATACATTATCATGTCCTTGAAAGGGCAAAGTCATCCATTTGTCAAACGAGAGTAAACACGTCAGCTTCGGTCTGTGGGCTTCATGTGATTAACCATTAATCAAAGGAGTCTGGAAGAACACATGCCAGCGTTTCTTATGCTCAGAGTGCACGGATACACCTCAGGTAAAGAGGACAAATGATCTCACGCCATGCGAGGTAATGTGACAACGTCACCTGGCACAGAATTCCTGGACTAATTTATGACGATTAAGCACTTCCTGTGTAAATAACATGGGGTCAAACAGTTCAGCGAAGTAACATGATTGGGTTTTTTAACCACATGAAATATGACTGTAATGTGACACTACAGTGAATACCACACATCATGTGAGTTTGAGGAAATATTAACTATTTACAGGAAAACAAGGTACTTTCCTAAAAGAGAAAGTCAAAACAATGTTTCTTTCAGTTTTGAATGCTGTCTATAACAAAGAAAACTTTTACTCAACTTCATGTTTCATTCGACTTTTTTTCTATAAAACACAAAGAGAATTTAAATGTATGTGAGTTCATATACAGTACTTTGTATACTAAAAATATGATTTTATATACTAAATAGGGCCGTCAAACGATTAATCACGATTAATCTAGGGCTGCCCCCAAATAGTCGACTAAACGTTAGTCGATATGAAGAGGGCTTGGTCGAATACATTTTCATTAGTCGGTTAGTCGCAAAAAAAATCACGTGAAATTACGCAATCGGGCTGCGCAGTCAGTGTATGACATCAAAGCAACGAGAGATCAACGCGAACTCGTGCCTCGCGGTATACCAAAGCGCACTTGTGGGAGAGGTGTCTGGCTGATGCTAATAATTATGTCAGGAAAAAAGTCAAAAGTGTGGGATCATTTTGAAAAGTCGAAGGACGACCTTAAAAAGGCTGTTTGCAGACTCTGCAGGCAAACATTTGCCTATCACTCGTCAACATCGAATATGTCTTATCATTTAAAACATGTAAGTAGTAACGTTAACCACCTCACATGGCCCCTCGTTTTAACAATAAGGATATAAACACATTTGCGCTGTTAAGTTAAATCATATTCATGGTTTTTGACATGCATTTGTCTCTAGGCTCATCCACAATATAGCAGCGATGATGTGGCGCTGCAGAGGAGGGTGAGCCCGAACCGAAAAAGGAAAAGCAGGCCGAGATATCCATGCTGATGGCCATTGATGAGGAGGAGCATGCAGAAGAGAAGGATGAACTAAAAATGTACTTGGCAGATAAAACAAAGGTTGATTCGGGACCATTGGCATGGTGGCAAAAAAATGAACATCGATATCCAAAGCTCGCTAAAGCAGCTAAACGCCTCCACTGTATCCCTTCCACATCCACTCCATCAGAGCGCATCTTTTCAAAGGCCGGCTTCATTGTGAACAAGTCGAGAAGCTCCCTTCTTCCCAACAATGTGGACAAGCTGGTGTTCCTCTCACATAATATGAAAAAAATAAAATCGAATTGAAAGCTTAGGTAAGAATGCTTAATTTCCTTTTTGTAGTGTTTCTGTTTGCTATCCGTTAGGCTATTAAAAAAAAACGGGTATTTTTATTCAAATAAATAAATACATATTATTTTTATTTATTCGTTTTTATATAATGCAGAAGTTGTTTTTTATTCTGTTAGAAAAATTAGTCTGATGTTTGCAATTTGTTGTTTCAGGTCAAGACTCATCCGTCGTCTTAATGGCAGTTTGCGGCTTTGCTCTGATATTTTTGATTTGTATTAGTGTTCTTTAAATTATTTGTTCCACATTTTGTCTTAAATATAGTTGTTCTAAACAATTTAATCAAATACTTAGGCTGTTAATTTGTTTGCCTTCTTCTTTTTTATTCTAAGTTTTGGCGTTGTGCGATGTGCCATGTGCATTTATTAAATTGTTCGTTTTTGTTAATTTTCCTTTTGAACAATATAAAAATTATATTAATTTTCCACTGTATTTTTATACCAAACAGCGTTTTTGCTACAGTATTTATTTATTTATTTATTTTTTTGCCTTGTTTTGTACTAGGCCTGAGTTACTAATAAGTTTATTTGATTTATTTTAAAGAACGAATTTTAGTTTATTTTATTCAAAACTGTTTTTTGTTTGTTTGTTTGTTTGTTTGTTTGACATGTAACTGTTACAGTTTGTATTTTTGATAATAAATTATTAAAATGCACAGGCAGTCTGATTGCTGTTTTTATGTTATAATTAGCCAATAACATTCCAGCCACTGATTTTTGTGTCCATAAGCGCTGTATACTTTAAACCCTTTACTATTCTGTTTTAAGCGCTTAATTTTCACTTTGAACGCGCTAATATCATGCTTTAGCATTTTCTGTCATATGGAAGTGTTAAACTTCAACTTGGACTGTACCTTTCCTTGTATATACGCAAGTTATTATATTAATATCATAAATGAACGATTATTCGACTAATCGCTAAAATGCAGGAGTGTTAGTCGACTAGGAATATCTTTAGTCGGGGGCAGCCCTAGATTAATCGCATACAAAATAAAAGTTTAAGTTTGCCTAATATATTCGTGTGTACTCTGTGTAATTATGATGTGTATATAAATACAAATTCATGTATATATTTAAGAGAAATGTTATGTACAAAATATTTTTATTTATATATAATAGAAATTACATAAAAATTATAATAAATACGTATATTTGTAAATATCTCTTAAAGAGGTAATCCGATGCTAAGTTCACTTTTTCATGTTGTTTGAACATTAATGTGTGTTGGCAGTGTATGTACAAATCTACCCTATAATTATAAAAATCCATGCAGTGGTTTTTAAATAATCTGTAAAAATAATATCCCCTTTTTCAAATCGAGCCGTTCTCAGATGCCTGACGGTGTGCCGTCACACCAACAGAGGCCGCTCCCACAATAGTTGATTGACATGAGCTCTTACCTTAGACCAGCTGTCACAGTCCAGTAACTTTCCTTGTTTTGATGCCAGAGCAGGGATGTAAATTAGACAAGAATATCTCCGATCGAGTGATTGAGGTGTTGTGTTGCTGGATGTAATAATGAAAATAGTGGTCGTCTTTTACTCCCAACATCTGAGCCGCTGAAGATGCAATAGATTACGTTTATTTGTGAATGGAATGTGCCTCCCGATCTACATATATCCGTCTATGTTCGCGCGAATCATTCATGATCCAGCTTCACTTACAGCAGAAGTGAGTATAAGCGTTTTTTTTATGAATCTTTGCGATCGCCTTTCCTTATAACGTGGTAGTTAGGAAGTTTAGCGGCTAAACGTGGCTAAATGCGGCTAATGTAAACAAGACCGTCTTTCCACCGAGAGTAGAGAGGGGCGGGGTGAGCAGAGCTTATTTGCATTTAAAGGAACAACCCCTTAGAATGAGATGATTTTTGCAGAGCTGATTTTGGCAAGGTAAAAAGGGTGTTGTTTTACAAAACCGCTGAGAATTTTTAATCAAAGTATATTAGAGACTTTTCATTAAGACCCTAAAGAATCATATCAACTTGTGGAAAATGGGCATCCGATGACCCCTTTAAATATAAACATGAATATGAATATCTCATAAATATATACATAAATGTGTTTGTATTTATATACACATTATTACACACAGTACACACACATACTAGGCAAACTCAAACTTTGATTTTATATGCGATTAATCACGATTAATCGTTTGACAGCCCTACTACTAAATTAATAAACTAAATAGATTTGAGTTTATATATAGTACTATATATACTAAACAATGTTCTACAGAGTGATGACCAGTGGCTGTCAAACTCAAAAAGCACAATAAAAGCATCATAAATATAGTCCATGTCTTCTGAAGTCATATGATTACTTAAAGGAACATTCCACTGTACCATGGGTGCAGCAGGCGCAATGATATTACGCTTACAACTCTGCATCTACACAAACATAGTGTCGGTCACTTTCAGGCTCTGCGTAATATCATCGCGCCTGCTGCACCCATGGTACGGCAGCAAAATTCCTTGATTATTACGCCGGAATGAGAGTATAGTTCCTAGCCATATCGGCCTATAAAATCGCAACTTTTCATTTTCCGCCAGTCTTAGTACACGATGCAACTACAGAAGAGTCAAGTTTTAAATAGGAAAAATATCGGAACTCTTTAGTCATTTTATAGTGAGATGCTAATGGTCAAATCGGATTCAATGATTTATGCTAAGCTATGCTAAAAGTGCTACCGCCAGACCCGGCGATCGGCTGAATGGATTCAAAAACAGTAAAGCACATCTGTATAACTCTAGGGGAGTTGGAAAATGATTTAAAAAAAAAGTGGAGTGTTCCTTTAAGTTAAAAAGATAAGTTATAACGGTCACTTTCATTGTATGGAAAAGAGCAGCTTGGACATTGTTTTATATAACTCCTTTTATGTTTTATGAAAAAAAAAAAAAAAAAAAAAAGCCGCACAGGTTAAAACAGTTATAAAGTTTCAACATGAGGGTGAGTAAACGATGATAAATCTTTGTTTTTGTGTGAACTAACCCATTATTGTAACATTAGCTCACATATTTTGTCATTTCTGGTAAAAAGTCTCACCAAACAAAGCAAGGTTTGATTTAAGGCTTTATTTAACCAAACAGATGGTTCTAATGTCAGTATAACAGTCCAGAGAATGTGACGGATAAACAGGACTATGATTTCTAAACTCAGAGTTTGCCATGCACTAATTTTTTTTCCATATACAGCATCTGATGTGGGTGGACAGCACTAACAACGCTGGCTATAAACATCCTAACGAATGAAGAAATGTGGCGTCACTGCGTTACGTTGCTCACAGCAGATTGCATGGGATAAGCTGTCTACAATTAGCCTGTCATAAGCCAACACCTCGTGTCCCTCGCCAACACCAAACACCCCCAGATACATTAAGCTTTTATGGGCGTCCAATGGCCTTAGATCTGAAAAGGATGCTGACCATGGGTGGAAAAGTCTCACTTAGCCCAGGAAGAGCGGTAGACATCAATAAAGATGCTTTTATTATCCCAAAATCTGTCATTTAAAACAAGTGCAGAGTCGGTGGAACATTTCTAGGTCTGGTTTCACTGAAAGCGGCAGGAATTCAGGTCAGCACTTAATGCAGCTCGACAGGGTAGAGTATTGTGAATAAAAGTTTCCTAAATGGCGCGATTATGTCAGATAAGTTCAGTTTTTTTCTTTGTAGCCTCTGTAGGCAAGGGGACGGTTTCTATGGTGATGCAAAGTAGTTGTAAACACAGACAGGGGGAAGTGAAGCAGGAAGTGGCTGGCCCTGATGACGCAGTTGCTATCTTTCGAGAGGACGGGCATGCAAATTTGACACGTTTCTGCCATGTGCTTTTGCAATGCTGCATGTAAATATTTCAAGTATATTTCAATGCATGACACAAAACAATGAGAAACGACACGGTTAGGATTTTAGAAATGCACATTTTATGTCGTTAGTTGCACTAAAGTTATAATAATAAACACTGAATATAACTTTCATAATGCCGCTCAAAAATGGTATTCCCCCTTTATCAAAAGCACATGCATGTCAATGTGTTTCAAATAGGACACTCCACCCTCAGCTCAGTTTCCTCTGTCAAAACCACAGTAAGACACATCTTTGCATCAGCCGTTACTATTGCAGTCATTGGCTGTTATGGCAACACGAGTCAGAAAGATGGACAAAGATTATTGGCTACCCAAGATGTCATACCACCACTCCCCACACCCACAGAACCAAAAGTAAAACATTATGTCATACTTCTGCGTGAGATATTTTAGACGTTATTGCCTGATGTGTTTTCAGTGGGATGCTGGTACAGCAAATTCATTCATTTTTTACACCAGCCACTCACAATGCCCCATTTAATGGCCTTCCTGGGCAGGGCTCCCAGAGAATACGGCTAAATAAACAGGTGAGGCGTATGATTTCTAAATTTGGTCAATCTTTAAACCTATTTTGTGCTTCTACCCATGACTCACTTTCCTACATTACTTTACTTGGCCCTCACAGTTAATGGACCTTAAATTTAGATAAGAGGCTACGTAAACAAACCTGTTTGTCAACAAGGAATACTGCTTGTTTTTCTGTAGGAACTACTTATAGCTTTCTTAAATGTATTTTTACCTATATTTTACCTTAAATGTATTTTACCTTTTTATTTTACATTTTATATTATTATTATTATCAATATAATATTATTAATAATAACAATAATAATAATAATAATAATAGCAATAATAACAACAACAATAATATCTAGTTCTTTCAAACTAATAACAATACTATTATTAATATATTATTAAAATGATTATAATATAAATATAGAATTTAAATATAATAATACTAATAATTATTATTACTATTTTTTTTCAAACCTCTAATTTTCAATAAATAGTAATATTAATAAAAATGATTAGTGTAATCAGGAAAACATAAGAAAAGACTACATACAACATTATTTTTTTCCAAAATCCATAATTTCTAAAAATACAAAATAGTATTAAAATTATATAATAATAATAATAATAATAATAATAATAATAATAATAATAGCAATTATTATTATTGAATCTTTTTATTTAAACCCCTAATTTACAATAAATATAATAGTTATTATTATATTATTATTAGTATAATTAGGAAAACACAAGAAAAGACTACATACAACAACAACAACAACAACAACATCAACAACAACATCATAACTGCAAATTATGTATTTAATAAAAAAAAACTAGAAACTATACACTTCGGGATACATTTAAATACATGGTGCAAAAGCATTGATTATATCTATCTAACATTGAATTTTTTGGTTTTAAATCTTGAATTTAAAATAAGCATTTTAATACTAAGTATTATTATTATTAACATAGTATTTAAACGAATAAAAAAGATGAAATACCCCACAATTCATAACGCATGGTGAATATGTGGCGTAAAAATCATATAGCATCATTCAGTTGGTATAGTTCACATACTGTGCTCCCTCCAAGTCCCTTTTCACAGTTACAAAACAGTTGAAAACCAGTTGTGTCTGGTTCTTCCCTGTTCCCTCTAGTACTCTCAAGGGAAACCGAAATCAGCAAATCAAGTCGAGATGAGTCAGAGCTCTGCTACCAAGGTCTTTGTTTCCCAATGAGAAAAACATACATGCCGAAGCGCTCAACACTGCCTGTTTTTGTAGACAGGGAACCCCTCATTATATGTGGAAAGGGCCACGTCATGTCTTTTGCTCTCGGCTGACGCTTGGCCCTCATCCCAAAAGATTGTTCAAGGCCCTCAAAACAAACAGAAAACGCTTAACCTCTGTAAAAATTTCCATGAGATCCAGCTGAATGCAAGAATAGCACAAGCTATGATTAGACAAGTAAATTTATACTTCAAGTGTTTTTCCCAACAAAAGAGGGGGGAAAAAAACTGCAAACTGAAACTGCAAGTTGTGAGTTTTCTTTTTGTCACCTCAGTTTACTCAATCAAGCCCTTAAGCAGCAAGTACCAAAACATGTTTTCTAATGAGTTTACACGGAATTGCAAAAGGCTTTCGGGTTTTCTCACACACAAACAAAGATAAATGTTGTCATTGACGTCACACTTTGCAGTCCAAGAAACCTGACTGGCCACTCTGCATATTAGCCAAGTCATCACAGTCAGCAAAATAAATCTGTCAGGAAAACATTTACAAAATGTGTAATAGCCAGAACTGAAACAATACACTGGCTTACACTAAATGTTAACGGGAACTATTCAAGCTATGACGCATTCAATTTCTTCTCACTGTTTTTGGGTCAGAAGTTCAAAATCTAGCCGAGGCTTTATGAGAAGATCTCCAGAAGCTGCGACCCTGATCGTGAACCTGTGGTTTCACACCGAACGCTCCTCTCCAGTACAGACGCTAATTCAGAGGATAACAGGAGATTACTGTTACACAGTAAGCCAATTAAGGACCTCAATGAAAACCAGTGGATTGTAGGGTCAGTGTGGTTTTATTTAGAAGCTCAGTAGCTAGAGGGCAGACACCTAACATCTTGCAGACACATTAACCTTTTCAGAAGCGTTTACGTCCTGATCTGAGCACGCTAGGCTATTTTCAGACGTCTGGTTTCCTGGTTTTTCCTGAGTAAACATACCGCTAGTCATATGGTGCTTCATGACCTACATCTCCTGTGGAACTGCCATCCAGCTGGACACACCCAGAACTTGATGAATGAACACTTTTACCTCTTTCAATTTAGGTTCTTTAGATCTGCAACACAGCTTCGGCTAAAATTAGAGCGGTAAATGAAAACACACAGGAGGCGGCGATCCTCCAGCCAGAGTATTTTCATCTCGGTTCACATGTGTTTTTGATTATGTTACTTGGGGACCAAGTGAGCAGATCAGTGGAAGCGCAAACAACAACAAATATTTTTCTCAGGTTTACAGGACGTACACAAATATCTAGGAAACGATGACTCAAACCAGTGGGGAGTTTGAATATTAACCAAATGGCATCCTGAAGTCTGTTACCTCCAGACACTAGAAACCTCCTCTGAGCTCACAGACGCACACTGATCAAATTTTAACTTAAAAACGCCTCTTGGGCTGTTTAATGTAAACCCGTTAGGATTAACACAACGTCACTCTAGTAAAACTTTTGTGTAAATATAATGCATCAGTGCACGTTTTGTTGAAAAAATTGACATGCCTTTTCCCCATCTAAGCTCTGGTGGCACTTCATAACCTATTTAATACATATTTTTCCATTTAACTGTCCTAGTTATGGCATTAAGACCTGGCAACGTCATAGACTTTTTTGACTTATGTTAAAGCTGTATCCTATTTGAGGATTTTATGAAATAGAGCTCTATATTTAGCACAATAATACTGAGCAGAAAGTACACTGTGAGAGCAAATCAAACCAGTAAATCGTGGAATAAAAACCATCCATAAATGAGTGATGGTATGAATTATTCTAAATATGTTCAATCCCATTCAGGCTAAACTGCTTGAACTTCCTAGTAATTTTCTCTGTAGGCTTATATGGCAAAAGCCTGCGACTTCCTGTAATATTAGGAAAATGTGTTTATGAAGAGCGTGGTTATTAAATACAAAACACACCATTTTGGTTATTTGGGATATAAATGGAAGGACAGGGAAATTAGCTTGGCAAGAAGTGAAGGAGAGACTTTACTTTTGGCTTGAAAAAGGCCAAAACTTGGCAAAAAGAAATGAAGAGCTTCAGTTTTCTTTGGCTACTCTTTACGCCAGATGCAAGTTCGAAGGACGGTCATTGGCTTGCGCCTATGCTTTGAAAATTTTAAAAGAAAATGTCACCACTATTTTCAAAATTATGTAAACTGAAGTTGTTATTATTATTCATTAGTTTTAAAAACAGCTGTGTAAAGCTGTGTTGAAGTGTGGTAAAGTCAAGTCACAATACACTTCAACGCTACAGTGACAACGCCTGGGACTTCATTTCGCTGATACCGAGCATTACTCAAAGAGTGTGTCATTTATTACTCTGTTGTGAACAAATCAGAGTGATGATGCAAAAAGGCCCTCCTCAGACGTATAATGCTGACTTGAAAATATTTAATTGACTGTGTCATTCCTGTTAAGCAATAACTTTTGAACTCTAACTAAAAAAGAACAAAAGTAAATATACCTGTTTTATAGTTTAAGGAAGTAGCTCAATTAAAGATTTACTAGATGTTCAGAAATATGCTGTAACCTTATTACAGTTGAGGTCAAATGTTTACACCCCCCTTTCAGAATCTGCAAAATGGTAATTATTTTACCAAAATCAAAGGGATCATACAAAATGCATGTTATTTAGTATTGACCTGAATAAGATATTTCACATAAAAGATGTTTACATATAGTCCACAAGAGAAAACTCAGTTCTGTTAAAAAGTTTACATTCCCTTGATTCTTAATACTATGTTCTTATGTGAATGATCAACAGTTGTGTTTTTTGTTTAGTGATAGTTGTTCATGAGTCACTTGTTAGTCCGGAACAGTTAAACTGCCTGCTGTTCTTTAGAAAAATTATTTGGTTTTCCAGCATTTTTATGTATTTAAACTCATTCCAACAATGACTGTGTGATTTTGAGATCCACTTTTCACACTGAGGACAACTGATACGCTCATATGCAACTATTACAGAAGGTTCAAACGCTCACTGATGCTCCAGAAGAAAAAATGATGCATTAAGAGCCAGGGGGTGAAAACTTTTTTGAATTTTAAGATCAGGGTAAATTTAATTCATTTTGTCCTCTGGGAAACCTCTGAAGCCTCTGAAGGGCAGTACTAAATGAAAAAATATGATATTTAGGCAAAATAAGAAAAAAGTTGCACAACTACATTTTGTTCAAAAGTTTTCACCCCCTGGCTCTTAATGCATGGTGTTTCCATCTGAAGCATCAGTGAGCATTTGAACCTTTTATAATAGTTGCATATGAGTCCCTCAGTTGTCCTCAGTGTGAAAAAATGGATCTTACAATCATACAGTCAATGCTGGAAAGGGTTTAATCACACAAAAATGCTGGAAAACCAAAGAATTTGTGGGACCAGAAGGATTTTTCTGAAGAACAGCGGACAGTTTAACTGTTTAGGACAAACAAGGAACTCATGAACAACTATCACTAAACAAAAAAAAAAAAAAAAAAAACACAGCTGCGGATCATTCAGGTAACAACACAGTATTAAGAATTAAGTGTATGTAAACTTTTGAACAGGGTCATTTTTATAAATTCAACTATTATTTTCTCTGGTGGACTATATGTAAACATCTTTTATGTGAAATATCTTATTCAGTACGAAATAAACAATAACATGTATTTGGTATGATCCCTCTTATTTTGGCAAAATAATTAACATATTGCAGATTCTGAAAGGGGGATGTAAACTTTTAACCTCAACTGTACATTAGTCACTTTATTATTGGCCCATTTACAAATAAAATGAACAGAACAGAAACACTTTCAGCGGGCTTACAAAAGGGTGTATTTTATCTTTTTGAAAAATGTACATTAATCTAATTTCTGAAAAAATATTAGTTAATGGAATATTTTAAGCAATTAATAACACAAAATATCACACAATTCATCAAATCCACTGTTAATAAATAGTATTATTTGTGCTGTCTGTCCACTAAAACTGTGTCACTTCCTGGTGAATGCTGTCATTAAAGTGATAGTTCACCCAAATAAGAAAATTCTGTCACTAATTATTCACCCTCATGTCGTTCCAAACCGTAAGACCTTCGTTCATTTCCGGAACACAAATTAAGATATTTTTGATGGAAGTCTGAGAGCTTTCTGACCCTGCATAGACAGCAATAAGTTCAGGGCCCAGAATGGTAGTAAGGACATCATTAAAATAGTCCATGTGGCACCATTGATTCAACCGTAATTTACCATACTTTTGTATGCAAAGAAAACAGAAATAATGACTTATTTCTATTTCTTCATGGACTATTTTATCGATGTCCTTATTACTTTTCTAGGCCTTGAACATTGTAGTTGCGTTGTTGTCTATAGAGGGTCAGAAAGTGCTCAGATTTAATCAAAAATATCTTAATTTGTGTTTCGAAGATGAACGAAGGTCTTACAGGTTTGGAACAACATGAGGGTGAATAATAATGACAAATTTCATTTTTTGGGTGAACTAACCCATTAACCCATTTTTTATTAGTTAAAGTAGTTACAAAAAAACTAGCAGGATGTTAACGGATATTGAAACCTCTTACAAAAAATTAGTTGCTTACCAATTAAAACAAGATTAGCAAGAAAGTGATCAGGACTTGTCATTTACAATTTTAACTCTCTCTGAGATATAAAAAGTTATTATTTCTGATAGAAGCACTGACAAATGTGTAAACCACTAAGAACAGGCTATGACCAAAAAATATCCAAGAAACCACTATCAAGCAAGGTAGAGAAACAGGGAGGGGAAGAAAAAAAAAACAAAAACAAACTTACAGTGCAAAATCAACCACATACACGCATAATTTTTGCTATCTTGAAAGAGTCAAACTAAAAGTGAAAGCCCTTAGCCTCTTTATCTCCAACTCTATTTCCTGTGAGCTGATCACGGCATCCTGAAACTCTGTGCCGTCCCACCCTCTCCATCCGGACTGCCGCTCCTTCACCCTTCAGCAGAATCTCACTCCCACTGAACTGGCCTCAAAAGATATCAATTTATATCTGCTTCTATCAATACCACAAAGTGATATGAGTCATAATGTAATTCCAGTGCAAAGATTTATCCTTAGAGATATAGTCAGTTTTTGTTCAGGTTGAGAAATACCTGCAGAAAATGTGTAATTTACTCACCCACATGTCATTCTATATGACTTCTGTAGAAAAAGGAGATATTTTGAGCCCATCTGCTTATCTGTGTTGTATATAGTACAACTCATATGCTACATTACATGTCTTTATAAGAGGAATAGCCTGAAATTCATACTTTTGGGGTGGTTTTTTTATTTTATTTATTTATTTATTTATTTTTATTTTTTTTGAGATAAGAAAAAACAGAGTGAATATCCTGCTTAACATCTGCTTCGTGTTTGATAGAAGAAAGAAAATGTGTTAGGAACAACGTGAGACTGAGTGAATGAGATTTAACTGTCCCTTTAAACAAACAAGGAGTGAATGATTTTGGGAGGGTTACTGTCCGGTCATGATGTTTAGACTAGACTGGGCAGAGAGTCTGGGAATTGAGAACTCAAGACAGCTGCTGGCTGGTATTACATTGTCAAGCGAATCAGCTAATGAGCGCCTGAAGCACCTCATTATAAAACTCACATCGACGTCAGATGTCGCCAGCTCAGATCAACCTAATCTAATGGGCATGATGCATAAAGGATGACGTCCAAAATTCACTTTCGGTAAAATAAAGGAGATTTATAAGTTGTATAAGAACTTGTAACACGTCAACAACATGTTTTCTCGATGACCGGGACATTTTCCATTACACCATCAGCAAAGTGCTTACAAACAATTTGGCCCCATCGTGATTTCGTAGAAAGCCGTATGCACTCGTTTTGATCGATTGGTGTAACAAATGGCAATCAGGTTTTTGAAATTTGTTCTCTGGCATTACGCCTGGATCTCTAATGGGATCCTGGACTGGGGCGGCTGCGAGCGCCAACACTCGTGCTCATGTCTTGCTCTGTCTGCTTTATAAAAACGAGGACTGTCGAGTCATTCCATTCAAGTCACGCCACCGCAGGTGAGGCATCGACTTAAATGCGCCAAGGCGCACAAACAAGATTGGTAGCCAAAACTGAAAACTCCAAGCAAAACACCCTTGACTCATCTGCGTCTATTTATGGTGATTCTCAGGTGAGAGAACAATGCTGACAGTAGTGAGATCTTATATGATGAACCATAACGAGATAACGTTATCTTGTCTGATTGATGAGTTGGTGGTCATTATCTCTCTTTACCTGTAGCCATATCTGAGTTTGGAAAGACTATAGATGTGTAGTTGCTATGCAAGAGTCAGTAGGTAACTAAAAACACCATACTATCCATGTTTCTTCAATGGAAAAGTAAGCCTAAGGGTGAGACTACCAGTTCATTATCTGCTGTATGGACATAATGAGAAGAATAACAATGTGCAGTAAACGGTTAAACTGTCTGCACTACAAACCAGTGTGTTCATAATTAAGATAATACATTAAAATAATATGGTAAGACACACCAATTTGTGCCAGTTTTGTACAGCTAAAAATAGCTGGACGTGGATGAGACCAGAAGCCAGACCCATAAAGTTTACTAATGCCTGCGCCCATTCTTACTTGGAAAAAAAGGTCAATATTTGATATCAGGTGTCTACGTGTAAAAAAACACAGTTCCTACTGTATCTAGAGATTTATAAGGTGTTCCCAAATAAAACATGGTTTTCTATTGGACTCTGAACTCTTAAAAGATAACCAAGGGTTATAACCTGTTGGAGTTATGCCTCGTCAGATAAATAAACAAGAATGTGCATCAATGCTCATTTTGGTATTCTCCGAATGCTGAATTCTCTGGATTTACCTAGAAATGAAAATTATATTATAATTTACTCACCGGCATGTCGCTCCAAACCCGTATGACTGACTTTCTTCCATGTAACACACAAGGAAAGTTCTAGTCACTCTATTCCAGGTAATTACAATGAATGCAGACCGAGGCTTTAAACCTATTAAAGAAAGCAAAAGCATTATCATAAAAGTGTCTACACGACCTATGCATTCGTTTTTTCAGATGCTGTACAATAGCTGACATTTATGTTGTTATTTACTAAATGTTGGTCCTAGCATTAGCAATAATTGATTCTCATGAGTGAATCTGTTGATGTTGCTCATAAAACTTGTTTAAATGATTAATTAATGAATAAGACTGATTCAATTCTCAAGTTTTTATGACTGAATCAATGATCCAGCCAGCCTAAGGCTGAAGATTACATGGAATAATGACTTAAATGTGGGTCGTTCTTCACACAGAACTACAGAGCACAAGTTGCATGGACTAATTTTATGACTTATGCTTTAACTTATGTGTTTGCAAACAGTGATACGTTTTTTTTAATGGGCGGAGCATATCTGGTTGCAGAAAATGATGGTTTTTAAGTAGCAGTCTACGGAGCCATGGAATAAAAGAATTAAAAAAGGTACATTTGAGTTTATATTTCAAAGTTCTGACTTTACTCTTGCAATTCCGAGATCAAATCTCATGATTTTGATAAGAAAAAAAAACTCATCATTCTTTCTTTTCCCCTCGGCTTTGGCTTTTTTCCCCCGAGTATTGACAAACTCTCTATTGTTGAGTTAAATCGTTATGAAAAGTTATAAAGTCTGAGCTAGAAGATATAAACTTACATTTGGGAGAAAAAAGTCAGAATTGTGAGATAAAACAAATAATTATGTAAAATGTTAATAGTAATAGGTTTAAATATTGTCTTGCTGTAACTGTAGGGCTAATACAGTGCATCCCCAATGAACAGCGTATGTGAATATTATGTAGACATTGTTTAAATCAAAGTTATGCTTTGAAAGTAGAGTAGTCAGCAGTTTTCATCCATTGTCTGTCAGTTTAAACGTCTGCGTTTAACTTCAAATGGCGTCTTTGATGACAATGTTCTCTAAAAATTATTTGCATTCTGATTCTGGCATCTTATTCCATGAATTTTACCCAGTTCACTCCACTTGTTACCAGTGTTCTTCTGCCACCACTATACGTGCGCAGCTGCAAGTGACGTAACCGTTACGTCTACTCCAAATTGGTCTATTTATTTGGAAAGACATACAAAAACAATACAACAACTCAAGAGAACAATCTTTTAATCACCTACGCAAAAAATGCATGCATCTTTTCAGTATTGCAAATATTTATCCACACATAAATTTAATTGAAAATTATTTCTCTCATATTTTAAACACTGACACTTGAGGGTTTTTTTTATTTTTGGAAAAGCCTGAAAGCTTGAGTTCCCATTGATTGTAATTGCATGGAAAACACAAAACGTCTTATGTCTTCCATGGAAGAAGAAATAATCATACAGCTGAGTAAATATGACTACCAGTCAAAAGTTTTTTAACAGTAAGAGTTTTAACGTTTTTTTAAAGAAATCAAATTACTCTTCTGCTCACCAAGCCTGCATTTATTTGATCCAGAAAGAATACTATT
Source organism: Cirrhinus mrigala (assembly GCA_036247105.1). Classification (NCBI taxonomy): domain Eukaryota; kingdom Metazoa; phylum Chordata; class Actinopteri; order Cypriniformes; family Cyprinidae; genus Cirrhinus; species Cirrhinus mrigala. The sequence goes on along the minus strand of CM070020.1, from coordinate 6,425,765 downwards.
TAAAATGACCGCTTTCTATTTGAAAATATTTTAAAATGTAATTTATTCCTGTGATCAAAGCTAAATTTTCAGCATAATTACTCCAGTCTTCAGTGTCACATGATCCTTCAGAAATCATTCTAATATGCTGATTTGCTGTTTAAGAAACATTTTTTAAATTATTATTATTATCAATATTTAAAACAGTTGAATACATTTTTTTCAGGATTATTTGATGAATAGAAAGATCCAAAGACCAGCACTTATGTAAAATAAAAAGCGTTTAAATAAAAGACATTTATAATATTACAAAAGATTTCTATTTTAGATAAATGCTGTTCTTCTCAACTTTCTATTCATCAAAGAAACCTGAAAAAAAATCCACTCAGCTATTTTCAACAACAGCAACAACAACGATAATAATGTTTTTTGAGCAGCAAATCAGAATATTAGAATGATTTCTGAAGGATCATGTGACACTGAAGACTGGAGTAATGATGCTAAAAATTCAGCTTTGAAATCACAGGAATAAATTAAATATATTCAAATAGCAAACAGTTATTTTAAATAGTACAAATATTTTACAACATAATTGTATTTTTTTACTGCACTTTGGATCAAATAAATGAATCGACATTCAAAAATATATCCACATTTTAAGGCTTAATGACATTTAACACAATAAACTTTTAGAGGTAGACTGACAACCTTATACAACACACGTTTAAAAGCAGACACTTCATTTCACCTGTGCTAACAGGTGATTGACAAACTATGCCTTTGCACACATCACCATCTGTCAAATACTGATTCACTGCACTGTTCTGTCAATTTCTCTTTCTGGCTGCATTCTGCGGATTCCTTCGATGTTCAGCATGAATAATCTCAGGTGTTACATAAAACATAACTGAAATGATGCCTGAGGGTGGACTGAACAATTACACGGCAATTACAGTCTGCAAGCCACTAATTAACAGTTCGAGTAAAATGGCAGAGAACATGACATGCGGCTTCTTATGTCATCGCTTTAATCTGGGGAGACAAATGTTTACCGGCAAGTTATATAACATGTAACCTCTACACGGTAGTGTCAACAATAGATCATACTGACTGTCTGTGAAGATCTGCTTTGTCAGGCTTTAGTCTGCAGACCTACTGACCTTGTGTGAGCATGTGAAATGATGGGGGGGGGGGCAGGAGGAAATCTCTTTTACTAGTTTTACCCGTTTGTGAGATATTTAGCAAGCAGATGTTCAAAGTGCTACGTGCAATGCCTTATAGAGTTCCAGACATCCTGCTATGTAAGACACCTGAACACAAATGTGCTGTGCAAACCACAGTTACATAAGAAACAAGAGCTCCTCTACTGGTGATAGTGAGATACTGCGCTGAACTCATTGCTGGCACACAGCCTATCGGTGTCACAGCTCACAGGCAGATGAGTCTGTTTTCTCGAAAAATCTATTTAGCGTTGCTGTACAAGGCCTCACCAGGCAAACAGCCAGTATCATGCACAATCTGTCTGTGGGTTTTATTATTATCAGTTGTGGAGGCAATGGAGTTACCCAAAAAAACAAAAGGTAAATAAATATATGTAGTTAACAGGAATAAATAAATAAACAAATAAATAAATGAATGAATGAATGAATGAATGAATGATGTTCATAGTGAACAAGAATAACTCAAAGCCAAAAAAGTAATAAATAAATGTTCAGGATTAAACAAGAATCAAACATACAAAACTCCAGTAGAAAAAAAGAATAATGATAAATAAAAAAATAAAATAAAATAAAATAAAATAAATGGTAGTAAACAAGAATTATTGAAGTAAAAGAATAACAAATGAATAAATGAATGAATGAATGAATTTTATAGTAAACAAGAATAACTCAAAAACAAAAACAAAAAAAAATAAATGTTCAGTAGTTAACAAGAATAAAACAAACAAACAAACAAATCTCCAGTAGTAAAAAAGAATCATAATAAATAAATAAATAAATAAATAGATGTCTGGTAGTAAACAAGAATTATTAAAGTAAAATAATAATGAATGAATGAATGATTTTTATAGTAAACAAGAATAACTCTAAACCAAAAAAAAAAAAAAAAAAAAAGTTCAGTAGTTAACAAGAATCAAACAAACAAACAAACAAACATGCAAACAAACAAACAAATCTCCAGTAGTAAAAAATAATCATAATAAATAAATAAATTAATTAATTAATTAATAAATAAGCCTGGTAGTAAACAAAAATGATTGAAGTAAAAGAATAACAATAGATGGATGAATGAATGAACAATGTTTATAGTAAACAAGAATAACTCAAAACCAAATAAATAAATAAATGTTCAGCAATTCACAAAAATCAAACAAACAAACAAACATGCAAATAAACAAATTTCCAGTAGTAAAAAAAAAAAATCATCATAAATAAATAAATAAATAAATAAATGTCTGGTAGTAAACAAGAATTATTGAAGTAAAAGAATAACAATGAATGTATTGATGAATGAACGAATGAATGATGTTTATAGTAAACAAGAATAAATCAAAACCAGAAAAGAAAGAAATAAATGCTCAGTAGTTAATAATAAAACAAACAAACATACAAACAAACAAATCTCCAGTAGTAAAAAAGAATCATAACAAATAAATAAATAAATAAATTCAGCAGTGATCAAAAAACACTGAAGTAAAACAAATAAATAAATATTAATTTATTTTTATTTTTAATTTTTAAGTATTAATTCTGTGACATCATATCCTACAGGCACTTACGCTATTAAAAAAGAGAAATGCATAAATGCATTTTTTGGATTGCCATATAAGACCGTGCTGCGCTCATTACAGCATCTTGTTACTGAAAGCAAAAGCAAAAGAATACTACTATTAAAAGTGTTCACTTTTTCTCTACAAAGGAAACACTGTGTGACACCCATCCTTTCCACTTCCTGGAACAGGGCACAACCCTTACAGATGGTCAGAGTATACTGGCCTAGTTACCGTGCACTTTAATGCAAGTTAGCACAATAAACTACTCCATTTCCTGTCAGAAACACTCTCAACTGCATAAGTACAGATTTCACTTATAGAACTAACAAAAGAGCTAAAAATATACCTACTATGGATTATAGCAGGGGTTTCCAAACAGGGTTTTGCGAGGAAACTGCAGGGAGTTTGTGAGTTGTAATGTAACAATGCAACAGACTGTACACTTCTTTAATTAAATGACAGCCTTTGATTTGATAAGCTATATTGTTATTTCAGTATGATTTTGATTTAAGTGTGACGAGTTAAAATGCATTTAGGAACATAATATGCGCTTTAGCTGATTTTATTTACATTTGCATAATTTCCAATATAACGTGAACATAAGTTCAGACCTACTACAGCCCTTCACCAATATTCTGCCAAAATAATAGTATAAAGATTTGACAGATTTGATCAAAGCGTAAGAGTTTGAATGTTTCAAAGTGAAGAATTTTGGACCAATGATAAAGAACATTCCAGACAATATTTCATTGTAACTTGCAACATTATTAGTTTGGAATAAACACCCTTAAAACAAACAAACAAAAAAAATTTCACTGAAAGTAGAGTCTTTGTTCTTTCCGTGTCTGGTTGTCTCAGCTGTAGTAACATGAAAACCTGTCATATGAAGTGAAATGTCACATCACAACTGAAATATTGAAAATCACATTATATCACAATATATATATATAACCAGCATACTAGCATGTCACTTGACAATTAACTGACATTTTAAAATAAAATAAAAAATATTTTACCAGTATACTAGCATGTCCCTTGACCATTAACTGACATTTACATTTTTTTAAATAAAATAAAAAATATTTTACCAGTATACTAGCATGTCACTTGACTGTTAACTGACATTTAAAATAATAAAAAATAAAAATAAAAATAAAAATAAATAAAATAAAATAAAATAAAATAAAAAATATTTTACCAGTATATTAGCAGGTCACTTGACCATTAACTGACATTTTAAAATAAAATTAAAAAATATTTTACCAGTATACTGTCACTTGACTGGTAACTGACATTTTCAAATAAAATTAAAATAAAATGTAAAAAAAATATTTTACTAGTATACTAGCATGTCACTTGCCTGTCTGACATTTAAAATAAAATGACATTTTAAAATAAAATAAAATAAAATAAAATAAAATAAAATAAAATATCAGTATACTAGCAGGTCACTTGACCATTAACTGACATTTAAAAAAAATAAAAAATAAAAAAAAAACTATTTCACCAGTATACTAGCATGTCACTTGACCACTAACTGACATTTTAAAATAAAATAAAATAATAAAATAAAACATTTTACCAGTAAACAACAATGTCACTTGACCATTAACTGACATCACAGAATTGTGAACATGGAAATGTGTCAACTAAATTATTTAAATATTAACTTAAAATCTCAGGAGGTATTTCAAGTAAATATTTTACATCTAAGGGGTTCAAATGACAAAAAGGTTTGGGAATCCCTGGGTTAGAGTAAAAAAATAAAATAAAATAAAAACACAATACAATACTGTAGTACCCCTGAACAGATTTACAGTAGAAATATAAATATTACAACAACATAGTTTAAATTTTTTTTATAACTGTAAAAATTTGTGAATGGGGGTATTCTAAGACTTTATAGTTTAGTATGGTTGTATCATGGCCGTGTCTGGACTGCACGCTGTACCCAGGCAGGTTTCCATGCATGTGCAGCAGTTAAGCTGGCAGGACGCAAGGGTTCCAGAGGTGGGCCGACTGCTGACAAGATTAGTGGCATCATGCTGGCACGGCAGTGAGGAGAGGGGGGCAGGAAGGAGCCTTTCCAGACTGCTGACCAGACCTTATCCGCTGACGGCAGCCGCTTGGTGGGGACGGTGTGGCCCTTCCTTCCCCCTCTGATGGGAAACACAGAGCACGAACGGGAAACACCCACGGGGGGTAACAGGTGCACTTGAAAGCGCAGACCACTGTTTCCCTCGCATGCACGCAGAACGATGAGTAGCGAGGTTTATCATGGCACAGCCAAATCGCAGCAGTACCATGGAGTCTTACTAAGCCCCACCCTCAGTGTGGAAGAACCCGGGCCTTAAACTTAATTGACCTTACTGCAGGATTAAGACCCCAGGCCAGACAGCAGGACCGGTGTGTCTGGAACAAACTGTTCATCCATTCACAATCCTCTTTGACAGCGGCCCACTCGGGTCTCTACTCCTCTGATGGGAAAATTTACAAAACAAGCGCTTAGTTCAGGAAAGCAGCAGGTAATGGGGCACGATGTACAGTACCAGCTATCACATGTGGATCGGCGTGGATCCGCACATGAGCGACGCACGTGGAAAATCCACTTCACCAAATTGGAATGAAACAGTACATGAATCTACAAGTTACTCAACCAAAACTCACTTTTGGATGTGCCTGATATAAAATGAGCCAATATCCTCAAGTACTTGATGTTATGATGCCAACTCATTCAGCGCTTTAGTTACTTCAACAGTACACTGAATTGAAAACAGTACCGACATGCGAGACATCCTGAGAACTGTCAGCTGAAGGTTTCAGAAAGGAAACAAAATGTACTTTTCTCATGCATTTGCCGAAAAGCATAAAGTTTAACAAATACGTACAGTTGAAGTCAAAAGTTTACATACACCTTGCAGAATCTGCAAAATGTTAATTATTTTACCAAAATAAGAGGGATCATACAAAATCCTAACGTTATTTTTTTATTTAGTACTGACCTGAATAAGATATTTCACATAAAAGATGTTTACATATAGTCCACAAGAGGAAATAATGGTTGAATTTATAAAAAGACTCCGTTCAAAAGTTTACATACACTTGATTCTTAACACTGTGTTGTTACTTGAATGATCCACAGCTGTTTTTTTTTTTTTTTTTAGTGACAGTTGTTCACAAGTCCCTTGTTTGTTCTGAGCAGTTAAACTGCCTGCTGTCCTTCAGAAAAATCCTTCAGGTCCCACAAATTCTTTGGTTATTCAGCATTTTTGTGTATTTGAAACCTTTCCAGCAATGACTGTATGATTTTGAGATGCATCTTTTCACACTGACTCATATGCAACTATCACAGAAGGTTCAAATGCTCACTGATACTTCAGAAGGAAAAATGATGCATTAAGAGCCGGGGGGGTGAAAACTTTTGAACAGAATGAAGATGTGTACACTTTTCTTATTTTGCCCAAATATCATATTTTTTTTCATTTAGTGCTGTCCTTTAGAAGCTACAGAATATACTTATGTTTCACAGAAGACAAAATAAGCCAAATTTACCCTGATCTTTAAATTCAAAAAGTTTTCACCCCTCAACTCTTAATGCGTCGTGTTTCCTTCTGAAGCATCGGCAAATGTTTGAACTTTCTTTAATAGTTTCATATGAGTCCTTCAGTTGTCCTCAGTATGAAAAGATGGATCTCAAAATCATACAGTCATTGTTGTAAAGGGTTCAAATACACCAAAAATGCTGAAAAACCAAAGATTTTGTGGGACCTGAAGGATTCTTCTGAAGAACATTGGGCAGTTCAACTGTTCAGGACAAACAAAGGTCTCACAAACTACTATCAAAAAACAAAACAATGCGTGGATCATTCAGGTAACAGCACAGTATTAAGAATCAAGTGCATGTAAACTTTTGAATGGGGTCATTTTTATAAATGCAACTTATTTTCTCTTGTAGACTATATGTAAACTTTTATGTGAAATATCTTATTCAGGTCAGTACTAAGCCAAAAATAACACGCATTTTGTATGATCCCTCTTATTTTGGTAAAATAATTAACATTTTGCAGATTCTGCAAAGTGTCTGTAAACTTTTGACTTCAACTGTATTTGGAAATGTAACAGTGATCCAGTGACATTAGCTTGTCTACAGTAGTACACTAACAATGGTTCTCTCACACATGAGGCGTTTAACAGTTGCAGCAGTTCTCGAGTCAGCAGTACCCCAAACTGAAAAACAGCTCAGAGTGGGACAAGTCCAAGGAGAACTGATGAGCTGCTGAAACGAGCATGCATGATCCGAGCAGATGACTGCATTTTTTTGTGGTTTCTCATGGTTTATATAAAAAGATCCACATTCCACTTCATTATTGGGTGCTATAATAATAGAATTGTATTCGCTTGACGTCATTGTGAGATTACGTAAACTGATGAATCGGTTATTTGAACCAGTTCATTCCAGAAAACGAAATCACTAAAGGATGAGATTTGTGTGCATCTGAGCAAAAAAAAAATATCATATTCACTACTCACAAACTAGGCCCTAAATAAAATGCTGCCATTGTTTTCAGTGCAATTATGTCTGTGTAAATTAGGCTTGTTATAGATTGTGCCATATTCAGTCAACTGAGTATTATTTGCATGTTGCTATTATCACCAATGGAAAATAGGTTAAAAAGTTTAGGTCGTTCAAAAGTTTGAGATCAGTAAATTTTTTAAAGAAGTCTTTTCTGCTCATTAAGGCTACACTTATTTGATTAAAAATACAGAAAAAAAACAGTAAAATTGTTAAATATTATTGCAATTTAAAAAAGTAGTAAATAGAATTTATTTCTTTGTTGAAAAGCTGAATTTTCAGCATCATTACTCCAGTCTTCAGCTTCACATGACCCTTCAGAAATCATTCTAATGTGTTGATTTCTTATCAATGTTAGAAAAAGCTGTGCTACTTACTTTTATTTAATTAATTTTTGATTTTTATTGTTATTGTTATTTTATTTTATTTTGGAATCTGTGATACTTTTCACAGGAATCTTCAATTAATAAAACATTAAAAAATAATATATTAAATAAATATATAAATATATTAAATAAATAACAGCATATATTTAAATGACATGACACTGAAGACTGGAGTAAAGGCTGATGAAAATTCAGCTTTGCATCACAGAAATCAATTATATTTTAAAGTATATTAAAATAGAAAACTGTTATTTTAAATTGCAATAATATTTCACAATATTACTTTTTTGTCTGTATTTTTGATCAAGTATGTACATACAAGTGTACTGCATTTTCAAATGTAGGGCAGGGACTTGATTCTATCCATCAGCTGTTGACAGAACTGAATGCAAGCCTGCCACTGATTGTAAAGGGATGGGTTTTAACATTATTAAATTACTGGAAAAGTAAAAGTAAAAACTAAACATATACACAAGTAAACAGTTCATAATACAATCCATAACATGAATGTTTCATTTTATTTCATGTGAGATGTCAAGCCCAATCAATGTTCAAATGCCCATTTTATTTCTAATCTGCACAAGGCCTTAAGCTATTTTGATAAACGCTGAGACAGGTCACAAGGTCATTGCCAATGTGACATTTTATACATATTATATATTTATAGATAACCATTACATAATGTCTGTCAAGGGGAAAAAAAATTAAGCAATCAATCCTTGCTCTAAAAAAACAAGACATGTAACACTTTGCTTTTGTCTACTCCTTGCTCACTCTCTGTCTTCTCTCTTTACAGCAGGTTGAGCCACCCAGGTAAAGCTACGGATCAACCACACTGATGACATTTTATGTCTCAACAGGCTTTCTGAGCTGCATTCCTGCTGCCAAAGTGAGGCTGTGGAGCATTTAACAGGCAATTAAACAGTCACTCATATTATTTATGATCCGACTTTGCTCTGGGCACTTTTACACAAACTTCAGTACGAGCATGTGACAAGTACAAAGTGGAGTCTTAGAAACTGATAGGTGATGAATAGCTACAGTTGAAGCCCCTCTTGTCATGTACTGTAGCAATGTCCCTGCAGATATTATCTTTACACTACAATGTATGTTAACATGTATTTCGTCTCCAAATTTCTGGATCAGTACAATATTCTTTGTGTGTATAATATGTGCTCATCATTTTAAATTAGTTACACAATTTCTGCCCTCTCTTACATAATTGGAGGATATTTGAATTTCCCGTTTTATGCCATTATGTAGACATCTATTACTAAGATCAACAAAAATAAACTCACCTGACCTTTTAGGTGGTACCAAACCCAAAGGCACTTACTGTAACACAGACCAAATCCGGCGCACGCATTTGTATAAACTTCCAAGACATGCATTTCGGGCAAAAACTGAATTGGACGTGCTCTATCCAATCAATCCATTCTTTGTGTTGTGGGGGTTGTGGGAATTTTGGCCTTTTGCATGACTCAAGGCCGCTGTCCTCAGAGTTGGACATCTTCTGGAACATTCCAGACAAGCCTAGAAGTTTACTGCTCTCCGATTTCTGTCTGTGGTTTGGCATAGACGTTCGCAAATTACTATCGGAAGTCTGCACGCTTGTTTTGCTTTGAGAGTTCAAGGAACATTCTGTACCCAATTAAAATGTAAATACTAAAAGATGTAACATGTTAATTTCTACCCTTTTGGCTTCTGCCGGTTTTATGGGAGGTCTTGTTTTGTTTGCGAATGATAGAGGTGGAATGCCCTGACATTGTGGAAACCTCTTATTAAACCGCGTTATGTAACGAACCCTAAATATAACACATGAACATTTACACCTTCAATTGAGCAATTTAATGTAATTGAAATGTCCATAATTTCATAAAATGCAATGGATTAACATAAATAAAGAAACACATTTTTATTCATTTATTTTACTGAAATGTCATGAAAATTTCAATCACATTGTCATTTTCACCGCTCTGTAATAGTTTTGTGTTCGTGATAAAAATGAAAAAAAAGCACAAATAAATAAATACATAAATATATCTATAAATGATCTTAAATATATTTGAAATAAATAGATATATAGGATATTTATTAATAAATCTATGCTCTCTCACTATACACACACATGCACACGTGCACATATACATATTTATATATACATACATACATACATATACACACATGCATATACATACATATATATATATATATATATATATATATATATATATATATACACACACACACACACACACACATACATATCTACACATACATGTATATATATATAGGTTCAGTAATTTCACTTTAATTGAAATAAGTAGGTTATTTCAGACGACCCTTAGAAGCTTTTGCATCTGAACTCTTCATACATATGTGTTTATACATATCTATATATCTATATCTCTGTATATTTAGACAGATATAGATATAGATTTGTCTATATGTATATGTGTGTTATGCGTGTTTGTGTATAGAGGAGCATATATTTAATACATATACTATATAGCTATTTGTTTATAATATATTTAAGATAATTTTTATATTTTATATAAAATTTTATTTTATATAAAGATATTTTATATTTTGTGATGTATATATATATATATATATATATATATATATATATATATATATATATATATATATATACACCTACCCTACACCTAAACCTAGCCCTCACAGGAGACTGTGCACACTTGTACTTTCTCAAAAAAACTCATTCTGCATGATTTATAAGCCTGTTTCTCATGTCCCCACAACGTGATAAATACCAGGTGCACACACACACACACACACACATTATATATATGTGAGTATATATATATATATATATATATATATATATATATATATATATATATTTTTTTTTTTTTTTTTTTTTTTTTTTTTTTTTTCAAAATACATATTTAAAAAAAACACACACACACACACACAATATACACTTAAACTGTTGTACATGCCACAAATTTTTCATTATATAAAGGTCAAAAATGGCAGATGGAAATGCTGCCTCAACTGTAAGACACAATCAATTGTTTGTTTTTTACATGATATTTTCACAATACATTTCAAAATGGTTTGCAAGTATTACATATGTTGAAAAACAAGCATTACATAAACTTTCAAGTTCAGCACACAACAGGATGCAAACACCACGATAGCGTGCTTCAGCCTTGTCAGTTTAATTTTATCTCACTTGCTTTTATACCTCAGCAGAAAGCAGAAGTATATCACATGACCACTGTAAGATTTTCCCACCCCGCCTAAGATGCGACAGAGAACTTTGAAACCCTTGAGGTAACTATTTTGCGACCACAACTTCCCCATTCTGCGATGGACTTGCATCAATGTCCTTAATTCAGCTGGGTGATGGCATTTCCTGTAAAACTTTATTTGCAATCATGTTGGACAATATTTCGGCCAAATTGTAACCATGTTACAGTCAGCACTGTCAAACCTCAAAAAAAGATTCACCAAGAATCACTGAGACTTAGTAGCCACAGTGACTCTTATCAAGCCTGTGTGAATGACTGTCTTGTTTGACTGCAGGGAAGTCTAAGGGGGAAAAAAATGATTGCTCAAGTACTGTATGAATGATTCAGTCGTCTCTTTAACTGTAATGAAAAGTGTTTTCCACAAAGTCACGAGGTGGTCCTCTTAAATACGCCACAAACAGGTCTTGGGTGTGACTTGGCAAACTAATAATAATAAATCTCCAAACTGTAGATATCCAAAAAAATAATGCAGATCAATGGTTTTCTCAATATTTAATAGCATGACTCAATAATAGCATGACTCTGTGTAACAAAATGCCTTTTGGCATTGTGTGGGATTAGTATTGCCTTTATTTTGGGTTTAGCATTGGTTTTTATTTGCATTCAGCGGAAAATCGTGTGAATGGGTAGACTAAGCCACACTATTTCGAAAGATGGGAAAAACCTTTGGAAAATGTCAAGTATTGGCACAAACAACAAGAGTGATTATGATTCTTAAAAAGCTTTAAGTGTTTGAGTATTGGATTATGTACCACGCTAGTAGCTGTTGTTTATGACATCCCCTCGAATACTGCCATCACTTAACTTTGTTTTCCAGTAAAAAGGCAATGAATTGTGGGAGAGTTGAGAGCTGCAGGACAACAGCCCAGACACTGGGTCAAAATACACACCGAGGGCCCCCTAGGACTCGGTTGTGGTATTGCAGTCCCAGCCAAACAGCCTCACATGACCCCGCTTCTTAAAGTTTGCCTGTCTAGAAACTACTGAATCAAAGCACACAAAGACACATTCACAGGACATCCTTTGATATCAATGTTTCCTCCTTCCTTAGTCCTGGAAGTTTGGCAGTGGCTATTAAAAAACATTTTCCTGCAGACTTCAATGAGTCCAGCTTCTTGTAAACAAAAGATTAGCATGCTGTTTACAGCTCTAATAATATTAAGCACTTAACCTTCCCACCATTAAATGAAAGCTTTCGCCCAAGAGTACTGCTGTAGTAAAAACGGATTTGTGTGTCACACTGGCACTATATTTGACTGTTACAATGGCTCGGTGCCAGGTCAGGTTGCGTGCTGTTTCTGTCAGAGAGATTCATATCGATGTTGATGGTAAATAAAGATATTAGTGTACTATGGCTGCGTATACGTGCTATACTGTACGTGCGGTGCGTGACGATGACAAGCCGGAGCTTTCACCTGAGGATGACACCATTGTGTGTGATCACAATGCACAATGCATACACAACAAACAGATAGTTATGTAAGAGTTTGACTTCAAATCCAAAACTAAAACTATAAAACATGACATTTTCAATAATGTTTCAACTGTTTTTGTCCATACAATGCATGCAGATGAAAGTCATCAGGTTTAACATGAGTAAATGATTACAGAATTCACATTTTTGAGGTAAAAGAAATCTTCTAACTCATTTTAGTTGCTATGTTTTTTTTCTTTCTTTTTATTCATTGGAATAAGCTAGCTATAATTCAGTGTTTTTGGATATTGTTTCTCTTGGGGAAATGTGACAGATTTTATCTGTTAAAATGTCAGGAAATTACCTTTAATCCTTCAAAAAAGAAACATCCTTTTGCAGTGCATGCAATGGAAAATATGACTTTTGCAGTTATTATATTAATGCTTTAGTCACATGGAATTACGGTCAGGAAAAGGACTGTGCAGGGCGGCCACTGGGAAAGTTAAAGAGGAAGCTTTTTGGGTCTGTACACCAGCCAAAGAGCCTAAAATTTAATTTTTTCCCACCCTCATTTATAAAATAAACAAAATATTACACAACATCATGAAAAAGTGTTGTGTAACATTGCATTTTTTTTAAAAAAAGCAATCACATAAGCTCCATATTTCAAAAGCACGCAGTTTTTTTGAAAAACAGTCTGTTCTTGTGCAGAGACAAGTCTTCTCTTGTGCAACAGTGCATGGTAAATAAACACTGATGTAAACGTCTGATAAATTTAAAAGCGTCATAACAAATGTACCGTTCATTTTTGGCACAAGTAATCAAACAAGATTGCGTGAGGCGTCAAAACTGCCCCTTTTCCCTCCGAATCAAGCCAGCTGACGAGGCTAGCTAAATGTTCCTGACATTACACAACTTTTCATGCCGTCTAGATCACATGACCTGGCTTAAAGATCACTGTGTACTTTGGAGCGGCACAAGTGTGTGTCTGTCAAAATCACCCTGCAAAAACCAACTCGTCTGTCCACAGAAGCAGCTTTCTCGCATCCTCGCATTTGGTGCACCAGGCCGGAGGTGATTTCAGGGCATACAAATGTCCTGAAAACAAATCCTCGAGTACACCTAATGCAGCTTCCAAAACATTGGTGTGGTTTAAAAATAGGTTTTGAAAACATATCCCTGACTGCGTTACAAAGCATCTTCCACTCATTTATCTTCATTAAGTCCTAAAGAACAAATTGTACAAATTGCTCTGTGCAAACTTGAGCTAAGGTGGGTGTGCAATCATAATGAGCACATTCAAATGGACACACGTAAAATTAACACAACATATCTGTCTTGTGACAACATGCAAAAGTCTCAATAAACAAACAAGACTTGTAATGTCATTGTAAACAGCGACCGTGAGATTAGCCACAAAGAACTTTTAGATCTCTCTTATCATGTTCTTGGGGAATATGCAAAGCCAGGGGACACAAATAATGTGGCTAATTTTATTGAAGAGCATTTTTGCAAAGCACAGCAGGTTCGTGGCAAATAGCTCTGATAAGAGAAAGTCCTCCGCATGTGAGATTAGCGTGATATTTTATTGACTACCTGTAGAAGCGTATGGTTCAGGTGGCTGAAGCATTCTGGTGCTGCGAATACTGTGGTAAGGTTTGGGACTCTAATATCAAAGGTTCAAGTACACATCTGAGCTTTCTGTGGCAGATTGCGGTCATGGTTTGTTTGTTTGGACTCAAAACGAAGAATAATGTGCAGAATCTGTGCACAGGCAACCTTTGACCAGACCCGCCTGATAATCAGAGGGGGAAAAAAATCAGAAATAAACACTGTAATCTGTACTTTTGATGACAACGGCAATGTCAACCTTCCCTTTGGGCTTTTTTTGTTGACTTTATAAAACTAGTATTGACTGTGGTTCATAATGCACTGTTTACATAATAAAGTCCAATTAGTTAATGTGAGTTCAATATCAAACAATGAACTACATTTATTAGAGCATTTAGTAATCTTGATTAACGTCAAGGAAATACACTACCATTCAATACCGGGGGTCAGTAAGAATTTTTAATGTTTTTTTTTAAAGTCTCTTATGCTTATTAAGGATGCATTTGTTTGATCAAAAATACAGTAAAACTGTAATATTGTGAACTATTATTACAATTTAAAATAATGGTTTTCTAATGTAAAATGTAATTTATTTCTGTGATGCAAAGCTGTATTTTCAGCAGCATTACTCCAGGCTTTAGTGTTACATGATCCTTCAGAAATCATTCTAATATGCTGATTTGCTGCTCAAAAACTTGAAGCATGAAAACAACCTGAAACAGGATTTTTTTTCCCCAGAAAAATGTTACTAAACCCCAAACTTTTAAATGGTAGGGGAGAGTGGGGACAATTTTCATTTTTTCAGAAAAACATCATTTAAAAAGATATTGTTGTAGACAGAGATATATTTTTTGCTGTGGCCTATAATTAAGAAGTGTGGTCTATTAACACCAGGTGGTATTTTGTAAAAATGTAGAAAGACTTCAGTATAATTTCAGTTTGAAAATAAGTTGCACATTGTTACTTTTGACCCCGTTGGTTGGGACGAAAGTAACACACAGGTGGGTCAAAAGTAATACAAGCAATACAATCTAGATTTTCTGTGTTACTCTTGTTTTTATTAAATATACATGACTATAACCTTGTTAATATGTAACTGCAAACATATTTTGTCTTTTATCTTTGCAAAAAATGATTACATTTTCATTTTAAATTTAAGTTTCATCAAATCTTTCAAAACCCAAGTGTACAAACTTGAATTGTTTAAAATATTTATTTATTTATTAAATTTATTTTTATAAAACATTTTTTAGCAGAATTAACAATATGAAAATTAAATTAAATCAGCATAATATAAATTCTCAGCATAATGTAACAGTAGGCCTATTCATGTTTCCATCCAGTCGTTTGTATGCATTTTAAATGTGCATAAAAACATTCGGAAACACTGCAAATTCATAGGTGGAGATGGAAAAGCTAAGGTATGGCTAAAACCTAAATATGACTAAGGTAAATGTGATATTTTGATATAACACGACCTAAACATGTTATATAAATGATGCAAGACACAGAAAGTCACCACATTAGCATGCAGCGGGACAAAAGAAGCACTTGTTGTCACTGTAGGGGAACAAAAGTAACAAGTGTTACTTTCATCCCAACAGGAACTCCTGACATTTAAACCTGATTTACTATTATACTGAAAAACTCTGAAAATTCAAACTTCAGGATATATTACAGCACTAAATAACCTGTAGATTGATCATTACTATGACACATAAAATGAGAAACAACAAATTTGAAAAAATTACCGCTTTTATAATTTACTTATTGTACTCGAAAACTGCTTTCCGGACATAACCGCGGGAAACAATGACGAAATCATATGATTTTTCTCAGCCCCATCAAGGGTTGCATGCTGGATGTGCTGTCACAGCTTAGAAAGCAAATGTAATCAGGGCTCTGAGAAAATCGCTTTGTTACTTTCGTCCCGCGTTACTTTCGTCCCCGCTCTCCCCTAGTTTATCCAGAAATAACACTAGATTAGGAAATACTGTACTGTTTATTTTTAAGTTCTTGATACTATTAGCTAGTCAAGGGACAATTTAATCGTCAAATGTTAAATCTGACAAAATCACCATTTTGTGATATCTAATGGCATCCTCATTTGGAAAAATATTGCTATTTGCATTTAGTGTAAATAGAAACTGCCAAAAAAGATTCATAAAAAAAGTTTTGTTTTTCTTTTTAGTATTCAGATTAGTCATTAGAATTTCTAATTAACTTTGTTTTACGGTATGTCCGTTAAGATAGCAAAAAAACATTTGTGCACTGTTTTTGTTGTTTTCTGGCTAATAGACCAATTCAGTGCCAAGTGTACAAGGTTGCAGTGACAAGGTTTTGTTTTTTTTTTTGTTTTTTTGTGGGCGGAGCCTATCTGGTTACAGAAAATGACGTTTTTCAAGTAGCAGTCTTTAGAACCAAGGAATAAAATAATAAAAAAAGTAAATATTTAAAAATTCTGACTTTATTTTCACAGTTCCGAGATTAAAATCTCACAGTTCTGATAAGAAAAAACAACTTGTCATTCTCTCTTTTCCTCTCGGCTCTGGCTTTTTTTTTTTTTTCCTGAGAATGAACAAACTCACTATTGTTGAGTTAAATTCAGTTGTAAAAGTCTGAACTAGGAGATAAAATTAAAAAATGTTACGTAAAATGGTAATAGTAATAGGTTTAAATATTTTGTCAGTCTGTACTGTAACTGTAGGGCTAATACAATGCGTCCTCTACAAACAGCATATGTGAATATTATGTAGACACATTGTTTAAATCAAATGTATGCTTTAAAAGTAGAGTAATCATAGCAGTATTCATCCATAGTCTGTCTGTTTAAACATCTGGGATTAACTATAAAGTGGCATCTTTGACGACAATATTTCGACAGTTTTCGATAAAAATTATTTGCATTCCAATTCTGGCATCAAAAGGCACAAAAATGTTATTTTTTTCTCTTATTCCATGGATTTTACCCGTTTCCCTCCACTTGTTACCAGTGTTTTTCTGCCATCATTATGCGCATGCAGCTGCAAGTGATATAACTGTGACATCTACTACTAATTAGTCTACTGACTGTCTTAAATCTTGACTCGTGACTGCAACTAATTTTTTTTTTCTTCAGAACTCGATGTGCAGACAGAACACACCTCACGAACAAACACTTTCAGACACTTCAGTATGTTTTTCAGGCTGCATTCAGTACTCAGGTGTGCGCATGAATGGCATTTATGGCTGTATTTCACAACCGATTGTTCGTAAACACCTGTAAACACAAGCCGTATAGGTCAAGCCAAACCTACACAGGAAACTGTGCATCATGGGAGTGTGTTTAAAGCATTTAGAAAACAGACTTGAACATCTAGCATGAAAATGGATTTTTTTCTGTGCTTTACGAGTCTCACAAACTCAAATGCATGTACATGCAAGTATATATAACAGCAAATGCCACACTTGTAATTTCATAAAAATAATACGACTGCATCTTCTAACATACAGTTTATAAGGCAGAAGCCTTATAAGACAACGACACACACATTCTTACTGTGACTCAAATGCATGCACATTATACATAAAATCTCACACCAGAAATCTGATAACTATCATGTGACTGTGCCTCCTAACATGTGCAAGGAAGATGATGTTTTAGTCACACACAGAGCGTGACAGCAACATACATTTACAGTTATGATACATCATGACAAGTCCAGACTTGACTGGACACAAATATTTCCATACTTCACCATAAACAATATAATTTTCTATGGTTCTCTCATATAATCAATTAGAATCTTTAATTTCATTTTTTAGAGTGCTTTGTGTCAAGATGCTTAATTAATAAAATGATGTAAATAAATAAATAAATAAATAAAAACATGCAACATGTACTGCTTGGTCTGTCAGAGAGCAAGAGATAATTGATGCATTTATCTTTCACAACACCACACTTTTTTTCTTTTCTTCTTTTTTTTGCCCTGTGAAAGCAACACAAAGGAATTTTTATTACTAGACAAAATAATATATAAAAGATGCAATTAGCCTCTTGACAATGGCAGTGTTTTGGGGCTGTCTGATACATTTGGTGTCTGTAAAACCTTGAGCACATGACACGCAATGTTATTTTGATGGTGGTGAGCTACTTCCCTGATCGACACAAAGCGGGGGACAAAATGTTCAGAACACTGGTAGTTTCGGTTTGAAAAGCTGCACGCAAAGTGGCAAGCACAGATGTGGGCGAGCGCAATACTGCTGCCTACAACTGCTGCATACTGACATACAAACTATACATCGCTCTTCAGAAATACGACTGAATGCCTGATAGAAGTACACTTTTAACCTTTAACTTCTGTTGTGCATTTGTTTGGATGTTGCATAACGAGTACGTTGGGAACTCAACAGCAGTCATGTAAGACAAGAATCTAAAACTCGACTAGTTCAGTCTAGTTTTTTAGGCCTGATAAGCTGTCCTACATGGGTTTCCCTTTTTCTCCCTTTGCAAATAGCCTTGTGTACGTACTGACCCCTTGTTTACATACAGGCAGACGTCTGAGGGCATCAGTGCATCCCTGATGCATACAAAACCGTACGGGATGCCCGCGTGAAGCCGTATCACCAGATCAAGGTTTTGTTCCCATATGATTTTCATCTACAATTCGGGGAACCATTCACTGGACCGACTAAAGCATATTCTAACAGATAAGATGAAAACATGATCGCTGTATGAATTCTGTTTGCAGCCACATCCCTTTGTCCCACCACAATGTTCTCGAGACAGAGTTATGCACGTCGACAGACGGCAGACTGTTCTCATGCCTCTGACAGCTGAAACACGCCCGTAAACAACTCTGATCATCAATACAACACAATTTACAGCTGTCATCTATCAAAACCGAACATTCACCACAACAACAC
The DNA here is from genome assembly GCA_036247105.1 of Cirrhinus mrigala. Lineage (NCBI taxonomy): Eukaryota > Metazoa > Chordata > Actinopteri > Cypriniformes > Cyprinidae > Cirrhinus > Cirrhinus mrigala. Next base: position 6,406,843 of record CM070020.1, on the reverse strand, counting down.
TTGTAACCATGTGACTACAAGGTGTAGTACTAAATGTTTTGTGTAATTTCATCAGGTCATGTACCAGGCACTGTTTCAACAAGCAACTGCTTCTCTCTCTCACTCCTTGGATTAACCAGAGTGAAATTTCAAGAATGTGATTAAACACTTGTCTCGGTCGTTTGACTGTGAACTCAGTTTTATTGTCTGACCTCATGTGAGGGAACACTGTGTTCCAGACAATAAAGTAGGTCACAGCTCGTTAAACAAAGTCCTCTATCTCCCCCTAGTGGATCTTTGTGGCGCTGCATGCTTTGTATACAGTTGAAGTCAAAAGTTTACATACCGTACTCCTTGCAGGATCTGCAAAATGTTAATTATTTGACCAAAATAAGAGGGATCATACAAAATGCATGTTACTTTTTATTAAGTATTTAAGGATCAGGGTAAATTTAACTTATTTTGTCTTGTGGGAAACATGTAAGTATCTAATGTAGCTTCTGAAGGTCAGTACTAAATGAAAAAAATATATTTAGGCAAAATAAGAAAAATGTACACATTTTCATTTGGTTCAAAAGTTCACACTCCTGGCTCTTAATGCATCGTTTTTGCTTCTGAAGCACCAGTAAGCGTTTGAACCTTCTGTAATAGTTGCAAATATGTCCCTCAGTTGTCCTCAGTATGAAAAGATGGATCTCAAAATCATACAGTCATTGTTGGAAAGGGTTCAAATATGCAAAAATGCTAAAAAAAAAAAAAACAAACAAAAAAAAAAAATAATAATTTGTGGGACCTGAAGGACTTTTCTGAAGAACAGAGGGCAGTTTAACTGTTCAGGACAAACAAGGGACTCATGAACAACCTTCACTTAAAAAAACAAACAAAAAAAAAAAACCCAATGTGGATCATTCAGGTAACAACAGTATGAAGAATCAAGCATATGTAAACTTTTGAACAGGGTCATTTTTACAAATTCAGCTACTATTTTCACTTGTGGACTATATGTGAACATATTCTATGTGAAATATCTTATTCAGAGCAGTAAATTTTGGCAAAATAATTAACATTTTGCAGATTCTGCAAGGTGTATGTAAACTTTTGACTTCAACTGTATGTCACTCACAGAAAAATAATACAAAGAATAGCTTAATCCAACCATGCAAACTGCTGAACAGAAAATAACTTGCGCTACTTTTCATTTGTATTCACATGTGTATGTAAAGAACACACTTAATTAGGTTTATTTTTGAAAATCAATTTCTTTATAGACCCATTTGTTAAAGGCCTGGCCATTTTGCATCATAAACTGCACGAACCAGTTACAAAACATTTGTGTAATTGGACTTTTCACTCAAAATCTTGGAAGTTTTGGGTCGTTGAGAAAGAAACTGGTGCTTATGATCATTAAGCATTTAACTAAATTCAGCAAATTAGTATTTTTATATATTTTAAGATGAATTTGTTTACATGTGATAATTCAGTATAGTAAGTAAACACTGCTGTTATGTAACGGTTACTCAGTGTGTTACATTATCTTTAGGATATCAATCAAATGTGCAGTCTGATATCTGAAACCTTTGTTATTAGCACAGTTAAAAATAGTCATGATGCTTAATGAAGTGTGCAGTTTTTTTTTAGTTGCTCATGCATTGAAAACTTAGGTCACTTGTCACAATGGAAAGTTCCATTTTGTATTTAAACATGGACAAAAAGCACAAACGCTTTCATACTAGTCATTCTCCCATTAACCTCAGGTCAGACAGAGGAGTGGACAGACTAGATGCACAACAACAAGAGGACAAGTGCATCTCACAGTCCTTTACTTTAGCTCAGCTGGCAGCTTCATTCACTAGTACATAGAGTACAAAACACCAGCTTCATCTCCAATGGTGAAGAGGAGACTAGTGAAAATACTGCATTTTGGCAGAGTGTCAAAGAAAGAGCCACATCTGACATTGACACAGTTTCAAAGTACATCTAAAGATCGAAAAGCAAATTATTGCAGATGGATAATGATTCCTGAGGTTTTTTGAGTTTGTGAGTGGCTTGTAAAAAGTCAGTCACACCTATGAGAAGTGCTGCAAAAAGCATGAAATGAAACACAAATATCTGAATACAATGACAGCCAAAAAGCTTACGGACTGAATAGCTGTCACTGCTGCAAGCACAGGATTCGATGACAAACAGAAGGCTTAAAGAAAACGGCATTTATCTGAAATAGAAACATTACATATAGTTGGATCCACAGCCTTGTGGGCAGCACTCTCGTTGACTGAATACAAAGACACAAAGACAAACAAACAAACAAATATTAAATATTTCTTTACTATAAATACTAGATTCAGTTTAAAGCATCACTTGTGACAGCTTCTCTGTACGACAACTAGCCCCGGCTATCCTTTGAGTAGGACTTCTCGGTGGTAAACACAGCTCCATTGCTCCAAATGCACAAAATACACATTTAATATCAGTAAGCAATGAGCTGGATGAGTCAACTAGGAGGTGCTTAGCTGCTAATGGGAGGGGCTTAGCTTCAGGTAGGAGGTGCTTCACTATGAGTGGGAGGGGCTTCACAAATTCAGAAAGAAGCCTTTGGTTCACTGCGAAAGTAAATTCACGTTTTAAACACCATAAGCCACGCTCAGACAAACAACAAACATATGCCATTAGGGATGTGACGAGATCCGATGTGTCTCATGAGACCAGACGGATCTCGCGAGATCTCGTGACAATACCTCGCAAAACATTTAGCAGTGTTTACATTAAAGCTGCACTATTAATCCTTAAAAAATCGAGATCTCGATTCAAACACCCACGCGATCTTATTCCTGAATGACAACGATTTAGCCATGTCTATTAGGACTGTTTCACATCGCGAGTGTCAGTAGAGCGTGAGAAGCACGTTTTGTCGCTGCCCATGTTAATGAATCAGAGGGTCAGGTAAATGTGAATGCAGAAAGAGCAACACAAACAGTCTTTTCAACCACATTATAATCATTATTTCTGTGTTACAGACATTTAAATAACAGAAGTGCTGGGATAAAAGTTTGTAGTTTGGGTATAAACACTTATTCTCTACAGTAGCGATCAAAACGAAAGTATCTTAACACTTGTATGTATTGTAACGCTTATCCTCTTCCGCCAGGAGGTGGCGACAACTGCCACTGACAACTGTTTAAAAAAGTATGTCATTAAATCATTCATTCAGGAGATTTCAATAGTCAAACAAGTCTTAATGAAGTGAGACACTGACTCCTTCATTGAATTTTATTTATTTATTTTTTTTAAATGAATATATGTTTTTAAAAGACTTAAGCAATGAACAGTTTGTCAGAACCACAAGTAAATTACGTTATTTTATTTAGTTTTCTAATCTTTTTTCTCCAGAATCGTGAGAGAATCATGGTCTCCAATTTATTAAAAACAACTGGTATTCTCAATTTATCCAGAATCGTGAAGCTCTTGTTTAAATGTTGTTTATTACTGCATATAATTCATTAAAATGGAAGTCTAATTTCATAAAGTTCAAAATGCACCTACTTTTTTTTTGGCATTTTGGCTTTTTCATTTGAATCCTATATATTTCATCATTGAGGATTTCTTAAGAAAAGTTTAAAAATCTCGTCTCGTTCTCGTGAACCCAGTCTCGTGTCTCGTCTCGTGAGACAAGTGTCCCGTCACCTAATTACCATATATGCAATTGTCTCAGTCACATTACTTTACTTCCACTGAATGAAAAATTCTAAAAGGACAGAGACTAAAGACTAAAACAGTTGAATCTGACCTGAGGACAGCACTCCCTTCAAATTCATCTGCATTGTCCAATATGCATTTAAGGGTTCATTAAAAAAATAAATAAATAAAATTGCAGTGGATCATTCATTTGCATTGGCCCATTTGGGACTTAATTTCTTCCCCTGACAAAATTTAAATTTTGTTACAAATTTAGACTGTATCAAGTACCGGAATAAGCTAAAGTATATTTACACATTGCACTTTAAATCTCTTGTGGGAATAATGCTGTAGAGGCTACAGATGATTAGAAAATGTTGTGTTGCAATTTGAAGTAACTTAAAAATACCTTCCTAGATAAAATGTTCTCTTTAATGTAATATAATTAGCCCACAGATTCACCTCACTTTATCAGTGAGTAAAAAAGGTTCAGATGTTCCTATGAGAGTCCCGGTGGCAATGTTATTAAGCACCAACATTACAATAATTAAACAAATCTCTAGGTGTAAGATTAAGTGTTTGCATATTTGCAGTTATCTGTCATATAATATTACTATAAAATTTAATGATTTTGAAGTTCACTTCCAGATTAACAAATTCCTGATAATTTACTCACCCCCATGTCATCTAAGATGTTCATTTGTTTCTTTCTTCAGTCGAAAAGAAATTAAGGTTATTATTATTAATTAAGGAAATTATTTTGAGGAAAACACTCCAGGATTTTTCTCCATATAGTGAATATATACTGGGTAGATACATCTGCCCACATCACGCGTAACCTTTCCAACATGACTACGTAATGCTCTATAGTGCGACCATTTCATTCGCATTTGCGACTGAAAACTGCTGTGTGCCACTGAAAAAAATATTTAGAAGCACCAGTGCGACTGACCCAATCAGCATATTTGTGTTTGCGCTGAGGGGAGCTTCAAAGGTTTCTACGTGTTTTTGCAGCGTTAAGTAATGCGTCACAGACATATCTCACAAATCCTTTCGTAAACAAAGTTTAGACAGGTTATAAATAAGAGATTTATTGTGCAGTGTAGGGAGCTTTGTTGATTATAATGGAACTTTGTGAATCACAATGAACTAAGATGAGTGACAGCTTTTAATGATTATTGAGGGGGTTTTTAAATGTGTTATTGTTTCAATACAACAGTTCAATAAACAAGAAGTTAATATTAAGTTACTTACATTGTCTGACTATAACACTATTGAATGATTTTGCTTAATTTCGTCAATGAAAATAGTTCAAAACAAAGTCACAGCTAAGCGTCTGTGCATCTCCATTCAAACACAGCGTTGTTTCCATTATTAATGAATGTGCATTTTTAAATTAATCTAGTGAGTCAATGATTCAATTACCCATTCATAAATTCAGAAAGTCACTTGCTTTATTGCTGAATGAATCGGCTGTTCAAACGAATCAAATGAATGAATGATTCAGTAATAAAATTAGTGACTTGCCCCCACCCACTAGCAGTTTCAGTTTTATTTTTAAAGTATCTTTTCAGTTATTTAAATATTTCTGCTAATTTCTGATCAGATTTTTTCATTATTGATTTGAAGGTGCTCCTAAAATGTTTGACTGTGCTCCCAATTTTTTTAAAGTTACAAGTGCTCCTAAAAAGAAAAGTTTGCATAGAGCCCTGCATGAAGTTGAGCTAGTGCAAGATGAGCATTTGTGGTTAAAAAGTATAATAAATTGTATTTTTTTTAATTATATATATATATATATATATATATATATATATATATATATATATATATATATATATATATTTTTTTTTTTTTTTTTTTTTTTTTTTTAATAAAAAGTTGTCAAATTTGTGGCATTTACAAAACAGCTGTTAGAAATGACATCTAAACTACAATGAAAAAGCATTAACATTATGTTTTCAGTTTTTTCTTCTTTAAAATCATGCTTTCATCAACTATTTCTAGATTTGCATACTTGCATCTGCACAACTAGCACAAAGAGAGATCATTTTATGTAAAACTATTATATATGATTTACCTGTAATATATTAACGTAACTAAGGACAGAACTAAAAACTAAGGACGAATAATTGTTCTAATAACATACCATAATCATAATGTATGTGTTTGTTTGCATATGCAAACTGCATCAGTACTTACAGTACTTTGTGTCCATGGGGAAAACAATGTTGTTTCTTAGTAGCACTGTGTGTGCAATTTACACGATGCAACAAATACGCCGGAGAAGATGTAGCTGATGTCTAATACATCAGAATTACTATCTCCGCAGTAAACAGCAACAGAGAAGTTTTCGTAATATGTGAGAAAGAGAAGATATGTATAGCTACAAGTGTGTTACCAGGCAGATGTTCTCAAATAGACTAATCTACCAGCCCACTTGTTTAATTTCTCAGACGGCAGAGCGCTGTCTACATGTGTAGGCACAGACTCACAGACCTCTCTTTCTCCATTTAGACAGCGTTTTGGTGCTATTTTTTGCAACTCGACGTTCCGCACTGGAGAAAATTAACGAGATCCAGTTTCATCTATTAGCAAATCTTCAGCTGTTACATGTCCTACATGTTAGCGAAGCAATTGATCGCCAATTCAAGCGCACACTGACATTAATCCTGCTGCAAACCGCCGAGCCAGCGGCGCTAATTCAACACAAAGGCAGAGGCTATTTACATCCCCAACCAGTGAGCGAAATGATCCATGGTAGATACATGAATTCCAGTAACGTGATTAATGCGACCACCAGAAGACAGAGTGGGAAAATAAAGAGGCGAGATCGATACTGCCTTTATTGATAAGCTTTGCCGAATAAACTTGACATTTATCTGCTTAACGGATCTTTCAATACATCACGCAGAGAAAAATATGTTTCCACGCTAACGCCATTACACTTTGAAAAGGTCAAGGGAAAGGGGGGGAAAAAAGTGAAACTCTTGAAATCTCTGTCAAATTACAGAGCGTGGAGCTCTCTATTGTGCCTTTCCATTTACCGTCTTGAAAAGCGCTTAGAATCAGGTTTGCGCAACAGAAAGCATGGCTTTTTTTCTTTTGAGGACAACATAGAGCCATCAAATCAGTGGCAGTTTGGCATTTTGTCGAGAGAGTGCAAGCCGCGGCCGATGATTTGGCCTTGGACTAACGTAGTGCGGCTTTTAGCTTGCCAGAAAAGGAAGCTTTCACCTCTGGTTGCAATCATTTCATCTCTCATAAGGCAGATAATGCCCCTTTACCCCCGGCTCCAATCTTCCGGCCCAATCAAGCGCTCTTCTCCGTACCCCCCAGCGGGCCCGCCGAGCGCAACCACGCTGCGATTCGAGCGTCTTTCCGTGGAGGACACGTTCTGCCGAGGAGGATCAATAGAAGGATTCCACGTGCAAAGCTAAGGTGACAGGCAAGACTGTGAGAAAGGAGAGCGTGACCTTTGAGAATAGAATTCGAAACATCTCCCAAGTACGCCGAGTTAACTCTGACACCCTGCTGCGCCTGCACTCGTGGATCATTTATTTTCCTGGACAGTAGCAATTGGGGAAGGGAGTTGATCCTGGCAAACAAAGTCAGATGCATCAATTTCAACACGACCTGCGTCCGTGCCAAAGCATGCGCTTGTTTTCCTTTTTCTTTTGTCTTTAGCCATCAGCGTTTGACCGAGGGTTATTCGTAAAACACTCGTACGTCTCCTCGGCTTCCCGTCTCGTCCGAAATCACTTTTGCAGAGTGCTTTCTGGCTCCTTGCATTATCTCTCTTTCAATTACAGCCTAGGGCTCATCTACATAGTGCACATTGTAGGATTCACTCTCTTAGCCTGTGCTATTACAACACAAGCCTGACAGGAAATCCATAGCCGTCCAGCGAAACGATTTAGCTTCCACTTTCCTAATGCAGCAGGAACTTGCGTGTCATTTCTTTTGTGAGAACCCTGATAAATATTTTAAAGGCTAAGGCCTTGTCTGGAGGGAAGGTTACTGTCAAAGAACTCAAAATTATAACCACACATGAGACGATCGATTTTTGTTTGTTTCGTTTTGTTTTGTTTTTTTCCGCCGGACAACACACCTGACATTTTCTCCCTGCCCCTGCGACATCTGTTGCTAATGCATTTCGTGCAACACCTGTTATCTATCATGAAATCTCCATGTTTCAAAATGCTTTCTGAAATAATTTCATGAATTAGCCACATTTTGCACAAAGCGGGTGCAGGTGCGGCTCACAGTCAACAGGGGGCAGTGTGACCTGCCAAATCAACAAGCGAGCGTGTCTGTGTCCCCCCAATTGGCGCAGTCTTGTTTGAAGAGAAAAATACTGCATTGCATTTAGGACAATTGTGTAGCAACAGCAGGATGAAATGCCTGTGGATTTCACACAGTTGCTGGCTGTCTGTGTTGCGCGCCTCAATTTTGTTTGGACAACCTCCTCTCCATGTATAATTAACATTGATACAATTACTATTTTTTATGTCTGGAGATATGCATAAATATAAACTGGGACACACAGCGAGTTTACAGTGCTTTTGTGCAGGAGGTCTGCATTAATACTACACTGTAATGAACAGCTCTCGTCGTGCACTTCAAGGACAATCAAATTTACATTCATGCTTATTTTTGCTTCCTAAAATTGCCTGCTTGAGACACCACATAATTAGCACTCTGAAGAGTTCTGGTTGGCTGCTCCTCAGTTTCCACACGCTCATGTGCTGAATTATCAGTATGAGCAACACAAAGAGGATTTAACAGATTATCACTTGCCATTACTTGGCAAAGTAACACTTTTACTGTGGCTTTTTCCCCAATATGGGAGATGGTTTTGGCGGAGCTAATGCTATAATCTGATATATTATTATTTTTTATAATTTTATAATTGAGTTTTGTATTATTACATTTTTTTTTTTAAATAATACTTGGTATTAATTTATATTATTATTTTTTTTTTTACATAAATTTCTAAAACAAGTACATCAATAAATTTGAATTATCATTTTTATCATCAATATTAATACTATCATCAAGAATTTGTACTTAATTGCATGCATAAATGCATGTTTTTTTGTGTGTGTGATGTTGTCCGCTTTTATAGACATTATGACAATCTTAATGAAAAGACTTCAGTTTTTCTTGACTAAAAATGTGACTTGAATTGGCTAGACTAAACAAACCTTGAGCTTTTAAATTATTTTTCAGTGCTGTTTTTTTTTTTTTTTCATTTTGTATGTGTAATCATTTTGCATTATAATTTAACAAATGAAACAACAATTAGTGTTTATTTAGATTTTTTAACATAAAACTAAAGCCAAATAAATTCATTAATGCATTTTAATTTATTGATGCAGTCATTTTTAATCATAGTTTTAATTTACTTTTTTTTATATTTAATTTTTTTTTTCCATGTGATGATGTTCACTTTTATAGACAACCTAACATCCTAATTCCCTTTTTTTCACCTGAAAATGTAGCCTGAATTGGCTACACTAAACAATCCTTGAGTTTATATATTTTCACTTTCCCCCCCATTTTTCTACAAATAAACGCATTTTAATTAATTGAAGCATAATCAATTGTGTATGTAAATTAATAAACAAATTAATTAATAATTTTTTTTTTTTTTTTACATAATTAGCTAAATCCAGATAAATGCAACAAAACATTTAATGTATTTAATGTAATTAAATACATTAAATGTGTTTAATTAGTGATTGATTTATAATACTGATAATTATTTATTTTTAAATGACGTCAAATGCATGTTATTTGTCATGTGATGTTGTCGGCTTTTATAGACATCATGACAATCTTAATGAAAAGCATAAGATTTCAGTTTTTCTTGACTTGAACTGGCTAGACTGAACAAACCTTGAGCTTTTTTTTTTTCATTTTCTATGTGCAATCATTTTGCATTATATATATATATATTATATATATATATATATATATATATATTTTTTTTTTTTTTTTACATAAAACTAAAACCAAATAAATACATGAAGACATTTTAATTTATTGATGCAGTAATCATAATTTTATATTTACTTATTTTACTATTTAATTAATTTTTTCCCATGTGATGATGTTCACTTTTATAGACATCCTAAACATCTTAATTACATTTTATTCACCTAAAAAAAGGCCTGAACTGGCTTCACCAAACAATCTTTGAGTTTATATATTTTCCCCCCCATTTTTATACAAATAAATGCATTCATGCATTTTAATTTATCGATGCAAAATCATTTTTGTGTGTAAATAAATAAATAGTTATATAGTTATATATAAAGTTATATTTTTTTAGATAATAAGCTAAAACCAAATAAATGCGTCAAATTATTTTAATGTAATGTAATTAATGCATTTAATTATTAATTGATTACACTAATAACTATTAGTTCTTTTTAAATGACGTGTCAAAAAAAGCATGTTATTTTTCAAGTGATGTTGTCTGCTTTTATAGACATCCAGACGATCTTAAACGTAAAGCACGAGATTTCAGTCTTCCCTCCCCTGAAAACGTGACCTGAATCAGCGAGACGGCACCAAACCTTGAGCTTTTCCCAGAAAGAGACCATCCCTCATGTAAAATCATAGAGGCCTTGAGCTTCCATCTCATAAAAGCCATGTCACAGTGTCGACAGCCACACAAAAAGACACTTCCTGCAGAGATCTTACATTCTGGCGCACGCAGCCCGAATTACAAAGGAACTCCATTTGATCCTCTGTGAGGCAAGATGCAATTAGCACTAGATTTTTGCATGCAAATTGAATTACTTGTTTCCATGGGACCTTAAGACCTCAAAGACATATTCCCTCTTGTCCCTGAAGCAATGTGGGTCTGGCAGCATTAACATTTGATAAGAAGGGTCGTTTACAACTCCCAGCAGCCTGCGAGACTCAGACAGTGACCTTTCAAACCACGGTAAATTTCAGACCTTTAAGATTTGTGCCGCTCTCGTCTGGACAGTCGGAAAATTCCTTTGTTCCGACGCAGAACGCAACCCTTCAGTCTTTAAATAACTCGCACAATAGCATTAATTCTTCAGCTCGCGTCGGCTATTATTCATAAGCTACATGATGCATTTGGTGGGATGCTATTAGGTTACAGTTTGGGCCGACGTTCGGTTCCTAGCTCCTTGTTGCCAGGGAATCCATCTTTTGCATGTAAAGCATCACCTGGCGTCTACAAAGCAACATTAGCGAGGATATTGTGGTGATTGATTTCATAACAATACAGTTGTATATCATCCTCTAGTGAAATCTGTTTAATCTAATTTGAGTGCATTGTAAAATGCTCTGCCCAGAGAGAGCAAGTGACAGGGAATAGCAATCAGCTTCCTCCCAGGAGTGGGAGGCATATCCAGGGAATTTGTTCTGAACAAGGCAAAAATTTGAGTAATATAATGTCGGCATATACATATTCATCATTGCTTTACATTATGTTTGACTTACAAAGACTACAACTGGTTGCATATTGCCTGTGGGCTCGAGGACAGTGATAGACTCAAACAGCGAGATAACACAATTTGTAGGGTGAGGTGTTTGTTGCCATAGGAAGAAAGATAGATAAATCATATCAAATAAATAAATAAATGCTGCAGGCGGCTGAGAATGTCTTTGGATATACTTCCTATCGGTTTGATAAGGAAATCACCGACGCTGAACCGCTTCGCCTTATGTGCTCAGAAACCAGAATGACATGTTTATTTTCCTAGGAAACCAGATGTTATGAGGATACGTGAGAATTACGCTAAAGCACAGTCTTAAAGTAGCGCGTTTTGCGGCTCGTTCACACAAAGGATCAATTGCGATCTATCACGATGCTGCTTCTGTAGAAAACTTTGATTCGACTTGCTCTGTTCTCTGGCATCACCTCTGAACAGAATCGATGTGAAAATTGTGATGTCTTGAAGCCGATCGCCTGAATTGCGCACACACACACACACACACACAGGGCATCAAAACCAGAACATCCTGCTTATGGCATCTTGTCTGCTTCTCTCTAACTATGAGAGTTCAGAGCCGAGAGTCTGACTGTATTTTCACACCCTCATCTATTTGGAATCTCCACCAATATTCTTCACTGGTCTCATAAAACCGCACTTACAGCTTGAATTTCACATCTCGCTCTGCAGCTTTCATTTGTACTTGGATTCTACAAATGGAGGCCTTGACGTTTCCAGAGGCTTCCTTCTGTCCTCTTCCATATGTTCTTTTCCTTATCACATCCTTTCCTTGCTTCTTTCTTTTTTCTTTCCTTCCATCATACTTTTCAGTTTTTAATTTTTCCCTTATTTATTTTCCTTGCCTCCTTTATTTCATCCTTCTTGCTTACCTTCTTTCATTCTTTCCCTTCTTCCATTTCTTTGTTCTTTTTTCATCACTTCCTTTCCTTTTTCCTTTTTCCAATTTATCCCTTTTTCTTCCTTCCATCCTACTTTCCTATATTCTTTTTTCCCCTCATCTTGCTCTCCTTTCTTTGTTCTTTCCCACTTTCCTACTTCCATTACTACTTTCTTCTTCACTTCATTTCCTAGCTCCTTCCTTTTTCTTTCATTTATCTTTTTTCTCCATTCCATCCTACTTTCCTGTTCTTCCTTCTTTCCCTCATTACTTTATTTTCCCTGCCTCCTTAAAGGAGATGTTCACTTCCAGAACAAAAATGTACAGATAATTTACTCACCCTCTTGTCATCCAACATGTTCATGTCTTTCTTTCTTCAGTCGTAAAGAAATTACGTTTTTTGAGGAAAACATTTCCGGAATGTTTTCCATATACACACTTAAAAATAAAGGTGCTTTAAAAGGTTGTTCACAGCGATGCCATAGAAGAACTATTTTGGGTTCCACAAAGAACCATTCAGTCAAAGGTTCTTTAAAGAACCAACTCTTTCTTACCTTATCTGAAGAACCTTCTTTCGCCACACAAACCTTTTGTGAAACAGAAAAGTTTTTCAGATGTTAAAGGTTCTTTATAGAACCATTTAAACAAAAAAGGTTCTTCTATGGCATCGTGAAGCACCTTTATTTTTAAGAGTGTAGTGGACTTCTTTGGTGCCTGCAAGTTTGAACTTCCAAAATGCAGCTTCAAAGGGCTCTAAATGATCCCACCCGAGGAAATGGGTCTTTTCTAGCGAAACGATTGGTTATTTTCTAAAAAAAATTTACAATTTATACACTTTTTAACCTCAAATGTGTCTTGTCTAGCTCTGCGTGTGCTCTGTGTATTCCTGTTCAAGACAGTTAGGGTAGGTCGAAAAAACTACTATTTCAGTTTCTTCTCCAACTTCAAAGTCATCCTATATCGCTGTTCTACCTTTTTTTGTAAAGAAAGTTTAATCTTCTTCATACGTTCACTTTGTAAACACTGGGTTGGTACTTCTGCAGTGATGTAGGATGATTTTAAAGTTGGAGGAAAAAATTAGATGGGAGTTTTTCAACATACCCTAACTATTTTAAACCGGAATACACAGAGCACACGCAGAGCTAGACAAGATGAGCATTTGAGGTTAAAAAGTATATAAATTGTAATTTAAAAAAATATATAAATAAATAATCGATTGTTTTCCTAGAAAATACCCTTGTTCCTTGGGTGGGATCATTTTGGAGCCCTATGAGGCCGCATTTAATCTACATTTCGGAAGTTCAAACTCACGGGCACCATAGAAGTCCACTATATGGAGAACAGTCTTGAAATGTTTTCCTCAAAAAAACAAAAAAAAAAACAACAACATTTCTTTCATGACTTAATAAAGACATGAACATCTTGGATGACAAGGGGGTGAGTACATTATCTGTAAATATTTGTTCTGGAAGTGAACTTCTCATTTAATTTTATCCTTCTGGCTCTCCTTCATTCTTTCCCACTTTCTTTTTTCCATTCCTTTCTTCTTTCTTTTGTTTTCTTTACTGCTGTCCTCTCCATTCTTCTATCAAACTTTCTTTCCTACTATATTTCTTTTAATCTTTCCTTTCTTTCTTCCCTTATTCCTATGTCTTTTCATCCTTGCTTCCCTCTATCATTCATTTTATCTCCATATCATCTTTTTTGCATCTTTTCCTCTTCCATAATCTTCTTCAAATTTTCACTTTTGTTTCTACTTCATTTTCCCCTTTTTCTTTACTCCCTTCTTCCTTCATCCTGTCTTTCCCTCTTCTTGCTCTCATTCCTTCATTTTTTCCCACTTTCCTTTTCTTCTTGTTTTCTTTTTGTCTTCCTTCTTTCTTTCCTGATCTCCTTTCCATTCTTCATTCTTTTTCAATCTTCCTTCCTACTCATAATCTTTTCATTCTTCCACTATTCCGTTCCATTTCCTTTTCAATCTTTTTTATTCTTTCCTTCATCCCATCCGTTCTTTATTTTATGTTTAATCTATTTGGCATCTTTTCCTCTTTCATATTTTGTCCCAGTTTTCACTCGTTTCTCTTCCACTTTCCCCTTTTAATAATTATTTTTCTTCTTTCATTCTTTTTTCTCTTCATCCATGCTCTGTTCATGTCTACTTTTTCTTTTCTTTCTACGCATATTTCCATTCCATCCTTCTCATCTTTGTTGGAATCTCTTCTTCCTTCAGTTATTTCCTTTATTTCCTCCTCCCTTCTTTCCTTTCTGCATCTCTTACCTTTTCCCTCATTCTCTCCTTTTGTCATTCATTTCTTAGTTCCTTCGTTTTTGTCTCTATTTTTGTTTCTTCTCTCATTTCTTTATTTATTCCTTTCTTTCTTTGTCTTTACACATTTATCATTCTTGCGGCATGGTGATTTTTACCTTGTTTGATGCCAGGCTCACTCATTACAGTGAACTCCTAGAGGAACGGCACAGGTTTGCTGCCAAGCAAATGACTGTTCCCACAGCACACAGTATTTGCTGTTCCCGCTCTCTTGCCTGTGGTGGTGTTATTGGAGTAGGTACCACAAGGACACAGTAAAAACCAAAGGATTTGTCCAACAAGCTTCAAAACACAGTCTGCCGTGGCTCTGCAGCAGTTATAAAGAGAAGTCAATTCCAGACGTATATTTCACAACAAACGCAAACACTGACATGCAGCACACATCACTAAGGACTAGCCAAAATCAAGTTAAATGGGAAAGAAGTGTGTCTACTTGATGTTTTAAATCAATAGCCTTTGTATAAAACAGGGACTTTTCGATTTAAAATGCTACAGTTTGGCACAACTTGGAATTAGCAGCCTTCAAGAGCAATGGAGATAAGACTAATGGGAATTGTATGATGTACGAGACTTGATAGGTGTGATGAAGGGGGGTTTGAAAAGGATATGGCTAGATAGCGATCCTACATAAACGGTTTCCCTTCATACCGAACATTTAGCCTAGCGTGATGGGCACGGTGCTCAGAGACCAGCACCCGCTGAAGATCAGAAATCCAGCTGTGAGACTGGCATATACTGTAGGCCACGACATAGTGTGATCAGCGCCTTGTCAGGCAGCAAAAAGGAGGAGTAAAGCAGCGCTCAGCTCGCGGTAGCCTACGCTAATAAGCTTTATGCGTCCTGTTTGCTGCAAGGCAAATGATGTATAACAGGATGGCGAGAACAGAGGGAGAAAAAAAAAAGTTTTTAATGTCACCGCCGGGTTGAAGGTATTTCTTCACCATTTCCTCTGTGGATTCTCGGCAAATTTACCAAGCACACACTCTCACTTTCTGGTGAGATTAGGCGGCTGTCGGAACCGTCCCCGTCTAATGACACCGCTTTAATGAGGGGTCATTTCTCCCTGGCTGGTCGCTGCTGGGGGGAGCGAATGAGCTTGGGAGGGAGGGAGCTATAGTCAGGGAGACTGGGACTGGCTCTCTGAAATATCCCCTGCTGGAGGGGGAACGGATGTTCAGATACAGCTCCCTGGGCAACGGCGTTAGAGCCACGTCTCGGCTCTACAAGCTGTGTGCGCCAGCCCTCTCCGACTTGAAGTTTCTCTGACCACAGCGAGGCCAATTAGGGGTGCGCTGTTGAAAGAGCAGCAATTATTCTTTCGCACGACACGCATGGCTCCTGCATTCCACCCATTATTATCTCCTGGCTCCCCCTCTGTGAAAAGCTGGCAAACTCTTCACGCATCCCTACTCCTATGAGCTTCAGTGAGTCTGGCTGTCCAAAGCTGGAGACCGGCAATGACAGCGCTGAGGTGTCTGGGCTAAAATAGGGCATGAAATAAAAGCAAGCAAGGGAGTGATTAGGAGAAGACCAGGGAAAAGACAGTGCCGGTTTCAGTCGTTGCCTCCTACTAGCAGAACATGCCTCATTCAGATTCACAATAATTGCTTACTCTACGTCAAAGGCGCAATGCAGACCGAGGCATCTGTAACGATTAAAGATAAGAATCGCCGGTAGTGTTTCGCGTCATTATGCAGATGGATTCAAGAAGGAACTTAAAAGCCGTCCTTCGAATGAACCGCACCTCATCCAAGACGGCACATTTCACCGTGGCAATTTTAAGCCACCGTAGGAGCTTCTACACCCTTGCGCTGGGAGTTACATCCGCCGTTGGCGCCGGCTCCCCGTAGTCACCCTATCTTCAACCGAGTCATGCAAGTAGACAGCTGAGGGGCTGGAATCAGAGGCCTCCTGTGAGGAGCTTGCTTGGGGAAATGTAAAACAGCTTGTTAATACAAGACGAATCCCTGCGAATCAATCAGACGCATTACGTAGATGTAACTTGATGCTAAGTAGCGAACGGAGTGACGGCGAGCAATTAGTTTGTGGCTTAGCGCTTGGATCCTGAGAGATTTCACCTTGCCCTCCTCTGAAGAACTCCTGGAGCTTCTTTCATATCCTCGGTTCAAACTCCGCTTCAAAACAAAATTCGTGTTTCTCCTTTAGATAGAGGTATTGATGAAAAATAAAGCTAGTCTCCGTGAGAGGGTTTCCAACAGTGGTGCAGAATAAGATACTCCTCAATTCACAGTGACCTTTGAGCTTTCAAGTCTTTGATTTTTTTTTTTCCTCTTTTCAGACAGTCAAGGATCCACTCTGTTGGTGATATTACTAGGAAGGCTAGACGATAATAAAGGAAATTTTGATGGGGCACACAGCCTGCTTTCTTCCCTCTTGTGACACTGTAAAAAAAAAAGTTCCATGACTGAGCAATTCACTCCTTTCATCTTGCTCTGACACATCTTGCTAGCTTTTAGTTTATTCACTCAGGAATCGTCTTCTGGCCGCCAAGAGGCGTAGCTGGACTCCACCGCTCCATGGAAGCAAACCACGCTCTCTCTCTCGGCTCTTTGACCTGTCTGAGCGGTTATTCTTTTGAAATACTTTTCCAAATAGCGCAGCGCTCTGTCCACTGACTCAGACCCTGAAACCCAATCATTGACAGCAGAGAACAACAAAACGTTCCCAGGGCTGTCATTTACAATGGACACACAACCACAGGAGCTTGTTTTACAGCTCTGTTGAGATAATCAATGAGTGACTTGGCAGCACCGAGGTCCTATTGAGGCGCATTTCCCTTTCTCTTTCTCCGCCTCAGTCCTGTCCTCGCTCCGTCTCTCGAGAGATTATTCTCAAATAAATTGATTTGACGGCATTGCTGTGTTTGATAACATGGGAAAGCCAATGCAATCTGTCAACACGAGCTCCATCATCCCGCGTGCCTTCGCCACATTCGTTCACAACCCCGTCTGCCCTGCTTAAATGATTGTTTATTACTAAGACTAATTCGGTTCAACAGGCGACTACACATGCTGCAACAGTTCCCGCCAGTGCCAGGAGATGGAAGACAGTCGGGCCAAGATTGCGCTGGAAGACGGATAGCTTTTAACGCTTAGATAAGAGAGACATGCTGAAATAAGTCACAGCCATCTAGCAGACATAAAATCGAGTGGCACTGCCCAGCCCTGTCACGCAGCGACTCGGGATAAATTGATGCGTGGCCTGTCCACTGGGGCTTCTAATTGTATTTTCTTTTACGTGGTAGGTTTTGTCAGGGTGCATCTGTCATGTATGACATCTGTAAAATGACAGCCTTTCCTGAGTGCGGAAAAGAGGCTGCTGGGTCTGGGAGATCATGATACCCGTGAATTTTTTGCTCAGACATCACTTCGGTGGTTTTTAACCATGATGAAACACACCACAGATGTTTTTTTTAAACTGATAAAGTGTCATGTTTTTTCTTTGGCCATCTATGAGTTTATGAAGGCATATAAGTGCTATTTTGAAATGCATTTGCTTTTACGTTTCATTGTCATGACATAAATGTCAAGTAATTTCCACATGCTTTTGAATGAACGTCCTAGCATTTTAAAATACTATCAATTTTCTATACTGACATTTGATGACAAGGTACGTACTTAACGTCAATAGAAAACTGATGCTTGTCTGTTACAACTGACGTTACAACTGACGTGAATTATAGAATATTCCCGACGCCGTAACATACTTTCACAGCCATTACACTACCTTTTCTGTGATCTTTATGTTCTACACTCATATTTTACTGTCACAGTAAGCTACTAAAAAATGGCACCAAACAACCATAACCCTAGCTGTGACTGGAACATAAATGCAATCTTTTCAACCGAGGGTCTTACAAGAGGTCTTGTGCAGCATTTAGATGTTCAAATGTACAATAGAGACATCACAATTCAATACAGTAGAACTGCGAAGTTATCTACATCTCTTAGTGCCCCACCTGTCATTTGAAGTGGCACTCTTCCAATAGTCGAAACACAGAGTCCTAAACCTCTGAACTACGTCTGAATTCATCTGAGTTTCATATCTGGGGTGCATGAGCAACACCACACTTTCAAGAAACGTGACACAAAGAGAACATGCGTTTCCTTTCATTTAATAATTCATGGATCACTACTTTCATGCATGTCTAATTCCATAGATTTTTTTTTTTTCTTCTTTAAATCCCATTCAAAGATTTGATCCATACAAGATGTGATATATTGATAGAATCTGTTTCACCCTTGGTTATGTGTATTCTGTCTTAAGTCATTCTTCTAATAATAAAATCTTTGTATCACTTATTTATTGTTTGAATGATTTGAGATGCAGTAAAAACAGCTATGCAGTTACTATATTCACACAGAGTGTTTGCACATTATTTATGGACACTTTTAATTTAATATTCAGAACTGTCATAATTCTAACTGAAATAAAAGGAATAATATAGTTACAGTAATAATAAACTCCAAAATAAACCCAGATGACACTTATCACATGGCTGCTCACAAATAAATACATACATGGACATGGGCACAGATTTTTGACTTTCTTCAGTGTATTATCTAACTAAGAATAAAATGTACAATGTACAATTGTACAATGCCTAGCAATAAGACAAATGATAAAAGGATTAGTTCACTTCCAGGATAAAAATGTCCTGATCATTTACTCACCCCCATGTCATCCAAGATGTTCATGTCTTTCTCTCTTCAGGTCGAAAAGGAAATAAGGTTTTTGAGGAAAACATCTCAGAATTTTTCTCTATATAGTGGACTTCAATGAGAGCCAATGGGTTGAAGGTCCAAATTTCTGTTTCAATACAGCTTCAAAGGCGATCCCAAGCCAGGAATAAGGGACTTGTCTAACGAAACACACACACACACACACACACACACACACACATATATACATATACATATATATATATATATATATATAGTTTTTTTTAAACCACAAATGCTCATATCTTGCACTAGCTTCGCAATGCACATGCGTGACTTCATTACATAATCACACAGCATTGTTAGTTCTAAGTCTGTGTACCCTGGTTCAGAAAAGTAGGGTACAAAAACACTCAACTGATGTTGTTTTACTTTTTTGTGAATTTGTGAGTTTTTTTGTGAATTCTGAGTATTTACGATTCCCAGTTTCGATTCTAATGTGATTAAAAATGATATCAAACATATTTTTTCCATGTCTCATTATTGCAATACATTTAGCTGCAGCTGAATACCAAAAATAAAAATCATCAGGCCACATAAAAACTGGACTCATTTAATAGCTGCATGATTCTGGATAAACTGGGTTTGTTTGTTTTGTTTTTTTTTAACGGAGACTCTGGTTCTCTCAAGATTCCGAAGAAAAAAAAAATAGATAACTAAACAAAATCACATGTAATTTATGAATGAATGATTCAATGGCATCAGCATTTGTGAACGAATCCCTTGAATGATTCAAGACATTTTAAAAGCCCCTTTTCGCCACCTACTGGCGCAACAATGTAATCGATAAATCTTTATTTGAAGTGTCAAATTACTTTCAAAAGGTGATTTAGCTACTCTATTTTGATCGCTAACGTACAAATCAGTTTATATCTTAACTATAAACTTTTGTCCCAGTCTTTCTGTGATTATTTGAATGTTTGTAACAGAAATAATGATACTGTGTGGTTGAAACTGTGAAGCTGTTTCATTCACATACATGACAGCTGCTCTCTTCAGGTCAGCGGCGGCGCAAACTTAGGTTTGAATGTTCAAATCACACGCTCATACGCTGCACAGCTGTGATCACACACATCAAAGGTTTATGAATGAAACCAAAAATCATTGTAATTTAGGAACAGAATCTTGTTAGTGTTTGAATATTGATCACAATCGTTAACAATCTGATAAAATAAAGTGCTTTTTGTCATGTTGGTGGTGACACCTCTCTTGCAACATGTTTAGCTTATCACAAATATTATACTTAGCTTTTTCGGCCTCTGATCGCAAGTGTAGCCAAACTTTGAAGTGCTTAGATTATCGATCAAGGTCCTGGCAGATCAGGGTTGCCAGGTTTTCATAACAAAACCCGGCCAATTGCTACTCAAAACTAGCCCAAATGCGTTTTGAGGGGGATCCCCGGTTAAGAATTGCGTTCCAAGGGGTAAAATACATGTTTTTTGGCGGGGTTCCCCATGTAAATTTAGCATTCCAGGGGCTAAATATTACATTTCTGGGGTCGCTTCAAACTGCGGACTTGGCAACACTGTGGCAGATCGCTAGGTCAGGTCCTCACAGATAAAAGAAAAGAAAAAAGCACACAAAGGAATCGATAGGTGGAATCTAAATTTTAATTTTACAACAAGTATCAGTTACCTGAACTTAAGTATCCGATTCTGGAATTGGAATCGATATTCGATTCCCAACCCTAGTCACGCGTGACCTTTCAGACGTGACTAGGTAATCCATAAAGTCGAGCTAGTGCAAGACAGCATAAAAAGTATATTCATTTTTTCATTTTTTTTTTCTTAGAAAATGACCAATCATTTTGCTAGATAAGGCCCTTATTCCTTGGGATTGTGTTGAGCCCTTTGAAGCTGCAATGAAACTGCAATTTGGACCTTCTACCCATTGGTTCCTTTGAAGTCCACTATATGGAGAAAAATCCTGGAATGTTTTCCTCAAAAAACCTTAATTTCTTTTTGACTGAAGAAAGATAGACATGAACATCCTGGATGACATGGTGGTGAGTAAATTATCAAGGAATTTTTATTAGAAGTGAATTAGAAGTGAACTAATCCTTTAATACTGAAGACATCTACAACGCAAGATGGTAGCGTTTTTATTAAACAAGACAGCAAAGGTTGCCATATTGTGCTAAAAGTCTCCTCCTCCGACAAAAATAAGATTAAATAATTCCACTATGTAACCTTCAATATGTGTAACTTCCATAAATCATTCCAAAAATCCACAACTGCCATATTTTGAAACTGCTGCGTCACACTATACTTTGTGCATTCAAATGCCACTTTGACCATTTGCAAACTCCTAACAACTCAGTGTCCAGTAATGAGCTGTGGACCTTTGCTATAATTACAAAGATCAACGTTATTATCCTAAATTATTACACGGCCCTCTGGAATACTTCATTCTTATTGGTCAGTCTCATAAACTGTATTTCTGCACGATAACCACTAAACTGACCATCCCAGGCAGCCGATTTCCTCCATTGGTGTGGTGGTTTCATGTCTCACATATCGCCCTGCGGTCTCTTTCTCCTCACATAATAAAATAATTTCAACTCAAATCAATATTTAATGCCCAATTATTTATTTATCTGACAGGTAGCCATGTAATAAGTGGGCTAATGTAGAGCCAGCCGGTCACTTCAGCAAAAATAAACCCCATTCAGTGTGATACAAGACCCCTGTTTATCTTACAATAATGACCTTTACAGAAAAACACCATACAAGTGCATGTAAAAAGCACTGCGGTTTAGGGACCGGGAGGCTTTGTAAATGCCCAAAAGCTTCTGGGGTAAATAAAGGGGGAAGAGGAGAGATGGAGAGGTTAAGAGAGAGAGAGAGAGAGAGAGAGAGAGAGAGAGAGATTTATGTAGGAAGAAAAATTACCTTTGTCGCACAGAAGGACAGTGGTAAATGGTGCGTCATTCCGCAGTAATTTACAAATCGCGGAGTGGAAACAAAATTAGATTAAGAGGGTACGTTGAAATGGACCTGCTAAACATCACTATTAATTACACTGTTGTCAAGGGCGAAAATTATTTATTTTCATGGCAGAGGGGAAAACAAAGGCTGTTGGTGGGTTTAAATGGGTTTACAGGCATTTTTCACTTGAGCAGCCTCAGAAAAAAACAAAACAAAACAAGGAAAACATAGATTTTCAATTAAAGGACACTAATGTCTACATTACTACTGAAGCAATAAACTTTCTGACTTATGGTGAACAGCAAGAAAAACAAAGACACCGCGGCTTTACGACTCATTGCAGACATTAATGAGCAAGAAAATGTGGGTTTTCGCGGCTCCAAAGATCAACCATTTTGGATGCTTCCCATTAAATTAGTATCTTCAGATGTCTGGATTCTATCATGCATAACAAAGGACAAACATAGCACCCTCACTCAAAGAAAAAAAGTCACACATCTGGCTAGAAAAAAAATATATATAAATCGCCTCTCAGACCTTGTGTCATCTCCAGACTCTTTTCTAATTGTGAAAGCAGAAAAGAAACTCGGGGAAGCTGTCAAAGCGATGAAGATCTCACGCTGACAGTGCGGCGAACTTCTTTGCGGTTGCAGAGGAGGTGAGCCGGTCCGTCCAATTCCAGTCTGAGCGCCGCTCATTAGGGCACGTATGCGCAGGCAGCCGGGGGGACGCGGCAGCACCCGGTCCACCCCGACGCAGGCATCCAGCGGGGCATCTGGCAGGGCTACACTTCAGGTCAGTCTATCTGAGAAGGGAGCGCATCAGCGGCCACTTCATGGATGGCACGCTGTCTGCGGCTGACAGCTTGTCATTTATCACAGCTGAGCAGTGGCGTCAGGTGGGATCATGATTAATTTCACTTTACCACTTTCAGAAATAAGCCCTATAAATCATCTTAAGCTCCGTGTGCAAGTTTTGTTGTAGCCACATGACAAATCTTCACCACATCCCGCTCCGCCTCAGCGGCCTACAATGGGTCCTGCCACACGGCTCACAAAAAACCAGCCAGCGATGGCCAGAAAGGAGAGTGACATTTCGTAAATACCCCGAAGGATTATTAAAGCAAGACAGCTCCGGTTAGAGCCTACAGAAACCGCATCGTCCATTTGTAAAGATAAATGTCTAGCGTTCTCTCTTCGCTGTCCATCTGTTTGTCACTTAGCTTTAGCTTTATTTGGCATCCTAACACATGCTAATTATATAGACGTGTCATTGAGATGTAAAACAGAGCTTAATCAAATGTGGGTGGAGAAAAAGCACGCTCTTCATAAGTCAAGAGGTAACGCAACGTCTTGGGTAGCGCAGGTGGCGGCGTGCCAATCCGTCAGTATGCTTATTAACAGTTTTTATATCGCTTTAATCAGATGTCTTGGACTATAAGCTAAAAATGTGCTCTGCTTTCACAGGGCGAGTGCTCGAGTCATTTTAAAAGCATGTAATTGATGCCCATGTCACATCTGAAGATATCATCTTCCGCTGAGACGCTGTTTTTCTTTCCAGCTTTGGATGCCAGGCTACTTAATTAAGCGATGACTTCCAAATTTAAATCAGATTGCTTGAAATGCATGGCGCTTTTTTCCCCCTTCAAAGGTGCCTTGTCAAGGCACCGATTCGCTCAGGAATATATATTCAGTAGCCAAGCGTGATGCTATCCCTTAATCTATTGTCCACCGCCTCCATATCTCTTTTCCGGATGGCGGGTAATACTTCAGGACGGATGCCCTACATGCTAGAGTAATGTGACACTTAAACGATTTCCTCATAAGGCCCAGTGACAGATAGCGGTGGGTAAACAGCTGCTGCATGTTACATTTTCCGTCCGCTCTGTCTGCATTTCAATGGCCGCACTTTGCTCCAATTTATTCCCATCTCGGAGATATAGACCGTTTCCAACTGTGCCTAAATCCATATTCCCCAATAACACAGTATGCACTTCCCTGGTGAACTCGACAAATGCCACACAATCAGGGCTCCCCAGCTGCTAAGCTATGCCCCACAACACTTTGCTCAGGCACAGAGGCAAGTGAAGCTAATCGATTCCAAGGCTGTGCCTCTCAACCAAATGTAGTCCTGTTTCTAGGACAGAGTCCCTGAAAAGGAACTCGAAACGCAAAATTGCATTCATCGCATGGAGAGAAGGCGAAAATAAAAATGCTAGATGAGAAAAAAAAGTTTTTCTTTTTTTATTATTTCACCCGAGAATAAGGGCAGAAAACATTTTGTATGCAACAGAGGTGAGGGTTTTTGAGCACTTGGTATAATTTCCTATTTAAGTGAAAAAGTTTGCATGGTTAAATACTATCAGGTTGCTAGTGTTGTCATGACACTGGAATTTCTAAGTTACAAAAATTCAATATTCTATACCACTTTCAATACCATGAGAAAAAAACTGTCACAACATAAAATACAGCATTAAAGGCATTAAATTTGAAAGAAAAAAGTTCTTATCAACTTCTTATCTGAGACTCCTCAAGCATGATAGTACTCAATAATAATAATAATAATAATAATAATAATAATATAGCTGCAATCAGCGATTACTGGGGTTCATGTGCTTCAGGTATTTAAGCACATAACTTACCTGCAACCATCTAAATCAATTATTTAAAAAGCATTTTTGTCAAATCCAGGTGAATTACCATAGAAATATAATGTTTTTATAACAATTATGACTGTTATAGCGGAAACTGTGGTCCGATCTCCCTGAAACTTTGCATGCTTGTTTAGAATCACCTTTTGCATCTGCTTAGCAGGTTTTGTGAAGTTTTGAGTTTTCATTTAGGCTTTATAGGCTTTTGGGTATATATAGAGCCCAGAGAAATGCACAGCTGTGTTTTTTTTCCGGACTGAGTGAAAAACCTAGGACTAGTTTGCAAAAGTAGGTTTTTCACATCTTCTCAATCATTTAAAAAATGGTTTGATTGGTCTATCATACGTTACAAATAAATCACGTGAATGTGTGGAAAACCGCGCAATGTACAATCGTTTACACCTTCAAAAAATGCAATACTGCCCCCTCGGTGGCTGATTTCTTTCAAATTTCTCACAGACATTTAAGGGTTTTGAGTCAAACAGGCCCACCGAGTTTCGTTCCTAATGGCCTCCATTAACCTCGTCTAATAGGTGCTCAAAATTCAACAGCCAACGGCACCCATGTTTTTTTGAGATACGCAAATATCCTTATAGACACTTGTGGCACTCTGGACCAATACCGTGCACAGCGAATTTCATGTTGATAGCACAAATGGTTGCCTAGTTATAGCACCACCAACTGGCTAATCTCCACATTTTTTTTTGCTGTGGCCTCAGCTTGAGCTGTCACATAAGTGTGCCAAGTTGAGTGAAGATATCTCATTCCATTCAGGAGTTATTGGCATTTTACTAAAAGTGGCCCTGCCACTTCAAAAATTTGATAATTATTGATATTTACTCTCCAGAGAATCTTTCTGCACTGGTTTGGTTCCAATCTGGCGTAAAACCTAGGACTCGTTTGCAAAAGTAGGTTTTGCAAAAAAATGCGAAATAACCAAAAACAAAACACAAGACATAAGACACTTGAGGCTGCGACTGACAGTTTAGGAGTTATGAGCAATTTCGTACTTTTGATCGCTGTAGCGCCCTGTTTTGTCTGCATGATCAGTTTTACGTGGAAATCGCTCATGCGTGACCATTCTAACAATTACAATAGGGTTTCGGTGCTATGCGCTTAAACCCCTTAGAATTTTCATTCAGATAACTTTACAATAGTTACAATAATACAAGAGTTACAAAAGTTTTTTACTTCAAATAATTAAAACTCTATCATTTATTTTGGTGGAAAAGTGCAGGGAGAAATATAAGTGACAATGCTTATTTCAGTTCTGCTTTAAATGTGTGAAGTGCTGTAATCATCCATCCACAAAGATGTTGGAAATTATGCAAAAGGGAAAAAGCATAACAAAGTATGCTGCTCCACTTTTTTCCAACTCCCCTAGAGTTAAACAGTAGAATTTTACAGTTTTCAAATCTATTCAGCCGATCTCTGGGTCTGGCGGTAGCACTTAGCATAGCTTAGCATAGATCATTGAGTCAGATTAGACCGTTAGCATCTCGCTCAAAAATGACCAAAGAGTTTCGATATTTCTCCTATTTAAAACTTGATTCTTCTGTAGTTACATCGTGTACAAAGACGGACGAAAAATGAAAAGTTTCGATTTTCTGGGTCGATATGGCTAGGAAATATACTCTCATTTCGGCGTAATAATCAAGGAACTTTGCTGCCGTACCATGGGTGCAGCAGGCGCAATGATATTATGCAGCCGGTAGAGCTGCATCTACGCAAATTTAGTGCCGGTCACTTTCAGGCACTGCGTAATATCATTGCGCAGCAAAGTTCCTTGATTATTACGCCAAAATGAGAGTATAGTTCCTAGCCATATCAGCCTAGAAAATCGCAACTTTTCATTTTCTGTCAGTCTTAGTACACGATGTAACTACAGAAGAGTTAAATTTTAAATGGAAAAAATATTATCATCACATATGGTCATTTTTGAGCGAAATGCTATCGGTCTAATCAGATTTGATGATCTATGCTAAGCTATGCAAAAAGTGCTACCGCCAGACCCAGAGATCAGCTGAATGGATTTGAAAACGATAAGACTCAACTGTTTAACTCTAGGGGAGTTGGACAATGAGCCTATTTTCAAAAAAAGTGGAGTGTTCCTTTGAACTCACAGCACATAGAGAGATGGAGTTGCATTTAATGTGAACCGAGTAGTTCTGAGATATTGAAAGCAGTGTGCAAATGACCACAGTGGTGCGTTTTGCAGAACAACAGACCATATACTTAATTAATATACATAACGTGGTATATGAAAACTGCTGTCGGAGAGAAGAGAGATTACTAGTGTATCGATACTGTCAGGAAAAAAAAAAAAAAAGTCAACATTTAAAATATTATGAATAAATGGGTAATATAATCAATATTTTGACAATACTAATGGTTGCTATAGGATATTTATATTCTCATTGAAGTATTCTTGTTCTGAAGTTTTAATTGGCTGCAATAAATAAATCATTTGCGCTCCACCTCAGCAGATGTGCACTACGGTGTTTCATAATGTCTGCCGTGCAGGTATACGGTAGGTGTCAGCGATGGTACTTCTCAAAGTCTCCCTGAAAGAAGTAAACAAACACACAATGAAAAAAATAAATATTTCAGAACTTCATCGTTGTGACCTGTTTTCTATATTGCACCAACTCCTCTCCTCACAGAAGCTCCCGAGACGCCGTCATTTATAGCTTTGAGCTACAGTAAATGCGAGATGTGATTGCTTTGAGCACTTCTCATGCGCAGAAGTTTCAGCTGGTGCAAATGAAACTAATTTGACCGGGGAAAGAGCGCTTTAGTGCATTTCGAGTGCTTTTCGCAGGCTAGGCATTCGTGCGGTTGTTTCGCACACGCGCAGGCGCCGCTGCCGTCGTTCGGTTGGGAGGGCCAGGCTCGGATTGCCATCGCCACAGGCAGAGGGCCAACTGCGGTATCAGGGTGCTGGGAGGGTATCCCATAAAAATGCATGGCCACATGCTGCTTCCAAAGGCTTTTCATCTTCCCTCTGTCTGCCGAGCCCCAAACACCTGGAGCACAAGGGGAGTCCGGAGTGCATGTGTGTGCACAAGGAGGGATATGCACACACACTGGGATGCGTGGGCTTTGTCCGCCCGTCTGCCGGTCAGCTCTCCGACTGCTTATTAATTTAGAAGCGTTTGCAGTCTCTAGGGACAGAGAGATAAATGCCAGCAGCAGAGGCAGGCCGGCGGTGAACTCATAAAACCTATTAAAGGAAGCTGTTCATCACCTCCATCAGCAGGCCTGATTATGGCCAGGGCCAGCTGTAAACCTCCACAGCCCTCAGCGGAGCCCCAGACACACCACTCACTCTGCTAGCAGCCCCTCCGAAAGCAGCGCTGCCCACCCGGCGGCTCCCATTACGGTGAGGGATTAGACCGCTATCCCGACTACATACTGGATTTATCGACATACGCGAACGCGGCGCCGTCGCTTTAAATGCCAGTCACTGCGGCATTAGCGCTTCGCCTCACAATTGCATTTCGTGCGCGTGTCAACGGTGTCGTATTATCATACAAATACTTGCGAGATGAACATTTATTAAAAAAAAAGACGCTTGCTGCCTCTTGTGGTTGCCACAAATACAAGATAAAGATAAACTCATCACCCTCCATCAGATTTCCCCTCGGTTTTGCTTGTATCAGCAAGCCAGGACGCTTCGCTCCTACTGTATGCGGTTTTGTTCTATTAGAAGGTTATATTCGCAGCGCCCCCCTCCCCTCCCGTGTTGTATTTCGCTTATTTGTGTCTTTACGCATCACAAGCGCCGTTTAGAAGCTCTTGCCCGCAGAGAGCGGGGAAACGGCGTGCCAAGGCATCAGTCAAAGACCGAACCTACTTTACAATCAAACATTATGAACTGCTGTTGGAATTAGGACAGCTTCCAGGGAACTAGGGGACACGAAATTATCCAAATCCCATTAATCTTTTTTGAGAGAGATGCTGACATTTTGTAGTCTAATTAAAAATGCCACACAATGAATTTTCGAATGGTAACAATAATTAGTAATTGTCTGGGGACGAGAAAAGGGGACACAAATGCAACGGCTACGACGTATACGTGCTTGGCTTTTCGCTTATCGCAGTCAGATGGGGGAAACGGGTGGAAAAAGGCTCTTTGATGCATTGTAGTTCCGCATGTTATTATGGTCACACATTCTCTTAACTTCAATTAATTAAGTAGCGCAAAATGCCATTGCATGCTGCGAATAATTTAGATGAATGCATCCATTAAATTATCTGTTGCTATCATAATCAGCCATTTCCAAGGAAAATTTCCCTAGTGATTACCATTATACTATATTTATTATATTATATATGACCTTGCCATTACTAGCACCATGCTGGACTGTTTACATAACATGCTAAATGCATAATTGTCCAGTTGCAAACATAATGCAATAAAACATAATAAAAATCCAGTTCCTGAAGTTCTTGTTCTATATAGGGCCTATATCTATATTATAGGTTATTATATTATATCTATTATACCCATATTACAGGTTATTAGGTATAACACTTTATTTTACAGTGTGCTTGTTACATGTACTACGTAGTAGTATGTACTATAGTTGTAACACTAAGCTACATACATTACAATAATTACATGCAATAACATTAAAGCAAACCTTATCCAAACCCTAAAATTACAAGATGGTTATTAATAACTCAGTACTTAAACACTACTTAAAAGCCACTATAATATATTATATTATATTATATTATATTACATTATTGTATTGTATTATATTATATTATATTATATTATATTATTATATTATATTATATTATATTACATTATTGTATTGTATTATATTATATTATATTACATTTTATTACATTACATTACATTACATTATGCTGTAATGTTTAAATAACAAAATTAGGAATTAACCGATGCATCCTTTGATCGTATCCTGCCAAACACTATCCAGATCCAACAATATAACAAAACATAACATAAAATAAAACATAAAACAAAACATAACATAACATAAAACAAAATATAAAACAAAACAAAACTTAACAACATAAAACAAAACATATCAACATAACATAAATCAAAACATAAAAAACCATAACATATCATATAACACAACATATAACATAACATAACATATAACACAATATATAACATAACATAACATAACATAACATATAACATAACATCATAACTTTTAAAAACATTATTATAAAATATTAACACTGAATTTATTGAACTATGTTTTACGAAAAAATACTTTTTCAGTTTTTCTATTTCAAAATGTCACATTTAATTCAAAGTGTTATGTGCAGTTTCTTTGTAATTTTTTGTAAAATATAGATAATTTTTTTCCTAATTTTTAGCTCTTTGTAGCGTTATTATTATTATATTATATTATTATATTATATATATTATATTATATTATATTATATTATATTATATATATTATATTATATATATATATTATATTATACTATACTATATATGTGACCCTGGACCACAAAACCAGTCTTAAGTAGCACGGGTATACAGTAGTCAACATTTGAAGTGGATCAAAACTTTCATCAAAATTGTCCTAAAACCAAAACAATACCTGTTCTTGTCTTAGGACAACTTTGATGAACTTTTTTGATCCACTTCAAATGTTGACTACTGTAGTTGTAGCAATAGTCAAAAATACACTGTATGGGTCCAAATGATCGATTTTTCTTTTATGCTAAAAAGGATTTCAAGTAAAGATCATGTTCCATGAAGATATTTTGTAAATTTCCTACCGTAAATATATCAAAACTTAATTTTTGATTAGTAATATGCATTGCTAAGAACTTCATTTGGACAACTTTAAAGGCGATTTTCTCAATATTTCGATTTTTTCTTGCACCCTCAGATTCCAGATTTTCAAATCGCTGTATCTCGGCCAAATATTGTCCTATCCTAACAAACCATACATCAGTTTATTCAAAGCTTATTTATTCAGTTTTCAGATTAAATATAAATCTCAATTTTTTTAAAATTGACCCTTATGACTGGTTTTGTGGTCCAGGGTCACATATTATATTATATTATATTATATTATATTATATTATATTAGTGACATTTCCAATGCATTCAGAGGATACATTTTATCATACATGTTAAAAATGTGTATCACAAAAATGTATATATAATATAAAAGTGTTATCGTCTATGTATACAGACACCCTATCAAAACTCATTTGCATTTCCTCATTACATTATCTACTGGAGAACGGAGGGGCCAAAATGACACATCCAATCCAGATGCTGAGGCCAATCATGATGTGAAAACTGCCAAGTGATACTCTCCTTAAGATCCGTCCATCTGTCACTTCAATTCCCTGGTCAGCAAATCATTTCTTTTCCAAAGACACATGTGAAGCAGACTTCTCCTACCCACTTTAATCATCACTCCGTGCTCGAAATAACAGAGGCTGTCCCGTGGACCGCTGTCGTTTCTGGTGATCATAACAGATAATTACCCGCCTCCCTGGACAGCCATACTGCACATCTCTCCCAGAAGCACTATCTCCTAGTGAATGTGCTGTACTCGTGAAAGCTCACTGTGTGAGTAACGAGCTAGAAGTGGCAGTGATTCAGTCCCTTATGTCACCCAGATAGTCTTCAGATGGCAAGCAAAGGTAAGTCAAACTTCACCTACAAAAAAATGACTTTTTATCTTGAGGAGGAGGATGAATTAATCAATAAAAAGGATGACCAGTAAAAAATGGTCCGCTCATAATTCCTCACCGGTGGCAGGTCTGGATCTGAGCGTGCGTTTTGGCAACAGGGGGCACTGTTGCTGTTCTGAAAGAGAGAGCTGGCAGCTTGCCGCAGTGAGTGAGTGACCAAAGGAAAATCATTGCTCAGTGACCGACGGGGAAGCTACACTGATCGCCATTGATCCTTTAGTGCTGTCCCCTAGCTTGACCACTGCCCTTGTGCCCGTGCAAGGCTAGCATAGTTTTATCAGACTGGACCACTGCATTACAGCCAATACACAATATCCCCGTTACTGTACTGATGCATGTGTGTGCAATGAGGAGAAAGTCAAACGAGAGACCTCAGATGCACTGAGGATATTCTGCATATTACCTAGATATCCTACGTTCTCCTTATCGGTTTGTGAGATATGACATGCAATATATTAGAGAGATTTATTTGGTCTTGCATTATAAAACGGCTCAGTTTGTTAAGGAAAATCAATTACAAGAGGAAAATGGGGGGGGGGGGGGGGGTTGGTACTTTAGTATCGCCTAATCTAAAAAATGCAACTCTAAATTCAAACACTGTATAATATTCAAGAAAATACTACTAAGACTGCACATAAATTACTGCACATAGACGCATGAATTATTTGTTAATGAATGAACCATTTTGCAATTACTAAAAAAAAAGAAAACAATTCTGTTATGGATTGGTGATGAAAACATATTCATATCACATATTCCTGAATGTTTGATAAAAAAAATTGTGTGGAAGAAAACATTTAAGAAAAACATAATTACACATTTTGACTGAATGACAGCTATGTTACAAATAAGATCAAGTAGGAGAAAGAAAATTTATAATTTGTAAAAATAAACTATTTTATTAAAAAAAAAAAAAAGAACACCTTTGTTTTTGATGATATATATGTCACACTTTAGCACAGGGACTTACTACTGACTAACTATTAACTCATTTTGCCTTAATAAACTCCTAACTTGCTGCATATTAATTGTTAGTAAGGTAGTTGTTAAGTTTAGGAATATGGGATCTAAAATATGGTCATGCAAAATAAAGTATTAATATGTGCTTTATAAGTACTAATAAACAGCCAATATGCTAGTAATATGCATGCTAATAAGCAACTAGTTAACAATGAGAACTGGTACCAACATAAACCAAATCATTTGATAAACCAATAATTTAATTGGTTTGTATAAGTTATCATCCCTTATAATAGAAAGATAGACAGAACGATAGATAGATAGAACGATAGAACGATACACAGAAAAGAACGAAGATAAACAGAAAGGTAGACAGAATGACAGACAGAATGACAGATCGATAGCAAGAATGATAGACAGAATGACAGATTGAATGAAACAATAGAATGATAGACAGAAAAGTAGAACGATAGATAGCACGTTAGAAATATAGAACGATAGATAGAACAATAGATAGAACAACAGATAGATAGGTATAGATAGAACGACAGATAGAACAACAGAGAGAATGATAGAACAAAAGAACAAAATGATAGAACAATAGATAGACAGACTGAACGACAG
Source organism: Cirrhinus mrigala (assembly GCA_036247105.1). Taxonomy (NCBI): domain Eukaryota; kingdom Metazoa; phylum Chordata; class Actinopteri; order Cypriniformes; family Cyprinidae; genus Cirrhinus; species Cirrhinus mrigala. Next base: position 6,373,879 of record CM070020.1, on the reverse strand, counting down.
ACAGAACGATAGACAGATAGATAGAATGACAGATAGACAGCGAGAATGATAGACAGAATGACAGAATGACAGATAGATAGCAAGAACGATAGAACGAACAAAACGAGCAATAGACGGAAAAGTAGAACGACAGACAGAACTATAGAACGATAGATAGAACGATAAATAGTACGATAGAACAATAGACAATGAAACAACAGAACGATAGACAAAAGTAGAACGATAGAACGATAGATAGATAGAACGACAGACAGAACGACAGAGAAGGACAGATAGAACTAAAGAACAAAATGATAGAACAATATAGACAGAACGATAGACAGAACGATAGATAGAATGATAGAAAGAATGACAGACAGATAGCGAGAATGATAGACAGAATGATAAAATGACAGACAGATAGCAAGAACGATAGAACGAACGAAACAATAGAATGACAGAAAAGTAGAACGATAGACAGAACTATAGAACGATAGATAGAACGACAGACAGAGAATGATATTATAGAACGTCAGATAGAACGAAAGAACAAAATGATAGAACGATAGATAGATAGATAGATAGATAGATATAGATAGAATGATAGATAGATAGCAAAAATGATAAGACAGAATGATAGATAGAATGACAGATAGATAGCAAGAACAACAGCACGAACTAAACAATAGAACGATAGACGAAAAAGTAGAACGATAGACAGAACAACAGATAGATAGATAGATAGATAGATAGATAGATATAGACAGAACGACAGACAGAACGACAGAGAGAACGATAGACAGCGATATATAGAACAATAGAACAAAATGATAGAATGATAGACAGATAGATAGATAGATAGATAGATAGATAGATAGATAGATAGATAGATAGATAGATAGATAGATAGATAGACAGACAGATAGGGCTAGTTGGTTTGGTTAACTGATCAATTTACTTGCTAGACACATCCACAGGCACATGCTCCCACACAAACAAAACCAAACATGAAGCATCCACATTCACAAACGTCTCAAACAAAATCTATAATCAAGATCCTGTGCTCCACCCCCTCCAGTGAGGCCAATTGGTATTCCAGGAGATCCTCAGCCCCCTGTTGCGTTCCCAATCTCCAACCAGGAAAGAGAGAAAAGAGGTCACTAAGCCCTGGGATGGAAGATGCCTGGCGATGGATTAATGGCTGGGAGAACAAATGAAGTCTTGGAGAGAGTTTATATCTTTCAATACAAAGCAGAAAAGTGGATGGCTACTTTATTTTATACTGGTCCTCCGCACAGTTTGCCTGCATTAGCACATCTTTGAAACAGCCCTGACTTTCACCGTACATGAGAAGGAGAATAGGATGAAATCTACTTACTGCATTGAAATGAGGTAACGCACATCTTTCAAGCGAAATTGAGTGTTGTTGGCATTACAGTGGAGTGGGGCTCAGATTGAAATTGGATCGCGGTGTAGGATGATAGTTATTTTTAACAGAACATGCACAAGGTATGGCCGTAAATATTGTAGCATGGGGTTGAAATAGCATAAAAAAGGATATGGTTATTGTTATTGGAAAAATATATTTTCTTTTAACAGCCAGCAAAAGAGCTCGTAATTGCTAAACTAACAACACATGCCCTAGTTTGCCTAAAAAAAGTAATCATATGAACGGTAACTCTGAATGGATACGACTACTACAATAAAACAGCATCAAGCAACTGTAAACAGAAATGCAAATTCTATTCATTATCACTAAGAGCTATTTCTATTTGCATAGCCGATGTCCCACAGACCAGGTTTGATTGGCATATCCAAATATACAGCCCCAGAGACTTCTGGGTACAGCCTCAAGGGCACTGCTCACTGGCAGATGCTACAAATACTGTAACAGACAAAAGCGCTGTTGATGTTGTGTAACGTGAATAACAAAGCAGTAGGATATACTGGGGCTAAAGGCCTCTGGGGTAGAAAAAGCCCTTTTGATTTTGTTTTCTTTCTCAACTCAAAACCACACACAGCTAACCATCTCACCACCATCACAGCGCTTTCCTAAACACTCTGTTCGTCTATACGCTCTGCAAAACAGTCCTGATCCAGGTCACTACGAGTTGCCTGAAACCACATGTATTTTGAGACAATAAGAAAAGTTGTAACTGTTAATATTTAATGAACGTGAGCTAACATGAGCTAACAATAAACAGCTAAAGATTAATAAATACTTTAACTAATGGGGCCTATTTATAAAGTGTGACAGATTAAATAAATGGGACACAAAGGCGTCTTGTTGAAAGGGCCCCACTGCTGTCATGAAGGCCATCAAAAATGCTGTTTCAGTGAGAGGAAAAATGCAGAATACCTGAAGTGCAATAAAATTGCTTTTCATAACTGGGAGTAGATTTGTTGTGAAGTATGTGCAAAGTGGACTCACATTGACTGCTCCCTTCACAGAGATTCAAGTGTGAAATACACCTGCCCTATACTACACTAGAGCTCCATGGTTAAACACCATACTGTACTAAACTCATTTTTGTTTATTTTTAATTCACGTTTGTTCATAATACAATACATGATGTTAATACGAACTAAAGGAGAAGTCCACTTCCAGAACAACAATTTACAAATAATTTACTCACCCCCTTGTCATCCAAGATGTTGATGTCTTTCTGTCTTCAGTCGTAAAGAAATTATGGTTTTTGAGGAAAGCATTTCAGGATTTTTCTCCATTTAATGGACTTCATTGGTGCCTCAATTTTGAACTTCCAAAATGTAGTTTAAATGCAGTTTCAAAGGGCTCTAAATGATCTCAGCAGAGGAAGAAGGGTCTTATCTAGCGAAATGACTGGTCAGAAAAATGTGTATACTTCTTAAGCACAAAAGCTTGTGTAGCACAGGCTCTGGGATGTGCATCCATGATGCTACGAATTAGTAATGGGTCGTTCTTGAATGATTCGTTAATTTTGAATGAATCTTTAATGTGACTCAGAAAGAACGAGTCATCTCGGGGAGTGATTCGTTCTGTCACACATGCACAACATCCTATTAGGTACCTGTACTGGAATTAGTTCGAAATGACTCGAAAAAAGATTCATTCATTTTGCTGAACAAAATGATCCAAACCTCCCATCACTACTACGAATCACGTCTAAGTTCATCGTCTGTGTACTCTGGCTCAAAAAGGTAGAGTATGGCGAAAAACTCCATCTTATTTTCTCCCACAACTTCAAAATCGTCCGACATCGTTGTACCTTTTTGTTTGTAAACAGCGTTTGACTTACTTGCACTTTCTTAGTCTTTGCGTGTTCGCTTTGTAAACACTGGTGTCTGTAGTTCCGCCTACGTTCCGCGTGACCTTTCGACATGATTCAGTAGTATGTAGCGTCATGAACGCGCATCCCAGAGCCTGTGCTACACAAGCTTTTGTGCTTAAAAAGGCTGGGATCGTTTAGAGCCCTTTGAAGCTGAATTTAAACTACATTTTGGAAGTTCAAAATCGGGGCACCAATGAAGTCCATTATATGGAGAAAAATCCTGAAATGCTTTCTTCAAAAACCATAATTTCTTCACGACAGAAGACAGAAAGACATGGGGGTGAGTAAATTATTTGTGAACTGTTTGTGAATTGTTCTCCTTTAAAATTAGGGATGTAATGATATTATCAACATCATGGTATCACGAAAGCAAAACTCTCGATATTATTGTCACATAAGTTATTGAAACTATATAGGTCTTCTGGGCAAAAAGTGTAGTTTTTTTTAAATATTCCAGTGTTTCCCCTGCCATCATATAAGGGGGTGGTACCGTTGTACCATTGGGTACCGGCACCCCTGCCCCATCATGTGTTTGTTTACTTTTTAAATTAGTCTTCGCATTTACACCATTATATTGTTCATTCTGATTTGCGAACGCGCACGAACACAAGAGGTGGGATTTATTGCACGAACTAATCACAGCCGAACATAACCAGTCATAGCCAAGGCATCGCCTCCTCTCATGTGACTTTTCCTCATTCAATCTCAATTACCCCCCACCAAATTCGGCACACGCTTTAGGGGGTTTGTTAAAACTCAGTGGGCTCAGGAGAAGAACTATCTATATATATTATCAGCTATTAGCTCATGTTAACATAGAATCTTCTGTTAAAGTGAGTTACCAGCAAAACAAAGTAGGCGTTAAAATACTTGAGCACTATTTGCATTTCATAACCTCTCAAATAAACTAAATTGCTACTTAATTTGAATGTACTTAAAACATTCCTCAATTAAATACAATCACACTTGTCAACGTGCATCATATTCCACCCTCGCATTTGCCCTCCATCTGATTCACGTCAATCTATGTTACTCACGCATAAGACAGAGTTAAAAGACTGCTGAAACATGGAACGGCAGCACATCTATTCAAGGCAACTTTTAAAAAAACATACAATCAATACATCAGGGTGATGAACTCTCAATCAATAGCATTCGGTAGCGTGGAATGGAATTGAAAAAGCAGGTATTGGGAGATGTTTTATCATCGGTGCTGGAAGCTCAAAGTTGCACTGGCCAAGGAGACCCAGATAAGAATACAATAGCAGCTCGGCTGTCAGCAGAGGTCATACTCCAGTGAGTTGAATTCTGCCCATAACTCCTAAACTAAAGTTTCCTCATAACCACATGTTTGTGCTCGGCGAACTCCTGTTGAGAATCTTTCAAAAAGCCGGCTACTTTTGTGGAAGCTGCACATATATGTCGAGTGGTGCTTCAGATGAGTGTTCTAGTTTCTCCTGCACAAGCTGATAAAGCCTTTAGTCCATGAGAAGTTGTGAGGGAGGGAGTGAAAGACGGAGGCTAGCTACAGCGGTAGCCTTGACTCCTGAGGATACCCACGCAAGAACCCATAGAGAGAGCCTCGGGACTAAGGCTGCAAATCCAGCCTGATCCGTGTGACCTATCCGAGCTTCATAGATCTCTCTCATCTGACCGTGGAGGAAAGGGAGGGCCTCTGGCACGGTGCTGCGTGTGGCCCACTTGCACTTACTTGTTTAATTGCCTCAGTGTCTTTTCCACACGCTCTACGCGGCCTCTGCCCCGCGCGAGGAGATGCGTTCGCTGCGATGCAGCAGTGAAAACCGAGCGTGGTAATGTCATTATCTGCAGGACTTTTTAGCAACTGTCAAAAGCCAAAAATACTGTATCTCTCTGGCAGGATTTCCTGGAGTGCAGCTGATTATTTGTTCTTCTGCTTGGCTCATGTTGGCCTAGGAGCCAGAAGCTGAGAAAAGAGGCACAGAGCATAATTTACTGAACTACGCAGCAGAGAGCGTTTTCACTGAACGGTGGGTCAACGATCTTTAGCGCTGTTCGGATGGGATTCGTTTTCTAAATGATTTTTTAAGATGCGGTTGTTAATGAAGAATGGCTGTGATTTTGTGCGCTAATTCAGACGGGATCTCCGGTTACTACTAAAGTGGGAGTTGAATGTGGGCGTTATGAAAGGTTGTGCGCGTATGTTAATATTGCATAATCATATCATTATGATCAAGAGGAGGAATTAATTAAGATGTTGCTATATCACCGGATGCTAATTATTTAATAAAATGGTAAATAAGGTCTCATTTGTTAACATTCATTAATGCACTGGTTAAAGTGAATGAATGTGCAATGTCGTTTTTACGTCATTTCCTAAGCTTTTATTAACCATTGTTAGTTAATGAAACAACTTTTAATTACAAAAACACATTAAGAGAGAGACACATTTGGCACATTACCATAGTTTGTGAAAACACACTTTTTATGCAATGTTCTGATAATCCAACCTTCACCAAGACAAATATTTTATGACTAAAACACTGCATTAAATATATTTTAAATATAGAGTTTTTCTTACATTTTTCTTCTTTAAAAAAGAAAAATGTTTGACAAGAGAAACGTTATATTAAATATTTCATGTTTTTGAAAACTGTAGTGTGCATTTGATTATTTATTAATAAAAATAAATTAAATATCACTATATATCCTACTATACTCTGAACCTGTTTTTTAAAAATACAGCAGGTTGTACAAAACATGTTCGATTTGGATGGGATTAAATTTTCAAAGTTCGTTGGTGAAGCACGAACGCACTAAACTCCTCAGAGAAAACTAGTCCTGTCTGAATATAGCATCTTTCCTCTCTGGTTTACTGTGAGAAGAATTAGTGAAGGAGGGGCAACAGAGAAGCGGATTAATCCCTTTGTTGGGGTTTAGGCTCACCGTGTCATATTAGTCCAGTCTAGGTGAGCCAGCCCTCGCTCTCGTTTGCCAGCAAAGAAGCAGATGGCTTGGACACCACACATCCCACAGGAGGTGAGCTCGGTTGCGTTTTCATCCCTTCCTTCAGTTCATGAGGTCATTCAGGTGGATCGAAGTGTAATTGGCAACATGTTGGCAAATGAGGACGCTAAGCTAGCGGGGTAACATTCATCCAGACTTGTAAATATCAAATGAAAGTGAAGAGTGAAATTACCTGTCGAGGGGCTTCTCTTCATTAAATACCATCTGAAACGTAACACAGATACTAATGGGTGCTGCAGCTATGCCGGATGATATCAGAGAGAGGCATACATCAAGAAACAGATTGTTAATATCAACCGTTTCATCTGGATGATGGTGAAATAAAGGCCAATGGAGCTTGCAGTAACACGGCGCGACATGGAGCGCCGTACTAATGGGACAAGCAGTCTGCGCGGCAAGAACGTAATGGAGTGAGACGTCATTTTTCACCAGGGAGCATGACGAATGTCAAGGTGCTGCAACATGCTATTTGTAAACGCAGTGCGGAGACATACCCTGATTAGCCAAGGTTAGGCCAGGACAAATCAGACCGATTGCCTGACTAACGCTGAAAGATTAAACCTCAAGTCATTCGTTTGTGTGTATATGTTCATTTCTAAATTGTGAAGTGGTTTGTTCGCAGCAATAACAGAAATAAACTTTTCCGATCAGTTTAAATTGATTTTTACTTTTAACAGGTTTTTTTCTGAACTAATTGAATGCATACATCATCTTTTTTGTCAAATTCTTATAGGTAATCAAATTGAAATAGTAAGACACTGTTACCAATTAAATTAAATCAACTAAATTTGTGTTTGCAATGCAGGTGGCACAGAATTTGTTACATTTTTAACATAATATTTGGATGTAAAAAAAATGTTCAATACTGATATTTGAAATGATTTTGTGAAAAAAGGGAAAATATACTTTAAATACAAACCTAAAATCGCAAGTAGGTAGCGGCATTGCCGCATTAGTGAGTCATTGAGTCATTCATTCAACCGATTCGTTCAAACGGCTGATTGTTTAAGTAACGAAAGACCATAGTGTTTTGCTCGTAGATGCAACAGTTCTGCTGTGGCTTTGTTTGAAACTATTGTCATTGACAAAATAAAGCAAAAACGTGTTGTGTAAAGTGTTGTGTCTGAAAATGTTTCAGTAATAGGTCCTCAACTATGGAACAATCTTCCCCTGTACATTCGGCAGGCTCCATCTATAGAGGCTTTTAGGTCCCAGCTGAAAATTATTTTTTTTAGTCTGGCCTTTGCAGTAGGGAAAGTTTGATTTGGGAACCTTTTATAAATGTTGTTTTACTTGTGTGTGGATTTTATTTTATTCATTATTTTGTGAAGCACTTTGGGCAACAACGTGGCATTTAAATGTGCTATATAAATAAATGAAGTTGAAGTAAAATCCAAGTAACTTGGCTGCTCTTGAGCTGTTGATCAAATCAATGTCACATTTGCAATCGTGCTGATATTTGGAAACGTCATTCTTCGTGTGATATTAACTATGTCAAATTATATAAAAAACATTTAAAAGTCATACGGGGGCATATTGCCTCAGCCTTTTGGGGGAATTGTAAATGTATTTCAAAAGATTAAATCACGCAGTGAAAGCATGAACTCTAAATGTGCTTAAGCAGTAGTCAAAACTACATGTCATAGTGAATGTGTGCACTCTCTGGGTGTGTTTTTGTTTGGTTTTTGTGATATACTTGATACAGTCAAACATACAGCAGTTTGCAACCATTTGCAAATCACATATAGTTTAAACAACAATTACGATAGTATTGTAGATTAGATATACAGTGTATTGCACATACACACATAGATTTTTCATACAAATTAGCTTTTTTTTTTTAACCAGGCTCCTATGAAAATATCATTGGACGTTTTTGAAAGTAACTGACTAAAAACCTTTTCTTTGCCATTAAAGTGAAATTACTGAACCTAAACACAGGGCTCTGATAATTTAAAAGAAATATTCTTAGAAAAATCTCAAACAGGCTTTGAGGTTTTGCATCTGTATAGCAATAACAGAAATGAACTTTTCCAATCAGTTTAAATTGATTTTTACTGAGGCTTTTTCTGAGCTAATTAAATGCATGCATCATCTTTTTTTGTCAAATTCTTATATGTAATCAAATTTAAATAGTAAGGCACCGTTACCAATCAAATTAAATAAGTATCAACTAAATTTGTGTTTGCAATACAGGTGGCACAGAATTTGTTAAATTTTTTCACATAATATTTGGATGTTAAAAAAATGTTCAATACTGATATTTGAAATGATTTTGTGGAAAAAAGGGAAAATATACTTTAAATACAAACCTAAAATCGCAAGTAGGTAGCGGCATTGCCGCATTAGTGAGTCACTGAGTCATTCATTTAACCGATTCGTTCAAACGGCTGATTGTTTAAGTAACGAAAGACCATAGTGTTTTGCTCGTAGATGCAACAGTTTGGCTGTGGCTTTGTTTGAAACTATTGTCGTTGACAAAATAAAGCAAAAACGTGTTGTGTAAAGTGTTGTGTCTAAAAATGTATCAGTGATAGGTCCTCAACTATGGGACAATCTTCCCCTGTACATTCGGCAGGCTCCGTCTATAGAGGCTTTTAGATGACTAAAAACCTTTTCTTTGCCATTAAAGTGAAATTACTGAACCTAAACACAGGGCCCTGATAATTTAAAAGAAATATTCTTAGAAAAATATCAAACAGGCTTTGAGGTTTTGCATCTGTATAGCCAAAAAATGTTAGTATTCTGAGTAATATTTATTCAAGAACTGAACTTATTTTTACTGGCAAGGCATCTCATTTGTGACCTGTGTCTGATTAGCAATTTCAGGCATTACTACTATTTTTTTTTGTCCCAGAAAGAATCATTTTTAGATACATGCTATAATACTGTACATCTTTACTTCAGCCTCAGATGCTTTTTTCATTAACAACTACACACACACCAAAAAAGGCGTCAAAACAAAAATGATAATCATCTCATTATCGTGAATTATGCACTGCTGTAATTTACATACAACACACAAAAAAGCAGATTCATTGTTAAAGTAGAATGATGTCTTGTTATTACTGACAATACATCTTATCCGTGAGCACACTTCAAAAGGCCAGTAGTGCAACCCACCAATAACTTCCAGCAGCACAAACGACTAACAACAATCAACCTCCAGTTATAAGATTCCTTTATGTTCAAACGGGGCGCTCTCTGAGAAACTTGCCTCTCCAGTACGTCACCTTTACCTGATGCTTTTCAGCACATAGCACTACAGAATTGATTGCAGCATCTGAGCTGTGTTTTCGCCACACATGCTTACCGCTCAAACATGATCTGCGAGGATGCGGCGCTACGGTTTTATAGGTCAGCAGGCACGAGCGGCTTCTAACGGAGCTATTTTGAGTGATGATGGAGAAAGTTGCTGGCGTGGAGAGCCGTGATTTACTGGCTCGTCCGGCTCGGTAATGAGGAGTAATTCTGCCTTGACACCCCCCTCCTCTCCGCTCCGTACCTCACCACCCACCCACCCCCTTTTGATGAGCGGTGTCAGAGAAACAGCGGGACGGTCAGTGCTTCTTCACTATGTCTTCTGCAGGAAAGGAGAACCTGACACTTGTCTTATTAACCACAGGATCCAGCATGTATCTTCATTAATAGCCTATTAAAAGCGACAGGGAAAATATGAGAAACTGACCTCTTTTACACAATTTCCGTCAAAGAAATGGAGGAGAACTTACATGATTTATGTTTCCAGGAGAAAAAAAATAAGTTATTTAGCTGAAGTTCAAAGGCTAAATAAATCATCATTAGCCCGGCAAAGAAAAAAAAGAACACAACAAATCTTTAAGCTACCAAATGCGACCAAAGCAGAGTTCATCCCAAAAGGCATTCCGGATGAAACCAAACCATCATTTTCTGGTCTAACTCATGACTCACGCTGGGCTAGAACCCACAATAGCCTCGAGGTCAGACAGGGAGTAAAACTAGTGTTCCAGAGCTCTTTTACCGCACTCCACAAAACATTCAATACGTCCTGCGGGAAGGGACGCTGGGAATTGAGGTACAGGTGATAAATGTCAGTGTACATTTATATCAAAAGATCTCCATGAATTCCCTTCATCTAGCTGTGCGGTGAATAAGAACGAATTAACCTCGATCACCTCAAATAACTTGAAATTGAATGCGTCTCTGCCGCTCCAGTGCCTGAGGTTTTCAAACAGCAAACACGACAATGTAATCAGCCATTAGAACATACAGTACAGAAGAGCTCGAGCAGGTCTATAACATGACTCTATAGGGCATTAATTAATTTGAGTTTAATTCGGGTTCACGCGGTGCAAACCGAAAAGAATACTAAAAGCGGCGAATCAAAGCCGTGTTGTTTTATTTCCAGTATTAGTTTGGTGTCCCCTCAGAGAATGAGTCAAATGCAATCTCGCTCACACAGAGACCAGCACCGAATCGAAGAGGACGGCTTCTTTTCCTTCTTAAGTCTTAATTAGTTGTAGCAAAGCCAGATACACTCTGCTCCTTTGAATAGATTCACTCTGGAAGGACTGAAAAGCATCAAAGATGTAATTTTCCCCCGTGTCAGTTTGGTGGAAGAACAAGAGAAAAATCTTACCTACTCTTTTCCTTCCGAATGATTTTCATTCAGTGTCCGCACACTTGGTTATTATCTTTATGACACCACTACACCCAAGCTCACACCTCGATCTCCGCTCATTAACATTTCATTCATCGATTCGCAATTAAACATTGGGGCTTATTAGATCTATGTGAGAAAAAGAATGATACCGTCTTCCGTATGAGAGAGCATACTGCTGTAAGAAAGGTCAAGGAAGGTCAAACTGCTGAGCCTGGAGACATTTTTGGTTGACTAAACTGCAATGGAGGGCTCATGGTCCGCAGCGTGCCGAAATATATATAGCGGATGTATGGATGGATGGGCAAATAAATAAATAAATATTTCCCCCCTTGCAGTCTGTTTCGGAGGAGATGTGCATGAAATACCCTGGAGGTGAATCTTGACAGTGATGGTCTGCCACCTGAGTTTATTTGTAACATTACTTTACTTCAAAGGATCCTGCTGTTGGATATTGCCATTAAATTGGCTTTCCACTGGCTGATCTTATCATAGCAGTACACTCTTCAATCCATCAACCTTCACATCTGAAACATTTCAAGAGGTAAAATCTAACGTTTGCTTTATGAAAAGGAATTTGAAAAGTGAAGTTCATGGAGCAGAGTTAGTGCTGTTCTTGGACTGATAAATGAGATTAGGAGACATTCGAAAAATGTACAATCATCAATGCTTAACAACCATGTTAAATCTTTAATGTTTGATTAGTCTAAAAACGTACCATTCTAGCATTAGGGTAACGCATTACAAGTAACGTGAGTTATGTAATCAGATTACTTTTTAAGTTACTACTAAAGTAGCACATTCCTTTTTAATTTCTCCGTTTTCATGCTGAGAGAAATTGGGAGTAAATGCAGAGACACTGTGTAGCTCTAGACTAAATGTGAACATACATTTACTTAAATGGCACAAAAACAGATTTAGTATTTCTCAAAATAAATAAAAACAGTGAAATGCAAACTCTAAATATGACGCAAGCCTTCAAGAATTAAATGTTATCACAAACAAGAAAGATGAGGAAAAAGTATTGCAAAATTAAAGCAAAAGTAAGATAACACATTACTTCCCATAAAAACACAACTAACACAATTAGCGATTTTTTTAGGAAGTAACCCAATACTGCAATGCATTACTTTTAAAAGTAACTTCCAACAGAGGAGACCACTTCAGTTCTGAAGCTTATACAGAATGGTTTTGTGTAACTGAACTGTTTCAGAAAAAGATCATCCTCTTGTTTTATCAACAGCTACTTATTTGTATATTTCGAGTTTATTCATTATGTGAGAATAATGTCCCACACATTTGGGTGAAAACAATTAAATTAAATTAAATTAAATTAAATTAAATTAAATTTAATTTAATTTAATTTAATTACCATGCTCCACTACATTTATATCCAAATGATTACACTATTATTATAAAATCAAAGCAATGCATTTCTCTTTTGCAAACAGTTTTTAAACCGTTTTAACACCAAGTGACTCAAGGTTAAACTTAAAAAAAGAAAAAGAAAAAAAGAAAAAAAGAAAAACAGCAGACACTTTTTTGTGCTTTTTCTATTTATGATCACCAATTTAGTGATTTTACCCATCCTGCTGCTTTCCAACTTTGTTCCTTTTTTATGATGTTGAACGTGCTGATCATTTTTTTTTTTTTTTTTTTTTTTTGTACCTTACATACATAGCATACAACTATATATTTCGAACTAAATGTAATACACTGGCCCTGAATGTAGCATAAAGATGTTCCAGTGTTAGTAGAGTAGACAAAATAGTAGAGTACTCTTATGGAAATTTCTAATTCCACATTAATAATATCTGCAACGCTGCAATATGAAATGACCTGATAAGTAAATAACAGATATAAATAAATAACAGATAGATAGAATGATAGGACAAGATAGAATGAGATAGAACGATAGATAGAACAACAGAACGATAGATAAAACAATAGACAGAATGATAGAACAAAACGTCAGAATGATAGATAGATAGATAGACAGATAGAACGATAGAACGATAGATAGATAGAACGATAGATAGATAGATAGATAGACAGATAGATTGATAGACAGACAGATAGACAGATAGATAGATAGATAGATAGATAGATACATACATAGATAAAAGTATGTCATACAAAATGAGGAAATGGCAACAAGGTCATGGTAACAAGTTGTGGCTAGCTGGCTTAAACTTAAAAGATAGACACATGAAAATTACAAAGTATATTGTTTATAAACTTGATTACTAGTGAAAACCCTGTGAAAACCCTGTCATTTGAACATTTCACATGCAGTATATGCATAAATGATTTGACTTTATTATACATATCAAATAGCATATGGTAACATTATTTTAAGGACCACTGCTCACTATTACCTAGTTACTTATTAGCATGCATACCACTAGCATCAATAACTACCTTATTTAACTATTAATAAGCAATAAATAAGTGTTTATTGAGTTAACAGTACATATGCGTTCCCTAATCTGAAGTGCCACCGAAACAGTTTCATAACTACGCCAGGTTTGCTTGTAAAGTTTCTCGAGGTTATTCAACAATGCTCTGCACTGCATGTATTATAAATCTTAAAGAAAATGTCCACAGCTTGCCCTTTCTTCTTTACACAGAGTTGCCAGGCTGTTTTGTGTGCTTTTCTCTCTGTGTGTGTATTAGATCTCCAGGAGGTAATCCCTCTGGCCACATGCAGACTGCAGTTGTTTCATTACAGTTAGCAGCACACAAGGCGAAAGGACAGCTTGCGGAACAATTCATCCGCGCTACGTCTCTGTTCCCGGGTTCATCAGGAGCAGAGGAAGGTCACTGTCAACCTATGAGGGAATATCAAAGCCGCTCTCGCTCAGAGAGCCTCTCACAGTCTTTGAGTCTGCCTCTCTCAAACTTGCCCCCCGCCCCTCGGCCCAGTCAAGATGCTGCCTGCCGATTCCACATTCAATAGAAGCCTTAGCCCAGCAAATAAAATACAGCTCTCCTCCTCTCACAGCCCTCCCGCACGCCGAATCAAAAGCAATGTCTATATAAAAGAGAAACTGCAAGACATTTAACTAGCAGACATTTTTTAACAATGAGGAGGAAAATTGCCTTCATGCAGAATTCTAAGTAAAAGTATGTGTCATACAAAAAGGAGGACATGGCAACAAGGCCAAGAGTTGTGTCTAGACTCACTCCTCATGCTTTGAATAGGAAAACGATTCTTTTGGACTCCACGTGAAAGCGGGGTATTCATGCATCAGTTGAACGTAATCATCTTCTACAGGGGGCAAGAGAAACACACTCAGTTTCACGTTTTGACTACACTGATTGCTAGCAACTATTAGATATTTTCAGTGCTATTAAGCATTGCTGAATGAACTGAGGGGTTGATTCCCTGTGCTTGACTGCTTAACTGAAATACACCTTGGGATAATTGCAGTGGAAGTGTATGGGAGTAGCATATTGAGGTTGTGCGGTGCCCTACAGCCTATTTATAGATGTGCAGCGAACTGCGATATGAGAGCGAGGTGAACGTGTGGTTACTTGTGTACCCATGTGGATGTTCGCAGCGGAGGAGAGGGGGAGCGAGTGTGGGTATGTGTAAATGCAGCTTTGTGTGTTTGTGAATAAACGAGTACCTGGTCTGTTCACGCACAAGGTCACATCATCTTTTCCTTCTTTCTGTTTTGTTGCTGTGGTCTTAATAGACAAGCAAGACGACGACTGATACGAATGACATATACAGTTCTCTTATTTTGTTTTGAAAAGTCGATGAAATCAATGTCTTTTTGTACTAGCTTCAAGGCCATCTATATGCTGTGCTCCTCAAAGCAGTGTATACACGGTTACATTTACTGTATAGCGGCTCTTACGCAAATTTGGACCTGAAATGTTGATGACTCATCCTGGACTACACAGACTGTTGTCAATCACATGCTCTGAAGTATGAGAATGTCCCACCACTGACAAGCACTAACAAGCTGAAAAACATTCTTATCACTAGGACTGTCAGTCGATTCAAATATTTAATCTAATTACATGATGTTTCAATTAATCAATTGCAAAATTAATTTGACTGTGAAAATACCCACAAAAGATTATTTAGAGCTATTTTTGTGTTAAATGACAAAGCACCAAGTAGACATTATAAATTGTAGCTTTAGAAATAAATATTTGATTTGATTCAACTAGGGCTGTAGCTATTGATTATTTTAGTAGTTGAGTATTCTACCAATTATTCCATCGATTAATCGAGTAATCGGATAAGTTTTTCTTTATTAAAGAGCAATACTAAATATACAAGAGAAAATAAGATAGGTCTCTGAAAATAAACAACTAATTTGTTCTTTTTAGAAAAATTAACATTTTTATTGCTGAAATTGCATACATTAACCATGAAAACTAAACCCATTTAATGCATTTATTTGCCAAATTACATTCAAAATGCAAGTATATCATATATATATATATATATATATATATATATATATATATATATATATATATATATATATATATATATATATATATATATATATATATATATACACACACTATTTAATTCAGCTCAGAGGGACATGAATGCATTTAACTTGCAGTTACAAATGCATAAATAATATTTTGTTATTTTAAACAAAACATTGAATAGTGATATTTACATGTATTTTTAAAATGAAGACACTTTAAATGTGATAACAAAACCACCAGTAGGTGTCAGCAAGTCACTGTTAAGTAAGTGAGTCATTGCGATTGAACTGAATCATTTAACGGGTGATTCATTCAAGAACGAAACACCATCATGTTGCTCAAAGACGCAGAACAGTGCTGTGGCTGTGTTTGGAATGGTTATTTGTTGGCAAAAACAGGCAATATGCTAAGTCTCTTAATATTAACTTCTTGTTTATTGATGAACTGTTGCATAAAATCAGCATCACATATGTAATCATGCAGGCATCGTTTGATATTGACTAACTTTCTAACTTTCTGTGTCACAGAGAGAGAATGAGACAGTCAGCATAAATGGCACTTAGTCTTTTACAAAACAGCTAACTTAGGGACATCATAACTAACCACCATTAATTTACAGTCTTAAATATGTCCAGCGTTTATCTATCTATCTATCTATCTATCTATCTATCGTTCTGTCTTTATATCTTTATATCTTTCTATCTATCGTTCTATCTATCTATCTATCGATCGTTCTGTCTTTGTATCTTTCTTTCTATCGTTCTATCTTTCTTTCCATCTATCTATCTATCCATGTATCCATCTATCTATCTATCTATCTATCTATCTATCTATCTATCTATCTTTCATTCTATCTATCTATCTATCGTTCTATCTTTATATCTTTCTATCTATCGTTCTATCTATCTATCTTTCTATCCTTTCATTCTATCTATCGTTCTTTTGTTCTATCGTTTTCATTCTATCGTTCTACCGTTCTTTCGTTCTTTCTTTATCTATCTATCGATCGTTCTGTCTTTGTATCTTTCTTTCTATCGTTCTATCTTTCTTTCCATCTATCGTTCTATCTATCTATCTATCTATCTATCTATCTATCTATCTATCTATCTATCATTCTGTCTTTATATCTTTCTATCTATCGTTCTATCTTTCTATCTATCTATCTATCTTTCTTTCATTCTATCTATCTATCTATCGTTCTGTCTTTATATCTATCTATCTTTCTTTCATTCTATCTATCGTTCTTTTGTTCTATCGTTTTCATTCTATCGTTCTTTCATTCTATCGTTCTTTCGTTCTTCCGTTCTACCGTTCTTTCTTTCTTTCTTTCGATCTATCTATCTACCATTCTATCTATCGTTCTCTTTCTATCTTTCTATCATTCTATCATTCTATCTATCTATCTGTCTATCTATCTATCTATCTATCTATCTATCGTTCTATCGCACAAACACAAAAACAAGCTTTCCTTTATGCCTCACTGAACATCTGGTATAAACTGGAAAATGCAGAAAACTGTGTTTGGTGTCTTGAAAAACTAGCTAATTAAATTTAGATAATGCCAAAACGAGAAATTGATTTCTCATGTGTTATTTTTGCTTTCACATTCCCCGGTGCTTATAGACCTTTAACGGCTTTTACAAGATTAAAGTTTTGAAAAACTCTCAGGTTTCATTCAATTACTCTTCACCCACTAATATGTGTTTTGTTCTTTTTCTCATTTACAATAGACTGTTCTCCATGCTCTTTTACCCGAGTCTCCTGGTAATAAATTAAAACAACTGTTCATACAACTCTGGATCCTTGATTAGAACCAAGTGGAATGAGAAAATCAAAGTATTCCAGTGTAAAAGATTTTGAAAGCTGGAAATTCAAAGCATCTTTTTAGAAAGAATATCTGCTTGAATGACCCAGAGGCCTCTGGCTTGACGCATAATGACAGAAGAATCCCGAAGCATGTCCGTAAATTATATTGCACCATGGAAGATAAATCAAATGTAGGCTGACTGAGCAAACACACATTTCTCTGCTGCCAAGGTGATGGCAGATAAAGCAATGCATTAAATCATTTTCAGACTGAAAGCCACGCAATTGTGTTTAAACCACTGATTAGCAATACCTTGAATTTTCTAGGATAAACAGATGATCTGACTGAACGGAGATGAAGTGATTCATCTAAGCCTTTAATTTCCTCATCATGCAGATTAGGACCGTTACTGGGCTTTTTAAAAACTGCACTTATCTCATGAGAAACACTTTCAGAAATTGAAATTCAAAGATATAGGACCAGATCTCAATTAGCCACCTATAAGATCTGAAAGAAAACGGAATAAACTGACAGCAGGTTCAGTGCTTCACATCACAAAAGAATCCTGCAACACATTATCACCAAACACCCATATCTCCATTTCGCAATATACTGTAGTCAACACCCAATTATTAAACGCTTTACAACCTTAATTACAATTCCTATGGTTTATAGCTCTCATTGCACTCTGTTGTTACCTATGACTCATTCATGAACATGAATCTGGATACTAGCAAAGGTCTTAAGATACTAAACATTGGGTTACTGATGACTCAATTACCTGAAACATGATTACTAGGATGTGCATTAAAACGCAGGTGGTATTTATCAACAACATCGCTGCATAACCCCATCATCCATCTTCATTTCAGCAAAATATGCATTTGTCCTACATTTTTTGAATCAAGCTAAATAGAGAATGTACACGCATAATAACGAAAATGGCAATAAAAAACACAAAGCAAGGCAAAAACTGCTTGCAATATAAATATTAAAATGTTAGCACAAAATGTCAGAACATATATAAATATAAAAATAAGGGAGTAATTATTAATCCTTTCCTTTGTAATACCAGAATGCAGAATTGTTTCTCAAAAGTTTACAGATGTAAGATTACAAACAAAATCTCACCCAGACAGTTACAATCTTTGTCATTATCAGTGTTTTATTATTATTTGTACACCATTAGAGTATTCACTAATATTGATATAAATTAGCCTTTTTTATTTAGCTTTAATTAGTTTTTCATTTTAGTCATTTTTTATGTGCTTTTGTCATTTGTATTTATTTATATATATATATATATATATATATATATATATATATATATATATATATATATATATATATATATATATATATATATATATATATATATATTTTTTTTTTTTTTTTTTTTTTTTTTTTTTTTTTTTTCCATTTTCATTTATCTTTTTTATTTAGCTTTAGTTTGTTTTAGTTGTAGTTTTATTCATTTAAACCCATTTCTGTTAGTTGCCAAAGTAACATTTAAAATTTTTTAATTCAAGTTTTTCATCTGTATCACTTCAGATTTATTTTTAAGTACTAAACATGACCTTTAATACTATTACTTTTAGTTAACAACTACGCTGGTCTTTATGCATTCACTAGATTTTAAGGTGTGTTCTGGGAACTTCTAGTATTGTAGAAGTGTAATATAAGAATGATTTTGGAAACCAGACAGACTTAGAAATAGCTGAATCCCGGTGCAGTGCACATATTACTAAACTAGCATTGGGACTGAAAAAACACCCTACAATTCTGACATTTTAGCAACAAGTAAAACGCTCAAAGAAAAGATGTAAAATCCTGCCAGTTCGCTTATAAGTAACTCCAGACTTCTCTGACTTAATTGACTCTCCTTCAAGGTATATGCTGAGTGAAATGAAATGAAAGCAACTGTTCATGCAATGTTAATACTTAACTTTCCCCCATGGGTACAATTAGTTCATGAACAAAAGAAACAACTGCATTATTCAAACGATTTGAAAGGTTGAAACAATTAATGAGATATCAGGCCCTGTGGTCACAGCCAAACAAAAGTAAAGACAATCATCAACGCCAGATATGATGGTCTGTGCGAAAACGAAGACCCTGCGCAAGATAAGACTGCTCCGCAGTCTGAGAATGACTGTGTGCAATGCAAAGAGCAATCAGCTGAGCCATAGCACTACTGTGGCTATTGATAATTAATTAACCGTTGTGCTCTTCTGAACATCCTTCACCTAATTTAGTGGATCGGCCTATTAAAAATTGCTTGCAAATCTCTAATTATGCTATACTGTTAGCAAATCTTGGATTCAATCTTTCTGTCAGCTTGTATTCTTTTAATTAGCACAGGTTTTGTATTTCTTGTTGGAACTGACTGGTCAAAGGCCTCACTGATCTGAGCCCATGGACATCAGTTTTTGAGTGAACACTGCCAAAATCATCCACAATTAAAGCTTTTATGCCACAAATACAACAAACAAAAAAAAAAAATACCAAAAACGTTATTATTCCCTGTATGAGCAAAGTCCAAGGGCAATAACATTAACTAGCATTATTGAGAAAAGTAAAATCCTGATAAATAATCCACGAGAATTAAGAAAATTAAGGAGAAACAGAGCATAAATACATTGTTAAAGTTGTAAATAAAGCAAATATTATTGGAGCACATTTTACAAGAAATTATATTTTATATATTTTATACTATTCGAAATTCTTACTAACTATCACAACACACTAAATGAAATGTGACAATTTCTTTTTGTACAGCTTTAGCATGTGAGAACAGCTGTTTCTATTTCAAATCTAAAAGCCTATAAACATTAGAGCTGTTTGTCAAACAACTGGCACAGGCAGGGACATCATGGTTATTTTGCGAGTATCAAATTGGACATGGCTGTCAATTTAGATTTGTTTAAAGTTTTGTTTTATACGAATGCAGATCAAGCATATCTGCCTTACATTGGCTGCTGTGTAGATGCAATGGCTCATTTACCTACAGCAGGCGATAGGTGCGTGCCAGTGTAGAGATAAGCAATAATCGGCGGGAACAGATTGGAGAGGCTTATTAATGTGCAGGAGGTGGTCAGACCCATCCATTTTTCATTAGGCCCACTACATGAGTGACATTTTCAAGTTAAGAATTTGAGTCTTTGCGAGGAGTGACATTTCATCCCTACATCCACAGTTCATTGGCTGGGTTCAGACACTACAAAAATGTACCCACAATGCACTGCTTCATGCTAGGATCTCTGACAGGCCTTGCAAATGTAAGAAAACTAGAAAATACTATTACTTGACATCGCCCGAGGCGCTGCATATTTAAACAAATCATTCCCAGTCTGTTTCACACAAGTAACAAGAGCTTCGAATGCATGCACAATATGGTATTTTTAGTCACTGATATGATTGAGCGATAGCTGTCTGTGAATGCGATTTCTGTAATTTTTAAAACACTACATTGCCTATTACTGCTAGAAAGCATCTAATCGGATCTTCCTGTTCTGAAATAAAATATCTTGAAATGAAAAGCTTAAAAAAAAATGTTTTTCCTTGCATGAAAGTGCATTAGGTTTACTGTTCCCTTTTTTAAATGAAAAGTGCCTCTGCTATATTTATTTACTAGCTTTTCCAGGGCACGGGCAAGGCAGTGTGTACACGTATTGTATCGCAAAGAGAAAATTAAATGATCGATACACACAAATAAGAGAAATCTTCAGGAGAGTACTCCATCATTCTTTGTATTAACTGGGCTCAGCTGTGGATGCCCTGTATTGACATGCTTAATGTTCATGTATTGGCTCTGATCTATGGACTTCTCCTGAGAGAAACAAGCTTTCTCTATCTGTGTTAGTAAAGGCGCTCTGGGTAAGAGGCAAGACTTATCTTAATGTTCTTGTGAAGCCGTAACAATGTTATCAACGGCACACAAGAATAAAATGGTGATCCTTCAGTTGGACGCTTCCAATCTTTTTTCATTTGTTCAGTTGATATCCAAGTGGTCTTTGTGTTTGCTTTGTTACATTATGATTAGCACAGGCCATAGCTGGCCATTTAGAGGCATACAGCTAATCTGACACAGGTTAAAAACACCAGTTCTGTCTCATGAGTTTGACTATGGGGAGTCTTGATGCACAGTTCCTGCAAAGCAAATACTTTTTCAATCTTTTAAATGAACCTCAAAAATCCCCAAAATACCCTGACCCATCAAATCAAATTTGTTTTTGTTTTTTAATTAATAATTAGTTCACATTCCATAAATGTAACAAAATGTAGTAGTATTAATAAAACATAACTTAAAATATTACTATTATTAGAATTACTATTAGTACTAGTAGTAGTATGAAGAAGCAGCAGAAGCAGCAGCAGAAGATGATACAGAAGCAGAAGAAGAAGGAGAAAGAAGAAGAAGTGTCAGAAGACGGAGAAGCATTAGCAGAAGACGAACAAGAAGAAGAAAAAGAAAAAGCAGAAAATGCAGAAGTAGCAACAAAAGCAGAAGATGCAGAAGAAACTGTAGAAAAGGAAGAACATGAAGACGACGAAGAAGAAGACTAAGGAGCAGCAGCAGATGCTAAAGCAGCAACAAAAGAAGCAGAAGATGCACATGCAGAAGCAGTAGTAGTAGAAGACAACAGAGGAAGATGAAGAAGAAGATGAAGAAGATGAAAAAGACGGCGACGACGATACAGAAAGCAGCAGAAGTACCAGAAGCGGAGGAGGAGGAAGAAGATGACAAAGATGGTGAAGAAGAGCAGTAGCAGAAGATGCAGAAGCAGAAACAAAAGTAGCAAAAGATGCAGAAGCAGTAGAAGAAGTAGAAGACAACACAGGAAGACGAAGAAGACAATGAAGCAGCAGCAGAAGTACAAGAAGAGGAAAAGGAGGAGGAAGACAAGACGGTAAAGAAGAAGACTAAGAAGGCACAGCAGCAGAAGATGCTGAAGCAACAACGAAAGAAGCAGAAGATGCAAATGCAGAAGCAGAAGTAGAAGACGACAGAGGAATACGAAGAACATGATGAAGACAATGACAATACAGAAACAGCAGCAGAAGTACAAGAAACACAGGAGAAGGAGGAGGAAGAAGAAGAAGCAGCAGCAGAAGAAGAACGAAGAGGAAGACAACGACTAATGAGAAGCAGCAGGAGAAGAAGCTGAAACAGCAACAAAAGAAGCAGAAGAAGAAATAGAAGACAACAGGAAGACGAAAGGAAGAACAAAAGAAGCAGAAATAGAAGAAGCAGAAGCTGCTGTGGAGGATAAGGAGGAGGAAGAAGAAGCAGAAGAGGCGACAGATGATGCAGAAGCAATAGCAGAAGAAGAAAAAGAAGAAAATGGAGCAGTAGCAGGAGAAGATGCAGAAACAGAAGATGCAGAAGCATAAGAAGGAAAAGTAAAAAGACGAAAAATATGACGACGAAGAAGAAGACTAAGAAGCAGCAGAAGAAGATGCAGAAGCAGAAGAAGAACACAAAGAAGAACATGAAGATGATCAAGAAGATGACAAAGCTGACCATGAAGTAGAAGATGAAGAAGAAGCAGCAGATGAAGAATAAGATGAAGAAGACAACAAAGAATTAGAAATGTCAAAAGCTAAAAGCTATGTAAGGATATTTTTTTTTAGCCCAGGTAGGAATGGCTTTTTTTTTTTTTTTTTTTTACAGTTTGTAAACAAACTAAAATTGATTTTTTTTTTTTTAATAATAAACTGCAACAGAAAAAAATGAATGCATACATATATTGCTCTGATACAGATTGCATGGTGATATTGTATGCCTTTCTATGTGTATTTTCAGCTTGCATATGCAAAGTGGTACTGACAAGTTACTGGATTACATGCCATGTTAAAATCATTACTACTATGTGAGGTATCATATTAGATGTGGCATGAGGAAAATTAACCTCAGGGCAATGCAGTTTGAACCAATAAAATGTTGAATGTCATATATGTTCGATACAGAGCGATCTGAGGTAAACGCTATTCTGGGGCATGTAATGACTAAAGGCAGAAAAAAAAAAGACAAAATGAAGATCCCTGTAGGTTACTCATGGTATCACAATCTATTGTGTTAACTCATGTCAATGTTTCATAATCCATTAGATGAATAATATTAAAAATGACTGTTCAGACAGAGAGAAATATGTGTTTTTTATTTTTATTTTTAAAGAACTTCCAGTCATGACATTATGAAAGAGCAATGCACATCTGGTCATGATGAAGATCACAGTGTTATATTACTAATGATTATGTGACTACATTATGTGCAACATGAAACTAAATGTTACAGTGAAGTTGCATCACAGCTCTCTGTCAGTCAAGAGCATACAGAGTCTAAGCCACACCAAAGTTTCATGCTGAGTTTGACAGTCAATCTGGTGCAATTATTTGGCAGACGGTCTTTTAGTTGGACAGAGAATTCAATTTAAAACAAGCGATTCTAAAATACGCTCAATCTGGAGATATAAATAATACTGATCCTTTATTTTTCTGTCACATGTAAGACAAATTTCCATGCCTTGGCATTAGAGCGTGAAAATCATGACTCTCAAAATAATTAACAGAGGAACTGAATGTTTATTTTAAACCACTATTAAAGGAATAGTTTAGCAAAAAAAAGTAGACAGATAGATAGGCAGATAGATAGATAGATAGATAGACAGATAGATAGATAGATAGATAGATAGATAGATAGATAGACAGACAGATGACCATATATTGCTTCACTGCTTTATTTAATTGTTTTAATGGTTTTGCTATAGTTTAATAATATATATACATACACTACCAGACAAATGATTTTGTATGTTTTGTAAGGAGTGTCTGATGCTTTTAATAAACTTTTTTATATATTTTATATACATATACACATACAAATATATACACACACACACACACACACACACACACATATATATATACATATTATATATATATATAGTGAGATATCATGATTAAAATTTAAAATAACTGCGAGTCAAAGTCAAAATAGCAGGATATAAACCCACTATTGCAAGAAATAAAGTCAGAGTTGTGTGATAAAAACTCACAAATCTGACCTTTTTTCCCCCTCACAAATTCAAGTTTGTTTCTCTTTTTATGCACTTTTCTCACAATGATGACTTTTTCTTTCCTTAGAATTGTGACAAACTCACAACTGCGAGATTTCATCTCTAAATTTATATTTTGCGGTTCTGAGTGTTTATATCTCACTATATTTATAACTAGCAATTGCGAGTTTATATCACAATTTGGAAAAAAAAGTCAGAATTGCAAGATGTAAACTCGGAATTTGCAAGAAAAAACAAGAAGGAAAAAGTCAATTGCGAGATACAAACTATTGTTAGAAATAAACTCAGAATTCAGTCTTTTCTTGCAAATGCAAGTTTGTATCTCGCAGTTTTGACTATTTTCTTGCAAATCTGACTTCTCAAGTCCAAATCTGAGGGAAAAAAAAAAGACGTTCTCAGAATTGAGTTTATCTCAATTCTGACTTAACTCGCAATTGCATGTAAAAAGTCACAATTGCAAGACATAAACTCGCAATTCTGAGAAGAGTTTATATCTCACATTTCTGACTTTATCAGAATTGAGACATTATTTCTTAGAATTGCAAGTTATTATCTTGCAACTGAGTTTTTTTTCTTGCAAATGCAAGTTTAAATCACACAATTCTGACTTTAAAACTTGCGACTGGTAGTTTATAACACAATTCTGAGAAAAAAAAAGTCATAATTGCAAGATGTAAACTCGAAATTGCAAGAATAAGTCAGAATTGTGAGATAAAAGGTCGCAGTTACCTTTTTAATATTATTTTATTATTCTATTATTCAGTGGAAATAGGCTTCCATTTTTTTCGAAAACATGACTATTTTTAGGATCCTTTGAAGAAGTTTTGTAGAATTATAAACATCTTCACTATCACGTTTGATCAATGTAATGCAGCCTTGCTAAATGAAAGTGTTAATATATACCTCTAAAGAAAAAAAAATGTTTAACAAAAATAAACATCAAGATTGGTGACTGTAATTAAAGAAACATTAATAAAAGAGTTGGAAGGACATGTGAATAAAATAATATGAATAAATAACTGCATTTTCTTTCCCAGCGAACTTTCCCTTTAATGTGATCACACTCATCTAACGCCTGACACTTCTGACATTACAAAAGTATACATGACTTCATCCCGTTCATTTCTGTTGTATCTTGTTGTCATGGACAGACCATGCACAGATAAAGAACATGTCGGGGAAGCAGAGATGGTGCTGCTCGACTGAACACATCTCCTCTAGCAGCGCCGTGTAAGCTAACTGCGATCATGTGATTCACACAATCCACTACAACTCCATCCAGCACCTTCGCCCAGTGGAGTCGTAACACCGTCTGGTACCACGAGATGGTGAATATTCCACCCAAAAAGTGCACAGATTGCTCCGGCAGACCACGGCGCAGGCCTTGTCACCTTGTGCAGGGTGCAGAAAGCAGAATTGGGAGGGTAAAAATGAGAAGTGACAGGATATTGATTTGCTTATCGCCACACTGCAGACACACAGGAGTGGAGGGTGAGTGGGAGGTTGGTTATCAGTCGTCCACGTCTGATAGAAAGAGAGAAAGTGAGAGAGAGTGAGAGGAGAGAAAGAAAGATTTCTCAACTGATTGGTTTGCCTCATTTTAGACTCGACTTTCAGTGTGTGTAGTGCTGACAGGCGTGCACTTTTACAGTAAATGAAAGTAAGCTTTCTGATGTGATAGGATTATGCGCTTATATAGAGCAGATTGAAAATAAAAGGACGCTATCAACTTCTTTTGTGGATTTGGCAGAATTGCCTGCAATTAGGTGGTTTTCGTGAACAAAAAAAAAAAAAGTGGATGGCTATACTTCGAAACCTGCTGAAAAAGGTACAAAAGAAGAATAGAATTTCAGCAACGAAAGAGGGCAAGTGCAGTCCATCTAGGTCACATACTCTTTATTCAGCCAAACTTAATCTGCATGCCTTAAACCGCCTTTAGCCTATCGCGTCTTGGATCAAACAGAAACTTGGCATAACAATGAAGCCAAGAAAAGAGACCCGGCTATCGCTCTAGGTATTTTCTGTAATCAACACGAAATGGAAAAAAGAAAAAGTATTAGATCAATATTTAGCCTGCTCATTTAGCCATCAAGCTGCTTTGCATGTGGCGTTCAAGAACTCGGTCAGTCAAAACAAGCCGTACGTCGTGAACGCAAGGAAGGCGGTATTACCTCCACAGGTGCTACGTTGATGAGAATGAGGTAGATTACGTATGACGGCCTGCTTAAAATGCAGCTCTGTGTCAAGAGGTACAGCATGTGAATGGTGTACAACGGGAACTCATTTCCCAGTCTTTTCCACATGGAGTCCCTGGGCTCCTCACGTTCATTTTCACTTCCCATTTGTTTGATAACAAATAGAGGTTCAAAGCCCAGATGGGAAACGGCACCATTAATGAAATCTCTCCTGCATGAGACTTGGGTCGTCTCTGAAGGTGCTTGCAGTCAGGTCATGATAGATCTCGGCATTGGTATGCTACGGGAGCTCCTGGCTCTTCCCAGCACTTGTCAAAATAAAGTTGGATTTTTGTGAAACGAAAAGGAGCCCTCGTCCGTAAAGCGAGGTGATTAACTGACAGAGGTTGCCTTTTTCATTAGGATCATTATGATGAAAGTGCATTCATTAATGACTCTTACAAATCCTATGAATTTCTGGGGAGAAATGGGCAAGTCAGCTATACATATGAATATATATGAATACGATTATTTTCAGGAGTGAAGCAGGCCAGGAGGTTTTCTTTCTTTTTTTCAGTTTTGACTGAACAATCCTATTCCGAAGGTATATTTACCTAGTTCTGCAAGGATAATTTCATTCTGCCGACAGTGGTACACTGAAATTCAGTGTTGAACTAAAAAGAAATGGCCTGAAAGCAAAGCTAAAAAATTCCATAAAAGCAAAGAAAGCGACATTTCATTTTCTCTGTGTCTCAGAGTTTAAATAAAAACATGCCCCTGCTGGTAGATGTTGCAAATACACCTCAATGTTCTAAATAGCAACTTTTGTCAGCCAAAAATGAAAATTCTCAAATTAATTACTCACCCTAATGTCAGTCCAAACCTGTAAGACCTTTGTTTATCTTTGGAGCGCAAATTAAGAGATTTTTGATGAAATCTGAGAGCTTTTTGACCCTGCACAGACAGCAACGCAACTACGACGTTCAAGGCCCAGAAAGGTAGTAAGGCCATCGTTAAAATAGTCCATGTGACATCAGTGGTTCAACCATAATGTTATGAAGCTACGAGAATACTTTTAGTGCGCAAAGAAAACAAAAACTTTATTTAACCATTTCTTCTCTTTCATGTCCATCGACATGCATTCAGGAGGGCTCCTCAAAAAATATCTTAATTTTTGTTCCAAAGATGAACGAAGTTCTTGCAGGTTTGGAAAGACATGAGGGTGAGTAATTAATGACAGAATTTTCATTTTTGGGTGAACAATCCCTTAAAGAGCAGGTCATAAAGTATTTTAAAGTGTCCTGATATTGTACTAGAGTCCCCTAATGCGTCTAAGGTCAGTAAACTTTTTTTTAATTTTCTCAGAATATACTTTAATATTAGAGTCATTTCTCAATGATTTTGAAACGAATTGTTCGAAGTAATTATGAGCTCAAGGTCTGTAAACCCCTCCCTTCCACAAGCCTACTCTGCTCTGATTGCTCAGCTGGCTAAGTCAGGTAACAAATGCGTGTTGGAAATGAAACGTCCTATTACCATAATTAATGTTTTGCTCTGGAGGGTTACTTGTAAACAAAGATGCTATAAGGTTAAAAAATAATGGCATCAGTATTACCTTACCAATTCAAGCCCAAGTCGGGATGATACTAATGCAGTCGCGCAACCGGAAACTCCATTGCAAGCACGACTTGATCAGAGCGTTTCTCAGTGGTAAGTTTAAACTTTGTATGTACTATGAAATGTATTGCTGTGGTATCGTGAGCAAAAAAAAAAAAAAAATAACTCTTCTTCTGATTCTTCACATCATTTTTCGACATCTTCCCGGCATGATGTAAGCACAATAACTAGCGGAAGTGTTTGTGGGCAGGTCAGACTGTTTGTATTTTGCAGCAGGCGGGAATTATGCAAATGTGTTACCGAGTGACGTAAATTAGTAACAGGGAGAAGATTCGAAAATATGACGACTTGTTAAGGCGGTTCTGAGACGACTCTTTCTTATGAGACACGATACCTTTATTTATCATGCACTTTTGATTATCAACTTTGCAGACTGTTTACATTTAAGGATAGCTACATTACATATTATGATATTTTTCGAAACCCCATATGAACTGCACTTAAAAAAATTATAGCTTTGTATAATGATACTTTTGCAGGGGCAGGCAACATAGGCTATGTTTACACTGCAGCTTAATCCAATTTGATCAAGTTACTCATCTTCACCCTAGAAACTAAATGCATACAATCTGACATTTAAATTCTGATTTGTATGACCAATGTAACAGTGTGAGGTGCTTGTGTGCTTTATGCACCATTCAGTCATTGCCGTGCTTCATTTCCATTAGCATGGCGAGGTTTCCACAATAAGTCCATACAATGCCAACACTATAATTTTGCAGCCTCTTCATCCTCACTATCATCTGCTGTGTAATTTCATGTGGATTTTCACATGTGGATTAGTTTGAAAGCACATTTTGGGCAGCGTTCAGCTGCGTAGAACGTAGCCATCTAAATCACAAATATTACATTTTATATTAGTACAATGTTTTACCACTGCTTGATTTTTTTAAGGCTCTTAAAAGCATAAAACACATGTTTTCCTATATCTGCTGCCTGTGACGTCACTGCTCAGAATAGATTCCAGTGGAGTGACTATGAACGTTGGTGCCATTAGCCAACCAGCAACATTTATGGTGATCACCTCCAAAATGGCCAACGGCCACTGAAATGAATGGGATTGTTAACGGATTGCTCTCTTAATGCATTACAGACCTCCTTGGATGTACCACACACACAGCGTTTACTAGAAACATTCCATCCAACTGAAGTATTTAAAAGGATAATCAAGACAAATTCCCAAACCACATATTTTTTTTTTCTCGAAATCCTCTTCAAACAGAACATAAATGCTCTTCACGTCATGTGGGCCCTTAACCTTGGAGACTGTATGTGAGTACCTGTCATCACTGAAGAGCGCTCTAAAATTTCGCTCACTATGAACACTAAGTACTTCGGCAGCATTGATTAAGCTAAATATTTATATGCGTGCCGTATGTACACGGCACGATCTTAAGCGTTTCCTGTTAATTAAAGAAGACACTTCGCAAGGCCTCTGAACTACAGCTGCAAAGTTTGTGTTCTCACAAGGTTAATCTTCAGTATCTTTGTCATTGAGACAATAGAGTTGTCAGCCTATTTAAAAAAAGCCTAAATTGATCCCTGAACAATTCTGTTAATAGAAAGATCTCAGGGACACAAGGGAGAGATAGAGGGAAAAAAGAGGGCTGATTAAATCGTCTTCATTTACTTAACTTGCAGCTAATAATACAATTAGAACATCTCCAGGCAAGAGTATTGTAGGGTTAAAATGGGTGCTGTGGAAAATGAGTCCCTGAGATTAATGGGAGGAAATGAAGACACCCACACATGAATGCTGTCCATTCCACCAATTCATCACTTCCATCCTCATTGAAGCCACTCGGTTATTACAGAGGAAGTCTTTATCACCACGCTACTTATTTCATTTCACCCTTCACGGGGGGGCATTTGCTCACCGACGCGGACCTCTTCGGATCTGACAAAAAAGCCATTTGAACCGGCCCGTGCCCCCCTTCTGCCGCCCGTCCCCATTACCATAAACCCACTCAGTCATGATAACCATTAATGCAGCGTCTTATTAAAAACCTATCAATACACACGCTGCCATTGCGCTAATGGGCAGGAATTCCTCTCCGTTAGGTCCGGGCTTGCGTTTCCTCTCCGGGCTAATGAGAGCCATCCCTCAGCATCTCTTTGAGCTAAATCACCTTTATTTGTATCTGCCTACTCGTACGGCTGGTAATTTATAGAAGTGTGCACAATGGGAGATGCATTAGTGCTGGCCTGGGGGGGGGGGCCGTGCTTACAGGGCGATTCAGTTCGGCACCGGACTCATGGCGAGCTGTTAATTGTTCTTGGTCGGAGCTCCGGTGATAAAAGAGAAGGAGTCGCTGATGCGACCGCCGGTGAGGTTTTATTTCTGACGCCGTGTCAAAGGGAGGACGCCCCTCCTAGAAGTTTGCCCTCTAACTCAGGGGAGGAATTGAATATCGCACTATCCGTCCGAGCATTTTACAGCATCTTCTCGCCAGCCGTGAGAAACGTGGGGGTGTATTTACACTGGCGTTTACAGTGCGCGACAGGAGCGAGGCTCATCCTCCATAAACTTTGCCAGGAGTCAGCGGGGCTAAATGGCGAAGTCTAAAAGATGTTGGCGGTATAAACTTGAAAGCGACATTAGGGAGCCTGGGGACGCGGCTAAACTGCATATTCTGCCTTAAAGGTTGGATTATTGATCGAGTTCAATGTGTTGTTTAGGAGAACGATTCATATCCGTTGTTGTCACGGACGTGCGGCTTCGCCGTCAGGGGCGGCGGAGGTAAATAGTATTGTATTCCATCACAAATAACTACGACTTGTCATCCTTATTATTGCGATTTCACAAAATAACAACAAAAGCACTTGTCCACATAAGTGGTTACAGTGATGGCAAATAAGTGGAGCTCTCACTTAAACTGTCAACAATGGGCAACTAAATAGCACTGCAATCTGAAAAAGAGCCTGACAACAGTCGGCAGCCGAAAGGAGCCATGCACAAACAAGACGCGTTTCACTTCAACTACTCGGCTTGATTGCCGCTCGAGCGTCGGACCCTGTAGATAGTGACGTATGGATCCTGGTGAATCCGTGTTCGCCGCCCCCTGAGATCCTTATAATGGCCATCGCAAAACAAGGCAATAATGTCTCATGCAATCATAATCACGAACCACCTTGGGACCGCTACGAGCCGGCGGTGAGGAAAAGCTCCTGCCAAGCATGAAAACTATATAAATACACTTTGAGGAGTTGTAGGGAAGGTGTAGATCTGGAGCGGTGCCAGTCACATATCCAAGGCAACAAAAATTATTGGCATGCTGAGTCAGGTGCCAACACACATACATTATACATCTGCTCTGTCTGTGCCGGGGCTCTGCACGCTGCATTTTAGATTACGTCTGCTCACAAACGCCTGTGCAATGCATGGGGGAAAAAAATAAAAATAATAAAATCACATGCCCTTAGGTCTAAGCAAATGCTTGTGAGGGAAAACCTGGAAATACTTTAAATAGATGCTCATTTGACATCTTAACAAAAGGAAGGATTTGGGATGGTTAGTCCTAAAGCGAAGAGGCGTTGGGGAAGAAGGTGGGGGCGGTGGGTGTATACACTGGGGGGCAGCATTGTAGCACAGAGGCTTCAAACTATAAATTCTGAGTAAGAGATAGGTGGGCCATCCGCTGGGGCTAAATTAGCCATCTATCAGTCGGGACACATTGGGGTAGCAATCCATAGATGCAGAAAAACAGGTTAAGATGACATTGTAGGGAAGATTAGAGGGATGCACTTTCTAAAAAAAACATGGCGAGTTTGTCCTCTCCATTGTATTTTACACACACAAAATGCATTTATCACCATTTTCATAAGAGAAAAGCAGACTTATTAAGCAATGGGTCTTAATTTTAAACATTTTAACAATTAACAGAATGGTAATGCAAATAAATGGCTGCAACAAAAAGTTAAAAAAAAGCTACTTTAATTCCCTGCTTATACAGAGAAACATACTCTTTCAAACCCGAGAGTCGCCATATAGATTACTAGCAGCTGACATTATCACAATTCCCACACAGAGGTATAGTTCAGAATATTTTATGCCAACACATGCAATCGTCAGTCCCTAGGCACATTTGGTGGGGATTTTATTGCTAATGTATGTAAGGCAGTTAATGCTCACAGATGAGAAAATTCCTGGGTGATGGGCTGTAAAATCCCAAATAGTGTAAAACAAGCCCCAAATGGATATTTTGGGAATGCAAACCCACTAGGCAGATCACAATGTCTCCTCTGAGCCTCACTACCCCCCCATAAATGTCACACAAATCATCTAATATATTGCCAGAGTAAACACATGCTGCATATTAAGACACCTGCTCAAATTTACTGGACATCAGTAGCAAATTAACTTTCATATTATCATTGTCATTTACCAGTGTTGTGTCTATAAATCGCCTCGCTTCATTTGCATCGGTGGGCTAGATTGTCATGCCCATTTAAATCCAGGGCAAGCGTCATATTTCTTAGGCCAGGTGGATTTTGAATGCAGCCTACAAAACAAGAAGTATTTGCACTTTGGAAAATAAAAGGGACAGTTCACCCAAAAATGAGAAATCTGTCATTTATTTTGAAGAATGTTGGCAACCAACAGTTGCTGGTAGCCACTGACATCCATAATATTGGGTGTTTTTTTCTCCATACTATGGAAGTTAGTGGCTACCGACAACTGTTTGGTTACCAACATTCTTCAAAATTAGGGCCCTATGAAATCAGTTTTATTTCTTCCTAAATTCAGTTTCATTTGTTTTCCAAATTCCATTTTTTCCATATAAATTTTTCTGGATTCCATTTTTTCTGGATTCCATCCGTTTTCATATATCTTAACTGTTTGAGTGGCTACTGACAGCTGTTTGGTTACCAACATTCATCAGATTTAGGGCTCTATAAAATCTTCCTAAATTCAGTTTAATTTTTTGCCCCCCAAATACCAGTTTTCCATTTCAATTTTTCTGGATTCCATTTTTTTTTTCTTAATGTATCTAGACACTGTTTTAATGATTAAATAAAAATGTATTAATAAAAAAAAACAGTTCTAATTGATTGAAAATACTAAAACTTACAATATTTAACAGCAATTTATTAAAAGTATAACTAAAATACATTTTAAGGCCCTATGAAATCTTTTAAAGGGGTCCTATTATGCTCTTTTACAAAGTCTTGATTTTGTTTTGGGGGTGTACTAGAACATGCTTTCATGCTTGGTGGTTCGAAAAACGCATTATTTTTAACACAATTTACATTATTACTTTACATTTCTCCCAGCCTGGCACAAATGGCTCGATTAGTTCCAGGTTTCATAAAGGCCCGCCTTCCGAAAAATGAAATGTGTTGTGATTGGTTAGCTGTCCCACTGCGTTGCGATTGGCGAACAGCTTAGACAGTGTTTCAGTACTGCCACGCCCCTTGTCAAAGAAGCAAGTTCCGCGTAACGTACAACTGTTAGCGCAAGATAGATTAAAGTGATTCTTACGTTTTAAATATGGATATTTTTCTTACAAAACGCATCAGTTCGCTACAGGAGGCGTTTATTGACCCCCCAGAGCTGTGTGAGGCACTTTTATTATAGATGGATGCACATTACTGGACTTGTTTTGTACTGATGAAGAGAAACACCCGTCTATGCCGTTCTAAAGCTTGGGAGTGCTAGGATGAATTTTAAAATAACTCAGGTTGCATTCGTCTGAAAAAAGGAAGTCATATATACCTAGGATGCACTACTCTATATATTATATATATATATATATATATAGAGTAGTAGTAGTAGTAGTAGTAGTAGAAGTACTACTATTATTACATGAAGTAATACATTTCTGTCACAGTTTCCTTAAGTTTCTTTAAATTTTGACCGGCTGTTTTGGAGACCTATAGTTTTCTGTTTATATATTACATGGTAGTTTTTCTCAAACAAAATGGTTGAATGCTCATGAAGTGACTCTCAGAGCAGTTCTAGAGAATATGTTTATGTGTTCATGTCCTCATAAATTGATGCGGCAGAGGTTGAGAACACCGTGAGAGTCACACACGCTTTAGTATGCGCGTAGTAAACAGAACCGTGTGTCTGCACCATTAATTCACACAGAGACAAGCAGAATATGCTGGATTCATATTTGAATAGTATTTTGCGGCTTAATATTCACAGACACTAGTCCATAGTGTATTTTAATATCAGTGTACTGACCTAAAATTTGGCAAATTCTGTGACATTCTGGGTTATGTAGTAAATTCAGTTTTTATGATTGGATTTTGCAATTTTGTCCGTGTTTTCCGCATTGCGGAAATCATAGAGCCCTGCAAAATATTTTCTGTGTTCAGCAGAAGAAAGAAACTCATACATGTTTGGAACAACTTGAGTGTGAGTAAATGATTTTTGAGTTGATCAATTACTGTAGGTAGACAAAGGTTCAAATTAATAGTCAATAAATACAATATTTTAAAATACATTACAAATATCATACTATTTATACAGTAAAAAATAAATAAATAAACAAACTAATTCATAAGTACTTGGTGCGCTTGTCGGTGGGAGATGATCACCAGGATGGATGGAGGTTGTGAAACATCATCACGCCTTTACTGGAGGTCACGGTGTGACATTGTTCAG
This sequence comes from Cirrhinus mrigala, assembly GCA_036247105.1. Taxonomy (NCBI): domain Eukaryota; kingdom Metazoa; phylum Chordata; class Actinopteri; order Cypriniformes; family Cyprinidae; genus Cirrhinus; species Cirrhinus mrigala. Next base: position 6,339,133 of record CM070020.1, on the reverse strand, counting down.
AGCCGATAGCTCTGCTTAGTGCTTTCCACATCAGCCTCAGAATGACTAAATCCTCTCGTCAGGGTCTCTAACCCTCTGCGTCCCTGCTAGTGGTGTGCATTCACACCCTTTGAAGTGGCCTCACTCTGACCTAGTCACTCGGCTTGTCTCCAGATTGATCTGTCTGCACGTCCCCCCTAAAGGTCTCAATGCTCTCTTTGTTGCTTGACTCACCAAGGTTGCACATCATGAGAGAATGACCCCTAACACCTCAAACCTCTCTTATTATTTGAAAAGATTGCAACAGAAATTGTAAAAATCAAACCGAATAGCTCTATAATACAGCATTTATTTTTGAGACGCGAGACAAATCATGCCATGTAAAATTACCTGAAATAAGACATGATCACTAGAAGATTATGCAAATATCCATATAATTATTATTAACATGCAAATATCCATTAACAATCACACTAATAACCAATAAACACACTGTGCTAAAAAAAAAAAAAAAAAAAAAGATAAATGAGTCATGTCAACATATGGTTTTCCATACAAACTTTTTTTTTTTTTTTTTTATTGAAGTAGGTGGATAGTTTTTTTTACAGGGTATAAATAGCTATTTTATGTTGTGTTTTAAATTGCCATTTAATTAATATTCTGAAATTATCAATCATTAAAGCGACTATAATTTTTTTTTTTTTATTAGCACACCACAAAACGGTGGAAAACGTATTTAACACTGCACGACCGTTTCAACTCTGTAAACTGTTAACCTTATCAGATTTTCTGAATCTAATAAATGCATCAACAATGTATTTGAAACTATCGTGCAGCCTCCATTCATTAATTGAAAATGCTATATTTGTCAGTATTTATTCTGACATATCCAATGGTGTTACACTGTGAGAGATCTGCAACAGGTGGCACCAAAACCAAATGAATACCTCTGAATTTATCCAAAATAATTCCACAATACCCCTTTTTTCCATGTCTTAAGAATCAGTGACAAACGCAACTTACATTGCCAGGAAAGGCCTACACACAGAGACTACTGTACCCTGCTTCCTATTGTTTAATGTACTCTGCTTCCTATTGTTTTAGTGCTGCTGTGTTGTCATAAACACATTTAGTAGATCTCGGAGGAGGGGGCCGGGCCAGTCTTTCAGCAGCTAATTGAAAGAGATAGACAAGCTTGTTTAATAGTACTCGGGGAGGGGAGGATGCTGACATTCCTTATATTAAATTGCAGTCCGGTGAGTGATTGAGGATTCTAATCCCGTCTAATGCACTCCTTGATACTTTCAAGCTGAAATCTGTCGGCTTGAACACCGTCTCCCGCTCTGCACTTAATATCCTTTGAAAAGCTTTAAGGAATCAAGGGCAATAAATTATATCACGTGAATAAAATGCTCGATGATTTAGTGGGAGGAGTGTTGCATTTATTGCTCTCTTCTCTATTATTTCATTTTGTCACATAATTAGATTTAATTATTCAGTTCCATCTCTAATCTGCGCTCCTCATTTCCCCCTAAAATTAATAACGTGAATGCCTTTCCTTTCTCGCGCAATTCACATATCAGTTGTTATCTCTGAAGTGGGATATTAAACACGAAATGTGTTAAAAGGAAAGCTTGAAGGTATCTTGAATGCATGGATTAACCATGTAAAAGAATCAAATTAAATGCAAAAAGCATTCTTTGATTGTATTTGTGCAGACAATGACATCCTGCGAACATGCCCTCCAACATGGAAATAAGACTAATTGTTGGAGACAGAGGTAAGAAATTAATAAATAAACCGAAAAATCATGTAAGAACCGCTATAAATTTCCTCTTGAATCATTCAACAGAACTTTAACAGCCCAAGGGGACTTTATAACAAGCTGTTTCCCTTGAAGGTTGCCATGGCCTTCAGCGCGGTAGCTCTGGGGATATCCTAATATATAAAAGATAATGAGAAATTCATATACCTATGGCATCAGTCACCAGATTCGGACCAATGCACCGGTGTCACCGCTTAATTCCGGGGAGGTGCTATGTTTAAAACACTAATTTAAAATCCCCACCGGATACAGGATAATTAGATCTTAATCAAGATATTTTGTTATCTGTGGGAGGCGTAAGCAGGGACTCGTGAAAACGCTCCCTGTACTTGGGATTTAAGCGTAATTATATAGCCCGATGTTGGCTGAGGGGTGTAATAGGTTCGTGAGATTCCAGGAAGCCTTCTGCATTTCGCACTTGTGAACCCTCCGTTCGGCCCATCTTTAGTTTAGCGTCTCTGAACTCCGCCGCGTACCTTTCACCAAATCCCTTACTAATTGTTTCCGTCTCCTAGGTAGCAAGCCGTGGCTTTGATGTTCAAAACCCTCCTTCCTTACAAAGGAGGCTGGCTGTGGGAGCAGAGGAGGAGGCAGATGGGCCGCGACAGGATGCGGCGAACCTGACGTCTCTCTTCCCCTTTCAAGTGCTCTGGTTCAATCAGTCCTCACCACACAAGCTGTTGTGGAGCACCTTTGAAATCAGAACGTCTGCACAATAGTCTTGACTGCTAATGACTTCTTGTAAAGTTCCAAAGCTGGTCTGATTACCCACCCAAACAAGCGTCGATGAGCACGCGTACGCCTGCGTGCGAGCGCACACGCCACTCGTCTCTCCAGCAACGCTCATAAAGCCAACATGAGGATGCTAGTAAACAATTAATATGTTAATTCCGCCAGTCAATACCAGGGAATGGAGCAGGTGCGGGGTTGAGCGCAAAATAGAGCTTTATGAAACGAACCCTCCCTTTCCGCACCGGGTTTTTGCGATGGGTCCTGTGCAAAGCCCCCCCTACTTCGCAGCTGACAGGAAAAGTTAGAGTGAATATATTCTATAACCTCGAGCTGCTGACCCAATGAACAAGTCCGCCAAATTAGCTTTTTACACAAAGAAAGCTGCCCTGTCTAGATACCAGTGCAGCAATTTGACTCCCTCCCCATTATAATAGGTATGACCTGTTTTCCATAAGACTCAGTGCAGCAGCTTGACATATTTGATCTCTATGATTTGTGTGAAATGTGGTTCGGCTGCTGGAGCAGAAAATTTTTGCCCAGTTAATCAAATGGTAGAAGATTCTCAAGTGATTCATTAAAATCAGCCATCCAATTGGACCACAGCCATGTCAAACTGATACAGATACAGGCCTAGTAAATTTGGCACAATCTATGCGCAGGGATACCAAGAAAGGAGGAGATGAAACTTCCTTGTTTACATGGGGCTCTACACAAATGTTGCCTGCTATATTTTTTGGCTGACATTTGGGACCCGTTCTTTGAACGCTGCTTAACACATTCAAGACAACATATAATAAATATTCCCTTTCGAGTCAAGTGGTACCTCTAAATTAGTAAAACAGTCTCTTCTCATTATTTTTTTTTATCATTAAATAGTCCATCCTGCCATCCATTTTTAAACCACTTATTCTATTGTAGGCTTGCAGGGATGTTGGAGCCCATCCCAACGTTTCAAAACGAGGTCAGGGAAGCACCCTGGATGGATGGGTGGCCTATCCCACATGTCTTTAGATTGTAAGGGAAATGGGAACGCAGCACCAAGGCAACCCTTTTTAAGATCAAGGGAGTGAGGTTTGCCGGCACAGCATGTACAAGCTGGCCTTCGTTACTCTCACCCCCCTAAACTTTACTCCCATCCGGGTCACAGCACCAATGTTACCCCTCAGATTTTACTTGCCACGCTTGCTTTGAGCGGGATTTGAACCAACATTTCTGAAATAGGAGGCGGCATGCTAACAAGGATACTAAAGACCAGAACCTCTGACATCAGTCGCTACTGCTCTTTTCGAGATCAGGGGAGTGAGGTTTACCGGCATAGCACTTACCAACTGGCCTCCGTTACACTCATCCCCCAAACCTCATGGCACCAGTGTAACCTCTTAGGTTCTACTTGCTTCCACGCTTGCTCCAAGCAGGATTCGAACTGGCATTTCCGGCAAGGAAGCGGGCGCGTTAAAGACAATAAAGACATCAGTCTCAGTTGCTACTGCACCTCTTGAGATCATATAGGGTTTACCCACACAGCACTTACCAGCTGGCCTCTGTTACATATACAATAAAGGGGGAATTATGACAGCCTTCCAGTATCACTTCTGCTTGTAATGCAACATATTCAGTGTTGCATTATGTTAAATAAAACAGCTCTAGACTCCAGAGCAAGTTTAAGCTCACACATCTGTTTCTATAACAACAAGATTAAATCTATGAGTAGGTCAAATCTGTAACAAATACTAATAACAAACAGAAATGATCCAAACTGAAAATGACAATTTAGACAACTTTACAGCTCAAATAACACAGATTTTCATGGGAGAATTCATTTAAGTCCTTTAACAAAAATGCAAGCTTCACATTTCTGCCTTTCCTCAAATCACATTTTTCAGACACTTCTTTGAAACTATAAGAAAAGAACAAATTATTTTCTGTGGTAATCAACATTATGCAGTGTTTCCTTACATGAAAATGTGCAAAGAATCATACAGATGTAAAATCTCAAAGAAAAGGCTAAACAATGTGACAGTGAATGTGAAAAGTAAGATATCACTTTTGAGATCTGGAGGCAGCAGAGAGCAAATCAAACATGCAGATAGAAGGGCATAGTGTGGCACCTCAAATTGAGTGCCTTGAAAGTAGACTAATGCGTCAGGCTGCCTTGAAAGGGGAAGAGTGCAGTTCTTTCCATTCCTGAGCTTCAAGGACTCTCCTAAATTGGTTGGTGGGGCAAAGAAAGCAGATATGTGTGTGTGAGGGAGGGGGGAGAGAGAGAGAGAGAGAGATGGGGAAAGAGAGAGAATAAAAGATAGAGAGAGAGTTACCTGCTGTACTCAGCTCTTGAGAGGTTCAAAATTCCAGTCTTAAGCTGATAACAGTGCCAACTGAAAGTGCTAGTCAAAAGGTCGAAAGTCTCCCTTGTCAGGAGGCAGGAGAACTGCACAAGGAGATCTGGGCCACAGGAAAGCCAGCAGCTGTTTCCATCAAAGCCACCTCTCATCTGAGTGGCCATCTTCCTCCTGCGCGTGGTCCAATAATTCCAGTATTCAAGCGTCTCCACCTCTACAATGGAGAAGTACTCTCAGCACTTCAGACATGGTGGTAGGAAAGGTAAAAGATCCTCCATCTCTCGCCGATTGTTCAGCAGTTGCGGAAGAGGCTGGTGATACCCGATACGTGTAAATAATAGAACCTGACAACATCTGACAAGCAATTATCCAGCTTTTGTTACCAAGATTGCTTTCAGAATGAGCCAAAACCTGACATTTTAATGAAATTGATTTTTTTTTTTTTTTTTTTTTACAAAAGATTAAAGATATAAACAAACAAATTGCAGCTGTTTATTTATCAACGTCAGTAAGCAAACAATTATTTGAGCAAGTGCGATGCAGGTTCAATGAAACTTGTATGACTAATTGTGAGAAAATTCAGAAACCCTATTAAAATTTCAGCTAAAATACAAAAACTTAATGCTGAGCAGAATTTTATAACTGAAATCAAACAAAATTATTTAGCCTTCCCTGTGCCCTGACAGCTAATTAAAGACAACTACAAGAGAAGTAACTAATGCTAATTTGTTGAAAGTAGTCTAAAATTAATGGATACTTTCTGACCAGTTCAACTCCGTTCAACAAAATTAGTGGGAGTAAGTCAGTACTAAACTAGAGAGCTGATCAACATCAGCACATCTTAATGTGTGCCTTCAGTAACAAAACACCACTATTGCACCTAAAAAAGGAAGGGTAACACTTTAGATTCTCACCATTAACTAGCTGTTTATTAGCAGACATATTACTAGAATATTTGTTGATTATCTGTACTTATAAAGCATTATTCTGCATGGCCATATTTTAGATCCCTTAACCTTAAAAACAGCTAACTCACTAACTAACAATAAACAGCAAATTAGGAGTCTGTTGAGGCAAAAGTTGTAATTAATAGATTGGTCACCCATTTTCACAGTAATTTTCAACACTTGTTCATGTCAAATCAAAATTAAGTGCTATAATTTCTATGCACGGCTTTTCTGCCAGATGCAATTAACCTGTGTTGGTTGAACATGCATTTATACTCGGTGTGTGGAAAGTTAAAGGGTCATAAAAGTTCCTATTCTTTCACATATACATAAAAAAGTTAAATGTCAGTCAGGTCGTGCAGGCTATTTCCAACTAGTAAACACGCTCATGAGCAGAAGTTATGCTCGCATATGGAAGTATCCATAGAGACGATATACTGCTTGAGCACTTTTCATTAGGATCATTATCAGTTGGAACATTGACAAAACAGGTACAGGCATTATTTATAACTTGGTTATAGATGTTCATGACTTGCGTGGCTCAAAACACTTACCTGAACTTCCAATATAAATTTCTTTTAAAAAGTCACTCCACTCATAAGTCATTGTATAATTTGTACAGTGCATAAACGGTCAGTCTGGACATCCCTGCAGTTTGATTTTAAAATCTATTTGATATTGAACTGTTTGACTGACTTCTTTCCCGAGCAGATACACAAGTACACAAAAGACAGATGCGCACACAGAGGGAGTGATTAAAATCTAATTATTTTCTTTCATTATCTTCAGAAAGATGGTGTCCAGAAGTCAGCGAAAAGCATAATTCCTTTTCACCATTTTATATTTGCATAGCAGGAGAAAAACAATTAGACGCATGGGGATTAGACATATTAGCACTGTCCCGTGGAAATGAATTTATTACCTGGCAGCCCACTTAATTGATTTCGTGCCACTGCATCTTCGCTCTAGTCTTAAAGCCCGATGCTGTCTGAATGTAAATACTCCCAAATTTGAGCCACTACCCGGAACAAAAAGCCGAGATCATTTTTGGTCTGCACGAACGAATCAATATCTTCTCCGGCATGTGTCAATTGACAGCAACACGTAGTTAGCGGCAAACCGGAGGGTGCGCGAAGGCGCTCGGAGAGTCTTTAATGGAGTCTCGGAGGGATATAACGAGGAGCTCCTCGTACCTGTTTCAATTTCTGTTTACTAAGTAGGAACATGCACAACGAACAAAAGCCTTTGATAACGGAATCATCCCTGAGCCCCTATTTCCAGAGAAGAGTCTGTCTCGCTAACGACAACATGAGGTTAACAGCAAATTCAGAAATAATGTGCTATTTCCCTGTGGACCTCCCCCTGTCCTTTTCATTTTCTTTGTGCCTGAGGAACGTTGTGGATGAGGGGGACAGATTCCTCACTAAGTCAACATGATGTGACTGCACTGCTGCCAGTGTTTGTGGCGGAGGATGGCCGGGGCTGCCCAGGGAAATTAAGTCTCTCATAGGTGCTGTTCTGATTCGTAATGGCCATTGGTGTGTGCCTGGAAAAACAAAAGCTATGCGGCGCCTCGTGCTGACCACTGTTTTGAGGAACTGAGGGGTTGTTTGTTTGTATTGTTTCCTGAGAAGACAGGACGAGAATGTGAAAGCGGGAACTGTCGTAGGTCATATGTACTTAAGAAATAATTTCACGAAGCTCAGTGGGATCAATGGGGCATACTATTGTATATATTGATCAGTTTCTATTGACTTGTTTTCTAAAATACAACCACATTTACTTGTTAAAACTCATGCCAGCAGGGGCCAAAATGAACATTTGCCTAATGAAAGAAAAAATGTTGAGGCTGGAAAATGTTTTAATTAAACTGTGAGTGTAAAATGATGAATTATTCAACAATAGATGATAACATCTAAAAAAAAAAAGAAACGTAATACAGTCCAGGTGATACATATTGTGATTTTTGTTTCTTATATTTTTGTTGTGATGACTTGTGTATATCATTAAAATAAATAAATAAATATTGTTGTGATGGCTTGTGTATTTCATTTAAATAAGTAAATAAATAAATAAATAAATAAATAAATAAATATTACACACCAATAGCTATTCCAAATCATAACAGAACCTGAGATAATAATAATAATAATAATAATAATAATAATAGTAATGTAATCTCACTCTGTGATTTTTTTTTTACTACTACAATATAATACTATAAAACCCATGTTCTAAATCACAGAGTGAGATTACTATTATTATTATTATTATTTTTTGTAAATATTTTTAACAATATCATACTTTGAAAACCCATGTTTTAAATCACAGTGAGATTACTATTACTATTATGAATTGTTTAAATATTTTTAACAATATCATACTTTGAAAACCCATGTTCTAAATCAGAGAGTAAGATTATTATTATTATTATTATCATCATCATCATCATCATCATCATCATCATTATTATTATTATTATTATTATTATTACTACTACAATATAATACTATAAAACCCATGTTCTAAATCACAGAGTGAGATTACTATTATTTTTTTTTTTTAAATATTTTTAACAATATCATACTTTGAAAACCCATGGTTTAAAATCACAGAGTGAGATTACTATTACTATTATGAATTTTTAAAATATTTTTAACAATATCATACTTTGAAAACCCTTGTTCTAAAATCACAGAGAGTGAGACTATTTTATTTTATTTTTTTTACAATATTATACTTTGAAAACCGATGATCTAAATCAAAGAGTGAGACAATTATTATTGCTATTATTCTTCTAACAACTCCATATGACAGCACAAATGTATAATATTCTTCCTGTTAAGCCACCACAACAAAAATGAGACAAAAATCACAATGTGCCTTAATGTTTTTATGCGAGAAGGATTTTGACATGGACATTTAGATTATTCATTTGTCATAAGGGTAATACATGTTGTTAATATCCATGTATATATATATATATATATATATATATTATTTTTTTTTATTCTTTCCCAACAAATCACTGTACACTGCACTTGACCAAAAGAGCAGTCTGCTTTCAGCTCGTTTATTCTGTGAAAGAATGACTCATGTCAAGTCATGAAGTCCAAGGCAGGTCACCATGCAGGAAGTGAGAGAAAATCAAAGCCAGGTCTCACAAACTTGCCAATTCAGGTCTTCAAAAATGAGCCTGGGGTCTGACTCGAGTTTAATTCACAAGTCTGAAGTTCACACGGCTGAAAATAAATACCCTAGACCTTTAGAACCGGTGCACGTGGTGCCTGTGCTAAAATGTGAACATTGGCTTTGTCATTTCCAGCCGATTAAAACCAGATTCATATGGCGAAGAATTACATTAGTGATTCTGCCTAATTATCCTGTGACTTGTCTGAATTAACACAATTAAGCACCATTTTCAGTGGGACCTCGGGATGAGATACACAAGTCATACTCCAAGACCAATTACGCCATTAGTGCCACCAGATGTTCACACAGCTGTATTCACACTGACAACAGCACAGAGGGTTAAATTAACTAGAGTAATTGAACAATAAAACTGGGCTGACGGAGTTCTTGCGAATAAATTAAAACGTGGCTTTCAGGGAGATAATATCTCAGATGAGAATACGAGGAACACATCAATTTTGCTTAAAACAGAATATAGAGGTGTGACTCATGCATGCATACACAATATCTCATATTTAAACTGACACAATCGTGTTTCTGAACTATTTAATGTGTCTGAATGATGAATGCTGTAATTATCACAGAAAAATGTGGAATTGTGACACGTTTCAATTTCTATTCTAATCTTCTCCATGTGGGGCTGAAAATCTCAAAGCAAACGACCAAACGATCACAGAAGAACAGCAGACAATTTAAAATAGTACAACAAGAGCTACCACACACACAAAAAATAAATGTTCATGATATTCTCTGTGGTTTTCCGTCAAGAAACCTCAGAGGTTAATTGGGAATAAGTCACAGCGCATCAAGTTAGCTGCCACTTCATGTCAATTGCGGCACAGTAGTTGACCCCTCTCTACTAACTAAGTTTGCATCTTTCTTCGAGCAGAAACTATGCTTTCCATCAATTAGCAAGAACAATCCCTCTGGAGGTGCAATCTGTAATAGATATGCACTTTTACACACTAAAGGAAACACGGTTTTTAAAACATTTAATTGAGAAGGATTGGGTCATCCAATTAACCCAAACACACATGGGCTTAAACCGTTTGGCAAATTTTCTGCTTCAAGACTTTAAAGCGCTAAATACAGTTACATCAGTCCTTTCTAAATGCCAGTGGGCTTGCTGCATACTAAGGTCCTAACATTTAGTACCAATTATTGACCATTATAGAGTTCATTAATAAACACAGACCGCACCATGGACGTTAGAGTCATGCCCGTGTTAACAGATTACTGAAATATCACTACCGTTATTTCTGGTAATTGCATTTGTCATTGAACTCAAGTATCATTTGTACAAAGTTTATGATAAAATTAAGGAAAAAGTATTTAATTAACATTAATAAATTGTTTCATATATAGCTTCAAGATGCTGATTTACATTTACAATTATTTCACAAACTAAAACAAAGCAATAAGCCCCCAGAAGCCGTGGTTTACAGTCAAATTATAACAGCTAAGGGGCGTTGTTAAACGCAACACAAAGTGGACGGTTATTCTGGTTATTCCATATACATAGTAAGGTTTCACAAAATGAAACAGAGCAAATAAAGTGTAATATTAATACAAACATTATTCTTCCACCAATGTAGTTTCTCAGAAATGGCTGTGGTTGCAACTAAGTGTTTGCCGAGCCGAATTTACAACAGCTAAACCAATCAGAATCAAGGACCTGAACTGAATTACATTTACAAAACGGATAGCTCCGGTTCTTGATTCTGATTGGTTGAGCCGCGTTCAAAGCTGTTGCAAGTTACTCAATAAACATTCACCTTTGTTTATGTTTGTGTGTTGCTCGGCAACCACTTAATTGCTACCACAACCATTTCTGAGAAACTACATTGTTCGGCAGAAAAATAATGTTTGTATTAATGGGCCTTTATCACACTTTCCACGTTCGAAAAGCAGAAGTTTCAAATAGTAGCATAAAAAAAACTTCCGATGCAGCCTTTATTGCTCAAGATAGTTGTGATTTATTTATGTAAAATTCAGCACAGATACGTCTTCTAAAAATACCAAACTCAGTGTGCAATCATTAATTGAATATTGTGAAACCAAGGAAGATGGCTTTATCCCGACGTATATTTCCTGACTTAAAGGGGAGAGCGCAAGCCATACTGTATGTGTATGCGCAACACTTAAAAGTCTGACCACATTATGTTATTACAAAACTGCAAGAAAACAATACTAACAGCATTTCACATTAAAGAGCATGTCAATTAGCCAAAGCTTAAAATATTAATTACGACTAAAGACTGTTTTGTATGATTGAAGGTTCAGTGGGAAACGCATATTCAATAGTAATGCTCACATTTTTATGCACTTACTTTATGATGCAATCCTCAATAATCACATAAAATTAAAGTTTTTTAAATAAACAAATATTTCCAGCCCATAGACGTTTATTCCAAAACAATATTGATCATCATAAATGAGTCACACCCTCAGTGATTGAGTGCGTTTATTGAATAGCATTAAACTTTATACAAAAACGGAAGGTAAATCATAATAAATATACTGCAAGAATAAACAAATTAATATTAAAAATAAACGTAAATCACTTATACATTATATACATTTAACCTCATGATGGGCAACAGTGGCAGCACTGACAATTGCGTTGATCGGATAAAGTTAAACATTAAAATAAAGGATGACATACATAGTAGGGAGCAAGTAAAAAAATAAACAGTTTTGCATATTGCCATTTATTGCAAAGTACAACTAAATTCGTTTAATTTTCCTCACTAAACTGGCATCTGTTCATTGAAAATAATACAGGCGGAAATTCCTTTACGCTACTATTCGGAGCCGGATGTGACAACACGCAGACTGTGATAAAGGTCTATATCGTTACACTTTATTTGCTCCGTTTTATTTTGTGAAACCTTACTATGTATATGAAATAACTGTTTTATAAAAGCAATAACCCCTGTAGAAGCCATGGTTTACAGTGAATTTATATAGCTAAGGGTATGGCTGGGCGATTTTTCCGATTAATTTGAATGTAATGTTTTGCCACAATTTTATTTTTTTAAGAAATCGAGGAATCGCAATTTTGAATAGAAATATTACCAAAAGTTACAATTAGACACTTTGACAATATGCCAATGATAACCATAAAGGGAAAAGAACGATCCGTCTGTGCTCATATCACTAGGCGTCATTCACACGGAATGCGCTTTTGTGTTGACAAAGATGCGACACCGGCAGTGGCATACGAAAAACATGCAAGAAGATAGGAGTGAATTTCTCTTAACTTGAGCGCTTGATTCATGCATGAGATGCTGTAAGAGACACGAGTGTAACAGTCAAACGTGTACGTGTTTACATAGAAAAAACAATGGAAATCAAAAAAAAACCTGTGAAGAACTACTACTGTATGTCTGATATTTCATGTTTACATCATGGTGAAAGGCTGAAAGCTGCTGCTCATTTTTTTTTTTTTTACAGAACATTTATAGTTAATAATAGTCTGCTGGTGTTATACCTTCAGTCATTTTGAATTTGAATTACCTTGACTTTTTTAAAAGCATTTTCCTCTTATTATTTCTTAACATATAATATGTATAAGACAAGTTTGTACAAAATGTAGTTGTAGTTCATGCATTTTTTCTGCAATTGTTCTGATTTGTTTGACATTTACATCATGATGACAACATGTGTGGTGCACTTGGAATAGAATTTTCTTTAACTACAGTGCTAATAAAGAAAACGTTACTGGAATCATGTTGTAGTTACATTTTCAAGTTTCTTGGGGCTTACTGCATTATTAAAGACATTCAAAATGTATATATTCTTAAACTATACAATTAAAAACAAAAAAAAAAAAAAAATCTGTAAATTAACCTATAATATTGATTCATTAGATGTGTCTGTTTTTATACAAAAAGTAATGGACACATACTTTCCAATCAAGTACAATTAAGCTGACAGGCAGTTTCACTGCGCATGCAAAACACGGTGCATCTGTATATATTGATTTTAAACTGTTTAAAATGCATGCAAGTATAGGACAATTTCTGGAGCAATCTATACTTTAATTTGATATGTATGTACATTCCTACTGATCGCCAGAAGTCTTAGAGGGAAATCCTATTTGTTGCTGTCTAATATGAGATACAGACCATATGGAAGGCATGACAGGTGTAAAGTTAGAATAAACAGGACAATCTGTTTCGCATTTTCTGCAGCCTGCATTTTGACTCTTTACTTTTCACTGCCTGTAGTTAAACACATCAGTCAATTCCCCTGAAATTCACAGAAGTGTGCTAAAAGATTATCAGATGTTCATCCATTAACATCTGATAATCACAAACTTTCCAGGTACTATTAGAAAGTTTTGAATAACACAATCTATTGATTTAAATGTAAAACCTAGTAAACCTTTTTGTGAAATGTTGCGCTTAAAATGCTTGTGCTACTGTATAATTCTCTAAAATACATTGTTATGTAATGCCTAAACATCAACACATTTTTAAGCATAGTTTTTGGTGCATTTCGGGGCTACTTTTTGTAGGCCTGTTATATAAGCAAGGCTAGTTTTAATTAATACAAAGACTGTTGTGAATGCATTAGGAAAAGAGTGGAAATGAAGCTGACCAAAAAAAAAAAAAAAAAAAAACTTTTAAAATGACTGCACTAAACACATGGGTTGAAAAAAAGGCTCATGGGTATTGCAATCCTGCATCTATGGCTCAAATAAACATCTCTGTTTACGAACGCATAAGTAGGCTATATCTGGAAAAAATTAATTTGGATGCATTTGAGTCCATCCTCTCAGACATAGCGCATTTTACTGAAGGAAACGTGATTTAACAGGATGATAAAGGTGTCTTGTATCTTCCTGTAACGGAGCTGGCTTATTCTATATTTCCCCATTTTACATTGAGCTAAAGCTGAGCTTTCAACCCAATGCTGTAACCTACGCAATTTCCCTCCAATTCTATCATCACACGTAAAGTGGGTTTCTGTGACACGTGAAAACATATGGACCACCCAGATGACAGAAAATAGATGATCAAATGGTGTCAAATACCCTGGAAAGGATGGGTGCAGTTTAGGGCCATTTCGAGAAAAGTAGAGAAGATAGACAGTCTTTGAAAATGACTTGAAATGATGGCCTGGAATCAAAAGATTCAACTCTCAAAACATCAAACATCATACCAAAATATGAACTGACATGAGGAGAAGTATTCACTTTGCCTGACCTTTCATCTATGAAACCTGCAGCAGAATTATTTATGCAGTTGTATCTGATGTGTGTTTTGGACAGGGATGCCACGCAGCTGCCTTTGAAGGAAGAAAATGTGACTCCAAAACATATCTACAGATGTAAAGTGTCTGAAATTACGACCTCAAATAAAGTTCAAGGCAGATATAAAGGTGATTGCCTCTAACTAACAACATTTGATGCATTAAATAAATAATCTTAATGCTGCATATGGGTCATTAATAATAATAATAATAATAATAATAATAATAATAGTAACAACAATAACAACAACAATCATCATCATCATCATCATCATCATCATCTTAAAAGGAAAAATCTTTTTAAATTTAGTTTAGTAAAAGTTTAACTTTTTTTAGTTTTTTTTTTTTAAATTACATTTTGGGGAGAATTTTTTTTTTATATTTAATGACATTATAATTACATTTGATACATGAAATAATTATAAATAAAAATCTCAATGATGCATATGGGTACTTAACAACAACAACAACAACAATATTTTTTTTTTTTTTTATTATTATTATTATTTTTTTTTTTTTTTTTTTTTTTTTTTTCAAAAATCATGAATTATTCATATTCATCAATATAATAATTTTTTGGGAGACACTCCAAATGACATTATACTACCTAAATCAGACACGACACAAAGCATCAAATTATAAAATAATAATGACTTTTTATAATAATTAATTTATTTTATTTTTTTGCATGTTGCTTGATTTTACTTTTGAAAAAGTCAAATATTAAAATTAAACAAACTGGATAGTTTTTTTCTTTACTAAGAATATGCCTTTTTTTTTTTACTAATAAATAACAATAAAATTGTGTCAGCTAATAAAACTCTGTTACAAGATACCAAGAAATGTTCAACTTTATCCAGTAAAAAAAAAATTATTATTATAATAATAATAATAATAATAATAATAATAATAATAATAATAATAATAATAAAAATAATAATAATCAAGATTAATTAAAAAATTAAAAACGTTCATCACAGAAGAGATGTATTCTGTGCACTGCATTTGTATAATGTATTTTTAATGCATTTTTTAAAAATAAATTAATACATCTGGATCACAAAAACGAGAGATCATGGCATTTACCCATGAATCACTTTGTATAAAACCATCATGAATGTTGTCCAAACACAACTTTCCTTCGCGAAACCCTACAATCTCAACTTGGTGTAATGGCTTTTGTTTACATTGTGCTGTGGGCTTCATTGTGTGTTTCTGGACCCATCCCTCGCTGTCTTTTCAGTCTGACAATGATAACACCAGCACATGAGTATGAATGTGTCATTTTTCAAGGCACACAAAACCTATGGCGCTCAAACCTTTCATTTCTCCTGACTCAAAGGCAGGCGAGGAAGGCCCTGTTTGATAACAGCAATTCTAGAAAGGTCACAGGCGTCAAGAAAATAGGAAGAATGAGCCAGGAGGTTTTAAAGTTGTATTAATGAGAACCCCTTGCTGGCACATGCCTCTGAGGTCAGGCCATCACCTAAAATGATAAAGATTTATCATGGGAAGGCAAGCTGGTCAAAGCTTCCTCTTATCTTATGCCATCCCTTTATGAAAGCAGCCACTGTCAGGACCCTTGGTGGATGAAAGCTTCTCCAACACTGCTGCAGACCTCACAGTAAAAGAGAAACATCCAATAAGTCTGTAAATATTTGATGCAATATATTTTGTACTCTTTGAGGATTTTTAAGGCGAGCCAGCACATTATGCTGGACTTTGAAGATCCACTCTGAAGAGGTGATGTATATAAAAGAGAAAACTGCTTAAGATAATAAACAGATGACCTTCTTTGTTGGGTTTCAGTTTTAAAATGTTATACAAACTAGTTTCAAAAGCTCTTTGGATATTTTCTTTTTCACTTTACAAGTACAGCGATGAATCTGACCATTTGAGGTATACCTGTGGTTCCCTCTGACCACCATATCAGAGCAGATCTGACTAGCTACAGCAAGACCAAAGTCCTATATTCTTCTGAGCTGCTGGTGCAGTTATAACCTACTGTTACCCACATTTTCAGTTGCAACCGGAGCTAATTTTCTTTGTTTATGAACATGACGTCAACGCAAAAAGGAAGCCTGAAAGTTGCTGCCAAATGAATATAAAAAATACAGAGCCCCTAAAACAACATTTGCAAAAAAAAAAAATACACAGACTTTCACATGCGCACAAGAAAGCTCACACGTTACAGTTTAAAACAAATAAAACGAGCATGGATGTGAATTAATTAATTGAGATCTATTTTAAACTTGGCCTTCAATACAACGACATGGTTTCTGTTCTTGCATTCCGACAAAGACATTTTACCACTGAGCAACATGTTATAGCTTTTTCCCCCCTCTGGCTATACTCCACCTGAACTATACATATTTTAATATGTATACATATATGAAGAGTTCAGATGCAAAACCAGCTAAAAGCCATCTCAGTCAAAAATGAGATAATGATACCGAGTGAAGGCTCCTGACACACAGTATATGGCCATCAAATATTTTTTAAATAAATATTTTTTTTAATATATATATATATATATATATATATATATATATATATATATATATATATATATATATATATATATATATATATATATATATATATATATATATATATATATTTTTTTTTTTTTTTTTTTTTTTTTTTTTTTTTGTTGTTGTTGTTGCTTGATTTTACTTTTAAAAAGTCAAATATTACAATTAAACAAACTGGATAGCTATTTTTTTTACTAAGAAATAACAATAAAAATTTGTCACCTAATAAAATTCTTTTACAAGATATTTATCCTATCAAGAAATGTTCAACTTTATCCAGCAACTAAAAAAATAAATAAAAAATAACAATAATAATAATAATAATAATAATCAAGATTAATTTAAAAATTAAAAATGTTCATCACAGAAGAGATGTATTCAGTGTACTGCATTTGTATAATGTATTTTTAATGCATTTTTTTTTTTAAATAAATTAATACATCTGGATCACAAAAACGAGAGATCATGGCATTGACCCATGAATCATACATATATGAAGAGTTCAGATGCAAAACCAGCTAAAAGTCATCTCGGTCAAAAATGAGATAATTATACTGAGTGAAGGCTCCTGACACATAGTATACGTCCATCAAATATTTTTACTTTACACTCGCTAAATTCCGGCCTCAGCCCAATCAGAAGTACCAGTACTTACATAAAAACCTATACAAAGTAGCCAGAAAGAAATGCTCATTTCAGAGAAAAAAAAAAAAAAAAAAAAATGTCAGATGGAATTAGAGGCTTTTGCATCTGAACTCTTCATATATATATATATATATATATACGTATATAATATATTACACACACACACACACACGCATCATATATATGGTACAGTGTGTTCAAATATTCTTATTTCACACGATCAAAACATCCTTTATTAACCCTTTAACTGTCACCGCCTAAGTTTACTTCACCATATTACAAATAAATCTATTAGGATTATCATGACAAACTATATCGTCGGTATCGCATGATATTTTTCCACTGTTTAATTTAAGTTTAAGTTTAATTATAGATTGCACTTCTAAAATCTACATCATAACAGAAGTTCTGACCTTTGTCACAAAAAGACTTTCCTCGTTACCTTTTTCCCCATCACACTTTAGAATTCATAAGAAATTATATACCAATTAAAAACTTAAAATCTCAAAATTCATCGTTTGAAGACCATTTTAAAATCAGACATTGCATCACCATGGAAAATGTACATCAAAATCATATTACAAAATATTTTGGTTTATGAATTATAAAAATGTAAGTTTGAAGTGCATTTTCACGTCTATGTTCAAAAATGGGAGTGACCGTTAAAGGGTTAAACCTGTTTGTAACGCATCTTTGCGGATTGTATAGAAATACAGTCTCTTCATTCAGTTTCTTATTCTCAGGGCTTATTGTGAGCAGCACTATATATGGAGAAAGAGTCTTGTTATATAAAGGCGTTTCAGTAAATGACAAATGAATAAGGAGCTGGATTCAGCCTCATACTCCACGAAGTGCTGTAACCCTTGAACTTGGCTTTATAGACCTGTCTTGAACCTGGCAAATGCACATAGTATTGCACTATTGGCCTATTTCAAGACATGGTTTCTCTGCCATCTCAGGACACTTTAAAGCAAACGTAAGGCCGTGATATAGGTAAATAAGCCCATTTTTAAGCAAACTGGTCTTTAAGTCATGTGCATCTTCTCTCGTTTTCTTCAATGTAAAATTGCAGTGACGGGAAAAGGTTATAGTTTACATAAATCAGACACTGTAATGTGCACACGTGAAATGCTTCTTGTGTGCAAGTGAAAGTTTAGCCTATTTTTTATTTTTGCAAAGATACCTTGGGTGAAATGGGAGGAAAAAAATAAATGTAAATAAACTGGATGAAACGGAAAAATATAATAGCACATTGATGTTTTTGTGTTTACTCACAAAGCCTTTGCATGTACATACGTACAGGCGCTTGTAAAAAATCTGTAGGGCTGCCCTCGTCTAAAGATTTTTCTGGTCGACTAGTAGTCGTTCATGTTAAGCATTTGTCGACTATTAGTTGCACGTTTATTAATAAACCATATAAATCATAATAATGAGCCTTTAATTGCCTACATAGCCTAATAAGCGCTCAAGCGCACGCTGAAAAAGCTTGCCACAGCGCACCGGCAGATATAAGAGTTATGAATGTGTCTGGGAAAAACAGCAAGGAGACTGCATTAATGTTTTAATAATTTATTGATAAACTAGCGCTTTCTTTGCTTTCAGTTTGAGAGGTGAAGTTGGCGACACTGACTCGTCATCTACGCAGTAGTGATGCGCCTGTTTCACATGGACTGTATATTCTGAGAATATTTGTTTTCTATTTGAACTGGTTCAACTGAAAGTACACATTTCACTCTCTATAGATATATTTTTCATATCTGCAAGGAGAGTATTTACGGAATTTTGATGCTTCACGCTCAAAGAGACCGAGACAGCAGTACTTTGCAGAAAGCGCATCTTGTTTGCTTTATTTTACAAAAGCGCAGCGTTTCGTTGTTATGGTGAGTGTACACAAACAAAGTTTTTACAGATTCTAAAGCTGTGTTACTTTTATCTGTATGAACAAAAATGATGGAGTATTTTAAGAGTAAGTGCACTGTTAAAAAAAAAAAAGTTGTTTGAACTTGACTTTTTTTTTCAATTTTTAAGTTTACTCAACTCAAATATCCAAGCTGTCATGCAGTACAACTTAACATTTCACGCTGACTAAACTTAAAATGAAAGTACTCTGCACAGACATTTCAATAGCACACATTTTTCTAGGTTAACATTAGATCGAGTTGCTACTACATGCATCTTTTAGATGATAAGCCATATTTGAGGTTCAATGATAAGCGAACATTTGGATGTCCTGCCCGATGTACTATATTACCACATAGACCAGCCATTAACAATCTGTCCATCACAGACTGCATGACTTTCTGGGGATTTAATTTTTTTTGCGACTAAGCGACTAATAAAATTTTGGTCAACCAAGCCTCTTCTTGTCGACTATTAGGGGGCAGCCCTAAAAATCTGGGTTCTCAACTGTAAAAATTTTATAAGTGAAGGCACAGTTTCTCAGGGGAGCGCAAACATTTATGTGAGAATGCAAAACTGGTTATGGAAATTATATGAGGTGGTTGGAAAAGCTAGATTAAATGCAAAAGCATTGAAATATAATAATGTTTTGGGAGGTGTTGTCATTTCTATTTTTTGTAAAGACAAATTGTGTACCTTGAAATACAACACAAGTCTTTCTTCACTGTGTGGATTAATCTGTATGTCAAAATAACAAAGGAAAAAAAGAACAAGCATTGATGCTGTGTGAGAGAAGATTTATGGAAAAAAATCTACAATACAAGTGGCTTTCATCACACCACAGGAGAGCCGTCGCACAGACTGATTTGATTTTTAATCTGCAGCCACGTGGAGACCAAGAGAATCTGATGAGCTTCTAATACACACGTTGTTACATCTGATTTCGGTAATAGAAACAATATTAATATTAAACATTATTGTATGTACTTAATCAAAAGGTTAACGCAATAGCAATGCATTTTGCCAAATAAATTAATGTCTAATTTAAAGTGATTAACTAAATCAAAAGGTTAAAATAACAAATGAATCTTGGAAATAAATTAATGTCAAATTTAAAGGTGAATTACTCAGGGGCAAAACATTAAAGATAACAATATTAAAAGCTCATGCTGCAGAATTTTCTTCCACCTACTTTGCATCCATCAACTTTCACGCTTAGTTACATATTCAACCTTATTCCTAAGTGATATTTATTTTGTTTGAGGCGGGCACCCCTGGGGGCAGGAATAAAAACCATAAATCCATTGTTGACATGGCAACCATTAAACCTGAATTTCAGGATTTCAGCATGAGGCCGTTTGGCAGTGTGATAAAATGTGTGAGAACGGAGCAATTGAAGCAGCAACTGTTGTGTCTATAGACTGTGGTTTCTCACAGAGAATCTAAGAGTCATTCTTACCAGAACTGCTCTCCTGCTGAAAACATACAGCTAAACAGAACCTACAGAAAAGAAAGCACTCTGCACAAGGTTTCTGAAGCCGAGAAACAAGTCTTTGTGGAACCGTGACGCATTACCTTTTGTCGCTGCTAATTTCTGATTAAAGGATAAGGTTTTGGTCCTTAGTTGTTCATATTTATACTCACGCTGGTATCCTGTGCCCAAACATGATACCGAGAGTGCTTTGGCAAAGTATGCAAAGACATGCTGTGGTAAACTGATATGAGCACAGTCTTGGGATTGGTGTAATATCATAAACGCATTCTGGCTAGCGTGCAGCAAAACAAAGCCAGAAGTCTTGTAATCCTTAAGCGTCTGAAACACCATTGAGTCATCATCCACAAAGTAGGCCCTGAATTATCAGCGCAGTCTACGCCAAAAATGAGTAATTAGAACACAACGTACGCACTGACATTTCAACTAGCTAAACACATTAGTTAACCCTCATTCTGTTGAGGTATTATTGCTGCTATTAACCACTTTTTTTGCCTTCAAATTATTTTAAAGTACATCTAACCTAATTAAAATCCATTAGGCAGAAATGATTAGCTTTTTCATTTTGTTCTGCCACAAAGTTGGAAACCTCAGAAACACACCTCAGAAATCTGACTTGCACATTCTAATAATGTTAATTTTCGGGGTCGGTCTGACACTTCAAAATGCCATCGCAGAAAAAAATAATAATAATTGAATAACTGGTAGCAGTGCATCTAGAATCGCACCTAAATTACATTCCTGGAGAACAAGTGAAGTGGATTTTTACATTTTTTGAAGACATTTGTATATCTCGTATATATTGAGGTCTTAAAATCACCTTGGAGTCTCTCAGACCCCAAACAGAACATGACGGTTAAGAATGTTCAGTGGAATTCACACACGAATAAATAAAAAGAAAAGTAGAATGAAATCCCTGGTTAAACATTCAGCTGCAAAGCTGTGTTATGAATGGCATTTTCAAGATTCACGTGGACTTCATCAGGTCATTCACCAAATCCAAAGGCGGGTGATCGTACCTATTTTACAAACAGAGTAAGCTGAAAATAGAGAATGGGCATTTGTTTACGCATTTGCTAAAGCTGGAAAAGCTGTTCATGTTAAAGCACTGACATTGAGTACCAAAAGAACTCAAAACAAAAGTGAAAGACGGAGACTAGGTGGTTTTCCTATAGTGTGGTCAGACAGCAGGGTGAGTAAGAGCAGCCAGAGGAGGTGAACTTGACATTGTGAAGAACAGATGGTGCAATCCAGAAAAAAAGGACTACTGTTAAAGCACAGGTTTGCAACCTGAAAAGTACATCTAATGTAGCACTGTGGTCATGTTATAATATTGCTTTGCCAGTATTGTGTACTGTACGTTCCAACTGCTGCAGACATAATATTCACATTACAGGCAAAACATTATTTTCACAAAAATTTAAAGGTATCGTGCATCCAAAAAGGAACATTTTGTCATTAATTACTCACCCAGGGTTCGTGCAGATACTGCAAATTGAAATTCCAGGATTTAAGGACTTCTCAAGCACTACTTTTTTTTATTTTTAAGGACGTCAAAGATCTCACTTACGGTTCAATGTTTTCCACTGTTTAAGAAAAAAAAAAAAAAAAAATCTTGATCTGAAACAAATGATGCACACTCCAGAGTCCCGAATTGAATCAAATGATTAACGAACCCGCACCGAATTCCCCATCTAAATACTGATTCGTGAACCATCATTTCAGATCAGGACTCGGAGCGCAGATGGCAAATCATTCAATTTGCAGAATGATTCAAGAACCCGCTCTGAAGTTGCAAATCATTCAATTTGTGGAATGACTCAAAAACCCTCTCTGCAGTTCCGATCTAAAGCAAAAGATACTCGAAACTGCTCCAAAGTCACGATCTGAATAATGATTCGTGAACCATCATTTCAGATCAGGACTCGAAGCGTGGATGGCAAATCATTCAATCCGCAGAATGATTCAAGAAGTGCTCTGAAGTTGCAATCTAAAGCAAAAGATTTGCCCACTCGCTCCAAAGTCCCAATCTGAATAATGATTTGTGAACCATCATTTCAGATCAGGACTCAGACCGCGAATGGCAAATCATTCAATTCACAGAATGATTCAAGAACCGGCTCTGAAGCTCCAAACTAAAGCAAAAGATTTGTGAACTCGCTCCAAAGTCCCGATCTGAATAATAATTTGTGAACCATCATTTCAGATCAGAACTCGGAGTGTGGATGGCGAATCATTCAATTCGCAGAATGATTCAAAAATTCACTCTGAAGTTCCAATCTAAAGCAAACGATTCACAAACCCGCTACGAAGTCCCAATATGAATAACAATTTGCGAACCATCATTTCAGATCAGGACTCAGAGCACTGATCACAAATCATTTCGCAAAATTATTCGCAATACGCAAAGTCCCGATCTGAATCAAATGATTCACAATACATGAAATCACGATCTGAATCCAATGATTCGCGATGTGATTGGAACACTTTGAAACAGTGAAACATTCTGCAATGCAATGATTAAATGGATTCTGAGTTTCGAAAAGCTCCATATCACCCAGCACTATATGTGCTTTTTAAAAATCACTAAAAGCGATATCGAAATTTGAAAATGAATGGCTCTTTTAATTTGATCTGTTTTTTGCTAGTGAATTACTTGAAATGAAAGATCAAAGTCACAAGTTTTAATTATTTATGCTTGGTTCAAGCATATATAATATAATAATATTGCTATTTTTAAGGGTTTTCCAGGCCTTAAATTTCAAAAAGTCAAATTCAATTACTTCAAGCACTTTAAGCACCTTGTACAAACCCTATGAAAATAGTCCATGTGTAATTGTTCAACTGTAATGTTATGAAGCTACAAAAATACTTAATAACGAAAACAAAATAACTTTATTCAACAAATTCTTTTCTTCCGTGTCAGTCAATGCATGTTCACAACAGTACCATGACGCATGCATGTGGTGCTGCTGACGCAGGAGCTGACATTGTGATGTAGATCCTGGTTGCCTTATTTGCCATCTGTCTTGATTACATGTCGATGACTGACATGGAAGAGAAGAAATTGTTGAACAAACTCCATTTTTGTTTTCTTCACACACAAAAACTATGGTCTTTCACACTCCAACCTTTATATTCTTTGGCAAATGCAGAGTGTTTTTTTGTTTTTTTTTTACAGTAGACAAAACTAATAAATGGTTTCTTTACTTGTACACAACCTCTCAATCCAGCCTCTCATAGCCGTTGGCTTACAGTTCAAGATGAAATTGGAGGTTCCTCACAATTGCACATCTCATCCAGGTCTTTAAAAGCTGTTTTGAGGGGATCCCACGTTCAAGTGATTTTCATCCTTCTTTCAAAAATGCTCAATAGTTTTTCTTGACCAGCCACAGCACTTTAGATTCTAGTAGTGGTCATTCTATGCTTTGAAATAATTATGTGGACATTGTGACCATTCACATCCAGCACATGGCAACATCCAAAACTGACTGACCAAATGTAGCCATTTTAGTCGCAGAGCTCCTTTCATATGGCCATTTTCTGTAAAACCCACAAAATAACATCTAATAATAATGCTAATACCTGCTACATAGTGATTTATTAAACTATAGGCTAGGAATAATGACTGCAAGCTTGGTATGACCAATTGGCCAAAAATGACGTCTATACAATTTGGTGTTTCACTGCATCATGACAAATCATACAACTGAAACTTGGAACAGATACGTTAGTGTTACACTCCAGGCACAACATCAGACCATGCATTCAAAATATTGAATAAAAAGTCACTTTTGGCCACTAGTAATGTATATACTCACACTGTATACTGACAAGCATACCTTTTTTTTTTTGTGCACTGTGTATGCGAGTTGATCAATGTCTATGTCAATAGAAGTTTAAATTAAATCTGTTTATCTTATAAAGTGATTGCCTTTCTTTGGAGGACTTTGATAACAGCTCAATTCTTATGGATTGTGTTTACTATTTCTTTTTGTATGATGCATCAACCTTTTTGGTTGTTGGACTTTCTATGGTGGGACAGACATCTCTTAGGTTTTATGAAAACTTTGGAATGAGATAAGGATGAATACATTTCTTTTTTTTTTTTTTTTTTTTTTGCATCTCACTGCATTCTACAGATTTTGTAAACACAATAGACAAAAATGGCTTTAAACTAAAAACGGCTACCAATGAAAGGCACTGGAGCATCTAAGCGCATTCATTTAGTGGGAATTTTAATGCTTCACCTCCAACCCTCATTAACTTCTCTCAAAGTCCGGTTCTGTGAAATGCCAACATCAAGGTGGCATTTAACTCTGTTGCTTTCCTTTACCAGACAGATCAGACCACCACTTAGTGCACATCATTCCTATATTCAAACTCATCATCATCTAGAGGACTGTCACTAACAGAATCATAAACTGCAGACAAAAGGAAGTTGAAAGAGCTTTGGACGGCATGCAGACGACTTCTGGAACTGCAGACAATGTTTTTCTCTGGATCACAAAACTTCATGCACTGTGCCAGTACTAAAGATATGTCTAAAAAGTCTTTAGGAGGGTGGTCCTGAAACAGCTTTCAAACCATCTGGATCTACTGCAGTTTGCTTAGAAGGCATAGAGATGTGGACGACACAATGATTTACATCCATCACCATAGTGAGAATTACATGTTTAATTGGGAAAAACATAAGAAGAGAAAACAAATCACTGGTTTTGCAGCTGCCGACCCTAAAATACGCATCAGGTTTGATTAGATGCACTGTTGATTTATTGGTGGTTCAAAAAGTCCTTCTCTTTAATAACTGGAAAGTCTAAAAACATTTTTCAGATCTCAGTGAGAGTTTCGGTTTCCCTACTCACTTTTCAATAGGTCTCACTCTACAGGCTGGCTAATCACTGTGTAATGCATGCAAAATTGACTGGGTTTATCAAGAGGCAAACTGAACCACAAAGCTTGAACTAGTGGCCCCTGCGAGCAAAGTTTTCAGCTGAGCGCTGTGAGGTGGTAAGAGTTCGGCGTAGCAGTTGATGAGTCATTCACGGCGCACAGACACCGCTTTTTTCACTGTTGACAGTCAGCTCCCAGACTATGAAAGCCTTGTTTGTCTTAGAAATGGGCTTTGGCTGGGAGAAACACAGCTGGTTTGGGCGATCAGATCTCTAAATGTTCAACTTTCCAACAGGAGTCATTCAAAAGCAAGGAACGGGAGCTGCCTGTTGGGAAATAGTCCCGGATTAAAGGAGCCAAAAGATTGAAAAAGTAATTTAAAAAATAATGGGCTTTTTAATGACTAAACCTAAGGGACACCCAGATGTGCTCTTTGTTAATTTTCACTTGTGTAATGTAAAATTCCAACTGCTTAATTACTCTAGTATACACAAAGCAAATGCTTTTAACGAAGCAATTATGGGAGACAATCTCGTCATGGCACCACAGCTTTCACAAACACCCCCTGCCACTTGGACAGACTGTTGTTGTCAGAAAAAAAACACTGGTTTCTCATGTGTTGGATGACAAATGAAAACATATTAGCGTTTATTAATGGTAACATTTTCACCCGGGCTTTCTAGCGTTACTCTCTCAATGTTACGGGTTGTTTCAAAGCAAGTCATTATACAAATGTTGATATCAGCTATTTGCATTAAAGGTTCAGCAAAGAAAATCTGTCTTCACAGTAATAAGGATTTTTTCTGCTGTCTTTGTTGGGCCAGTGTTACTTCCATTGGCCACAACAAAACATGATTGCTTTTAGCAATTTTCCAAGTATATTTATATTTTTCATTAATTGTTTCTTCACATTTTTTTTTCCTTTACAAACAAAACATTTACCAAACATTTGTTAAATAAAAATGATTTTTGTTAAATAAAACGATTAATTACAACCATAAGGTAAATACTCCACAAATAAACTTTTGTTGGGAAAAATGCAGCACACGATTTATAACACTGCTGATTGGTGTGTAATTTAAAATTAATTCAGACAATTCCAAGACCATCAGAAGTCAGTTGCAGTTTCCACAAAATCACATGTTAGTCAGCTAGTTTATCCTGATAACAGATCAGCCAAATTTGCAACTACTATGTAAAACAGCTAACAGAAAACCAAACATTTAAAGGAACAGATCATGAATTACTCACCCTCGCCCTAGGCCCAAATGCTTTAGTTCATCTTCAGAACACAAATTAAAATATTTTTAATGAAATCCGAGTTTCCTGACCCTGCAAAGACAGCAACAAAACAGCAACTTAATTTTATGAAGCGATTCATGAACGTGCAGCGAAGACTGACACAGAAGAGAAGAACTTGTTGAATAAAGTTGTTATTTTTGTTTTCCTTGCACACAAAAGTATTCTCATACAGCAGCTTCATAAAACTGAAGTTGAACCACTGATGTCACATGGACTATTTTATCAATGTCCTTACTATCTTTCTGGGCCTTGAACATGGTAGTTGCATTGCTGCAAATGCAGGGTCAAAAAGCTCAAAAAGCAAAGAATTTCTGCAGGCTTTATGAGGGTAAATTTAAGAAAAGAAAAGAATAAAAAAAAAAAAAAAAACGAAGGGAAAAACAGTACAGCAATATGTTCTCCAACCTGTTGTTTGTTTTTAGGTCATTTGAGTTTTCCCTCTTCTCTACACTTTCCTTTCGGTTTTAAGTAGCTTGTAAAAGCGCTGTGCGCATTTTACTTTCAGTTTTAAATTGGCGGCATTAATGTAATGTAACAAACTTTTATTAACTAAACGAATAAAAATACACCATGTTATATGCCTAATATTAAATAATAATTTACACAAAGTTTAAAAAGGTAAACAAAACTGAAAATCAGTAAACACTGTATAACCAAATAAATAAGAAACGTAGAATGTTTATTATCAAAACGAATAAGAAAGCTTGAAAGCACGGCATACACCTTGATGTAATATATGTTAAAAAAAAAAAAAAAATTACACAGTTTAAATAAATAAAAATCAGCAAACACTGTGGAAATAAATAAATCTGAAACTTTGAGATAACTCAAGACTTTAAGACCCGTGGAAACCCTGTCTTGGATTTCATCAAAAATATCTTCATTTGAGTTCCAAAGATGAGTGAAGGTCTTACGGGTTTGGAACGACATGAGGGCGAGTAATTAATGACAGAACATTCATTTTTGGGGGAACTATCCCTTTAAGTTTGTGAAAAGGATCTACAAAATAAAGAAATATAAGATTTTCATTGTCTGTGCAGCACTGTCTGAAAGTGCAAAAGGCTCCGGGCCAGCAGTTCATCCTTATTGCTGTAGAAGAATGCACCAGGTACTGGTATTAAACCCTTAAGATTACTAAACAGATAACCCCTGGAATATATAAGGGAGATAAAACATGCACTCTTCAAAATATTACATGAAAATAACAACTATAAAATAGCAAACAAATGCAAACAAAAAAAACAAATCAGACAACATCTTTCAATATTTAACGCTTTCTTTCCTTTGAAAACAAGGTTGCGCTGGGACAGAGCTCTGAGATTTTCTCTTATTGAGTATTACAGTACAATTACAGAATGCTCAGACCCTCTGCAAATCAGGCAGTGAAACTCCAAGAGCTGCTGTTTTTCTTCTTTTACCAGTGGAGATTTTGTTGTGCGCTTGTTAGTGCCTGCGTATGAAGAGAAGATATATCATGCACTGAAGGGGGCAATGTTGGCATTGTTATTGCCCTTTTAGATCAAAAACATCATTAGGGAGCATGTCTCTTGACATTCTGTGTTGATTTTTTGTTCTTGCTGGAGGATCAATAGATTTCCAGTCCCAAGGAACATAAAGGGTGGCGATTTCTGCCTATTGTAAGAGCAGCCGAACAGCTGTTGGTAAATATCATTACAATATTACATGTTTTATCACTGGTTTAATAGTGACACATTTGATGGCCATGCTCAGAGGACATTAACATTTAGAACGATCAATAGAACTTCTGGTTGCAGATTTTATGAGAAGCATTTCCCTGTGATAGAAGAATTTGCAAAAGACTTATAGTCAATTGCAACTAGATTAATGAATGGGAGATGGATGGAGGATTGGCTACTCTGATGAGCCACAAAGATTTACTTCTGCATAGACAGACAGATGGACAGACAGACACAGAATTGCTCATTGAAAAGATTGGTTTTCGTGCACGGTTTAAAAATTAAAGCCGTGCCTTTGAGATGCAAAATCCAGAAGAATACTTCTCCTGTCAGATCTAAATTGCTAATGCACACCGTATGGGAGCCGAGTATCCCTTTCAAGGATGGGAGTCTTAAAGACACAAACCTGATAGCTGCGCGCTTGATCAAAGCTTGGCCATGCCATGTTTTTCCCACTGAGGAGCTGCACAGATGCATAGCAACATGCATATTCTGAACCACATTTTCAGATTGTGGGAGTCTGACAGTACAATTGCCAAATATCACAAACAAAATGAACGAACAGCAGCTAATTGGCCCTTCTAAAACTTAATTTCCTTAAAATTCTTCCAACAACTTAATAGAGAGGATGTATTGCCAGGCAACATATTTAAAAGATTGCACCACTGGTAGCAGTTGGAAAACACATCAGCCTCTGCACAGGAAAACATTATCCATTACAACTGAACACTTAAATTAAGGTATTAATCAAGATAAATTTGAAAACGCATCTTTTTCTTCTATGGTTTGGCCTTTTGTCAACATTGAGACAGCGATTTTGTCAAGCAAAGCTCCATCTAATGGAATACATTAGAAAAAAAAAGTTTTTACATTTTAGTGTGTACTAGGGGTGCGCGATATACTGGCAGACAAGATTAATTTCACTGGTAGAAATTTGTCAACTGCTGGTGCTTTTGGTCATGGTCATAAAAATTGTCACATGGTACAGGCATTTTTAAGCATTGCGCTTTAAAAACAAGAGATTTTAGTTTGTTGAAACGCAATCAGCAGTAAAAGAAAATTCATTACGCTATATGCACGTGCTATCCGAAAAACTCATACATGTCATACGGTGCAGGAGAATTGAAGGTTATTTTTGCCGCTTTATAGGCCTTGAACGATTTAATACACATACTTGTATGTGTCAAAATGCCTGTCTTTGCAAGTATCCTCATAAACAAAGTAATTTAGGTCTTAAGTGAAAGCAAACAGCTGAGAAAGAAAACACATATGCAACAGTACACTGGATCCAGGTAACTCTTAACATGACAGCAGTCATTCATGTTAATCACAGAGGTCACGGTAACGTAAAATTGTCCGTCAGTGACAGAATTGTATTTTTTTTTTTTTAATCAGTGACAGAAAAATCTGAAGGCCATCTGTCACTTTGACAGATTACATTGAGGGTGACCTTTTGTAATTTGTAACTGTTCAGTTGTCCAGTTGGTGGCGAGTGCGCTCCCGTGCGGCAGCAGAGCACTGGATCCAGAACAAAAACTAAACTGTCACGAATCTTTTGCTATGCATTTGATTGTGCACAGGCAAGTACCCAGTTTAAGCTACACCGATCTATCACGCTACATTAAAGAGCGCCAAAACGGAATTCATTGCTTGAATTTCGTAATGAAATGGACAGAATTTGAAATATGAGACTTTGTTTCATATCAGAACTATATCTCTTCTGTAGAGTGATGAGCCGTGCTGTTTACTTTTATTGTTTACTTTTTATTGGATGAGCCATGCTCTGTTTACTGATTTATTGGATGGGAGGCGCACTATTTACTGTTCATTCATCAACTGAAAACAGCATAGACCAAAAGATCGATCGGGATTTAAAGGGGTCATCGGATGCCCATTTTCCACAAGTTGATATGATTCTTTAGGGTCTTAATTAAAAGTCTATGACATACTTGGTTAAAATTTCTCAATGGTAGTGTAAAAAACCCACCCTTTTTACCATGTCAAAATCAGCTCTGCAGAAATCAGCCCATTCTGTTGCATTTTCCTTTAAATGCAAACCACACCCCTCTCTTCTGTGGAGAGATGAGCCATGCTCTGTTTACTTTAGCCGCTAAATTTGCTAAATAGCACGTTATTAGGAAAGGCGATTGCAAAGATTCATATTCAAGTTATACTCACTTCTGTGAAGTGAAGCTGGATCACAAATGATTTGCACGAACATAGACGGATATATGTAGATCGGGAGGCGCATTCCCTTCACAAACAAACGTAATCCACTGCATCTTCAGTGGCTCAGATGTCAGGAGTAAATGACGACCACTATGTTCATTATTACATCCAACAACACAACACCTCAATCGCTTAGGAGCCATTCTTGTCTATGTCCCTGCTCCCACATTGAAACAATGGTGATCGGACTGTTACAGCTCATTCAGGGCAGGTCTAACGTAAGACGCCAGTGTCAGTCAAACTATCGTGGGAGCAGCCTCTGCCGGTGTGACGTCACACAGACAAGAAGCTGGGAATGGCTTGATTTGAAAAAGGGGAAATTATTTTTACAGATTAATTAAAAACCACTGGGTGGATTTTTGTCAGTATAGGGTAGATGTGTACACACACTGCCAACACACATTTATGTTCAAACAATATGTAAATGTGAACTTTGCATTCAATGACCCCTTTAAGAATCGATATTGGTTCATAAAAATGAGAATCTATTAAAATCGAGAAATGTATTTTTTTTTTTTTTTTAACCAAACCTAGCATACGTTGTTGTTTTTAGTGGCCTCTGCTGTAACTGCGGGGTGTGGTGTTGAACATTAAAAGTGATGCACAGTCTCTATTCATCTGTTCTCTTCATAAATAAATCCATAAACCTATTGTATATGCTTGTCCGTTCATGATTAAAAGTGAAAATGTGAACAAACAAAAAAAAAAAAAAACAATTAAATGTGTTATTGGAATTAAAATGTGAAAATTAAAAATGACGGAATTTTTACGACCGTGTCCGTCAAAATGACAGGCAATGTTAAAATCTAACGCAACCTCTGGTTAATCAAACAACAAAAGAGAGAAAATCTCTCACGGCTCTTGACTAAATCAATTTTGTAACTTTAACAAGAAGAAAAATATATTTAATTTACACAATGTAGAAAATGCAGTGCTTTATACATTTGATTACTTTATACAGTGTATGTAGCATTTCTTATTTATTTTTTCTACAGCATTTTTTTTTGTCCCATTTCTTGTAATTGGCTTCTTCTTTTCTAATTGCTGATCGTTTACTTGTCTTCAGTGAGACTGAGTTGATGTTTTTTTTCTACTTAGGCTATTATTAGTTTGTACTATTGACACTATATGAATTATGACTTTTCTGTGATATCAAAAATTTTGATATCAGAAAGACCCCATTTAAAACAAAAATAACTATATTGTGATATATGTCGTTACCATGAAATAAAATTACTTATATTGTGATACAAGATTTTGGTCGTATTGCCCATCGCTAAAAATCACCTCATTGAACGTCAGCAACTTTTCAAATACCTCCTGATTCTTGGTACGTTTATGAATGCCATGCCAGCTTCTGTGGCTATTTTTATCGTGAGAAAATGTAATGATAAAACTATATCTGGTTTTCACAGTCTACTTTTGCAATGACACTAAAATTGAATTTGGTTCAAGTTTGTTAAAAATATCTTTAAAAGTGTCAACTGAGTAAAATGGGCTTCTCACCGGGTTAAAATCAGCAGATCTAATAAAACATGCTTCGTGGATAATGGGTTTTAAATATATCCTGATTAATGTGGACGTAGCCTTAGAGAAACTATATGGACTAATGGTTCATAATGGTTTAATTTCATAATTTCAGAGTAACACTTCTCTTAATATCAATTGTGCACGTCATATATTGTGGGTGATGTAATTTAAGCATTGTGTATCCATATTGTATTACCACAAATATCATTTTCACTCTTCTTGTTATTAGTATGATGTCGTGTTGTAAATTGCTTTCAATTTATAAGCCTTTACAAACATTACTCATGTAGTACCTCTTATAGCACTGCAACCCATGCAGTTCCTTCGCAATTTTCAGAACGTAATTATCCTTATTAGAAGGATAATTGTCATTTTGGGAAAGAATGTGTTTACATCCGATGATAAATTCAGCCTTGGCGAAATCCTCTGATGCACAAGTTCCCAATACAGTAGAGATCAAAGAGAGTGAATCACATAACTGTGTTTTAGATAAATACAAGCCAGTCGAGGCCAACTCCTACATTCGGCCCACAGTGTACTATGATGAGATTCTCCATTTCACAAAAGCATTCCAGCACAATGGTACTGGAAGAAAAGAACTGTCCCTTTCATGAGCGCTGCCAGTGAGTTTACACGCTCCACTTGTTTTTCTCTTGCGTCTCAGCTAATTCACTAGAGTTGCCCACTCACCCTCTGCAAAGAACACACATACACATGATCCAAGGCCACATTACGCTGGACAAACTTTCCCACTAACTTATTACTCACTGAGAACCCGTCACTGGGGAGGAACGGAACAGGTGTCCTATTTTCTCTCAAAGACTATGGGGATAATGACAACAAGCTCTCATTAACACAAACGTTCTGTAGCTTTAACACACATATGCAGCAAAATATGAAAGCCAAAGTTAGATGAAGTTTAGAATTCAGCGATTACCTGAGAACAAAAGCTGTCAGATCTTTTAAAAGTCAAAAAGTTTAATTAATGAGGGCTATATGTTAGAAAAAGTTCTATACCTAATAAAGTATAACATTCTATATCTAAATCTCACAAGCTTTCTGAACCAAACTAAGAGGTGCTTGTCATGAGAGCCAGCAGCACTGGCCCGAAAGATGTCCCACGAGCTGGATGTTCCGCCGGAGCCTTGTATTTTCCATATTTTTATGAAGGCATTTCACATGAGAACTTAAGAGACTAATTGGCCCACAGAGATGAGCAGTATTGTTAGTTCTGCCCGGCTTCCAAACCTAGACCTGCCACATGAGTGGTTAATCACCTATGAGCCTTACACCTGACTTAACAGACACTTTCATATCCAAAGAGAAGCTGTTACTAGTCAAAGGTGCCTTGTGCCACAATTTGCTCCAATGTGAGATTCCACCTGAGTTCAAGGAGATGGTCTGCGTTAGCACAACAGAAGCATGTAGGCTGGAAAAGACTACATTTTTAAGCCAGTATTTTCAGCCAGGTAACACTCAAATTGACACTTCATTTGACAAGATCATTATGTTATATCAGTGAAAACGTCATCAATGTATAATATCTATGAATCATTCCTTTATTTTTCAACATTAATAAAAATAAATGTTTCTCGAGCACCAAATTAACACATTAGAATAATTTCTAAAGGATCATGTGACACTACAGACTAGATTAAAGATGCTATGGAAAAAAAAAAAATTCACAGGAATAAATTAAATTATATTGAAATCGTATTAAAATATTTCACTGTATTTTCATTAAATAAATGCAGCTTTGATGATCATTTCCTCTCCAGATAGATATACCAAGGCTGCATTTATTTATTGCAAAACAGTCAAATACATTTGAATAGAATTTTAAATTTTATATAATAAAAACTACCGAACATTAAGAACATTTTAGGATAATCCTGCCAGGATATACAGTCACTTGTAGAATTTATAGTAAGGCACTGGCAGGGGATCTTCCCTGAGGAGCAGTCAAAAACCCTGCAAACTACATTGTCACAAAATCAAAGGTTTCTCAAATGTCACTGGTTTTTGCATTCCCTGTCTGTCAATTCAATGTTAATACACATCTGACTCCAGAATCACGATAAGAGAGACAAGAGATGTTCTATTGTGTGCTCTCTTATGTAACACAGCACACTGATGTACAGTACAGTAAATATAAAAGAGGCACCTAACATCATACCCAAGACCCAGAGCCAATTTAAACACCATTCTGCTATTCTACTTACACATGATATTGATCTTTCGTTCTACCTTGAAGGAAAAAAAATACTTATTATTACCAAAATAATTATTACCAAACGTTGTGCATGCACAAAATGGAGTGAAACACAGGATCAAGATCATGCATGAAATTAAACAAAAATGTCACTTGATAGAAGAACACTAAACCTCTTTTTTTAATATATCAATCATCCTCCTATGCAATCCAATGGATCCAATAGACAGAAAAAAAATATTATTTAGTGATTACAAATGCAAATGGTTTATTAATTAGAAACTAGTTTAACATTATCCAATAAGCAAGTCTTTAAAATTTGATTGCTGACCATTCATCTTTTGCATCAGCAATCTTCATTTTAGGAGTTGTAATCTTAAATTCTAACCATTTTTGATAATTCTTTGACCTTCCCTTTCATGCAATGTGTCTCTAGATCTATAACATAACATTAATTTCCTGCAAAGATATAGAAAATTAGTATTTTTTTAAAAGTTATGCCATGCACTTATTTAACATTTGTAGCTAAAGTCAACAATAAAGTGCACAAGCCACATAAATGGCATGTACCAGGACAGATTAGAACAGTTGCAAAGCAAGGCCTCATCAAGTGTAGCAAATCAAGGCTACATTTGATTAAAAACTGAATGTAATTGGGGAACTTGCTCCACGGTATGAAAGCCTGTAGTCGACTGGAGTTATAAAAAAAAAAAAAAAAAAAAACAGCAAAGGATACATCAAATACTTTCATACATAGAACTTTTCAATCCAAGTCTCTCATACATCATACATGTTACGTACTGATGCTTCTATTGTGATGAGGGAAAAAACCCCTCTATATTATAAATGAGTATAATTTTTTGTTCACATATATGAGATCTCTCACATGCTCACATGCTTGACCATTGTCTGATCCACTGTCTGATCCATCTGACCCATAAAAATCCCACAATGACAGTGGCAAATGTAAGGAAGTTATCAAATAAAACAGGAACAAAAACAATGTCCAGAATGATAAGACTGATAAGAGATAGTTTAAACTTCAGGCTATTCAGCGTTTTCGTAAAAAGAACAAAACACAATTCCAAACACAATACTTAAGTGAACGTTACTGAAAAGTTACTGAAACATACAAATTTATTAATGTGACTTACCATGAACAGGTGTTTCAAGTGTGTTCACCCTCTCAATTCATTTGCATCCTTTAAAATACACATTAGTACGTAAGAAATTAACAACTATAACTGTCGCAGATGCACAAATTGGTTATATCGAATTAGGGTTTGTATTAAAGTATTATATTTAGAGAAACGCACCTGCTATAGGAAACTTTTTCGTAAGCTTCAGTGAATTCATCTTTCAACATCGCACCCGCGCAATCAGCGGTAAATAATGGCGTCGCGAAGACGCAATCTCTTAAAGGGGCCATGTCGAATTTGCGCCAAACTATGTTAAAGGAGAGGTCCACTTCCAGAACAAAGATTTACAGGTAATGTACTCACCCCCTTGTCCTCCAAGATGTTCATGTCTTTCTTTCTTCAGTCATAAAGAAATTATGCTTTTTTTTCTTCATATTGTGGACTTCTATGGTGCCCTGAGTTTGAACTTCCAAAATGCAGTTTAAATGCAGCTTCAAACGATCCCAAATGTGGTTGTAAACGATCCCAGCCGAGGAAGAAGGGTCTTATCTAGCAAAACAATTGGTCATTTTCATAAAAATAATACAACATACTTTTTAATGTCAAACACTCGTCTTGTTTACTCTGCCTAGACTTTGTTTTTTTCCGGTTCATGACATTCAGGGTATGTCGAAATACTCCCATCTCATGTTCTCCCCTTTTTTTCCAAAATGCCAGCTATGGGACACAGTGAGCTAAATGCTATGGGGTAAGTTGAGCCAACACTTTAACTTGCCCCAACATAAGGTATTGAAGTAAAGTTAAATCTCTGAAGTATAAACTGGTATTTTAATGTGATATTATGTAACTGGTTTAGTTGATCATATACAGTATACATATTATTTGTAGTTTGATAGAGACAGTGTACAAGTGCACCAGATCCTTCTCTGAGAACCAGAAGACACTTTTCACCACATTATAATCATATAACGGCCTGTTTGACATTGCAGAAAAGCTAGCATGCCAAAAATCTTTTGACTAAACTGTATATTAGTTTCAGTGACATTTATTCCTTCATTCTAATTCAGTTTTTATTTAATTTTACTCAACAAACTCTCTGTTTAGTCTGTTTTTGGGAAGGTTAAAACTTTAGTGTTCAACTTGTTGTTTAAGAAATGCAAAAAAATTAAATATTGAAAATGAAACTTTGTTTGATTGGTTTTATTTTAAGTTAGCTTTAAGAAAAGAACTGTGAATGTTTGTAAAATTAAATTTGATTATTAAATTAGTTTTTTTAAAAGAGGTAAATCATCTTTAAACATGGGTTTTAATCAGATTCAGTCAGACTGTCAGTTTAAACCCAGATGGTGCATGTTACCTACTGACTCGGGTCAACTTACCCCTAACCTGGGGCAAATTGAGCCACAGGAACACTTTTTTATAAGAAGCCATATTTTGAGAACCCTCATAGATACATTTACATCATTTAAAACAATAGGAAACATCCTGAAGTTACTTTAGATATTTTCATTGTACTTCTGCCTCATTTATCTTGAGAACCACATAAGTAAAAAAATGGCTCCTCTTACCCCACTCTCCCCTATCTGAAGTATAGCAATTGAATTCAATAGTTTTGTTTAATTTAAGTACTCTGTTGTTGATTTTACTCTTTAGCAATGGAGTGATGTACCAAATGGAACAGATTCCTGTATTGTTTATAATATTAGTTGGCAGAGATTTTATTTATTTATTTATTTATTTATTTATTTATTTATTTATTTATTGTTGGAGTAAGGGTTTTTTATTTTATGTTGTGAAGCTTGAAGCAGCTGAGCCAAGGAGTTTTCATGTAGCTCACAGAAGAACTTGTCATCTTGGTTTACAACAAGCTGGAGACAAGTGGATACAACAACACCTGGAGTCATTAAATTGTGACATTCGAATGAAAAATGTGGTGAGGGAGATCTTACCTAGGAGTATGTGGACATCTTACCTAGGAGAATGAGTTTCATGTGAAGAGTAGCCATCCAGTACAATATGACAAAGGGTCATGCAATGATATACCGAGAGATTGCAGATGCAGAGGGAGGAATGAGATGTACCGTTGAGAGTCATCAGCATAGTAGTGGTAAAGAAGCGCTGTGATTGGATGATGGTTTTGAGCAATCCGCTGCTGACGGAGAAGAGAAGGAGTTCAAGTACTGATTCCTGTGGTACTTCAGTGAAGGGTGTGAGCTTTTCCAGATGACTTGGTAGGACGTATTATCCAGGTTAGATATAAACCAGGAAAGGGTGGTTGCACATTATTTGGTGAGAAGCTGGAGTATGTTCTCGTCCGAGTCTCAAATGAGGTTAGTAACAGAGAAGGTGAAGTGATCATGTGGCTGGGAATGTCAGGGGTGTTTGAGAATGAGTTTTTTAAAAGTGGGTCATGAAGTCCTTATGCAGTGAGTGTGAATGGCGAAGTTAGGGGAGGATAAAGAAGGTACGAGAAGGTGACAGACACCGCGCACAGACTGTGTGTGCTAATTTAATTTCTCTTCTGTCTGTGCAACTGACAAAAATAAAAGACTAACACAATTAAAAGACACATGCTTGCTAAATGTTTAGTCAGTGCATGGTTTCATTGTAAAGTCACAATTTTTTACATGTCAATGCCATAAATATAACATTAATAATAATATACTGCACAAAACCATTGCCAGTTTAGATACCTTCAGTATGTGCATACGCAATTCATCCTCAACTCAAATGGTCAGATATTTTAAAGTAAAAGAGTCTTCCTCATTTCCAGTTATAGGGTTGCAATTATTACTATTATTATTAATATTAATATTTATTTATTTCTTAATTACATATTTTTACAAAAAAAAAAAAAATCAAATCAAACATCCTTTACAGAATTATTTTCACACTTACATGATTTTGCGTTGTTTGAATAAAATATTTTGTTATCTTATGGACCAATTCTCACAATTAACTTGTTGCTTATTAGCATGCATACTTCTAGCATATTTGCTGTTTAATTTGTATTTATAAAATACTTTATTCTGCATGACCATAATTTATATCCCTAAACTTCACAACTACCTTACTAACAATTAATAAGCAGCAAATTAGGAGTTTATTGAGGCAAAAGTCGTGGTGAATAGTTAGTTAACAGTGAGAACTGTTCCCCAAAATAAAGTGTAACCATATTTTCATTTATTTATTTATTTTTTAATTCACTGATGTGATTGTATTAGAGCAAATCGCATTCAAGTACAGACATCCAGACATCTACAAAACATCTCATCAGTTGGCATAATGGAAGGAAAATATGATAGATAATGTTAGCACACAATGTTTGCATAAGTATTCATCCCCTGTATTTCTGTATTTATAGACCAATTTGGAGTAGACGTCACAGTTATGTCACCTGCAGCTACGTGCATTGTGATGGCAGAAAAACACTGATAAGTGGAGTGAAACGGGAAAAATCCACAGAATAAGCGATAAAATGTATTGTTGTGCCTTTGGATCTCAGAATCGGAATGCAAATGATTTTTTATAGAATACTGTTGTTAAAAATGCCTTTTGAAGCTAAACGCAGACGTTTAAATAGACTAATGGATGAAACCTGCTATGATTACCCTTTTTTAAAGCAGAAATTTGATTTAAACAATAGGTCTACATAATATTCACATATTAAGTTCTTAGGGAACATAATATATTAGCCCTAAAGTTACAGCATGAAATACTATTTAAACCTATAACATTTTACATTTACCTATTTTATCTCATTATTTTAAAACTTTTTTCTTGCAAATGCAAGTTTATATCTCGTATTTCGGACTTTATAACTCGATTTAACTCAACAGTGAGTTTGTCCATTCTGAGAGGAAAAAAAGTCAGAAGTGTGGGATATAAACTCAAAAGAGAGAATGGTGAGTTGATTTTTCTTATCAGAATTGTGAGAATAAAGTCAGAATTTTGAAATATAAACTCAAGTTTACCTTATTTATTCTTTTATTCCATGGTTTCCATAGACTGCCACTTAAAAAGGTCATTTCCTGCCAGATAGGCTCTGCCAATGAAAAACATCACTGTTTGCAAACACTGAATTGGTCTATTTGACACTCCTATAGCTTGACTGGTAGATTTAGTATTCATGTGTAAAGATTATGTGTAGATTATTTAGTACATTATGTGTTTCTATTTCTTGATTGCTAGAAAATTACACTATTAATACCACGAGCATTGCTTCGATTCTCCAAACCTTGAATGTAGTATAAATCTTTGGAGAAAAACCTGTGCGAAATGCATAAATGTAACCTTTACAGTCTTAAATCTGTGCAGACAAGTTTTCATCAGTTTGCATCTGACCGATGCAGTTTTTCCCCCTATTATTTTTTGCAACTCTGCTCAAGCTCAGTCCGGATACACAGAGATCCACCCATAAATTCTCATTTGGATTGAGATTTGGACTCCAGGACATTAAAATTGTTGTTTTTAAGCCATACTCGTGTAGCTTTGTTCTCTATGCTTGGGGGTCATTGGCGTGCAGGAACACAAATCAGGTTTCCCTCCAGGATTTACCTGTATTTTACGGCATTCATTTATTTACGCTTTACTCTAACAAGCCTTCCAGGCCCCACTGCAGAAAAGCATCCACCACCATGCTTCACTATGGGTATGTTGTGTATCTGACAATGTGGAGTGTTTGACGTTTGTAACGATGGCTAAAAAGCTCAATTTTGGTCTCGTCAGGTTTCCAAAGAATCTTCCTCCAGCTGGTCTCCCACATACCTTCTGGCGAAACTGTAGACGAGATGTCATCTGACATTATTTTTACAGTGGATTCTCATTGCCACTCTCCCATAAAGCTATAACCGGTGAAGAACCAACACAGCAGCATCGTATTCACAGTCTCTCCAGTCTCAGCCACTGAAGATTGTAACTCCTTCAGAGTTGTCTCTTGGTGGCGCCCCTCAGCAGTCTCCTTCGCTGAGGAAGATCTGTTCTAGATTTATTTTGTAAGTTTGTTATTGATTTAACTGGACTCCAAGGGATAACTTGGAAATCTTCTTGTATCCATCCCTTTTCAATTTTTTATTTTATCCCGTCATGATCCTACCACAATATTTACTAACCAGAAGTCAGATCTTCTGAATAGAACTGCATTTATACTATAACAAACAGAAACCCTTTGACATTACACAACTGATCTGCTATTTATTTATGTGATTTCTAGAACCATTCGGCTGCACTGGTAATTATAAAAGCAACTATTAAAGGCACTATATGTAAGTTGTCGCTGCTAGAGGGTGCACATTCAAAACAAACAATGAAACAAAGGCATAGTTTGATGACGCCGTGATTGAGTGTGGAATCTGTCTTCATCTCCACAGCCGTGCAATCATGCAATCACTGTAAGGTCACTGTAGCATAAAGCAGGATTGGGGCTGAAAGTCTTGGAAGTGAAACGAGGACACTGGAGTGATTGCTAATGAATGACGAGTGTGATACACGGCTCGAAAGCAGAGTAGCTTTTATTATGCCACAGTCGACTGCTTCCGATTCTTTCGGTCATGCGTATGTAGGAAAAAGCAACGCTGTTTTATCATTCTAAATACATTTGAGTGTGTTGAAAGTTCTGTCATAATGCTACTCTGTGCGTTCGTCACCTGTCTAATAAAATGCATAACATACTAAAGTGTCTTTGGGGTTTCCATGTTTTCTGCAAAATAAAACTGGAAAATCGAGGGTGTATGATGTCATTAGCAGGAGACGCAATGACACGGCCTGTTACACTAGTTAAGATGGCTTATTTCTCTGTATTTAAACATTTTCTGAAACATTTGGGATAATGTAAGTATGCAAGTCAGCAAAATATATGGCAATGTTCTAGTGGTTTTTGGATATTTAAAAAAAAAACACTTACATATTGTGCCTTTGTCACGGTGTGTGTTGCTGTAAAGGTGCACACGACGCAGGAATATCCAAAAAACAGTCCTTTGATATAATCCACAATGTAAACACAAGGAATCCAGGAGCAAGGGATAGCACAACACAATGAAACAACTAATAGCAGACAAAGAAACAGGGGAACACAGGACTATAAATACTAGCAAAGTCATTAGGGGAAACTGAAACAGGGGCGGGGCTAATTAATCAAAAAACATGGAAACAAATGAGGAACTGAATTAAGAGACAGGAACAAAACCAAATATGGGCAAACAGGAACTAAGGCTGGGGGAAAAACACGGAACATGAAGTCCAAACCCTGACAGCCTTTAACCTGGGAGAATACTATCAAAACTTTCTATTTTGGATTTTACTTTAAAAAACTATTTTAGGTTACTTTGTAGACTATGATTGACTAAAAGCTGTAAAATAACTAAACAAATCCAGGTTTAAAAGATTAGTTTACTCCTGAATTAAAATTTCCTGATTACTAACTTCAATTAAAAAGAAATTTAGGTTTTTGAGGAGAAAAAAAAAGGATTTTTCTCCACATAGTTCATTGGGTAAAGAACTAAACATGCGTGACCCTTCCAACATGATTGCAAGGAATGGATACAAGAGTCACTGAATATCTCTTGAAGTCCAGTTAAATCAATGACGAAACTGTGAAATGAAAGTATGGCGCAGCTGTAAATCTATCTAGAACAGATCTTCCTCAGTGATAGTACAAGAAGGAGACTACTGAGGTTGCAGCCGCAACTTCACACAATAACCACGTTGGAAAGGTCATGCACTTTTAGTTCTTTTTCTGTGTACTTTGATTCAAGGGTAGGGTGAAAAACTCCATCTCATTTTCTCCTCCACCTTCAAAAATGTCCGACATTGTTGTTTTACCTTTTTTTTAAAGGGCGCTTGACTGTGTTTGCACATTCACTTTGTAAGCATTGGGTCGGTACTTCTGCCAACAGTACGTCACCCATGACCTTTCCAACGTGACTGGATAATGCATGAAGTCGAACTAGTGCAAGACGAGCATTTGTGGTTAAAAAGTATATAAATTTTTATTCTTTTTAGAAAATGACTGATTGTTTTGCTAGATAAGACCTTTATTCCTCAGCTGGGATCATGTAGCCATTTGAAGCAGCACTGAAACTGCAATTTGAACCTTCAACCCACTGGTTTCCACAGAAGTCCTCTATATGGAGAAAAATCCTGGAATGTTTTCTTTTCAATTGATAAAAGAAAGACATGAACATCTTGGATGACATTGGGTAAGTAAATTATCAGGAAATTTTAATTCTAAAGTGAACTAATCCTTTAAATAGTCTAGTTTTTTATTTATGAAAATGCCCTGAAGTGTCTTTTTGGTTTTTACAACTGTCCATTTCAGCCATTTTTTTTTAATTTCAGCTACATATTATAACTCAAAAAGCCTGCGTCAGCCAACCATATTTTTGCTAGGTTTCTGATTGGGCTAAAAATTCTGTTTACAAAGCCTAGGTCTGTCATAAAGGAGCGTTATTTCTCAGGACACTTACTTCGTTGATATTTGTCATGTAGTACGGACATTTTAGATGTCATATTCGGT
Source organism: Cirrhinus mrigala (assembly GCA_036247105.1). Classification (NCBI taxonomy): domain Eukaryota; kingdom Metazoa; phylum Chordata; class Actinopteri; order Cypriniformes; family Cyprinidae; genus Cirrhinus; species Cirrhinus mrigala. Next base: position 6,295,775 of record CM070020.1, on the reverse strand, counting down.
GAAGAACAAACCCTTCAGAGTTTAGAGTTTATTATATTAAGAGATATTTTCATCATACCATCATGTATTTTCCATATCATCACCTGTTTTATTTGCTGTATGTCACTCTGTCTGATGTCTCTGAAAAGAATAAGATGTTTCTATGTATGCGTTATATATGCGTGTCTGATTCAATTAAATTACACATTTTATTTGCATGTTTTAACCCTAATAAGATGTTTGAGGCAAAATCGCAAAGCCTTAGGCAAAACACTTCCCTTTTTCTGATTGTTAGAATTACACCTGATCTGCCCTACCAAATATATTTCAGGAATGAAGGCATAAAATTGCATTAGCTGCTGATTTAAAAGTCTAAACGAAAGAAAGAGTGAAATGCTGGAAAATAGCAGAGTTCATTAGAACATTTTGACTGGTGAACTCAGCAATAAAAACTAGCAGTCAAAGGTATGCTGTGCGCATAGTCCAAACTGGTGTTTCAATAATGCAAAAATATGCACAATTTAACTGTAATGTATAATACTAACTCGCAAAAAAGAAAATAAAAAAAGTCCTGTTGAAAGGTATCCAATTAACATTCATTAAATCAAGCTTTCTTCACAAATAATTTCGAGCTTAAACACGCTTTTCTGAGAAAATTGCTTTCAGATGTACCAAGGCCACTAATTAATACTTTATAAGTGCAAAAGGACCTCTAAATTAATTTATTAGCATGGAGGTATGCAGTGAATAGATTTTTAATGCTCCGAGTTGACATTTCATTAATTCATGTTGTGTGCACACTCACACACATAGGTATTTACTGTGGGCACAGCATTTCAACGGCTCACACAAACACACGAGAATGCATTCTCACTCGCACAGACACGCTCACCCACCCGCTGACACACACACATGCACCCACCCACAAGGACCAACTTGGCATACACTGATTTAATGAGATATCTTTCAGTCTCTGTGAAATTTCTGCCAGTACATAGAGTGCTGAGACGTTAAATAAACATTCAATTCTCAATTTCACATCTGCCTCGCCTTTCAAATATTTAGAAATGCCAGGGCACACTAGAAACTATCTTGGGATGCTTCACAGTGAGTGACTGCTATGCAATATGTGAAAATCACTTCAGATAATCAAAGACTAGCCTGGCACATGCACAATTTTGGACATGCACAATTTTTGGATTTCACCTTTGAGCTCTTGAAAAATAAGCTACATATTCATTCATGATTTTATTATGATGTGCATCTTTCTGGAAAACACTGCCTGTTTTTAGTTGTTTATGTGCTTATTCGTGTCACAACACTTTTGTGACATCAACAGCACTTAGCTTTATGATTTTCACATACACTATACTGCATCTTCCGTTCATTACTTAATCTTTCACATCTGACAAGTATATTTTAAACACTTATTTTTGCAATGTTTCTAATGTGTGCTGGACTTAGATGGCCTTTATTCATGCAATAAAAAGGAAGGCTAATTAGATTGCAAGATTAAGGCTTTATTTGTTAGTTTGTTATGTTAGCTACAGAAGAGAGTTCTTAAAGCATTATTTATTTGTTTGTTTGTGAAATCATGCGCTAGTTAGTTTAGCCAGTTGTGTATTCTGATGCAGAAAATAATACAAATATTTTAAAAATAATACTAATATGCAGCTCATATGGTGTAGTCTGTGTTAATTTGTGGCCAATTAAGGGGTAAAAACATTTCAACGTGATAATTTGTATGCATTTTACGTAAAATGTGGTTCTACAAAACGTACAAAACACTAAAAACGTACAATATTTTACAGCATCTAAATGTACAAATACTTACGTATTTTCAGCATTTAAACGTACAATACTGACGTATTGACGACACCTAAAAACGAATTCTTATAAATATTGAATTCATTTAATTATTGTTGTTTTTATTTGTCATACCAATGACCTTATGTTTTCAATTGCATTATTAAATTGTTAATCGTTTATTTAATATGAAATTATAACATTTCATTCTGTTCTGTTTGATTTCTGCTGCCTGCTCACTTCCAAGAATAGGCCTACATAATGTTAAACAAGACTACACTTTAAACCCTTAAAATAAATAACATTTCTGCAATCGTTTAACCATTCATGTAATATTAACGTGATGGGACACAAAAGGCGTTTTCTCCGACATGCTGTGACTGACAAAAGAATCATAAAATACACCGAACACGCATCATAATTAAAAAATGAAATAATTTTTTTGTGTATATATTGTATATATATTGTTACTAAAATGGTAACTTCCCTGCATATTTTGGTCAGTTACGTTTTATATCCTTTTATATTTGCTATTAAATGGATAGGTTTAGGTTTGGGGGTAGGTTAAGGGGTCTAAAAATCTAAATCGCTTATTGATAAAATGATAAAAATGCATATTTGCTATAAAATTGGGAGGTTTAGGTTTGTGGGTTAAGGAGGCTAAAAATCAAAATCGCATGTTGATAAAATGATAAAAAGACAGTGATACGAATATCTTAATGATATAAAAGATAAGTAAATATTTTAAGTTGTTTAGCTAAAAATACATAGCGATTTGTAAGTTTTAAACGTTGAAATACGTATAAACTGTAAGTTTTAGCATCAATAAAAACGTAAAAAGATGTACGTTTTGTACCACTAAACGTTATGTATAAATACCTACGTATAAACGATGAAGCCAGGCTGGAAATGTTAAAGAAATAGTTCACCCAAAAATGAACATACTTCAAATGTACTCATTCAAGACATTGACTTTTTCCTGAACCTGAAAGTCACGTCTGACTCTTAACTGGAAGTATGCTTTGCATTTCCGGCCTCAAGTGTTTCTAGTCAAATTAGTGTATATTCCGAGCTAATAATCTAATGTTAAACATATTAAAATGTTTTTAAAAAGCACATGGCTCCATAGCACCATCACTTTGCAATGTTGCAATGACCATCATTTGTCAGTGCCTCACTCCTCAAAGTTTAGTGAGTGTGCAGATGACACGAAGTTGCCGACTTTTGCTGCATTACAAACAGATGGACATTATTTGAATGGGTTCCTATGGAGACCGGAACAGAAGAGCATCCAATCTGAAGTTAGAATTCGTAATGGCTGTGCTCATCATTTACTCAGGAAAAAGGTCTATAGATGAGTTTGTTTCTCCATCAGAACAGAGTTGGAGACATGTAGCATTACAGCACTTGCTCAACAACAGATCCTCTGCAGTGAATGGGTGCCGTCAGAATCCAAACAGCTGATAAAAAAAATCATAATAATCCACAGGTAATACACACCACTCCAGTCCATCAATTATTATCTTGTGAGGTGGAAAGCTGTGTGTTTGTATTTTAAAAAAAAAATTCATTAAGTCCTTTTTAACTTCTGTTTGTTGCATTAACAAATAATAAAGTGAGTCTCCCTGAGCAAAGGAGGCTCACTTTATCCAAATTCTTCGTAGAACACTCAAGAACAGTTTTTCACAATTTCACCAAAATAAATATGCCATTTGTATGTGTTTCTCTGTATCTTTACTGTCAAACATTTGCCATGCAGTAACAATAGTTGCTCTCTGCTTTGCTCTGTTCTCAGCTCTGCGTACTGCATGACTTGGCTGTCAAGGAGACTCTGGTTATTAAAAGATATTCCTCTGCTTCCCATTTCCTAGCAAATCAAAGGATTATGAATCTTATTTCCTTCCCATAAAGATTAAATGAAAAATCAGTGCTCTAATGGATGGGCCTATTTTAATCTAGCACATTAATACTTTAGTATGCAGGATATTATTGTTCTATTACAATGACCGTAATCATTTTTGTTTCATAATCTCTGTCAGTCCTGAAATTGTTCACTTCGTTTAATGCTGGTTCTTGCCACGAGGATCATTAATTACAGACTGATCTCAAGGTCTGTTTGGAAGAACGGCATGTTTGACAGCACTTTGTGTCAAATAAGACATGTTGAACTGCTTCGAATACAAGGATGGAAGATTTTCCAAAAGCTATTAAAATAATTTTCCACATTTTTTATTCTTTCCTGAATGAAATATACTTCGGTTTGGTGTAAGTTGGAATAATTTCCTATTTAATTAGAGATAAATTAGAAAATAAAATGAAAATAAAAAGTAAATACAGATAATAGGAGAATGTAGATGTATTAAATAAAATTGAAATGAATAGCTCTGATTCATCTGGACCATCTTTAGATAGGTAATGCTGGTGAGCTGACACTTAACAAGTTCTTTTAAAATGAAAAACATATGCCTATTGTCACACTGTCATGTCACACGTTCACTGCGGCAGACCTGAAAGTGAAACTCACTTCTTTTTAATGCAGTTCTGAAAAGCCTTAGATGTTTTGATTAATTTCAGTTTGGAAATGGAAGACTCTGCGTTGGAGAAAATTGTTATCAAAAACTCTTCTCATGCCTTTACATATTACACACTCTGGTAAATTTTATGAATTTTTTAGTTCTTTATTCTGAGGACCAATTTGAACTAGTTGCGGATCAGCATGCATATTACCAGCATTTGCTGCTTATTAGTACTTTTAAAGCACATATGGGAACTCTTTAGCATAGGGACCAATTCTTACTATTAACTAGTTGCTTATTAGCATGCCTATTATTAACATACTGGCTGCTTATTAGTACTTACAAAGCATTTATTCTACATGATCACCCAATACCTAAACTTAACAACTACCTTACTAACTATTAATAAGCAGCAAATTAGGAGTTTATTAAGGCAAAAGTCATTGTTAATGGTTTATTAATAGCAAGAATTGGACCTTAAAATAAAATGTGACCACACACATTAATGCCTTAATCTTTAAGACAATATTTTAGATCCCTTAATCCTACCCGTACTTTATTTAACAACTATTAATAACCTCAATGAGAAACAACTGAGACAGGAAATGTATTATTATTATTATTTTAAAGTTCTATTCCCTTTGCAGAGCTTTAAAGTTGTTGCTGATCTCATGATGAGTCAGAGGATGAACATGGGGATTGTTTGTCTGGATATTATCCACAAATGACTGATTTTGGCACTAAGTTCGAGGCATATTTACTGCATGGGGAGTGTTAAACCATGAACCATACCAACTTGGATTTTCTGGCCTCTTTAATGACGGTTTTTAATTGTCTTTTATGCTCTGTGCGCTTCTTGCAATCCAAGATTTTTGCATCATTAATCCTATGATAATACGGTTTACTCTGTTGTAAAATAGCTGGAGATCAGGTTCCGGAAAAGATCATGCTGGAAAATGACCGGATGAAGATGATCAGTAAATGATGGTGAAGATGATTGAGGCCCTGGAGCAATTTGACCCGCTGTTGCCCTGAAAGAGAAAGAGAGAGAGAGAGAGAAAAAAAAATCACAGTCACGACATTTGTCTAATGGCAAGTCTGTTAGGAATGATAAATTGCTGCATAAGTTGCATAATTGGCTCTACGTAATCTGAAGGACTGTCACAAAATGTGTTAAAGGAATAACTTTTCTAAACTATATTTGAATTTGTTTCTTACACTTTAAAAAATGTTTTTTTTTTTTTTTTTTTTTTTTTTAACCCAAATGCTTGGTTGAGCCTGTTTGGTCATTTTATTGGCTTATTATTTAATATTTTTACCCAAGTGTTGGGTTATTTTTTTTAACCAAAATGCTGAGATGAGATGTCAGATGTCATGAGATGTCAGTCAGCTGCGTCAGCAGCGGTTGTTTCGCAGGATGGAAATGCCTTTTGCCTTGCATAAAATAAATGGATTTTATTCGCTATTGTAGCAAGTTTTAACTTAAAATATGTTCTCTAATGTCAGATCTGTTTGTTTATGGGCAGTTTTTGGAGTCAATCATGGCATCTTTTAGCTATGAGTGAAACGCGAGGGCGCGGTCTGAAGTTCGCAGTTGACCTGGCGAACACCAGCCCTTCACCAGCTCAGATTTCGGCGACACACCGGCATAAGAATTAGCGCTATTTTGGTAAAAAGCTTTACAGAGAATGGTTTAATACACTAAAATGAAAATTTTCACTAAAATACACTAAAATGCTTGTTAAACGAGTTTAAATGTATGTAATATTGTAAACTACGCTGTATTCACCCAAATAAATTCAGTTTGTCTTGTATTTTGTCCATGTGTTCTTGCTTAATAATAAATGTTCATCTTTTGATTATTGCTGTTGCCTCATGTAATTCTGTGTGTGTTTTTATAACTTCCAGTCCATTTTAAACCAGCAATATAATATTTTTTAAACAACAGTTGACTTAAAATAACCTATGTTTGGTAAAACATTTAACTCAAAATAACCCAGAATGTGTTCTGTCCAATATTTACCCAGCACTGGGTTGCCAAATAACCCAAGTTCGGTTGTTTCTAACCCAGCATTTTCTTTAGAGCTTAACAAGACGTTATTTGTGGATTACTGTGATGGTTTTATCAGCTGTTTGGACTCTTATTCTGACGGCACCCATTCACTGCAGAGGATCCACTGGTGAGCAAGTGAGGCAATGCTACATTTCTCTAAATCTGATGAAGAAACAAACCCATATCGGAAGGCCTGAGGGAGAGCACATTTTCAGCAAATTTTAATTTCTGGATGAATAGTTTCTTTAAATGTGGAAGGAACTGTTCACCAACCAAGAGTGAACATCAATAATCATCACCAATTAATTTAGACATTCAGAACATGATTGATTTATTTTCCACAGCTTGTCGTTTCATAGATTTTGGCAATTTTAGCAGTGACTACAGACTTTTAAAACTGCATATTTAAAATAATTCGAAGCATAACCATGAGACATTAAACATTTCAGCGTAATGCCAAATTGATTGTTGTCAAATCACCCTCTCGCCTCATAACCACTCATTCACGATCGTGTAAAGTCAAACGGTTGTTCTTTCCTTTAAAATTATTTCAGAAATCCTTCGAATATTTTAATGCTAATATTATAAGCTCACAAGCATAATATGATAAGCTGACAAGCTTATTCTAAGCTGTGAAGTTTAAAGAGTTTCTCCCATTAGTTATCGGACGGAGCATTAAATTGCACCAGCGCTCTAGCAGGTACAAAGTTAAATTCTCTTTTAACTTGGAAAGGAGATTAGTTTGACTGCCAGTGACAGTGTCATATACAGAGGGGCTGGGGTTTATCTGGGCTGCGTGCGAAGCACAGGTGTTTGGGTACAGGACCAGGAAACAGACAGAGGCGATTATCTGACGGCCTGTGATATGCACTGAGGTGTCAGTCTGCTCCGAGACTAACTACAGCTGTGCGAGGGAAAAACATCGCCATGGCAACCCTGTTAACACAGTACCAGAGGAAGTGCATCGTCTGACAGGATTCAAACACTAGTCAAAAATTCATGCGAGTGAATCAGCTCAAATTTTCAGGTGAAGTGAAGGGGGGAAAACACTATACACTTCCATTCAAAAGTTTCAGGTCATAGGAATTTTCTCACCATGGCTGCATTTATGTCATCAAAAATATTTCACTGGGAATATTGTAAAATATTATTACAATGCCTGTTTTCTGTTTTAAGATGCAGTTTATTCCTGTGATGCAAAGCTGAATTTTCAGCATCGTTACTACAGTCTTCAGTGTCACATGGTCCTTCAGAAATCTTTTCAATCTGCTGATTTGCAACTCAAGAAACATTTCTTTTATTATCAATGTTGAAAAACGTTGTGCTCATTAATAATTCTGTGGAACCGTGATACATTTTTCAGGATTCTTTGATGAACAGAAAGTCCATAGAATAAAAAGTGTAACATTATAAATGTTTTGACTGTGAATTTTGATCAATTTGACTGTGAATTTTGATCAGTTCAACTGTTGAATAAAAGCATTAATTTCTTAAAAATAAAATGAAATAAAATATGAAGTAAAATAAAATAAAATCACTTGAAACATAGAGTATGTGTAAGTTCACATATTCCTTTGAGATTAAACCAATGCCTTTGGTGTTGCTAAGATATGTACATAAGAAAAAAAACTGATGCTAGATATTTTGTGTTCTATTTATCTATATTTCAACTCCTTTTAACCCTTTAACTGTCACTTTTTGAACACAGACATAAAAATGCACTATCCAGACTTAAATTTTTATAATTCATGAATGAAAACATTTTGTAATATGATTTTGATGTACATTTTCCATGGTAATGCAATGTCTGATATTAAAATGCCTTTCAAAGGATGAATTTTGAGATTTTAAGTTTTGAGCAGATATATAATTTCTTATGATTTCTAAAGTGTGATACAGTAAAAGGCAACGAAGAAAGTCTTTTGTGACAAAGGTCAGAACTCATGTTATGATGTAGGATTTATTTGTAATATGGTGAAGTAAACTTAGGAGTCCCGCAAGGTGGACGGTGACAGTTAAAGGGTTAAAGCATTCCTGTAGTAAATCATGGCGCAAGCTGCTAGCAATGCCAAGGTCATGGGTTCAGTCCTCAGGGAATGTGTGAACAGATGAAATGTATAATTTAAAGGCAATGTAAGTCACTTTGGATAAAAGCATCTGCTAAATGCATAAATGTAGGTACAAGAACATATTCTCAGATGTATGATACTCAAGGGGTATCTCTCTTAACATGCATGCCGTGTGGCCGGTCAGCAACAATGAAGCTCATCGCATTAACCTCCAAGTCTAGCCATTGATCTGTTTTGCTAAACTCCAGGGATCCACAGAGTTGCCAATGGATCGATGGCTTATCGAAAGAAATAATGCTTAAGACCAACACGAAATGTCCCTTTGCCTTTTCAAATATGTATCTTTTCATTTCAAGCCCTGCCATTTCGCCCTTACCAAACAACAATTCACATACATCCTGGATGTTAATATAAAACTTTTCCTTGACTTGAACTTTTAAAATGACTGAATGTGTAAAAACATGGCACTCTAATGATATCCAAATGGGAGATGCCACTTTCATCTATAGATATTTCTCTTGGAGCGTCTAAGCTTACACGAATCAAATAATTCCACTGATCTGGCCCAGAGGCCTCTCCGGGGGTCGCAGTAATTATTCCTCTTTGAGGTGCTGAATATGTATTTATGTCTAATCAGGCCTCACTCTCTCACAAACCAACCCAGCAATTAACCTTCTCCACTGGTCATGTATTTTGGACACAGTAAATGAAGTGTTACTGGGGTCCAACTCTCTCTGTGTTTACTGGTCTCAATTAGTCACTGATAGTGCATGCAAGAAACAGCTGGCCAGCTTTGTCTGTATAATCTCTTTCTGCAGCTGGAGCGGGCAGGCAGCATGTTCCTCTAATAAGTTGTGCTGCCTCTATTGGGAAACACAGTCAAGGGGCTCTGGATCAATGCCGACTCTGACACTCGTGGCTTTTTTTCTATTATGCATGTCCAGAGCAGATCCCCAAACTCTAATGAATAGAAAGCACAGTGTCTTTTTTATATAAAAAAAGAAGAAGGAGAAGAAAAGACCACAAACAACCACGCAAGTCACTGCATGATGCAATAGGGCTTTGTGGAGTTAAATAAATGAATGGATGAATGCATATATGCGATGAATGAATGCATAATGGATCAGATATACTAGTCAGGTGTAGACATAAAAAAAGGAGTGAAATGTCTCAGTGTTAAAAGTGATCACCTAGCACCAGGCTTTTTTTTTTTTTCATTAGTAGTAGGGATTTTCCAGGTTGCACCGTTATGCTAGTATGTAGTGGCAAGTGATTATCTTAATGAGTGAGTCATTGATTCATTCACTCAACTGATTTGTTTAAACTCACTTTTTTATTTAGACACAAAACAAGTGACTTTCTTTATGTGTGAGTCACTGATTTATGCACTTAACTTCTTTGTTTAAATACATTTATTTAGGCACAAAACAAGTGACTTTCTTTATGTATGAGTCATTGATTCGTTCACTCAACTTATTTATTCAAACTCATTTATTTATGCATATAACAAGTGACTTTCTTTATGAATAAGTCATTAATTCATTCACTCAACTTATTTGTTCAGACTTATTTAGGCACAAAATAAGTGACTGTCTATGAGTGAGTCACTGACTCACTAATTCATTTAAACTCACTAATTCGTTCTGGCATAAAACAACTGACTATGTTTATAAGTGATTGATTCATTCACTCAACATTATGTTCAGACTTATTTATTTAGGCACAAAACATTTGACTGTCTTTATGAGTGAGTCATTGATTTATTCACTCAACTTATTTGTTTAAACTCACTCATTTATTTAGGTACAAAACAAGTGACTTTCTTTATGAGTCACTGATTCATTCAGTCAACTTATTTGTTGAGACTCACTTATTTAGGCACAAAACAATTGACTGTCTTTATGAATAAGTCATTGATTCATTCAGTCAACTTATTTGTTTAAACTCATTTATTTAGGCACAAAACTAGTGACTTTCTTTATGAGTGATTCATTGATTCATTCACTCAATGCATTTGTGCAAATTCATTTATTTAGACACAAAACAATTCACTGTTCATGAGTGATTCACTGATTCATTCACTCAACATATTTGTTTAAACTTACTCATTTAAGCATAAAACAAGTGACTGTCTTTATGAGTGAGTCATTGATTCATTCACTCAACTTAGTTGCTCAAACTTATTTATTTAGGCACACAACAAGTGACTGTCTTTATGAGTGAGTCATTGATTCATTCACTCAACTTATATGCTCAAATATATTTAACCACAAAACAAGTGACTTTCTTTATTAGTGAGTCATTGATTTATTCACTTAACGTATTTGTTCAAACTCATTTATGTAGAGACAAAACAACTGTGTTTATGAGTGATTCACTGATTCATTTACTTAACATATTTGTTCAAACTTACTCATTTAAGCATAAAACAAGTGACTGTCTTTATGAGTGAGTCATTGATTCATTCACTCAACTTATATACTCAAAAATATTTATTTAGGCACAAAACAAGTGACTTTCGATTCAAGTGAGTGAGTCATCCATTCATTAACTCAACTATTTTATAACCATTTTATATTACCATTCAAATATCTACTATTAACTAGCAAGACATTATGATTCACAAAATAGTAACTACCACTTTAACAACTACTTACATAATCAGTAGGTAATAGCAGACTTATGATTTGGGTAAACTTTAAATAATTAGTACATTTTATCAGTCTTCTTACATTTTATCAGTCCTTAAATTGAACCATTTTTTAAAATATATTTGGTCTGTGCATCAGCACCGAAGTGATTTGTGCCGAAAAGTTATACATGATTTGCAAGGAACAGTCACAAGAATATATCTATGTTGAGTTTTGAGCACACAAATATTCTCTTCTACTGTCACGCCATCAACATAAACTAAGTTTAAATCAACATTCAAATAAAACCTAAGCCACTGAGATGAACAAAACAAAGAAAGAAAAACACTTGATCAATGATGTAAATGAGCAGACAGACAGATGTATAACCAGAAAAATGCATTTAGAATTACAATTACAGTTTGAAAACAACCCAAGGTCTATTTAAATATGTATTGCATATTCAGGGGCACACAGAGGAAACCCTGAGGCAGAGTTTAACAACTGGCCTGGAATTCTGGAAACACACACACAGGCACATGCACAAAGAGTCTTTTCTCAGTGCGATAGCCATACATTTTATGCATATTAATTAGACATTATACTTCTTTCCAGGTGCCTGGAGTTCAATGTATTTATTTAGTTTTGTTTAGATTTTCTTTGAAAAGGGAATTCATTTGAAATAATGATGTTTGCAGGTTACAAAATGCAAATGTTCCTATAAACGGCTCCAGCAGTCATTCACAAAGGTGATTTTGTTATTCGCTCGTAGGTATTGGCAAGCGGTTTTTCCTCTGGGACAAACACTCACTCAATGTCTTTGAAGCGTGTTTTGTTTCAAATGGAGACGGTGGTGTCATTGGTATAACCCCTGCAAGCTTCATGCCCCCCCTTAGCAGCAGGCTCCAATGTGGGTCAGAAACCTGTAATAAAGCAAGGGAGGCTGGGCGGCGTTTGGCCAGTCGGTGCGTTTTCCCCGTGTCTCGAAATGTCCAAAGCAGTGTGCTAAATTATTGGGGTCAGCGACTTTGCCTGCACCCTTGATTTGTTTGAAGACACACAAGGCCCGTTTGACATTGAAGGACATTTTTCTAGCACAGGGGTCATAAATTTATAAAAAAAAAGAAAAAATGTTACCGGATCAACAGACATGAAGGCGTGCGGTTGGGTGATTGAACGTCCTTGATATCGAAGGAATGTTTGAACATTTAATACAAGCATTTAAACATCTACCGTGAGACGTTCGCCAGGGCGACACGGTGTGATTTTTTATTTTTTAATTATTTGCGTGTTAAGAGAGACAGCGGGGTAGCTTTATAAGGTTAAAGGTGCATTTATTTATTTCCCCTCTCTGCAAGGTGTCTACCTTGCTGGATGTTATTAAACAGACATACTCTCCGTTACAGCATTGCAGCTAATCAGCCTAATGAGGCAAAGATTGCTGCAGTAATCAGGCATCATTAGGCTTATGAGTATTTATTATCAACGGCGTGGATGGAACACAGAGGTGCCACTTCATGATGGCACACAAAGGAAAGGATTGCACAATCTGCTTATTAATCGCCTGCTGTCAGAGGGCCAGTACACTTCAGCGATCGGGGTCATTCATCAACACAACGTCCTGGCATGGTTAAGATAGATTTACTCTCCTTACTCTGACCTAAGCGTTATGCATTTCAAAGCCGGCGAAGGATGCAAATAAAAGTTCAGGGTGTCACGTAGGGACCCCGAGGCGAGCTCATTTAGAGTGGGTGTTTGTGTGTGCAAGCGTAAGTGTACATATGTATGCGAGCGTGAGAGCCGAACTCTATTTGCGTGTCCCTGTGATGGATTCCAACCGTGTCTCATCATGTTTGCCTTTAAGCTCAGTTTCATGCTGTTTGGAACCAGTTTTGCCACAAGTCGAAAATCGCACGCTTTCATAGAAGTCTCCTTGATGTTTTTCTTGCTGTCTGTTTGCAAGCGATGCTATGCTTGTTAAGAGGCGCATTTTTCATGTGCATCAAAGTTTACTGCTGCAGCACGATAGAGGACCACCAGCGCTCGGCTCAGGTAACAGTCGGCTTTGGAGCTGATTTTGTGCCGCTGAATAACATGTTGTGTAACGTTAGCAAACGGGGGGCTTTCGCCGCAACGAATATCAAAACGATTTTTCAAACTCTTTGTTTGTGGGAGACAAAAAGCGATCCATAACAGGCACCGGAGCTCATTTAAATAGAGAACAAGTCAATAAACACTATGATATTATTCTTTGTTAGTGGAGATGTGTTATAGCTTAACTGTGTTGATGCATTTTTAAGGCAGTTTCCTATTTACTGTTTTAACTGTAGAATATTTTCACAGCATAGTCTTATTTATTTATTTTTGTTAAGTTCTTTTGTAGTAGGGCATTCTGTCCTACTCAATGGGGTAAGTTGTCACAATGGAACAGCCTATTACAGGCTACAAGGCCTTCTCCATTGGTAAATAAAACAAAAATTTGATGTAGAATCAGTTTTCACTCAGAAATTGCTGGTAAATTTCACAATTAATTACAAAGACATAGCAAGTAACACATTGAATTGAACATGAAATTTTGAAATAGAAAGACTGAAATAGTACTGTACTTTCTTGTAAACAAACTCCAATTTACAACTCTGAAAAATCATTTTTCCAGTGTGCTCATAAAGTGGTAAAAATAGATCGTCATCATTCTCATGAGGAGTAAAGTTAAATGTGGAATTGCAAAGCATTTTTATCATCAAACCCTGAAAGAATTTTTTTTTTTAAATGCTGCAATTAAACATTGTATAAACTTATAATATTTAAATGTAAAATGAAAAAAATGTCCTGAGATGTAGCTTAATAATATCATCGACTCTTGCCAGAACGTAGTGTAGGGTAACACTTAAGTATAGGGACTAGTTGTAGGGCCCTATGATTTCCGCGATGTGAAAAATGCGGACGGAATCGCGTCATAAAAACGAGTTTACTGAATAATGTGGAATGTCACGGAATTTGTCAAAGTTTGAATGAATTAATCAAAAGTAGGTCATTACACTTAAATCAAACCGCAATATGGACTAGTATCTGTAAATATTATGCCGCAAAAATACCATTTAAATGTGAATCCTGCATGTTCTGCGTGTCTTCTGTTTTAATGAATGGAGCAGACGAGCGGGCTTGTTTACTACACAGTGATTTCAGCGTCTGTCATCTCACTAAATGAGGAAATAAATACATGAACAATATCTGCTGAGAGTCACTTCATGAGCATTTGATCGTTCTATTTTAGGAAAACTAGCGTTATATCATATACACACAGAAATATAAAGGTAGACACAGCAACCAGTCAAAATAAAAGTCCAGTTTAACTTGAAGACATTGTGCCAGATATATATTACTACTATTACTACTACTACTACTACTAAAATGAAACAAACATTATTTTTTAGGGTATAATCACACAACATTTCTTACATGCTTCAATTTTAATAGTAAATTCCCCTTTGTTTGCCAAAAAAAAAAAAAAGTTTAATTTTAATGCTTAATTTTCAATAATTAAATATAAATGAAATTAATGTTTTATGCCTTCATTTTAAAAACCAGAACATTTTAAATACACAACACAGAATTCATAAGGCTATTTTAAGAATAAATTTGAATAAATTAAGTATGCATTCAAATAATTAGACATGCTAAAACACAGAATTTGATAACAAAACATATGATGAGAAAAAATAAAACATTTCTTAGGGCACTAAACATGTCATTTTTGTTAAACCTTTAATAAATTGATGTGAAATTGTACACGTTTCATGATTTTAATTAATAAGACATGCTCTTTGATTAATAAAATTTAATTTAGCCATTAAAAAGAAAAAACAGAATCCAGAAAAATTAAAACGGAATTTGGGAAAAAATAAAACGGATTTCATAGGGCCCTATAGTTGCTTATTAGCATGCCTATTCATAACATATTGCCTATTTATTAGTACTTATAGAGCATGTATTCTCCATGACCATATTCTAGTTCCCTTAAAATAAAGTGTGACCCAAGTGTAGTTTAATTGTGACCTTGGACCACAAAACCAGTTATAAGTAGCACAGGTATATTTGTAGCAATAGCCAAAAATACATTGCATGGGTCAAAAATATAGATTTTTCATGAATGCCAAAAATTATTAGGATATTAAGTAAAGATCATGTTCCTTTAGGATATTTTGTAAATTTTCTACCGTTTTTTGCACCCTTAGATTCCAGATGTTCAAATAGTTGTATCTAAGCCAAATATTATGTTCTATAATAACAAACCATACATCAATGGAAAGCTTATTTATAGCTTTCAGATTATGTATAAATCTCAAATTCACAAAATTGACCCTTATGACTGGTTTTGTGGTCCAGGGTCACAATTGTGTTCATTTGTTACCCAAAAGCAACAAAAATATGATGATATTGAAGTTTTAGTTTGGAGGACAGAATTCATAACATTTCAACAACCTCACTGTGTTACATCTAGCTTTCTACACTAAGAAGAAAAAAATCTTTACTGGGATGTTTAATGCAAAAATAATGCAAGACCGACATACAGATGAACAGCAGTGTGCATACTGCACATGAAATATGAGATATCAGTTCCTCTGCGCTGTGACATTATATTGATGCATCTGTGGCTCAACCACAAAATCCTTCGCTTTTGTCCTTTTGTAAAAAAAAAAAGTGCCAAATCATTTCAGATTGGATTGCAATTGTCCTGATATGTTAATGGAGCCTATAACACCACCTATTTAAAAAGCATTTAGCTCAGAGAGCAAAAATAGGCATTGCTGGTTGGATTTATGATATATGCGGATAATTAAATGTGCATTTAAAGCTGTCTCTAATGATCAATATTAATGCCTGCGCATAATTTCAGCTGTTTAACACCAGCCTCTTCGCATTAACTTTGTCATTACATATAATGCCTAAGAAAAGGTGAATATACATGATCCAGAATCTAAAATTAAACTATTGATTTCACACATTACCTAATGTTTCCAGACATCTGTGAAAACCGACTGAAAAAAAAAAGTTTTTACAGCAAGATCATTTTTATAAGCTTTGCTAACTTTGAAACACCAACTGAAAGTGAAGTAGAGTGGGATGTAGACAATAAATCATATTATTAAGTGGATTTCATCATTTCTGCCTGAACAGCGTGATGTGGCAACTACATCCTGTAGCACATGCCACCCGTTTGGATGTGCCTTTGAATCTGCCTTTGAAATTGTGAACCCCCCTAATCTTTCCTCTGGGAAAGGAACGATTAAACCAGAAAGCTCACTCTTTCATTTTCCCTGACAAATTAAAGCCAACAAATTCATCTTTTACAAAAAGTAAGGCTAGAAAATGCCATCCCCTCTTCCCAAGTGAGTGGTTCAAGTCTTGGCCCTCTCTGTCACACGGCGGCCCCCGAGCCCCCAGTGGCGAAATGAAAAAGTAATTGAGATGTAAATAAAGGAGCCGGGTTCCGCGTTGTCTCCGCTAAATTGATTTTTTTGTCTGCTCGAGTAACATTCTCTCCTTGGCAGGATACTATGTTTTACACTCCTTTGCATCGGTCACAGTATCAGATTGCCAGACCTGGCGACAGTCCTCTGTTTTAGAGATGGTTTCCTCCTATTAATACATCTGCTATCTGAAATCAATATTGATACTGTGTACATATAAAACTTCAATTAGTGCCTATTGCGCTTTGTAATTGAATCATTGGATTTACAACCAGCGCAGGCGCCTGTCAGGAACAGCTTCAAATTAAATATTCAGGCTACATCCTCGACTTTTGTCTCATTCTGGTTCTTGTCTCTTTGGTTTTGAAACGAAAGACTCAAGGCTGTGTATCAATGGTAAATCTCGGGACAGTTTGAGTCAACATTTCTTCGTCCTCGTGTCATTCCAAACCTCTATGACTTCTTTCTTGTGTAGCACACAAAATGAGATGTTTAACATAATGTCCAAGTTGCTCTTTTCCAAAAAAAACTAATTGAACAAGAGTCGCTATCCTCCTTTGTTGTGTGCAAAATAGCAGCATGGATATTGCTTTTGTATTCCAGGCAAGAAAGAAAGTCATACAGGGTAAGAATGAGTAAATATTGAGTAAACTTTCTATTTAACAGATGTGCTGAAGTTTTCATTCAATCCTTACAAATACTTTCAGTAAACAAGTTATTTCATACGAAAAATAAGCAAGAAAGTGACTCGAAAGGTCACTTATTGAAGACGTTCAACAAAATATCTATACATTTAAGTCAATATTCTCTTAACTGATGATTTGGACTTCGGGGAGTTAATCTGATGCTTTAAAATTAATTGATGCTAAAGGCAAGGCTGCTTCAGACGGCCTCAAAATCAGAATCCAATAAAAAGAAAGTAACAATGTGCCGTTTTATAGATGCCAAGTGAAGGTCATTTCGTCTGAATAAACCATGATGATTCATATGTGGCTTTAAGAGTGCTGCAATTCAAATAAAGAATGGCAATAGATGCTACAGTGCATCTGTCTGGAAGCAGATGTTAGTGGAAAACACACGTTAGTTCAAGTTTATGTTTTGTTCATCATTTCTTAAATGAAGTCGCAAGTGAATGCGCATTCTTCTCCAGTATAAAGAGCATTTTCAGCAACAAATGCAAGACTAATAGGATCCAATACATACATTTTACTAATGTAATTTCTATTAAAAATCTCCTTTCGGCTAATTATCCTTCAGGCCTATTTTAAAGGCTTTCTATTAAGAGCCTGTTGGAACGTCTCCTGTCTGGGTCTAACACATTATTATTATTATTATTTTAATAATAAAAACCACAAAAATGTAAACCATTCTGTCACATGATTTCCTTCTTTTGTGTTTGTTCTCTAAAAAAAAAATTATTTATTTCCCAATCACTAGATTTTACATATGGCTCAACAAGAGTAGTGTTTCGCCATCTACATTTTATTCATTTATCACCTGTTATCATCGGTCATCTGCAACACCTTTTTTAGAAGATTAAAATCTTGCAAATAAATTTTTAACACCCCTTCTATTTAGTTAATTTCAGGCATTTGCAACCCCTATGAAAAAAAAAAAAAGAAAAATACAAAAATTAAATAAAAATTAAAATAAATAAACAAAAAACAAATGAATGAATAAATAATAACTTCAATGAACACAGGTAATAATTGCTTGAAAACGGTCAACTAGACAGAAAGTGTATATAATATATGCAATGTGTGTTTAATTTCTCCTGTTGTAATGTAACCCACAAAGACATCTACAGCATATCCAACTAATGCACATGTGACAAATGCAGAGGAATTTTCCTGATTACATAAAGAATATAACAACAACATTAATCTCTAGCAGTAATCAGGCCTCAATTTATTGTTATTTCAAATCAATACAGCTGAACATTAGCACTGCCAAGCTGCTCGTATTGATTTTATGGTAGATGACTATAATTAAAGCAGCTAGCATGGCTTTATCAAGTAACATCCTGAACAGCTCAGAGCTCTGATAGACCAGTGTTAATTAACATTATCTAATCAATTGACCAATGACCTGAGCGGGAAATCTTTTGAACTGGGACACAGCAGGAAACATGACAATTCTATCTCACTGAGTAACCCCTGCTGACGTCTCCGGGTTGTTGAAAGGCAATTTGCCACCCTTGTCACACCAAGCTTTCTTACTTCGACTGTTAAGTGTGTGGTTTGTCACCATGCTGGTGAAAGAGCCTCCCTTGACATCACACTGACCAGTAGCATCCCATGAGCAGTGCAAAGCAACTGACACAAGAACACTAGTCTGGGACTGGTGGACAGCTGACGACAAGCTGACATGAACATGTAATCATCTGCTATTTTTGAAGCATAAATAAATAAATTATTGAATATCTAAGACTGTTTTTTTTTAAATTGCCATCTGGGTTACCAGAAATGCTGTGGGTGTAAAACAGTGATTCACAATGTCAACTGTAAAATGCACAATGTGAACATTCTTCAATAATATAATATAATATAATATAATATGAAGAGTTCAGATGCAAAAGCCTCTAAATCCATCTGACATATTTCTTTAAAATTAGCATTTCTTTCTGGCTACTTTGTATAGGTTTCTATGTGAGTAGAGTTTGAAGTAAAAGTATTTGATGGATGTATACTATATGTCAGGAGCATTCACTCAGTATCATTATCTCATTTTTGACCGAGATGGCTTTTAGCTGGTTTTGCATCTGAACTCTTCATATAATATAATATAATATAATATAATATAATAAGAATATATTATATTTAGTTATTAATATAATAACATGACAAAAACAAAAATAGCTGAAATTATTAGAATAACAAATATTTTGGGAACCCTTGGTTCTTAAAGGGTTAGTTCACAAAAAAAAAAATGAAAATTAGCCCATTGTTTACTCACTCTCCAGGCATCCTAGAGGTATATGACTGCCTTCTTTCAGACAAATACAATCCGTGTTATATTAAAAATGATCCTGGAACTTCCAAGCTCTATCATGGCAATGGGTGGGTGTTTCTCTTCATCAGTCCAAAACAAGTCCAATAAAGTGGATCCATCCATAATAACTGCTCCGGGGGTGAATAAAGGCCTCCTGTAGCGAATCGATGCGTCTTATAAAAAAATATCCATATCTAAAGCATAATAATCACTTTAATCTAGCTTGCGCTAACAGTCTTACATGGAAGCAGCTTCAGGCGGATGAGTCTCGTGAAAACCGATGTTTGTTTACAGGAGCAAAGGAAGTTTCCTTACTTCAGCAAAGGAAAAACAGTCTCCTCTTGGTTTATATTGAAATCCTCTGACATTTTTCTTTACAAATCCTCTCCAAGGCATGCCTGCGTTCGTCACGTCTGAGCTGCTTCCATGTATGACTGTTAGTGCAAGCTAGATTAAAGTGATTATTACGTTTTAGATATGGATATTTTTCTTACAAAAACACATTCGCTACAGGAGGCCTTTATTCACCCCCCAGAGCTGTCTTTTGTTTTGAAACCAAAGAGACAAGAACCAGAGTGAGACAAAAGTTGAGGATGTAGCCTGAATATTTGATTTAAAGCTGTTCCTGACAGGTGCCTGTGCTGGTTGTAAATCCAGTGATTAAATTACAAAGCACACTGGGCACTAATTGAAGTTTTATATGTACACAGTATCAATATTGATTTCAGATAGCAGATGTATTAATAGAAGGAAACCATCTCTAAAACTAAACTACGACTGGTTAAAATTGGTTAAAATTCCTCAACTGTCATTCTATTAATTGTCAAACAACACCCTTTTACCTTGTCTAAAACAGCTCTGTTCACAGGGACCCATTTCGGTGGATGTCTCTTTAAATGATAATAAGCTACTGCACGCTCTGCCCCTCTCTTCCATTTTTTTCTGTATTCGGTGGTGCGTTACCATTAAAAACAAAACTAATCCACTGCGCCTTCAGTGGCTCTGACTGTTGTTGCTACGGCTGCTCAAGCGTGAAGAAAATGGTAAACAGCGTACAACTACCTGAGAGCAGAAATATGCAAATACAGGACAGCCCGTCAGTGGTTGTGGGCGGGGCCTGAGAAGTATGATGTCATACTGCTCAGAAAATCAAAACGGCTTGATAATTGTATTATGTGACAACTTGGATATTTGAGATATTGACTTTAAGGCAGCAAGAACACTTACTTTTTAAGTTGAAATAACTTATTTTTGACTTTTGGCCATGTTGTTGTGCATGCCATTTGAAATCGTACAGAACAGAAAAGCAATGAATAAGTACTTGGCACCCGTTTTTTCCCTTTTCGAGCAAAGATTGACCTGGAAGAACTTTAAAGTTCTGCACTCTGGCCTTAACATTGGTCATAAGTACATATGAAGGCAATCAATAATTCTCAACATACAGTCTTCATCGGCATCATTAACAGCATCCATGAGTTTTAAGATGAAAACACACTCCTGTGGGATTGAGTCTATCCTGAGCTTTCACATCTGAAAGACGAGTTTCTTTCAGACGTGCTCCATATCTGTGGATTTCTCTGACACCACAGCAGCCGTATGCGAGAAACTCCTTGAGGTTGTCCGCAGTAAAAGTTAATGGAGCTCAACGAAAAGTCATTCAAGGACCTGAAATTAGTCCATTCAAGTGGAAAAGTATTTGACTGATATTTTATTGCTGGGAATGAGTGAGTGGAAACCAAGAGGCACAACAGTGTCTCGTGAACGATGAATAGAAAAGGTTCGCCTCACAGCAAATAATCTGTGGGTTGCAAATGACTTTTATGAGCAGAATGACATGCTTCTGTTGAAACACAAGTGTAAATCAGCTCGGCTTTTATGAGGTAATTATTTGGCTTGAATAAGGACACCAGCGGTATCTTCAAAGTCAATCTGCGATATTACACAGAAACCGTATTATTGCTTTTAGTACATCAGATCATTTAGTTTAATTAAGTAATTGTCTGAATGATTTGTTCATGAATCGATTGATCTGATTCTCAAGTTCAACTCAGTGACTCATTGATCGAGTCGCAGCAGTTAACAGCTCAATGGAGTGGAAGATTATAAATGAATAACGGTAACATTTTACAACAAGGTCCCATTAGTTAACATTAGATAATGCGTTAACTAACATTAGCTAATAATGAGCAGTACATTAGTTAAAGTGTTTATTAATCTTTGTTAACATTAGTTAAGACAGATATGACTCTTCATTGTAATTTAATGTAAGCTCAGGGTCATTAAATAATAAAAATACATACAACTTTTGATTTTAATAATGCATTTTAAATGATAAAATTTAACTTAATGTTAAATTAATAAAAGCTTTAGTATTATCTTTCATTGTTAGTTCATGTTAACTAATGTAGTTAACTAATGTTAACAGATTTTCTGTATTTTATTTTATATGTCTGTTTTATTAATTTTATTTATTTGTTGTTTATTTAATAAAATAATATAATAATAATAAAAATGCCCCTGGAAATCAATTAGAGTGGGCAAATAATGTTGGCCCATTAACTAAGATAAATAAATGACTAGACTTACATTTTTCTGGACTTAAAGGGCTCCACAAGTTGATATGATTCTTTAGGGTCTTAATGAAAAGTCTATAATATACTTTGGTTAAAAATTCTCAATGGTTGTGTGAAACAACACCCTTTTTACCTTGCCAAAATCAGCTCTGCAAAAATCATCTCATTCTGGTCGACGCTGCTTTAAATGTTAATGAGTTCTAATCGCCCCGCCCCTCTCTTCTCTCTGTGGCGTGACGAGTTTGTTTACTTTAGCCGCATTTAGCCGTGTTTAGCCGCTAAACTTGCTAACTAGCACATTATTAGGAAAGGCGATCGCAAAGATTCATAAAAAAACCCTTATACTCACTTCTGCTGTGAGTGAAACTGGATCATGAATGATTTGCGCGAACATAGACGGATATATGTAGATCGGGAGGCGCATTCCCTTCACAAACAAACATAATCCACTGCATCTTCAGCGACTCAGATGTCAGGAGTAAATGACGACCACTATGTTCATTATTACATCCAGCAACACAACACCTCAATCGCTCAATCGGAGATATTCTTGTCTAACTTACATCCCTGCTCCGGCATTGAAACAAAGAAGGCGGACGTTACAGCTGATCTCAGGTAGGACGCTCATGTCAATCAACTATGGTGGGAGTGGCCTCTGTCAGTGTGACGCCACAACGTCAGGCATCTGAGATTGGCTTGATTTGAAAAAGGGAATATTAGTTTTACAAATTAATTATAAACAACTGCATGGATTTTTATCATTATAGGGTAGATTTGTACATACACTGCCAACACACATTAATGTTCAAACAACATGTAAAAGTGAACTTAGCATCCGATGACCCCTTTAAGATTAATAAATGCTTTAGTATTATTTTTCAGTGTTTGTTCATGTTAACTAATGTAATTAACTAATGTTAACAACTGGGTTAAGTGTTGCCTGAATAATTATGCAAATATCAGTTTGTTTCTCAATCGGATGATCTCAGAACAGTTATTTTATTAATAAGTTTGTATTATATTTTTTATGAATTTTTTTAATCAGTTAATTTTTTTATGTTAAATTTACTGTATATTTTTAGTTATATGTTAGTTAAAGTATTAGTAATTTAGTCATTTTAATTTTAGTTAAAGTTTTAGTAATTGAGTCACTTTGTTGTGTGGATTTGTCATTTTCATTATTATTATTATTATTACATTTTTTTTTTATATGTCTGTTTTATTAATTTTATTTCAATTGTAGTTATTTATTTATTTATTTAAAAAAAAAATGTCCTTATGAAGGTAAAAATGCCTCTGGAAATCAATTTCAAGGGCAAATATCGCCCCATTAACTACGATTAATAAATAATTACACTTAAATCAACATGAACTAAAATTAATAAATTAGTATTATTTTTCAGTGTTAGTTCATGTTAACTAATGTAATTAACTAATGTTAACAACTGGGTTATTGTAAAGTGTTTCCTGATAATTTTACAAATATTAGTCTGTTTCTCAACAAAGCAATCGGATGATCTCAGAACAGTTATTTTATTAATGAGTATTATATTTTTTAAATATAAAATATGTTAGTTAAAATTTTTATTTTAAATTTTATTTAAATCTTAGGGGTTTTTTTATTATAAAATTGCCCTTATGAAGGTAAAAATGCCAATATTGCAAATATTGCCCTGGTAACTAAGATTAATAAATGGCTACTCTTAAGTTAACCGATGATAATAAATGGATTATTGTAAATGTTACCTGAATAATTATGCAAACATCAATCTGGATGATCTCAGAACAGTGTTCTTTTAGTAATAAGTTAGTATTATATTGGTTAATAATTGTTTGAATTAGTATTTATTTTTATATGTTCAATTTATATTTTAACTTTAGTTAAATATTTATAATTGAGTAATTTTATTGTGTGGTTTTATCATTTTTATTAGTTTTGTTTGTCTGTGTTATAAACTTTATTTTAATTTTAATTGTTTTTCTAATTATAAAAATGGCCCTTATGAAGGTATAAATAACCCTGGAAATCAGTTACGGGGGCAAATATTGCCCCATTAACTAATAAATGCTTTAGTTTTATTTTTGTCATTTTTTTTTCAATGCGTTAGTCATTTTTTATTATTTTTATATGTGAAGAGTTTCAATGCAAAAGCTTCTAAAAGCCATCTTGGACAAAAATGAGATAACAATACTGAGTGAATGCTCTCCACACACAGTATCCGTTCATCAAGTACTTGCACTTCAAATGCACTAAATCCCAGCCTCAACCCATTCACAAGTACCAGTACTTACAAAGAAACCTATACATAGTAGCCAGAAAAAAATGCTAATTTTAAAGAAAAATGTCAGACGTACTTAGAGGCTTTTGCATCTGAACTCTTCATGTATATGCCTGTTTTATTAATTTGATTTCAATTTTAGATTATTTTATTTATCTATAACAATCCTGCGTCATGCAGGAAAAGTGGAATATCGTACACAAGACATATCGAAAGTTTTTTTTGAAGCTAGAAAAAAGCCAGAAAATCCATTATTGTAACTGCAAAGAAAAGAGTAACAAGTCCTATTATCTCCTTTTGTGTTCCACAGAAGAAAAAGGGTGAGTAAATAATAATTTCTGGCTGAAATACTGTACCTGTTTAAGTAAAACGTACTAATCATGGGTGGGATCCCTGCCTTATTGCTGATTGCTGTTTCACTAAGCTTCTTGTTTAGGTTTAATTAGTACAGAGAACTGACAGACTGCAGCTTCCAATGCCTTGATGTTCTGTCTCGCCTTTGGCATCACTGACCACATAATCATTGGCTGGCACAACTGGGACAAGGCTTGATTTTCAAAGGCTCTCGCTCCACTGATTCGCTGTGCATCCGTAAGATTGATCACAGTGGTTTATCAGAAACAACACGCGTTTCATCCCCCTTGGATTCGGGGAAGGGAGAAGGTGGAAGCCAGAGCGGGTTGCGTCCCTACCTTGTCCCTCCCCTTAGAAGTGCCACAAACACCAGAGTGACACCGAGGGAGAAAGATTTTGACAGCTCAAGTGTGTCAGCCCATCATGACTCGCCCGTGGCACTTTTGATTAAAAGAGAAACACAGATAGTATCAACTGTTGCCACAGAAAGAGCTAGATAACCATGGCCCAACATTCATAGGGTCTTCAACTCAATTAAAAAGAAATTTTTCTTATCTGTCAACACTCCCTGTAAACTGTCAATATTTTATAATATGTTTGTGAGGGTAAAATAGCCCTAAGGAAAAAAAAAACACAGACACACACACCAGATTTACACATTAGTTCGACTGAAAGCAATACTTTGACTGTCATAAATAAAAACACTCTGTCACAGATTTATTTCTCAGTATTTGAGAAGGTATAAGACTTAGTACTGTGAAAATAACTTATTTTGAATAACACTTTTGACTCATAGGGTCAAAAATCGTAGGTTCATTTATGCTAATATCGTGCAAAAACTTTTTCGGGTTTGCATATTAAAGCAGTTCTTTGTGACTCAAACACAATGCAAGTGAAAAATGCATTCGCATACCAATGGGAGGTCCCATTCTGAAACAGAGATGCAACTGTTTTCAATATTCAGAAGATGGTGCTATTTGTTTATGTATGCATGCAATGCATGAACCCGTCTGCTTGCATTCACACCAATCTGAACATTCAATGTGCTACTGCTCCAAAAATTGCATTTGCAAAATTCAAAAATATCACAGAGCTGGAAGACCTACAGAATAATGCAGAGTCTATGAATTTGTGCACAGCATAATGTAGACCGGATAAAATAGCTCTCCTTGTGTGTATATAACACAGATTCTTTATATCTTAAATGCACAGACAGGAGAAATGATGAACAGTCAGCCGTCTCAAGCCATTTTATACAACACTGGTTAGTTTGCATTTCCTTCAAACTCATGTTGACTCTGATTAGGCGGTCTTGGCCCACCCTGTTAGCAGTCATACACTTGAAGGTCATGTTAAGTATATAGCATAATAATGTAATTATGCAAACTCAGCCCTGAAAGATCTGACATGTTATACGCAATTAAAGCCCAAGATGTGCGCCCACGAAATAGCCACGCATTTTGATCCCGGCTTGAAGGGCACCACAGGATCCTGGTTTAATCGTCTGGCAAGAATGCAGAAGTGGAAAATTTGATGATGCCAGTTGTTAAGTGGATCTTCTTACTCAATGCATTCATGCCACTTTAGATGCAATATATTATTGCTAGTTACACTGCTGTGGCTGTTCGAGATCATTGCTGAATTGTGAAGCAGGTCACTGTCCTGGTGCTATGGAGGTGATACGGAACAAATAAAACTGATGCTGTTACTATAAATAAAAGCTTTAACTAACAGGATTCTTGAGTAATTCATCATGATGTCATTGTAAAATATGGATCAGCCATTTCTTTGGACATTCTTGTGCAGTGGAGCAGATTTGCATAATTTCTTCACCCTCTTTTATTTTTTAAAAGACTTGAAAAAATCCAAGATGTAGTTTGAACAGATTTGGAGAAATGTAGCATTCCATCACTTGCTCAACAATGGATCCTTTGCAGTGAATGGGTGCCATCAGAATAAGAGTCCAAACAGCTGATAAAAACATCACAATAAGTAATCAACACAACTCCAGTGAACTAAACAAATGCATGTTTGTCATGAACAAATCTATCATTAAAGATATTTTTAACTTCAAATTATGTTCTTTATACATAATATTGCTTTCTCCAGTGGAAAAGTCATGTTATTCTAAACAAATATGTTGATTGATTTTAATGTGAGAGAACAATAGGGATGAACTCCTTCACTGGATTTCATCTTAAATGACCTCAGACTTTGTTAATTTCCTCCAAGGGTGTAGGTTTGATTTTAGCATGGGTGGGGACTTAACAGCAGAGAACTAATGTTTAATTGTTTGATCAAAAGTGTTGCTAGGGACAATTTAGTAGTTGCTGGATTATGATAGGGACATGTCATAGCATCCCTATTAAATTCTACGCCCTTGAAAATCATAACAAGCGATGTCCAATTTTGGAAACAGTAGTTCTCTCCTTGAAGGGGTGCTATTATGCTTTTTCACTTTTTGAACTTTAGTCAGTGTGTGGTGTGTCTCTTTGGGCATAAAAAAAATCTACAAAGTTACAAATCTCAAAGTCCACTCCAAAGGAAGATATTTCGTTTTTAAAAAACGCTTTTCAAGAACTACAACGAACAGCTCCTTTGGACTGCAACGTTTGTTTTCCACATGCAATGATGTCACAACACGGTCCATTAAAATATCATTCAATTAAATCTCGCCCATGGAAATTCGAATTGTTGGAGGGAGAGTAGGGACAAGGTGGGGGATTAGCCTGACTTTAGCGATGCAGCACGGAGAACCGCTTCAACGAGCCGCAGTGCGGCGGGTATCAACACAAGCATTAACTAGAGTGGCCACTTCAAAGCTGTAACGCGCCGCAGACGTGTGCAGTACAGGGGGTCGAACCACATGCCGAAGCCACGATCTACTCCGGTTGCTGTGTCGCGCCACAGACGTGCGCAGTGTGTGGTAAGAGATTTATTCATCATACAGTGTAGATGGCTTCACTTATAACACAAGCGTTTTTTAAAATGCATAAACTTGCACTAGAATAGGCTAGGCTAATCAGTGATGATGTTCTTTGATAATGTTAGGTTGCTTTTAGCCTTATGCTGGAGCTGGTATCGGGCAATGAAACTAAGTATGTAAATAATTAAATACATTAGCACGATAATATCATGTATTGGGGGGTTGACGCAGGTTGACTATGGGACCCAACACTACTGTAGTGTATTATTTACTCACCCTCCATGCATCCTAGGTGTATATGACTTCCTTCTTTCAGAATGCAATCAGAGTTATATTAAAATTTATCCTGGCACTCCCAAGCTTTAGAATGGCATAGACGGGTGTTTCTCCTCATCAGTCCAAAACAAGTCCAATAATATGCATCCATCCATAATAAAAAGTGCCTCACACGGCTCCGGGGGGTTAATAAAGGCCTCCTGTAGTGAATCGATGTGTTTTGTAAGAAAAATATTCATATTTAAAATGTAAGAATCACTTTAATCTAGCTTTCCCTAACAGTTGTACACGGAACTTGCTTCTTTGACAAGGGGCGTGGCAGCACTGAAATACCTTTTAAGCTGTTTGTCAATTGCAATGCAGTGGGACAGCTAACCAATCACAACACATTTCGTTTTTTGGAAGGTGGGCCTCCATTAAACCAGAACTAATCGAGCCTTATGTGCCAGGCTGGGAGAAATATATTGTAATAATGTAAATTCTGTTAAAAATAATGCACCCCCAAAACAAAATCAAGACTTTGTAAAAGAGCATAATAGGACCCCTTAAAATATAAAGAGGTCAAACAACAGATTAATGAGTTACTCCAAATTTCTCCAAAAGCTTATGGACATAATTATAATTTAAGTCAGACATTGAAGGGAGCTGCTGTTTTTGTCACTCTTCTGAGGAAGTTGTCATTCACTTTCAAAAGCAGTCAAAACTGCATCTCTATATTCATCCTGTTCTCTTAAAGTGAAAAAAACAAAAAAAAACAAACATTGTTACTATAGTTAAACCATGGTAACCACAAAAATAACCATGGTTTTGCTACAAACAAACAAACAAACCAAACCAAACTAATGATTACTACACTTTTACTATAATAAAACAATGGTGAATTTTTTTAAGGGATTTGTATTTGCGTATTCCCTTCGTTTTGTTTTTTTTTTTTAGTACTACTTTGATGGTTTGATGTTCTGTGCTGTTTAATAAAAAAAGAAAGAAATCAGTAAAAATGATTCATGATATGCACTCCTAAGTCCTGATCCTTGAACCTTGAATCAAAAGATTTGCGAGCCTGCACCAAAGTCCCGATCTGAATCAAAAGATTCACAAACCCATTCCAAAATTCCAATCTGAATCAAAAGATTTACAAACGCTATCTTTTAGAGCTTCGGAGCATGGTTTTGAATCATTCAATTCGTGAAATGACTCACAAACCCACTTCGAAGTTCTGATCTAATTTAAATGATTTGCAATATGGGCTCCGAAGTCCTGTTTTGAATCAAATGATTTGTGAACCCACTCCGATTCGCGAACCATAATTTCAAATCGGGGCTTCAGAGTGCAGTTTGTGAATAATTCGGTTCACAAATTATTTGTTCCGATCTGAATCAAAAGATTCACGAACCCACTCCAAAGTTCTGGTCTAAATCAAATGATTCCCAAACCTGCTCCAAAGTCTCGATCTAAATCAAATTATTCCCGATACGCATTTTGAAGTCCCGCTCTAAATCAAATGATTTGCGATAAGCTCAGTTTCGCCCATCACTA
Organism: Cirrhinus mrigala; assembly: GCA_036247105.1. Taxonomy (NCBI): domain Eukaryota; kingdom Metazoa; phylum Chordata; class Actinopteri; order Cypriniformes; family Cyprinidae; genus Cirrhinus; species Cirrhinus mrigala. The sequence continues at coordinate 6,266,316 of CM070020.1, read as the reverse complement.
TACATGCTTTGTAAAGTGATTACAAGCGATGTCCAAATTCAAAAATCAAATGCTCTTTTGATCTGCTTTTTCCTAGTCAATTGCTTGAACTGAAAGATGCTGAAAGACTGAAGAAGTTTGAATCAATCTGTTTGTTTGTTTCACAGCTTCTCCCCTCTTCAGCCATGTTTCGAGCTGCACCTCAAAATGCATGTTAGATCGAAACATTGTGTATTATGATCAAGTCTGAACCTAATTCGCTATATTGTAAATAGGCTGACCACTGCAATTCATTTAGTGACAGTTCAATGGGTAATCAGATGAAAGCATCCAGTCATCTCATACAGTTGAAGTAAATAATACACTTATCAGTAATAAATATTTGAGAAGTTATTGTTGTATCTGACTGTATTAGCATATACAGAGTGATAGTCAATGTAAAAAATGGGAGAATGAACACAAAACAGCATAACAATATAAAGTTAAAGAGGGTAATTCTTATCATTCAACTGAACTGTACACATAAGTTTTAAACACTTTGGCTACCTTATACTGTATGTTCTTACTCTGCTGATGCATTTAGTGTGCATCCATGAAAGAGCACGGCTTTCTAGCATACTTCTCAGGTAATATCAGAGGTATGACCTATTTCAGATGCAGCCAAAATTACAACAACAATAGTTACATACACATATTTTTAATTATTTGATCAAAATGTATAACTAGGGACAATTTAGTAGTTGCTAGATACAGGTAGGGACATGTCCCTAGTGTTCCTACAATTCTAAGTCCTTGATTTCCTCCATACTGAGGCCTAAAACATTACTATTATTTAGAATCTTTAGTGGCTCATATCCATAGCTAAACTGATGAACTAGACCTGCAGATGTGTCCAAAAAGGGTAAGAAAGTGTAAGAAAGTTCCTAATAAAGATTTCCCAGAGAATTCCAAGGCCCCAAAACATAATGTCTAATAAGCTTTAGAGATAACCAATCAAATATTTATTGACTGCTTATTTCTCACTAGAAATAGAATCATGAAAGAAAAAAATGCACTTTTATAAATAAATCAACTCCTTTCAACTGCTCTATCAGGCACTATTTTTATTCTGTCCTAGACACTGATACATCTACGCCGCTTTCAAAAATTTACCAGACAGAGTCATCTTAGCAGACGAGATCTTTCACCAGCCTTGGATTCGGATTCTTCCCTTCCTACCTCCATTTTTCAGCTTTTGGATACAGCTTGTGTGAACTTGAGGTGAACCGGTGTCATATATCCACGAAAATGACCTTACACTGCAGCTGTCAAAAGCAATAACACAAAAAAGACAAGAAAAGTTAGTTCAGAGATCAGCCCCAGCGTCGTTTTTTGGCACAAGCCAAAAACTTTGATGAAATTCATGCAATTTTAAATGACAAAAGTGTAATTTAAAGCAACGTATTTCTAGTACACAATAGACAGTGTTACACAGTAGATTCATTTCTGATGACTGATAGCTACTCCACACTTGTTTTTGAGGAAACGCACTGTAAATGCTGACCTATCCGCGCATATTTGTGTGTTTAATATCTGTTTTCTATCAGATGCCAAAGTTCACGATTTCCCACCTGGCAGGCATTAAACAGCTGAAGGCAGCTCCTCTATGACACATAAAGAGAATAATTCATGTTATCACAGAGATGTATTGACTGTTCTCATTTGATAGGAGTCTGTGGTAGCAGCCTGTCTCTGGCTGTCATCTCTGACTGGTTTTATTACCTGTAAATCACGCAGCAGTGGCCCCCCGTGGGTTTTAGTACAGCACAAAGGGCGGAGTGGAAGTTAACTGACATCTAATCTGCACAAAGAGAGAGCAGGAGCTTATTTGAATCCCCGTTCAGTGACAGCATGAGACTGGAGAATTCTCTATCTCTGACAGAGAAATGTGATCTTAAGAACAGTCATTCTGACTCCATGCAAATATTGAAATGAAACAGGGCCAAAACAGGCTTCGAACCTCCCCTCCTTTCCTCCGTTGGTGAGGTGAACCCCTGCTATGATGTCCCTGTATTTTTCTGATTACAATAGGCGGAATCGCTTGGGCCAACACAATTCTCTATGCCGACAAGTCTCCTGCAGATAATTTTCTCGCCTGCCTTTGTGTACACATTCCTCGTGCTCGCCTGCTATCAAATTTAATCAGCCTCGGCCTCCTCTCTCTCACACACGTGAAACGGCGGTCAGTAGAAATGCAACACGAGCGACAATGCCGGGCCTCGATTAATTCATCCCCCCGACTCTTTTCCTCACGGCTCGTTGCGATATTTGTTGTAGCTTAAAGGTAGACAGCTGAATGTTAAGTCAGGGAATATCCCCGAGTCTAAACAAAGGTTGTTTTCACACACAAAAGACCTTTTATCTCTTCACGCAAGCCCTCTACCACTGACAGACTTGTTACGATAACAACATGGCTCCTCCAAGGCATGTTCTCCACTGAATATTGCATTCAATTTGAAATTCGCCAGAGACTTCCCTTTAACCAACTTTATATGTCACACCTAAGCGGCGGAAAGAGAGCTTCACGCGGTAATTTGTTTTGATTAAAAAAGAAAAATACTGAAAAATACACGTTTGAGGGCAGTGTCGATGAAATTCGCCTTTGCGCTGCAAAGTTGCTGATATTTGTATTCAATCTGCCTCGCATAAATCTGGACTAACTTATTCAGCTTGAATCGTTACCAAAGTTTCCTGAGGGGCCTGTGTCTGGAAGAGAGTACGTATTAGGAAAGCACTTTCTGGTATTCAGAAAACAATGGAAATGCCAATAGCACAAAGAAACAAAGGTATTTATTCATAGTTTTTCTTCTATGACCATTCTGCTTTACCTACTAGTCACCTTTACCAATTATGCAGTTTAATTATACCGTGACGAATCGTTATATTCATCAGATTAGGACGAAACTCCTAATTTGCTGCTTGTTAATAGTTAGTAAGGTAGTTGTTAAATTTAGGTATTGGGTAGGATTAGGGATATAGAATATAGTCATGCAGAACGTGCTTTATAAGTAATAATAAACAGCCAATATGCTAGTATTATGCATGCTAATAAGTAGCTAGTGTGACTTGGTACCTATACTAAAGTGTTACCAAAAAACTATATAGTAGGGTATGGTAATAGTATAAAAGCAGGTATGTCAGCTTGTCATACACATACAGTGTTACCTACCTACCTACCACACAAATATATATACAGTTTCAAGAGATCACTTGAAAATTCTCTCTGGATGACAATAATTTCTTAAAAAATTTTCTCTGGATTTACAATTTATAGTTATGTGTTTTATTCTGTATACTACTGATGACATTTCTTTCAAATTTCAAATTCGAAAGATTTAAAACATTTAAAAATGTTGTCATTTAGAGCATGAAATGACAGTTGGTCAAAATAACAGAAAGATCCCATGCTTTCAGACAAGTTTATATTCATTTTTAGACAACAGAATACCAATGTTTTAACCTGAGAAGAGCTCAGAAATCAATATTTTGTGCAATAAGCCTGATTTTCAATCACAAGAAATAAAAATATTTGTCATTTTGACCTGAATGAATGAATGAATCAGTCACTCATTAAGAGGCACAACTGTATTGTTGTTAACAATAACCAAATCAGCATATTAGAATATATGTGACCATGGACCACAAAACCAGTCATAAGGGTCAATTTGTCAAAATAAGCTTTCCATTGATGTATGGTTTGTTAGGATAGGACAATATTTGGCTCAGAGAGAACTATTTGAAAATCTGGAATCTAAGGGTGCAAAAAAATTCTAAATATTCAGAAATCGCCTTTAAAGTTGTCCAAACAAACTTCTTAGTAATACATGTTACTAATAAAAAATGACGTTTTGATATATTTACAGCAGGAAATTTACAAATAATCTTCATAGAACATGATCTTTACTTAATATCCTAATGATTTTTGGCATAGAAAAAAAAAAAAATCTATAATTTTGACCCATACAATGTATTGTTGGCTATAGCTACAAATATACCTGTGCGACTTATAACTGATTTTGTGGTCCAGGGTCACATATAATATAAATACAATATCTACCTACCACACAAATATATATACAGCTATGGAAAAAAAAAAAAAAAAAAAAAAAAAGAGATCACTTGAAAATTCTCTCTGGATGACAAAAAGTTTTTTTTATTTTTTTATTTTTTATTTTTTCTGGATTTATAGTTATGTAATTGAGTAAAATACAATTTATGTTTTTTATTCTGTAAACTACTGATGATTTTGATAAAATTTGGAAGATTTTAAAAATGTGAAAAATGTAAAGTTGTCATTTACATCTTGAAATGACAGCCAAAATAACAAAAAAAGATGCCATATTTTCAAACATAAGTTTATATTAATTTTTACACAACAGAATACTAATGCTTTAACTTCAGAAGAGTTAAGAAATCAATATTTGGTGGAATAACCCTGATTTTCAATCACAGCAAATAAAAATATTTGTTATTTTGACCTGAATGAATGAATGAATCAATTAATCAATCAGTCAATCAATCAATCAATCAATCAAAAAGAGGCACAACTGTTATTGTTATTAACAATAACCAAATCAGCATATTAGAATATATAGTAGGTATGGTAATAATATAAAAGCGGGTATGTCATCTTGTCACACACATACAGTGTTACTTACCTACCACACAAGATCCACACAGATCTCTTGAAAATTCTCTCTGGATGACAAAAATTTTCTTGATTTTATTTTTCTGGATTTACTATTTATATAGTTATGTGTTTGTGTGAAATAAAATTTTTGTTTCATTCTGTAAACTACTGATGACCTCTTGGGGGCAGCCGTGGCCTAATGGTTGGGGAGTCGGGCTTGCAATCGAAAGGTTGCGGGTTCGAGTCCCAGGTCTGGCAGGGATTGAGGGTGGAGGAAGTGAATAACCAGCACTCTCTCCGCCCTCAATACCACGACTGAGGTGAGTCCCCTGAGCAAGGCACCGTTCCCCCGATTGCTCCCCGGGCGCCGCAGCGATAGCAATATGGCTGCCCATGCTCCGGGTGTGTGTTCACGGTGTGTGTGTGCGCGTGTTTGATCACTTCTCACTACTGTGTGTGTGTGTGTGCACTTGGATGGGTTAAATGCAGAGCACAAATTCTGAGTATGGGTCACCATACTTGGCCACACATCATGTCCTTTCCTTTTCCTTTCCAAATTTAAAAAAAAAATAAATAAATAAATAAAAATAAAAATTCTGGATTTACGTTATGTTTTTAGTTAAAATGCGACTTTTTTTTTAGTTCTGTAAACTTAAGATTTAAAAAATGTAAAAAAGAAAAAAAATCATTTAGAGCATGAATGTTTGCCATGTTTTCTGACAAGTTTATATTCATTTTTAGACAACAGAATACCAATGTTTTATCTTCAAAAGTGTTAAGAAATCATATATAATCATGGATAAATTAATAAATTCATGAACAATATTACTGTTACTGCTAATAAGCTATTCTGTTTACCCAATAGGAATTTTTGTCCCATGCTAAATCATGACTCTATTAGATATTGCAGACTATTCCTACGCTATGTTGTTTTTAATACGTTCATTTGTATTTATTATCGCTGATTCTAATGTTTCTTTAAAACCTTAAAATATTGCAGTCTCCCACCCTTTTTTGTATGCAAAATCAAATGACTGTCCAGCTTCGCTTCTGAAAATGCATGGCTTATCAATAGCTCCATATTCATCATAGCTCTAATTCTGGCAAAAGCCTAAAGAGAATCCTAAAGTCCTTCTTTTTAAGTCTACGGCAACATGAAAAGCAGCATTACTCAGTCCTAACGATGATCTTATCTTAGAAAGAGCTGTGCTACGGCGAGCGACCATCACTCTCCTCTTATTTCCCCTCTACTGCGCTGTCATCCCACAGACATTAATATTTACTCATCATAATTAAATATTAACCTTGATTGGGTTCCTTTTAAAATTAGAGCACTGATATTGAAATCGCAGCAAGACATTTTAAATGATTTCCTTCAGCTAATGTTAAACGTTATTAGCTGCCCTGTAGCATGTTGTTTTAGAGTGATGGTAATTGATCAGGCTTACTGTATTTGTTTTGGGGTGTTTTTGATAATGACAGCTTCCTGTAATGGATTATTAATACGCAAGAGCAGCAAATGTCTGGTTTCATGCCTGGCTAAGCTAACATTAGTATCATTTGGCCAGACAGTGTCAGGATAGATTTGAACCGCAGTGACACATTCCGCAGGAGCTCTGGATGTTGTATACAGAATTGATTTGATAAATATGGCCCAAAGAGTCATGTAATTTGCAAGGTGATACATTTTCAGAGGCCGAATCAATTTCTTGTCTCGAAAGCATTGGTGAATATATCAAAGCAAATTACCTTGGAGGTCTTAATCTCTAATGCGAGCGATAAAACGTGCAAGCACACACACAGACCGCCACGAAAAAACAAATGCTGTTTTCTTCAAGTTGATGCTTATAACAATTACATTCATTTGTCCTGCATCTATAGTCAATGCAGCTATGCTTGTAATCACAAACTATAATCACAATCAAAACAACACATTCAAAATATGTTCAAAGCCAAATCATGCTTTGTTCAGTTTTGAATTCTCAAATGACACATATATTTATTAATCTGAGACCAATAATTTCAAACAGCTATTTTGAAACGGTTCTTTCACTTACATAAAGAAAGAAAATAGCCCAAATGAAATGTTCCTGGATACAACAACTAAACAATATGGTCACACTTTAGTTTGAGGGCTCATTATGATTTTGCCTCAATAAACTCCTAATTTGGTGCTTGTTAATAGAATAGTTTGTACACTCTCAGAAAAAAAAGGTACAATAGCTGTCACTCACTGCAAAAAAAAAAAAAAAAACAATTTGTTGAGTCAACTTAAAACAATTTGTTACCCTGCTGCCGTAAAATTTTAAGTTCAGTCAACTCAAAAAAGTTTAGTCAACTTGAAATGTTAAGACGTACTAAGTGACAATTTAGATATTTGAGTTCATTCAACTTCAAATTTGAAGGCAGCTGGCTAACAAGCCCAGCTTTTAAGTTTAACAAACCAAATTGTTTGTTAAAACTTAACATTTCAAATTGACTAAACTTATTTGAGTTGACTGAACTTAAATTTTTAAAGCTGCAGGGTAACAAATTATTTCAAGTTGACTCAACAAATTGTTTTTTTTTTCTTCTTTTTTTACAGTGCTGGGCCAGTACCTTTCCAAAAGTTACACTTTTGTACCTTTTAGGTGCTAAAATGTACACTTTAGATACTAATATGTACCTTTAAGGTACCAATATGGATGCTTAAAGTACAGAGGTGTACCTTTCAAAAAGGTATCGCCTTAGTGACAGCTTTTGTACCTTTTTAGGTTTAAGATTAAGGGATCTAATATGATCATGCAGAATAAGGCATTAATATGTGCTTTATAAGGACTAAAAAATAGCAAATGTTCTGGTAACATGCACGCTATGCAACTAGGAATTGGTCCCAAAACTAAAGCGTTACCATAAATATGATACGCACCAGCACGGTTCAAACGTCAAAATGAACGAGAACATAGATCAAAGTTTCCAGATGCATTTTGAAGGTTGGATAACTTTAGAGAGCATCTTAATGCACCATAGGGGAGCATTGAAATTTAATAATCGGCAACACCGAGGTAAGCATCTTGCTCAATAAAGCAGTTGTGGTATCTGGTAATGGCTACTTTCATGGCTTGAACACTATTCCCCTTTTCTCTAATTGCACAGTCGAGGGGAAACCCAGGACTAAAGTGAGCGGTACAGCCTAGATGTTATAAAAATATAATGTTTAATGTCATATACTTTCAGCGTGCTTGAAAGCAAAATCCGTGAGATATAATCATTATTTAGACAGCTTCTACTTTATGCATTTGAAGACTTTCCCTAACAGAGCCATTACTTTGTGTTGTATCTTACCTATGGCCATGTAAATGCACCCTGGCCTCTCAAGGACTGCTTCTTGCACCTTCTCCCCAAATAAATAAGTAATCGCTGGAAAAAAGCATTATTGAGGTAGTAGCTTTCAAGCAGACTTGTGGCGATGGGTGCAGTTGAAATCTATCACTTTAAAAATGTATGTGTTAAATAAAAGGTTTTCCATTACTCCTGCTCAAACTGTCTTCTTCACCTTATTTCCACCCTTAAAAACTTTGGACAGAGCAAACCTGGAGTGAGAACCTTCAGTTATGTGTGAATATATAATATATGTATATTATCCAGATGAGCATTTTAAAATGAGCAAAAATAAGCCATAAATAAACCACATCAGAAGAGATTTAGAGAAATGTGCATTACATCACATGCTCACCAGTGGATCCTTTGCCATCAGAATGATAGTCCAAACAGTTGATAAAATCATCACAATAATCCACAAGAAGGGTTTGAGTGTTTGCAATAAACAATAAACAAACATTACGTTGTTGTTTTTTTTAACATCAAACCAATGCTTACAGCTAAAATACAAGTCCTCTGTCCATAATATTGTTTGGATTCTCATTCTGACGGCACCCATTCACACTGATGTAATGCTACATTTCTCCAAATCTTTTCTGATGAAAAAACAAACTCATCTACATCTTGGATGGCCTGAGGGTGAGTACAGTTTCAGCACATTTTCATTTTTGGGTAAACTATTCATTTAATGCATGAAATTGAATTTCAATGCATTCAGTAAAAAAACCAAGTGGCATCTGCAAACAAATGATGCTGGAGCTTTTCTCAGAACTGACTTTTGTGAGGCAGTTTGAACAATACATCTCTTGTTTATAATTTATAAACCTAGCACCCTTCTTTCTGTGGAAAGTTTCGCTTGAAAGGTCCTATCTTTCTTGAAAATAAATGCCATACGGTTTGATATTTTGTTATACTGTATAATGCCGAGACATTTATGCATTCACGAGTGTTTTAAAACTTTGTGGGGCCAGCAATATTTTGCTAGCGGTATACGAGCGGTTCATTAAAACGTCTATGTATCAAAACTAATGCATCTGAACCATGTCGATGTGACAGTCGCAAAGGTCCCCGTTGATTACATGCCGCACAAACAAAAGTGATACCCTCCCCAGACAAAGGGAAATCCCAGACACATCCCATTGACAAGGGTGATGTAAATTAACTATTTGAAAGAGTCAGTAACAATAGGTTTCTGTCAGCCGATAGAGAATAAAAATGTCAGTCCTGTCAGTAAGCACATTGTCCAAAGTTCTCAAGCTCTTGACAGGAACACGGTTTGACAATTTGAAAGAAAGGCTCTATTGCTTCCATTATTTAAATATTTTAGCGATGAATCTCAGAGTAAGACACAGCTAAACCCTCAGTGAATGTAAGAAACCCAACACATGGCACTTCAACAAGTGCTGAATGCTCTTAAACATTTATGTGCATTATTTCCACTTCAGGGAATTTTATTTCTTATTAATATATTTTAATGATGCAACATTCAAATTCAGCTCGGTGAATAATTCATTAATTGAGAACTAACGTTACAAAGCAAGCAATAACATCATCCGCAGCTTATCCGACTCTAAATGGCTACTAAAGAGAAATCAAAATAGCCATTTTCATTTTTGCGGAGGGACTGTGAATTACTGGGGAAGTCACGCAACAGGGGAGGACATTAGGATAATTCACAACATTTTATTATGTCATTTGACAGCATTAAGAATTTTTTTCCATGCAGCAGCACACACATCTCCCCGAATTGTGTTAAGGAAAGCAAAATGCCATTAGGTTTCCCTCAGAGAGTAAACTTGGAGGCTCGTCTGATTTGAAGTGTGCAACTTTTGCATAAGTATCGTCTCAAGGATAATTGGAAATGGTTTACTCATTAGGAGCAACAAATCACTTAAACTGTAGATTAATGACTTGAAGATATGCTGTTAAGATGGGGATTGATTTTGAGATTCAATTTAGAAAAGTAATTCCATATAGAATGTAGTAAGTGATTGTTTGAACGTCCGCCAAGACAAAAGATTGCTCGTTTGGGTTATATGTGAGTATATAGCATAAAATTGTATATGTAACCCAGGACCACAAAACCAGTCATAAGGGTCAATTTTTTCGAAATTGAGATTTATACATGATCTGAAAGCTGAATAAATAAGCTTTCCATTGATGTATGGTTTGTTAGCATAGAACAATATTTGGCTGAGATACAACTATTTCAATATATGGAATCTGAGGGTGCAAAATAATCAAAATATTGAGAAAATCGCCTTTAAAGTTGTCCAAATTAAGTTCATAAAAATGCATATTACTAATAAAAAATTAAGTTTTGATATATTTACAGAAGGAATTTTACAAAATAGCTTCATGGAACATGATCTTTACTTAATATCCTGATGATTTTTGGCATAAAAGAAAAATCAATAATTTTGACCCATACAATGTTTTTTTGCTATTGCTACAAATATACACCAGCGACTTAAGACTGATTTTGTGGTCTAGGGTTACATATGTTTTGTTAAATATGTGTTTATATACACTGTCGCACAAAAGTTTTGGATCAGTAAGGCTTGTAATATTTTTAAAGAAGTCTCTTATGCTCATCAAGGCTGCATTTATTTGATCAAAAATACAGAAAAAAACAGTAATATTGCAAAATGTTATTACAATATAAAATAATGGTTTTTATTTTAATATACTTTAAAATATAATTTATTCCTGTGATGCAAAGCTGAATTTTCATCAGATGTTACTCCAGTCTTAAGTGTCACATGATCCTTCAGAAATCATTCTAATATGCTGATTTATTATCAGTGCTTAATTTTTTTGGAACCTGTGATTCTTTTTTTCAGGATTCTTTGATAAATGACAAGTTTAAAAGAACAGAATTTATTTAAAATATAAATCTTTTCCAACAATGTAAATCTATGCTATATATCTCTTTTTATTAATTTAACACATGCTTGGTGAATAAAAGTATTAATTTCTTTCAAAAAAAGAAAGAATAAAACATTTACTGACCCCAAACTTTTGAACAGCAGTGTATATTATTAGAAAACCTTTCTATTTTAAATAAATGCTGTTTTTTTAAAAACCTTTTATTGATCAAAGAATCCCGGAAAAAATTATCACAGGTTCCCAAAAAATATTAAGCAGCACATCTGTTCCCAACATTGATAATAAATCAGCATATTAGAAAGATTTCTGAAGGATCATGTGACACTGAAGACTGGAGTAATGATGCTAAAAATTTAGCTTCATCACAGGAATAAATTACATTTTAAAATATATTCACACAGAAAACATTTATTCTAAATTGAAATAATATTTCACAATATTACATCTTTTCTGTATTTTTGATCAAATAAATGCAGCCTTGATGAGCATAAGAAATGTCTTTAAAAACTATTAAAAATCAGTATGTGTAAATGTGTAAATATTTTTGATAATTTTTAAATAAATCCATTTTTCAATTTTTCAGTTTATCGCTGTTAGGTAACAAGTAAACAGATTTTTTTTTTGTGTGTCAGGTTTTCACTTTAAATGCTGTAAATGTGCTTCATATTTGTTTAATTGTTTAAATTTTAAAGAAAAAAACTTTAATAGGCTAGTTCCATCGTGACGACTTACCCCATATGACGTGACAACATGCCATGCAAGCTGCTGTTAGCACATGTTGTCAAGAAAGGTCGATATTTGTTCAATTAACAGTTTTCCCCCCAGCTGTTTTATTTTCCTCAGCATTAAAAGTGTAAATGTTTAGTAGCTCTTAATGTGCCTATAACAGAAACCGACATTCAAAAATAAATCTACCTCCCAATAAAAAAGTGACAACTAGCCCTGAAGCGAATGCACAAAACAATAACGCAATAAATGAACCACTAGTGATCAAAAATTGTGACCCAGTCGGAACAAGGCTGTGATTAGTTATTCAATTATCAGAGTTTGTAGCAATATGCTTCAGATCTAGAAAAATAAATAAATCCTAAAGACTAATTGTATACTAATAGAGTGGAATGGAAGGTTAAATCCCCTCAGGATAAGACCAAATTAAGCTGTCAATCATCTGAAGCGATATGGATAAATTAAGGCATGTCCTGCCACATGTCACACTTGCGTTGCATTATAACAGGCACCTCATGGTAGCAGCATTCATTTTTGACAGGCTTTCTCTCAGTTCTGCCTGCCCTTCAGATTCCAGCGTCAGCCTCTCAGTCTCTTATCTCTCAGACTTTTTCTTTCTTTTTTTCCATGTCTTGCCCTTTCCCCCAAAGACCATGTGTATGCTTTGAATTGCCTCAGTAACAGAGGATCAGCCATGCTTTCCTAGTCACACATATCAAATGCTTAAGACACCACGAGCCACAAGGACGTGCGGCATCTCCTTTAGACAAAAAAAAAAAATTATAAAAAATTAGAATGGGAAAAGCATGTGCTATAAAAGAGGCTTATTCTGGAAGAAACATCCTTGAGCTGACAAAGCAAATAGAATAATGTAAAATATGCATGCTGTGTATTAAGAAAAAAGCTCTGTTTTCCCTTCTAAATGTTTTAACAAACTTCAAAGAGCACGACATTTGCATTTCAGCTCTGTGTACACAAATAAAACATCGGTCCCGGTCGCAGCGGATCATTACGCGCAAGCTCTTCCCGGTTATATATATGAAGCGGTCTTATATTCTTCCTCATTCTGACCAAGAATCTGCGTAATGGAAGCTTGATGTTTTCTCGGGAACTTTCAAAAGGTTACATCAGCCGCCAAGAGAGGATTGAATAAATACTTCTTAAATTCCTCACGTTAATGACTTCATCATTATTAAACAAGTCATTCAGGTCGCCTAATGTTACGTGCGCGCGTATCTTCGAGTCTTAAACCCATTACTGGATATTACCTGCACATTAGTTCTGAAAGTCTGTGGTAGTTTCATTTTGTCTGGCTCCTCCAAAAGCCAAGGTCATGTGAATGACGGATTGGAGGGTGCTTTTATACTTCCATATTTAGCTTTTTATCTGCTTAAATCGCTGCCTTAAGGCTGCAAATTGAGAAAACAGCCAGGGTCTCAATCCCAAACCCATTTGAGCATAATAAGTATGAGCCATCCAATGGCATTTCTTCGATCTGTCGATCTAACAGTCTGCAGATGAAGTGCAGAACAGGCACAAAGCCATTATTTCAGACCCCCACAGTTACGGGAATTGCAAAGTTGCCTTTGCAGATACATCAGCATTTTTTCCCCCATAATATTAACATAAAATGGAGATTTCTTTATTCTTCCTTGCTGAAACATAGCGAGCAGGATTGATCAAATGAAGCGTGTTTCAAATAACCTTCATGTTTCACTATTGTTAAAGGCTGCAGTCTGATGATCGCTTTAGATAATGCATGCTCGTTACTTACGCATTTCATATAAAGCAAAGCGACGTTCATCAAAACGTGACTGAGCAGAAATCTCAGGTGTTAACTACCAAAAGTTTCAGTGGTTTAACACTGAAAAATTTCCAAGTCAACTAAAAAAAAAAAATTCTCTTTTGTACAGCTTTTGACATTTAATCTTATTCTTTGGAGCATACACGTTCCACCAGAGCAAAGCTACGGATGCAGCTTATACCAGCTCAGCTGAGGAGACAAATAGTTGCTGGAATTTTTAACATGATTTCACACAATAAAGGAGAGAGCAGGGGGAAGGGAAATAGTAAAAAAGCACACCAGATTTTGATTTTTTTTCTCTGATCTAATTAAAAAACGAAGATACACTAGATTAAATCGTTATGTCAGTAAAACTCATTTATTAACAATACAGATGCATTCATTAAAGGAAAAGTTCACACAAAAAAGAAAATTCGCTCAAATTTTACTCACCCTCAGGCCATCCGAGATGTAGATGAGTTTGTTTCTTCATCAAAAAAGATTTACCCCCGGTTTCACAGACAAGGTTTAAGCCTAGTCCCAGACTAAAACGTACTTCTGGGCTGTTGCAACTGAAAGAATCTTGCACTGACTGATCTTAAAAATATCAGTGCCTTTGTTTCGTCTCAAGATGGACACCAGTAATGTTTTTTCTAAGGCATGTTTATAAAATTACTTAAATGTCCTAATTAAACTATGGCCTAATCCTGGCATAGTTTAAGCCTTGTCTGTGAACCCAGGCCTTAGAGAAATTTAGCATTACATCACTTGCTTACCAATGGATCCTCTGCAGTGAATGGGTGCCGTCAGAATGAGAGTCCAAACAACTGATAATAACATCACAATAATCCACAAGTAATCCACACCACTCCAGTTAACATCTTGTGAAGTGAAAAGCTGTGTGTTTGTAAGAAATAAATATTTTACTAAGGTATTTTAACTTTTAACTGTAGCTTTTGGATAAGATACAAGCCCATAATCTATAATAGTGTTTTCTCCGGTGAAAAAGAGTGAAAAATCTCTGGTTGACCTCTGACATCCAAATTCATATTTGTTCAGAACAGTTGGGACTGTTTTTGCTTGTAAATCTGTGCATATTTCTCTCCTGATTGAGACAAGATTACCTTTTCTCAGGAAAAAAGCAATATTATGAATAAAGGCCTTATGTAGCCAAAAGGATGACGGATTTGTTTCTTACAAACAGGCAGCTTTTTTTTTTTTTTTTTTTTTGATCGACTGGAGTCACATATTGTGGATGATTGTGATGTTTTTATCAGCTGTTCGGACTCTCATTCTGACGGCACCTGATGGCACCTGAGCAACTGATGCAATGCTTAATTTCTCTAAATCTGTTTTGATGAAGAAAAACTCATCTACATCTTGAATGGCCTGAGGGTGAGTTTTTTTTTTCTTTGTGTAAACTGTTCCTTTAACTAATTGCTCGACAACCCTAGTAAAAAAGTATTAGATTTAAAATGCATTTATTTATTTATTTTTTTACTAAGTATAGTTACATATTTACTGACATATCGCTCGAGACTTACTATATAAAAATGGTAATTAAACTTTATTTGGAGTACTACTTGTGCACATTTCTTAATACTGAGCCTAAAATATGTTTTATTGTGACTATTGATGAGAATTGTATGATCTTTAAATAATTTGCATTTAAATAACGATATTATTTAAATTATACTTAAAGTATACTTGCAATAGTTCCACTTTAGCACAATCAAATATACTTAAGTATATCTTTAGTTGGACTTCAGCACTACATCTGCACAATAAAAGTGCATTAAGTACAAAATTAGCAGATTTAGTTCCAATTTAGCAGACTTTAAATAAAACAGTTTAGTATGCTAAAAGTACAATTGCAGTGTATTTTGTATTAAGTACAAAATATGTAAAAGTACTTGAAGTATACTTAGCATGAAATAAATGTATTTTAAAAACATTTTAGTATATTGATTTTTCACTAGGGAAGGAACACACAACAACAACACTAAATAAAGGCAAAATAATAGGCCTTTATAATAGCTGAAGACATTCTTAATAGAGGAATTATGTAAATTACAATGCTAAATGCACAGATCTGCATAGGTTTTCTGAAAGTACAAATGGGATTTAAACCTGGTTAGTCACTTCTACTGGCTTACGCAAGCTGCTAACTAACAGAATGTGAATAAAATCCAACCAAGTTTGCCAAAAAAAAAATTTCAACACCGTCTTTATTGATTTTATGAACTTTAACATGAAAAAAGAAAAATAATAAAAGAATCAGAGAAAAGCAAAAAAAAAAAAAAAAAAAAAAGGGGGGGGGGGGGGGGGGGTACATTAAAATGAAAAATAAATATATAAATATATGTACATATACATAAACACTTACATGTCAAAACAATGGTACATTAATATCCTAAGGTGATAAATGTTAAGCCAAGTTACCCAGAAAATAGATTTGGATCAGCTTCCTTCAAACATCCTATAAAGGGTTTCCACACTTTCAAAAACTTTTCAGGTTTTCTTTTAACAATATACCTGAGTTTTTCTAAAGCCAAACAATGAGACAGTTCTTCTAGGCATTGTTTAAAAGGAGGGCTTTCTGTGTTTTTCTAGTGACGAGCTACTATAAGTTTTGCTTGTAATAAACGGAATATCAACATTTTCTTATCAGAGCTAGTAAAAGTGCATGTTACAGGGAAAATATTTAGTATACAGAGTTTAGGACATTTGGGAACATTTTGTTTCAACACCAGAGATAAGAAGTCTAAAACTTTTCCCCAGAAACATTCAACTTGGGGACACCTCCATATACAATAATATAAAGTTCCTATCTCTTGATTGAATTTTATACATTGATTGGGAATGTTGGGATTAAACTTGTGTAGTATTTCTGGAGTTATGTATATTCTCATAATCCTCTTATATTGCAGAAGTTTGAACCTCGTATTAATCGTCTGAGTTTGGGTCTTTAGACAGATACTCTGCCACTCATCTTCCGTTATATTCTCATTTATATCTCGACACCATGCCAAACGTTTATTTTCTGTATTTTCCTTGCATTTAGTGGAAATTAGTCTATAAAATAAAGAAATTTGCCTAGCTTAATTGAAGTGGTTTAAAGTAACTTCCTCTAAAGGGGACAGGTCTGGCAAGAAAAGAGAATGCTGCATCTTGTTAATAAAATTCCTAATTTGGAGATATTTAAAAAAATGTGTTTTAGGAAAATCAAACTTTTGTCTTAATTCCTGAAAACTGAGCATAGCTTTATTATTGAATAAATCTCCCACCTTACGCAAACCTTTTGTTACCTTTTGTGTCCCTGGAGTAAAATTAGTATTACCCCAAATAGGGGTATATTGTGATACTTGAGGAACCTCACGAAGATGTTTCAAAACTTCAAACCATACCACAATAGTATTTTTAACAAAGGGATTACAAGTGGATTTTGTCAATTTGGACAGGGGTGCCGAGTACAAATACAGATTCAAGGGCAGTTGTCCTGACGTACTGGCCTCTATCCGTAACCAAGGGATAGAATTTTCATTTATAAACCAGAACATTGCTGCTCTTAGCTGGGCTGCCCAGTAGTACCACTTAAGATTAGGCACCTGCAACCCTCCACGTTCATATGGTAAATACAAAAGAGAGAGCCTCAGACTAGGACGCCGATTAGCCCACATAAAATTGGAAAAAAGCTTCCTCATATTACTAAAAAAATTTGGTGGTGGGGGTAGGGGAATTGATTGAAATAGATTTGGGGAGTACAAAGTTTGCCAAAATTTGACAAAATGACAATTAACTTCAGTCTAAAACATTACGGTCACACTTTATTTTAAGGTTCAATTCTCGCTAACAAACCATCAACTATGGATTTTGCCTCAATAAACTCCTAATTTGCTGCTCATTAATAGTTAGTAGTTGTTAAGTTTAGGTATTGGGTAGGATTAGGGATGTAGAATATGGTCATGCAGAATAGGTGCTTTAAGCACTAATAGCCAATAATAGCCAACAGCCAATATGTTAATAATAGGCATGCTAATAAGCAACTAGTTAATAGTGAGAATTGTTCCCTACATTACTAATGCCAAGGTTAAATCAACTTTCAGTAGTTTGTAGAATTTTTTGTTTTTTTGTTGCCCCCCCCCCAAAAAAAGTACTGATACCAGTGTAGGTGGAAAGCTTTAAGCAATTCTGTAATACAACTAGCCGATGTTATTTTGCACCCTAATCTAATGCTACAGGTTTGTTTGTTTTTTTTTCAGCAATGTTACTATCTGCCAAAATAGAACAATGGAGTTAAAATAGTTTGAATCCATACACGTAAACTAAACACAATCTGTCTTACTGTAGAAACTCCTAATGTTTTTCATGCCTTGTCCAGCAAATTAAATCAATACATAACCTATGATACAGCACATCATATTTTTGTCATCATCATTTTGCTGACACCTGCTATCATGGGAGGTGAATGAGCCAGCAAATTAGGTGCCACATTGGACCACATTTTGTTATTAGAGATGTCAGTATTGCAAAGCTGACAGGTTGCTTCAAACTGTCAGCTTTTCGAGTGTCACAGTGGAATATCTGAAAGTGGTCACCTTATACAGTGGACAGAAAAATATTAAAAAAAAAAAAAAAAAAGTAAAAAGTTAAGTTTGTGTGCAAAACTCAGTATCTATCTATCTATCTACGCTAATTAAAAATATTTCAACTACTTTTAATTTCAATTAGTTCTAACTCTACTTCTTTACATTCAAACATTTACATTTTAATTGCTATTCTGTATCCTGTTTGCTACGTTAAATCAAATGAAAAAAAAAAACCCTGCAACCCTGACTTGAACCAGCCTTGAACATACTGAACCGGTTTTCATAAAACGTAGAACATTCTTAATACCTATTCTCTATTCAGAGACACTGTACTTTTCGATATAAAACACCTTATATGTGATTGCGCCTGTTTTGATGCCGTCCTCCAACAAAAGCTATGCTATAAGCTGTCAACTTTGAAAAAGAAGAACGCCTGAAAAACACACATAGGACATTGAGGCTAAAGTTGTATAACTCCGACAAAAAAGGCCCATCTGAAGGACACGCTAAAGTACAGTATATCTTTTCCCATATTCATTTTACTTAGACCTTGTCCACTTTTCTACAGAAGATACTGTTACTTAGTCAGTGCTGTGGCTCAAACTCTTTTACCCACTGCCACAAACAACCACAATCAATTTCTGCTTTACATGAAGCCACAATTTAACTGTGATGTTAAAACCAGGATTGATCAGTTCCAACAAAACACAGAATAACAGCTAAATAAGCACGTGTAGCAAGGTGGAGGTCGTCACCACATTCATTGGAACTGTTCAGAGGGGAAAAAAAGAGCGGAGGCCTCTCTCTAGTGTGCGGACGAAGCGCTCCGCCATACATCATGAAAAACAAGATGAGTTAAGCACACAGCCACACAGTGTTTCTTGGACAACTGGGATTGGAAACAAGTTGTGATTTATTGGCTGCTAGACACACTGTGCCTTTGACCCATTTAGACAAAGGATTTGTTTATCTTATCACTGTACAAGATATTGTTTATTTATTTATTTCCCGACTTACCCTGTCTCACTCTAGTGGGTTACATGTTTTCATGTTAATGACTATCCGAGCCCTAAGAGGGTTTAACTACTCACAATTGGCATTGGTTTGTCATTAGATGTGCATTGTTCTGTAAAAAAGCATGCTTGAGCAAGCACTACAATTATGTGGCCAGTTAAGTTAATTAGACTATTTAAGGCAATGTCTTTGCACCATGGCAGCAAGCGGGGTAATAACTGGCTCCTTTGTCGGCAGTTGCACGCATCCTGAAGTCTTTGATCATTGCATTAAATGAACATACCTTTAGGTAGGCTAAACACGAGATGATCGCTATTTAATTTACCTTGGAAAAAGACATTACTGATATATTATTTTCTTACCACATGCCTTGTAGATTAAAACAAAGTTTATAAGGAGGATAATTAAGCAGTAGTACACAAGCAAGAGCTGGGGATTAGTGAACTTGCAGTAATCAAACCTGTCATGATTCAGAAAACAACAACAACACAATTGCAAATGTATTGTCAGTACCGTTGTCTGTTTGAACTGTTTAAAACGCCACTATAATGCCATATAATGCATTATAAAACAAAGATTTACATATACTCACCCCCTTGTCATCCAAGATGTTATTGTCTTTCTTTCTTTAGTCGTAAAGAAATTATATTTTTTGAGGAAAACATTTCAGGTTTTTCTCCATATAATGGACTGCTATGGTGCCCTGATTTTGAACTTCCAAAATGCAGTTTAAATGCGGCTTCAAACGATCCCAAATGCGGTTGTAAACGATCCCAGCCAAGGAAGCAGGGTCTTATATAGTGTAACAATCAGTTATTTTCATAAAAATAATACAATTTATATACTTTTTAATGTCAAATCTTGTCTTGCTCTGCCTGGACTGTTTTTGTTCCGGTTCATGACAGTTAGGGTATGTCGCAAAACTCCCATCTCATGTTCTCCCTCAACTTCAAAATCGTCCTATATCGCTGTTTTACCTTTTTTGTTAAGGCTGTTTGATCTTCTTTGCACGTTCACTTTGCAAAGACTGGGTCGGTACTTCTGCAGCGATGTAGGATGATTTTGAAATGATTTTTGAAGTTGAGGGAGAAAATATGACTGGAGTTTTTCGACATACCCTAACTGTCTTGAGCCAGAACACACAGAGTTCAGGGAGAGCAAGGCAAGACGAGCGTTTGAGATTGTATTTTTTGTGTGAAAATAACTGTTCGTTTCACTAGATAAGACCCTACATCCTCAGCTGGGATCGTTTACAACCACATTTGGGATCGTTTGAAGCCGCATTTATACTGCATTTTGGAAGTTCAAAATCGGGGCACCATATCAGTCCATTATATAGAGAAAAATGCCTAAATGTTTTCCTCAAAAAACATAATTTCTTTACGACTGAGGAAAAAAAGACATGAACATCTTGAATGACAAGGGGGTGAGTACATTATATGTGAATTTTTGTTTTGGAAGTGGACTTCTCCTTTAATGTAGCTTTATGTGAAAGTAAATGATCTGCGAGGTTGCAAAACCAAAAGTTATTGCCTCCCAAAGAAAATTCTGAACAGCATGAACGAGTTGTTAGTAATTCAAATCTTGTCACAGGGTAACACATTTACATTATTCCCGCCTATGTTCTACGTTGGCCAGCCACGAAAAACTTGACTCGCTCTCAGATACACCATCTTAATGACGACTGCTTCTCTACTCTCGGGGATTAAGAAAACGCTTGCTCCTGAAAGATGGCTCAATACTTAGTTTATTTGAACCAGATGGCTCCATTGAATCATAGCCTGTTAGTATGATAAATAATAGATGTTTATATTTTCTATCAAGCATTCAGAATGCTGAAAAATACAATTCAATGTAAGTGGTAGACTGTTCATAACAGACTGGACCATCAGACCAATCAGAGCAGAGTAGGCTCACGGAAAGAAGGGGTTTAGAGAGACTGAATCTTTGAACTGCTTTGAACGAACCGTTTGAGAATCGCTTGAAAATGAGGTGATAAATGCATATTTTGAGAAAACAAAAGCATTTTTTGACCTTGCATGCAGGTAAACTTGTTGTAGGAGACTCCCAAAACAATATTACACTCTTAAAAATAAAGGTGCTTCACGATGCCACAGAAGGCAAAGCAAGGCAAGTTTATTTATATAGCACATTTCAAACACAAAGTGCTGTACATAAAAGGAATTGAAATAATCAAAAAAAAAAAAAAAAGTTAAGAATACAAATGATCATACATAAAATATTTAGTTTGGAATCTTCGGAACAGAAGAACCTTTTTAACCCGTCTAAATGGTTCCATAAAGAACATCTGAAGAACCTTTCTTTTTCACAAAAGGTTATTTGAGGCAAAAGAAGGTTCTTCAGATTATAAAAAGGTAAGAAAGAGATGGTTCTTTAAAAAACCTTCTTTGTGGAACCAAAAATGGTTCTTCTATGACATCGCTGTGAGGAACCTTTTAAAGCACCTTTTTAAGAGTGCAGGAACCTGGTTTTAAAAGCAAATAGTACGAACAAAGTCAGAATTTGTTGCATATTCAAGTCTGAGCATAAGACAGTCGTGGCATTTCTGAAAGATTTTGAATTTTTAAATGAATTAGCTGGGCGAATTATTCAATGACTCACTTGTTCCGGAATAAATTCGTGTTTTCAAAAGAACTGGTTTGAATGAACGACTTAATGACTCACTCACAAAGACCCACTTGTTTTGTTCCTGAATGAATCTGCATTTTTGAATGCATTGTTTTAATGACTCACTAATGAAGATAGTCACTTGCCACATCTGTCTATCAGAGCAAACATATTCTGATTATTTTCTCTCTGTATCACTTGATTTTGCTCTGTAATGTCACATCTCTGAAAGTTGTGCTCCAGTTGCAAATATTGTCCACCTAAGCCGTTGGCATGGGTCAAACAAGTGACTCGAAAACCAGCAGAAATTCAAAATGACATCAGTAATGCAGTCACATTTTCCTAATCTCCTTGGATGGATTCAGGCCATGATTTTCATTTAGTCGAATAGAGATAACCAGACTGTCAGCTAGGTTGCAGTTTCCCTTTAATCTTACCCTGGAGCTAATAATCAGCCTGCAACCCTGAAAGCCTTCATCAGACATTCATCATGCACTGAAATAATTTAGATACTGAACTTTCATTCAGTTTGGGGTTATCCAGGAGCATAAAGACAGATATGATTAATTAGTAACTTTTTAAGAATAAGCCATATTGATGAAATAATGCATAATTCAATCAGTCAGCTGCAGTCAGACTTAAATTGCTCCATGTAATGCTATTAGTAATGATGCACAAAACATTTACTGAATGTAAATACCAGAAATTGCATTATGTTAATTAATAATGTAATTCTCACCAGTGGGTTCATTGTACAGCGCTACAAAATCAATTGAGTTTGTTTTGTCCACGTTCGCTCTCAGACGATGTGAAAACTGCATTCTTAATATATCAGAAATGTTGATATCACAACATTCTGCACTTTCTAGCCGTGTTGATCATTGTTAAACATCTTTACAAGTTCTGACAATCAAGAGATTTTAGTTTCTGCATTTATAATTAGAGATCTTTCCATAACTCAAGTAAACAGAGCGCAGACGGATTGGAGGTCACTGCAGACAGTCTCAGTGGTAATGATATTAGCCTGCCCTTCACATTTAAATGGCCAATCTTAAATGCCTTCACATTTGCTATTTACTTTCAACATGATGCTTACAATGTTGGATATGCCGGGGCATGCTCAAATAGAACGAAGGTAACAGAGCTTGATTAAAGTTTATCTTTCGGGGTTATAACTCTACCAGCCTTCATTATTGCTTGTCAGATTATAAATGGTCCTGGGGAGAAATTATGCAAGCTCACACACAAGCTGAAGGGAGTGATTCACTTTACTTGGCTTAAGACGTGAAAACCTGCTCATTCCTGATCGCCTGGTAAGACTACTGTTGAATCTAGTCTGTCAAAGAGATTTAGAAAGAAAGAAAGAAAGAAAGAGCGTTTCTAAAAGCAAGTATTAAAGAAAAAAATAATAATAATAACGTCAACACATTTAATGAATGGCTATGCTTAATTTTGTAATTTTATCTAATAATCAACATTTGCTTTAAGATTTGCATAAGACATCTTCAATTAAAATATGAGCAATTAAATAAGTGCACTGCAAAATTTTGTTAGTTTTTGCTTAAAACAAGAAAACATATCTGCCAGTGGGATAAGAAAAATAAATATTTTCATAATCGTGCATGCTTTTCATCACTTTTAATCTAAGCGGTCTATGCAGTCTCTTTATTTTTTGTGTCGTCTGGATGGATATATCAATTCTAGTTAGACTGGCTGAAAGGACAAATGGTATGAGCAACATCTTTGTTGACACCCTTGTGTCTGCAATAGAAATACATACTTATATATCTTTTGAATTCTCAATGGTTTCTTGTACAAACCATTCAAAACACACCTCTTGAAGTTAGCCTATGACTTCTCTTAAGAGTGATAGTTTTCTTGCCATTATATCATTATATCATTAAAGTGGCTTGCCATTTTAGACTTCTGCTTGTAGTCACTATATCTCTGCACTGAAAACTTTATAGTTTTTGACTTCTAACCTTCCTAAAGGAGTCTGCTTCTATCCAGCTCTTTTCTTTTTGTACAACGAGTTTCGCTTTTATTCCGTTTCGCTCAAAGGCAACAGGAATTGAACTGAATTGAATATCCAGACCAGCTAGATAGCCTGAGGAATTCTGAACACAGCTTATCCTAATGGTGAATTGACAATCCTTGGATGAACTGGCCTTCTTCAGGGGAAACATCTTTGGATGTTTGATTAGTCTTGGAGAATTGTGAGCTTTGGTCTTCCTCGGGGATAGTTACCCGTGGATATATGGCAGACTCATGCAAACTGAGCTCCATGCATTTTTACAGTGTGCCCATATCCTGCTAGTGTGAGTAGTGTTTCTGGAATAAAGTAAGCTGGCTCACAACTATCCACAGGACGGACAACTAGTTATCAAAAGGGGGAGTTAGAAATAGATTTGAACTAACATCCCTTTTAACCAGGCGTTAATGTGCTTAAATGGCTCTACAACAGACAAAGCATGTGAATAAACAGCACTATCAGCCAGTGCAATTCATTCTTAGTGAATCCCCCACAGTATTGCATGGACAATAGAGTAGACTAAGACTAATCAAGAGGATTAAACAACTTCACTTGTTTCCAGTCAATTTGTACTTGGATATAAGTAGACGCCTCAACCAACAAAACTTTTTAGTTAATTTGACCATGTTCTGAAACAAGCTGCAACTGCACACAATTAATCTTTTAAAGTTTCCTTCATTTGCTGGTGCTCAACAAAACTTTTTGTGCTCATGCATGCATGCAAAACAGTCTGGCAGGACAGGCTTACTTAGCGTCTTGTTATATTACCTTCTTTTTTATGCTATGCATGATGGCAAAATCAATAGAAAATTTCCTTGGTAAACAACAAAGACCTTCGTGACTCGCTGACCGTAGTTCCAGGAGACAGACAGCAGGGTCCCTAATAAAAGAATAGCTCACTCAAAAATGAAAATTACCCCATGATTTACTCACCCTCAAGCCATCCTGGGTGTATATGGCTTTCTTCCTTCAGATGAACACAATCAGAGTAATATTAAAAAAATGTGCAGGCTCTTTCAAGCTTTATAAGTGAATGGCTGTTGAGATTCGGAAGACTAATAAAGTGCATCCATCCATCATAAAAGTGCTCCACACAGTGCGTGCAGACACAACATGTTCTCATTCCCAAATTGTCACATATTGACGCTTGGTCAGGATCCCTTGGCGTCACTTTTTGATGCTCAAGGTACCCCTTTAGCATCATTTTTTAACACACAGGGTTCTCAATTTCTTTCAGTTGTTTGCCTTAATTTAATGGTTTGCATGCATTTGTAAAAATAGAAATAATTTTATATAAATTTATACTTTGATTGGAGCACCTAACCCCACCCCTACCCTACCCTAAACCTACCCACGTCTGAACAATTTAAAACACTTAACAGGCAAATAAAAGTACAGTCACGGGTATTTATTGCAAAAACTGAGCAGTATAAAAGTATTACGAACGAGTCGTGTTACATTCCAAGTCTTCTGAAGCCATACAATATCTTTATGTGAAGAAGAGAATAGGTTTTAATCACTGAAAATGATCCCACTCCATTAGCGCGCTCACATCTCATTCAAAAAGATACTCCCGTGCTTTAGCATGATGCAATAAGTCATGATACACACAAGAGCCAATGGCATTTCACAACCAAAGCTGACGTAATGCTTCTTCTGGCGGCAATTTTTCAATTTGCGCACAGAGTGCACACAGGATCTTTATGGCAGATGGAGATGGTGATTGCATCTATTTCTCTCACAAAATTGCCTCGAAAGACTTGGAATGTTAATATTTTTTTAATAAATTATGACTGTAGTTGTATCTGCCTATTGTTTCCTGTGTTTTTATTGACATGATAGGTTTAGGGGCAGGGGTTGGGTTACATGCTCATAAATGTGTAAACAGTGTAATGTAATTAAAATTGTTGTGACTGTTTACATTAAAAAATCACACCCCAACATATATGCACTAATGGCAATATTATTACCCAATATATAATCTAATCATGAAGATACAATTCCCAATGCCTTTTGCATCGGCATATTGACGCCAAAGGTTTCTTGTTAAAAGCAAATGTGCGTCAAAAAGTGATGCCAAAGGATCCTGACCAAGCGTTAATATATGACGAGTTGGGAGTGAGAATGTGTTGGCATACACAAAAGAGTGGCGTTCCAGCAGATGGCGTAGAACATAGGCGAACGCGGTGACAAACGCAGAAGCGAAGAGGAGAGAGCAAAACAAAACACTGGTCATGAATTAGAAGTACAAAATGAGGATTTATAAAGAAAAATGTTGGAGGATTTCGATATAAGCTAAGAGGAGACTGGTTTTCCTACAGCGACTTCAATCTTTCAGGCTAGGCTTTCTCAAGTTTGTTCACAAACTTTACTGATCGAGTTTAAATAGTTTATTGTACTGTCATAAAATGGCAATTGGATGCTATTTACACTAAGTGCAAATAACATACTTTCTTAGCGAGAGATGCTATTTACACTAAGTGCAAAAAACAATGGGTTCTATTTACACTATGTTAAAATAGCAGGATTTTCCGCTTCTTATAATACTTATTGCAAATAGATGCAATTATCTGCCCCTCAATATTGTAGTACATTAAGACAGTATGCAGTAATTACATGTTGAGTGTAAATTATAGTTTTAATTCAATTTATTAAATGGATGCTGCCTTATTGGGACAATAAGCCCTCCCAGCACCGACCCTAACCCTAACCGATACTTTATTTTCAACTTTTCAATTATTTCCTTCATTTTCATTGAAAATAAATGCTTTCTGATATGATATGAGATTTGAAAATTGAGAAAAATGTTCGCCTGAAGGCGGATTCAAACCCGCCCAAAATAAAAAACACAATTTGTTGAGTCAGCTTAAAATGATTTGTTACCCTGCTGCCTTAAAATTTTATTCAACTTGAAATGTTATGCTGTACTAAGTAACAACTTAGATATTTGTGTTTGTGAAACTTAACAGATAGGTAAGTAACCCAGCTGCCTTAAAATTTTTCAGTTGATTCAACTCAAATATCTAAGTTGTCACTTAGTATAATTTAACATTTCAAGTTGAATAAACTTTTTTGAGTTGACTGAACTTAAAATTTTAAGGTAGCCAGGTTACAAATTATTTTAAGTTGACTCAAAAAATTGTTTTTTACAGTGTAGATCACATCGAAAAAAGTAGAATGCACACTTTATCCTCTGCACCACTGGAACTGATGATCAACAGCTGGCTTTTGTAGTGTTGACTATCCCAATCACACATTAGTGGGCGGAGTTAGCGTAAATAGCCTCTGCCAACTAGGCAGGCTATTTGCACTTAGTGTAAATAGACACTCCGTAAAAGGTTTCATACTCTCATTGCTAGCTCATATTTGCATAAAATATACAAAAATTCATCTTAAAAATTTAAATATACTGTATATGTAAATATCAACAAAGATGAATAAATGTTGCAACAGTACTGATCATTGGTATGTACTGTTAGCTACTGATTTTTTTTTTTTTTAATTAAAAAAAAGCTGTAAAGTTTTACTACATCATTTTTATAATAAGTTAATAGTTATCAGGGATGCTGTTTTATGTAGCAACTTGTTAGCAAAGAACATTTTCCGGCAACAACAACAGTTTCAGAATTCCCGTTTGAGGTACGACTGTGTGTAATTTCTGTTTATGAACAAAATGCGAAATTCTCTTCAAGCAGTGTTAACCAGAGAGCATATTTTACTCATAAATCGAAAACCGCACTGGAAAATCCTGAGGGAATCCATGGCTCAAAAATGCTAATTCTCCTCTGGGGTTTACGACTACAAACTACTACTGCTCGCACAAGCCGAGCATGTGAATTCTAGTGCAATTGCATTGAAAAGTATTCCTTTTAAAGCGCCGCACAGAAGACTGATGATGTCTAATGTGACAAACACATCTCTTCGCTCTGGTTTGTTTTGTTCCTGTCACAGGAGTTTCTGTGAAGTGTCTGCTTCCAATAGTGCAGTCCCACTGTGATATTGAGAGTTGAACGCTTGGACTGCTAATGGACTCAACATGCCTGTAGGCTCGTGTGGGCATCTGCCTGGGCTAAGTATTACCCTCTCCCGACATCATGGGGAAAATTTGGTGCTGGTATGCGAACGAATGAAGGGCAAACTCATGAAAATTGGTTAGCGAGCTTTCGTGATTATTGCGGAAGACAAGGCGGCGCTCTGAACATAGAGGACTGACATCACATACAACGTAAGGATGTCCACATATTAAAAGCTTCCATTTAGGTAATAGCGGCCATTTAAACGACTAATCGTTTAAAAGCACCAAAGCAGAAATTTGGTGCGAGGAAGAGTGACACTTGATCAATTCTCTCCCGCAGACATAATTACACACGTCAGGCCGACGTAAAATCGCTCTTTGCTTCTCTTTATTTTATATTTACACATCCTTTATTCCTTATCTATAGCTACACACCGACACCAGCGGATTGCATTCGGAGGCAACCAACATTGAGTTCAGAATTTAAATCAGCGCATGAATATGGAGAGCTTCTTTTGAATTTCCGTTTTGTACATCAGCCTGTCACTCAGCGCATCAGCCTCCACTTTAGCCTCACATGACTGAAATACTGAATTCAGAAATATGATAAACGCCACGTCAACCCTCTGACAGTAATGTGAAATTCACCATGCTCACCTCTTAACTGTGTAGCACATGTTTGAATGGTTCTGATACACTGCCCCTGGTCAGACACATACTGACAGGGGAATATGTGGAGCACATACAAAGATACTTGCAGCCGACAAGCTTGGAGCTCTTTCTTTCGACTCAGACGGCGAAGAAGATATGTTTGCTTCACGCTATGCATAAAACAACCCTTGAAATGAAGTGTAGCGCTTATTATTTGCCTCAGATTTGCCTGACCGATCTGTGTCTAAAGTTAAAGATGATCACCCCAAGGTGAAACCGTCAGCGCACACATCACAGTTGGAGTTGGATTTAATTATCTGCAGTGGTGCTTGATTGCTAACTATATATCGCAGCGGACGCCGCTAGCATAATTGTTTTAATACCACCATGTCAGTTTAATGAAGGGAAGGAAGAACCGGTGCTGTCCTCGAGACAGAATGCCTTCTTTTAAATAATGTTTTCATGTTTTTCAAGGAGAGGAGTCACAATACAATTATTTTTCAAACGGCCGTGTCCTTGTCTTATTTTAGGAGGATATTAGATTTTGTGGTGTAATTATAGAGAAACTATTCTTTGGTAGAATAATAGAAAGATCCTATGTGGATACAACGTCACACAATAAATAAGACGGTACACAGTCATGAGTTAACGACACTACATTACTATATCAAGCTGGGATATTCTAGAGATAAATCAAAATGCAAATGATTGAGTTTTAAAATGTTAATAATGCTAATAATAATTAAAAAAAAAAAAAATCCAAATGGACTACACCCTTCGATGAACAGAACAAAAGAACAGCATTTATCTGAAATAGAAATCTTTTGCAACATATATGCAAACATTTAAAAGGCTTGGTAAGACTTTGAAGAACTTTCTTTCAGCAAGGATGTTTTAAATTGATCAAAAGTTAAGGTAAAGACATTTATAATGTTACCAAATCTTTCTATTTCAGCTAAACACTATTCTTTTGACTTTTCAATTCATCAATGCATCCTGCACACAAAAACTGTACACAGCATTAAAAATAAATGTTTCTTGAGCAGCAAATCAGCATATTAGAATGATTTCTGTGGGATCATGTGACACTGAAGACTGGATTATTTTAAATTGTAATAATATTTCACAATATTATTTTTTTTTTTCCTTTAAAAAAAAAAATGCTGGGTTCAGCCCGTTGGGTCATTTTATTGGGTTATTGTAATTTTTTTTTTATCCAGATGTTGGGTTATTTTTCAACCCAAATGCTGGGTTCAACTTGTTGGGTCATTTTATTGGGTTGTTTTTAATTTTTTTTTTTCACCCGGGTACTGGGTAGTTTTTCTACCCAACTAAGTTGCTGGGTCATTTTTAATGCTGGTTATTTTTCTTTTACCCAACCACTGGGTTAAGCCTGTCTCTGATGAAACAACCCAGCTGCTGAGTCACAGTCAGTCAGAACATGGGCTTTTTAAGTCTTCTACAGGAGAGACCAGTTCTCTTCAGCGAAATAAAGGTTTGTATACATTTTATTTTATTTATAAAGTCTTTACCGTGCTGTAAATTGTATTATTTTACGCAACGCAACATAAGGATGAGATGTCAGTCAGCTGCGTCAGTCAGCTGCGTCAGCAGCGGTCACTTCGCAGAATGGTAATGCCTTTTGCATAAAATAAATTGATTTTATTCGTTATAGTACCAAGTTTAATTTAATTTGATGATAAAATATGTTCTCTAATGTCAGTACTGTTTGTTTATGGGCAGGTTTTTGAGTCGGTCACGACATCTTTCAGCTACGAGTGAAACGCGAGGCCACGGTCTAAAATAAATTCAATTTGTCTTGTATTTTGTCCATGTGTTTTTGTTGCCTCTAGTAAGTTCCAGTCCATTTTAAGCCAACAATATAATAATTTTTAAACTTACTGTAAATAAAAGAATCCAGCATGTTTGGTAAAAACATTTAGCCCAACCATCTGGGTCAAAATAACCCAGCATGTGTTCTGCCCAATATTTACCCGGCAATGGGTTGCCAAATACCCCAAATTGGGTTAGGTTGTTTTTAACCCAGCATTTTAAGAGAAAAAATCTTACAGATGCTAAATTATGTACCATCTAGGGCTAAATAATGTACATAGGTGTACTTTTTTGCTTTTGTACTTTAAGGTACAAAAATATAAAATAAACATAAATTTTGATATGTAAATCTTACTCCAAAATACATTAGAAAATGCCCTAGAGACCAGTTTCACGTTGCTTAACGTGTGGCACGGTGCTAGTAATGCCAAAGCGATGGATTCAATTCCCAGGAAACGCATATCCTGATAAAGTTGTCAAATAAATGCACCAGTACCGTTGTTGCAGCTCCTACTGTGCTATCAAACCAATATATATCAGAAAGCACGCTTAAATGTTTCCCCACTGCGTCTTTATATACACTCTGCGTATGTTTCTGTTTTACTGATCTGTGCTCACAGCACTGCTTCTATGCAGCACATAGAAAGAGCTATTTGACTCAGGTAATCCTGACTCTCAGAAAAACATTGTCCTGCAATATTGCATGAAGGAGAGCAGGACCCATTAAGTATTCTGCGTCCATTCTTACCCCAATAATTAGAATCATTCCACATCCCGTGAACTCGGAATGACCTGTTTTTGCGGGAGAACTATGATTGTAGGTTGTTCTTGGGATATGTCCAATCCAATTCACTGGATGGAAGGTGACAGAAACATAAAAGCTCACAGAACCATGTTGCTGATTCTGAACACTTAATTAGCTTCGTCCCAGGAGAGACTGTGGTGAGTCTGCTTATTTCAGCTGTGCATTAGCAATGACATCTATCGATGTGTGGAACATACTTATGCAAACTTTCAAAAACAAAGCATATTTTATAGCAGTGGAATCAAAGCGGTGCAAATGAGCAGTATTTGTCCTTTGTCTCAGTTAGTTTTGTTTTCTTTGTACAGAACGAATCAAACCGTGCTATAATTCAAACACATGCTCGGTATTTTATCGTATTTGACCCCTACGCAAAACTAAATAGAAAGCTAACCTAAAAAGCTTGATTAATTGAGTTGATTAATTGACTTGAATTAAAAGACTGGCACAATTCCAATGACTAACTTACCTGAGAGATATAATTCCTTCTGACAAGCAATCAAATTGTAAATTGTTCCACTTCCTGATCACAGAAAAAAGCAGCAGATATGTGTGGCAGTGATTATGTACTCATTAAATTCTTTGTTAAAACCATCTGTTTAATTAAAAAAAAGGAAAAAAAGAAAATGAGTTTATGACAGTGCAGCATCAAAAGCAATATACGAATGCCTTTGCCAACTTTTAATTTATATATAGGCCTTTTAATTTATCTGTGTATGGTGGGAAAAAGATTTCTCCACAATGAACCTAATAGATGTTTAACTAATCAGCCTGACATCTGCATTTGTTCAGAAGTGGGAACATGATTGTAACCATGCGAGCATGAAAAATAGATGCTGCCCTGATAAGTGCTCTTCAGTGATGCTAGGTAATTTTATTTGAAAGTTTGATGCCTATTTTCTTTAACTCATACAAAATTGCATAGGCTTTTTGACCTATCCTTTGTTTTGAATGTGCAATTTACCAGTAAAATTAGTCATATCTTTCTCTCTTGCAGTTTCAAACAACACACGAATCACAGAGGCAGGAAATGTTCTGATATTCCCGTGATACAAGCAAACTGAAGGAAATCTGTGTTTCAGAGACCTTGGAGACATCATTTACTTAACTTGGCATGTTTGCAGAAATCTTTCGCTTGCTTCGTTTTTCCTATAGCACATTCCCCTGGCTCTACTGATTACTGCCAAGGTTGTGTGTGATTCTATGCATACTGTACTGATAAAATATGATCCTTGAATGCACTCTAAGTTGCTTAGGCTAAATGTGCTCTTCTGTGGAACAAAGTGAGTCATTTTCCAGTTGTTATTGTTCAAAGAGTGAACTGGAAGTTGCTGCCAACTTTTATTTCAGTATAGTGATGATATTCTACTTAAGATCACGTTGGAATGCTTAAGGCTTTTTAAACGTGCTTTTTCTGTGCTAGAAAGCTGAAAAAGCAGACGTATTTCATGCAGGCATTGATAAGGGCTATGGCGATTGATGATACAGTAAGCGTTAGCCATTCCAAAGTAATCTTAAGTTGAATAATATAAAAACAAAATAATATAAAATGTCTACATTCACCATGGAACTTCTGTGAAACTGAAACTCCGTAAGGTAAATAACTTAAAATAAATAGCTTTATAATTGATCTCTGTAGATTTGCATTGAACTGCAAGTGCTCACACTACAAATAAAGTAGAAAATGACATTTGGAAATGTTATTTGCGGCAGCTTGTTATACCCAGCCACTTGTTTGAATGGATTGAGCCTATTCATTTATTTGATCTTGAACTTGGTTCATTCAAGTCAAGTTATTTATTTGTATAGCATCCACAATTCATGTTTCAAAGCAGTTTATAGTGAGTTATTCTGTTACTTCTACAATGGCCTAATGCTTTAGCATTGAGCAGTTTTAGAATTGGCCAATATGATGATACGTAATGATGACGACTGAGCCACCGTTTGAGATCTAACTACATTGTGTTTATTCTTCCCTTACAAAAATTAACCATGGTTTTACTACAAATAAAACCAAAAGAACATAGTTATATTAGAGTTACATTGTGGTAACCACAAATTAATAATGTAATAGTTTTGGTAGACTAATCATAGTTTAACCATGGTATTTCTAGTAAAAATGTGGTTATACAAATGGTAATACATCAAAAACATGGTTACTACATTTACTATAATAAAACCATGGTTAATTTTTGTACCACTTTAGTAATGGAGACTGAATACTATGTAATGAATATTTGCAGCAACTCAGACACAACTTTTTTCATTTAAAAAGATTAAAATATTAGTCAGTTTTATTCTAAGAGCATTTAAGATTTTTTCCAAGAAGTATTATATAAAATGGTCTGCTTTTACTGTGGAGATTTGTGTTTGTTTACACTGTGTTCTCCTGAACGTGTCCTGAAAAATATTGACTGTTACACAGAATTAAACACCCCATGACATAGATTCCCATTCTCTTTTGTTCACCTCAAGACTATATGCACTAACAAATTAAATAGAGTCAATTTGATTTCATGAGGACTTTAAAGGTGAAGTATGCAGTTTCCACACTACTAGTGTCACTTAGCGGAATTACAAAAATATTTTAAACAACCTTTTGTTGCCCCAGACACTCGCCACACCCTTACGATTATAGTTATCCTTATAATATCCGACTGTTTATCTGGGGCTTGACAATAACGAGCTAACGTGTGGAAAAAAGCTTACCTGTAAAGAAGAAACTCTGCAATTTCGGCATCTCTATTAAAACTCAAATATTCATCAAATCTTGTAGTCTTCAAACTCTTCGAATTCTGTAACTATATCTGAATATGTTTTCCCATGTAATGCGTCAGTCATAAACCCACACACACGCCCCCAACTGTCACTATTGGTTGAGCTGGAAAGAGATTGATGGATCAGAATGGATAGGTCTAAATATTTTGATGGTGTGTGGTAGGCTACATTTTGAGGGAAGAAAAATACTTATTTAAAATGTGATTTTTTTGAAAAACCTACTTTTGCGAACTAGTCGTAGGTTTTTCGCCCGATTGGAACCAAACCAGTGCAGGAAGATTCTCTGGAGAGTGAATATCAATAATTATCCAAAAAAAAGAGATGCCAAAACGTTCAAAAGGGGCAAGGCCATTTTTACTAAAATGCCTATAACTCCTGAACGGAATGAGATATCTTCACCATCTTACACCAAACAAAAGTACACTTATGTAAGAGCTCAATCTGAGGTCACAAGAAAAAAATCACGTAGCTTGGCCACTTGGTGGCGCTATAAGGGAAAAACCATGAAAATGGCTGTAACTACGCAACCATTTGTCCTATTAACATGAAAATCGCTGTGCATGGTCTTGGTCCAAAGTTGCACAAGTGTCTGTAATGACATTTGCATCTCAAAAAAACATGGCCGCCATTGCCCAATTAGGTTTGAGCACCTATTAGACAAGGTTAACAGAGGCCGTTGTTTGTTAAACAGTTGAAAAGATGTAAAAAACCTACTTTTGCGAACTAGTCCTAGGTTTTTCACTCAGTCTGGAAGAAAAACGCTGCAGTACAATTCTCCGGACTCTCTAGGTCAACTATCAAAACAACTGTTGAAATTTTCCCTTTGGGAACCTATAATGGAGTCATTTAGAAAAGGGGCCTGTTCAAAATATACCCAAAAGCCCAAAGGAAAACTCAAAACTTCACGAAACCTGGTGAGCACATGCAACAGGTGATTCTAAACAAGCATGCAAACTTTTAGGGAGATCAGACCACAGCTGGCACTATAACAGTCATAAATGTTAACAATCATAATATTTCTATGGTAAATTCCCTGGATTTGTCAAAAATGCTCTTTTTAATCAGTGCTTTAGCTGGTTATAGCCATGTTAACACAATGTATTTTTCTTTACGTGTTTAAAGGCCGTAAGCGCTTGAACCCTGGTGATCGCTGCTTGAAGCTATATTTATTTTTATTATTCATTATTATTTACTATTTTCTATTTTATTGTATTTTAAAATGCAGTTTATTCCTGTAATGGCAAAGCTGAATTTTCAGCATCATTACTCCAGTCTTTAGTGTCACATGATCCTTCAGAAGATATCTGTAGTAGTCAATGAACAATAAACTGGGTTAAGTTAATACATTTTGACAAGAGAATGTCTTAAGAGAATGTATTTTTTAAAATAAAATGAATAAATAAAATACACTATTAAAAGTTAATGGTGTCCAAAACAACATTAGGCCTTATGGGAATGATCAACAGTTGAACAATCCCTTTAAGAAAATATCTTAGTGTTTTCTTGAAAATAATCACATTTTGAGGAATCGGCCACACCTTCTAACATCTTATAGAGCATTACGACCATTAACAACCGCAGTAGCTAATAAAGCACTACTGAACGCTAATGTGATGCTAATGAATGAGCAGAACCACTACAACAGCAGAACCATAGCTGCATCAGTATGCATGCTCTCCTAAGGATCTGCACACTTCTGAAGCCATTTTTAATGTGCTTCAATCTGCACAATCTCTGAAGGCCCCATCCCTCCACCAGGAGTGATGAATAAATGAGTGTCTGACAGAGCAGCCATAGTAAAGATCAAAAGCGAAGGAGATAATTAACAGTACACTAATTGATACCCACCCTGAGTTTTCACCAGAAATGAAAAAGAGTACAGCTTTGCTTGATATTAATTGGGCAAGAATATGCATGAAATCTGTTCTGATGTTGGATCTTGAGCCCTCATGCACCAAAAGTACCAATAAGCTGTGCCTGACTCGAACTTCTACAGCACAGAAGTAGTGGTCTCTTGAAACAGAAGGAATCACATAATTACAAGAGAAATTCATCTGGGTGACCTGAAGTTCACAGTTTGTTAAAATTGTTAAAACCTACGAGGATAAAATAAAAAATGCTGACATTATTAGAAAGTATAGTTCACCCAGAAATAAAATTCTGTCATCATTCATTCACACAAAAATGCAAAAGATTATTTTTTATGTATTATTTTCTGTTCTACAAAAGACAGACTTCAACTGTCATGTTGAATGCATCCTATATACTAAATAATAATTTTAATTAGTAATATGTTTTGTTTTAATCTTCAATTTCCATGGCAAGAATATTTATGCAATATATATTAGAAATAAATAAAAATGCACATTAGCTCACAGAAGTTAAAGTGCTTTGCTTGCAATTTTAATTTTTAATATGGTAATGCTTTACATAAGGTCCTATTACTTATTATATAAGTCAACAGAACTAACAATGAAAAAAATACTTCTAAAGCATTTATTAATCTTAGTTAATGTTAACTTCAACACACTAATGCACAATTACAATCAAAAGTCTGCTTATATTATTTAGTGAACCTGAGCTAACAATGAAAAGTTGGATACTTAGGAACTTGCATTAAAATTAAATTAACAAATACTGTAACACATGCATTGCTCGTTGTTAGTTAATGCATTAATTAACATTAACCAATGGGACCTTGTTGTAAAGTATTAGCTTTAAGTATTACTTTTCAAAAACATCCCAAATGCACTAGAAAAGTAAGTTTCTGGTCTAAACCAAATGTTTTACTGACATGGGTTAACTTGAAATTGAAATTATTTGATAGATTTTTAGATTTAAAGGCAAATGTGCCCCCACACTTCTTTCTGTGAATAACAACAAATAAACTTTCTATCCTCAAAATTTTCTTTACAATTCACCTAACATTCGTTCTCCTTGAACTGTCTCCTTTGAGTCAACTGTGCAGGCGAAAAAGTTTCTTCCTTTCATTGCGAAGGCAAATAAACAACAGAGCTCGTACTATTTAAGTTGAGGTGGACTGTGAGTAGCACTCTCTGACAGTGAGTTATTTGGCTGCAGGTACACACAAACACAGCATTACACGCTTACAAGCCCCAAAGGGACCACACACTATAAATAAAAGCCTAACAACACACATTCAAATCCACAGGGGAGTACAGATGTCTTCAGTCTGTCTTGAAATGTTCGGGTCTTGTTACGTCTTATTTGGTGGTTGTACATCTTTATACATCCATTGATTTATTTATCCACTGTTGTCTTACAACAGATACTTTTAAGAACAACATTTTGCTCTCATTATTTCAATAATTTATACTCCAGAGATACCTAATGGACGATTGCATTTGGATCTGTAGCGTGTCCCTACTTTATATTACTGTATGATCAGTGAATTTTACAAGATATTTTAAGGACCCAAAGCAAGAACTAGTATTGTAACAACATTATATAGGACAACACTGCTACTTGTGTAACAGTTGAAGGGTTCTCTAAATTGCTTACAATTGAACATGAATTTTAATAATTATATACATTCATATAATGTGGATAATGGAGAAAAATATGAAATATGGCAGCAAATTATAGGATGCAACTTAAAACATGTAGAAAACAAAAGTTTTTTATTTTTTTTATTTATTTATTTATTTTAAATATGGCAGCAAATTATAGGATGCAACTTAAAACATGTAGAAAACAATATTTATTTTCTTGATTTAAAGTTGTATTATCTGTCTTATAATAGTTCATAGTTTTAATAGAAATTCCTCTAGGCAACCTAATGCACAATTAAAAAAACAGTCAGATATATTACAGTTTTGAGGATAAAATACTGACATTATTAGAAGGTGTAGTTCACCCAAAAATCATGCATTCACACACAAAACAAAAGGTATTTTGAAAAATGTGTGTGTGTGTTTTCCAAATACAATGCAAGTCAGTGGGGTCTATTGTTCTTTTGAACTCACTGACTTTGATTGCATGAATAAAACATGAATTTAAACATGAATATGAGGATGATTTAAAGAAATAGTTCACCGAAAAATGAAAATTGCTGAATATGTACTCACCCTCAAGTCATCCAAGATGTAGATGAGCTTGTTTCTTCATCAGAACAGATTTGGAGAAATTCAGCAATGCATCACCTACTCACCAATGGATGCTCTGCAGTGAATGGGTGCTGTCAGAATGTGAGTCCAAACAGCTGA
Source organism: Cirrhinus mrigala (assembly GCA_036247105.1). Classification (NCBI taxonomy): domain Eukaryota; kingdom Metazoa; phylum Chordata; class Actinopteri; order Cypriniformes; family Cyprinidae; genus Cirrhinus; species Cirrhinus mrigala. The sequence continues at coordinate 6,228,342 of CM070020.1, read as the reverse complement.
TAAAAACACAATAATCCACAGGTAATCCACACCACTCCAGTCCATTAATTAACGTCCAATGAAGTAAAAATCCCTGTGTTTGTATTTAACAAATCCATCATAAATGCATCCATAATCCATAATAATGCTTTGTTCAATGAAAAGCCTATCTGATTTTCATAAATACGAGTCCATAATCCATAATAAAGCTTCCTTCGGGGAAAAGTCCATCCAAAATTTTTCTTCTCACATCAAAATACACCAACAAAATTGTTTAGAACTGTTTGGAACATTCTAGTGGTGCTTGATCTGTGCATATTTCTCTCCTGATTCAGACGAGATTACTTGTTCATTTAAAAATAACTGTTTTGAAGTTAAAAAAGGTAATTTGTTTATAACAAAGATGCAGCTTTTCTCTCCACAAGATGTTACTTGATGGACTGGAGTGGTGTGGATTACTTGTGGATTATTGTGATGTTTTTTCAGCTCATTCTGACGGCACCCATTCACTCCAGAGGATCCATTGGTGAGCAAGTGATGTAATGCTACATTTCTCCAAATCTGTTCTGATGAAGAAACAAACTCATGTCTATCTTGGATAGCTTAAGGGTAAGTAATTTTCGGAAAATTTGGGTGAACTATTCTTTTTAAGTTTAATTTAGCTGTTATTTAATTCTGCCTGTTTCTAGATCATTACATATTGTCAAACTTGTTACAAATATGATTGATTTTGTTTTCGATAAGTTAGAAGATTGTTTGATTATTCCCTTTCTATTCTTAAATATCTGACTCAAATATGTTGAATTTGGCATTAGCTTTATAGATCTGCGGCTGCTTTTCTCTTATTCTCTTTCCAGAATGTCTCAGGTTATGTCACCTGTTTGAGAGGAATAACAGCACACACTGATCTCCTGTGATGGATCACGAGCAGGTGTTTCATGCTCACATGGGAAACACAGCCAATTTAAACAATCATTCAATCAGCAAAATCAACTGAAAAACTGGAGAGCTTTAGTCAATTGCAGTTCAAACAAATGGGTAATGCAACACCTGTGGATGTGTGTGAGACAATCATTTAAAATGACTGAAGAACACGCTCTTTTCACTAATCAGAGAGCGCTTGACTTACTAAGCAACTGCAGGACAAATTTCAAACATCTGGTTAGATGACTTTATATTGATATATTGTAATCGAATCAAAACATTATATCTCACTGTAAAACAAATGATGGAAAATGATGATGAAACTGGAATGGCAGTAGCAATCTGAACCGCATGCTGTTACGTCAAGGTGTGGAGTACTACTGCTGTGACTGTTATTTGTCTTATGTCACATCTTGCATATTTGTAATAAACCTTTATATTTATAAGATTTATAAGAAAAACATATCATTATTGCAAGAATCGTTCATCTGTCAGATGTGCAAGCTAATGATGATGCTGATGAGGGAAGTTGTGTACGGTATCAAAGAAAGTCAGTCATTTTTTGCCGCTCAGGGTGGCCAAGCGTTCTAGTCAGTGTTGGTCCACTTCAGCTCCAGCTGTTCAGCTTTGGCAGTACGACAAATGGGCTATGTACATCAACGGGTCTAAAACATAAGCCACGAGGGATGAACCAGCTGCCAAATTACATTTCTAACTCCTTTAGTGATCACTCTTTAGCGATCATCCTATTGGGAAATGTGCTATTTGAGTATTACATAATATGGGTTTTGAAAATAAAAACCTTAACCTTTCCTTGAAGCTTTAGCAACTTGCACTTTAGAGCTGGAAATTTCATAAGATCCCCCACAGAAACAGATATCAATCAATCAATCAATCAATAAAATAAAATAAAAGCAACAAAAATATCAGTGCTTTTTGTTGATTACTATGAATTTCAATTAAAGCGGAGGTGTGATTTTTTTATTTTTTTTATTTATTAATTATACACTGTGAACTAACAGTAACGCCTTATTCTGCATGACCATATTTTAGATCCCTTAATCCTAAACTTAACTACCTTACTAACTATTTATAATTTGTAATTAATAGTTAGTTAATAGTGAGAATTGGACTTTAACCCTTTAACTGTCACTCCCATTTTTGAACACAGACATAAAAATGCACTTCTAGACTTAAATTATTATAATTCATGAATGAAAACATTTTGTAATATGATTTTGATGTACATTTTCCGTGGTAATGCAATGTCTGATTTTAAAATGCCTTTCAAAGGATGAATTTTGAGATTTTAAGTTTTGAACTATATAATTTCTTATGATTTCTAAAGTGTGATAGGGAAAAAGGCAACGAAGAAAGTCTTTTGTGACAAAGGTCAGAACTCCTGTTATGATGTAGATTTTTTAAGTTGCACTCTTGACATATATTAATCTATTACTTTTCCTACATAATTTGTAACACAAAAATATGGTAAAATATCTATTTAGGAGTCTTAGACCTTTCCAATTATGTATAGTTTGTCATGATTAGATTAGGATTTATTTGTAATATGGTAAAGTAAACTTAGGCGTCCCACAGCGTAGACGGTGACAGTCAAAGGGTTAAAATAGTGTGACCAAACTAACATGTGCATTTTTTTTTTTAATAAGCAACATGAACAAAGGTTAATAATTGGTGTGGTAACACGTTAGTATAGGGCACAATTCTTACTATTAACTAGTTACTTATTAGCATGCCTATTATTAACATATTATTAGTACTTATAAAGCACCTATTGTGCATGACAATATTCTACATCCCCAATCTTATTCAATACCTAAACTTAACAACTACCTTACTAACTACTAATAAGCAGCAAATTAGGAGTTCATTGAGGCTGTAAAATATATATTTACTCATTTTTAGTCAATGTTAGTTAAGTAATGTTAGTTAGATCTTTTTGTTGGTGTGTAAACCGTCTAAAACAAATCTGCCATAATTGTCTTCCAAATGCCTTGAATATATGATGTGTGTCTCTTCAACACATTCATTTTTATTTACAGCTGCTATGATTCAGATCATTAAACACACAACAGTATTTTTGCTCCATCAGTCAACAAATTCTCTGTAAATGAATGCATTAATGCATTTGGCAGAAGCTTTTATCCAAAGCGACTTACAAGTTACACATTTTGTCAGTTCTTGCTTTTCCTGGGAATCAAACTCATGACCTTGGCGTTAAAAGCACCCTGATCTTGTGTTTGAGTTACAAGAAGATGTAGCTTAAGTTAGTCCAGCTTTGTAAATTGCAAATTAATTGCATAAAAAGAGTGTTAATAATATGTGTCTGTCTCTTCAAACAGGAGAACAAGTCTTTTTGGCCTTGATTTTCCAAGATCCAAAATAATGTGAAATCTAACAAGTTCACTTACTTTCAAAAGCCTGAAATAAGAGAACATAAACTGTCAGCAATACATTTTATTAAAATTCGTTGTAAATTAAAAATTAGACATTAGAGGCATCATAATAATTAAAAGGTAAACATCTAATAATAAGCTAATTAAAAAATGTTTATTATTTAATTATTGTTTATTCAACTTATTATTAAACGGTCATTTATTGATGATAAAAGTTCATTTCTAACCTATTTTGGGTTAATTTTAAGCAGTAGTTGAGTTAAATAAAACTACCCAGAAGGATAGGTTAAATATTTACCCCAACTGCTGGGTCAAAACAAACTAGTTGCTGGGTTTGTCCATATTTCACCCAGCGCTGGGTTGTTTTTAACCCATCATTTTTTAGAGTATAGTAAATTTAAAATTTCACTCACTTTCAAAAGCTTGAAATAAGACAACATAAACTGTCAGCAATACATTTTATTAGAGTTATATGCTGTCTAAGTTGACATGAACGACAACAATATATTAAATTCAGTTATGCTTTTTTGCACTAAATGTAATTTTAAATAAAACAATTGTGTTCATGTGTTCTGTCCGATATTTAACCAGCGCTGGGTTAATGCCTCATTCTGCATGACCCAGAAATGGCTGTTTTTGTATATGGACAAACCTATTGACTGGGTTGTTCTGACCAAGCAGATGGGTTAAATGTTTAACCCAGCTTTCTAGGTAGTTTTATTTAACTCAACTATTGTTTAAAAATTACTATACTAGCTTAAAATGAAACCAAAATAGGTTGTAAACTAAAAATTAGACAGTAGAGGCATCAGCAGCAATCAAAAGGTGAACATTTATTAATAAGCTAATTATTATTATTTTTTTATTATTTAATCATTATTTATTCAACTTATTATTAAATGGTCATTTATTAATAATAAAGTTAGTAAATGTTCATTTCTATCCTATTTTAAGTTTATTTTAAGCAAGAAATACAATCAATTTTAAGCAATAGTTGAGTTAAATAAAACTAACCAAAAGGATGGGTTAAATATTTAATATTTCCAATTGCTGGGTTTGTTCACCCAGCGCTGGGTTGTTTTTAACCCATCATTTTTTAGAGTATAATAAATTTCAAATTTCACTCACTCTCAAAAGCTTGAAATAAAGAACATAAACTGTCAGTAATACATTTTATTGGAGTTTTATGCTGTCTAAGTTGACACGAACGACAACATTATATTAAATTCAGTTATGCTTTTTTGCACTGAATGTAATTTTGAATAAAACAATTGCTTACCAAAAGCTCATGAGAAATAACTTCATATCACATTAATGCATGTCATGCATTCTCTGAGTCTGCATCTCACACATGACGACAACAGCTGGTGAACAATGCGAATCAAATTAAGAGCTGCTTTGATTTGCATCGACACTGCCCTGTTTGTGCACTCCATTGGAGGCATGCACCAAAATGCATATTCATTCTCCTTTTACATGTGTTTTTTGTCAAATCAGTATCTTTGTGGACTGTGAATCGCTGTAAAAACATATCCATTATGATTAACAACTTGCTAGCCTGGGCAGCTTCAATGAGAATTACAAAACTGCTCTAGAAATGCATTTGCAAACTGAACAATAATTGCGATTTTCAAGCACAGAACACATTAATGCTTTTTAACAGATTTTAACAAAACATTTAGTTAGCTATTAGTTATTCATCATTTAGCTGTCTCTATTCTTTTTCAACTTATAATTCATTACAGGGATCGTCCCCCTGGAAAAACCTGAGGCTAAATGGATTGTTCAAGGGCACAATAGTGAGAAAGGATCCCAGTAATTCTCCAGTTCATGACTCACCTCCCCCTTTGTGATTATGACCCCAACCTTTGGGTAATAAAAGCTCAGCTTTTTAACAGCTAAGCTACACAACCCCATTAATACACAACACTTGCTCATATTTTGTCACTGTGAATGAATGAATGAATGAATAAAAAAAAAAATACATTAATGAATGTATAAACAAATAAATGGCGAGATACAGCAACCCAAGGCAAAGGTCATAGTTAACAGCTAGTTAATAGTGACAACTGGCCCCCAAACTATAAAGTATGACCAGTCGGGACACTACAAAGTTTTTTTCTTTTTCTTTGTTTTTTTTTTTTTTCCTGTAAGTCATCCATTGTAGTCATAAATGAGAAAAGGGGGCCAAATTTTAAAAAATTAGATTTTTTTTTTTTTTTTTTTTTTTGGTTTTGAGTTGGTGCAAAAAACACTTAAGACTTAAAATAGATGAATACTTTGGGTGCATCTAAAATGAATTCTGACTTACTCCCTAAATAAGCATGTCCGCTTAAATACAGTCAGTTTCAACATTTTTTTTAATCATTTAGTTGTTATCATCATGTGGGCTGTTAAGAAAGCCTGTCCAGCTCATGAAGTTCTGTTGTTAACAAATCTGCAACTGCAATATCAGAGATCCCTTGACATTCCACTCTACGCCTACTCCAATTACAGGATGCAGGCTTCTTATCAATTCTGAGTATATAAGAACTCCTGCTTGTTACAGAGCGTCTCAGTTATGGCTTGGTCTTCATGACAGCGGATGGGAATTAGACACACTAGTCACTCAAATCATTTGCTGCCTGCTGAATATAAGGCTAGACCCAAAAAGACATCATCATTTCAACAAGTCCATAATGAGAGCATCACAGCGGCGCATCACAGGAGGACAGACATGGCAACAACGTGCATTTTATAGCATTTTGTGACTTTTTATAATAGTGTCATACAGGAACTATTTCTAGCTCATGCAGGCTTAAAAATCACTAATACTGGTATGACTTCATATTTTAAGAGGTGCACAAATACAGAAACACTTTAGATTGGGGAATGCAGTTTTTTCTTAATAAACTTCTAATTATTTGCTTATTGACAGTAAGGCAGTTGAAGTAGTTTGGTTAAGTTTAGGGTATATAGGGTTAAAAGTGTAGAATATGGTCATGCAGAATGAGGCATTAATATGTGCTTTATAAGTACTAATAAACAGCCAACAAGCAAGTAATATGCATGCTAATAAGCAACTAGTTAATAGTGTTAACTAACCTAAAGTGTTACCTTATGTACACTAACATTGAAAAGTTAATGCTTTTATTCAGCAAGGACACATTAAATTGATCAAAAGTGACAATTATAATGTTAAAAAAGATTCATTTACAAACAGAATAAATAATCACAGACATTATAATACTGTAAACTATGCTGTATTCATCCAGATAAATTCAGTATGTGTTATATTTTTGTCCATGGGTGTTCTTGCTTATCAAGAAATGTTTACTTTTAATTACTGTTGTGTCTAGTAATTCTGCGTGATTTCTAATTTCCAACCCATTTTAAGCCAGCAATATAGTAATTTTTAAACAATAGTTGAGTTAAATAAAACAATGCAGCGTGTTGGGTAAAAACATTTAACCCAACTAGCTGGGTCAAAATAATCTAGTATGTGTTCTGTCCAATATTTACCCAAAGTTGGGTTGCCAAATAACCCAAATTGGGTTGTTTTTAACCCAGCGTTTTTAGAGTGTATGTGTTTTATAGGCACTAATAAACAGCCAACAAGCAAGTAATATGCATGCTAATTAAGCAACTAGTTAATAGTGAATAGTGTTAACTAACCTAAAGTGTTACCTTGTGTACACTAACATTGAAAAGTTAATGCTTTTATTAAGCAAGGACACATTAAATTGATCAAAAGTGACAATTATAATGTTACAAAAGATTCATTTACAAACAGAATAAATAATCACAGACATTATAATACTGTAAACTATGCTGTATTCATCCAGATACATTTAGTTTGTGTTATATTTTTGTCCATGGGTGTTCTTGCTTATTAAGAAATGTTTACCTTTTAATTACTGTTGCGTCTAGTAATCCTGTGTGATCTAATTTCCAACCCATTTTAAGCCAGCAATATAGTAATTTTTAAACAACAGTTGAGTGAACACAGCATGTTGGGTAAAAACATTTATCCCAACTAGCTGGGTCAAAATAACCTAGTATGTGTTCTGTCCAATATTACCCAGAGTTGGGTTGCCAAATAACCCAAGTTGGGTTGTTTTTAACCCAGCATTTTTAGAGTGTATGTGCTTTATATGCACTAATAAACAGCCAACAAGCAAGTAATATGCATGCTAATAAGCTACTAGTTAATAGTGAATAGTGTTAACTAACCTAAAGTGTTACCTTATGTACACTAACATTTAAAAGTTAATGCTTTTATTTAGCAAGGATGCATTAAATTGATCAAAAGTGATCAATTTAAGTGAAAAGTTAATTATAATGTTACAAAAGAATAAAAGTATAAATAATAACAGACATTATAATACTTTAAACTATGCTGTATTCATCCAGATAAATTCAGATTGTGTTATATTTTTGTCTATGGGTGTTCTTGCTTATTAAAACGTGTTCACCTTTTGATTACTGCTGTGTCTAGTAATTCTGTGCAAATATAATAATTGTTAAACAATAGCTGAGTTAAATAAAACATGCAGCATGTTGCATAAAAACGTTTAACCCATCTAGCTGGGTCAAAATAACCCAACATGAGTTCTGTCTGATATTTAACCAGCTGATACTGGGTTGCTAAATAGCCCAGAAATTGTTGTTTTAAATATGGACAAACCTATCGACTGGGTTGTTCTGACCAAGCAGTTGGGTTAAATGTTTAACCACGCTTTCTGGGTAGTTTTATTTAACTCAACTATTGTTTAAAAATTACTATACTGGCTTAAAATCAACCCAAAATAGGTTGAAAATTAAAAAAAATCAGACAGTAGATGCATCAGCAACAATCAAAAGGTAAACATTTATTAATAATGTATAATGTAATAATGTATTATTAATTATGTATTCAACTTATTATTAAATGGCCGTTTGTTGATAATAAATGTTTATTTCTAACCTATTTTTGGTTCATTTTAAGCAAGAAATACAGCAGTACACTCTTAAAAATAAAGGTTCCAAAAGGCTGTTTTTGCAGTGATGTCATAAAAGAACCATTTTTGGTTCCCCAAAGAACTTTTCAGCGAACAGTTCCTAAAAGAACAATTTTGAAGAACATTTTAAAAAATGTAAAGAACCTTTTTCGACTATAAAAAACCTTTTCTGCATTTGAAAGGTTCCATAGATGTTCAAAGTTCTTCACAGAACCACTGATGCCAATAAAGAACCTTTTTAAGAGTGTTGAGTTAAATAAACATTTAACCCAACTGCTGGGTCAAAACAAATCCATTGCTGAGTTTGTCCATATTTCACCCAGCGCTGGGTTGTTTTTCACAAAAACTTGTGAACACACTGAATTAAACATGAAATTTTGAAGCAGACCAACTGAAATGATTTTTCTTGTAATATTTGTTGAGTATAGTATTGTTTGCCTTGTATCCTTATATCACAGGATTTTATTACAATTTTTACACCTTTTTTTTTCTTTAGCTAACTTAATATTAAAGGTTGTCTGGCGTAAAATGGCGAAATCCATCATAACATGCTGTTATCATGTTTAACTGTCTTTTTTTAAAAAGAATATTTTTAGTGAAGGTAATTTTACAAGAAAAATGTCTGTGAGTGAAACTTCCAGCGTTCCATAAAACAGACAGTGGTTTGGTTGTAAGCTCGACTGCGTGAAGTGACTCATAAAATCAGTAGTAGCTTTAGTAGACTTATCACAGAATGATGTGAAGAGATGTGTTTGGCTTTGAAAAAAAACGTTTATGCCCTGTGAGAGTTGGTGCTCTCAGTGCAATAATGTGTCAAGGAAACACAGCCTCTGTTGGCCTATATAATAGTCAGAAAATAAATCTGGCTCATTTTCGCATAGATTTGTATGGAGTCTGTCCCGTCCTTAGAGCCGTAGTGGGTGTGGAATGAGCTTGAAAATGTCCTGAACTCAAAACTGCAGCACAGTGGTGTTTTTCTTCTCAGTCTTTGTTTTTATCAGCAACTTTTAATGTTGTTGTTGCTGCCATAATTATAAAGCCAAGCAATATACCATCAACCCTACAAGGCTTGTCCTTAATTGCCATAGCCAATACATTAGAGGCCTTACACATTAGGTCATTTCAGTAAGTAATTTGCTTGGATGATAGCTTCATAACACACATCTCGCTGCAGACAGAGCCTTTGGGATAGTCTATGACAGTCTTGCCTGTCAGTCAAACAAAATCATGAATTATATATGCCCACATTTTCCTCAAACCATGAATACCTGAACAGATCACAACTCCCCCATGAACTTCCTGTTGAACTGAGAAAACAGAGTACGACTCAACTTTGACACAGTGCTAGACTGTGTAATAGCAGAATATTTTACTAAATGCCTTCAAAATGTGCTTGGCAGGTAGTTCTAATAGAGTTGGGGAAGCTATTAGAAACTGCAGCTTCCTAATCTACAAACTATCCATAATTTAAAGGAGTTAAACTGCAGTCTAGCAGAAAAAGTAGCTACATTGATAGCTACTAGAAAGAATATTAATGTATTTTTACAAAAGCTGTATGAAACTTATTCATTATTGTATTGTATTGTATTGTATTCAAACAAAAGTGACAGTAAATATTCACAAAAAAGTTTTTGTTTTGTTTTGTTTTTGTCAGGTACACTGACCAAAAAAGATGTAGGATTAATTTTGACAATTTTTCACTAGTAAATTACACAAATAATGACAAAGAAATAGCATTAAATAGCATTTTTTTTGTAAATCATACTTGAGTAATCTTTTTTTTTTTTTTTTTTTTTGCAGTGCAAATTAAAGCCTTTGTTTAATTTGCACAGTTCTTTCTAAATAAATCACTAAAGAATCACATAGAAAAAAACTCAAGAGACACAAATAAAACATAAGAGACACAAAAAACAGCAATGCAGCATTATTAAAATAGCTGATCTACTGATGCTACTGAAAAATGTGGATGTGTAGATAGTCACTCCCCAAAATTTTTCCACGACATTCTTTGGCAGAAAGTTTTGGAAATCAACTAAACATTAAAACAGAATCCTTTGGACGTGGTGGACTGTGGGACCTATATCTGCGTGGATACTAATAGCAGAGAGGAGCGTGGGCAAAATTTTAAATTATAGGACAATAATACAGATTGCCTGGTAACAAGGTTAAGTGCTGATAGGATTTGTGGAAAATCTCCAGCTGCTTTTTGTGCAAGGGTGACTACAGCATCACCCTTTGGTGAGGAATAATGGCTCTCCTTTCAGGAGGATGTGAAATTGGATTGCTCATACAAAGTGCTTGCAGAGGATAAACCTGTGTTATCCAATTACCCCTCCAAACTACATTAAGTAAAGCTTTGGATGGAGAGACCAGGCCACCTTGCTCCTATAAAATGCCCATAGCAGAGAGATCCCCGTGAAATGGAGGTATATGTTCACCGGCGACTCGTGAGCTATTCTAATCTACCGCTCTTAGAAACTCATCATTAAAAATATATGTATGGACCTCTTACAGCACGTGTTGATGGAAGCTGATGTTGAAGTGCGTGCTACTGTATTTCCCACCTGAGATGAATCATATGGGAAGCGTGCTATATAATCACATGCTATAGCAATGTCCTTCGCTTAAGGTTGGATGAGGGGCAAAGCAAAAAAAGTAATGTTGCCACATTTTTGGACCAGCGCAAATGGGCACAACCGAAGCAGACAGGAAGGTTTAAACCATGAGAACCTGCAAACAACTGGTGTACCACAAGGGGATCAAACTAGCACCTCTCTAATAACTGCTGTCTCTTGCAGTATCACTGGTGACCATCACCGCTATTTGAGGTTGAATTTGAACACAAACAGAAGAAATGCTAAGATAAAAAGCACTGCTATGCCAATAAAGAAATAGCTTCTTGACAATGCAGCACTAAAATGGATCTGTGTAATTGTTTTTTTTATTTTTGTTTTTTTGAAAAAAATTAATACTTTTATTCAGCAAGGATGCATTAGTAAAGACATTTAAAATATTACAAAAGATTTCAATTTCAAACAAATGCTGTATTCATCAAAGATTTGTGAAAGGAAGTGTATAAAAGTTTCCATAATAAAAGTAATAGTAGTAATAATAATAATAATTATATATATATATATATATATATATATATATATATATATATATATATATATATATATATATATATATATATATATATATATATATATATATATATTACATTTACATTTACATTTAGACTTTTAGCAGACACTTTTATCCAAAGCGACTTACGAAAAAGGAAAATGGAAGCAATCAAAATCAACAAAAGAAAATTTTGAAACATAAAAAAAAATTAAATGATCAAGTGACACTGATGACAAGTTCAGCTGAAGTGCAGCTTTACTGAATAAATTTCAAAATGTATTTAAATAAAAAACTGTTATTTCAGCTATTTTAAATTATAATAATATTTCATAATATTTCTGTATTTTTGATCAAACAAATGCGGCCTCTGTGAGCATAAGAAACATTTAAAAAACTGTATTTATACCACAGTTTTCTGATCGCTAATGTGCAACTACAGTATATTTAATAACTTAAAGCATTCTATAATTAGATACTGTTTTGTTCAAAATTCAAATATTTTGTTCAAACATTCAAACAAAAACAATTAAAAGTGACAGTAAATATTCAAAAATGTGTTTTTGGGGGGGGTTTGTAGGATTAAGATTAGGATTTTGACACAATTTTAATTTTTCACTAGTAAATTACACAAATAATTACAAGAAATAGCATTAAATAGCATTTTTTTGTCAAATACTTGAGTAATCTTTATTTTATTTACAACTTTTTTTTTTTTTTTTTTTTTTTTTTTGCAGTGCAAATTAAACCATTTGTTTAATTTGTAGAGTTTTCTGAATAAATCACTATAGAATCGCACAGAAGAAACTGATCATTTTAATAAATAAAACATGAGGCACAAAGTTTTTGATTTTACAGTTGTAAAACAACTGACACACAGTGAATCAGCTTAAAGTAGAAATATTAATAGGCTGTGAGGATTATGAGCTCTGTAACCACAATAATTACTTTGTAAAATTGTCATTGGGTTTGCCAAGTTTTAGACAGTTTGTTGCAGGGCAGTGCACAGCGAAACACGCCAAAGCAAATATCTCATCTTCCTTTCTGCTCTCCATCCCAATATGCATTATCTCAGTAATAGTGCTTTACACAAAGGCACGGATTAAATGCAGACTAAGTTTCCGCCAATAGAGGGCAATAGTCCATTGCTGAATGCGGCATGAGCACTTAGAACTTTGCTCAATAATTCCTGCGGTTTCTTCTTCTTTATCTTTAATACCATCATATTCAAAGATTTCAGAACAGTTAGACTTAAAATAGTTCAGTGCTCTGGAGATTTGGAGCCATCCACAAAGATGTTTTCATGCTGACTTAATTTCTGCAGTGTCTATTTTAAATCTATTATTACATTAAATCCCAGCATCTCATCTCAATCGTGCTGTCTTATTGATTGTCATATACTGACAGGGCAAGTCCCATCAGGTTTAGAGAGAGTAAATCAGCTCTCTACGGGAAGCAGGGGTGCAGGGGCTGCCGGTGTCTCCTGTATTTTATCAACATCATCAAGATCAGTCTGAAAATATGAAATTTCTCTCCAATTCCTCCTCTCTCACCCAGCTCACTAAAGTCTCAAAGGCACGTTTCCGTAGATATTTTGCGCAGCTACTCTAAACACCCAAGTTCTCGTATGATCAATACGGAGCAGCTTCACCGTACAACCTGCTGCAAACCGTTCATAATTGAATATCACAAGTCGGCACAGTCACGTGCACAACGCCTTTGATTTTATGTATGCAGCCTTGTCTCAAGCACAATAGCTTGTGGCACTTCCAGAATTTGCGGTTTTTGCCTGCAGTCATAATTTCGGTTGCCTTTATACCTCTGAGGGAAATAAAGCAGAACACAATGGGTCGATTTAAAGGAACAGTCACATCACAATGAAGCACAATTCACTCAATGTCATATGCACTCTGCATTAAAGGGAAAAGAAGTGTGCTTACTTGTAGTGAATGTGCACTTGTAGCGTGCTTCAAATCTTAAAAGTATATTTTTAACAATGAAATAAAACGCCACTTAGTTGTGCTTAAAGAGAGAATACTTCCATCTTTCATGTCTATATTTCTTAATCACAGTTAAGTACACATTTCTATGTGCACTGCCAAATTAAAAAAAAAGTTTTAATAATCTTTTGTCATGCTTTAAAGAAGTACATTTGTTTTAAAGTGTTGAGGAACATACAACACATGTAAAGTACTTAGTAATTAAAAGTCATTATACATTTTAATTGTAATGTGCTATTTTATGTTAAATTTACAGTTAATATATTCTAATAATTCATTAAATATTTTTGCAACATCATTACACTTACAAATGTTTAATTACAAATATATTTAAATACATGACATACACGTTTCAATAGAAACAAATTATGTTTGTCAGTAGTTTAACCATACTTCAAAAAAATTAGAATTATGAAATGACATGGGTAAAAAAATTTAAACTATAATACATTCTATAATATTTCTATAATTCTATAATATAATACATACTATAATATTTCTTTTAATTGTAAATAACATACTGTACAAAAACAAAACCCAAAAACAGGCCTGTCAAACAATCATGATTAATCGCATACAAAATAAAAGTTGGAGTTTGCCCAATATACGTGTGTGTACTGTGTGTAATTAGTATGTATATAAAAATACACACAAATGAATGTATATATTTAAGAGAAATATGTTATATGTTATATATTTTTATTTATATATAACACAAATGATATAAAAATGATAATAAATAGATATACTTGTAAATATTTCTTAAATATATACATGAATGTGTTTGTATTTATATATAAATAATAATTACACACAGTACACACACATATATTAGGCAAACACAAACTTTTTGTATGCGATTAATCGTGATTAAACCCTACTACGGTCACACTTTATTTTAAGGTCCAGTTCTCACTATTAACTAACTATAAACTACAAATTTTGCCTCCTAATTACTGCTTATTAATAGTAGGGTAGTTGTTAAGTTTAGGTGTTTGGTAGTATTAAGGTTGGAGAATATGGCACATGTGCTTTATAAGTACTAATAAACAGCCAATATGCTAGTAATACAGTATGCATACAAATAAGCAACTAGTTGGTCTTCAATATTGAGAATTGGTCTTTATACTATATGTGTAACCAACATTGCATTCAGTTTGCACTTGAATATATTCATTTAAAGTATATTATGTCCATTAAAAGTATGCCAAAGGGACTTTTGATTTTGATTTGATTTACATTTTATGGACAAAAACATTAAAAACTTATATCGGTAACACTTTATTTTGATAGTCTACTTTAGACATTCTACTAACAGCAAGTAACTTTGCAAATGCATGTCAACTAGTAATTAGAGTATTAGTAGACTGTCTGCTTAATATCTTCTAACTCTCTTCTAAACTTCGCAAGTATATGTCAACTTATTCTACTAAACCTAAACCTAACCTAACAGTCTGCTTTTAGAGTTAGTAGACATGTGGTTGTAAATTAATGAGAATTAGTTGACATGTATAGTTGCAAAGTTACTTATAGTTAGTAGAATGTCTAAAGTGCACCTTAAAAATAAAGGGTAACCCTTATATCCTTTTTAATTAATGAAATGATTAAAAATAGAAATCATGTGCATTCAATGCTTAAAAATCATCAAAATGTAGCTGAAATACTCGCCTGACATCTTTGCATGCCAGCCGATGAGATTTAGAGGCAAGAATTGGGTTAGATCTAAGAAAACCACGACAATAAATTAGTCATCAACCATTAACCAAGAAGCAGCCATCATTTTTTTCCCCTTCAAAAAGTACAAAAATGGAAGATGGATCTTACAGTACGTGGCTCTCATTAGAGAGTCAGCTTCAATATCGAAAAAGATTCATATAGGAAGATCACGTCATTACCAGCAACATTACATTATGTAAAGCTCATTTCACCGAGCAGAGGAAACATCATTACAAACTGTTTCTGGAGTGTAACATGACTGTGTGACATCTAATTGGCAGAGTTGAAGTGTCGTAATTAGCGAGAGGACGCTTTGAGGGACTCGTTTACGAGACATACGAGCATTAGGTCCGCCGCGGGTCACGGTCCACGCGCTAGGTGCCGGTCCCCATCAGATATTTAAAGTATCAGTAAAAACGCTCAGCGGGCTCTAGGCCGAGCACGACGAAGAGCCGAGCTGTGACTGCGAGGAGCACTTTGAAGGACGCTCGGTAATGACCTGTCCTCTCTGCGTGGCCTCTGGAGGCAGCAATCCGCCACTGCGATAGCGTTCGCAGATTAAGCCTGCGAGCGCCAGGGTTGCGGGGCCGGATCAGAAGCCGGGGTCACCCTTGTCAGTGCGGTTCACGGTGATCACACAGGGCCACTGACAGGTCCGCTGGTGGTGGAGGACGCACGGGGACCCGACGGACCCAACAGGGGCGCCGTTCTCCCAACAGCCCCGACGGCTCACGCTCACCCAAACACTCTCAAAGTGAGATCTTTACATGACAGCGCCGACACATCTCAGCTTGTGAGCCTGATTGCTCTTGGCAGCCGGCATTTTTTAGTTCACTCCACTGTGCTTGTGTTAATTTGATGATAGGGCTGCACAGCTGCATGGGTGGGTGTGTGGTGGAATTTCATAAATAATATCGCTCAGTTAAACCATTACACAGAACAAATGTAATGTGAAAGGGAATGGATCACAGTAAAACCCACCAGGATATGGAAAGGTGATTCAAAATTAATGAGCTGCTGTCAGGATTCTTACTGTGGATAGTTCCGAATTTATTCATTTGTGTTTATTTCTTCAACCCTTGAGGAACGCAGAATAAAGAGAATGGCGAGTTGGACGTTCAAAGATTGGCATTCAGAGATTGGAGGAGATACATTTGAGCATGTTCATTTGCATGCATCAAAAAAAGTAAATAAAACAAAGATAATTGGAGTATGTTTTACAAGAAAACACTATTTCCCCAGCTGACAGGGAACATTATCTGATTTTATGACAAACATTCTGAGAAATTATGAACAAATGTTCATCCACGTTGGTAGATCATTCATAGAATGTTAATAATGAAAATTAACAGGATTCTTGCTCAAAGTTGTCCGGGTTCCAATAACATTCTCAAAATGTTCACACAAAAATGGGTAACACTTAATAATAAGTATAAACTAATCAAGTACTTACGAATAATTTGCAAATAGTTAATTCATATTTTATAAACTGTAGTTAATACATTAATACACTCTATAGAAATAATGAGTCATCATAATTAACACAGTTATTAATTAGCTCATTAGAGTTAGATAATGCTTTGTTAACAACTTATTAAAGAAGAAGTAAACTTCCAAAACAAAGATTCACATATAATGTACTCACCCCCTTGTCATCCAAAATGTTCATGTCTTTCTTTCTTCAGTCGTAAAGAAATAATGTTTTTGGAGGAAAACATTTCAGGATTTTTCTCCATATAACGGACTGATATGGTGCCCTGATTTTAAACTTCCAAAATGCAGTTTAAATGCAGCTTCAAACGATCCCAAATGCGGTTGTAAACGAAGGAAGAAGAAACAAGGAAGAAACAGTTGTAAACAAGGAAGAAGGGTCTTATTTAGTAAAACGATTGGTTATTTTCATTAAAATAATACAATTTAAATACTTTTTAATCTCAAACGCTTATTTTGCCTTTCTCTCTCTGAACTCTGTGTATTCTGGCTCAAGACAGTTAGGGCATGTCGAAAAACTCCAATCGTATTTTCTCCCTCAACTTCAAAAATCATTTCAAAATCATCTTACATCACTGCAGAAGTTCCGACCAGTCCTTGCAAAGTGAACATGCAAAGAAGATCAAACACCCTTAACAAAAAAGTAAAACTGCGACATATGGCGATTTTGAAGTTGAGGAAGAACATGAGATGGGAGTTTTGCGACATACCCTAACTGTCATGAACCGGAACAAAAACAGTCCAGGCAGAGTAAGACAAGACAAGCGTTTGACATTAAAAAGTATATAAATTGTATTATTTTTATTAAAATAACCGATCGTTTCGCTAGATAAGACCCTTCTTTCTCGGCTGGGATTGTTTACAACCACATTTGGGATCGTTTGAAGCTGCATTTAAACTGCTTTTTACAAGTTCAAAATCGGGGCACCATAGCAGTCCATTATATGGAGAAAAATGCTAAAATGTTTCCCTCAAAAAACAATTATCACTATTAACTAGTTACTTATTAGCATGCATATTATTAAAATATTGGCTGTTTATTAGAACTTATAAAGCACCTATTCTGCATGACCATATTTTACATACCTAATCCTACCTGAAATACCTGCACATAACAACTACTTTGCTAACTATTAATAAGCAGCAAATTAGGAGTTCATTGATGCAAAAGACATAGTTAATGATTTGTTAATAGTGAGAACTGGACATTAAATAAAGTGTTTTAGAATGTTCAGAGAACATTCAAAAGTAACATTCTCATAATGTTTGCAAAATTATAAAATGGAATTTCTTACTATTTGCACTAATATTTGCATCCATCTAAAATGTCACATTGAATGTGTTGCCTGACTTTTCTCAATAACTGTTTGTGAATTCACTAGCAACTTCTGAGTGGAAAATATTTCTACACAATTTAAATTTTTCAGTGAATGCATATTTCATGCATATGTCGGATTCTACTGACAACTTCATCACTGAAGTGAAAAAAAAGACAAAAAGAAAAGAAAAAAGAAGCACAATAAATAGCAATTCCACATGCTCAGTCCAGAAATTGATAATAGATTAGTTTATTAAATCAAATCAGACATAGAAAGGAAACTCAATTATTGGAGAGCCACTCAGGATTACAAACATGAAGTATCTCTTCAAAACTGAACACTGGAACCATCATTGCTTGATTCTTCTGTTGAATTGTGGAGGGCTTTTAATGGATTTTGAAACTTGCTGCAACCTACAATGAATTGTACTGTTACACAAGCTCTCTCTTTTTTATGCCAAAATAGCAAGAAACTTCTCAAACATTTAAAGGAATAACTAAAAAAAAAAAGTTTACTTATTTATAGTTTACTTATTTATTATAATCTTTCTTTCTGCTGCAGCTCTATTATAACATGACATAATTTTTTTGGTCATTTTGGAACTTGGAACCCAACATTTAAATTCTCCATTTGTGTTTCATAGAGGAAACAACTGAAGCAACTTATTATTAAAAATAAATAAATAAATACATAAAAATAAAAAGAAATGTGCATATTTTGAGTGAAAAGCAGCTAATAAAAGAAACCTTTCCTTAAAGAATCCCTTAAAAACGGTCGAAGAAAAAACGAAGAAAATGGAACAAGGCCACGTATAAAGTATGGCTTAATCTGTCTGATAATGAAAGCAAATGTCTTGAAGCAGTAGCTCTGTACTTGAATTAAGAAGCATGTTCATTAGGGATAGACGCAGCAGACTAAGTACACTTTAGAGCTGTAAATCTAATAGAGTTAGTGCTTGCTGTGCACAGGGACTGTTGTGGAAAGCCAGGGTGGGTGGAATATTGGCAGAATACTCTACTGGTCAGAGGAGCTGAACGACTTTATACAATCGTGTCAGTTACACAGTCAATGAACTTAGGCAAAGCTAAAACACTTTTCTTTTAAAGTGAATTTTTAAGCATTGTAAGCTTGTTTTGTAAAGGTACTATTCATTTCTTCATCTGTACTTATTTGTTTATGATAAAAAAAGTCTCTAAAGAAAAACATATTTGTTTTTAAGAGCAATTGGAGACTGTAATTCCTGTAAAAATGAACATTTTAGGACCTCATAATTAATTTTAAAAATGCACCTTTTGATATTTCAACTAAGGCTGAAAAGCATTACACATGTATGTGTTTTGAATGTCAAGTGTATGTCTTAGTAAGTTCAGAAATACCTCAGAAATAGCAATGTATAGTATTACTTGAAGTAGAACAGAAAGAAAACATATGACAGATTGTTTATAGCACTCCTTTCTTATTTCTTTGATCTACACATACACAAGGTATTACAGTACAATCCTTCTGATAAGATGTAAGAAGGATTTCACTTGTTTTCACCCAGCTGTTAAAATGTATTGTTGGAATTTGCCAGCAGAAAAGGCTCCAGCTTGGTAAACAAACCAGCTTCAAAGGTGTATAAGATTGTAGGCTTTTGTTAAAGTGGTTATTACCGGGAATAAGTAAACCTAGTAATTTAGTCTCATGGGAAACAATGGCAAGCTTCACTTTATGGCTCATTGTTTTGTCTCTAGGTGCTTAACTTCCTGACATAATACTGTTGATACTTTATCACAGCCGTTGTTTTTAACAGGTTTATTCTGCTTTGTGTAAATTGTGGATCATTGCTGGGAAAAAAAATGCATTAACCCACTCTTTTGAGGTTCTTCTGTGAGGGAATTTATGAGTTTGCTCTTCACATTTCAGAAGAGCATTGTCATTTTTAGTCAAAGAGAAAAGCACTATTTGTGCTCTTTGCATTTCATTGGTCAACAACACAACTAAATCCCTCAATGACTATTAAAATGAATAATGGACTGTCAGCCTGTGCACTGGTGGCAGTTGTTGTTCACTAAAACTGAAACTATTAAAAAATGTTTTTGTCAATTGAAATAAAAATATTAGATGAAAAGCTTAAATTTGGAAACTAAATGAAATAATATATGTTCATATTGTACTAAATTGACTGAAACTAAAATAAAAATAACTAAATAGAAATATAAAAAAAAAAATAATACAAAAGCACAATGATTAAAACAAATTAAATGTAAAATCAATCGCTTATGCGCTTCATTAAAGAGCACCAAAACGGTATTGATTGTTTGAATTTCATGAATATGAATTTGGAAACAAATTTAATGACACTTTTGATATATCACTTTGATGATATGGATACTTTGTTTAAAAAAAGGTAACAGATCACAAAACGCATTGTGATCATTGGATTGCAATTGTAATACAAACAGAACACAGCATAAAGATTAAAATATCTTGATAAGAAGCCATATTAGTACTGATTATAAACAAGAATTGTTATTGACAGCTTTAGCTGTCATAGTTTGTTCAAGTTGTGCACAAAATAGCACTTTTACTTCTCGTGTCTCCGTCATTTTCGATGACTGTTTTTCCTCTAAAACTTTGATGCGCATTGTCTCAGGTTATTACATTAACATAACAAAAGATGTGATAGCACAACAAAGATTGAATGCATTACATGCAAATTTGTAACTCATAACACGTCAACTTATATAGTCACCAGTGGCGATCTCTGCAAAAATATCACTCGCAAATTAATATTTTTGGTTGCAAAATGTGGCTGTTTTAGGTGCAATCTGGAGCCCTGAAAGATATATCCTTTTCTGGTCACTGTGTGTAAATGCATGTTTTTGACCAAATTTTTATATTTTGATGTCAGTTTTAGTAATTAAATATTTGTTTATCACCAGCTCACTCTATTTGTGACCCTGGACCACAAAACCAGTCGTAGGATGGGCATATTTGCAGCAATAGCCAACAATGCGTTGTATGGGTCAAAATGAACTATTTTTCTTTAATGCCAAAAATCATTAGGATATTAAGTAAAGATCATGTTCCATGAAGACATTTTGTAAATTTCCTAACGTAAATATATCAAAACTTAACCTTTGATTTCTTGAATTTTTGATCTTGGCCAAATATTGTCCTATCCTAACAAATCATACATCAATGAAAAACTAATTTCAGCTTTCAGATGATGTATAAATCTCAATTTAAAAAAAACTGACCCATATGACTGGTTTTGTGGTCCAGGGTCACATTTAATTGTTAGATTGTTAAATTATTATGCTGCTAATAACACCCATTTTACAGAAACAAAATACGTTTTGCACGGCAGTTCTGTTGTGACTCTCTCTGGACCTGCTTTCATTGGCGGCACAAAACAGTCAACTGATAGCCTAGGTGAAAAAAGTGCATTTTTATTATGTACTTAAAGTGCACTATTTTCACACTCTAATTTTTTACATAATATACTAAAAATGATTTTTAGTACTTCTTAAGATAAACTTAAGATCATCTGCTCAGCTGTGCTAATATGGGACACCATGAATATGAACTAAAATGTGCTTCTAAAAAATATATGTATTTAAAAAAAATGTATTTAGTTAAAAAAAAATACATTACATTTATTTTAAGAAGTACTAAAGAATAATTTATAGTATATTAAAGGAGTAGTTCACTTCCAGAACAAAAATTTACAGATAATGCACTCACCCTCTTGTCATCCAAGATGTTCATGTCTTTCTTTCTTCAGTAGTAAAGAAATTATGTTTTTTGAGGAAAACATTTCAGGATTTCTCTCCATGTAATGGTCCTCTGTGGTGGCCCTGAGTTTGAACTTCCACAATGCAGTTTAAATGCAGCCTTAAAGGACTCTCAACAATCCCAAATGAGGAAGAAGGGTATTTGCTAGCTAAAACGATCGGTTATTTTCTAAAAAAAAATAAATAAATTTAAAAAAAAAGTACAATTTATACATGTTGAAAAACTCCTGTCTCATTTTCTCCTCCAACTTCAAAATCGTCCTACATTGCTGCAGAGGTACCGATCCAGTGTTTACACAGTGAACATGTTCTGTTGTATCAAAGCAATATCGAATAATTTGTAATCATGCTGTTTTCTGAATATAAACACAGCTGTTTTTCAGGTACTGCTGTATGCTGATTTTCAGAAACACATAATTCCTGAATGTGTTTTATTAATTACCATGGCTTTTCAAAATGCTTATGTTTATGTTTATTTATCATGTTCATCAAATTTCATCATAATTCTATTCCTCATATAAGATCAGAAAATATGATGAGACTTTGATTACCAGTGACATTTCATCTACATCTCTTTTCCTGATAGCAGAACCTAAACCACTATAGCTGGAACATTAAACTCTGTTATCTATAGAAAGGTTGCAGACTTTCAGTTTTTTTCATTATAGTGGGTCCTTTCAAAGTTCACTAATTGGTTGATTTATTTTGATGAAAGGTAAAAGGTATACAAGGACTGAAATTATCTCCAAATTATAGATAATTAATTCCCCCGCACCTTTTGTTCATATGTCCTCAATAGCTTGCTCTGTTATATTATCTATAATATGGTATTATATCCCACTCTATACAGTGCATGAGCCTGCTTTTGCTTGTACAACCACATCACAAATTATTGATAGTTTGGGGCAGAGTCTTGTTTCGAAGCTCATTTCTAACTCATCTGCTCACTCTTCTCCCAAGCGCATTTCTAATACTAAAGTTTATGACAAGGAGCTGAGCTTTTTCAAATGTCCACACGTTACGCCTGCAGCCATATCATAATTTCTGTGATATTTGACATTGTTTTATTTGGTGAAATTCATGCAATCTGGTCTCAGACCAAAATATTTTTCCTCCTCTGTTCCAATCTCAGTACCACACATTCTTCTCTTCTGGATCAATAACATGTCAACAGGTCAAGCTACCTGATCGTCTTTCAAACAAAAATAGAGGATATAAAAAGTGATGCTATGTTAGGAGGATTTCACTCTGACATAATGGATACTGGACTGAAATATCTAGTTTTAAGTGCGTGTTTGACAGTCTCGTCCGGGAGCAATAGCTCTGTTTCCATCCACCAATTTTTATGCGCATTTTGGAATATCGCATACAAAAAACTCTGAATGAAAACGTGAAGATGCGCATAAATTCTAAATATGCGCATAAAAAACGTTCGTTTAGGATAAACTTTTTATCCGATAAGAAAAATGCGCATAAACTAAGATGGAAACAGTTTTACCGAATAAATTCGGTCATGTGACTTTTCCAAAAAGGTGATTTTGGAAGCTCATTGGAAGAACATAGTTTCTTATTTATTTGGTTTTTATATGTTTTGTTTCTAAATGAATCATTTTATGTTCAATATAAGTGAGTTTGTCCTGTTTTATTGTCTATTTAATCAATTGACACCGCTAAATTGAAATCGTCACCTGGTGGCATTAACTAAATAAATAATTTTCAAAGTTTCAAAAGGTTTGATTCACTTGGCTGAATCAAAAGCCTCAACGCTATTATTTTTTAATGTTTTATTATTTCAATGCCGCAAGAACAAGAGGTATTACATATTTATGTCAAATTAACATTAGCTGCCAGAGAAAAAAGAAAAAAGCAAACAAAAAAAACCCTGAAAGTTAAATGTTTGAGGGCATTTAAAAGTGAAGAAAAGCGTGGAAAAGAGGGAAAATGCTAACGAACATCCCCACAACCTCTCTCCCCAGTGATACCGGTGTTGTCACACGTCGATTAACCGGTGGGAAAATTTCCTCACATCCCTACTGCTCCCCCTGAGGTGCAAGCAATTCATATATACACTCATATATTCATATATATATGAAAATTCTTATTTTCAGTGGCTTCTCCTAGTTTTCTTAGTGATATTTAGTGCAAGTTTATCAGGAAGTGACGATTTTGTTCTCTTTGTCTCGTTTGATGGAAACGATGCTTATGCGCTAATGTTTTTAGTGCGATATTCCAGGTTTGCGCATAAGTTAAATTTGCATATTTGGATGGAAACATAGCTAATGACATGTTTAGAAATGAGTCAAAAATGCCTGTTGCCAGAGAATCGTCGACCTTTTTTTAACCTTCTAACATAATACGAAAGAGCACCCTACATGCATGTCTTGCTGGGTTTGCTGAGATTTAGTATTTAACGTAGGTGCGTTTTAATAAATCAGCAGCGTTAGATCATTATATTCCTTTGGGAATTCTAATTACACATAAATAATGCATTTCCATTTCAATTGGCTTCTCGTTTGGAAATGTTTCATTTGAAGATAAATAACAAATGGCCTCTTCACGGGGTCACATCTACCCTCGAATACTTCATGTTCTCTGCAACCCTGGAAATGTAATACTAGTCTAGCATACCATCTAATCACCGGAGCTCAGTGTGTTGCATTTGTCATCATGTCTTCTGAAGGAAGCCGCAGCACTGAGGCTAAAAAAACTGCGAGTTAATAAAAGTTCAATTAACAGGACTGAGTGCAGGCTGAGGGAAACCTGCCATAGCCAGTCTCTTCCACGGAGCCATGCTGAGAACAGCCTCAGACTGATATTAGTTCTGACATAGTTTGCTCGCACCTGTCTGAGCTCAATTACCTAAATAACAACAGCTTTGAAAATATAATAAGGGAAGTCAACTAATTTTGCTTCCCTCCTCCTTGTGCAGCAAATCCATAAATAATGGCTCCGAAAAAGCTTTTACATCCATCTTTCACAGTCATTACTGCCGCAGCCGTATAGATAAAACCATGTTATTGTTTTCATTTTCTGCAAGAGATGCTCCACTTTCTTACGAATGAAAATAGAACATAAAAGTAACCTAAAAACGAAGCACTGAAGTAAGATGGAGA
The DNA here is from genome assembly GCA_036247105.1 of Cirrhinus mrigala. Taxonomy (NCBI): domain Eukaryota; kingdom Metazoa; phylum Chordata; class Actinopteri; order Cypriniformes; family Cyprinidae; genus Cirrhinus; species Cirrhinus mrigala. The sequence continues at coordinate 6,203,505 of CM070020.1, read as the reverse complement.
ACAACATGTTATGGTCACGCCGTCAAAACGTAGTGATGCAAAAGTTACAAAGTCTCTGTACCGACGGCGGTGTGTGCGAAGGCTGAGTCTAGACGTTATTTAGTCGGGTTAACTTTCTAAGCACAAATAGGGCTGTTGTAACAAGCATGCATAACGATCCTTAATGCTTTTATAATGACATTTGGGGGTTAAGTCCATTTAAAGAGGAAAGAGTAGTAGTATAAATCAATGGTTTATTATTATATGGAAACATATTAGCATCGATTTTCCATTGGTGAATTTTCAAAATCGCAGGAGAAATTCTGTGCGCACGCTGTGTTAATGCTCAGTTCAGTGGCCTTTTGCTATGTACCGCAATGATAATTTGGGCTGAATTTATAGGTCTGTGCATCTTAAAGTGGTTATATGTTGAGGAAGCCGTTACCTCAGGGAGCAAACATGCTTTGGTCCTCTAAATATTCCTGGTTTCGAGTTAAATTAAGGAAATGTTGCATTTCCGTAATGTGGATAATGATGGTTTCAAAGCCCCCATGTTGCGGCAAATTTTAATGATATTTTCTCACTGTAAGTTATGTGGCTGGTCTGAAAGGTTATTCTGCAGTCTGTTTAGTCTGAGCATGAAAATGACAATGGCAAAGCCACCCCCTCCGCGACCATGAAGAGAGAAGCACATGCTAAGATAACTGAGATGAATGGCTGTGCTTGATATCATGCAGTTGTCCAACAGAGCATTGACATCGCTAGCTGTACTTGCCATGAAGACAAAGAGCGCAATTTAGCCTCCGCATGGATCAAACAACCATGACACAACTCTCAAAAGGACCCATGAAACTAAAAATAATAAGAATAAGAATATCTGAAACAAAGTAAATCAATTGTCCACAAGTCAGGCTTTCCAAGACTGTAGAAAAGATGTTGGTGTTGCCAAAGGCTGAATATTTAAATAATAAAGTTTACACATGGTATGATATTAAATACAATTGACCTTAAAGAGATATTTCCACATTATTTAACCTATAAATTAATGTATTTTGATTCATATCAAATATTTATTTTGACTTGAACAAAACAATTAATTTAAATATTATCTTTTTTTCATTGTAAGATAAGAAAATTGTTGTTGAAATTAAATTAAATTATATATATATATATATATATATATATATATATATATATATATATATATATATATATATATATATATATATATATATATATATGTATATATTAACTGGTTTTAAAAAAAAGCATAAAATAAAGATTTTTGTAAATAAATAAATGTTTAAATATATAAAACACATTTATGTAAAAAGTAAAAACCTTCTTTAAAAAAAGAATTTTCTCTTCTTACAATGGGAAAAAAGGTGTAAAATTTAAATGAACTGATTTTTTTTCCAAGTCAAATTAAATATTTATAATTTAAAAAAAGGGGGAAAATCCCTAATCTACAGCTTATCATGTCATTTATCAGTGTTACATAATTTATCTAACAATAATAAACAACATATGTGACCCTGGACCACAAAACCTGTCTTAAGTAGCTCAAGTATATTTGTAGCAATAGCCAAAAATACATTGGATGGGTCAAAATTATTGATTTTTCTTTTATGCCAAAAGTCATTAGGATATTAAGTAAAGATTGTGTTCCATGAAGATATTTTGTAATTTTTCTTACCATAAATATATATAAACTTTATTTTTGATTAGTAATATGCATTGCTAAGAACGTAATTTGAATTTCTCAGTATTTAGATTTTTTTTTTTTTGCAACCTCAGATTACAGATTTTCAATTGTTAAACACTGTTTCATGCAATGTATAAAACTCAATTTAAAAAAAAAAAAGCCCTTTATGACTGGTTTTGTGGTCCAGGGTCACATATGATCTAAAACAATGTTTTAATAAGGTATCAGTTTAAGACTCTTGAACATATTTGCTAAATTTTGCACCTTACTTTAATTAATCATGAATCATTCCATCAAGTTTAGTTCTAAAACAACAGAGATGGTTATAAAAGTGCCTAATGACAGAAAATGTACTAAAAATGTGTCTGAGTATTACTTTATATAGTGAAATGTTTTAAAAGCATCGGCTTTGAGGATAATATGTAGGCTACAATACAGATAAAATGAAAAATTGAACAGCATAATTTCTGTGAAAAAAAGAGAATGTAAGATTTAAAATGAAGATGTTCGACAACAGCATTTGGCACAGCTCCCTTGCCTGAACATTCAAAGTTGGAGAGAATGAAATGTTTATTCGAAATTCTTGTGTGGGCAAACAAAATTATCACTTTAAAATACATCCCAGCGGATGGTCTTTTCACTGGCAGCTCCATATTTGCTTGCCAAAAGAGCACGCATTTATCATGCAATATGTGCGCTTGCATAGTCCAGCCCCATCTATTTTTTCCATGTCCAGTTAATGGGTGTCTAAAATTAGGCAAGGAGCCTTTGTAAAAAGGGTCAATGATTTTTAAGGGTATCCGTTGCACTAAAACAATTGCCGTATTACCCACAACTGCTTTACTCTGCAGGCTTAGATTAAGATGAGCCCGAGAGGGGCTTGGGTGACTGCGACGCTCAGGTTTTTGTCCATTTAAAAGTGTCTCCTCCCATTTTATATTCACCGCACTTCATTAATCTTTCAGATATATTTCACTCATCTGCAGTTCTGTTCTCATCCCGCTTTCTGGTTCACTTACAGACACACCGATGGTTTGAAAATGTGCGAGGGCCTTGAAAATGAGGGCACAGAAAGACAGAGGTGACTGAATATATTAGCACTACTTGGAAGCTACGTCTATATATAATATATGTTATTATGTATAACACCTGAGTAGTTCAATTTTCATGTGCCTACATGTGATTCCTGACGGACAGATCCATACAGAGTTTCGCTTTTGCCATTCTACCAACTGGAAAGTTTTATTCTTGCACAATCTTCTCAACTCTCTCTTCCTAAGGCAACAACTAATAGGAAAATAAGAGAAGGTGTTGAAAAATTGAGCAGGTGTGACTGTAAATAAAGTTTATGTGGCAGAGAAAATGTAGCGTTTCCTCCATCACTAGGGAAACAGTGGAAGTAGTTAATCCCTGGAGGCGCTGTCGTCACACTCCTGTATATGTCACAAATCCGTTTATGGATACAGGTAGACACTTCCTTGATTAACTTATCTTTTCATGCCATTGTTTAAAATGGAATATAAAATTATTTCACAGTGTAATCCACTGAGGATGTTTTTCCCTCCAGTTCCACACACCAACATCCTGATTTAATAATGCTTTTACCAGACATGCAACACTTCTACTGTTTCATGAGGGCGACTGTGGTGTAAGAAAGACTTTTAAAATCCCATTATATGTATATAAAATTGCTTCCATCGCAATATGATTGGAAATGACTAGCTATGACTGGCTGTGATTGGTTCATGCGATAAATCCCGGCTTGTGTTCATGCACGTTCCGCGTTCACAGATCAGTCTGAATGAACAATATGGCGTTAATGGGAAGACTAATTCAACTTACACACTTAGATATAACCAGTTTGTTACCAAAATAAGACTTAAAATAGAATGAAAACATGATCTGTGGGAGTTTTTTGGTGAAATTTAAAGTAAATCTTAGTGTCTGTGACCAATATTTACTGAGTTTTGATGACTGATGTCCTGAAAAATTAAAAAAAAAACAGTTCAAAGTTATGGTCACACTTTGTTTTAAAGGAGAAGTCCACTTCCAAAACAAAGATTCTCATATAATGTACTCACCCCCTTGTCATCCAAGATGTTCATGTTTTCTTTCCTCAGTCGTAAAGAAATTATGTTTTTTGAGGAAAACAGTTCAGCATTTTTCTCCATATAATGCACTGATACGGTGCCCCGATTTTGAACTTTCAAAATGCAGTTTAAATGCGGCTTCAAATGATCCCAAATGCGGTTGTAAACGATCCCAGCTGAGGAAGAAGGGTCTTATCTAGCAAAACGATCAGTTATTTTCATTAAAAAAACACAATTTAAATACTTTTTAATCTCAAACGCTCCTCCTGCCTTGCTCTGCCTGAACTCTGTGTGTTCTGACTCAAGACAGTTAGGGTATGTTGAAAAACTCCAATCGTATTTTCTCCCTCAACTTCAAAAATCATTTCAAAATCATCCTACATCACTGCAGAAGTACCGACCCAGTCTTTGCAAAGTGAACATGCAAAGAAGATCAAACACCCTTAACAAAAAAGGTAAAACTGCAATACAGGACTTTTTTTTTGTGGTATATTTGCATTTTTCTTGAAAGGACAGTGGAGATATGACAGGAAGTAAGTGGGAGAGAGAGGGGGGACAGGGTCGGGAAGGGTCCACGAGGCGGGACTCAAACTCAGGACTCCTGAAGCGCAACTGAACCATATGTCGGCACACTGCCCACAAGGCTATCGGTGCTGACAAGATAGGACGATTTTGTAGTTGAGGGAGAACATGAGATGGGAGTTTTTCGACATACCCTAACTGTCATGAACATAAAAAAGTATATAAATTGTATAATTTTTATGAAAATAACCGATCGTTACGCTAGATAAGACCCTTCTTTCTTGGCTTGGAGCGTTTACAACCACATTTGGGATCGTTTGAAGCTGCATTTAAACTGGAAGTTCAAAATCTGGGCACCATAGCAGTCCATTATATGAAGAAAACTGCAGAAATGTTTTCCTCAAAAAACATAATTTCTTTACGACTGAAAAAAGAAAGATATGAACATCTTGGATGACAAGGGGGTGAGTACATTATATGTGAATCTTTGTTTTGGAAGTGGACTTCTCCTTTAAGGTGCAGTTCTTGCTCTTAACAAACCATTAACTACAGCTTTTGCCTCAATAAACTATTAATAGATAGCAAGGTAGTTGTTAAATCCAGGTATTGATTGGGTAGGATTAGAGATGTAGAATATGGCCATACAGAATAGGTGCTTTAAAAGTGTTAATGAACAGCCAATATGTTGATAATAGGCATGCTAATAACTAGTCAGTAGTGAGAATTATTCCTTATACTAAAGTGTTACCAAACTTAACTGGGTCATTCCACGAAATCGGTGCCTTTTGCGTTCCTAAGAAATACTCAAAAATAGATTTAATGTAACAACAAATAAATGTGCAATTTAAAAACATAACAATACTATATATGCTTTCATGAATATTACATAAAAATCAATTAAATGTTATTTTAAATAATTTAAATAGCATTTATGCTGGTAAGGGTAAGGTTTTGGCCTGTCCCTCACTATTGTTTTTCTTTTTCATCTTGACTTTTCATTTGCAAAATGAAGGCAAAATTATATAAAAATCATATTTGCATATTGTTGTAAATAAAGTTTCATTGTTTTTGGCATAAGTATTTATTTTTCCTATGAAATGCAAATCATTTTATTGGTGTCCCCTGATTTCATGTCAGCCCTGTTACCCTCATTAAAAAAACCCTTGTAAAATAATGTACAATGACATAAATTCTAGGAGTTTACATCATCTCTCAACCAGGATTCCAACAATTTAAACATAAACATGCTTCTCTCACTTCTCTGTAATGTTTTAGAAGATTTATGAGGTTTGAATGAGGAGTGGCCATCATGCAATGCCAATCCTGTTACAATTTTTAAAATGTAAGTTTAAAAAATAATTTCATACATTTAATATAATCAATATCTACAAGTAAAATCCTTACAAAGTGTGCTTTTGTGAACTTGACTATTAGCTAGCAATTAGCAAATTTGTTTTAAATCATCAAACATTTTTAGAATAACAGGTTTTGACATGTAGGTAACAGGCAGTGTTGTGAAGGTTACTTTGGAAATGTAATAGGTTACAGATTACAGGTTACTTGATTTAAAATGTAATAAGTAGTGTAACTTTTCAATTACTTTATAAAAGTAATGTAACATTACTTTTAATTACTTTTTAATTACTTTTCTAAATTTGTAATATTTTCAACTGTTAATCATTTTGAAACATTTAAACCAGGCAGAGTTAACCTTACAGTAGCACTCAACACTCATTACTGTCAGACTTTTTAAATCCTTCATCACTTGAATTAAGATTATAATAAGTAAGGGATAACATACATCTTTATTTTGCAATAACAACTGGCTACATTATCAACAACATTATCCCACTTATTACACACCTGCTTGATAGATTATTTAGATGTTTCGTGTCAAAATAATTAGACACGAAACACTGATCTGAGTTGAAATATTTGAACGCAAAGCTTCCATGAAGAAATCAGTTGCTAGCAAATGGCAAGTTCAAACTAGACATTTTAGGGATACAATGCAGTCATACCACTTTTCTTAAACAAAATTTCACCACATAAATAATTAAGAAAGTAGTACTAGTTAGTTATCTAACTAGTTAGTTACTAGTGTTAGTTATCTTATAATCCATTACAGTGTAAAAAAAAAAACAAAAATGGCAGCAGCTGCGTTTGTATGAAACCAAAGAGCGAGTCCACGATACCAGGATGACAGAATTAGGAAATTGTCCACACAATATTTATATTAAGCTTTAATATTTTATTAGCTAAGCAAACACAAAGCTTCCGCCAAGAAAAACTATCAAGCATATAGCGCTGACTTAAGTTGCCCCGAATAAGTCTGAGTTATTAGCTCCTACCAGTTGTTATTGGGGAATTACATACCTTGGAATGTCATGACTGACCAATCAGAATCAAGCATTACACAGAACCATGTAATAATTTAATTTAAAGCACAGCCACCACAAATTCAGATTATTATTTTTTTTTTTTTATTATTTTTTTTTTTGCTTTTTATTCCTTTTATTGTGATAGGACAGTAGAGAGATAACAGAAAAGAGCAGGGAGGAGAGAGGATAGCAGGATCAGCAAAGGACCTCGAGACAGGAATCGAACTCGGGTCACCGTGAGCGCAGTTGCGCTATAAGTTATAACAAGATCATAACATAAATAACAACACAATAACATCATAACAAGAAATAGTTTAATAGCTATGATACTGGGTTTGAAATAAAATGTTTGCATAGTTATGACAGAAAACACTAGCATCTAACAATGCCTTGGAAAAAACAATCCTAAAAAATAAAGTTTATGCGTAAACCCAAATAGGAAATAAGACAGTTATCGAATAAGCATGTGCCCTATTCTGTGTCCTAAACTCCTGAAACATTGATGTCTCATTTTAGAACGGTCAATGCAATTTATGAAAGAAGTCAATTAAATCGGTAAGTGGGGGTGGGTGTGTGAAAAAATTCAGATGTAATCCCCTTTGTAATCCCTGGCATTTTTCAAAAGTAACTGTAATTTAATTACACATTTTTTTTCTCAGTAACTGTAACTAATTACAATTACATTTATTTTGTAATTAAATTACATAATTCTGTTACATGTAACTAGTTACTCCCCAACACTGGTAACAGGGATGACATTTATTAGGTTTGACCCTGTTTTTAAAGATTGTCTGTGTAAAATTCAAACATTTTAAAGGTCACATCATTCAGAGTTCTAATTAAACTATATTATCCGGTAACGCTTGTGTCTGTAACATGGCTGACAAAAACACCAAAACATGAGGTAGAAAAATAGTCATAAAATAATAAATGACATAGCCTGAGATTGTTACATGTCTCCTTGTGTTTTTTCCCCCTGTGTTTCTAACTCATATGGTTTAGTCCTTGTTTCCCCCCTTTGGTTTTGTATTAGTTTGGTTTAGTCTTAACCATATTTGGACTTTCCCTCGTTATCTCGTTTGTAGCCACTCCCCTGTTTCTGTGTATATAGTGTTCTTTGTGCCTCACTCCCCTTGTCGGTCTTTATTGTTGATTAGTGTCTTCAGTGTTTGTGGATATCGCTCTGTGTTCCTGCCTGTTCCTCTTGGAAGTAATTAAAATAAGATTTGTGTCGTACGTTGTATCCTGTCTTCCATCCAGCACCAGCAACACCGTAACAGAGATGACACAATACAATTTCTTGTTATTTTAAGGTGTCTTCATTTCATGTATATTTAAAAAAAACATTGATTAAACTTATTTTATTTTTCAATTTTTCCAAGTGGAAAAGGCACCAATTTCGTTGAATGACACAACTATTAAACAAAATAGCTTAACATTGTTTAAAGTGTTATTACCTTGAGTTGGAATCATATATCTATCTATCTCTATATGTGAGTGTGTACTCTTTAGAGACACTGGTAAAAACAAATCTGTTCAGTATTTCTCATTCTGTATGTCATCTGAAGCAGCGCGGAATTGCAGGTAATATGTACCGGCAATTCTCCGCTGTTCTGTTCACAGTACTGTGAATTATTCTTGCGCACAGACAGCTTGGCTCAACACAGACACCTGCTCAACAAGACAATCTGTCACTCTCTCTAGACAAACACTTGTCAGTCTCGCAAGCCAAAGTTTTGTCTTTTAGCACTAAGTTTGCTGCATTTTCCAGTTTAATCTGGCCAGAAACGTCCAGTTAGATATAAACATGTCGTCTCTCTGTCATTTTCAACCACCAATCACACTTTGCTCGGAATTACGTGACATTTCGAGTTGGGCAATAGTGCTTCAAAATTGATAGTTTGGCACACATATGTAGATATCTCATTTAATTCTGCCACAAAAAAAAAAAAAACTCTTGAATCTTTAAAAGATTTAATGTCACAGTCTCATGGAGGTGTATGTACAAAGATTAAAGATAATTATATATGTATATTTTTAAGCATATACTCTCTGTCTTGAGCATAATTTCTACTTTTTTTTTTTTTTAATCAAACACATTAACAAAAATAGTTTTAGTTAAACATGTTTACTGTGGTAACATACAGCACAACAAATTGAACTAAACATGAAAATTTAAATTAGAAAAACTTCTTGAATAACAGGCTCAGTGGTTTACAGTGATTGTTTATGCAAGTATTAGTTGCAGTTTATTAATACTAGGCTCGCACCAATTTCTTTCCGCTTTAAGCATGAACTAGTTTGTGGTTGAACATTAGCTATGGTATCATGAGGACTGGACTTCCCTGAGGCAGAGCAGGAATGCTCTTCTTGTTGATTTTTGTCACTTTGACAGATATGATTTTTGTACTAGTGCATAGGACAGGGTCTTATAGTCTCATTTAAGCCATTCTTACCCGAGGTTAGAACGTAGTCACTTGAATGTGCATTTGGACATGAGTTGAAGTGACACATTTTCCACTTACATAGTTTGCTTAGTGCGCCAACAGAAAAAAAAAAAAGAAGAGGATGGACAGGGCTCAATGATGCATTTTAAAAAAAAAGTTTGATGGTCAAGTTTTGTGCTGTTAAAACTGCAACATTATCTTTGCTTTAACTGCTGTACATCTGTGCACTGAAGAAAAATAAATAAATAAATAAATATAAAAATTGGTGTACACAAAATTAAGGTTCTATATTTGCATCTACACTTATATCATATAATATGGACCATAAAACCAGTCACAAGTGTACATTCTCGAAACTGAGATTTATACATGAATAAATAAGCTTTCATTGATGCATGGTTTGTTAGGAAAGGACAATATTTGGCCGAGATACAACTATTTGAAAATCTGCAATCTGAGGGTGCGACAAAAAAAAATCAAAATACTGAGAAAATCGCCTTTAAAGTTGTCCAAATGAAGTTCATAGCAATGCATATTACTAATCAAAAATTAAGTTTACGATGGGAAATTTACAAAATATCTTCATGGAACATGATCTTTACATAACATCCTAATGATTTTTGGCATAAAATGAAAATGGATAAATTTGACCCATCCAATGTATTTTTGGCTACTGCTACAATTATACCCGTGCAACATAAGACTGGTTTTGTGGTCCAGTGTCACATATGTACTGTCTATTTGAAAAGTCGTATACTATATTAGCTCAATAATTAAAATGGACATTCTTCTATACTAAACTGAGACACTTAGATCAGTTTATTCAACGTTCTTTTTTTTCTCACATAAGTATCCCCACAGCCCCTTCAGTAAAGCTCAAGTACCCCTTGATCAACATTAAATGAAAATGTGCTCCTCTTAACTCATACAATACTAAATAATTTCTTGTTTTATTGGTTTCATGCCAAAGAATGTAATATCTGCTTCCCTAGCGTCCCCAAACGGTATTGGAAAAATTATATAGCTGTGGTTAATAATATGGTTGGCTCAACAGTTCTTCAGCATAGAGCTTGTTAGCGTATTGTACACGTGTGATTGAATATTTATGAAGCGTGCAACATTTATGTCCACTTCACCATCATGAAACGGCATTTACAACACTGTTGGCAAAGTAGACATGTCAAAACGACGTCATCTTCTCATTGTACACCACACTCAGAGCAGTCCAGAGATTTCTTCAAGTTTCATCATGCTTCCCATGTCTTATTGATTTCTTTAAGCTGTGAACATGGATTGACAACCCCATTCAAACATTTGATTTCAAGGAACCCGAACATCATAAAGACAACAGAGGGAGACCTCAAACATGGCCATGATCAGACTGTCTTGTGTAGTCATTGAACTCTGAAGGGCCTGAGGAGCATGGAGGGCAGCAGTATCTCTTCAGTCTGGCATGTTAGTGATATAATTGTAATTCGCTCAACTGGAGAAAGTGCCTGCAGAAAGTGGTCAATAAAAAAGTGGTTATGTATGAGTCAAGTCTCCTTTATGTTCTCGCAGTGAGTGCAAGAATATTTGGATTATTTTGGCAAGTTTTGTGTGGACAATTAAGCTCAAAGTAAACTTGGTTTTTGTGAGTACGTTGCTATAGGGTATGCGTACAGTGTGCTTGATGTGACTTTTGTTATCATCATTGTTTCACAGTCAGAAAAGAAATAGAGGAGACAGAACAAGAACAACAACTAACTACTGAAGACCACAACAACAAAAGACGTCTATATGTATATGTATATGTAATTGCAACTTTTTCCAAACTTCAGAAGTCGGAGAACTCATAATTGCTCAATTGATTCAGAATTCTTAATGTTTTTCTCAGAAATTCAACTCAGAATTTGACATTTTTTGTTAGGACTGCAAGAACTCAGAATTGCTTATTAACTCAGAATTCCTTTTTATGAGATATAAAGTAAGAATGTGAGAAGTGAACTCAGATTTTTTTCTTAGAATTGCAAGATATAAACTCAGAGTTACAGGAAGTTAACTCAGAATTTTTCCCCTCAGAATTGCGATAAGTTAAATCAGAATTCTGAATATTTTTCTCAGAAATGCAAGACATAAACTAAAAATTGTGAGAAGTTAACTAAAAATTCCCCTTTTCTTTTTTTCTTTAAAACTGCGAGATATAAACTCAGAATTGCAAGAAAACTCAAAATTCAGTTCAAGTTAACTCAAAATTAAGAGAAGTTAACTCAGAATTCAGAAATGTTTCTGAGAAATGTGAGATATAAACTCAGAATTGTGAGAAAACAACTCAGAATTCCATTTTTTTTATTCTCAGAACTGCAAGATATACAGAAGTTAACTTAGAATTCTGAACTTTTTTTCTAATAAATATGAGATACAATCTCAAAATTGTGAGAAGTTAACTGAGAATTTTGAATGTTTTACTTAGAAATGTGAGATATAAACTCAGAATTGCAGGAAGTTAACTCACAATTTAGATATTTTCCCCTCAGAATTGCAATAAGTTAAATCAGAATTCTGAATATTTTTCTCAGAAATGTGAGATATAAACTCAAAATTGCAAGAAGTTAACTCAAAATTCAGTCCACCCCCCCCCCCCTTAGAAAAATTTGAGATATAAACTCAGAATTGCGGGTAGTTAACGCAAAATTCTGTTTTTTTTATTTTATTTTATTTTATTTTTTTCCCTTAGAAATGCAAGATATAAACTCAGAATTGCAAGAAGTTAACTCAAAATTCTGTTGCTGTTTTTTTTTTTCCTTAGCAATGTCGAGATATAAACTCAGAATTGTGAGAAGTTAACTCGAACTTCCCTATTTTTTTTTCTTTAAAATTGCAAGATAGGAACTCAGAATTGCGGGAAGTTAACTCAGAATTCAGTTTTTTCCCCCTCAGAATTGCAAAAAACTAACTCAGAATTCATTTCTCAGAAATGCAGAACTGCAAGATATAAACTCAGAATTGTCGGAAGTTAACTTTTTTCTAATAAATGTGAGATATAATCTCAGAATTGTGAGAAGCTAACTTACAATTCATCTTTTTTTCCTCAGAATTGCATGAAGTTAACTCAGAATTGTTTTCTGAGAATTGCAAGATAAACTTAAAATATCAAAAAGTTAAGTCAGATTTCTGACTTTTTTTCTTATAATTCTGAATTTACATCTCAAACTCTATTTTTATATCCCGCAATTCTGACTTTTTCTTACAATTCTCAGTTTGTTTTCTAATCCTGTTTTTGCTTTTTATGTTCCTGCCATATCATAATTCAGATTTTTTTTCTCTCTAGTAATAAACTGTGAGAAAAAAAAATTGAAGATTTGAAAAGAATTGTGAACCACGTAAATCTGAGAAGAACAGTCAGAATTGTGAGAAAGTAAATTAGTTTTACATTTTTCTTTAACCTGCAGCCAAAACAAACTTCTATACAAATTAACTTACTGTATATAAGGACATTATTAGAGGCATGCACAGACAACTGATGAATCTTTTAGGTGTGCATATGTCGAGCACCTGTGTTTGCATTCATCATATGGAGTATATTTTGAAAAGCTGTGCAAAAAACCAAAGTATAGTTTGGGCCTTACAGACAATCATTTGCAAAAACGAAACAGCAATAAACTGCTTGCATGTCAATTATAACTCCATTAGTTTCTGCAAATACATCTATTAAACGCACATATGGTACCTGTATGATTTGCTCTCATCTGTTGTACCTCTAGCAGTCACAAATCAATGCAGTGGCTTCTTCAAGATAACGAAGTGAGACGCTACTAAATTTTTAATTTTTAGTGATGAAAAGAATTAATGAAACTGTTCTCACCCTCATTGCATTCACGGCACCCATTGTAGGTGGAGGACATAAACAAGCAAGCTGTTTCCGCCCGCCGCACATCGCCTCTGGTCATATTGTAGCTAATGAAGCCCTGATATTTTATATATGCCTTACAGTCGTAAAAAAAAAAATCTAATTAACACTGTCCTGACTTTAAAATGTGGTGAAATATATTAATAAGCATTGATTTTTGTAAAAAGCAGAAAAAAAAGGCTAGTCCACCAATACTGAAACATATTCTCACATCTACTTCAAAATGTTTATTATAAATGTTGCTAATTTTTTAGCAGCTACGGTGTAGTGAATATGTCAGACATCAATCAAGCCAAAAGGTTAATTTTAGATTAGAATATAGTTGGTCTTTATTATTAATGTTTCCACATTAAAAGGTAATCACACCATTAATGCAAGCAGATGCACTTAATATTCAGTGTGTTTGTAGATTGAGAAATTAGTTAATTAACCATTAAGGAAACACTCTTTAAACTAATAGACTATACCCTTGTGTTTTATCAAAGCTGATCTTGAAGAGATCATATTACCATTTCTAAATCAATATAATCATTTTTAATAATAGTAAGTCATAAAACAATTGAAATGCTCTGACCTCGATTATGCAAGTAAACTATTTAACACATTTTCTCCATCACCCAATAAAACACAGTTATCTGACCTATAGTAAAAATATATAGATCAATTAATAATGCTAATAATAACTATTATTATTATTATTATTATTACTATTATGTATGCTTTACACAGTAAGGTATTAAATAATAGAGCCATTCGCGTATTGTGAGGTGTTTGCTATGCATGACTTGTTTTGTGAATGAATAAACAGCAATGCACTGTGCTTTGTAATTTCTCTTCCATAAGCCACCCACTGCAGGACAGTCACGACTGACATCAATAAGATGGGTTTGCTCAGGTTCTCTTTGAGAGTATTACATTTACATTAATGTTTATCCGTTGTGCCTGTCTGTATTCCTCTAAATTTAATTCAAAGACCAAGAGATTTGTCAGGAATTCTAACTTATGTTTTATACATTATACATGCTCCCTTCAAGTACAGCCATACATATATTACAGGCCTAATGCAGATCTAAATCAGCGACGGCTCTGAAGAGGAATGCATTACACAGGGTCTTCTGAAAGTGTTCATTCCCAGAGCATGGATTTGGACCCTTGATGTTTTGAAGGAAGTGAATTGTCCTAAAACCCTATGATCTGAAAACAGCATCTGTAATAAGCTGTCTTATATTATTTCAGTGCTCCCCTTGTGGTTTGTCACATGCAAGAATCACAAGGTTCATTTTAAACAGTATTTATCAGCTCTAACAGCACAAAACTGCCCAGAAGCTTAGCACACTGACATTTTTACCAATGCAATACAAATCATTAGATGGACATCAGTGATTTAATAATTTGTCATTAATGTAAAATACTAACCCAGCTATTCTGTTTAAATTTGTATTTTGACATTTCAGTTGAATAATGGAATAATCAGTGACAGACAAAGCAGAATCCCAGAGATTAATCTGAAAGGTTAAATTTATTCCATGACTTATAAACAGCCATATGCATATTTACATATTTAATTGCCCATATTTTAATTAAAGATATGTTATAATAGCAGCACTATGAATGCAAAATTTCACTCACTTTCACTCAAATTTCACCTATTTTAATGAAAAAGCAAAGATATGTAAAATGTATATCTAATATCTTCATAAATTACACTAACACATAAATTACAGTATTACGTTAAAAAAAATTCTAATGCTAATAACAACATGCCATTTGGGCTCTTCTGTGCCAATTCTGGGGGGCCCAACTTACCCCTAAGGTATAATTAAAACAGAAGAGGAGAAAAAAATCCAAAAGGCCCAACCCCAAGGTGTAATAATAAAAATAATAATAATAATAATAATAATAATAATAATAATAATAATAATAAAACTCTACAAATTTAAAAACAATAATCTGGGGGGCCCAATGTACCCCCAAGGTCTAATTTAAATAATAATAATAATAATAATAATAATAATAATAATAATAATAATAATAATAATAATAATAATTAAAAAACAATAATTTGGGGGGCCCAACTTACCCCCACACTCTAGTATTAAATAAATAAATAAATAAAAAACTAAACATTTACTAAATAAATTTAAAAACAATAATTTGGGGGCCCAACTTACCCCCAAAGTCTAATTAAAAAAAAAAAAATAAAATAAAATAAATAAATAAATTAACTAACTCTATAAATTTAAAAACAATAATTTGAGGGCCCAACTTACCCCAAAGTCTAATTAAAAATAAATAAATAAATAAAAAAAAAAAAATAAAATAGAAATCTACTCTATACATTTAAAAACAATCTGGGGGGCACACCCCCAAGTTCTAATAAAAAAAAAAAAAATAAAATAAAAATACACTTTATAAATTTAAAATGTACACACACTAACCTCTGATATATAACATACACACAATATGATCACTATTTTTCAGAGACACAACATTATATCAATACATCGGAAAACCTGTTTGAACTGACTAAATCTCACAAATGTTGATATTCTGATGAAATGTCAAACAGTAGCCCTTCATCAAAAGTGCTGAAGGTGTTAAAAAAGGGGGTGGGGGGTCATTTTACCCAGTCTTAACCTCAAATATGCATGGAATATATACAATTTATTTGACCCTTTCAGACGTTATTTTAATAAATACACTTTTTGCCCACAGACTGCTGTAGTTACAGCATCTGCCAGCAGGGGCTAAATGTTCAGCACAGTTTATTATCGGCTTTACACAGCTGTGACCTCGCCACAACACTCCTGTGGATTAAACTCAAGTGACCATGCTGGGACCACAAATAGGAAAGACCTGAGGTTTTTATGTATTTTGTAAAACAGCATTTTACAAAGAGTAAGAGGTGTAAGCATTCGGTGGTGTGAAGCTGTCAGAAACGCTGTGCAAATTCTCAGACTCGGTCTGGGTAAGCTTAAAACAAGGTTCATTCACTTATTTTCCGTCAAACCTCCTGCTTAGCCCTGAATGATGAAGAAAAACCTAACAGATCATTTATTTAGAAATCAAACCCGGATGCGACATGTGCAGTCATTTGCACTCATTGTACAGCAGAATTTAATTATCAAAGCTTAAAAAATGTTTAAAAAGTGAAAGCTCATTAAATTCTCTAAAGATAGAGTTCTGCACACAATTTAGGCTGCTGAAAGGGAAGTGAATGCACATCAATGTCATTTTGGAAAAATAAATAAATTAATATTTTAATCATTTAAAATACATTGCAATAATAGAAATACATTGCAGGTCTGTGCTAAATGAGAATGTAAATACTATGATTATGCTAAAGGTTAAAGTTTTAGGACAAATGACTGAAGTTGTATTAATGAGTGAGCCATGGAGCAGAAAAGCTCTTAATATGAGTCATTAATTAATAGCTTAATTCCTCTGAGTCCAGAAGTGATTTGAAGCTCATTTCATTGAAGATTATTTCAACTTTTGGAGAGAATTTCAACAGTCTGGGTGAGAGAGAAAAAAAAAGGTCTTTAAATCTTGATCCTCATGCTTAGGGTGTAGATACATAAGATTTATTAATATTATTAATATTTATTACATGCACAGCAAACTCAACAACAATAAGATTTAAATTAATAATAATCTTCAATGACAATATTACTTTTTTACAAACAAACAAAAATAGTAAGGCTGTCACAATTCCTCGATTCATTTCGAGTACTTGATTTAAAAAAAAAAAAAAAAAATGTCATCGACTGCAATTTGCTCGTGTAGAGTAACTGGAAGTGGCGCATTCTACAGAAGAAAACCTATGAAATGCGTTTTCTAAGGCTGCATGATATGTTAAATAGTGCCAAGGTCGATATATCAGCGAATATTTGCCAGTTTTCAAATACTATCATGGGCCGATAAGTTTTTCTGTTTGGCCGATGTGTTTAAGCCTGGACTTTTATTTTGACAGTGCTGAGAAAGGCAGCGCCTGATCACACAGTGCTCACATTTTCTCTCTTGTTCGCTGTCGTCGTCGTTTAACAGTTCTGTCTAACCTTATTTACACTGCATTGAGACACCGGAGTTGATCGTGGCCACTTAAATCAATGCTTGTGTTTACACCAGCAGTGCCGCAGCACGTTTCAAAAGCGTCCAAGTAGCGGCTTTTCATGCCGTCTCGCTAAAGATAAGTGCATAGTCTATTTTTGACAGACGCCTCGTCCAAGCCGCGCAGCAAATACAAAATAAAAGTCACAAAATCACGTCGATTCCAAAATGACGGTGACCGGGAGAGGACATGTTCGGTTCGCTCATTTTTGTCGTGGCCACGACATATTAACTTGTGGGAACGTCATATTATGTCGTGGCCACGAGATCATTTTGTCGAGGCATATAAAATAGGCATATTTTATTTGATGTACTTTATGTAACATTTAGTCAAGAAAATTTTTAGCCATCCCACAGTCTTGTAAATCCATTAACTGATCGTCTTTTTCTCGTATTATTATTATTATTATTGGTTATATTTTTATACTTGTTCATATTCGTTTTTCCCTTCATTTCGATCTCTTTACTTAACGTGCTGAATGTAGTAAGTAAAGCTTTGAATATGCAGTTTAAAGGTGGAATTTAACATATATTTTATTTTATTTCGGCTAATTGATGGACTAAATACCAGGCCTATAGTTTCATTGAGGAATAAATCATTCACAGAGTTTCATTTGTAAATAAAAACCCTCTCAGTTATCGTCACACACGGGCATAAATGCAATCATAAAATCATAAAATCTTTATTGGCATAATTGTCAGGCGTTTACAGGATTTGCAAAATATATGGTAGCAAATACTAGCATATACAGAATGTTAATTATGTAAAGTGATACACAATAAATAAAAAATACCAGTTATTATATAATATAATATTATTATTATTATTATTTTAATTAATTATTTTAACTCTGCTATATTTTCTTAACGTCTGACAATTATTTTGACAAAAATTTTGACTTACTGATTAACGCCATGTGTGATAATAAATGCTCATTTTCATTAACAAATGAAACTACGTGAATGTTTCATTCCTCAATGAAACACTATATACTATTTATAATTATAGTCTATTAATTAGCTGAAATAAAATGAAATATATGTTAAATTCAAATTTAAACTACATTTCAGTAAAAATTCCAGTCATATAGCATAATCTAAGCTTTACTGGCATGTCCAGCATTTACAGTAGGCAATCAGTTACATTCAGTTACGTAAAGAGATCGAAAGGAAAGAAAAAAATGAATATGAACGAATAATAAGCTAATAATAATAATAATAATAATGTACAAATATTACGGGAAAAAGACGATCAGTTAATGGACTTACAAGATTGTGGGATGGGTAAAAGTTTTCATGAATAAATGTTACATAAAGTACATCAAATAAAATACGCCTATTTTATTTGATGTACTTTTTGTAAAATTCATTCATGATAAACTTCATTGGAATGCTGTCTATATCGTGTGTAGACAGCATTTGCGTAAACAGCATGGCCTATGATTAATAATAATGTAATAATGTATTAATTTAATATAATAATTTCTTAATTTAAAATCAAACATTAATAAATCCATCTCTGATAATCCCGGCTTACTATGGTCACGCAGGTTTGTTTACGCATTAAACGTGAACTCGTGGCCACAAGAAAAATATGTCGTTCCCTCAACATAAGAAATTGTGACCACGTGAAATAGATTTCATTCCCTCAACATAGTATCTTGAGGCCACGACTTTGCAGGGCGTGGCCACGACATAAGGATGTCGTTACCTCAACAAAATGATCTCATGGCCACGACATATTATTATGTTCCCACAAGTTAATATGTCATGGCTACGACAAAATCAAGTGAACCGAACATGTCCCCTACCGGTCACCCTCCAAAATAAACACCCTGTGCAAACTCCCAATCGTATTTCACATCAGCATTAAACGAAACGTGATTGGTTGCTTTACCTGTCAGTCAAATGGCCTCTTGGGCGGGCCTTGACCATTCAAAGCGGCCAAGGTTCCCAGACCTTCTGCCATCAGTAACAACGTTTCCTAGGATTAAGCATAAAAACATTTCCTTTTTTTCACAGTCATGTGCTGGTTCTTATAAGAAACCACTGATTTTAATATGAGCACTTATCAGTGATTAAAATTGATATCAGCAAAACAATGTTTTGCAGACAATATAACTCCAATGCTTTAAAACCGCTTCCAGCCATATCAAAGATTGTCAGTGGTTATGTTGTCTTGTTGACTATAAAGGACATCATGCACTTGTGAAAACATGAAACAAATGGCAAAACGACAGATGACAGGTGACTAAAGGAATAACATCTTTGAGTTTACAACCGTATTTGTCATGATATTATTTTGGAACATTTGCCATTGGAGTAGCTTTAAATAAATACTCAAATGTTTATTTATAGCATATTAAAAATACAAGCAAGTAAAAAGAGAATGATGCTGTCAAATCAATATCCTTACAATACAAAAAGTGGTAGAGACGAATTTAAAAGCTGAATTGTAGGTGTGTTTTTTGTGCTTGCCTTGTGTTTTGACAGTTGCCAGACCAACAAATTCTGGCATCATGGCAACCCGTTGGTTACGACCTTGCCATCAGGATGCCTTAGGCAACAAAGTGCATGAGATGTGTAGTAAAAATCAGCTCACATGTTTGGTAGCCTGGCAAGTCATCATGCTGTCAAGGGCATAAAATGTCACACTGCAGTAATACAGAAATCGACAAACAAGACTGTGATTATTGTAGTGGCCATGAGGGATGGGATTCCTACAGGACGCTCACAAAAGAAGCCAAACATGAATCAACAAGCCAAAATGAGGAAGTATAATATAATATAATATAATATAATATATAATTTAATAAATCCTAGTCTTTAGATACTCTGCCTGATTGTGTTGATCATTATACATTATATATAAAAATGACAATGACAATTCATGGTCACTGCACACCTACACAAGTTAATGTCCTATTAAGCAGACATAAAATCAATCTTTTACAAATTAGCCTATCAATATGGTCAAGCCGTCGATGACCCGAGCACTTAACCTTTGCAAAGGTTAAATCTTTTCTTAATCAGCATGGCATGTCTTTAAGACAGAGTGGTATAGAAAGCCTATAAATTCTAGCAGTATGTGATGGAGTCACTTTGTTTAAAATACTGAAAATGTTGCACAAAATATTTAAATATTCATAGTTTATACACTAATCTTTTTACTGTACTGTAAGTGCGCATTTATTAATTGATCATTTTATGTCATATCAGCATTAAAGGCTATATGCACAACAAACTCAGGAACAATATGATTTTATTTAGCAATAACAATAATCTTCAATGAGTTATAGTCAATAATGTAACAATATTATTTTTTACAAACAAACAAAAATAGTAGGGCTGTCACATAGATGGCAATTTGCTCATGTAGAGTAACCGGAAGTGACACATTCTACTGAAGAGAACCCTTGAAATGCATTATCAGAGTGTTTTCCAAGGCTGCATGATACATTAAACATTTAAAAATCACTATAAAGCATAATGCACTTTGTTTAAAAATTTGATATCTCGATATAGTCACATTTTTTTTTATATGATATTCGATATATATCTCGATATGTTTGCAACTGCTT
The DNA here is from genome assembly GCA_036247105.1 of Cirrhinus mrigala. NCBI lineage: Eukaryota > Metazoa > Chordata > Actinopteri > Cypriniformes > Cyprinidae > Cirrhinus > Cirrhinus mrigala. The sequence goes on along the minus strand of CM070020.1, from coordinate 6,182,801 downwards.
TTAAATAATAAAAAAATCATAATTTTCTTTTTCCCCTATAAAAAAACCCCAAAAGCTATTTAGATAGAACAGCTATTGTTACAAAGTAAATTCAAAATGTTTAGTGCAAATTTAAGCAGTCAAAACTTAGTGATCACTTACTGCTCATTAAATGAACACATGTATATGTAACTGAAGTACAAATGAAAAATACTATAACAGTGAAATTCCTAATAGTAATTTCAAATTGCAACAGCCTATGTTTCTCTATTCAAATAACAGCGGTTGAGTAAGTGCTTTTATTCAGCGATCACAGACGCAAACAATACAGTTGAGATCTCATGACAGAACACAGACTGGTTGAATGACACTTTCATTTTGATTGCTAAACTCCAGCTTGCTTGTCAGTGTTTTCAGATCATCATTGGTGCTTCCGCAATGAAAAGCGAGCTTGTGCGCATGGTTGCCAGATTGCTTAAAATAAGCAAAACACCTGGTAGAAAATGTATCCTTGTAACAGCGAAGCTCTGATTCAGGTATTTGAACTCTTGATATCTGGCAACCGCACTCATGAAAGCTCACATAGTGGAGACGTGTAGAGCACCCCCACCTCACATCTCTTATGTAAGATGTAATATTGGACGTTCAGCGCGTTTTTTTGGGAAAGTATGCTTCAATTTGAAATATTCGATGTTCACGATATTTTCAAATTTTACATCGTCGTCAAAATTATTTAGATATTATCGCTAATATTTTATATATCGCCCAGCCCTAGCTTAAAATACTGAAAATATTGCACAAAAGATTGCAATGTTCATTAGTTTATACACTAATCTTTTTACTGTACTGTAAGTGTGCAAATGAACATGACAACATGCCAAAACTCTATTTCCTATTACGTTGTTGTTTGTTTGTCTCTTATGCTCAAATAAGAATCATTATTAATAACTGAGCACCAAATCAACATATCAGTATGCTTTCTGAAGGATCATATGACAACAGAAAGCAGGTAATTCATGCAATCATAGGAATATATTACATTTTAAAATATTTTAAAATAGAAAAGTTTTTTTTTTTTAATATATATAAATAAATATAAATTATTACTGGTTTACTGTATTTCTGAGCAAATATATGCAGCCTTGGTGAGTATAAGATCATTTATTTAGAAACATTGAAAAATTATAATTTTTTCAAGCTTTTGGCTGGAATGTAGTTAGTGGATGTACAGTATATCAGAAGTGGAAATATATTTGTTTGCATTTTATATTGAATATTTTACTACAAATTAAAACATTTAATTAACATAAATTAACAAATTAACATATATATATATAATAAATAAAATAAATACATAAAAAATATATATATATATATTAAGAAAATTGGCTTTAAAGTTGTCCAAACGAAGTTTTTAGCAATGCATATTACGAATCAAAAAAGTTTAGATATATATTTTACGGTAGGAAATTTACAAAGTATCTTTAATGAACATGATCTTTAGTCAATATCCTAATGATGTTTGGCATAGATGAAAAATCTATCATTTTGACCCATACAATGCATTTTTGGCTATTGCTACAAATATACTTGTCCAACTTAAAACTGGTTTTGTGGTCCAGGGTGACATATAGCAGTGGCACATTATAAAACTATTTCAAATAAATACATGAAAAATTTTTTTTTTTTCTGTATTATATACATCCCTGCCACAAGCTTTCAAATAGAAGTGAGGACACGTCCCTCCCATCCCCACTGTAAATGATGGCTTCCTTTTATACAACCTGCTCAAACAGCAGATTATGTTATGTTAAATGTTAACTTCTATAAAATGCGTTTCATGTTTTGTTTTAGTAAACACTTATTTTCCTTCAAACATTATAATTACCATCACTCCACTGAGGGACACAGTCGCTACATAATTGTGGAAAAAATGAAAACTATGTTGTGACTAGAAGAGCTCCACGCAGTTTTATCAGGCTTTGTATGAATTTTAATGGGAATACAATTGCTGCATTTACATGTTAACTGGCTTGCGAGGCCCTAGAGAGCTTAATCAGAAGCAAGGTACTCTAAAATACTTAAGACCCAACATTAGCATAGATGTTCCCTGTCCCCGCTTGACTGGCAAATCAAAGCTGGATTTTTTTTTCAAGCAAACTTTTTTTCTTCCTGAGTATTTCATGTTTGTCAACACTTGACCTTTGGACAGGCATCTTAGCAATTAGCAAAATAGATTTGAAGATTCTTTCAAATATCAGCACTAATTAGACTGCATTTACATTAGTGGTCCAAAATATCATGTTGTCAAAAGCTCATTCAACACCTCAGTTCTTTTCACACAAACAGCTTTTATGCCCCTTGAATTCAGCAATTGATTAACTGGCAGTGCATAAACATGCAGACTAGAGGGGGTCTAAAGACTGGGACCACTAGTGAGTTTGGCTTTTTATAACTTAATGCTTTTTATTTGATTACAAATTATAACAATACAACAATTTGAAATGATGAACTAAAAAGAAAAGAAAAAAAGGAGAAAACTTATTATCCAGCATAATTTGAGAATGAATAAATAATAAATATTCTTATATTGTCTCTTTGTTTTCCCTTTAGATATTTTAACTCCACCCTAACCTGTTCACTACTATAATTAACTGACCAACTTACTAAATAACACTAATAACACATCCCTGATTTGCAAAAAATACCTAATATTAACTAATTTAATGATGCTGAGTTCAAAAATATCAGAATCTTTCAATCACATACAGTTTTTATTTGTTTGTTTTCCCCACAAAATTAAGCTTTTTCAAATATATATATATAAACAGCCAAATGTCAGAAATTTCAGTTTTCATGATCTGCAAAGGAATGGAAAATGGAAAATAACCATATATGTGGGTGTTTTACTACATCCAAAAGAAAATAAATAAATAAATAAATAAACAAATAAATATTTAATTAAGGATATAAATATTAAAAAACAAATCTTTGAAAAGGGGGAGATTTTTTGAAATAAATAAATAAATTATATATCAAAACCAGTCCTAAGTAGCATGGCTATATTTGTAGCAATAGCCAAAAATACATTGTATGGGTCAAAGTTTGGGATTTTTCTTTTACACCAAAACTCATTAGGATATTAAGTAAAGATTATGTTCCATGAAGATATTTTATAAATTTCCTACCGTAAATAAATGAAAACTTATTTTTTAAATAGTAATATGCATTACTAATATGTTCCATGAAGATATTTTGTAAATGTCCTACCGTAAATCTATCAAAACTTATTTTTTAATTAGTAATATGCATTGCTAAGAACTTCATTTGGACAACTTTAAAGGCAATTTTCTCAAAATTTAGATTTTTTTTGCACCCTCACATTCCAGATTTTCAAATAGCTGTATCTCAAACAAATGTTGTCCTATCTTAATATATCTCAATTAAAAAAATTACCCTTATGACTGGTTTTGTGGTCCAGGGTGCTTTATTTATTTAAAGTGGTTACTTTATTTATTCGTTCATTCATTCTTTTGGATGCAGTAAAACACCCACAAACAAATGTTGTGAAAACAACATCTGGGTCATGTTGGCATTTTATTCTGTCGCTGGCCACAATTTTAACCTTGAAATCAGGATTAGGCAAGAAAATAATGTCTTCTGAATCATTCATACATGTGAAAATTGGCTGAGAATTGAACAAATAATTGTAATCTGGCTGAGAGGAAGATAGAAATCATGTCTTTGTTGCAGTTTTTCTGGTGATTATGGGATAATAATACAAGACTTCTTCACCTTACAGATGGTTGTCGACAGCAAAAATGGAACAAAATTCATATTTTGAGAGAAAGTGTGACATGCTAGAGCAAAACAGACACTATTTTTGGAATCAACACTCTACAATTAGTTAGAAACAACTATCAGATTTCATTCAGTATAATAATTGCAACTAGCAAAATCAGCTAGTCTTTTTTAAGTATTATAAAACAAAATTTAATATGGTTTTAACCTCAGATGTTCATTGTGTTTTTGGACCCCTCAGTACTGTACATCTGGTGCATTTCTTTCTATGATAACACTGTGACTTTTGCGGGTAACTGTCAGGAAAGGCTTTTCAGTGCGCTGTCACCTAGAGAGGGAAGTTACCTCGGAGCTGCCTGGTCTGGGCCACTGAGAGCCCACTAGGGAAGTGAGAGACAAATGCTAGTAAATAACCAAAATGACAGATCCAATCCTATATGTATTACCCAAATAGAGATGGATCGTTGCAGAGGCAAACCAAATATTAATAAATAGATGTGGTGCTTAGATGTGACGATAGCAGCAGCATTAAACCCATTTATCTTCCACTTTGCTTTTCGTCCTGGCAGTAATATTTCTCATCACTCAGCAAGTCCAATGTCAACCGAGGCTCAGTCCGGCAATAGAAGGATGTCAGGCTGATCTGAGCGCGTTCGGCTCCCCTGTTGTCAATCAATGACAACCCTGAGCTAATGAACGTATAACAAGCTTTGGAAGTGGCGAGTAATTAAATCTTCTCTTCATGAAAAGATCCTCAAAATGGCTGTTGACAAACTGCGGCTTGTCTGGAGCACTCTGTCCAATACACAACGGTACAAAGAAAAATATACTTCAATACAAAGTTATAAACATGATCAAATAAGAATAGCCCTAGCCTAGAAATACTGCGTAGGATGCTTTAGAAACTGCCACATATAGACTATAAATAGAATAAATGCAATTCAGAACCGACATCCATTAATTTTACATTATAAAATAGTCAGATCTCAAACAAAAATGATTGTGTAATCAGCATTTTAATTGAGTCTTAATGATTGCAATTAGCGGATAACAAAAGTGAAGAGTCAGCAGCACTTGACTGACATAGAAAACAAAGATTAAAGGATCTTGGTGCAGAAACATTGATCTACTTTGAGAACAACTGCACTTGTGATTATGAAGGTTTTATATAACCTGCCTTCTTCACTTTTAGAAACAGAGTTTCTGAAAAACTTTCATGTAGTTTACTTTAGGTCACGCTTTTTTTCAAGATTCTCACTATTAACTAACTATTAACTACAACTTTTGCCTCAATAAACTCCTAATTACTGCTTATGAATAGTAAATAAGGTAGTAGTTAAGTGCTAGTTAATAGTGAGAGCTGGTCCCTAAAGCATTACAAGCAATATGTAAATCAACCTGCAAAAGTCACTTATTTTAGTTTAGCTGATTCCAAAAAATTATAACAAAAATGAACTGAAATGAGAAATAGGACATGAATTATTGCAGAGTTTTGTATGTCAAATACTGAAGAGCATAAATAGTTTATCACCAAAGAATATATTTGTAAGTTATTCTTGTAACCCAGAAAATGTTTGTTTTATAGATACAGTACATATTTGATGAAACAGTGCCATCTGAGACCAAAGCAAAGCATCCTGTTTGAAATCAACAAACATGAGCATTGTTTGAGAAGTCTATGGCAGGCCAGTTTTTGTTTGAATCCGTTTGCCTTCGCACTAACGGTGACAGCCGGAGACGCAGCACAGCCTGAATTCTCAAGAAATACAAACCAAACAACTTTTATCCATAAGAAAAACTTTTCATACAGCTCTAATATTAGTAACTACGCAATCTGGCAAAAGCATCCATCACTATCAAAATTCATTAAAAATACCATGTTTTCTGGTGAAACACATAAAAAACATGCCAACTGCTGTTCAAGTTTGGAGTAGTAACATTTTTTAGGTTTTTGAAATGAAGCATCTTATGCTCACAAAGCCTGCATTTATTTGATTAGAAGTACAGTAAAAACAGCAAGATTATGAAATATCATTACAATTTTAAATAACTGTTTTATATTTTAATACATTTAGGGTCCTATTGGAATTCCTCAGATTCTTCTTCTGCAAAATGTATTGCACTTTTGAGGGCCTAAACATGCTCAAAACCTCATTAAACATTGCACATGCCAAAAGTGGGGAACATTTATATCTGATAAGGTTTTTAGAAATGGGTGTGGGAAAATGGCTCGATAGCGCCACCTATAAACATTTCAACACTTACATGTATAAAAGTGCCCCTCGAGCTATGTTTCACATACATGTATGAAATTCGTTAGTTCAGACACATGTAACACACCAATACCTACAAAAAAGGTAGCGTTCCTACCCAAGAGTGTGCCATTTTGAATTTTCTCTTCAAGTTTTGCGGCGTTTTTGCCATTTTCAGGCGTATTTAAATGAACTCCTCCTGGAGATTAACACAGATCAACCAAAATTGGTCAGTGTAATCTAAAACCCTTTGTGGCGTTAAATTGCGAAGATCTTAAGTTTTCGTTGAAGGGCGTGTCCATGATGGCCTGACAAACTTCGATGTTTCGCCATGAAAAAGGTAGTTGTTATAATTCAAGCATACAATGTCTGATCTGCACCAAAATCCACATGTTTGATAAGAGTCCTGTCCTGAACACATGCCCTTGACCATATTCACTTATAGCCATAGCGCCACCTGCTGGCAACAGAAAGTGACATTTTACTCCGTAACGAACTCCTCCTAGAGATTTATCGACATAAATATTATAATGGTCTACTTGCACAACTACTTCCGCATAGTTTCCGTTTAGCGTTCAGCGCACCTGCATACAGACAGAGAACGCAGATTATTACTACATTTTAGGGCTGGCATTTCTTAAAAAAAAAAAACAATTAATCATATTCTCTGCATTAACATGAATCATATTCAACCTGCTGAAAGGTTACTATAAACATATTTCCCATTCGGTATGTGCATTCTGAATAATAAATAAATAAGTTTTCCCCACTAACCTGCCGCATTCTCATAAACAGTATTTTTCTTTTACTGATCATATTTCATACATGATGAATGTACAGTTTTAAATGAGTTTGACTGATAAACACCCTTACAAAAATTAACCATGGTTTTACTATAGTAAAAGTGCCATGTTTTTCCATTTTAACTATTTGTATAACAATACTTTTACTACAAATAGCCTACCATCGTTAAACTATGGACAGTGTAGTAAAACCCGAGTTGATTTGTGGTTATATGGTTTAACTTCAATTGCAATTTTTGGTTTTATTTGTAGTAAAACCATGGCTAATTTGTTTGTGTGTGTTGGTTCTCCTATTCGGAGCCCATACTGCTTATTCCATTGTTTAAAATGGCTGAATGAATGTGAGGTAACTGCCTTATTTAACAATGTTAAACATTTAAATAGTTTTTAACAGTAACACACTGACAGTACGACTATTGAATACTCAGATCAGTTTATGTTGGATTAAAACTTCACATTCCAATGAGTTTGGAAAATTCTGTACTCAGTATACATTAGAATATGTCTTCTCCTGTCTCTGAAAAATTCCAAATTTGAAATCATCCCGCAAAATCTCTTTTTATTAGGCATTTAAGTCAACTAGATGATTACAGCGCATTGAAAATGTGCATAACCGGAAATAACTGAGGAGTAAGATTTCAAAACGGAAGTGCATCACGAGATGATCTTGAGTTTTCATTAAAGGGCGTGTCCGTGGCGGCCTGACAAAGTTCGATGTTTCGCCATGGGAATAGAAGTTGTTGTAACTTAGCCATACAATGTCCGATCTGCCCCAAACTTTACATGTTCAATAAGAGTCCTGGCCTGAACACATCTGAAGGCCAATATTGTGTTATAATCATAGTGCCACCTGCTAGCAACAGGAAATGGCTTAACTTAAACATGCAATATCCAATTTGCACCAAATGTCACATGTTTGATAAGAGTCCTGGCTTGAAAACATCTAAAAGGCCAATACTGCATTATAATCATAGCGCCACCTGTTGGCAACAGGATATGTCATGCTTTGCACTCAAACATACCATGTTCGATCTGCACCAAACTTCATAGATTTTATAAAAGTGGTGGCCTCATGACATCTAAAGCCAATATCCAGTTATAGTCATAGCGCCACCAGCTGGCAGCAGGAAGTTTGGAACATATAAATGACTTTGACATATTCCTTCTATATTTATACTTATACTAGCATATTGCCCACTCCTCGCTGTTTTCCTAAAGACCATGGTGAGTCCGCGTGTGAGGACCCTTTCAACGCTGCTTGCAGCTTTGATTTAAAATATAATTTATTCCTGTAATGCAAAGCTGAATTTCCAGCATCTTTACTCCAGTCTAAAGTGTCACATGATCCTTCAGAAATCATTCTAATATGATGATTTTAGGTTCAGGAAACAATTATCATAAATGTTAAAAACAGCTGTGCTGATTAATATTTTTGTGGAAACTTTTTGTGGATTCTGTGAACATCCAGGAGAACAATAGAACAGCATTTACTTGAAATACATACATTTTTAACAATGTAAAAAAAAAAAAAAAAAAAAAAAAAAATGCTGCAGAGCCAAACGCCCTTAAGCAAAGATGGCAGATTTCAAATTGTATAGTTCCAGAGGGTCCTGTGCCAGATTTCTCCATTGCATAGCTGACGAGCCACTCATGCTTGAAACAATGGATTTGCCGACATCTGAGAGACATTTGAGAGTTGAAAATTTCTACGTTGAATAAAAAGAACAGTTTATGGTAATAAAGCGCTTGATTGATTTTACTCCATTCTCTCCTGTTTCATATTTTCCATCTACACTTTCTGTTTATCGTAATTGTATCAAAACACACGTTCAGATGTGAACAGACACTGTAAGTGAAAGTGAATGTGAAAGATCATTTCTTGCTTGTCAGAGTCTTGGCATGCCGGTTTCACACATCACTCTCAAAGAAGAATGTGATGGGATCGAGAGACAGGACTACTCGTTTAGTGCTGTCACTTTCTTTTTACCGCCGCTTCAGGAAAATGAGTGAAAACAAATAGATAAGCTCAGAAAGAAAGGGCACACCCAGTGTGATTTCACAATGCCAGTCAACGTAATGAGAAAAGGGAAGCCCTCTCTGTAGAGTCTCGAGATAAGGGCTGTGCCTATCACCGGGAGGACCTCACTCGCTCCCATCCTTCACCAGAGAAGAAAAACAGCCAAGGACCTTCGCCGGGGCCCGGAGAGGTCGTCACTGTCACATGTATATTAATGACCCCTCCCTCCAAAAAAAAAAGCATGAAACAAAGTTACAACATGCCAAACTTGAGACGACAAACTTCTTAAAGTCACCTTAACGCTTAAACTTCACTTATTTTTTTTAATGACTTTCTCATCATGTAATCCTCTTTGAAACAGTGAATGAAAGAATTGCTGCAATGTTACACTAAAGCAAACCCGTTCCCTCTGGGATTCCGCTTAAAACCTGGCATAAGTTGCTGTACGTCCACACTAATTACCGCTGCATGTTCTCAAAAATTTCATCCAAAAATTTCATAAAGCTAGAGGATGATTTGCAGAGCGAATCTATCTGATTTATGTAGTCTTTTTGTACAAGGATCACAGAATTAAAAGATATTGCACCCTGCCTGTGCAACGACAAGGCAAAGCGCATTACGCTCTTCTATGTTTCATTTAACGCAATTGCAAATGTGAGAAGTCGGAGTGGATCAAAAAAGGCTGTCGTTAAGTATCAAATATTTAATTAATATTTAATTAAGTTGTAAAAACCTCTGTTTTCCTCTTAATAACAAATTGAGGTACTTTTTTTCTTATATCAAGAACTCTACATTTTTAATTTATATGTAAGTAAACCAATGTTACAATATATAAAAAATGCATCAAGTTAAACGTTTCAAATATATTAAAGAGCAAAAAACACATACTATAACTATAAAAAGCAATAACAAAGAATTTTCCTTTCTTTATTGTTTTAGTTCACAAGATGAAAGTGCAAAAGAACACAATTATAAAGAGCAATAAGACAGAATCAGGTCATTTTCAATACCTAGGGAATATTTTAGGCCAGATTAGAATGTAAAAATGTTTAAGTAACAAATGTTGATAAAATTAATTAAAAACCATCATGAATAAAAATATTTGCAAGCATTTGCATTTGCAGATGCATTTCTGCTGTTCCATCTACTGCACAGGTATATATGTGACCCTGGACCCCAAAACCAGTCTTAAGCAGCACGGGTATATTTGTAGCCATTGGCAAAAATACATTGTATGGGTCAAAATTATCAAATTTTCTTTTATGCCAAAAATCATTGGGATATTAAGTAAAGATCATGTTCCACAAAGATATTTAGTAAATTTCCTACCATAAATATATCAAAACTTAATTTTTGATTAATAATTCGCCTTGCAAAGAACTAAATTTGGACAACTTTAACGGTGATTTACTCAATATTTTTTTTTTGCACCCTCAGATTCCAGATTTTTAAATAGTTATATCTCAGCCAAATATTGTCATATTCTAACAATACATCAATGGAAAGCTTATTTATTCAGCAAAGAATTGACTGGTTTTGTGGTCCAGGGTCACATATACACATATATGCTTTATTAGCAGCTCCTTCTATGAACCACTATACAGTACAATAGTAATATGTAAGCTTACAATTCATAATTAAGCATCTAAAATTATTCTTGGTATGCTGAAGTGCCCACGTTTAACAATACCATGCATGTTCATTAAAGCAATATTTTGTCAAATTTTGTCAAAATCCACTACAACTTTGACTGCCCCTATAAATGGCAACTGTAAAATAAGGCTCACCAGCACTTTTTGTGTAAGACTTTAGGTTGAGAAAATATGCACTGATTGTCTTTCAGGATGTAAGGTCTGCCTCGTTTTTTTCGTTGGTATTGCTTACACCGTCTTATGCCCTGGGCTTGCCGCCAGGTAGGCAGACTTGGCTCCAGGTGCATTTCCCTTTGGGCAGAAACACCACAATGACTAAAACTGAAGGCAAACAAATGGTAAGTTTATCTCCTGCTTCTCAGAATTAATTCTTTATGAGAGATACATGTGCTCCTTGTCATCATCTGCCTTTGAAGACATGTTCACATTTGGAGCATGAACAATGAATTTACATGAAGACTTCACAGCGTTAAAAAAGCAGCCCTGGGAATTTCAACTGCATTTTTTTCCCCACTGAAACCACTGGGGGATTTCATGTCAGCAGGTTTTCAAGAGGATTTTGAAGGTCAGATTTGAACCTGAATTACATACATGGGGAGCAAGGCTCACTGTTTCAATAGTAAAAGCCACATTATGTGAATAATATGCAGGTTGACATGATTTTAGTATGAAGAAAAACTGCTTTAAATCTTAAAATACTAAAAAGACTACTAAAAATGATTTAAACAACTACACAGTTTTAACAGAAGAATTAGGTTAAAAATAGATCTAAAAAAAAAGATGTTTAAAACAAAAAATAATTTTATAAAATTATAAAGCTTCACATTCTAAATCCTCAAAAATGTGACCTTCCTCAGTACTTCTAACTATAGTAAGATTAAAAAAAAATAAAAATGTTTCTTTGAAAATAAATTAATACTTCATTCAGCAAGAATGCATTAAAGGGATCTTTTTCAACTTTTTACACTTTAAAATTCCTCTAGTGCATAATGTTGCTGTTTGAGCATGAAGAAGATCTGCAAAGTTACCAAGCACAAAGACCACTCCAAAGGGAGTTATTCTCTATATCAGTAAGTGCTGTTTCTGAACTCCCTCAAACTTTTCAAAAACTTGCACTTTGAAACCAGTTTCCATCAGTTTACATCTTCACACCCCCCTGTTTACAATTTTCTGCAAATGAACAGCCAAAATGCAATAAAACATTTTCTGTTTTTAAATGAAAATCTATGTAACACATCTATGTAACACAACTATGTAATACAAAATGTAAAACATTTCGTAAAGCTGTTACATCTCGTAAAAATGGCACAATAGGACCCCTTAAATTGATCAAAAGTGACAGTAAAAACATTTTAAATGTTGCAAAAGACATGTATTTCAAATAAATTTTGAATTCTGAAAAAAGTATTAGTTTCCACAAAAAGATTAAGCAACTGCTTTCAACATTAATGATAGTAATAAATGTTTCATGAGCAGCAAATCATCCAGTGTGATCTTATAATTCGTATGCATTTTACGTAAAATGTGGTTCTACAAAACGTACATTTACTTACGTTTTTCCAGATACTAAAACGTACGATACTGACGTTTTTACAGCATCTAAACGTACAATACTAACGTTTTGATGATACCTAAAAACGAATCCTTATTGAAATTGAAATCGCAGCATTAATTTCATTATTGTTGTTTTTATTTGTCATACCGATGACCTTAAGTTTTCAGCTGCATTATTAAATTGTTAATCGTTTATTTAATATGAAATTATAACATTTCATTCTGTTCTGTATGATTTCTGCTGCCCGCTCGCTTCCAAGAATAGGCCTACATAATGTTAATATAAATATATATTTGCTACTTTAACTTCTAAAGTAGCGTCTCTTTTCTTATTAACATCATAAGAATAACTAAACAGTAATAGGCACAGTCCCACTTTGGATTCTTGTTTGTTTTTGCACATTTAATTATGAGCGATTGCTTAAAGCAGCCAGTGAGGTGGCCAGCTCGGCAGCAGTGATGAACCTATAAATAATGTTATCAGTTCTATCTCCAGTGGCTTGCTTAATTACAGCAACCTTGTGTGCCTAATTACGCGCAGATGTTATCAAGACCAAAGTGAAAGTTACTTGTAGAAAATCAAATAAACAGCTAAAGTTATAAACCAATTGCCTAATAAGATGCCACGGAGAACTATCATTTTTATAATGTGATATTATAGGTTACGTAATACTTGATCATAAACCACTTTGACATGAACAATCAAGAAAGCTTTAATTAGATTTGAGGAGCCTGTGAGATTCCTGCTGACTCCAGAATTTCATCATCAATTACAGTAATTAATGAGTAAGGTGTGTTTTTTTTTAATACACACATAGAGATTTGTTTGTACTGTGATGTTTATGGGCAAGTAACCTGGTTGGTGGAAAACACCTGTGTATTAATTAAAAAAAACGAGTCGTATATTTGTCTTAAATTGTTAAGGGAACAAACTGGAAGCAAACCCCTCAGCCTTTCTGAATATAAACGCACATACCCGTTGGAGTTTTGTGGTTTAAAATCTGCATTAAAACGACCGGTGTTCTCTAGAAGGCAAAAAAAGTTTTCCTCTGCACATCAAAAAGGTGTGAACATATGCCTGCAGCCCAGAAACGCGACACATCAGTCATGGTTAGTCTTGCAACAGATGCTTCCAGTGATCTGTGTGGCTTTTTCAGGTGGTGACAGAGGTAAGCAAAGCCGTATCCCAGAGGTTTGAGGCATAAGTGTGTGAGAGAGGTTCATATTTCTCTGGGGTAATGCAGCTGATTGTTCAATCACGTCACATGCCCCACTTAGGGAGGCTGGAGAGGCAATCATGTGCATCTGAAGGCAAAGAGATCGATTGCTCCATCTTTTCCCTCCGTTGAGCTCCTCCTCGAGCCGTGTCCATCTGACATGCTGGCAGCTGTTGAAGCTGTTTGCAGCAGGTAAAGCCTCTGGATGTGGATTTGAGGTAGAAGCTTTGCCCAATTTATGACCTTCGGGGAGTGCGGTTAAGCCAGAGGACACGACGATAACGTTTATATAACGACCGCAGAGTTGCTACTCAAACTAATGCAATACACAACCACATGATACATCGTTTACTCTTCATGTTGTACTGTATTACAGTTTTATTTTATTTTGGCCACTTTTACTGCTAGGGATAAGAGATAGAGAGCATGTGACATTATTGGGAGAACATGGGGCTATCAAAACATGACACCAAAAAATAAATAAAGATGATACTGTATATATTTATATGGGGAAATTACAGCTTAAACAGGGTGGTCAAATCATAAGTGGTTAAATATCTTAATAAATTAATAAAATACATATATATATATATAAATTAATTTAATTGTAGATTATAAAAATGTGAATAGTTGCAGTTATAGTATTTTGACCACTTTTATTTCTAGGAATAATAGATGAAAAAGCATAAAAAATTATGAGGAGAACAGGGGAAAGCATGGCACCAAAAGCGGTCAAAATATAACAAAATGTAGCCTTTGCAGTTAGAAAAGTATTAAAAATATTAAAAATACACAGATTAAAAAAAAAAAAAATACAAATATTATAAATGCATCATGAAATGTTTTTAAAATGCCTTGCTGAAATTTCATATTATATTATATATTATTTTGGCCACTTTTTAATGAGAGATATGTGATCATGCTATTATAGCAACACACACACACACACACACACACACTAACATTACATAGATTTCTATCGTTTTTATATATAGATAGTCATACATTTTATAAGCTAATCTTAACCCACACCCTACCCCTCACAAAAAACTTTCTGCATTTTTACAAGTTAAAAAAAAACAACTTAATTTACTTTATTGTTATGCCAGTTTTACAAATGAAGACGTCCCCAAAGGCAGGTTTTTGGAGATTTGGATATAAATTTGTCTTCAAAATATGGTTAAAGAAGAAGTCCACTTTCAAAACAAAGATTCACATAAAATGTTCTCACCCCTTGTCATCTAAGATGTTCATGTCTTTCTTTCTTCAGTCGTAAAGAAATTATGTTTTTTGAGGAAAACATTTCAGCATTTTTCTCCATATAATGGACTGATATGGTGCCCTGATTTTGAACTTCCAAAATGCAGTTTAAATGCAGCTTCAAACAATCCCAAATGCAGTTGTAAACAATCCCAGCTGAGGAAGAAGGGTCTTATCTAGCGAAATGATCGGTTATTTTCATTCAAAAAATACAATTTAAATCTCAAACGCTCATCTTGTCTTGCTCTGCCTGAACACTGTATTCTGGTTCAAGACAGTTAAGGTATGTCGAAAAACTCCAATCGTATTTTCTCCCTCAACTTCAAAAATCATTTCAAAATCATCCTACATCACTGCAGAAGCCCCAGTCTTTGCAAAGTGAACATGCAAAGAAGATCAAACACCCTCAACAAAAAAGGTAAAACAGCAATACAGGACAATTTTGAAGTTGAGGGAGAACATGAGATGGGAGTTTTTCGACAAACCCTAACTGTCATGAGCCAGAAAAAAACAGTCCAGGACGAGCATTTGACATTAAAAAGTATATAAATAGTGTTATTTTTGTGAAAATAACAATCGTTTCGCTAGACAAGACCCTTCTTTCTCGGCTGGGATCGTTTACAACCGCATTTAGGATTGTTTGAAGCCGCATTTAAACTGCATTTTGGAAGTTCAAAATCGGGGCACCATATCAGTCCATTATATGGAGAAAAACGCTGAAATGTTTTTCTCAAAAAACATAATTTCTTTACGACTGAAGAAAGAAAGACATGAACATCTTGGATGACAAGGGGGTGAGAACATTTTATGTGAATCTTTGTTTTGGAAGTGGACTTCTCCTTTAAGTAGGTACACACACACATTGTTTTTTTTTGTGTTTCATGAAGGCTTTCCATAGACATAATAATAAATTGTCATTTTGATCAGGTTTTACTACCAGTTTTACTACCCTTGTTGAGATTTTCCATAGATGTAATACTTTTTATAAAGTACAAACTAGGGCTGGGCAATATAGTCAAAAAATTAACATGATAACTTTTTTTTATATCAGTCGTTATCAATAATTATCACGACAAATGTCAAATTCAAGTTTAGAGGCAGATTTTTGCTACAATGTGAAAGCTGTAAAAAACTAAACGGTTAAATGTGGTTTTAAAATATTCTTTATGGTCAGATAATGACAAACACTTCACACAAATGTTTTTTGAATTCTTCACACTTTTTCCAGTCATTTTTTCCTAACAAAATAAATATCTTAATAGAAAAAATAATAATTTCTTAGTTCTGCATGTTTTAATGAGTAATTTTGTTTCAAATCAAGAAACAGGTTTGTGTTACCTAATCATATTATTATTAATAATAATAATAATAATATAATTTTTTTTTTTTGTCTCTTAGAAATACACATTTAATAGTAGCTTGAGCTAGGATGCAGATGTAGATTTATGTTCATTATCAAAATCAGTAATATCTGTAAAAACTTATATGTGAACTTATATGATGAAATTTAATTATTCTGACTGCTTGAGCTTTTTTTTTTTTTTTTTATTATTATTAATTCTCTCTAATACTAATACTCTTCCATAGTATCATCCATAGATCATGATAATAACAGTAAAACCACAAATATAGCACCTCAATACCATGGTAAAAAGGCAATATGGTTCCTAGGTATTTGTATAAAAAACAGTAGTCCAAATACATTTAGTATAAATGCATAAACGCTATAGCTTAATCACAAAAAATACTGTAATTATATTCCATTACTCCTACTTCAATACATTTAATACATGTCTACATTAATAATGATGGTGATTTGTAGATTAAAAAGCCTTCTGACTGTATCGTTGCGCACAGTGTTTCTCCTGTTTGTCAGCGCTGTTTCATCTGACTTTAAACCGAGTCATTTGTGTTCTTCACTGAATTCAAGCGCTTCACATTGGCGCTGTTTGAACGCATCTGCTCTAGGCTGCATCCGAAAGTCTAGGCAGCTGACTTGCTGCCTAGGCAATGACTATCAAGCAATGACTTCGAAGGCTGCGAAGGCAACTCTGAAAACAGTTTCGGACAGACTTCAGAGGCAGCCAAAGACTATAGAATACCCCATATATAAAAAAAAAATAGATAAAAGGGACTTTGAGGCAGCGTAACGTGAAGTCATTGCTAGGTTACCTAGCGGTTAAGTTGTACATTTTGTAGAAAAACGATCTTAAACAGTTATGTGTAAATGCTTTAATTATACATAAAGACCTCAATGTCATTGTCATTGAAGGTCTGTGTGTCAGAAAAGATGGCTGAGAATGGCATTTTTTGCTTAAAAAATAAAAGCACTGTTGCAAATATTATTGCAGAGCAGGTCATTGTTATTAGTGGCTGTTTCGTTATTATTGGTAGTATACTGTAAATATTATTCTTATTTACTACTCATTTTAACCCTTTTCACATTCTTATAAAATACTACTAATACAAACAATATTATTAATTATGCTTTTTACACTATAACTCTTCATAAAGTCAAGATATCATCTATTATATAGAGTAACAAGTTTAATTTCACCAGAATATCTTTCATTAGTGCTCTTTTGTTCCGCTTTTGCCGCATAAACATTATATCGAACATCTATTGAACTCTTGTTATCGTTTATCGAGGAAATTCATATCGTGCGATAATTATCGTTATCGATTTATCTCCCAGACCTAGTACAAACTTTACATTTGATCCCATAACCCTACATTTTCCATTATAAATAAATAAATAATAAGCTGTTTTCCACATGGGAACCAAAACTTTGTTCCCGCAACAACAAATATGTGAGGTTTTACTATCCTTTTTGGAAATATCTGGACCACACATACATATAGTACAGTACATATATACATACATATATTAAACAGTTAATCTGTAATATATATTTGTGAACACGCTTCACACGGCAGATATGAGCAGTAAAAGAACCGGTTGAAAGTACTGCCGCAAAAATACTAAGAGCTACTGTAAGAAGCACTCATGGAAATGTTTCAGTGCTGGTGTGAATTTGCTGTGCAGCTGAAACCATCCACAGCTACATGTAAGGAATATGTTAAAGGATATAGATGGATCAAATGAATGAAAAACCGGTTTGAGGTCCCGGCAGAATTGTTAGCAAGGCCTATGCATGAGTTTGGAAGCTGAGCTCAAACATTCCCGGTTGATGTCAGCTGGTGTATCCACAGGAAGCTTATGTTCACAGAACGTGAACTTCAGCACAAAGGAATAATCTTCTCCCATGGTGAAAGACAGAATGCGGACCCATGCGAAGGAACACGCCTGTGCCGCTTTGAAGGAAGAAGCCTTCCAGAGTGGAAAAAGTGTTCGTTTTTCGTGATGCATGGCCTTATAAC
Organism: Cirrhinus mrigala; assembly: GCA_036247105.1. Lineage (NCBI taxonomy): Eukaryota > Metazoa > Chordata > Actinopteri > Cypriniformes > Cyprinidae > Cirrhinus > Cirrhinus mrigala. Next base: position 6,164,885 of record CM070020.1, on the reverse strand, counting down.
CAAAACGGTACAAAATATTAGCACACACATACACCTCCTAGTGCAGGGAAACACAGGGTGTATATTTTTTCAATCACGCCAACCGCAAATGAGCTTACGAAACCATTAGCTACCAGCTGTACCAAGTTCACACAACAAAAGCACTGACTTGCAAAACAGAAGTGAAGTTTAAGCCTCACACTTCTTCACAGACCAATACGTGCCGTGTTTTAGGTTAGCGTGAAATGCGCGCTTTGAAGAAAACTAATTTAGCATGCATTACAAGGCCTGTCTTTCATACTGAAGGCAAGAGTTCCCTTCCGTTTGTTCCTCCTTACCCCCTAATCTAATGATCACGTCGATCCCACCGGAGAATAAGCGAGAGGCATTTACATAACTCAGCAACAGAGAAATACTCAAAGCATCCACATTCTTGTTAGGAGTCTACCAATCTGACAAAGAAAAATGACCAGAGCTACTGGAGTGGCAGCACTTGACTCAAGACTTTGATTCCCCTCCATCCCAACAGAATTCACTTTCATAGTGGGTGTACCAGTGCATAAAGTCTTCCCTGGTTGAGACCTGACAGCCTCGGATGCCAAAAATCCATCTTCCAATGCAATTTAGCACAGAGGGAGCAGGGAAGATGGGAAAATTATACAGGACTCTAGTCTGAGTTTTAACAGGTAGCTGTGGAGACCCGCAGACACATCTGAAATAATGACAGGTTGCTGGAATCTGACAAGTCAAAGTTAGTCACTCTAAAATAAAAATTCAGTCACCTCTGAAACATGAATGGCAGTGGTGAATACTACGGCTGTCCTCATGTCTAGACTGTTTGAGGACGAGTCACCTCTAAAACCTGATCCACTGTATATTTTCCATTCACTGCCTGGGATAATATACACTACTAAAAATCAATACCTTTTTGAGGGGTAACAATACCAAATATTTCGAAATGGAGTGCCGGGTTTCTATTGTTTACTGGATACAGGCACATACCGAAATGGCTTTAAATTGTGCTAATCGAGATAATGATTACAACAAATTAATGATGAATTATGTCAAAACTCATGAAAATAAACCTTTCCAAAATGTTTAGTTGACAATTTACAGAATAATTAATGATATTTCTTCAGAAGATGTTTAATTCACTTTCAGATCAAGGGCTGCATGATATATCGAAACAAAATCGGTATCATGAACACGTCATAAAGGTTTCAGGGTGCAGCACAGCGTGGAAAACCACAAAAACATAAGTTCAGTGATTAATCATTTAAAAGAAATAAATAAATGCATTTAATTAAATGAAATAAAAAATATGTGACCCAGGAGCACAAAACCATACATAAGGGTCAATTTTTAGAAATTGAGATTTATACTTAATCTGAAAACTGAATAAATAAGCTTAGGCTTGTTAGGATAGGAAAGTATTTGGTTGAGATACAACTATTTGAAAATCTGGAATCTGAGGGTGCAAAAAAAATTTAAATATTGAGAAAATTGCTTTTAAAGGTGTCCAAATAAAAAAACTTAGCAATGCATATTACCAATTCAAATTTAAGTTTTTAAATATTTATTTTAGGAAATTCACAAAATATCTTCATGGAACATGAACTTTACTTAATTTCCTAATGACTTTTGGCATAAAAGAAAAATCAATAGTTTTGACCCATACAATGTATTGTTGGCTATTGCTACAAATATACCTGTGCTACTTAAGACTTAAGGTTTTGTGGTCCAGGGTCACATATTATTATTATACATTTACAGTTGTAATATAAAATAAAACTAATTTATTATTTTATTAATTACTATTTAATTATTTACTATGTAACCAATATTTTTCAAGTTTTTTTTTTTTTTTTTCCAAATTTTTTTTTCCCTATAAATATAGTTTACAGTAGTCAACATTTAAAGCGGATCAAAAAAAGTTCACCGAAGTTGTCCTAAAACAAGTACGGGTATAGTTTTGGTTTTAGGACAACTTTGATGAAATGTTTTGATCCACTTCAAATGTTGACTACTGTATACTAAAAATAAGTGTATGGAGAATTTTTATTTTTATTATTATTTTTATTTTCTCTGTAGATGCTCTCCCCTACAAAATCACCCCAATTTTTTGGTTTGTTTGTTTTTTTGCTTATATACCAGAAAAACAAAATAGTTGCAATGTACAATTTTCCTTTATTCATTTATTTAATTATTTATTTTTCAGCATGTACCAATGGTTCCCTGGTTAAATGTAAAAAATCGGTCCAAACCAAAAAATTATGCATGGCTGAATCAGGTGCAAAGACTGCATGATTTTCTGTTCCATAAATATTGTTGCTAAATCATTAAAAACAACAGGTTCCTAAGAGTTATTTATTCAATAAACAAACAGAACGGGACACATACTCTAATAATGTAACAGCACTTTGAACCTTCCATTTTTTATGTGTTGGTTTTCCTGCAGCAAAATGTAACACTGGCTCAACCAGTGGCATGAATTTTAGGTGGAAAAACTGTTTATTTGAGCAATAGTGGAGCTTTTGGGTAAACCTGTTTGAAGACAATCTTTTATGCAATTCTACTTGGTGATGCAAGTAGCACAGAAATGACATAGTTCAGTTTTAATGTTTGCTTTTGTGAATTAAACAAAAGAATCATCAACCCTCACTGTATTATGATAATAGCATAATGAAATCAGATATGAAGTGGATTTCATAGGATTGAGGATTAACAGTAGGTGTGATCAGATTATGATCACAAAAAGATTATGCTTCACATGCAGGAAAAAGGCGATGTGCATTATGGCAGCCCCATACACAAATAGGAATAGGGATATTCCTATATTGTTTTAGGAACAATATGTCAGTGCTTTAACACTGCATTGAGCTTACAGTAATTGCCCTTCCAAAAGCTGCTCCTGAAATGAAATCACTGCAAACTGAACTGAGGGACTGAAGGAGACATACATTATTAAGTAAAAAGACAGAATTAGCTTGTCCCGTAATGACTAAATAGACCTGTGTGAGAATTCAGGAAACAGCTGCGAGCAGTTTTAAAAAAGGCCATCTGTTTTAAACGGACTTAAATGTGCTGTGGTGGCGCATCTTGTCGCTGTGAGGAACAAACGGCCACGCTGTCAAATGCTGAAAAGCCAAAGGCTTGATTGGCAGAGTGTTAAACACCATGTTTGAACTTGTTAGTACATCAGGCCATTTGTTAGCATTCCACATCTGACAAGGTGTCCGTTTTTAATCACTCTTTTCGTGTAGCCAAACAAGAATATGTTTTTACATTATTATAATTTTGTTAATTTCTTGATCACCATTACTACTACAGATAGATAGATAGATAGATAGATAGTTGTTTTATTTATAAAACAAGCAGCTGTCCATATTTCATATACCCACAAGCCTATTTATCACTTTTATGATTTGATGTCATCTCCCTTGTTGTGTGAATTTGAACGCCAGCCAAGTGGCTGGTGGAAGTAAATGCTTTTAAAGATGCACTGCTGGAATATGGCCAAATGCTTCTGCAAGATGAATTAAATGGCAATCATGTTGTGGCAGCGTATTGTTTTAATTAGGACCCTTGTCTATTTAACAAAAAGACCAACCGAGCTAACAAAATGCAATAAGGGAATAAATGGGGTGCTCAGAGAAATGTCTGGGCCAGTTGCTTACCAGTTGGATTTCAACAAGGTTTTTAAAGCTATTCAGCTTGAAGTACCTTACCTGACAATGCTAACTTGTTTTTATTTGCTTGTATTTTCGCAGCGTGTAATTCCAGTCATTCTCTATAAATCCAAGGTCGTGAAATCATTATTCAGGTTATCTGTTTGTTTGCTTAGAATATTAAAGTGGAATATTTTCGCACCATAAAACAGAGACCTGTGTCTTAAATTAGTGCCACTGGGCGGGTTTGTTTCAGGACGAGATTTTACATCCGAACCTAGGCTGTACCAGGTTTGTTTATGTTCAAAAACAAGCAATCAAAGACTGAAACGCATGAATATTTCCATGAACAAACAGGCCAAACAATATGAGACATTCTAAACACAACATATGCTGAATAGAAAAACTGACAACTCCATAAATGCATAAACAGCAGAAGTGTGATTTTCCAGACTAACACATGAAACAAATGCTGGGCCAAATATTTTATTAGTATTAGCCATTTCACTTACTAACATATGAATCTGAGCCAATACACCATAGAGTTTGGAAACACAACCTCAACACCCAAAGACATGACAAATGTATCATTTGTTTGTATGTTTACATTTATTCATTTAGCAGATGTTTTAAAATGCACAATGCTAAATTTAAAGCCTAAACTAGATTACTACGAGCTACAACCGAGGCATTAAAAAGAAAGAAATATGTTTGTTTGTTTGTTTGTTTGTTTAAATACAGTGGCATCCAAAAGTTTGGGAACCCCTTGCAGAATCTACTAAATGTGAATAATTGTAACAAAATAAGAGAGATAATACAAAATGCATGTTATTTTTTTTTTTTTATTTAGTACTGTCCTGATTAAGATATTTTATATAAAAGATGTTTACATATAGTCCACAAGACAAAAAAATAAAAAAAGCTGATATTATTAAACTAACCCCCTTCAAAAGTTTGGGAACCCTTGGTTCTTAATACTGTGTGTGGTTACCTGGATGATCTACGATGGTTTTTTGGTTTTGTGATGGTTATTCATGAGTCCCTTGTTTGTTCTGAACAGTCAAACTGAGCACTGTTCTTCAGAAAAATCCTCCATGTCCTGCAGATTCTTCAGTTTTACAGTATATTTTGAAATTTAATTTGAACCCTTATAAGCAGTGACTCTATGATTTTGAGATCCATCTTTTCACACTGAGGACAACTGAGGGACTCAAACACAACTATTAAAAAATGTTCAAATGTTCACTGATGCCCCAGAAGGAAACACAACTTTTGGAGCCGGGGGGTGAAAACTTTTGAAAAGGATGAAGATGTCCAAATTTTTCTTATTTTGTTGAAATATTTTTCTTTTTTTTTCCATTTAGTACTGCCCTTCAGAAGCAGCAGCAGATACTTTCATGTTTCCTGGAAGACAAATTAAGTACAATTTACCTTGATCTTCCAATTCAAAAAGTTTTCACCTCCCAGCTCTTAATGCATCGTGTTTCCTTATGGAGCATTTTTTTTGTCTTGTGGACTATATGTAAACATCTTTTATGTAAAATATCTTACTGAGGACAGTACTAAATAAAAAATAACATGCATCTCTCTTATTGTGTTAAAATCATTCACATTTTCACAGATTTTGCAAGGGGTTCCCAAACTTTCGCATACAACTGTAAATAAGATTTTTAGAATGTGTCTTTGTTTATAGTAATTAGTTCATATATTAATGGGACTGTTCATTCTGTCATCATTTACTCACCCTCAATTTTTTGCAATCCTATATGAGTTTCTTTCTTCGGCTGAAGAAGATATTTTTTAAAAAAAATGGGAACCAACAACTATTTGGTTACTCATATTCTTTAAAATGTGTTCCATTAGATTTAACAGAAGAAAGAAACTTGTACAGGTTTGGCACAACTTGAGTAAATGATGATAGAATTTTCATTTTAACATGTCTGATAATATGCTTTCTCGAATTGTATTGTTTGCAAATAACATAGATTTTGCCTGGCTTTCTGACTCACCAGTTGAGAAGTGCTGGCTTAAAAAAAACAATCAAAGCTGAGACATTAATATTAATTCATAGTGTTCTTAAATCAATTCTCATGGCATGAAATCACACAGGATTCATGATTTTACAAATGTTATACTCTCACCCATGCCAATAAGCAATGTTCAGAAACAGAGCAGTGTAGAAGCAACTAGCGTCAGACTGATCTGTCATGAATCAGCCTCAGTCATGACATCACTGAAATGTCATCCGACCATGTTACTATACTAGTCTGTCTGATTCCAACATCTGTCACAACAAATGTGGTCAAGCTTCTGTTTTGGTACTAATTCATGTTAGCGGTTTGTTTTAAAATATCCTGTATCTAAGCTTTTCTCTGAGGATTTTCAGATGCCACTGTAAGAATAAAAATGTTAAAATTACACTATTCTAGTTTGGGGTCAGTCATTTTTTTTTATTATTATTGTTCTGTAATCTTTATTTTTAAAAATGTAATTTAATTTAATTTAATTAGAAGTCTCTAAGGCTGCATTTATTTGATTCAAAATACAAGCAGTTATATTGTGAAATGCCTATTTCAATTTTAAATAGCTACTGCATTTATTTGATTCAAAAATGTAATAAAAGCAGCAATATTGTGAAATATTACAGAATTTTTTGCATTTTAATATATTTAAAAATGTATTTTATGTTCGAGATAGCAAAGCTGAATTTTTTTAGCTGCCATGGTAACACTTTACAATAAGGATCCATTAGTTAATGTTAGTTTATGTATTAACTAACATGAACAAACAATAAACAATACATTTATTACAGTGTTTATTGGGCTTTGTTAATGTTAGTTAATGAAAATACAATCATTCATTGTTAGTTCATGTAAATTCACAGTGCATTAACTAATGTTAACAAGCACACCTTTTGATTTTTTAATAATGCATTAGTAAATGTTGAAATTAACATGAACTATGATTAATAAATGTTGAAGTATTGTTCATTCTTAGTTCATGTTCAATCATTCATAGTTAACTAATGTTAACTAATGAACCTTACTGTAAAGTGTTACCAACATTTTTTTTTTTTATTATATGAAATAAACTTTAACTGAAATAAAATAATATAACAAGATAATAATCTAAAATAATAATCTTTATTATGAATATTATTATTATTTATTTATTTATTTATTTATTTATTTTGCTCGTTGCCAAGTCAGTATTTCTAATTTTCATTTAGTTTATCTTGATGTACTAAAATAACTAAAACTGAAAAAAGTATATATACAGTAGTCAACATTTAAGGTGGATCAAAAAATGTCATCAAAGTTCTAAGACAAGAATGTGTATTGTTTTGGTTTTAGGAAAACTTTTATGAAAGGCTTTTAAATTGTTGACTACTGTACACATTTTTAAACAGACAAAAATACAATAAAATGACTAAAACCTAAACTAAATTCAAAACAGATAATATCAGAATAAAAACTATAATAATATTTAAATGATAGTAAAATAACCCTGCTAAAGAAATCATTCTAATATGCTGATTTTCTGATCATGAAACATTTTTTATTATAACCAATTGGCAGTACTGCTTAATATTTTTGTAGAAAAAAGATAATATTTTGGATGAATAGAAAGTTAAAAAGAACATCATTCGCTTTAAATACAAATCTTTTGTAACAAAATAAGTCTTTACTGTCACTTCTGTGTCCTTGCTAAATAAACATTAACTTGTTTAAAAAAAGACTTTTGAACAGTAGTGTGTTTAAATGCTATTGAAAATGATAAAAACATTGGCAAAAAGACAAGTAACAGCATGCCATTGTCTATATTTGATTTTCAAATGAACACAAACTTCAGTGTTGCTATTATTTACGCCTTACAAGCCACAGAGAGCAATGACAGGGACTTTTTTCCACATTCGGTCAGCCTGGTATCACGACTACTCAAGAGCTTCCAGCTATACACAGATTTACATGTGCTATTATCATCCGCAGTGGCAGTGGGAACAAACCTGTGGCAGTGTCTAGAAGCCGGCCTCACTTTAATTAACAGGGACAGTGCATGGCTTGGAGCTGTCACTCTTGTTTGGGCCTATAAATGACATTTAATGCATTTCAGCCCAGCTGTGTATCTGCAAACATCATTTCAGAGGAACGTTTCTATCGAACAAGCCGCATACGAAAGCAGTTTGAGGTTCATCTTAGAAAATCACTCCTCCTTGAAGAAAATGTTATGGTGTGCTGGATAAAACTCACAGCTTATGTTTGTTTTGAGAGAATTCTATCAAAATTCCTGCGAGAGAACTATATATCTCTGTCAGGTGAATACGCAGACGCGTGCTGAGATTGACAAGGACAACGTAGTTACACTTACACACTTCTTGGTGAGAATATGTTCCTAGCTTAAATCTTCATTCCACACTTCTTCACTAAACAGATGGGCGATTCGACTCGAAATAAAACATGAACGAAAACAAACAGACTCCCCCGAAAGTCTATGCATGAATCCTGTTGCGAAACTTGGTGTTACTGCTGACAATCACTCATTTATAAGTATGTTTTGTAAAGATGAGTGACAACCAAATGCCCTTCAAACTAATGAGACTCTGACGATTACACTCCAGCCTGACACACTTTATATATGCCGATTATAAATAATTAATCGCTACAAGTAAGCAAGCCTGTCAAGAAAATGTCATGTCTCATTTGGATGAGCGGAGCAGCTCTGATTACCCTGCAATATGTAGCATAAAATATAGTATCAGAGGATATCGCTTGCCCTTACCTCTGTTAGTAAAGTTATAACTATAGCTCTAAGTATAGCTTTTTTTTTTAGTGCAGCCGCAGTCTTTTTATCAGTCCAGACCACTGTGGAAAGGGTGTCTGGGCTCTGTATAGTGTGTGATAAATAATTTAAGCCTGCTCTTTCCGTTCCTGCTCTCATAGAGAAGTATGTGAGAAAACATCAACAAATAATATGATCTGCTATAAGAGACACTGATAGTGTAGAAAGTATTGCAGATGCATATATGTATATAATAATATAGAAACATTTAATGCAAAAATAGATCATACTTTTTAAAATTAGTTACATTTAAAATACAAATTTTTATTAGATTTTTTTTTTAGAAATGCTATATATATATATATATATATATATATAATATATATATATATATATATACATAGACAGAGAGAGAGCGAGAGAGACAGATAGATAGATAGATAGATAGATAGATAGATAGATAGATTCTTTCAAATATATAATATTTTTAAAAAATAAACCTTTGATGCAATAATAAACCATGCATTTTAAAATTACATTTAAAATTAATAAAATTCACTTTCAACATAATTTTAAAATGAAATTTTTCATTAATTGTTACAGTTTTTATATAAAACCAACAATCGAAAAGAAAACACTACAAAATGATATTTTTAAATAAATATATTTCAGATATTACAGTCTTATATTTGTTATTTTTAGTTTCTTTATTTATTTTAGAAATGCAATGAATAGTCATATATACATTTTCATTTTATTTTTAATTAATTTATTTATTTGTAATTTTTACTTATTTATTAGTTTATTTATTTATTTTAGAAATGCAATAAATAGTCATATATACATTTTCTATAAATCTAGATAGATAGATAGATATAGATATTCATTGCATTTCTAATAATACATTTTTAAATTAGTTACATTTAAAATGAATAAAATTCACTTTCATGGAACCAGTTATTTGTTTATTTATTTATTTATTAATAGAACACGCATTTTAAAATTAGTTACATTTAAAATGAATAAAATTCACTTTCAATGTAATTTTAAAATGAAGGATGAATGCATGTTTATATATGTGACCCTGGACCACAAAACCAGTCATAAGGGTCAATTTTTTTGAAATTGAAAAGATTTATATATCATCTGAAAGCTGAATAAATAAGCTTTCCATTGATGTTTGGTTTGCAAAATGGCCGAGACACAACTATTTGAAATTCTGGAATCTGAAGGTGCAAAAAAATCAAAATATTGAGAAAATCGCCTTAAAGTTGTCCAAATGAAGTTCTTAACTACGCATATTACTTATCAAAAATTAAGTTTTAATACATTTACGGTAGGATATTTACAAAATATCTTCATGGAACATGATCTTTACTTAATATCCTAATGATTTTTGGCATAAAAGAAAAATCGATCATTTAGAGAGGACAAATTGAATGTATTTTTGGCTTTTGCTACAAATATACCCGTGCTACTTATGACTGGTTTTGTGGTTCAGGGTCACATATATGTAAACACACACAATTTTTGTTAATTGTTACAGTTTTTATATAAAATCAACAATCAAAATAAATAAATAAATAAATGCAAAAATGGATCATACATTAGTTTATTTTTAATTAATTAATTTATTTGTAAATGTATTTATCTTTTGCAATGCAATGGATAAAAGTATTAAATTCTTTCAAATATATACAATATTAATAAATATACATAAATCTTACTGACCACAGACATATTTCATTTAACATATCATGCACATATTGTACCCGCAGATCCACCGCCCATTAATAATGTTGTAGCAAAGTGAACTAGTTATACTTGGCTATTAATAATAAATAACTTGAATCCGGTTATGGCAGCACTGGGAATATTCCATACTGTACATCTGCACAAGCATACGCAGGCATGTGCGGCAGTAAATTATCAGGCCTAAGGACATCTGTACCCCAGGAGCCCAGGAGATGCTTACTGTGTCAACAGCCTCGCACAGCAATGTCACCACACATCACACCTAAGCCATTACCAGGAAAATGACTGGTCAGGTTTTCTCTGATCACGAGCGCCTGATCTCCTGTCAAAGAGAGCGGCGGGGAAAGCAGTGGGACGCTGCGAAGACTTTCAGCGCTGAAATACAATATCCAATTCCGGATCGGTGAAACAAATGCACGGAGCCATGCGGTTGAGCTGTACTAAAATATTAACCTAATAACAGAATACTGCATGTAACAAAATGAGGGTTAAAATACAGGTCATTCAAGAGTTGTAACTAAAAGAAATAGCAAGATAGATGATTTCCCATAATGCTAAGAGTATTTTAACCTATTTCCCCCCATCAGTTTGAAGCTCAACCATTAGAGTTGAAAGGAGGTCAGGGGTTAATTATGGATTCCTTCCCCTGCCAACACCGGACCTGCCACCAGCTTCTCATTTGTCTGCGCTTTGATATCAGCACTATTAACTTCATCCATGAAAAGACACTTCCCATCCCAGTTTAACTGAACAGACCACAGACAAGAATATCCAATGAGAATGATCTAGTGTCCTTGAGTATTACAAAATGCCTATACCACAGCAACTCATTCCCATTTTACATTTAAATTATTATTAGATTTGCAAGTGCCATAAGTCATTTGGTGCAGTTTTACTGTCTTGATCAGCATACCAACCAGTGTTACTTGCAGTATTATTTACAGTATACACTATATTGTTATGTATTGTGTGACAAGCAACGCACCTGTAGAAAAAATGCTCTTCCAATAATAAACTTAGGATCTTAGATCACTAGAGGTATGCAAGAGAAAAGGAATACATACATCAATAAATAAATAAATAAAAAATGTTAAAAAAACTGAGGGCTTATATACACAGGGATGATAATCAACGAAACATGGAACAGGTGTAAGATAATCAGAAACCATGGAAACAAACTACCAATAAGAACTCTGGAAAAAAGGAACAGAGAAAAGAACGAAAACAAAATCAAAACCGAATATATTTTTTATAATTATATCATATTTTGAAATATGTATTTTCGGTTCATTGAAATGTTGGTTTTAGTATGTGCTTTTGATATTTATTATTATTATTATTATTTATTTGTAATATTTCTATTTAGCTTTTTAGATTGTTATTCACTAATTCGTTTTAGAAATTTTAGCTTACCTTATTAAATTTTGGGGTAGAACTTTACAGTAAAGTAATTTATTAACATTAGTTAATTACATTAGTTAACGAGAACTAACGATGAATAATACTACTGCATTTATTAATCTTAATCTTAATTAATCTTAATCTTAGTTCATTTCAACATTTAGTAATACATATAATCAAAAGATGTATTTGTTGGTATTTTTTAAAGTTGAATTTTCATAAACTAACTTTAGAAAATATTAATAAATATTGTATCAAATGTATTGCGTGTTGTTAATGCATAACTAATGAGACTGTATTGTAAAGTGTTACCAATTTTAATTTAAATTTTGTATGTTAAAAAAGTTTTTCATGTGATATTGTCATGTAACGTGTGAGGAAGGGGCAAACGAAGACGAAGGTCAAAGATAAAGTCTTTATTATAATCCACTGGTAATTCCAAAACAGATAAATCCACAGCAGGAGGGTATAAACACACATTCACATTGACGAGACCGGATCATAAACACTGAACTGAATTTAGCTTATAAAGAACTTAATTAAGACACAGGTGATACAAGGTTAACTAATGATGATTAGACGAGGACAGGAAACAGGAACAACCAAATATGGGCACAAGAGGGAGAAACCAACATAAACAGTCCACAGGGGTGTGACAGATATTTAGATTATATTTTTTATTTTATTTCAACATTTTATTTATTATTTTTTTATTTTTTGGTAACATTTTACAATAAAATTTTTTTTATGTTTATTACGTTTAGTTCATGTTAATTTAAACATTTAATAATTTATTATTAAAATCAAAAGTCATGTCTGTTAATATGATTTTTATGGATGTGTATGGATATTTTTATGAACTAATGTTAAAGATAACATCGCAACAAATGAATTGCTCATTGACAGTAATGTCGGTTAATGCATTAACTAACATTAACAAATGAGACCTTACTGTAAAGTGTTACCCATTTTTAAAATAATTTGTGTTATCTCTTTACAGTAAAGTTAATATGAATTAATACTGATTAATGCATTTACTAACATCAACAATGAGGAATGCATTTCATACAATATTTATTAACCTTATTATTGATTAATCTGTTTAATACAGTATTATTAAATGGTAAAATTAGCATTGACTAAGATTAATAAATGCTTTAGAAATATTTTTTTCACTGTTAGCTCACATTAATTAATAATAACAAACATTATCCTATTGTAAAGTGTTACCTTTCTAGTTTTAGTGGTGATGCTTTACAACAAGGTCTTACTTGTTAACATTAGTTAATTTATTAACATGAACAAACAATGAACAATACATTTATTACACTATTTATTCATTTTTGTTAATGTTAATAAAAATAAAGTTGTTCATTGTTAGCTCATGTTAATTAATGTTAACAAATGTAATATTGTAAAGTGTTACCATTTTAATTTTAGTTAACAATAACAGCCGTGTTGGGACAATATTTCACTGCCTCAATATGCCTATAAAGATTTTTTTTTCATGTAATTATAGTAAATGTTGGTTATATTTATGGACATGTTGCTAGAGAGACTCTGAAAGACATCTGTACAAATATTGTGACCCTGTGCTTTGGGAAACATGAACCATGGAATGACATACAACAATGAATAATGAGTAGTCAATTCATCATAAGCTTGTTAACCAAGGTGTAAACACTGAGAAAAGGATTAGCGCGTTTACAGTTGAATCAATTATCTACAACTGAATGCGTATTAAACTGTCTAAAAGCGTTTTTGTGGGAAGAAAACACCATGAACAGCACATTCTGCAGCACACTGAACTGTAATGCAGTTCAGACAGTCTGCTGTGATGAGATATCAAACCCCAGCCAACATCAAGACTGGGATTCAAGCGAGAGCTGAATAAAGTGTGACCTTTCAATCACCTTACGCATTCCGGACTGAATTCTGCACTCACAATCCCTCGGTGTAGGACAAATTAAGTTGGTAGAGCTTAAATGTACTGAATTATTAATAAACAGCCTCATATAAAGAAGACAAAGTGAGTCTGGAAGAAAGTTTCAAACTAGAACTTCAATTTATTGTCAATCTGGACCTTGGCATCAATTGCTAGGGTTGTCAGAATAATGAAACGCAACAGCTGAAAACAATTTGCTCCCTCAGCAAATGCAGACTAAAATAAGATCAGTCATATGCATTTATTGATTGAAATAATCATCCATCAGAGGTTAATTAGGACATGCCAAATATTTCCATTTTAATTATTGGTTTTCGTGCAAGGAAGAATCTTTAAATAACAAAAAAAAAAAAAATGCATTCAAGGATGTATGAAGGGCATCCAACTGACACATGACAGCCATATGATAGATTAACAACCAAAATAATTGTTTTAGCTTTTCTTTATTTAATTCTAACGATTTTCCCTATGTGTGTTTTCCAAAGTGCCAAGGCGAAGTAAATTTATATTTGACCTGTGAAGCTTATTTCTGCATATACTTAACATTCATTTTTGTAATGGAAATCTATCATTAGCACAAAGTCAAAAAGTGGCCACACAACAAACAGTGGAGACGCAGCAAGACTAGGACACGGTTCCGGAAGGATCGGCCTCCTGCGTTTGCAACGCTCAAGGGAACGACTCCGGCTGACACGCTCCCAGATCTGACGTGACGTTTCTGACAGAAAAAAATAATGGCAATACCAAAGAGGGGCCTCAGATCTGACAAACATTTAGATGTTATTACCCAGTTACAGTGAATAACTACTGTGCCACTCAAATCGTGGCCGCATGGCCACTGGCAACACCAGCCAGCCACCTAATGCCAGCAGACAGCAGAGGCGCACATCAAGCGCAACTACAAATTCAAGTAATTGACAAAAGATAATGAAGAGTTGGAGAAGACACACTAGGCGTCCTACCGTTAGAGAGTTTCTCTACTATTCCTTGGCTGTTATTTATATGTAGCTGGGATTGTTTATAGAGCAGGGTAATGTCTAAATAGTGTACAATCTGCAACCTGTGAATGTGAACGTAATTAATTTTTAGAGGTATAATGGGATTGTTGATGAGGTACATTGCTGTGTAAAATCGCAGCTGTTTGACGTTATTTTGCAGTTTAGTATTATAATGTGCAGTTTGAATAGTTCTTTTGTGTAGTTCTCTCTCTCTCTTGCTCCTGAACATTCACTCTTTATTTTGTTCTTTCTGCTGGCGGAAAAAGAAAGTTTGATCATTTAGCTGGATGGCACATTAACTGCGTAGCTTTTATTCAGCTCGGACAAAAATAATCAAGCACTGTGCACATTTTTTTAATGCTGAGCGCTGTGAGGGCGAGTTAGTGGAATGATTACTATCAGATTTAATTTAAAATATGAAACATTTAGAGATGTCTGGTTGTGGTAGAAATCCATCCCAGCCAATATCATTGAGAAAATGATGCTTCTTTAGTCTGGAATATCAGAAAAGAAGGATTTAGTGTTCCACAAAAAAAAGGCTAATTTCCGTTTGAAATTTAAAAGGGAATTATTCCAAAGTTCCTCCTCTGGGCTCCATTAACGATACACCCGCTAATCACTGCGGTTAAGTGCCTTGGCAGCTCGGCCATTGTAAAGGGGAAAGCCGAGCCCATGTGAGAGATGAGAGACGGTAGGCTGTGCTGTGGAAGGCCTGTGATTCGCAGAACTGGCTGTACAACTTTATTTAATTTCAAACTGACGTAACAATATCCTTCAAGACAAATAACTGCCATGTAGTAATCCAATACAGATTTTAAATCCTTTATGTTTGTGTTATGTTTAATATATACTGAGGTGGAGTAGAAAAATCTAGAAAAAACCCTCTAGAAATGGAGAAACGATAGGGTAAAACATTGTCTGTAATATTAAAATATTGTCAATTGCAGAATACAACAAAATGGTAATTTTGATGCTTTGTTGCATTATGCTTACCCTAAACAAACTGAAATATTATGTATTTACAGACATAATCCACTATTTATTAATCTGCTTAATGTTTATATTACATATTAGAGGTAGGCGATATGACCAAAATCTCATATCACAATACATTACAATATAGTTATTTTGTTTTAAATAAGGTCTTTCTGATACCATAGAAATTTCAGAATTCTTGTCACCAGTGTCAATATCACAAGAAACTAAAACCAACCTAAAAAAAAAACCAAAAACAAGTGAACCGTCAGCGATTAAATAAGAATAAGAAACTAATTACAAGCAATAGGATTAAAAAAAAAAAAATACAGTAGAACAAATTAATTAGAAATGCTACATACATTGTATAAAGTAATTAAATGTATAAAAACACTGCATATTTTATACAAAAGTGATAAGGGCAGAGATGAATGTCAAATTTTTATTTCTTTTAAGTTTAAAGGCAGATTTTTGCTACAATGTGAAAGTTGTAAAAACCAGATGATTAATTTAACTTTAACTGATTTAACTTTAAACTATTCTTTATGGTCAGATCATAACAAATACTTTGTGTTTTTGAATTCTTCACACTTTTTACAGTCATTTTTCTTAAGAAAATTAATATTTTAATAGAAAAAAATCTTAGTTTTGCATGTTTTAATGAGTAATATTGTTTCAAATCAAGAAACAGGTTTGTGTTGCCTGATAATATAAATAATAATATAACATTTTTTTTGTTGTTGTTTTGTTTTTGTCTCTTACTAATACACATTTAATAGTAGCTTGAGTTAGGATGCAGATTTTTGTTCATGATCAAAACCAATAATATCTGTAAAATTGTAGCAGCCTCATTTTTATATGGTGAAATTAGTTTTTTTTTTTTTTTTTATAAATTAACAATTGCTCTTCCATAGTAGCATACATTTAGTAATAACAGTTAAAACCACAAATATAGCACCTTAATACCCTGGTTAAAATGTAATATGGTATTTGTATGAAAAACAGTAGTCTAAATACATTTTGTATAAACGCATAAACGTTATAGCCTAATCACAAAAAATACTGTAATTATATTCCATTACTCCATTACTTCAATACATTTAATACATGTCTACATTAATAATATAATAAAATCTATATCTATATCTATTTATATATCTAAATCTGTATCTATTTCTTTAAACAGTATAAACTAGCCTTCAGGAACCAAATGTACTCAGCAGGTACATAATATTTCATAAAATTTCTCTGGAAAACTTAGATCCATTTTTGGCCATTCAGCAAGATAATATAAGAAAATGAGGTGAGCAGACCCCTTTAAGGAACATGTTAAATGCAATTCACGCGCACACACAAGTGTTTTCCCCTGTAGATTACGATTCATAATGAAACAAATGTTTTCTCTTTTTTTTTGGTGCCTTCTTTTTTTCTTTCTAATAGGCACAGCGGAAACTGTACTGGTAGTCATTCCAGCATACTGATGAAGCAGAAATACTGGCTGAACAGTGACTGCTGCATATTCTTCTGGGTAAAGCTGCACTCTCGTGGAAGGTGAAAAAGCTATAATTATTCCATATGCATCAGCCTAAGCAAGCTGTTTTCATTTAAATCAGGGATGAAACAGGAATGAAAATGTCCTACATGTCAGACTATCTATGCAGAAAAAGCCATGACAGGCTCAAAGTTAATTTACTGGCTATGATAAACTCAGAGGAACACTCTAAAATGACACAAAAGACGCATCAATTTTCATACAAACAAAAAATTAAAATGAATGAACAAACAAAGAAGTAAATTAAATATAAGGACAATAAATAAAGGAATACATTTTATATTTCTTTTTCCCACATGCATTTATTTCCATATTTATTTATTTGTGACCCTGGACCACAAAACCAGTCATAAGGGTCCATTTTCTGAAATTGAGATTTATACATCATGCGAAACTGAATAAATAAACTTTCAGCTGATGTATGGTTTGTTAGGATAGGACAATATTTGAAAATCTGGAATCTGAGGATGCAAAAAAATCAAAACATTGAGAAAATCGCCTTTAAAGTTGTCCAGATGAAGTTCTTAGCAATACTACCAATCAAAAATCAAGTTTTGATATATTTATGGTATAAAATTTACAAAATATCTTCATGATATTTACTTAATGTCCTAAAGATTTTTGGCATAAAATAAAATTTTATCATGTTGACCCATACAATGTATTTTTGGCTATTGCTACAAATATACCTGTGCTACTTATGACTGGTTTTGTGGTCCAAGGTCACATATATATATTTATTTAGTTCCTGCAATGTAGCAAATCATTTATAACTAATCAACTAAAGATTATTGTCAACAAAATAAAATAAAATAAAATAAAATGTCCCACCAAAACCAAAGCAAAAGCACACTCATAAAGTGATTTCACGATATATTTAGCCATCATTTTGTTCTTGTCTCTAAACCAGATCTAAAAGCAGACCATAGGCAGCAGTCCTTTCAGCAGAATTGAAAGCCTTATTTACACATTAGAGTTCATGTCACATTATCCCAGGTAAATTACACACTTCCTTGCTTGTGGTTTATAAGGCCTCCTGATAATCAGGCTGAAATGTTTGTGGGATCATTTGAACCGCTCTGATTTAATGGAGCATGCTCAAATCCTGCGAGGGGTCACTTATATCTCATAAAAACCTTGAGAAAAGCTGTAAAATCAATGACCTGTTTTGTTACTTAATGAGTTGCTGGTGTGAGAAAAGAAAGGGAAAAAAATGACTTTGCAATTGCTATGTCTTGCCTATTAACAGTTTGGTTTTGCTGCATTGCTGTTATTGAAGATGCAGCACAAAGACAAACAGAGCTCTCTGAATCTCTTCTTATTCCAAATACAGACGAGCAAAAAGACTCAAACCACATAAACCATCAATAAATAACAAAACCACAGCATAAAGCCTCACGTAAGGGAAACAACAGCATCCCCAGTACATTGTGCCCTACGACCTGAGTTTTAGAAGGCAAAGGTAAAAATCCAAGACAAACAAGATGCGCCTACCGACATGTTTTGACGTCAAACTGACTCTCCAATTGACTCAGCAAGCCTCTTTTGTACTGAATAAGGGAGTGATTTCTGTTCTAGTGGAGATAATTTACATGTCTGCACACACCGCCTAATGCAGCAATCACACATGCATAGATTGGAATAGATTGGACAGTTTTTTTTTTTCCTTCCTTCCTCTTTTTAAATGAAAAAAGCTGAAGTAATTGGACCTATGCTGTGACTGGAATCAAATGTTTGAGGAGGTCAATGCCGCTGGGTCTAATAGCAATGCAAAAAACATTCTTGAACAAGTGTTTTGACAATTGTATAAGAGGGACAGTGAAAATGGGATGACAAGTATGCATCCTAATGCCATGGAGGAGAGTGCATTCGGTAAATATACTATTATATATGGTATAGACACATTAAAGCTACTCAAGTGAGAAATTATCATACCAAAGTAGTTTAAATGAGTAATACAGCTAATGCCTATAATGCTGTTTCAGGTACAAAAGACTTTTTCAACTCCAGTAATTTTTTAGATCAGACATGGGTCAATTGAACACCTACATACGAGACTATGCCAGAGGTTGAAGCATGAAAGAGCTTTTAATTACATAATATACATACATATGCACATGCAAATATATTTGGGTCATTCCACAAAATCAGTGCCTTTTGCATCCTAAGCAAACATAGATTTAATATAACAACAAATAAATGTTCAATTTACAAACATAACAATACTATGTATGCTTTCATTAATATTACATAAAAAAAAAACTTTTTTTGACCTGTCCCTCACTATGATTTTTCTTTTCAGCTTTTTAATTTGCAAAATGAAGGAAAAAATTATATAAAAAACACATTTGCATATTGTTGTAAATATAGTCTCATTGTTAAGCAATGTTTTTGGCATAAGTATGCATTTTTTTCTATAAAATAAATCATTTTATTGGTGTCCCCTGATTTTATGTCAGCCCTGTTACCCTCATCAAAGATACCTTATTAAAATAATGTACATTCAAGTGACATAATTACTAGCAGGTTACATCATCTCTCAACCAGGATTCCAACACTTAAAACATAAGCATGTTTCTCTTACTCCTCTATAATGTTCAATTTTTGATGGTTTATGATGATTAACTGAGTGGGGACCATCATGCAATGTCAATCCTGTTACCATTTTTAAAGTGCAAATGTAAACAATTATTTCTTACATTTAATATAATCACTATCCACAAGTAATCTACAAGTAAATCGTCAAACCTGTTACTTTTTAGAGTAACAGGTTTTGACATGTGAGTAACAGGGATGACATTGATTAGGTTTGACCCTGTTTTTAAAGATCGTCTGTGTAAAATTCAAACATTAAGGTCACCTTCGGTATATTATTGAGCTAATGACTAATGACTCAGTGGCATATGAGTTCTAATTAAACTATAGTATCTAGTAGCGCTTGTGTCGATAACAGGGTTGACAAAAATACAAAACATGAGGTAGAAAAACAGTCATAAAATAATAAATAACATAGCCTGAGATGGCACAAAACCATTTCTGGTCATTCTAAGGTGTCTTCATTTCACAGATATTTAAAAAAAAAATTGATTAAGCTTATTTTATTTTTTAAATTTCCAAAGTGGAAAAAGCACTGATTTCATGGAATGTTATATATTACATAAATTATATTTTGATTATTCCCAGTTGCTATTGGCCACATAGGTTTGCCTACAAATTAAACTCATGACAAAACTAGTAAACTGAACAGTAAACAATGTAAAATATTATTGCAATTTAAAATAACTGTTTTGCCAATTTTAGCACTGAATTTTTTTTTTTTTTCAGCTTATTTTATTTATTTTATATTTTATTTTATTATTTGTGTAAATAGCAATACAATTTAGAATCTTTGGGCAAGATTTTAAAAATAATAATAATACTTTTATTCAGTATACTTTTTTACTTTTATTTTTATTAAGTTGATCAACAACTTAATTTCAAAAGTTTTAAAAGATTTCAATTTCAATAAATGCTGTGCTTTTTTTTTTTTTTTAATCCTCGAATCACTTTATCCACAAAAATATTAAAGGGCACAACTGATAATAAAAAGAAATGTTTTTTTTAAGAAATTAAGAGCTGGGGGCTGAAAACTTTTGAACAGGATGAAGGTGTCCAACTTGCATGTTTCCCGGAAGACAAATTAAGTACAATTTACCCAATTTGCAAGGGTTCCTAAACTTTTGAAGGGGTTTATTTGAATGATTTCAGCTATTTTTTGGTCTTGCGGACTGTATGTAAACATATGTAAAATATCTTACTCAGGACAGTACTAAACAAAAAATAACATTTTGTATGATCTCTCTTGTTTTGTTAACATTACTCACATTTTCACAGATTCTGCAAGGGGTTCCCAAACTTTCACATAAAACTGTATATGTATTAGAATACAACACCCCACTTTTCCAGTTTTAAGCATTTTTTATTTATTCAAACAGGCCTATTCCATACTCCTCACTGCTGTCTAAGTTTTTGTGGTACTAATGAGGTAGTTTGGCTGATCTACATCTGTCTATCCAAGATGAATGAGTTGCTGAAGCTTCCACCAGCGAGTAGCTTTCACACACCAGATGGTAGGCATTTCTTCTTAAGTCAAGCGAATCTATCCTAAGTATTTAGATATCCAGCCCACACTGAGCTGTTCAGGTAAAGTACACATTTTGGTGCAATTTTAGAGGTAAACAGTCTCAAATGAGCTGGATGAGATATGTTAATGTAATGAGGCATGCTAACTTGCTTCGTGTTGATAAACAGATTTATTTGTCCCCGCATCCATTACCGCATCGCAAATAGATCGTGGCCACTGTGGAAATTCGGAAAATGCGCCAGCTCAAGTCTACTTATGACTATTCATGCATGTACAGTGTGCTTAAAGAGACAGAAATGTTAAGGGTGGCATGGCATGACTCGAAGCAGCTCATTGCGCATGCAAGTCCATCCTCGTAAATCTATAATCATTAACATCTGCAGTGTCTTTTCTCATTGAACTGTTTTGGTCCTGTGTGGCCCACTCATCCTGCTTAACTCTTCCCGTGCAAACGCAGCAGAAAGCACGGAGTTCGTGAGAGACAGCGCGAGCATCTTGGAAACTTTTTCACATTTATTTCAAGGCCCCGGTCGGCGTCTGCACGGCTCACGTGTTAATGTCTTTCAAAATTTCATTAGTTTTTCATTAGACACCGCTAGCCGCCGATTTCATCTTGAGCTGTATATAAATAATATATACAATTGTGTTTTTGCTATCGATTCGGACAGGAACAAAATAATGCTGAGGATGAAATGAGAATTTGCGGATTGCTGAAACAGAAAGTCGTTAAGTATGGAGTTGACCTTGCTTTAATTTGAAGCTTAGGACACTCGCTGTTGCTATTTGAAATACATTAATTGTTGTATCGATTTACTCGGGGAGGGAAAAATCTGATTAAAACAGAGCTTGCCAGTTGTTTACATGTCCTCACGAATGCTCTTTTTCCAAATGCATCACCTTGGCAAATCAATGACAATAATTGTCAACACTGAGAATGTATCCATAGAGTCAGTCAGCCGCATCAATTGGCAGGACAAGCCAGGCAAGAAAAATTAGAAGTGATAGATATTTCAGGCGATTTGAGGACTGAAAACAGCTGCCAAATCAGCATTAATTCAGAAAAGATTGGTACGTGTTGGCTGGAGAGAACGGTGTTATTTTTTTCACGCTTTTTATCATCTCTATTGCAGGGATATACAGGAAATATTCAAACGAGCCCCTATAGTGCACACGCGCCGCCATGCAATCACATTAATAAATCAAATGCTAATAAATCATAAGCATATATAAAGGTGGGTGATAATACCTCTGCGTTCCAATTCACCAACAGAGCATTTTATATCTCTGCTCATTTAGAGCACAATTTCCAACGCCAGCCTCAGAGCAAGACGCCATTTACACTAAATGACCCTTTTTTGCAGGCAGCCAAGGCTGTAAATAGAATATTATTTACTGGATTGGCAGTGTTAAAATTAATGTTGCAAAAATCCCTTTCTCCAGTTGGATTGCGGCTTTAATGAGCCTTTACTGATACGAACTCTGATGGCACCACGGATGGCGGGGCTTCCGGGATGTCAGGACTGAACTCTGCGTTCGTCGTCCCTCGGCTGTACGACACAGAGATTCCACAGATAATCCGCTTTCACACCACGCGTCGCCGTTGTTATGCCAGTATTGTGATCCTCAAAGTGTATTTGCATGTTACTTTGGAGAGTGGAAATGTCTTCACCTTCAAAGCTCTTAGAGCACTTTAATTTATTGATTTCGCTGCTCTTTTCTCCATCAGCGGCCCACTCGTATTTGTGCTGCACTAAGCCAGAGCTGCCTTAGCAAAAAGGAAAACTCTGTAGGATAGCAGATACAGCTTTTAGGGTGGAAAGTTGAGTCCATGCTAAAGCCACTCGCCAGAATAGCTCAGAAGTTACACGCGTCGTTTCCACAATATAGGGAGATTTTGTTTTTAGGTCAGAAAATCCTTTCAAAGTCAATACAAAATCAGAATTGATACTATTTGTTAAAATATCTCACCCTCGTGTCATCCAAGATGTAGGTGAATTTGCTTCTTCATCAGAACAGATTTGGAGAAATTTAGCCTTTCATCACTTGTTCACCAATGCATGCAGCGAATGTGAGCAGAGTGCAGAATGAGAGTCCAAACAGCTGATAAAAACATCAACACCACTCCAGTCCATCAGTTAACATCTTGTGAAGAACTGCATGTTTGTAAGAAACAAATCTATCACCAAGGTGCTCTAACTTTAAACTGTCACCTTTAGCGAAAATATCAGTCCATAATCCATAATGTTGCTTCTTCCAGTGAAAAAGTCCATCCCCTGTTGTCCCCTCACATCAAAATCCACCAAAAGATTTATTAGGACTGCTGTACAGTAAATGGTGCTTAATCAGTGCATATTTCTCTTCCGACATAGATGAGACGACTTCTTCACTGGAGAAAGCAATATTAGAGGACTTGATTGAATTTAAAACATATTAATGATAGATTTGTTAATTACAAACACACATTGCTTAATGGGCTGTCACTAATGATTATTTTGGTAATTGAGTAATCTGTTGATTATTCTGATTATTCTTCAGTAATCGGATAATTATTATTACATTTTTTTATAATAAAAACAGGCCTAAGTGAACAATAGCCTTTAAAATGACCAGACCACAAAACCAGTCATAAGGGTCAATTTTTTTCAAAATTGAGATTTATACATCATATGAAAGCTGAATATATAAACTTTCCATTGATGTATTTGTTAGGATAGGACAATATTTGGCCGAGATACAGCTATTTCAATATCTGGAATCTGAGGGTGCAAAAATATCAAAATATTGAGAAAATCGCCTTTAAAGTTGTCCAAATGAAGTTCTTAGCAATGCATATTACTAATCAAAAAATAAGTTTTGATATATTTACAGTAGGAATTTTTACAAAATATCTTCATGGAACATGATCTTTACTTAATTTCCTAATGATTTTTGGCAATATAAAATAAAAATCAATAATTTTGACCCATACAATGTATTTTTGGCTATTGCTACAAATATACCCCAGTGACTTAAGACTGGTTTTGTGGTCCAGGGTCACATATATAATAGCAATGAGATAATAATATGTAGTTCAAATAAAGTATCAAAAGCAAGTAATCATATGATTTTATATGATTTACACATTATAACAAAGGCCTGCAGAGGGTACCAACAGCCTGACGGTTGTTTTTACACTTTACACCACGATCCAATCCTTGTTCAACGCTGACTAAACAACATTTAATTAAAATGTCCACTTAATCGTTAATATTTGGACATTTCTTTTTGATAGAAGGGCTACAGCCACCGTAATTTCTTGAATATGTGGATATCAAAATGTTTAAGGAGTGAGGGTTTAAATTTTTATTTTGAAACTGTGTTGAACTGTTAGCTTATTGAGAAAGATATTGATGTATTCTTCTGTGTTTGCATAGGTTTATAAATGATTTACCTTATAAATCTGATGAACTGGCGCACATTGCATTTCCAGATGAACGTTATAATAAACCAAAACTCACAACAACATGCAGAGATGAGATGAGTTTGAGACGATTCACATGTGTAAATGCTAATAGTTTGTTGCGAACGGAGCAGCTCTGACTCGCTCATACATAACCTACATGCATGTAAATAATTAAAGCGCATATATTAAACCTGCATCACATATATTTATTTAATTGAATTGTAGCACATGATTTTTAAATTTTGCCAATTACTCGACACGGGCAAAATGCAATTGAGAATTAATTTTTTTTTTTTTAAATCGAATACTCGAATAGAATCGAATAATAGTTGCAGCTCTACTTTATAAGACTGAATAACTGATGGACTGGAGAGTTTTGTGTATTACTTGTGGATTATTGTGATGTTTTTATCAGCTGTTTGGTTTCTCATTCTGACGGCACCCATTCACTGCAGAGGATCCATTGGTGAGCAAATGATGCTAATTTTTTTTTCATCTAGGATGGTTTGATTTTCATTTTTGGGAGAACTATTCTTTTAACACCTCAAAGAAAAAAAAGCATTCATAATCTCCAAAATGCTCAAAATCTGAACTCGTATTGGATAATGTTAACCAATTGCTAAGTACCATTAATTTTGGCATCTTTTCATGATCCCATAAATTGCTAAGGAGAAAAAATGCCCCGTCCTGATTTATCCTTGTCTAAAACAGCATTTAATTTGGAAATACATCAAATTACTGAAGCAAAATGGGTTGCAAACAGTTGACTTGAAGACTCAAAGGAGAAATATTTTTGTCAGCGGGTCAATTTCTGTTTAAAATGAGAGGTTCAAGTTCATGTTTAACTATAAAACACTTTGGCCTTTCCTGAAACTCTATTGTCTAGTCACATTTTGTTTGTGATGGCTGTCACGTCTGCATTTGTCCCTGCCTTGCTGAGAGGCTGATGACTGCTAGGTAAGGCCCCTGTGGCATCCGCTGAAAGTCTTTTATCTGTATGGTACATTCAGTGCAATTGACAGGGATGCAATCAGAGGCATGTTCAAGATGATTGCTTCTGATTTTACAAATACTTCTTTGTCTCAAAAGAGGCAAAATGGGTGACTTCCGTAGACACCCACATTTATGTGAGTGTATAAATAAGAGTAAAACAAACAGGGCATATCGGTGCAAAGTCACAGTCTTGCGTTGTTTAGTATTCCAGTGGGGAACAAAGAAACCTGAAAGCTACCGACAAATAAACATTTATCATACCAGATATTACCTTTAATTGTGCTAATTTTCTGATTTATATTGTCATATCCCCCACCCATTTTCTCTCATCTTGTATGTTGTAATACCTGGAAATAAAATAATTAATACATTCAAGCTGTGCACCTATTATAATCAGTCTGTTCTCATTTCAGCCACTCCTGTGCATGAAAATGAACAGAAATTGAAAGAAAAATAACAAACTAAGATTGATGTTAGTATTTCAAAAATGCACCACATCCATATGTGATCTTTTGCCAACATGTGCTATAATCAATGCAATATTTAGCAAAGCAAATTAACATAGGTGGTTCCTCAGAGTGAGAGCACAAAGTCTTGAGGTGGCGTACAGATCATGTCCTTTGGTCTTCAGATGTACTGTATGTAGAAACACTGTAAAAGTGTTCTGAGATGCCAGAACTAGCGGGGGCCCTCGGGGTCTGCAGCCCCTCCAATTTTAGCCCACTCAAGCGAAGGTAAGTGCTCACAGCGGCAATATCTATACACCATGTCCTAACAATACACAACCCAACAAGTTTCGATTGTCAAGTAGAAATGTGTCAAAAAGTAGATTATGCTGTACCTGATTCAAATAACTACAGGCTACTCTCCAAACTGTACCACGGACAGCATTTCCAGAGTAGACAACTTAATTGATTTTAATGGGAGTGTTTTCGTTTTCACGTCACACTGCTCGTGTCCGGTGTAGCTGAAGGTTGCTGATGGTTGCTGTTGCAACTTGGCACGCTGATATGGAATTTGACGGATGTGCGGTTCCAGGTGTGCATATTTTGGCTACAGCATTCAAATGTGCTTTAATTATTACATAATACGAAGCTGTTTTTGATTATCATTACTTTAAAAGCTTGGAATCTGTAATTTTTGGTCAGACTTTTCATCATTTTTTCATCATCATCATTTTAAAATCTAGTTCTCACTATTATGACTTTTACCTCAATAAACTAATAATTTGCTGCTTAATAATAGTTAGTAAGGAAGTTGTTAAAGGGTTATTTCACCTAAAATTCGGTCATTTATTACTCACCCTCAAGTCGTACCAAACCCGTAAGACCTTCGCTCATCTTTCAAAAATGAAGATATTTTTGATGAAATCCGAGAGCCTTCTGACCCTGCATAGACAGAAACGCAACTCTCATTAAAATGCTGCAAATTGTTGAACAAAGTTGTTATTTTTTATTTCTTCGTGCACAAAAAGTATTCTCGCAGCTTCATAGCCACTGATGTCACATGGACCATTTTAACGATTTCCTTACTACCTTTCTGGGCCTTGAATGTGTCAGTTGCATGCCTGTCAGGGTCAGAAAGCTCTCGGATTTCATCGAAAATATCTTAACCCTCAAAGACCGAGACAGTCGCCCATGGCTAAAAATAACTATTGTTCTTAAAATAATGCTTTAAAAATTACTGCAAAGCTCCGCTCTTTTCCTGTATCACGTTTGTCTCATTTGGATATTCAGAGACTACGTAGTGAACATGATTACGTCATCACATTTTCATTGCATTGATTCGTCAGAAGAAACCAATGCATTTTGTTCCTCTGAGCCAAACAGGAACGATTGTCGACGCTTAATCCCACCCCCGTGCCCAGATTCAAAATGTCAAAATGTCATCTAGTCAACCAATAAACGTAGGTTTTGGACTTTTGAACCACCAATTAGCATGTTTCTTTGGAAATTTGAACAAACTCAAAGTGAAAGGAAAATGTGTCGTGCGTGCATGAAAACACAAAATAACACATTTGCATGACAGCACTCTCTGAAAAAGCACAGAAAAGCACGACAGAGCACAGCTTATGCACTGGTTTGTGTCTGTCAAGTTAGATGGAGAGAAAAAGAGACACAAATATCCAAATGAAATGAAGTACCTAAATGTAAATGATTTAGTCATGAAATTAAGAATTAGCATTGAATTATCATTACTTCAAAAGCTTTGAGTCTGTAAGATTTTTTTTTTGGTCACAGTTCTTACTCTATTAACTTACTATTAACTACAACTTTTTCCTCAATAAACTCATAATTCGCTGCTTATTAATAGTTACTAAGGTAGTTGTAACCCGTGAGACATTCACTCATCTTCTGAACAAAAATTAAGATACTTTGAACGCGTCAGTTGCATTGCTGTCAGAGACAGAAAGCTCTCGGATTTCATCAAAAATATCTTAATTTGTGTTCCAAAGATGAACGAAGGTCTTACGGGTTTGGAACGACATGAGGGTAAGTAATTAATAACAGAATATTCATTTTTGGATGAACTATCACTTTAAGTGTTACATAATATGAAGCTTTTAGATTTTAGATGTATTATTTGTTTGTTATATGAACAGTCTTATGCACTGGTTTGTGTCTGTCAAGTTAGATGGAGAGAAAGAGAGACAAAAAATATGCAAATGAAATGAAGTACCTAAATGTAAATGATTTAGTCAAGAAATTAAGAATTACGATTGAATTATCAATACATTGGTTATATATATTGTTTACATTATTAATGTGCTTACATATTATGAAGTTGTTTTGAGTTATCATTACCTCAAAAGCTTGGAGTCTATAAGATCTTTTTTTGGTCCAGTTCTTACTATTAATTAACTATTAACTGCATTTTCTTCCTCAATAAACAATTTGCTACTTATTAATCATTAGTAAGGTAGATGTTAAGTTTAGGATTAAAGGGTTTTTTATATTCTTTCATTTTTATTACATTTTAGTCAGTGTGTGGTGTGAATCTTTAGGCATAAAAAGGATCTACAAAGTTACAATTCTCAAAGTCCACTCCAAAGGGAGATATTTCATTTTTAAAAAATCTCTTTTCAAGAACTACAACGAACAGCTCCTTTGGACTACAGCGTTTGTTTTCCGCATGCTATGATGTAACAATGCGGTCCATTAGAATATGATTAAATTAAATCCCGCCTACGGAAATTCAAATTGTTGGGGGGTGGGGGATTAGCCTATATTTAGCGATACAGTGTGGAGAGATGCTTCAACGAGCTGCAGTGCAGTGGCTATAAACACAAGCATTGACTGAAGTGGCTGCTTCAGAGCAGTAAAGCACCGCAGACATGTGCAGTACAGGGGGTTGAAACACATGCAGAGGCCGCGATCTACTCCGGTTGTCGTGTTGAGGCCGTAACGCGCCGCAGACGTGTCCAGTGTGTGGTAAGAGATTTATTCATCATACAGTGTAGATAGCTTCACTTATATACTAAAATAGGCTAGGCTAATCAGTGATGATGTTCTTTGATAATGTTAATGTTAGGCTGCTTTTAGCCTTATGCTGGAGCTGGTTTCGGGCAATGGAACTAAGTATGTAAAATAAATAAATTAGCACGATAATATCATGTATTGGTGATCTCGCAGGCTGACGATAGCACCCAACACTACTGTAGCATATTATTTACTCACCCTCCATGCATCCTAGGTATATATATGACTTCCTTCTTTCAGACGAATGCAATCGGAATTATATTAAAACTTATCCTGGCACTCCCAAGCTTTAGAATGGCATAGACAGGTGTTATTCTTCATCAGTCCAAAACAAGCCAATAAAGTGCATCCATCCATAATAAAAAGTGCCTCACACAGCTCCGGGGGGTTAATAAAGGCCTCCTGTAGTGAATCGATGCGTTTTTCTAAGAAAAATATCCATACTTATGAATCACTTTAATCTATCTTGCACTAACTGCTAACTGCAAGGGGCGTGGCGGGACAGAAACACCATCTAAGCTGTTCGCCAATCGCAACGCAGTGGATCAGCTAACCAATCATAACACATTTTGTTTTTTCGGAAGGCGGGCCTTTATTAAACCCGGAACTAGCCATTTGTGCCAGGCTAGGGAGAAAGGTATTGTAATAATGTAAATTATGTGAAAAATAATGCATTTTTTGATCCACCAAGCATGAGAGCATGTTCTAGTACACCCCCAAAACAAAATCAGAATTTGTACAAGAGCATAATAGGACCCCTTTAAGGAGCCTAAAATATAGCCATGCAGCATAAGGCATTGTACAAAGTACATTTCATATTAAAAAGTAAATGTGTTGTTTAATGTACAGCTATGTGGAGCAGCATTTAGTACCAATAACATCATTGTGACTGACAAAACAACTTAAATATTTTGAACTGAATTTACTGGGTAATTTCACAAAAATATCACTAAAGCATTCCTAATAATTCCTTCAGCTTATTCAACATCCTGACTACTTTGATTACATTTGTTATGATTTCCATGCAAGACAACTGCTGCATATTTGTTTTCATGCCAGTTCATTTTTAAAAACAAAACAGACGAAAGTACTTATTAACTGCCAATAGACTGAAAAATGTCTATAGACACTTGTGTGCGCTCACACACGCACACAAACACTCCACACTACAGTATGTGCACAAACGGCCTTTAGATCAATAGCTTGCCAAAATTCCTCATTATTTGCAAATGGAAAGTGTTCTTTTGTACAAGATGTCTTAATTAAGCTAAAACAACAGTCCTGATATTGACATAGAAATGTTGCTCCCAACAGAGAGTGCTTTTACAAGAGAACCAATATCCCATTCTTGGCCAGGTAACTGCTCAGTATAGATTGTGAAGGATAACCATTTTCATTGTTCTACACAACAGTGACTCCACTCTTTGTCTCTCTCTCTCTCTCTCTCTCCCAGTTTCTCTTGTATTCACTGCAGCTGTCTCACAATCAGACCAGATGCAGATGGCACTCCCTTTGTACTTGTTAATGGCGATCAAGATCATAAAAAAACGAGCAAATGACAAGAAAATCAATAGGCTGCCTCATTGTTTTGCTGGTATTTGTTCCATTGTGCCTCTGAAATCGCACTTTCGCTCAAACTGTGAGCAACAAAAACATGAGCCCACATAACAAAACACTCCACGAGGAAATGCACGACTGAGATTAGATTAGGACATGGGCGTAGATTCGGGTGGACGTGTCCCCTCAGCAGTGTTTGCTAGGGAGTGAATTGTCCCATCCAATCATGCGCCTGTCTTCTTTTAAATTAATGCATATGATAATTTAGTGCAATATGCTGGTAACCGAAGCATTCAGGATTATTGTAAGAAAATTCATGTCATGCATGTGATATTGAATTTTTAATGATTGCTCATTAAAGTGCTCCTATTATGGCTTTTTAAATATGACCTTTCATGCAGTGTGTCATGTAGCTGTATGTGAACATAAACTATCTACAAAGTTGTGAAGCCGACAGTGCACGATAAATAAAGTTATTGTCTATCAAAAAAAAAGAGTCGGTTCACAATCGCCTGAACGGGTCGTCAGGAATTCGAATCTTTTTCTGTTACGGCCACACGTCACAAAGTAACACATTTGCATAATGTCCGCCCACGTTCTACGTCACGAACATCTTGCCCGCCCACAAACACAGTAAAATTTCCATGTGGTTTACGTCATGTCGAGAAGACGCTGTATCCTAAGCACAATGCGGGATTCACCAAAGGCTTGCTCTTAAAAGATGCATCAGTGCCCAGTTTATTTGGACCGGCTTGCTCCTCTGAACCTCTAACTGTAAGCGTAATTAATAATTGATGGTTGTATTTTCAAGCGATTGTTCAAAATCGTCCTATATTGCTCATGGGGGTGAGTAAATTATCAGGACATTTTTATTCTGAAAGTGGAGTAATCCTTTAAAACTTGTTGCTCTCATGTAACGTTGCTCTCTGTATCATGCAAATTACATATTTAGTTGTGTGTGTGTTGTGTTCGTTCCGCGCAGCTTGTAGGTCTCTGGCTGACTGGCTGACAGCTTCATCTGTTCACTCACTATTGTCTGGAAATGTGTCGTTGAATAGTGAATGTTTGTCGTTGTTATTACTTAAAGTTCTGATTAAGAATAGAAGAATACGTTGGTGTGCAAGCTGCAGTGCTTTATCAATAAGTTACTGCGTTGGATTGACGCATATACTATGGCTGTTTGGGTGTTGTTGTTTACCACTGAGTTGTGGGCTAGAGTAACGGTGATGGGCGTTCCGTGTTTGAAATTCGCTGCATGCAGTAACGTTAAACCAATCACAAAAGACTGGGTCATCCGACCAATCACCGTAGATTAGTGTCACGCAAAGGAGTGGTTTGGACAAATGATTTGTTTTAACGAATCGTTTGGGAGTCGTTGAGCAAATAAGGTAAAAACAAATGCATATTATAAAACAATAAAAGTGTTTTTTAACCTTACATGCATGTCAACTTGTTGTTAGGGACTCCCAAAACCAAAATATGAACCTTTCAAGGGGCACTTTAAAGTGTTAATCGTGGACAAGTGCAAGTACCACTGTAAAAAACACAAAATTTGCATTTTGCAACTGATCTCAGTTGCGACCAGTACTGAGTTACTTAAGAAGTCAGGAAGCTTTTGTAGCACTAATGCAACATAATGAAGAGCTGACGACACACATTAAGTGCGTAATTGATGTTTTATCTATGCTGTTACAGAGAATCATGTGATGATTTACACAAGCCTGTTTCCTCATATACCTTCAAAAATGTAGGGTTGGTAAGATTGTTAAAATCACCTTATGTTCACCAAGGCTGCATTTATTTGATCAAAAATGCAGTAAAAAAAATAAAAATATTGTGAAATATGATAAATAACTTCTCGATTTTAATGTTTTAAAATGTAATTTATTCCAGTGATGCAAAGCTGAATTTTTACTCCAGTTACTATTACTCCAGTCTTCAGTATCCCATGATTCCTCAGAAATCATCGTAATGTTCTGATTTGGTGCTCAAGAAACATTTATTATTATCGTTATAAATGTTTGACAACATGACGACAAAGAGAAAATTAAATAAATAAAAAGAAATATTAAAAAAATATATATTTTTAATAATTAATTGAAATAGCTATAATTTATAACATTATAAATATTTTCTGTCCCTTTAAAGCAATTAAATGTGTCCTTGCTGAAAAAAATGTTAACATTATTTGGACCTAGTCCACAAAAAAAAAAAAAAAAAGAAAGGAAAAAGACATAAAAACACGTACAAAAATACAAATTCATACAAAATAAACTATATTGTCAATGCACTGTAAACATAAACGTAGTGTAAAATGCAAATGACTGTACGCAAGTATATCCATAATTTGTCTTATCAAAAATGAGTTCCTGGTACTGAAATCCTACGTCAATGGATGACGTTATCTGACTTAAGACCAGATGAAAGGGGGTAATTTAACCAGTTACTTTCTATGCAATGTTTTCATCTTTCAATAACATCAACTCAAATAATGCATGTTGCAAATAAAAGTAAATTACATGCTTTGTGGTATATTTTCATGATTTCTGGTTTTATGCTTCATGACATACAATTGCATGGTGCAGCTGAAATATCCATGTGCATTAGAGGAAAGAACATTATATTCCAGCATTCTGCATGTTTCATAGATCTGCCAAACGACTGAAATATGCATAAAATGGATGCACTCCCTCTTGTTGAAAAGTATCTCCTTTTCTTTCCTGTCTGATCCGTACTGTACTGTGGCAGAGCCTCTTATTTCATTTTGAATAATTTAGCGAGCCGCCTGCTCTTTTCATTTGAAGAAGCTTTGAGGACAGACCCACACACTGTGGCCCACTCAACTGAAATTTTCAGCCACCATATAAATTAAACCCTGCCACCTTTGTAAAAGTTAATGACTTTCTAAGTGGCGAGGATTTACATACGGAACGTAGGCTGACCAACAGCGGGATTCTGATACGTACAGCCGAAGATGATTGACGCAGGACTGATCGGGAAAAAGAGCAACAGTGACTAGCAAAATGTCAAGAGGAGACTCGAGATGTCTGGGATGTATTCTTAGTCAGTCTGTCTTTTCAGTTTTGATTCAGAGGAAGAATTATGCGGATCCATATACTCGGGATAAATGTCTGGAGGCATGAGGACTGAACAAATATGAAAGTGTATAACCTGTTGGCTGAAAATCCATGTGCAATGGCCACTGTGCAGGCTTCAGTGCATGAACAGCATGTCAATGGTAGAAGGACGTTCATATTCTACCAATAAAAGCATTTGCATGATCACTGGTAACCTCAGCGTCTTTGCATTTGGAAACTGAAGAGGTCCTTAAAGGAACAGTTCACACAAAAATGTAAATTTGCTGAAAATGTACTCACCCTCAGGCCATCCAAGACAGGACAGTTTGTTGCTTCATTTGAAACAGATTCCGAGATATTTAGCATCACTTGCTCACCAGTGGATCCTCTGCACTGAATGGGTGCCGTCAAAATCAGAGTCCAAACAGCTGATGAAAAACATCACAATAATCCACAAGTAATCCAAACCACTCTAGTTGATCAGTTAATGTCTTGTGAAGGGAAAAGCTGGATGTTTGTAAGAAATAAATCCATTGTTAAGGTGTTTAACTTAACAATCACTTCCGCAAAAATGTGGGTCCATAATCCATAATGACGCTTCGTCTAGTGTAAAAGTCATATTCATATTTAAAAAAAAAACAACAACATATTTGTTAAGAGCTGTTTAGGATATTTTTATTTGTAAACAGTGCTTGATCTGTACATATTTCTGTCTTTATTTAGACAAGACATTTTTTTTTTTTTTTTAACCAGAGGGGGCTATAAAACTTGTTTTTAGCCAGAAGCAACAGTTTGAAGTTAGCATTTCTTTATTACAAACATAACAGCTTTGATAGGCTAGAGTGGTGTGGATTACCTGTGGATTATTGTGATGTTTTTATCAGCTGTTTGGACTCTCGTTCTGATGGCACCCATTCACTGCAGGAGAGCAAGTGATGCAATGCTACATTTCTCCAAATCATTTTCTTTTGATAAAGAAACAAACTCATCTACATCTTGGATGGCCTGAGGGTGCATTTTCAGCAAACTGAAAATTTTGGGCAAACTCTTCCTTTAATTGGATATAAACAGGTCCAAAGTGTTGAGTTAGGACAAAGAGATTGAGATATTTTTTTTTTTTCCTATATTTTTAAAAATCTTTAGGGAGCCTCTGAATGTTGTTGTGGACAATGTGGGACTTGGAAAAGTTGAACGCCACTGTCTTATATAAAGGGTCTGATGTAATATGGAACCCAGAATGACAAAGGAAGTACATAAAATCATCAGCAACCGACTGATGTGTGATGCCTTCATGGAATAGTGGTTCACGACCACTTCCTCTGCTGCAGTGCTTCTCAAGTACAGAACTGAGATCCTCCAGGGAGCCTTAGCAAACCTCAGAGACCACAAGATTAGTTTGAAATTATGTAAAAAAAAAAAAAAAAAAAAAAAAAAAAATATATATATATATATATATATGGAATGGAATGGAATGTACACATAAACCAATGTTACATTTCGAAATGCACCGCTGAATTTTCACTTTGACTACACTGTTGTGCGGAGCTCTGCATGGACTAATTTTCCATCCCGCTACAGTGCGTTCCTTCCCACACCTGCCCACTTTCATATTTGCATTGGCACACATACTGCCTGCTTGCAATAAATCCTGTTTTATACATAACTCATTTTAGACCCCTAAACACTATTAGAATATACTGTACTTCTGGAATTATGAAATTAATCATACTTACTTATGTTAATCTATGGACGCTTCTAGTGTCGGGGGTTTTGAGTAATATTTTGGAGTCACACAAAATCAAATTTACGCTGAAAGTTTCTTTTCTTTAATTCACTGTCTGGATATTTTCAAGGAGCTCTTTGGTTTCCAACTATTGGAGCCTCAAAATAACATAAAATGATTTAAGAATAAAATAAAACATGCATTAAAAAGTTGAAACCACTAAAAATAAAGACAAATTTTATTTTATTTTTAAATTCGCACCCTCATGTTTTTTATTACCCATCTACCAATCTATAATTTATTTTTTTATTTATTTTGTTTTGTTTTTTGATGTGTAAAAGTCCTGTAATTATTATTTTTTTTAATTCAAAGTAAACGATAAAAATACATAGATAGATCTCAAACACAATTATTAAAAAAGGTTCAAACTTTCACTAATGCTCCACATAGAAACACGATGCATTAAGAGTCGGGGGGTGAAAACTTTTTGAATTTGAAGATCAAGGTAAATTGTACTTGTGTTTTACCGGTAAATTGTAAATTGTGTTTTACCAATTTTGAATCGATTTAGGCGATCGCCGGGTCCGGGTCTTTCAAAAAAAAGTGGAGTGTTCCTTTAATGCAATGTTTTTCTTTCTGAAGCATCAGTGAGCAATTTAACTTTTTGTAATAGTTGCATATGAGTCCCTCAGTTGTCCTGCTGGAAAGGGTTAAAATATGCAAAAGATGCTTAAAAACTGAAGAATCTGCAGGACCTGGAGGATTTTTCTGAAGAACAGTGCTCAGTTTAACTGTTCAGAACAATCAAGAGACTCACGAACAACCATCACATAAAAAAAAAACAAAAAAAAACAGTCATAGATCATCCAGGTAACCACACACAGTATTAAGAAACCAGGGTTCCCAAACTTTTGAAGGTTTTTTTTTTTATAATTTCAGCTACTTTTTGGTCTTGTGGACTATATGTAAGGATCTTTTATGTAAAATATCTTACTCAGGACAGTACTAAATAAAAAATAACATGCATTTTGTGTATTATCTCTCCTATTTTTGTTAAAATTATTCACATTTTCACAGATCATGCAAGGGGTTCCCAAACATTCCCATAAAAAAAAAGATTGGCTTAATTATAGTAACCACAAATAGTAACACTTCATAAAAGAAGGGTTAATAACTGAGTCTGACACACAATTGAACTGGAACACATTTTAACAAAAGTAGCAAAAATCAATGAACTAATAAGAAACCAATTATACAATCCAGAGTTCAGTCACAACATTAGGGCCCTCAAAGCTCAGCTGGGAATACTGTCTATAACTCATAAATTGCATAGACTCGGTCCAGTTTTACTGCTGACTGATGGAAAAAGCTAAAAGCGGATATTTAGAACAAGCATGCCGTTAATACAATCAGGTGATAAAACCTAAAGTTGCAAATGTTTCCATCTCTGTGACTTCACTGGTGAGCCTATTATGTGTTTGACATTATAAAACAACGACGGCGGCTCGTACTGTCTAGCATGACAGCCCATTCATTTGTCACAGCACTTATACTATCATTTTCAGCTTGATGTGACGCATGACAGCGCATGCGAGCGCGATCGCCCATGCTAGTT
Source organism: Cirrhinus mrigala (assembly GCA_036247105.1). Taxonomy (NCBI): domain Eukaryota; kingdom Metazoa; phylum Chordata; class Actinopteri; order Cypriniformes; family Cyprinidae; genus Cirrhinus; species Cirrhinus mrigala. The sequence continues at coordinate 6,127,824 of CM070020.1, read as the reverse complement.
CGGTTAGCGATGTAGCCTAGCGTACGTCAGCTTTGCCGACAAGAGCCCTACGGCTCAACTGAAACCTCAGTCTGGGATTTTCTTCTCTGTGATGAGTCAACATCATAATAAATCTCCAAACAGCAGCGGAATGTATGCAGGATGCGAACATTTGAATCGCAAACATGCTGCCGTCGTCATTAAAACCAGCTAAAGCCTCTATACCCGCGGCTCTCTAAACTTTCACCTGCTGGGACCTGTCAAAAGCACTTAGACGACTATGCTGTACACTTCACAGAGCATTATACATGTGGTCCTCCCCACATAATGCGATGGGAATGATGCCAAACTCGAACAACCTTGTCTAACATTTGTAGACACTAATGCCATGCAGTGTGCTTGCTTTGCCGTTAGCACCTTTCAAGCACTGTGACCGACTACGAGGTCCCACTCAGATTCTTTTTTTATTATTTTTTCCCTGTTTATACTGATAACAGAGCACCATGGCATGCATTTGCTGACCCAGTGGTGATACAAAAGCTGGAACGTAAGCCTGCGCATTAGCAGGTGCTGGTGAACATTAAAAGAAATGCAAAGCAGTCAAAAGAGAGATGGAGTCAGCACACAATAGTGCTGAAAATGATATTCAATCTGGCCCGACCCGCTCAGAATTGTGTCCGACACAACGGCAGCAACGATGTGAGCATTTTTGGAGAGCGCCCAGCTTATCCTGGCTCCACGCTGGGTGTTGCTGCTATGGCTGGTTATACAATAGCTCCTTTTGCTCATTTGTGCATCTCTGATTTTGTCAGATGGAGGGAGAACAGGTTGCTAAGTAACTATTAAAGGGTAAGGACAATCCCTACCTTCAAAAAAAATATATATATATATTTATATATATAATTGAAAAGACAAGATGCAGAGCTGAGCTTTGCAGAATACTGTTAATTACATTAATCACATTTAATAATTAGCCTGTGACATGAGTGCACGTTGTAGCATGGTGTTTGATTGTTTCGCTTCTGGGATAATGAAGGTCCATGATTAAAAAAAATAAAAAAGTTTAATGAATTTAAAATTGTCTATCAGGTTAAAAGCAACAACATCCCTGAATACTTTGAGAGTATACTTAATCTTTTTTCTTTTTTTTTTTTTATGTTTTAGATTTTAGATATTTTTTTTTAAACAAACGTCACAAATTACCCATAATTGTCATTCAATTTTTGAGGAGACATTTTACAACATACTAACCCTACTTTCTCGTAAGGTAACATTTTCTGATATTTCAAAAGACTTTTTTCTGATATTCTAAAATATTACTTCATGAGAATTCTAATTTTCTAATTTTCATTCTACTTTTAAAGTATTTTTCCCCTTTTTAATACATGTTAGATTCAATTATTTTTGTACATTAAGTTTAACTAAATAAAAATGAGAAATACTTCCTTGGCAGCTACCTAAAAAAAAAAGTTTTATTTTATCTACTTTATTTCAAGTACATTATTTTTATGGTCTTATTTTATATTTAGTTAACTATAATAACCCTGTTTTTATGTTTTTCCTGCATGTTTACTGAAAAAAAATGGTAACTTGTCATTTTTATTTTTACATTTAGGATGTATTTCTACTTGATCTAACCCACAAAAATTACTTTTGAAGGTGTACCCCCTTGTCATCCAAGATGTTCATGTCTTTCTTTCTTCAGAACGATTCCAGTCAAGGAAGAAGGGTCTTATCTAGCAAAACGATCGGTCATTTTTCGAAACAAATTGACAATTTATATACTTTTTAATCTCAAAAGCTTGTCTTGTCTAAGTCTGCGTGAACTCTGTTTTTTTTTCAAGTCAATACAGTTAAGGTATGTTGAAAAACTCCCATCTCGTTTTCTTTCCCAACTTTAAAATTGTCCTACATCGCTGCAGAAGTACTGACCCAGTGTTTACAAAGTGAACATGCAGAAAAGATCAAACGCCCTTCACAAAAAAAGGTAAAACAGTGATGTAGGACGATTTTGACGTTGAAGAAGAAAACGAGACGGGAGTTTTTTCACATTCCTTAACTGTATTGACCCGGATTACGCAGACTATATACATCCACATCGCAGAGGCGAGACAATATGAGCATATGAGGTTTAAAAAAATGCATAAACATAAACAAACAACAATTTGTTTGAAAATGGCAGATCGTTTCGTTAGATAAGACACTTATTCCTCGGCTGGGATCGTTTAGAGCCATTTGAAGCTGCATTTAAACTGCATTTTGGAGGTTCAAAATTGGGGGCACCATTAAAGTCCACTATATGGAGATCCGAGAGTTCTACCCAGGTTTAGTCTGTTTTGTAGACGCCATTTTTAGTATAGCATTTATACGTCTCGACATAAGTGGCTGTCACCAAACATTTCACATTTTCATTTGGTATTGTTATGATACAGACATTATTATTTAGATATATTCACACACTTTGCCCATCAAGGCACGGCTAATTGGTGCAAAAGCAGCTACATTTAACTCATTTACAAAACAGTTTTTCCCCTCACAAGTCATTTGATTTATGCTTTGGCTGGCCTGGTGGGGTGTTAATCAAAAACGAGGTCCTCTCAACAGCAGCAGCACACGTATTACCATCAATTAGGCCGGTTCAAGATACAACCCTGAATGTCTTCATACTGTAGATAAGAGGCCATTTACTGCACATTTCATTCATAATGTTGTAAGGGGCTACATCTGCTCTGTTATAGAGCAGGGAGCCGATTTTTCTCTGTCCTGAAAATTTCAGAGGCCATTAGTCCTGCGGCTGTCTTTACTTATAAATGTCACTCATAAGGCCACCGCTTCTGTCATTTCTCCATTAAAACTCAATTTTTGCACTTCTTAGTCTTGATAGACTGCCCTCCACAACAGTACTTTATTAAGGGCTGATTGTATAACACTTTGAAAAGGGAGCGAAAATGATATGGAAAAAAATCACATTTGGTTCTCCATCAGAATAAAGTCAGAGCTCTCTCCTGCTTTAAGTCAATTTTTCATTATGCTCAGCTATTGACCTTTCCTCCAACAGGAAGTGCTGCGACTATCTTTGTGAGGATTGTAATTGACAAGATGTCTCTTCTAATAGAAAAATGACCACATTTTCTCACAAGTTAATTATAAATTCAGCGCCTGCCTGTGTGCTGGCAGACGAGACAAGAGCTCAGTAAACCTTGGCCCATGTCAGGCAAACAATCATTTCGTCCATTATATCCCTGCCACACACATGCTGATTTTAGAGTTTTTCCTTGCGGACTGAAAGTTCCTAATCTTATAAATTGCTTTTGGCCACTTTTACAAACACACACAAACAGTAACATGTACCGTTGATCCTGAAATCCACAATCTGTTTCATTCGTTCTAAATTATGCCGTTCCACCTTTCGTGCGGTGCTAAATAGTTCAGCCGAAAATGTCAGTAATTTGTCATTCTTTTCACAAGGATACACAAATACTTTCATTGTATAATTGATAAATCGAGTCATTTTGATTCTTAATGCATTTTTTTAGCAGCTTTCCATACAGTAACTTCTCAACCTGAAGTCTGAGAAAATTCTTTAAAAAATAAAAATAAAAAGGTAACACTTTATTTTGATAGTCCACTTTAGACATTCTGCTAACACTAACTTTGCAACTGCGTGTCAACTACTCATTAGAGTATTAGTAGACTGTCTGCCTAATATCTTCTAACACTCTATACTTTGCAAGCATGTCAACTTATTCTACTAACCCTAAAACTAACCTAACAGTCTGCTCGTGAGAGTTAGTAGACATGTAGTTGCAAATTAATAAGAATTAGTTGACATGTAGTTGCAAAGTTACTTATAGTTAGTAGAATGTCTAAAGTGAACTATCAAAATAAAGTGTAACCAAAAAAATAAATAAATAAAATAAATAAATAACAGCATATTGGTTTGCAATGACACTGTGGTGGATAAATAATGACAACATTTTTGGGTGAAGTGTCCCTTTAAATCCAAAGCGGGCAGGAATCACATCTGCGTCTCGGTGACACAGATGTTTTATACAACTTCAATATCTCAAAGAGAATGTGTCCGGTAATCTAATAATACAGGTGATTTGCTTTGTATTACCAAACAATTCAGGAGACAACGGATCATCTGTCAAGGTAATGAAAACATGACAAGTCTCCTCCGCATACATGCTCATCTGCCCTTCATTTGCCCCCGGCACCTCTCCCTGAACCCTGGGAGTGATAAGAATGACAAACACACTCGGCAAACTTGAAATGATTTAACAGTCTGTGAGAGCCACTCATTCATTTCTGTCTGTAACAGAGCCCATCTGCATTAATGCCCACTGCAGCAGCAGCAGCATCAGCATCATGGACACTAGCTCCAGACTATAGGCTATTCCATCAGTAAAATATGGATGAAATGAAAATGTGGAACGGTTTTCCTGTTTGTGTGACGGGGAGGGCATCTCCTCTTTGCTTCAAACTGACCTTTTCCCAGGTGAGATTGAGGCTTTGGCTGAGTGTTCGAGCTGTTCCTGCAAACCCACTTCACTGGTGCCCACTGAAGCAGGGCCGAGCAGTTTAGAGTCGGGCACGTGTCACGGCTGGCTAAAATGGGAAGCACTTGGACACTGACGGTGTGAGGTTTTGGAAAGACCTGTGCTTCGTGCAGCTTTAAAGCATGTTAAATCAAACAACACTAGACCAGGAGAATTGAACTGGATGTTCTTTTGACTCTGCTATGGTGCAGAAGTATTGTCTTTGTGTTTCCTAACAGTGTTGTGTCATGCTATGTCAGTCAGTCCGTGTCTGAGAACATGTTCCTGCGGTCAAGTCATATATTTGATTTCATTCTCGCAACTAAAACTATCAACTAAAACTATCAAAGAACCCCACAGAGGAGAGTTGGCTGTCAAATTAAGGCACCAAATGTGCAGTGCTGTTCATTTTAGTTTAATATGGAGGACTATCCAACTTTTTCCTCATCTGAGTGGCAAGCAGCTATCTCAAAAGTTATTCAGCTGTGACTTGATGGACATCCAAGTTGTGGAAGCAGACTTTTGCACATTCTGCTGAATCAATTTATAGTTCACTTAAGTGAAAGTTCAGTAGCAAACAGGAGAAATACAGTCTGGATTTCTCAAGCAATATCACAAAAGCAAGGTAATCACACAAGCGCTAATATTCAGGAGTATGTATGTAAGTATGTATGTATGTATACATATGAATCATTGCTCAGATAGAAGGCACTTCAAAAACAAGCAACTTTCTGCTGGTCAGCAAGTCGAATAAAATGACCAAGTGAACCAATTGAATCATGACTGCACCTTTAATCAACAGTCCATTAGAGTATATTATGCATGTTTACATACTGTAACTCAATACACGATTCAAACTTTGAATTGAGATCCACGTTTAATGTCATGATTGCAATGAAACATAAAAAAGGGAAATACTTAAAGATGGAATATTGCATGACAACGCTGACAACACAAATAATAGGTCCAAACAAAGCATTAGTGAACCTAACAGTGTTTGTTTTGTTCCCAAATGAATCAGCGCTTTTGAAAAAAAGGAAAAAGAAAGGAAAGGAAAGGACGTGACGTGTGGTCAAGTATGGTGACCCATACTCGGAATTTGTGCTCTGCATTTAACCCATCCAAGTGCACACACCCAGTAGTGAGTAGTGAACAAACACGCACACACACACACCCACACCATGAACACACACCCGAAGCAGTGGGCAGCCATATTGCTATCGCTGCAGCGCCCGGGGAGCAGTTGGGGGATCGGTGCCTTGCTCCCCTTCAATCACTGCCAGACCTGGGACTCGAACCCACAACCTTTCGGTTACAAGCCCGACTCCCTAACCATTAGGCCATGGCTGCCCCCAAAAAACATTGAGTGCATTATTCAATGACCCACTGATTAATTTAGTCACCTGTTTCATTCCCGAATGAATCAGTACTTTTGATTCTTATTTAATGACTCACTGATGAATACAGCCACTTGTCAGTTGAGTCAGAGCTCAGTTGATCACAAATCAGTTGAGTGTATTATTCAATGACTCTCTGATAAATAGTCACTTGTTTTGTTCCTGAATGAATCAGCACTTTTGAACCAATCAGTTGAGTGTATTATTCAATGACTCACTGATGAACACAATCACTTGATTCATTCCTGAACGGATCAGCGCTTTCAAACAAAAAAGTTGAGTGCATTATTCAATGACTCACTAATGAATACAGTCAATTGTTTTTTCCTGAATGAATCAGCACTTTTGAATAAGTCAGCTGAGTGTTATTCAATGACACACTGATGAAGACAGTCACTTCATTGCCTTAGAATTATAAGGATCTATCTGCATTCTAAACACTTTTGAGATATTGAGCTTCAAATTTTTCCGTTCCATGGACTTCTGTAGATAATACCATTTTTGTTTTATATAAAAAGGCTCAAAATGTACACAGTTTACAAAAGACACACATAAAGTAAATAAGTTGTCACCAAACAAGAATATGCCAATAACTCAATTTTGACAAAAATGTCAGATAGAACCTTACAATTTTAAGGCAACAACTTGTTTCTTTCCTAAGCAGATTAGAATTTTTGAACGAATCAGTTGTGTATTATTCAATGACTCACTGATGAATAGTCACTTGTTTTGTTCCTGAATGAAACAGTGCTTTTGAAAAAAAAATCAGTTGAGTGTATTATTTAATAACTTACTGATGAACACAGTCACTTGTTTCGTTCCTCTACGAATCAGCGTTTTTGAACAAATCAGTTGAGTGTGTTAATCAATGACACAGATGAATACAGTCACTTGTTTCGTAACTGAACTAATCAGTGCTTTTAAACAAATCAGTTGAGGTTGTTCTTTAGTGACTCATTGATGAATACAGTCACTTGTTTCGTAACTGATCGAATCAGCGCTTTTGAACAAATAAGTTGAGTGTATCATTCAATGACTCTCTGATGAATTTAGTCACTTGTTTTGTTCCTGAACGAATCAGTGCTTTTGAACAAATTAGTTGAGTGTATATTCAATTACTCAGTGATAAATACAGTCACTTGTTTCATTTCTGACAGAATCAGCATGTTTCAACAAATCAGTTGAGTGTATCATTCAATGACTCTCTGATGAATTTAATCACTTGTTTTGTTCCTGAATGAAACAACACTTTTGAACAAATCAGTTGAGTGTATTATTTACTAACTCACTGATGAATACAGTCAGTTCTTTCATTCCTGAATGGATCAGCAGTTTGAACATATCAGTTGAGTGTATTATTTTAATGACTCTGTGCATAAATAAATCAATGCTTTTAAACAATTTGGTCATTCACAAAATGAATTGTTTCGTGATTTACTCAAAAAGAAAGTCACTTGTCACCACCTACTGCTGTATCGATGTAACCTGCAGAAAGAATCACCGAAATGCAGTCCATCTGAGCACAGATAAGCAGAATGAATTAATACATTTTATTAGCAGTTTTAAATTAGGTATGTTAATTGCATTTACCTCCTAAAACACTCTTGAAAATTTGATCATGACTCAATTAAAAAAAGATTATTTACCTAAAATTGTCGTTTTATACAATTTACGGTCAAACAAAATGTTGTTTGTGGCTTCATCTTTAATACATCAACAAAATTGTGCTCTTTCAGTCAGTGGTTGATTGGGAGCCTGGCTATGTTTAAAATAGAAATAAATACCATTGGTCTTAAAATGTCAGGGAGACCACAGTTTAATTGGCTAATCAAAAAGGCCCCAGTAAGGGCTGGACAGAGGGATTACAGTCAGAACCAAGTCACCCTGAGTGACAGCCAAGATTTCTAGTGTGTGAAGAAGAGTAATTGGAAAGTGCTGTGGAGTACAGGGAAGGATTTTTCATCATCTTGCCAAATGGCACTAAGGATCTCTAGCATATCCTTCCTCATAGGAGTAACATCACTCTCGTGGTTTATTTCTGAGTCTGTATATGAATATCCCTGCAGATGGATCTGGAATGATTTAAAAATTAACTTTAGCAGCATTTAATTCTTTCAGAGGGAGTTTTAGTGTGCTTTGAGCAAAAGACGGGCAACATACTAAATATTTAATAACACGAATATCAATACACGCACAATGGTACAACACTTGTACACAACAGACGTCTGCAGGCAACACATTAAACGCAACAAATGCACTTCATAGGACGTTCATACACATATATTGATGTTCGAAAGTCACGCAGGCGTACAATAAAGCTAATGAAGCAGTGCTATTATTTTTCCTTTCTGTCTAAAAGTCTTCATATACATCTCTGGGGGAGTTATGGAAACCCCTTGACATGTTGTTTTCTGTTCATTAACCCACCAGCTGTTCATTCAAATGAGCCTAAAGGCAATATCTCACTGTTGAGTCACCATTCATTCTACAACTCACAACCACTGTAGTGTGTGCCTTGTCTTGACTTTTTAATTCTCACCTTTTCCAGGTGTTCCTCAAAGAGGAGTGAAGGAAAGGGTTTAATATCCTTTGCATTATGTTTGGAAACTCTGGTCGCATTGTCGACCAGTGATTGCTACACAGTGCATATTTTTGCATATCCAAAATCTGATTACATGCACATTTCATGACCATAGCGCAAAGCCTACCATAATTTTACAGCCTTTCTTTTCTTCCCAAGCAGTCATAAATCCTATGATTGACTGTGGATGTGCCCTTATGCGGAAAGCAGAAATGCATAGGGAGAATAGCTCCCTGATGTATCACATTAAAATATGATGCACAGCCGTGCTTTTCCAGATTACACTAAATAATTCACTTGCCTTCAGAAAATGAGATGTGCATCTGTGCATATTATTTACTGCTTTGAATTTATTTTTTTTAAATCCTATGGTAAAACTCGTACTAGGTTGAACTAATGGTTGAACTACATGTGTCCAAATGCAAGAGCAAAATAGCCTCTTTCTGAATAGATATGTCTTTGAATTGATGTTTGAAATGATTTGAAGTAAAACAAGGATTTTAATATTTAGAATCACTAAAAACACTTGCCTCACAAGTTCCTTTTGAAACTTTTTGAGACTTTCTCTTCTTTTTTCCCCCTTTTTCCCTGCAGTGAACATTTTGAATACAGACAATCAAATACTGCTGAATCTAAAATATAGTCTGTCATACTGCAAGCACATGCATTTATATGCCGAACATAAATGTGACCGACATGTAATTTGTGGTGCCCTAGACATTTGTGTTAAAAAGATATAGTTGTTTCGTGAAAAATATATATCCATATTTTAGAATTAATATGTGATGTGCAGACAAAGCCATAGAATGTTCCGTTATTTAAATTTTAAATGAGTTTTCCCCCCGAAATAATAGGAAGTACACTCAAAATATACTAATACTCTCAATATAATTGAATACACTAAAAAAGAGAAATAATTTAAATAAACAAATAAACAATAAATTAATGAAAAAATAAACAAAAAATGTAAAAAAAAAATATTTTCTATGACACTGTAAAAAGTTGTTTCAACTTTAAAAAGTAAGTGTTCGTGCTGCCTTAAAATTTTTAGTTTAGTCAACATGAAATGTTAAGTTGTACTACATGAAAACGTGGATATTTGAGTTGAGTAAACTTAAAATTTTAAGGCAGCATGAACACGTTTTTTAAGTTTTTTTTTTTTTTTTTTTTTACAGTATATCGAAGACCTACACTGAAAAAAGAAAGAAAAAAGATATATATATATATATATATATATATATATATATATATATATATGTATAAATTGTATATATATGTTATATTTTATATATACAATTTGGTCAGAAAAAAACAACTGCACTGCACCCAACATGTTTTCTCACAAAAAATTGTGGCTTAAAGAAAGTTCAGAATTTGCCATGCGTAATTATGACTTTGTGGCTAAGTTCATGTGCATTCAATAAGTCCCTTATTATTATTATTATTATCATTCACTCGTTTTGTTTTTTATCTGTATGTTCACATCTTATAAACATATATTTATCTGAATATACATTGTTTTTTTGTTTTTTGTTTTTTTCCAAATATTTGTATATATTGCATACATATGTTATATTTTGTACATGCAACTTTGTCAGGAAAGAAAAAAAAAAAAAAGAAATCAATGCACCCTACATGTTTTTTCACAAAAACATGTAGCTTAAAGAATGTATTTCAGAATTTGCCACCGTAATTATTATGATTTTGTGGTTAAGTTCATGTGCGTTTAACTCATAAATACAAGCTTTAAAAAGTCCAATATGAGAAATAATACTGACACAATAGTCCCTGAAATTTACCCGTCTTGTTTGTTATCCATGTTCACATTTTATGAACGTATGGCAGTCAGATCATACTGTATGTTCAGAACATACATTATGTTATCTGTATTAAAACTAACAGCACTCAGTGAAGAGCATCTATGAGTCTACAGCAACCGCCCAGTTGTTTCAGCACAACCGAGAGGGTGTTAACTTTAAAAACACAGCAATTTACAAGTTTGAAGGCATGCCATTGAAGTCACTAATGAAGCACCTCCAGCTGAGGTTGATTAACTGGGATCACCTGTGAGGGGACTGAGGCCAGACTGAAGCCGCAGTGACACATCATGGAAGCCAGCCAGACTCCATTTGCTTACGTGAGGCTTGTGTCATTGAAATGACTTTTATTTGATCTTCATTTGCACCTAGTATCCAGGTATCCAGTAATACTGTACATATTTCATACGCAGAATGCTGAAACAAGATATGAATTGATACCTGCTGACTCATGTAAAGACTTTGTTTGTGCAATAAATATCACGTTGATGGTCTTGTTTTTCATTAGTTAAATTAATCCAAATCAGTTAGTCAGCACTTGGCATTTTAGTGCAAGCTTTTTCATCCCAAGTGATTTAGTGTGGTGTAATTGCACACACAGTCCCCCCTGAAGCAACATGGGGTTAAGTGTATCGCTCAAGGGCACAATGGTGATAGAGTATGATTGTAATCTCTGAAACTCACCAGGTCCTAGGTCACCCCTATTAGAAATGAACCTGCTAGCCCAGATACTTCACCATGAGAGCATCACAGACAACAGTTTTAGCCTTCTGTGTTTTGAATCAAATCTAGTTTTAAAAACAGTTTCTAAATACACTATAAGGCAAATAGAGCTCATAAACTTTATTTTTATTTATTTATTTTTTTGGTAAAGGCTATAAATAAAATAAAATATAATAAATGATTTGCTGCATTATTATGACTTTTTTTTATTTTATTTTATTTATTTTTTTTTGACAGATATTTTCATGGGAAAAAAAAAATACTTTGGATAATTAATTGTTAAACTGCCAATTGAAGATCCTTGGTTTAACTGTTTGGACACAAATTCTTGACCTGTTGCTTTTGAGGCAAGACATCAGACACATGACTGCAGGGATAGGGAGAACATTATTTATGTATCTGCTGCTGTTAATCAGATACAGTAATTGTCAAAATAATTGATAACTTCACGTTTCAGATATGCTGCAGGAAATGTGCATTGACTTGATGAGAGTTCAGGCCAAAACACTTGCACTCATTACTTTATTTTTAAAACAATAACTTAATTTTTTTTTTTTTTTTTAATAAAAAGCGATTAATTTTATATATGTACACACAACTAATATACAACTAAGTATCGGCCAAAATTAAAATTCCATTAAAATTCGTTTAATTCCATTCAAATTCTATACACAATTCTATACTAAATTCTATTTATATTCTATATATTTTTACATAAAACAATAAAAACTAAAATCAACAGTTTTAAATGTTATAACTGAATTTAGGCATCACCAAAAATCTTCTAAAAATAAATATTCATTTTAAAATCTGTGGTGATCTAACAGTGATTTTTAAATCATTAGTGCTTTAAAATATAAATTTTAAGTGAGCATTACATGACGAATTAACACAATTAAATACCCAAATATTTATTTAAAAAATCTTGGTAACACTTTACAGTTAGCGGTAAGTCCAGTAACACTTACCAACAAGGTTCATTAGTTAATGTTTGTTAATTACATTAGTTAATATGAACTAAGAATGAACAATACTTTCAGCATTTATTAATCTTAGTTAATGTTAAATCCAGCATTTACTTATGCATTATTAAAATCACATGTTGTGTTTGCTAACATGAGTCAATGCACTGTGAACTAACATGAACAAACAATGAACAACTGAACAATGAACAATGAACACCTGTCAAGTTTGAGATTTTGGGCTTCTTGGTTTTTCATAAAGTGTTTTTACAGACTAGTGGAAAGAAAACATCCAAAAGACACTGTTAAGTGTTTCTTTTATTTGTGTCAATAGATTTCAATTATAATGCATATTTTTAAAGGTCGTTTTCTCAAAATGAGTTTTTTTCTCTCACACTGAGCCATTAAACTCTACTTCAGTAGCACTTACACACACCAAACTTTACATTTCTATTCCTGTCTATATCCTGCAGGTTTTTACAGCAGGATTTTTTCAGATATATATTTTCTTCATTAGATACAACATTTTATTCCCCCCAAAAATGTAAAAATATATTGTGTTCTGTTTGTATTATGGAGTGACTAAAATTAGATACCCAAAAATTCCCTCTGTAAAAACATTTGACTCTAATATGTCAAAAAAATAAAAAATTAAAATTAAATGAACAAGAATTCCAGTGTTTAGATTTTTGTACTAGAAATGTATGCAAAGTAGTGCATATTTCCTTAAATAATGCCTTATTTGCATACTTAAACCTAACATTTTAGAAAACTTGTAATACAAAAAGTTTGCAGCTATCAATGTAATCAATCAACTGGGTAAGTAAGGCAATAACTATTTTTTGTTTGTTTGTTTGTTTGTTTTTTTGTTGTTGTTTTTTTACCCTACTCACCTGCAGTGTTTCACCTTAACATGAACTAACAATGAAAAACACTACAGCATTTGTCCTAATCCTAGTGAATATTAACTAATACATTATTAAAAACAAAAGCTGTATCAGTAAATATTATTTAATGGACCTGAGCTAACATGAACTATTTTATTGACTAACATTAACAAAGATTTTAAAAAAAATCTCTAATATTGGCAGATAATCAATATGGTGCAATATATCGAGCACAACTTTTGAGAATTACATATTAATTTCTATATATGAGGATATACATACTTTTCAAAAACACTTTTCAAAAACACTACAGCATTTGTCCTAATCCTAGTGAATATTAACTAATACATTACTAAAATCAAAAGCTGTATCAGTAAATATTATTTAATGGACCTGAGCTAACATGAACTATTTTATTGACTAACATTAACAAAGATTTTAAAAAAACCTCTAATATCGGCAGATAATCAATATGGTGCAATATATCGAGCATAACTTTTGAAAATTACATATTAATTTCTATATATGAGGATATACATACTTTTCAGTGGAGATTTAAAAATGTTTAAGTAACCACAGATGTAGGATAACGAGTTAGCCAGGTCTGGTATTTTCACCTTGTATTAAATGGGTATTCACAGAGACAAACTGTTCACCTGAGGAGGTAACCATAGCAACAGTATGCTTTCTTGAACACGTTTTGTTCCTATATAGAAATTTCTTTACAAACATCGACCTCCCTGAATGTCATTGTATAATTTGCGCAGTGAATGTCGCACAAAACCGCAGCACGGTAACAAATGGACATCCTTAATTTGCCGTCCTACTCTTGTTTGTAATCATCTCTAAGATGCTCTCGACAGCCAGGCAGAGATGCGAACGTGTAAAATCAATCCCTTTTCATGTCCATCAAGGAAAAGAAGTGGAGAAAAAATTGGCACGGAGGAGAAAAAAATTGACGAGATTTGAGACTCAGAAATCACTCGTCTTGTGTCTAACAGTATGTGAACAGAGAAATAGGCAAAAGTACAGCCTGACTGTCCTCTCCAAGATTACACTCCAAAATAGTCCTCTAGCATAACATCTGTATTCATTCGACTTCAAAGACAAAATAATAGCACAAATAAATCAATACTCTCTTCCTGCCAGACTGAAAGTTTGCCACTTTCCCAAGCAGCCCCTGCCAGGATAAGAAGAGGGTGCCACCAGACATACAATCTTCAAGTACAAATACAGCTAAGCTGTTAAGCTGGTGATTGGGGTGGGAACGCAGTATGTAAGCGAATGACTTTGTGGGAAGTGAAGGGGCCTGCTGATTTCTCAATTATACTGCTTCCACTGGCCTTGGAGACACAAAGTGCTAAACTGCCCTCATTGCCAGTCAACGACACCAGAAAAGCCTGCACCCAAAGGTAATTTGGTAGTGATGCTTCAGAGTGTGAACACACTATTTGATGCACTGAAAACAGAGATGAATGATATTCTTCTTTTCTCCAGGAGATGCTGTTTCTCGACACTTCAACTTTACAACGGGGTCGGCATTATACAATGGACAATGTAATTGTATTGGGTAACAAATATGCTCTGCAGTATCTATGTGTATAGTGTCTTATAGTGCAGTATCACATTTCTGATCATTTCTGATCATATTTCTAAAGTATTTATTAGGGCTGTCAAACGATTAATCGTGATTAATCGCATACAAAATAAAAGTTTGAGTTTGCCTAATAAATGTGTGTGTACTGTGTGTAATTATTATGAATATATAAATACACACAAATTAATGTATATATTAAAGAGAAATGTTATCTATATAAAAAATATTTGTATTTATATATAATATAAATTATATAAAAATTATAATAAATACATATACTTGGAAATATTTCTTATATATGTACCTGAATGTGTTTGTATTTATATATACATAATAATTGCACACAGTACACACACGTTTATTAGGCAAACTCAAACTTTTATTTTGTATGCGATTAATCACGATTAATCGTTTGACAGCCCTAGTATTTATTAATGTTAATTAAAAAAAGTTGTATGTATTAATATTTAAAGGACCTGATGTAACAGTGAATTATCAAAGAACAAATTTTTTTCTGAACAAAAATTTACAGATAATGTACTTACCCTCTTGTCATCCAAGATGTTCGTGTCTTTCTTTTTGAGTTAGAACTTTCTAAAATGCAGTTTAAATGCAGCTTCAAACGATCCCAGATGCAGTTGTAAACGATCCCAGCCGAGGAAGAAGTGTCTTATCTACCGAAACGATCGGTTATTTTCATTAAAAAAAATACAATTTAAATACTTTTTAATCTAAAATGCTTGTCTTGTCTTGCTCTGCCTGAACTCTGTGTATTCTGGTTCAAGGCAATGTATGTCGAAAAACTGTCTGCAAAAGTACCGACCCACCCAGTCTTTGCAAAGTGAACATGCAAAGAAGATCAAACACCCTTAACAAAAAAGGTAAAACAGCGATATAGGATGATTTTGAAGTTGAGGGAGAACATGAGATGGGAGTTTTTCGACATACCCTAACTGTCATGAACTGGAAAAAAGTTCAGGCAGATTAAGACAAGATGAGCTTTTGACATTAAAAGGTATATAAATTGTATTATTTTTATGAAAATATCCGATCGTTTCACTTTATAAGACCCTTATTCCTCAGCTGGAATCGTTTACAACCGCATTTAGGATCGTTTGAAGCCGCATTTAAACTGCATTTTGGAAGTTCAAACTCAGGGCACCATAGAAGTCCACTATATGGAGAAAATGCTGAAATGTTTTCCTCAAAAAACACAATTTCTTTAAAACTGAAGAAAGAAAGACATGAACATCTTGGATGACAAGGGGGTGAGTACATGATCTGTACATTTTTGCTCTGGAAGTGGACTTTTAACAAACATTAATAAACACTGCAACAAATGTATTGCTCATTGTTGATGTTAGTTAATGCATTAACAAATGCACAATGTTAACTGTAAATAAAGAGAGAGAGAGAGAGAGAGAGAGAGAGAGAGAGAGAGAGAGAGAGAGAGAGAGAGCATATAAAATGTTTCTTATAAGTGTAATTAATTACAAGAATGTATGTCATGCAACATAAATTCTTCAATAAGGAATTTTACTACCATTGGTGCATTTTTTAAACTAAATAAACTGTATATCATGTAATTAATTTGAATACTTAATCAGTCAACAGCCCTAATACAGCTAAAGCTAACATACTGTAAAAAATGATATGATCAGTAAGTCATGGCAACTTATATTTTTACATTACTTTAAATCATCAAAATAAGTTGAGCAATGTCTTTTTTGGTCTTCAAATCAACTTGATTTTCTGTGTGGGATTAAAGAAATTTACGTTGAAATGACTTGTACAACAAAGTTGAATATACTTTACAATTTAAGGCAGCTACTTACATTTTAAGTTGAAATAGGTGTTTTTTTTTTGTTGTTGTTTTTTTACAATATAGATGCTAATTCTGCAGAGTCTGCAGAGGCAAAAATAATTTGAAAATGGATGTGGGTGCAGCAATATGTGATGCTTTGTCCCAAAATTGTGAAGCACAAACAAAAAACAATGCATTCATAAACTTGCAAAAAGGAAGCTTAGAAAATGTTGTTTATTTGAAGACCTTTTTTGCCACTGAGTTAACTGTTTTCAGTTTCAGAGTGTTTCTGTTCTTTCTCAATGAATATTTTTTGTTTTTGTTTTTCAGAGAGTTAAGGTCAGTACGTTTTGAATGCCATAGCAGATCGGGGGGAAAAAAAGCCTTCTTAATCCAAACACGGACACAAGAGCTTTCTTGTTCTAACTGCACTGCACACTTTCCATTTGATGATACCTGACAAAATTATTCAGAGACCTTAAAAAGCCAATTTTTAAAAACAGACACCCATTTTGCCGTCTTTCATTCACTCAGACTTGATCAGTGATTCAGTCACTCAGATTTAAGTCAATACACAAAACTCCCAGAGCAACGAAAGTTCTTGCAACCATGAAAAGCAAACTACTAGGTTAAAAGCACTGTTTACTTGGTTTTTGTAAAAAGCTAATCCAATTACAAGAAGGCCAGGAGCTTAATTACTGTCACGGAGGTCAAACGTTTGTTAGGTGTTCAGCCTTGTTGACAGAGCACGCAGGGTACCTGTGTAAAGAATCATTTCAAGTCTGCAATACTCTGTGCATTGAACAAGACACACAAGTGCATTTTTTTTATTCATTAAGGTAAAGTTCTGGACTTACAAGTCAAGGTAATCATTTGTGCTATGTTTTCCCTTCAATCACGAAAGCAGGCTACTTTAAACACATTTCTGTTGCCAGCACCACTGACAGGATCTTGTCAAACTGACTTATTTGTGCAAACAAAGCCTCTACACAGACCAATAAATTACATAAATTGTGTTTAAATAAGAGCCCTTCAGATTTTGAAAAGTGAGTGGACAGTGGCAATTTTTATAAAAATGCATATTCATAAGGACTCAAATGTATCCTGCCTTGCATGACACTGAGAGAATGAATCATATCTGTGATGGCCCATTTTGGAAATGGACTTTATTTATAGCTTTTAAAGTCTCATGATTTTTTTTTTTCCCCCTCTCCAAAAGCCCTTGCACTTCCTCATCTTTCCGTCAGAGCGAGATTGGCTTAATACATAATTTCTCAGAATTGCATTAAAAGTAATACTCAATAACCAGTCGCACAATTAATTGTTTATAAGGGCGACACAGCTGTCCCTGGAAGCCTTAAGAGCCGTCTTTCATTATTCACTCTCCAGCAGCGAACAATATAAGCGTATATTCAGCTGCAAGTCATAATATGATGTTTACGAAAGAGCATTTATAAAATTAAGCACTGAATTCGAAATGTTACTGTATGTGCATTCAAGAATGTTGCACATCAGTATAATAGAGCTAATTTTCTGTATCACGTCAGCTTGAAATATCTGGCAGTGAACGAGGATCACATATTGCCACAGCTAACCCACAGGCTACTTGGTAAAAGAATAAATATGCACATTTAAAAAAGCTTCGGTTGACTTACAGCTATTACTATCCTGGTGCAGCTCTTGGGGCAAGGCAAACTGCCAAAGCGCACTCGCCCTATGAGGTGTCACGCGGTTAAAAAAACAAGTAGTGCACAACAACGTTCACCACCTCCTACTAAGTGCAGCGCAAAACTGTGCACGTGCCAGATATTGTACAAGGGGCATTGTGTGCAACGGACATTATGCCTTTTTATGATAAATAACCTCTCTTAAAGTACACTAGTTTTATCAGAGGATTAAAAAACGCCTTTGTCTGTGAATGGATGTTCAAATTAGTACAGCTGATTTCTGTTATTATGAACACATTTACACTACATGCTGCGGGTAACTAAATGATTGGCATACACAGCAATGCATGATGGGAAAGTACTGTCAATGATTGTTCGTACATGATGAGAGATCTTTTATGTGTAATAGATGTATAGCTGATGCTTTTTCCTCCAAAAAATGTTGCATTATATATAAGTCCATTCAGTTGAAAGCGTTCCCCCTGATTGCACCTGTATTTCCAAGCAATCGCAATGTTTCAGGCTATTTTTTACCTGGTCAATACATGATAACCCCATCCAGACAGCAGGAACTGCGATAAACAACATCATGTAACCGGCGTCCAAGCAAGCGTTCACTTTCTGAAAAGCTTTTTAAAATGGAGTAAGAGTCAATATACTATAGTACTGTGCTATTTTTTTAACAATCCACTTGGGATGTGGTATAACAAATATAACTCTCAGC
Organism: Cirrhinus mrigala; assembly: GCA_036247105.1. NCBI lineage: Eukaryota > Metazoa > Chordata > Actinopteri > Cypriniformes > Cyprinidae > Cirrhinus > Cirrhinus mrigala. The sequence goes on along the minus strand of CM070020.1, from coordinate 6,109,145 downwards.
ATCATCAAAGATGAGCCTTATCAACAAAGATGAGATTCTGACAGTCATTTTGTTCTCTAAAGCGACAAAAGGAGAAAATAACTGTTCTATGAACCATTACAGGAAGTTAGTGTGATTTTTATTCTGCGGCAAATGTGTGTAAAACATATCAAAGTGTTTTGTTATACAACAATAGCTTAAAACATAGACAATAAAAGAATATGCATCCGCATATGGTTTATTTCTGCAGTAAGGAAAGTAAGAAAGTTGGCTTGAGTACACCACTCAACGTGAGACGCAACGTGACAAAGGTTTCGAATCATGTTTTCATTGAATACAGTCTCAAGGATTGCTGGAATCTTCCACGTACATTAGCAGAATATCATCTCCTCTTTTGAAACTGCAGAGACACTGTTGTTCGCTCACTGTTCTAACTCCAAGGTTAGGCACATACAATCGAACAAACAACAACCCTTGACCATTCAGTCTATTGCATTGAGGAAGTAAAGGCATATGTGCTCCACAGAAAACTTGTCAATGCAAAAACATCACGAAACACCACAGACTGTCTAAGGAAAATTGAAGATTGAACCGCATGACCCAGGAGTGATACAATACGCAACAAACAATAACGTGGCCTTACGAAAAAATCTTCGGTAACAAGCAAATTTCCACTCAGGTTCCTGTGAGGTGAAGTGGACGTGACCAAGTGTGAAGGCTAGATGGTTGTACGCAGGCTGAAGCAGCTCTGGTATCTGAACGGCAAGGCACAAAACAGTAAACAAAAATGTTAAAAATGGACAACAAGAGAGGAAATAACACAAAGCTAAAAGTGGTTTCGGCCAAAAAAAAAGAGAGAGAGAGAGACAGAGAGAGAAAAAACGATACCAGCACTACAAGTTTGTGAGTACAAATTGAGAAGACTGCTAATGTCTTTTTGCCTTCCCACACAGATTGATTGACCTGGACCACCAAGGAAACCCGACAACCTTCTCTCCTGATCAACTCAGAAAAATCTCACTGATATCTTAAACTCACAGGCCTAAACAAGGTCACAACCATGCATACATTGGCATGCAAAAGTATCTGCACCCACCCTGATTTCTTTCTAATTATATATTTCTCTCACTGAATGATTTTGTGCGTAAAGTTTCCCTTTAAATAAAAAATAACCTGCCAATATCTAACGTGCACAATTAGCATGATTTTGAAATCTTTTTAAAGTCTTAATTACAAACAAGGAACAAAAAATAATAAAAAAACAATTACCTCATCTTTCCACTCTGAAAAGCTAATCGCTCCCTTGAAAAAAAGTAATCAACTAAATCTTCGCTACAACTTACTTGCTGGAACTTGCAGACTGAAGTAGACTTTACTGCAACCAGACCTGTTGAGTTAAAATTTCACCTATATGTAGTCACCTCAAAGCTTCTAGCCCAAAGTGCTGCAATAAAGGAAACTCCAACCAACTGAGAAAAAGAAGTCGATCAAAAACATCAGTTTGGAACAGGTTTCAAAGCCATTTCTAAGGTTTTTGGATTAAACAAGGCAACAGCCTTCCTGGATCATTCTCCTCCAACCCTCTGGTGCCACTGATGAAGGTCTACTTTGAGTCATTTGGAGCAAATCGCAATGGCCAGTATAGTCCAGAAGAAGTCATGAATATATATTGGTTGAAAAGTTTGCAAAACAGTACCAAGAAGTCATCTACATCAGATAAAAAAAAAAAAAAAAAAGGGAACTTTTTGGATGCTAAGGATCTCCAAATATTATAATACAGTCTTTGCGAGAGACCCTTTTATTGAAATATAATTATATAAAATTACAAAAACAAATATTAAAATATTATTTGGAAATATTTAGTATAAACAGATTTGTTTTTATTTATTATCTTTTATATGAAGAGTTTATTTGCAAAAACTGATAACTCCACTTTGAAAAAAAAAAAAAAAAAAAAGTCAGGTTTTTATATTGTTATCATGTTTTTATTGTGTTTTATTGTATTTTTTTAGCTGTTTTTTTTGTTGTTGTTGTTGTTGTTGTTATTTTTACATAATCAAAATAACCCAACAGGAGTTTTATTGAGATTAACTGGAATGCACAATGAAAAAACATGATTTTTGAAAACTGTTCAAAAGAGAGTTATCTGTTTTTGCAAATGAACTCTTTATATATAGATGCAAATTAGTTTTTTCTATGTGCTATGAATGTAATACTTGCAATTAATCACTCACTTGCCATTTCTGACTAGCCTTTAGAAATCAAAATTAAATACTAACATTATCAATTTTGCTTTTTGCAAATTTAAGTGCCAAAAATGTATAATTATGTTAAACATGTTATAAATATCTTATCTGACAGCCCTAAAATACCTTTTTTTCACAAATCTGCCACAGTCTCCTCAGTTTGAAAACCCTGACCACCCTGTCTGTGATGGCTGATGGCCGACTCAATTACCCCTAACAAAAAATATTAAGAGGATGCAAAGGAAAGCGGTAAAGTAAGGGGGTCTTGATTTGGGCCAGATAAAATTTTACTTCTGTACAACTAACTTAAATTGCATAAACCATGAGAAATGCTGCTATTCAAAGCCCAACACATATAGACACAGAGAAGCCAATACAAACATAGCATGCTCTTGATATATCGAGTTAAAACTGGTTCTATTACTAACTGCAAATTTCCTGCATCTTGGCAGGACTATACATGGCAGGTGAAGAGGTGGGATCCGTGACCATTCGAGCTCATCAGCTTGATGGTGCAAGCGTTGTCAAATTAATTTCAAGAAAATTTGCTCTCGACTCTCCCTGCATGACATGTCTTCTCATCAGAGTGCCTGGTCATAGTTGACATTGGAGAACAATCAGAAGAAAGCTCAGCGAGATTATCAGAGATCAGTTCAGAGACCCCTAACCACTGGCTCTGGTGGTTGATGGATGTAATTGTCTGTCCCCATCAAGACTTTTCAACAGCCTAGCAGGATGATGTAATCGTCCATTACGAGAGCATCCAATATGAGTTCAGAAGGTGCAAGAAGAATTGCCTGAAGAAGTGACGTCTGGGGTTATGAGAAACATGTTACCTGGGCTTCCAGATCAGATGTAGTATAATAAAGCTGCAGGAAGAAGGTGGAAGCGGTCAAGTCTTTTTCCAGACCCACTGCAAATAGGCAGGTACATGCTTTCCAGGGGTTTGCAGGTTATTACAGGTGCTCCATGCCCCTTAATTTCTTTCCTGTACTCTGTAACCTGACAAGGAAAGAGCAGTCAAGAAAAATAGTTGAGCCTGAGAAAGTGGAGAAAGCTCTCATCACAGAGCCATTTTTGCATATTGGAAGTATGACATTGCCTACCTAGGATGACGTCTCACCCTGGTCACACTGCATCTGAGAGCAAGAGCAAAAAATAGGATGGCACCACAGAAAAACAGTAAGGCCTCACAGCAGGGTTCAGTTTGTTAACATTTATGTAAATGCACACTATTTATTAATTGTAAAACAATATTTAATCTAGATTAATGCACTAAATGCTGTTCACACCAAGAACAAAAACTATAAACACAACTATAATGATAACTACATTAGCATCCACATCAGCATATGTTAACCTTCTGTTTATCAGCATGAGCTGGATTTTTGTCATCTGTCGCTTTAATCCATCTATCTATCATTTGTAAAACATAAAACCATAAAACTCTTATTTTGGCGGGTTGCCGACAAAAGCGTGTAAGTGAATTAAATGTTACATTTGCTCTTTGCGCAGCATGTAGCTGGGTTTATGCAGTATACAGTTATCTAAAATGTTGATAAACTATTTAAAATATACTTAATTAAGCTACAAAGCTGGTCATAATGCACAATGTTTCCATCTAACATGTATTTTGAGGGGCAGCTCGTATTAAAGGTGTGTTTTCACTATTAGCAGTGAACCGGTTACCTCACCTGAATATGTTTGTAGATTTGCGTTGGCCTTGACATGGAAAACAGTTGTCTTCGAAATGGAAATATGGATATTTTATTTGTGAATATCATACTTTTTTCGCTTATTTCAGTTAATGTAATAAAATTAGCGAGCTAAGCCAGTGGTAGTAACGACGGTGTCATAAGACTTAAGATTCCAAAACCAAAGGAACAGACAAGCCGATTCAGTTGAGTGAATCACTTACGCTGGTACCGCTCTGAATGATTCAAACTTAAACTCGATTCACTAACAAAAAACATTGTTTTCAACATCGCTTGTAATAGTTATTAAAACACGTAGCAATAAGTGAAGTGGAACTTTTCGAGCTTTGCGTCGCAAAAGATTCCAAGTTTCGAAGCGCTCTAATCGGATCGCATATCGCGAATCATTTGATTTACACCGAAACTTCGGAGGAAATTCGTGAATCTTTGTATCCAGATTAGAAGTTCGGAGCGGGTATCCTGAATCATTTGATTCAGATCTGGTTTTAGGAGCGCGAATCGCGAATCTTTTCATTTAGATCGGAAGTTCGATGTGGGTTCGTGAATCTTTTGATTCAGATCGGAAGTTCGTAACACGTATCGCGAATCATTTGATTTAGCCTGCGTCCCAGTGTGCATACTATCCACGCTAAATTCTATATGATACTAGTAAATTTCAGTACACATATAGGGTGGACAGTATGTACATTGGGACGCAGATTTAGATCGAAAGTTCGGAGCGGGTTCGCGAATCATTTGATTCAGATCGGAAGTTCAGAGCGCGTGTCGTGAATCATTTGACCTATATCGCAAGTTCGGAGCGGGTTGGCGAATCTTTTGATTCAGATCATGAAATGCATTTTAAGACGACACATAGGATGAATACAGAGATACAGTTTTCACTGCTTTGGGATTAACAGACCTGAATGCTTTCCATATACTTGTAGATCAACTTTGAATAAAGATAAGAGAGGTTTAGAGCCAGGTTTTCATGTCAAAATTGTATTTATTGTCAAAGGGCCTTAAAGATGTACAATACATTTGAAATATGTAGTATATGAATATATTGCTGTTTGATAGGTTTGTTCATTACATTATCTAATGTTAGTTTATACAAATTAAATAGCTTAAAATTTATATGCAGAATTAAGCATATAAATTAATAAATAATGCTGTCGGGGGGGGGGGGGGGGGGGGGGGACCATTGTTAGTTCAGGTTAACTGTTGCATTGCAGACATAGAACATTATTTTAAAGATGTCTAACAGGCCAACAAGTCATACAAATTTGGAATTTTAGATTTGTGCCATTTCATTTTTAGGCCACTAATGTCAGAGCTATCACCATGAAAAAGGCATAGAGTTTTTATGCTGCAACACCATGGCAACACACAACAAAACAAAAACCACATGGGTGACAGGTAGGAGAACAAGGCACAGCTGAAAGTGATATCGACCCTTAAGCACAGAATACAAAAAAATATGCCATAGTTCGGTAACATGCAGAGAAAGCTGCTAATGTTTCCCTTTTCCCACAGTGACAGTTTCCCTTTCAACTCTGTGGCCTTTTGACTGCTCTAAGATCCCTGTTTTCAGACGTTTTTGTCCTTGCTTACTCACAAACACACACAGAACTGTCTATAAAGACATCCTAAGTATCAGATTTGGATAACTAAGTGAAACCAATTAAACGTTAGCCGAGTTGCTCATTTCAATAACCTCCTAATATTGCATTTTAGGATGGCAATTATGCAATCATATTTGCTCAACAGGATATTGCAAGAGATAAGATGAAGGTGTGGTCGCTATTATTACTGACTCGCTTCACGACGTCTCTACTGTAGAAAGAGACGTTATTAGAGAACACAGTTCTGCTAGACTCTGGCTTACATGTTTTTATGAACAAAGGTGTGGCATTTAAATTCAAATTACAGGAATTTTAAAAGCCAGAATATATTTAAAAGTACTGTCGAATAAGATCTGATTCCAAAAATTGGCTGAAATGCCTTGTTCTTTGATCCCTGGATACACTCAGAGGATTCCTTGATACCACAGACAAGGGTTTCTGTCGATGATACTCAAGAGTATCATGAACCTTTCCCTGCAAAGTGGACATCTTGTGAAGAACAAGGAGGTATTGCAAAAATGAGTGGCCCTCAGAAGAGCCAAAATATCAGGCTGGACCATGTCTATCTAACAAGACAATGACTGGGGCCAATTAGGGCAGCATGAGGGCTTTGGAAATAACAAGATTCCTGGGCCTGAAGAAGTGGAAGTATCCTTGAAGTGAAAACCTATCAGACATCTCTTCTCCGTGTGTTGGAGGGCAAGCTCAAATATAGGATCAATCTCGCTCGCAGACTAAATCAGATTTCCCACGGTGTGAACATGGATTGAAAAAAGTGCTACCTGGCTTAAAGTTCACTCTGATTGGTGTAGTGTGTATAGATGCTAGCCACATTCACATATGAAACACGTAAATGGCAGTCAAATTACCTTTTCTGCTAAATTGCCCAAATCTGCTATGCACACATAGTGGTTTTTAGTCTTTTATCTGTATTGCTAACACATCAGAGCCAACTGTAATGTCATTTGACAGAAATCCACTCTCATAAGTTTTTCCACATCTGTCCGTATTTATTAATAAATTAGCTAATAATTGCTCTCCAGCACACTAGGAATAGAAAAAGGGGCATCTTTCAACTGAAGGCATTGTGACATGACATGCCAGATGCTTCCAACTTAGTTAAATTTATTAGCGATGCAGGTTCGACATGATGGGTTAAGAAAAAATAAATAAATAAATATATATATATCTATATATATAAATGTATGTATGTATGTACACACTTCCTAACTTCACACATGCTCAAACAGTTAATCTTACAGCATCATTGCAAAACTTTCTGCATCAAATTCATACATGACCTTTAATGTAAAAATGCTGATAAATTTACAGAAAAAGCAGCCACACTTTGAAGTCTGTGTAAAGGCAATTCAGAGAATTGTTTTTAAACACATCTTAAGTGTTAGAAATATACTGCTGAAAACACGTTACAAAGACTGTGATCTGTGTAGTACTGAATTGTGGAGTTTTTCATGATTTCTGTGTTCAAGATTTTTTGGGCGGGCATGAAATCATGTCAGTCGTAAGTTACTGTCATTATCATTAGTTAATACAGCCCACAGTTTGCTAGCTAGCTATGCATTTTACCTGGTTGCAATAATTTACAAAACAGCTCAGTCATCCATTCGGGTTGTAGCGGTATTTGACAGTTGAATGAGGCGGCAGCTTTCCCGCGAGTGGGCGTGGTTTCACAGTCGAGAGCAGACACACCCCCAGCGTTTGAGAGCAGAGATTAGACCAATTCAGTGTTTGCAAACAGTGATGATGGTATTTTGTGGGCGGAGCTTATCTGGATGCAGAAAATGATGGTTTTCAAGTAGCAGTCTATGGAGCCATGGAATAAAAGCTCGGTCATCAATTCAGATTGTAACATTTGACAGTTGATTGAGGCGGCAGCTTTCAAGTGAGTGGGCGTGGTTTCACCATTGCTAGCAGGCACACCCCCAATGTTTGAAAGCAGAATAAGGACCCACTGTGACGCGGGTGTCACAAACAATTGTGATTATCTGGAAAGGTCTTTTTAAAGCATTATCCCTCATTTTCAACTCGGGAAGTCCCAAAGTGACATATAAGTAACATCCAGGTTCAGTCACGTGAGAATGTGTGCATTTTTTGTTGTCATGGCAGCATTTCCAAAATGGTGGACTGTCTGGTGAGCACATGTTGCAGTGTCAGCAATTTTTAAAGATGCTTGTTTTTGTTACTAAAGGTATGTTTCAACCCATTCAACTATTCTAATGTTTTAATAACACATCCTAGATTACACTTACCGTGATTTTAATACATTTCCTGAACAAACTGATATAAAACAAGTTACGAAGATATTGTGGTGACATATATGTCACATCGGGCTGTTAACCTTAAAACAGTAGGTGGAATTTTGATGTGACATATTTGTCAATTAATTTAGCTGATTAAATTATTTTAGTGTTATATATTTTCTACTGCTTATTTCAAAGCATATATTAACAAAAAGAAAATTTAAAATAATGTTACATATATGTCACATTGGGCATTTATTTCACAACTGAAAAAAGTACATTTTGTCAGTTTTATTTGCTACATAACATTTTTTTTTCTTTTTATTTGCTTTTCCATAACTTATTTCAAAGCCACATAACTGTGACCATTACATTTTACAACAACTCTTTCGAAACATCAAAATTCTACCTTTTTTGGTATATGGTTGTTCATGTTTTTTTTTTTTAAGCATTATATTGTTTGTTTACAATTTTATTGCACACATTTTTTGCGATGTTATTGCAATAAGTGCATTTTTGGTTGTATTGTTTGTTTACAGTTTTATTGCACAAGATACACATTTTTGTGACGTTATTGCGCTATATGCATGTTTTTTCTTCACTGAGCATTGTATTGTTTGCTTGTTTACAGTTTTATTGCACAATATACAAATTATTGCAATGTTATGTGCATGTTTAACATGATGACCACCAGTGTGAGGTAGTTATTTATTTCTATTTAGTTCACTCATTTTCGAGTTGTGAAAAAAAAAAACATGAACAACCATATACCAAAAAGGGTAGAATTTTGATGTTTCGAAAGAGTTGTTGTAAAATGTAATGGTCACAGTTATGTGGCTTTGAAATATGTTATGGAAAAGCAAATAAAAAGAAAAAAAATGTTATGTAGCAAATAAAACTGACAAAATGTTCTTTTTTCAATTGTGAAATAAATGCCCAATGTGACATATATGTAACATGAAAAATTTATTATAAACGCCCAATGTCACATATATGTAACATTACAGATCTTTCACAAAGAAGGGTTGCATTTCAAAAACAACTGCAGAAACATGTTATAAGTGGTCCATTTGGTCTGTATTATATGCCTCATAATTTTCCTATAAGGAGAAATTGGTCCGGGTTCTTATGGGTTAAGTGTTTTTGTGGGCGGAGCTTATCTGGATGCAGAAAATTATGGTTTTCAAGTAGCAGTCTATGGTATAAAAGAATAAAAAAAAAGATACATTTGAGTTTAGATTCCAAAATTATGACTTTATTCTGGCAATTCCGAGATTAAATTTCACAATTCTGAGAAGAAAAAGCAACTCGTCATTCTCTTTTTTCATCTCAGCTTTTTTTTTGACAAACTCACTATTATTGAGTTAAATCATTATAAAAAGTTATAAAGTCCAAACTAGCAGACAGAAACTTGCATTAGCAAGAAAAAAAAAATCAGAATCGTGAGATAACATAAGTATTATGTAAAATGTTAATAGTAATAGGTTTAAATATTCTGTCATGCTGTAACAGTTGGGCTAATACAATGCATTCGCAGTGAACAGCATATGTGAATATTATGTAGACATACTGTTTAAATCAAATTTATACTTTAAAAGTAGAGTAATCATAGCAGTTTTCATCTGTCCGTTTAAATGTCTGTATTTAACTTTCTCTAAAAATTATTTGCATTCCAATTCTAGCATCAAAAGGCACAAAAAATGTTTTTTTTTCTTCCTCTTATTCCATTGATTTTATCAGTTTCACTCCATTTGTTACCAGTGTTTTTCTGCCACCACTATGCGTCTGGTCTATATTGTTTATTTTTTTCAAGATTTTGATACCTTTTTTAATTTACTTGGCAGGTTTTTAATAATTCAAATTTGGCGATAATTTTGAATAATTCATTTTTCTGTGGTGTGACCAACTCAGAACGCACATTTAATATTGCTTTGTAGACAGGTACATTCTCTTTTGCAGGATACTGAAAAACAAGAATTGACAGCATATTTGCTTTTAGCTCCTCCAGTGTTTAGTCAAGGATGTGCTGCAGTATGCTGATAAAGCAGTGGTCGTCACCCAGAGGGGCCTTGTTTATTAACAAATCCACATGCAATTAAGATCTTTGTGCGTGCAAAAGCAGTGGAGCCATATGGGTAACTATAATTGATTCTTATTTTTGAGTCATTTGTGGGAATCAGCAGCTGCAGCTCAGATCATATTTGTTGATGACACTCCAGATAACTGTACTTGCAAGTAGATTATAGTAAACAGTGTTAACATGACTCAATCTTGTTATCATGTACGCAGTAATATCCTCTTACCGAAAGACTCTGATGCCTTTAGCATCATTTGATTCACATAAAGACTGAGCCGTATTAAGCTAAGAAGAACTACAAAGAGGATAACAGCACCCACCTCTGCAATTAAAAACAGATTACGGCGACTTTGAAAGACTCTGCAGAGGTAAAGCCTACAGACAACAGGTGATTGTTAGACAGCGATCGCTTACCGACGGAGGGTATAAATGAAAAAAAGGAGATCTTTTGTTGTTTGTTTCTGTTCGAGAGGTGCAGTTTAACACCAGAATTCACTCTACCTTTTATTCCTGCTGCTTCCTGACAAGATGCGTATACTTCTGTAGACTGAGGAGAAATTAGACTGTCAAACAAAACAAGTCAGCCCTGTGACTGTACTCAAACCCAACCTCGCACCGATATATGTCTCTGCTTGTTCTCAGAGATGCAAGTAGCAGATTCATTCACCTTTCCTTCACTCATGTTCGCCTCCATTGTTACCTGGCTTTCTGCAAGAACAAAAGACGAAATTCTTTAATAGGAAAGCAATGAAATGTGGTGAGTCAACACAAGCGACAGCCGCACAAATGCATTATCCGCTCGGCTTGATGCAATGAACGAGACATTTAGTATTCGACAATAACGTTAACCTTCTAACAATGATACTAATTAATAACATGCAACACATTTCCTGATAGCCTTAATGGTAATTATCACATGAGTCTATCACAGAAATGTCACAGACAGCGAGATTGCAAAAGAGTGAAAATGGTACTTGACAGTGTAATTATTCAGTGCACTCTTGGAGTGGGTTTAAAGCATTAAATCACTGTGAGGAAACCTCAGCGTTGGGTCATGTAATCGTAGTGTGCTTTAAAATGTTTTTCGACACAGTATTGCTGTATGAAATGTCAAGTTAAATGCTAAAATTATGATCTAGAGTGTGACAACCTTGTTGAGACTCTTAGCCAAACTTCTGTATTTACTGAATTTTAATTATCCGAGTATAGACTAGCCTGAGGGCAACAGGATACTTTTCTTTTGTTGTTTGGGGTCAGGATGAGGTTTCGCCTGTTTGTTCACCTGCAGAAGCCTACATAAACACTAACAGCATTTATATTCGGCACCTGCCTCTGTCAAGCCCAGCGTATTCATTTAAACCATTTGACACATGACCCTCACACTGTCGGCCTTATTATTGCAGTTTTTAAGCAAACTGAACGTACCGTTTTGACATGACACTGGCCAACAGCACACTTAACTCAGGTTTTGAGAGCTTTTGCTGATGCTCATTGTCATATTGCCATGTATTTTACCAAACCTGTGCACTGCAGTTTTTATAATGGATGCCAACCAGTTTTACGACAGAGCATTAAAGGAATAGTTCACCCCAAAATGAAAATTTGCCAAAAATTTACTCGCCTTCTGGCCATACAAGAAGTAGATGAGTTTGTTTAAAATTGTAACTTAAAATTGTAATTGTAATTTTGTACTTAATGCACTTTAATTGTGTGTAAGTAGTGCTGAAGTCCAACTAAAGATATACTTAAGTAGCCTACATTTGATTGTGCTAAAGTGGAACTATTGCAAGTATACTTTAGGTACACTCTAAATATTACTTTTAAAGACCAATATTATTTAAAGAGCATACAATCCTCATGAATGGTGACATTAAAACATATTTTAGGCTTAATATCAAGAAATGTGCATTGTGCACAATTGATACTTCAGATAGAGTTTAATTACAATTTTTATATCAGTAAGTCTGGAGTGATATGTCAGTAAATAATAGACTTGAACTATATGTAGTACAAAAAAAAAAAAAAAAAAAATCAATTTAAAATTTTAAATCTATTACTTTCTTACTAGGACCTCTATCCATAATACTGATTCCTCTGGTTGAAAGTTGCATAAAGCACAGTGAAACAGTTTAGTTAAAAAAACTAAACAAATATGTTGATAGAAAAAAGTCCATCCTTTGTTGTCCTCTCACATCAAAATCCAGCACTGGAGGAACCATTATTTAGGATTATGGACCCATATTTTGGCCAGAAGTGACAGTTAAAGTGCCTTATTGATGGATTTGTTTCTTACAAACATGCAGCTTTTCATTTCACAAGATGTTAATTGATGGACTGGATTTCAGCATTTTATTTATTTATTTATTTAAGGATGAAGTGTTTTTCAAATGGTCAGTTGCTTTATTGATACATACAGTACTAACCTGTCCACAGTATTTTTTTATCTGAAACTGAATTTTTGGTAAAATTTAACTAGTAGTTGGGTGTAAACTCTTCTATCTATGCACTGTAAAAGATGATTTTCAGACGACTGATGATTTCAGTCATCTTCAAAATTTCACATTTAACTCAATGTTTTACTGTCCAACATGTTTAGTGCTGCTACACCACTGAGACCTACAAAATGTGCTGCTGCATTATCTGCCTCCACAGTGTCTTTTAAATATTGGGAAAAAAAAAAAAAAAAAAAACTTAAATATTTTAATTGACTTTTTTCTGTTATTTAGTGTTATTAAATTTTATTTTTTTAATAACATTTTATTTTTATACATTTTTATCTAATATTGATCATTTACTTTATTTCAGATTTTTGAAAATAGTTTTAGTTAATAACAACAATTTTATATATTACATTTATATATGACAATATTGCAGCTCAATTACACTACTTGGTAGTCATAAAAAAAGAAATATGCATGAATTATATTGTTATTTTAAGTGGAGTATCAAACACATTTTTCAAGTGTCACCATACACACATAATATTATGTGCAAAGACACTGTTTTCACTAACCTTTAGTGTGTGAGATGTACACAAGAAGAACATAATAAACGACACTTTACAGAGCAACCAATGTGATCTCATTGAATGTTTACTTAGAAAACATAACCCATGCTGCTTATGACACTACAGCCCTCTCATTGAAGCTGTGTATCTCACCTTTCTCTTTCTGTTACGCTCTTCGGTGTGAAATATATCACACAAAGCAAGTAGAGCCAGTCTTTCTTGCTTGTCAAACTCCATGTTTGTCTTGGCATTGTTGTGAAATTATGTGTGGTAACACTTTGTGGGAAAAGATAGAAAGCGTTTTAGGTCCCTATCCAGACAACCTTAAAATGAAGTGGAAAATCTCATAATATCTGATGCTCTGCTCTCACAAAAAGCATTATTTATTTCATTTTGGGCCAGATTGTAAAACGTGAATAACATCCCTTAAGTAAAATACTTCAAAATACTACAGTATAAATCCATCTCGTGCTGCAAGGAGGAGTTTATTTGGTGTGGTTTCATCTTTAAGGATCAATCTGTTCTACCTCATAAAAACTGGCATGATGTAGGGCGGATGTCAGCGCTAATGTCATCTCCACAAAATAAGGAGGAGAACAGAAGGTCCAGAGGCAGTTCCAGACCTCCCGGTTTGATGAATGTCGATACAGAGATTGTTTTCACTTTCTGTCAATACCAGCAAAGAAAACTCTACAGAAACATAATATGATCTTGTGGAATTATCTGCATCGGTAATGAAAAATTAATGCACAACATCCAAACTAATTTCTTTTATTTGAGTAAGCAAAAAAAGATGTATGTACTGTGTCGGCATTTTAGTCACCTTAAACATTACTTCAGGCAACTGTGTTTGTTGAAAATTTAATTGACCGCAAAACTGCCATTATCAGCAGTTTATCAAAGTAAAAAAAAGAACCTGTGTGTCTCATGAGCGAGCTGAAAAATTCATCCTTGATTCATTTCCTACTGAATGCAAGACTTAGCCGAATTGCACCATTTGCCTTTCCGAGTGAATGTCCGTACATGCTCTGATTAGCTAAACGAATATGGCCCATTATATTAATACGTCCTGGAGGAGATGTCTGGAGATTTAGGAGACAAAAATTCACCATGATGTTCATTGCTGGGAATCATCCCTGACATGTAAGCAGGACCGGCGGAGCCCTGCGGCACAGTTACCACCAGCAACCCCATAGTGCGGTCTGGACTTTTATCCGTCTAATTGAATATGCATATAATGCTTTGCTGTTTAACCCCAGATAAAGCTGCATGCTAATTAAATCAACTCTTTGATTGAGGACATCTTAACAAGTCCAGACTATGTCATATGAATGTGAATTCTTAATTATGTCAAGCATTAAAGAAATCATACATTGCATGAGGGTTTTTCCCCTCAATCTAATTTTTGAGGGAGGGCGAAAAAAAATGAAGGGGTATGAATACTTTCCCATTTTATGTTATATTGCAGCCTTATGTTAAACTGCTTTAAATTACTTTTTCCCCCCACATCAATATACACTCCATACTATAAAAGCCAGTTTCAGCCACTGAATAAAAATTAAAATAAAAAGGTAATTACAACTTTTTCTCTCACAATTTTTACTTTTTTTCCTAACAACTGCGAATTTACATCTCACAGTTCAAGACTTTTTCCCCTCAAGATTGTGATATATAAACTCACAATTCTGAGAAATGAAGTCAGAATTGATTCAAACTTGCAACTGCGCGTTATAAAGTCAGGACTGCAAGACATAAACTCACAATTCTGAGAAACAAACTTGCAATTTTGAGAAAAAATTGTTTATCTTGCAATTCTGAGTTTATCGCAATTGAGTTCATATCATGCAATTCTGAGGAAAAAAAGAGAAACGTTATAGTCAGAATTGCGAGATATGAACTTTATAACTCACAACTGCAAGTTTATATATCGCAACTGCGAGTTTATCACTCAATGCTGAGAAAAAACATCTCTTTATAGTTCGCAATTGCGTCTTTATCATTTGATTCTGAGAAAAGTCAAAATTGCCAGATTTTATCTCGCAATTCTGACTTTATAGTTTACAATTGTATGTTTATATCTCACAATTCTACTTTATAACTCAGAATTGTGAGCTTTTATCTTGCAATTCTGACTTTATTTCTCGTAATTGAGTTTATATCTCACAATTCTGACTTTACAACTCTCAATTACAAGTTTACATAACGCAATTCTGACTTTATAACCCGCAATTGCGAGTTTATATCACTCATTTCTGAAAAAAAGTCGAAATTGCCAGTTGTTATCTTGCAATTCTGACTTTTTATCACACAATTCTGAATTTCTGAGAAATTGCATGTTAATATCTTACAATTCTGAGAAAAAAGTCAGAATTGCAAGCTTTTATTTCACAATTCTAACTTTATTTCTCACAATTGACTTAATATTACATAATAAAAAAAAGTCAGAACTGTTTATAGCTCACAATTCTGACTTTATAACTCACAATTTTATATCTCACAATTATGAGACAAAAGCCAGAATTTCAAGGTTGTATCACACAATTCTGAGAAAAAATGTCAGAATTGTGACATTCTACAATGGAAATTTTTAACTCGCCCCTTTGGCAGTGTTTACAGTCTTTAGTCTTTTTGGGTAACAAGCTTTGCACATTGTTTTCTGCCATTGTTTGCAGATCCTCTTGAGCTCTGTCTGGTTGAATGGGGACCATCGATGGACTGCTGTTTTCAGGTTTCTCCAGAGATGTTTTATTGGGTTCAAGTTCAAGCTCTTGCTGGGCAAATCGACCATTTACAGAGTTGTCCATAAGCCACTCGAGCGCTGCCTTAGCTGTGTGCTTAGGGTCATTGTCCTGTTGGAAGTTGAACCTCATGGCCAGTCTGAGGTTCTGAGGTTCTTCTACTCTGATGAGTCCCTCCGTCCCGGCTGCTAAAAAACACTCCCACAGCATGATGCTACCACCACCATGCTTCACCGCTGGGATGGTATTGTGCAGGTAATGAGCAGTGCCTGGTTTCCTCCTGGATTCATTTAGGAAAGGACTGAGTCTGGCCACATGTTCCTGTGAACTTTTAGTGTGATTTTACCACAGGCTACCTCCAATCGAAGTGTAGAAACATCTCAGAGATGTTCCATTTCAAATTTCAAGTGTCACAGAAACTATGCAGTGTAAACGTATGCAATGTAATTATTTCAGTTTCCTCATTTCCATAATGATTAATGCAATCTACCAAGAGCAGTGCAAATTAGAAACTATTGCAGCCATGTCAAGCGCAAAATAGGTTAAGAAAATAGCTTTTTTGGGGGTGTTAAATACTGGTGCAAAAACCAGTAAATTGACTACCACAAACCTTAGTAAATCACATTGCATGATTGCATTGCATTTAAATACTCTCCTCCCATATATTTTGCATCTGAAAGGAAAACTCCTACAAACGTATAAGTAAATAACTTCTCAAATTTTTCACTGGGTGTCTTTTACAAAATCCTGACAGAGGTTTTGCACTGGTGCATGCTATTAGTAAATAGGGCCTTTAAACTCTGAATAAGAAAACAGAGATATTCTCTGCATCAGTTTTACACGTACACAGACTTAATATATACACCTCAAACTCAGTGACAAACATCATTACCTGAAGATGAACTCTTAACATCATCACACAACAAATTACTAAACGCATAACTGACAGTAAATAAGAGTATGCACATCATTTATTCATGCTGCAATGCACGCTGGAAGTTCACAAACAAACCAGCAACACTCTCCAATATGAATCTGTTTGCTCAGACAACTAGAGTTGGCTAGTTTGGACAGTGCTTGTGTTTTTGTGAAGTTTATGAATTATGTAAAGTCTTTTGAGGGGTATTGACTATCTTAAAGGAATTTTATGTGAGTTGATTAAATGTAAATTTTAAAAGGTAATTTTAGGCTAAAATAACATCTAAAAGACTTTTTAAACAAATTCTGATATACACATTTATAATAAAGTGATACATACTTATGTTGTATCAATGTGCCACCTGAAATGAATTGTAATTAAAAGTTGCTAAGCAGTGTGCATATATATATATGCTTGAGTAACGTAATGTAATAATATATGTATCATACATTCTATAATATAATTGCATGCTAAATATATGCTGAAAAATAAATGCTAGAAATATGAGAATAAATTAGTTCACAGTAACATCAAAACAAAATTAAAATCAATGCTTAAAAACAAGTAAACTTATGTTTTAATCTCCTTTATAGTGACTAACATTGCATAAACCATTTTAAAAAGTGTCTGAACAGAACAGAACTCAAAATCAGCAATTACAGCAACTATTACAAGAACACAAAAAATAACAAGTCCTAGTGTACAATTAGTCCACTCCTTTCAGCAATCTGATTCGCAACGTATAATGACACAAGCACTTTTGAAAGCAATCAGAAATCTCGTTGTCTCTCTGCCTCGGTGTCTGAGCTGCGGATGATGAGGTAGTCCTTGGAGGGCCAGTTCATCTGCTGATGGCTACCAGCAAATCTGAGCTTAAACTCTACATGGTGCACAAGGTGATATTGACTACTTCTGCTCCACTTGAGCAGAGATATATTGCCATTTAATGATGGAACAACAGGTGCAACAAAGCTCAGTCTGCAATACGACACGTACCAAAAATTTCAACAAGTGCTTTTACCTGCAACATACTCTCATCTAAAAATTAGAGCCATATGAGTGTTTTTTTAAATCATATTGGAAATAATTTAACTGCAGAGAAAGGTGACATGAATAATAAAACTAGTGCTGTCAAATGATTATTCACGATTAATCGCATCCAAAATAAAAGTTTGTTTATATAATATATGTTTGAGTACTGTGTATATTTATTATGTATATATAAATACACATACATACAGTATATATTTTAAAAATATTTACATGAATTTACATGTATATATTCTTATTCATATAATTAATTATAAATGAATATATTTCATATATAAACATATATTTTTCTCAAATATATCCATGTGTGTGTATTTATATATACATAATATATATACACAGTACTTTTTTTTTTTTTTGCATGCGATTAATCGTTTGATATCACTAAATAAAACACTAAATCAACATTAATTAAACATGTCAGATATGTATTTTCAAGTACAATTTTGTTTGATTATTGACATTTGTGATTCATTCAGTCTATTTATTATTGAGGGATTTGTGGACAATGTTTTTAGATGTGTGGAGTAAAACATATCCCTTTTCTGCCTTGCTTGTCATTGGTTATTCAATTATTTAACTAAATTGTCAATATTTGGTTATTAATGCTGGCCATCAAACAGGTTTTAGGTCAGACAGTCTGGCTTTGAAATTCAATGTCCTCCTATCACCGCAGGCTTCGGCCGGACACTCATTTGCCCTCCTTTTCAGAACACTCTTTTATATTTTATATAATGGTACCATAATAAATGAATGAATAATGTTGATATTATGTTCAAGTTAATATTAAGTGAATTTTATTTTTATTTTTTATTTTATTATTATTATTATTATTATTATTATTATTATTATTATTTGTCCTACAAATATTGTCAGTATGGAATGTTTTGCTCTATTTCGGCAAACATTGCATCTCTTCTTAATGATTTAGTGTTTTCAAACTAATTGAGTTAGTCAGTGATTCGGTAAGCCATTCATAAAGACAGTTTGCTATTTGTGACCCTGGACCACAAAACCAGTCTTAAGTCACTGGGGTATATTTGTAGCAGTAGCCAAAAATACATTGTATGGGTCAAAATTATTGATTTTTCTTTTATGCCAAAAAACATTTATTAAGTAAAATCAAGTAAATATCATATTCCATGAATATATATCTAGTAAAATTCCTACTGTAAATATATGAAAACTTAATTTTTGATTAGTAATATTAATTGCTAAGAACTTCATTTGGACAACTTTAAAAGGTGATTTTCTCAATATTTTGATTTTTTTGCACCCTCAGATTCCAGATTTTCAAATAATTGTATCTCGGCCAAATATTGTCCTATTCTAACAAACCATACATCATTGGAAAGCTTATTGGTTTTGTGGTCCAGGGTCATATTTTTAGTAGGGCTGCCCCCTAACAGTCGACTAACCATTAGTTGATGAGAAGAGGCTTGGTCGACTACAATTTTATTAGTTGCAGTCCGTGACGGACAGATAGTTAACAGCTCTATGTGGTAATACAATACATCGGGCAGGATATTCTCACCTATCTTTCATCGACCTCAAATATGGCTTATCATCTGAAATACTGTGTGTAAGTAGTACCAACTTTACATAGCCAATCAATCTAATGGTAATGGAAAAAAATGTGCGCTATTGAAGTGTCTGTGCGGAGTGTGGAAGCTGAATAGTAGCGCGCTTAATACATAACAGATGGAGATGCTGGTGTGGTAACTAGCTCTCAAAATACTCTGTCATTCTTGGTCGTACAGATAAGAGTAATACATCTTTCAAATCTATAAAGACTACATATTTATTTGTGTGCACTCACGAGATCAACGAAACATTACGCTTTTGTAAAATAATGAAAGCATACAGGATACGCTTTCTGCCATCTTGGCCTCTGTGAACTTGTGTGTGTCCAAAAAAAACAGACATGAAAAATATATTCTTAGAGAGTGAAATATCTACTTTTAAATGAACCAAATCAAATGGAAAACAAATATTCTCAGATTATATAATCCGTATGAAACATGCGTACAGATGGATCCGGTAGCTCACTGCGGAGATGACGAGTCACCGACTTCATCGTTTAAGCCGAAAACAAAGCAAGCACTAGTTTATCAGTAAATTATTAAAATGTTATTGCAGCCTCCTTACTGTTTTTCCGTGACATCCATAATCATTACTTGAGCGTTTATTAGGCTATGTAGGAAATTAAAGGCTCATTATTAAGATTTAAATGGTTTATTAATAAACATGCAATTAGTCAACAAATGCTTAAAATGAACGACCAGTAAAATCTTTCGTCCAGGGCAGCCCTAATTTTTAGCATATCTTTCTAGGGCACAAATAGCAAAAGTAATAGGCTAATGCAGTTACAATATGAACAAGTCACATGTTTCATTTCTGATTGAATCAGCCGTTTTGAATTAATTGGTTGAATGAGTGATTCAATGACTCCCTCATTATAACAGCAACTCGGCACCTACTGGTGGATTTAGTTTCATATTTAAAATATCATTTCATAATTCTATATTCAGTATTTTTTTTTGTAATACATTAATATCCTTACATTATTTAGGTTACACTATTTTACAGTAGATTTAGGTTATACTCTGTTTTATTTTACATGCACAAGAAAGTGCTGGATAATATGTAAGTACACTCTTAAAAATAAAGGTGCTTCACAATGCCATAGAAGAACCTTTTTTGTCTAAATGGTTCCATAAAGAACCATTAACATCCAAAGAACCTTTCTGTTTCAAAAAAGGTTGTTTGTGGCGGCAGAAGGTTCTTCAGATTATAAAAGGGTAAGAAACAGATGATTCTGTTAAAAGAAACTTTGACTGAATGGTTCTTTGTGAAACCTAAAATTTCTTGGTTCTTCTACGGCACCTTTTAAAGCACCTTTATTTTTAAGCGTGTACGTGACTGTAGATATTATGTACATGCAGAAAAGGACTGTAAATTAGCAGCATTAAACAGTGTGTAAATATATCTGAAAGCCACTTCAGATGGAGCCTATGTGCTACTTTTGGAGTGCAAAGATGTATTTTGTCGAAATTCATTCTATATTTATTCTGGATTTTGTTTATATTTATATCTAGGGGAATGATCAGTCATTTCCTAAAAAAAAAAAAAAAAAAAAAAAATCTGTACTTTATATACTTGCACTATAGCTCAAATTCACACATGACGCAGTCACGTTGGAAAATGTGAAGTACTGACCTAGTGCCAAAGCGAACATGCAAAGAAAGTCAAACACCCTTTACAAAATGCAACAGAGCACTATAGTGCAAAATGAGCATTTGTGGTTTAAAAAGTATATAAATTATGTTTTTTTAGAAAATGACCAATTGTTTTGTTAGATAAAACCCTTATTCCTCAGCTGGGATTGTGTAGAGCCCTTTGAAGCTGCGTTGAAACTGCAATTTGGACCTTCAACCCGTTAATCCCCATTGAAGTCTACTATATGGAGGAAAATCCTGGAATGTTTTCCTCAAAAACCTTATTTCTGTTCGACTGAAGGAAGAAAGACATGAACATCTTGGATTACAAGGGGGAGAGTACAGTATCAGGAAATTGTAATTCAGGAGTGAACTAATCCTTTAATAACACACTTGCTTCAATCTAAATATGCCATAATATAAAGTAAAGCACTTTGTTCTTAAGGGGGGCATCTTACTCCATCTTATAGTACATACGTGTAGGTCGTTAGTGAAGTCTCCGACTATCTAAGGGTAATTGATGAGCAGGTTTCTCAGCTATGATGTGATAATGTCTTATTTCATTTTCAGAGAATGTGCCGTCTCTAATTACAGCAGTCCATACAGTCACTAGCGTCATTAAAGAACTATTATTTGGTGTGAGATGTGCCTGCGCTTTCTGTGGGCTCTGAGGTAAAGGTGATCATCAAGGAAAATCGACACTGTCTGTTAATGGGTGCCACAGGTAACGTTACAGAGCTCGCAAAAGACTGTCCTTAATTATCTTGCATCTGAACTGCGAAAGAGAGAATAAAATGCACATTCTATTTGCACCAAAAAGAACACTGGCATATTAATTGGTGAAAATGTTTTTTAAAAAAAATCAGTCATAAATATTCATAACATTAAGCAATACAGTGATTTGCGAGCTCAAACAAAGAAGCCTTTGTCTTTAGCATTACCATTACTGCTTTCCATGTAAATAGTAACCATGGCTTGGTTTTGTCTTGAATGAAAATAACAGATTCACATTCTCCAAAGCGAAGCAGATCACCCAGACGCATAAAGCTGTCACCTAGGGGACACACACAGATACAGACTCAACCAACAGAGTGGCTATTTGTCACTTGGCTGTTCCGAGCTGCCGTAATTGCTATTGTTAAAACACATCTGTTACACCTCTCAGACACCTTTCGGTTTTTAATTAATGAAGATTTGGCTTTGTCACCTCACGTCTGACGATAATAATAAATCAGCGTGCTGCAATAATTCAGACATAACCAAGGTGATCGAGACGGCAAAAAATGGCTAGAGACGTCAAGTCTTTTGAACTTGATTTTTAGTTCAAATCCTTTACTGAAACGGTAGTTCAGGAAGGTTTAATGAAGACCAGTAGTAAATGGCTAGTGTATGCATCATTGATTTTAAAGCTCTGATATGAAAGATTATAACACAGTCTGAAATTCTTAAAAGCGCCATGACAAATCGAGAGATATCTGCAAGCAAAAGACTCATTAAAAACCCTGCTAAGCTAAAGTGCTGTCGTTAGACGCTATTGGCCTTTTTAAAACTGACTCCACCTGATGACACCAAAAGAAAAAAAAAAGTCATTTTGTTTGATATGGTACATGTGCATACTAAAATCAATGCTAGATATGAAAATAAAAAAATGTATTCACTGACTCATTTTTCTCTGAGATGTGCAATTATGTTGGCTCTATTGCAGAGTAAAAAGAAAATATCAATAACTCTGATTTATTTCTAATTGTTTATATGTGCATTATCTATACACAAATATCATTTAACGACCCTAATAAAAGAATCACTCAAGTGTACTCGCTGAAAATCTACTTATCCTCATGCCACTCAAGTTTATTTCTATACAGTGTTTACACTCTTTGCTGACAAACCTTTGAATGCATGCATGAGGAATTCATCTATTTACACAATAACTATTTGGGGGTAATAGTGTATCGCATCCTCTAAAGTTAACTGTTAATTTCTAGATTGAGATGACAGGAAACAAATGTGTTGATTGTGATCACATAGATTTATCACACCTCTGATGTGACGTGTAAAGGTGCATAAAGACGTGTTAAAGACGTGTGTAATGTAGAAAGGTAGACTGTAACTATGTGAGACATGCCAGAGCAAAAGCAAAAATGTCATGCATCTAGTTTCTACAGCATTCTACCTGCAAAACTATAATAGTGTGCATGCATCTATACTGTTTGCACTATGAAAGAAAAGATGATAATATAAATGTTAAAATGTTAATAATGTTTAAAACACACACACACACACACACACACACACACACACACACACCCCTCCAGCTATGTTTTTGACAATCCAAAAATCAGACTACTTACAAAAGTTTGGGGTTGATTATTATTATTATTAATTATTATTATTTAAATAACTGAATACTTAAATTGATCAAGAGTGACACTAAAGTAATTTTATGTTCATCACAGCTGTATTTATTAGATTAAAAAAATATATTATGAAATATTATTACAATTTAAAATTTCTATTTTAATATACTTATAATAATTTATTTCTAAATTTTCATCAGCCATTACTCAGTCACATCATCACAGAAATAAATAATATTTTAAAGTAAATTAAAAAAAAAAAAAAAAGTAATTTTAAATTGCAATATTTCACAATATTTTTTTCTTCTGTATTTTAGATCAATAATGCAACCTTGATGAGCATAGACACTTCTTTTAAAAAAGAAACATTAAAAATCTTACTGATGCTACAATTTTGAATGGCAGTCTAACTAAGCTAAGCTAAAATAAAATAAAATAAAATAAAATAAAATAACCTTTTTTGTAGGTTTAACCAAAAACATTGAACAAACAATAATAAAGAAACAAATATAATATCAATAATAGTGTGCATGCATTTTACCTATATTGTTTGTACTATGAAAGATGATAATATGAATGTTAATATTTTAATAATATATATATATATATATATGATGATTATATATATATATATATATATATATATATATATAATCATCATATATATATATAATCATCCCCAAGCCTTTGTATGTAGACAGATTTGGATTGTCAAAAAAAAAAAAAAAAAAAAAAAAAAAAATATATATATATATATATATATATATATATATATTTATAGAATTATATCTTTATATATATTTAAAGAATTTAATACTTAAATTGATCAAGAGTGACAATAAAGCCATTTATAATGTAACATAATGTAAAATGTATAATGTAAACCCTTTTTTTTTTTTTAAATAAAAGCTATTCTTTTGAACCTTTCTGAACTATATATTTAAATAAAAACAGTTATTTTAAATTGAAATAATATTTCACAATATTACTGTTTCTACTGTATTTTTAATCAAATAAATACAGGGTCAGTGAGCATAAGCCTTTGATGGTAGTGTACACATCAACTAACAAGATTAATCCATAACTAACCCCAACACATTAAGTCAATTGGTTACTTGCCATTTAACTTATAATGTAATTTAACGCCCAATGTCTGTTGTGAAACACATGTGGTGTGTCTCCCTAGTCCACATATTGTCCACAGATATGAAACAGAGTGAAGACTGACACTATGGGACTAGTGTGACACTTCTCAAAGAAACAGAAGGTGAAAAGGAGAAGAAATGTTCAGGTTGGGATGTGTGAATGTCCGGGGACGTGGTGTCCATGTTGTGCTGGAAAGGACAGATGTGTCAGTCAGAGAGGCAGGGAGTTCAGAGACACAAGGCCAGGTGGTCAGTGCTTACATAGAGAGCCAAACCTGAATTCTGGTAAACCACTTTAGAAGAACTGGATTTATTAATGGTCAAACCCAATCAAACGTTTCTTCAAAAATGAGCTTATTTTTTGTTCCTCTCCTTCTTGGCAATAGACAGAGCTAAAGGTGACTGGAAGGAACAGGTGAATCCACTGTTCCTTCTTCTGAGCTTTATAGGCTATGCATCACAAATTCACAAGTTCCTATCCTTGAACGCGACAGCTTAGGGGTGAACACAGGGCACACAGGAGCTTTATCTAGGAAGATGGCCTCCTCACTGGACACTGAACTCACCTTGTCAATCATCTGTCAGTGGCATTACAGTTAATCGACTTTTATATGTTTTCGGGTCTCATGTACTATGGGGGCAGGTGGCTCAGTGGGAACAGCTGTATACCCTGCCCCGGAAGATTCAGGTTTAAATTACGCTTTAGGCCCTTCCTGTGACCGCTGCTGGTTTGCCCTTCGGCAAAGCACTTAATGCTCATCTGGTCTAGAGGTGCTATGCTGTGACTGCACCTGTGCTCCGATATAGCTTTATGTCTGATAAATACAGCTCAAAGAATTACTTATGCACTATACATTTATACATGTACACAGAATATATATAAATTAAGATATCAAAATATTTTTATGTAGGCTATATACACTGTTCAAAGGTGGGGTAAGTAAGACGTGTTCTCCAAGGTGCCATTTATTTAATCCCCCCCCCCAAAAAAAAAATATATGTATATATACATATATATATATATATATATATATATATATATATATATATATATGAAGAGTTCAGATGCAAAACCAGCTAAAATCCATCTTGGTCAAAAATGAGATAATGATACTGAATGAATGCTCTTGACACAAATTATACATCCATCAAATACTTTTACTTCAAACTCGCTAAAATCCCAGCCTCAGCCCAATCAGAAGTACCGGTGCTTACATAGAAACCTATACATTTGAGCCTGATTAAAATGCATTTTTTAAAGAAAGACGTCAGATGGATTTAGCTGGTTTTGCATCTGAACACTTCATATTTATATATAATTTAATATAATATAATATAGATTTTCATCTTAAATGAGCATTTTTATCAGGGTCCTATGTTTAGGTTCAGTAATTTCACTCTAATGGCAATGTATAGGTCCTTTTCTATGCAAGTGAAGTGAAATAACTGAACATAAATATAGGAGCCTGATCAAAATGCTAATTTTAGCTGAAAATTTCAGATGGCAGAGGCTTTTGCATCTGAACTCTTCATATATATGTATATACATATACTTTTTAAAGACATATTATTTATTTTTAATATACATTAGAAAATGTGAAGGCAAAGCTGAATTTCATATACAGTAATCATTGTATTTGTGGATTTGGTGCTAATTATCATATGCTGATTATCAGTGTTGACAACAGGTCTGTTAAATCGGTCATTAAATGCAGTTTCAGATTTTTATATCATATTTCTCAAGGTTAATTTAAGGTCCAATATTTGTAAAATTTATCATTTTCCATCCTCATTATCAGTAAACTGCTGTTATTGGCTAACTTTATGTGTTTTGATTCTCAAGATGGAATATAGGTGTATGTTTTTTTTTTTTACAGATGTCTCTCCTGCTCATTAAGACTGCTTTTATTTGATTAAAAAAAAAAAAAAAACATATGTAGAAAAAAACGGTAATATCACAAAATATTATTACAATTTAAAATAGAGTTGCGAAAAGGCGGAAATGTTTCATCTTGAAATTTTCTGGAAATTTGCTACCCCTTTGCAACCCTAAGAATAACAGTTTTCTATTTTAATATACTTTAAAATCTAATTTATTCACGTGATATAAAGACAAATTTTCATCATGCATTACTCATCGTCACATCATCACAGGAGTAAATAATTTTTTAAATGTAAATTAAAACTGAAAACCATTATTTTAAATTGCAATATTATTTAAAAATATTAGTGTTTTTTTTTGGTTTGTTTGTTTTTGTATTTTTGATCAAATAAATGCAAACTTGATGAGCGTAAGAAACTTCTTAAAAAAATAATAATAATAAAGTTAAAATCTCAAACTTCTGAATGACAGTATATGCTAAAATACACAAAATACAAGATTTTTTATGGTTTTTAAAGATGTTTCTTATGCTCATCAAGGCTGTGTTCATTTGATAAAAAAATACAGAAAAAAAAGTAATATTGTGAAATATTATTACGATGTAAAACAATGTTTTTCTATATTGATATACATTAAAATTTAATCTATATCCGTAATTAAAGTTGAATTTTCAGAATCATTACTCCAGTCTTCAGTGTTGTTCAAAAATCATTCTAATATGCTGATTTATTATCAGTACTGGAAACAGTTGTGCTGCTTAATATTTTTTTGTAACCTGTTTTTTTTTTTTTGATTAATAAAAGGTTAAAAAGAACAGCAGTTATTTAAAATAGAAAGGTTTTCTAACAATATACAGTACTGTTCAAAAGTTTAGAGTCAGTACATTTTACTTCTTCTCTTTTTATTCACCAAGAATGTGTTAAATCAATAAAAACTGATAGCATAGATTTACACTGTTAGAAAAGATTTATATTTTGTTTTTTACATGCTGTTCTTTTTAACTTGTTATTCATCAAAGAATCCTGAAAAAAAAAGAATCACAGGTTCCAAAAAAATATTTAACTGTATATAATAACTGTTTCCAACAATGATAATTGTAATAATAAATCAGCATATTAGAATGATTTCTGAAGGAGCATGTGACACTTAAGACTGGAGTAACAACAGATGAAAAATCAGCTTTGCATCACAGGAATAAATTATATTTTACATATATTAATATAAAAACCATTATTTTATATTGTAATAACATTTTGCAAGTCTTACTGATCCCAAACTTTTGAGCGGTAGTGTGTATTAATAATAATAATAATAATAATAATAATAATAATAATAATAATAATAAGGATTTCTTAGGTTTAACCACATACATTGCACAAACAATAATAAAGAAACAAATATAACAGCATTGCTTTTCAAAAGTCTTTCAGTCACACATAACTTGAGGCTAAAGGCACTTGGACAAGGATCATCATAGCATAAAATGTGTTGCCATAGAAACGTGCCATGCAAACAAAGCACTCAAGAAACGAGTGGGTGCCCTAGAGAACTAGTTGTCATTGTTGCACTCTATATTCTTTTTTTTTTTTTCCACATTGTTCATCTTTGTTCACTTCTTTCATTGCTATTCATCTAGCACTACAAAAAGGTGGTATTGATGAACTTAATTCGGCCTATTGCAAAAGAAATGTAAAAAAAAGTTTCACGAAACAGACGCAACAAAGCCGTTTCATTTAAAGATTATTGTACTAGGATGAAAACTGATCTCGGAGAGCATGTAGTGCAGCATTAGGACAGGATATTTGGATTGAAAAGCACTCTTGTTGTATTCAAGAGGACAGCAGAATGGTACAGATTTCTCATGTATTTAATTTCCTGTTCCAGTTAGATACTAATAGAGTTATGGGCCATTTTCAGGGACATGTCTTCCTGTTGCCTTTTTCCTTGGGTGTGCCGCTTTTACGTTTTTATGTTTTGAGGGCTATTAAAGTAGGTTATTTGGTGGTTTGAAAACTCTAAATATGTATCAGGGGGGCAACGTGGTAGAGAAAATAAATGAACTGCTTTAATTTGATCTGGATTCAAACTGATGCTTAAAAGCTACATTTTATTGGTAGCCGAGATGGAGGATCTGTCTCCTCGTTGCCAGAACATCATCTTTCTAGTGGGTGGCCAAGAGGACGGGCACAAGCACAGAGCCGTACTGGCAGTGCTTGATGAGGTGCACTGATGCTTATTGTGGCTTATCATTGCTGCCATAAATCCAGCATTGCATCTCTCCTTGACTGAGACTGAGCTGGCGTGCACCAGATGTCCCCAAGGTTCAGGTATGGCTCGTATTTATAGAACATGAAAGATGGTCAAATGAATCAATAAATAACACCGTGAATGGCTATAAACATCTCAATAACAGATCCTCCAATGCTATTTGAGTTATGTTACGAACGAATATTCAAAGAAGGACAATGAAAGAAAATAAAATTTACGCGCTGTGAGTAAATCACATTAACAATTATTTTAAAATGGCTTTGAAACCCCTAAAAAATATATACTAAAATGTATTTAAAATATGCTAAGTATACTACAAATACATTTACATATTATGTACTTAATAAAAATACCCTGCAAATGTTCTTTTAGTATACTAAACTGGTATATTTAAAGTCTGCTAAATTGGAACAACTAATTTTGTACTTTAATTGTGCTGAAGTCCAACTAAAGATATACTTAAGTATATTTGATTGTGCTAAAGTGGAACTACTGCAAGTATACTTTAAATATTTTGCATTTAAAGATCGATATTGTTTTAAATATCATACAATCCTCACCAATACTGACATTAAAAATATTTTAGGCTTAATATTAAGAAATGTGCATTGTGCACAAGTAGCACTCCAAATAAAGTTTAATTATAATCTTTATATCAGTGAGTCTTGAGCGATATGTAAGTAAATACGTTAATAGACTTGAACTTATACACTGTAAAAAAACAATTAGTTGAGTCAACTTAAAATAATTTGTAACCTGGCTTCCTTCAAATTTTTAGTTCAGTCAACTCAAAAAAAGTTTAGTCAACTTGAAAAGTCACAACTTAGATATTTGAGTTTATTCAACTTAAAATTTTAAGGCAGCTGGGTAACAAGCCCAGCCTTTAAGTTTAACAAACCAATTTGTTTGTTTAATCAACTCAAATATCTAAATTGTCACTCAGTTCAACTTAACATTTCAAGCTGACTAAATTTATTTGAGTTGACTGAACTTAAAATTTTAAGGCAGCTGGGTAACAAATTATTTGTAAGTTGGTAAAGTAATTTTTTACAGTGTACTTCATATAAAATAAATGCATTTTGAATATATTACTTTTTTGCTAGGTTGCACAAAGAAACTGCTAGTGAATTTCACAATTTCAGCAAGTATCACATTGAATTAAATGTGAAAACTGAATCAGACAAATATTAAATCATCATTAAAAAGTCTGAAATAGTATCTTAAAGTAATAGTTCACCCAAAAATGAAAAAAGGCTGAAAATGTACTTACCCTCAGGCCATCCAAAATGTAGATGAGTTTCATTGGAACTGATCTGGAGAAATGTAGCATCTGCTGTGAATGGGTGCCGTCAGAATGAGAGTCCAAACTATTTTAAACTAAAATTTATAATAGATATTATGGATAAAATACCAATATTTTAGCCTGGAGGCAATAGTTTAAAAAAAAAAAAAAGAAAGAAACTAAAACATCTAGATTAATTTGTTTATTACAAAAACACAGATTTTTGCTTCACAGGACATTAATTGATGACGTTAAGTTCTGTAGATTATTTGTGAATTATTTTTATCAGCTGTTTGGGCTCTCATTTTGACGGCACCCATTCACTGCAGAGGATCCACTGGTGAGCAAGTGATGTACAGTAATACTCAATTTCTCCAAATCTGTTCTGATGAAGAAACAAACTCATCTACATCTTGTATGGCCTGAGGGTGAGTACATTTTAAGACAATATTCATTTCTGGGTGAACTATTCCTTCAACACCCCCTGCAGAGCTGAACATGAATGAGCGTAAATGGCTGTACTGGTGCCTATGTAAGTGGCTGTTAGAACTACCTCTCCTATTATCTTCACATACAGACATAGGGAGAAGTGGACCTGTGGGAGCAGATGTACAGTACACGCATCCCTGATAGGCATGAAAACAAGCCGTTACCATCTGAGTACAATAGCTTCTGCACAATTTATTGCAACTTAAGTGCTTAATATATTCCCCTGTGACATTTGATGCTATGGTTAAGTGTGTCTGGGGATATGGTTAACACACTGGAAGAATCTAATGAACCTAATTTGAGTTTATCAATAATCACATGAACATTTGGTTTGGGCATATGCAAATATGCATCTTCTCCATTCAAGTGATCGCCAAGATGTAGCGAATGTATTACATTCCATAATGAAAACGAACAGCATTGTTTATTGTGTCAGATGCTGACTAGGAATTAATTTTTTTTTTATTATTATTTGATTTTGCCACAATACTACTTACAGGATAATATATGCTTTTCTAAAACATATTTTAAAAGAAAAAAAAATTCCTTTTCTCAGCAATAATCTTTTCTGTCACATTAAATAAAGAAGTGAGATTAATTAATAAATTGAAAAATTACTGCATTTTGTTCAGGCATGTTGGTTAAGGTTAAGCATTTTGAATATTTTATAGCACAACCTTGAGCAACATAATATCCGAGCACTGCATGCTTATGTATATACATTTTTCAAATGGTGTTATTAAAAAAAGTCATATGCAATATAACATGGTATGACTCACCAATAAATAGCTTCCATCAAATCAGTCTGCATTCGACTGCTATTAAATAATTGAAGTTTTCAAAAGCCAAAGTTAACAAACAGCAGCGTCAATGACGCCTTTGAAACACTAAAGGCAAGAGCTTAACACATGAAGATAGAAATGAGATTATCCTGTTTTCCCCAAGGACTTTTGTTCATATAAAATCTTGGCATTGAAACCACAGTGGCTTTTACACAAATTTAATAAAAGCATTCATGATGAAATTACCTAATGTCTATTGACATTTTATCCAGGCATTATTAAAACAGCCCAGGATCTGGTTATCATTCTCTTTCAGGTTTAGAAATCATATCAAATATGCTTTATTGTTAAGCTATCTTTACAGATTGATCAGAGTAGACATTGCTATTTCTATTTCTATTGTGAACAGTTTTAGTTTTCTGTAAAACCAGGTCAAACACACGTCCAGCTTAGTCACAACCTAGTGTGTCCAAATAATAAGAGCGCATTTCTACTCTCTAGTATGAATTAGTGTTATGATTAGGCTCAGGGTTGGTACCTCGAAAGGTCCTGACTCGAGACCTGCAAGGATGGCCATGAGCTACCATCATGCCCTTGAGCAAAGCACCTCATATTGGTTACTTCAAGGAAACTGCCCTTGTAAATGTCCAGTACCTGGTCATGTAGTATTAAAAAAAAACCAGTAGTGATAAATTACCAAGTTAAAAGAGAATCAATTATACATAAAAACCCCATGAAATTGCTTTAAAGGGGACATCAGATGCAAAATTCACTTTTACATTGTGTTGGCATAAAAATGTTTCTTAGCAGTGTGTAGACACAATCACCCTACAATGATGAAAATCCAATTGCTTTTTTTTTATTCCTCACAAAACCGAAACGGTCTCAATTATAAAGCCGTTTTGATTTGCTGAGCAGTATGATGTCATATTGATCAAGCCCCGCCCACGACTGCTGCTGGATTATCCTGTATTAGCATATTTTCACCCTCAGCCACTTGTACGCTATCTGCCATTTTTTTCTACGCTCGAGCCACTGTAGCGACAACAGTTTCTTGTAAGCAACCCAGGTGTTTTGTACAGTCTAAAAAATGCTGGGTTATTGTTCAGCCCCTTGGGTCATTTTATTGAGTTATTTTTAATATTGCGGGTTTTTTTTTTTTGTCTTTTGTTTTGTTTTTTACCCAAATGCTGGGTTCAACTTGTTGGGTCATTTTATTGGTTTGTTTTTAAGATTTTTTACCTACACTATAAAAAATAAAAAACACAATTTGTTGAGTCAGCTTAAAATAATTTGTTACCCTGCTGCCTTAAAATTTTAAGTTCAGTCAACTAAAATAAGTTAGATATTTGTGTTTGCTAAACTTAACAGATGGGTAAGTAACCCAGGTGCCTTAACATTTTAAGTTGATTCAACTCAAACATCTAAGTTGTCACTTAGTATAATTTAACATTTCAAGTTGAATAAACTTTTTTTTTTTTTTGAGTTGACCGAACTTAAAATTTTAAGGCAGCCAGGTTACAAATTATTTTAAGTTCACTCAGCAAATTGTTTTTTACAGTGTAGGTGCTGGTTAGATTTTCTGTAACTAAGTTACTGGGTTATTTTTAATGCTAGGTTATTTTTTTCTACCCAACCACTGAGTTGAACCTGTTTGTGATGAAACAAACTAGCTGCTGAGTTACAGTCAGTAGAGTAATGTTTGTTCATGGGCAGGTTTTAGAGTCAGTCATGGCATCTTTCAGCTGTGATTGAAACACGAGGCCGCAGTCTGAAGTTCGCAGTTAACCCGGCGAACATCAAGCCTTCATCGGCTCAGATTTCGGCGACACACCGGCATGAGAATTAGCGTTATTTTGGTAAAAAAGCCATTACAGAGACTGGTTGAATACACTTAAAAACTTGTTACATTTTTATGTCTAAAATGCTTGTTAAACGAGTTTAAATGTATATAATATTGCAAACTATGCTGTATTCACCCAAATAAAGTTTTTATAAGTTCCAGTCAATTTTAAACAAGCAATATAATAATTTGTAAACAATAGTTGACTTAAATAAAATAACCCAGCATGTTTGGTAAAAACATTTAAACCAACCAGCTGGGTCAAAATAACCCAGCATGTGTTCTGTCCAATATTTACCCAGCACTTGGTTGCCAAATAACCCAAGTTGGGTTGTTTTTAACCCAGCATTTTTTAAAGTGTCGTTGAATGTGAAAGTAAATATAAGATTCTTAATTTTCTCCCGACATCAGAAACACTGAAGACGCAGTGGATTAGTTTTGTTTTTTTAATGCTAATGCACCAATGAATACACAGAAAAACAGAAGAGGGAGGCGGAGTGAACAGTAGCTCATTATCATTTAAAGAGACATGCACAGTAACAGGTCGCTGTGAACAGAGCTGTTAAAAGATGTTATTTTACACAACCATTGAGGAATTTTTAGTATGTTGCAGACATTTCATAAAGACTCTAAAGAAACATACCAACTTGTGGAAAATGGGCATCTAATCTCCCCTTTAAGAGGATGTATTGAAGGGCTTTTAAATGGGCTGCAGTTGTATGTACATCACTTATGTACATACACACATTGTATTTTCTATCCCCTTATTCTAACCGTATACTGTACCTAAACCTACCCCTCACACAAAACTTTCTGCAGATTTGTTTAAAAAGACATTCTGTATGAATTATAAGCTTGTTTTCTTATGGGGACCAAAAATGGCTCCACAAGGACAAGGATTTTAGATACTACCATCTTTGTGAGAACGTGTGGGGTATACCTGAACAAACACACACACAAAGTGAGTTAACTTTTAGCAGATCTTTGTGTTTAAAATGTCTTCTCGTATTCCACAAAAAAAGTTACACATTTTAATTAAATTAGATTGTATGCTTCTCTTGTTGTTAATTTTTGTTAAAAATGTTTCTGTGTTCGTCATTTTTATTACTTTTTGCTGTTTTTAAATGTCTATATAGTTTTTATTCTTTTTTAGTTAATCCAGTGTATCACGTTATATCATGTTACATTAAAGTTTTTATAGTATATTTTATTTCAGTTAACATTAATGTCAAGTAACACATTTTTATTGGTTTTAGTTTTATATAGTAAAGCTGATATTGTTGATTGATTGACTGATTGATTGATTGATTGATTGATTGAATAATTACGAAGATCTGTTAAATGTAGTGCTGTCAAATGATTAATCGCGATTAATCGCATCCAAAATAAAAGTTTTTGTTTACATAATATACATGTGTATACTGTTTATTTATTGTGTATACATAAATACACACACATACAGTATTTATTTTGAAAATATTTACGTTTTTACAGGTATATATTTATACTCATATGATTAATATTATATATAAATATTTTTAATATGTAAACACATTTTTCTTAAATATATACACATGTATATGTGTACACACACATATATTATGTAAACAAAAACCTTTATTTGAGATGCGGTTAATCGTGATTAATCGTTTGACAGCACTAGTTAAAAGTGAACTTAGTCAATTGAGGAATGAACTATAATGACCTCAATGCTAATGGACGGACTAAAAGCCAACTCATAACGAGTTCATGTGGTTTATGGCAGACAACATTATACAACTAGCATACAGTATCTGTTTTTCCTAATCTTTTTGAAAATGTTCCTAATACGGACTATGGGCTGTCTACGATTTGTTTTGTCCCTTTTTAAGATTGTGGCTATGTGACAATAATGAGCAAAATGCAATAAAAGATTCAAGAAAGCTCATTTGATCATCTCGGCAGTAAGAACAGAAAGGCAGTAGAGACAATCTGCACAGTAAATAATGAGCCAATCAAACTTTTAGACACGAGATCAAGGGAGTCAAATGTACAAACCTTGCATGCCATCTGTTGTTAGTATGTTTCTTCACCTAAGAACAACCTCCTCCGCACCCCCTCCACCTCCAGCACACACACGCACGCACAAACACACTCAGCTTGAGCCAGAAGCCCCACTTCTCTAAGAATCAAACAATTAAGAAAGTTGCTTTCCTGAATCCACCAGCTGGATGCGCTTTAATCTCAGATTCTCTGCGAACTAGAGAGACAGTGGTGCAAATTATTTGCTTGTTTTACATCACATCACATGTCAACTATAATGATGGAGGCCCACGCAAGATTTCAGCGGACAAAAAAGCAGCATGCGTATGTCTCAGTAAACCCACGAGAGCAGCAGCCTGTGAAGCAAAACAGCTTTCACTTTCATGCCTTTTTTTCTCTCTCTCTTTTTTTTTTAAAAAGTTTCAAGTAAAATTCTCCATTAGAATGGCAGCATGAAGCATAGTTCTGTAAGCCTCGAGTCGTTTGAAGAAAGTACTTTTTTGTTTAATGTTAGAAATGCATTACTTTTAGATGGAATGCTGATGCAGAAAGATGGATGAAAGTGAAACCGCACTTTTTTTTTGTCTTTCCGGTCTCGCTGTTCAAATTGAATTATATATGTTTAGTATTAAATCGTAAACATTTGCAACTTTAATGATTGAAGAAACACCAAAAAATTAAAAATTACACCATGCATTATAAGGCTGCTCAAAGCCTATTGTGGACCAGGAATGAAATAGAATATGTATGTTTTATTTAAACCCCACATAATTCGATCTGATTTTTTTATACACTAGATATGAGCGCACAATGACTTCTGGGAAATTAACTGAGTATCATTTTTTACCACCAAACAGAATTCCAATTATTTAGATGCATGCTGTGAGAATTCAGACCTGCGGAAAGGGGTCACATGTATGAAGCCCTCTCAAAAATTCACCAAGAGCTTTGCATGAATATTGAATACCAATCTCCATATGAATATAAACACTGTCAGTGATGTGAATGAGGAAAAACACATTATAAAATTCTTAAAGGCTTGTTTATGCATCAACTGTTTGTAAACAATTTTATCCCACATTTTTATACTATTTTATATCTGTTTGTCCAAACAATGGTGGAGTCTCAGGGAAGCCTTAAAAATTTCACCCTTTACTTTTAAGAATCAGTCATATAGGATAATAAACATATATTCATGTTCAAGCGTTCTGGAGAGGCACATGGTGTCCTAAATCATCAGTACTTGACAAAACTGACGTGAACAAGTAAACAAGTCAAACTCTTCACGTACTAAGATATAAAACAAACTGGATCTTTTCAGTAAATCTTTAAGAATATCTTTACAATCCTTTCATGCATCCACATCAATCTGTGTTTCCTGCCCCGCTGACCAATTTTGTCACGCCAGACTAAATAAGTGGGGCAAAACTAGATGATCTGTCTAGGGAGTATGCCGTGATAGTGTTTGTTAATATGGTTCCTAAGGAGGTTGTACGCTGCAGTTTAGCACAGCTTGACTATGTCACTATCGCTTTTTCCCATTGCAGCCATTTCAAAAATGTATGTGATAGCAGGGAACGGAAAAAAGCGCCATGCTTTTGTGTCAGTCTGAGTAAAAATAAAGGAAATTTCATTCTGTTTTAAGTAATGCTGAATGACAAAAGGATGAAGAGGCTTCAGCAGCAGTCTGACGAGATGGGGAGATTACCAGTGGGAGAAGATTCTTAGAGATGGCAGTCTTTCACAGCCCACTTGACTTAAGCTGTCATGATACCATCAGATATTCCACACTGCCCAAAGTTTTTTTTTTTTCTATAATCTTTTATAGGGTGAATGTCACATGCAGGGAGAATACATATAAAATGTATGTAGCATTTATATATCATCAAAGCAAAGATTCATCCTTGAAACTGCAAGTAATGCACTAAAATAAATAAATAAATAAAAACTCATGATAATTTATCATTTCATCATGATCATCTACTCACCGTCATGTCGCTCCAAACCTGTATGAGTTTCTTTCTTCTGCTGAACATAAAAGAAGATATTTTAAGGAATGTAGACATTCAAACAGGTGCAAATAATCATTGATTAAATTATATTCAATATCGATTATTTAGAATATATATCAGGTACAGTACATGCCAAATTATCTCAAGGAAAAAAAAATCACTCAACTAATACTGTAAAATATACGTTAGTATAATACTGAAGATTGAAATTAACTTATTTGTATACAAACACTTAAGTTACACTCATCAAAGTATTTATAATAATAAAGTCACAACTGCACAACTATATTTCTACTCTAGTTTGTTTTTTTTTTTAATATAAACATTTAAATGGTGGCTGTAATAAAAACTTGATGATTTTATTCAAACATAAATTAAACACTGAAGAACTTTAGACAAGAATATCTCCGATTGAGCGATTGAGGTGTTGTGTTGCTGGATGTAATAATGAACATAGTGGTCGTCATTTAGTCCCGACATCTGAGCCGCTGAAGATGCAGTGGATTACGTTTGTTTGTGAAGGGAATGTGCCTTCTGATCTACATATATCCGTCTATGTTCACGCAAATCATTTGTGATCCAGCTTCACTTACACCAGAAGTGATTATAAGGGTTTTTTTATGAATCTTTGCAATCGCCTTTCCTAATAATGTGCTAGTTAGCAAGTTTAACGGCTAAATGCGGCTAAATGCGGCTAAAGTAAACAGACTCGTCATTCCACAGGGAGAGGTGCGGGGCTAGCAGAGCTCATTAACTTTTAAAGCAACCTCGACCAGAACAGGATTATTTTTGCAGAGCTGATTTTGGCAAGGTAAAAAGGGTGTTGTTTTACACTACCAATGAGAATTTTTAACCAAAGTATATTATAGACTTTTCATTAAGACCCTAAAGAATCATATCAACTTGTGGAAAATGGGCATCCAAATGACCCCTTTAATGTACCTTCAGATGTTCATTAATGTTTATTTCGTGCTGAAACTGGTATTAAAGAGAAGGAGATGATCAGCATTGCTGCTTCTCTTTAACTGAGGTGCTACAGCGATCTGTCACTCCACATTAAACAGCACCAAAACAGCATTTATTGTTTGCATACTGTAAAATCTGAGATTTTTTTTCATATCAGAATTAACAAAGCACAAAGCTTATTGCAATTTATTGGATGGGAGGTGTCCTAGTGTTCCGTTCATTAACTGAAAACAGGCTAGACTAATATATTCTTGAGATTTAGAAATCAATATTGTTTTGTAAAATGAGAATCGATTTAAATCGAGAAATCTATATTTTTTACCCAGCCCTAGTATTTTTCTATACTATGAAAGTCAGTGGTCTTCAAAATATCACTTTCATGTTAGACAGAATAAAGAAACTCATATGGGTTTGGAAAAGTTCTTTTTTTAAAAAAAAAAAAACAAAAAAAAAACAAAAAAACAAAAGGTTATTATGTATGAAGAGTTTATTTGCAAAAACTGATAAATGCCACTTTAAAAAAAAAAAATAAATTAAAAATGAGGTGATTGCTGTGCATTATTGTCCACACATAGCGCAATCTGAACCCTAAACACATTTTGTCAAAAAAGCCGGTATTGTTCACTTCCCTGTTCGCGCCCTTGTTGTTTGTGAACAGAAGCTGATAAGTCCATTTTAGCGAATCAGCGCGCTGTATTCAGGTCAGGTGACAAGGCTACTTTCACTTTGGAAAGATGTGCTAGCTGAGAGGAGTTTCGTCAAAGCTGACTAAAAGTGATTGAGGATGGATAATTTCGACGAACTTGATGAACCTGTGATATCTTCTTCAGGGTGTAAAAGGAAAATAAAAGCTGAAACGTTTTCACGAAACCTTGGAAAAGCAGCGCATTACAATGGTGAGGGAAAAGCTCAGTGTAATCACATCCATACAGTGTAGGATCACAACAATAACAATGTTCGTCAAGCATTGTCTTCTGAGGAGATTACAAAGATTAAATGACTGTTTTTGTTTAAAAAAAAAACAAACAAAAAAAAACTCTACAACGTGAGATGTGAAATTACCTGCTTTTGCCAAAAACGACTGTTGGAGTTATCTGCTTTTGCTATAAAACAAACTTTTAATATGTAAAAAAAATACTTTTCAATGCACTTTAATTTTGTAAATTACCTGTATTTAAGTTATTATTACTTAAACAAAACAACCCAACTGCAGTTTTCCAGTGCAAATGAAATGTCTAAATATTCTTCATCAAGATAAACTGAGAAGCCACATTATATAAAATGAGAATGAGAAGTTTTTTTTTTTTTTTTTTTTTGAGAAATTGATCAAAACAAAGTGAGTTTCTGATTAAAACCAGAACAAATATCTGCCAAAGGGCTCAATAAAATCAACTCAATTCGAAGAGAAAAACAGTTTTTACAACCAAATGATAGATATTTGTTCTTGTTTTAAGCATAGTTAATTTAGTTCAATTTCTGAGAAAACAAGACTTTTTATCACTTTGTATATCTCAAGTAAATGCATCTTGATTCGAGGTTGTTCAGATATTTGTATTGGAAACCCACAGAAAAATACTAAGAAAGATACAGTCCGTGCAACATTTAATAGCACGACTATGAATTTAAGACTTTCTGCTCCAATTTAAGAGCCGTAGAAGCCCTGTACAAAATGTGTAGGCTCACACTGCAGGCCAAATCCCAGAAGGGAAATGGTGGCATAAAGGAATGTGCTGGAAACTTGGTGGCGGTCAAGTGCCATAACAAATTTCCTCTGAACAAAGCATGAAATCATAAGATGATCCAAAGGGGCTGTGCTCTGACAATTATGACCCCCTTTTGAGCTCATTTATGTAGAAGCACCAAAAAAAGCAGGCTTTCATGGTAGAAATTGTCAGGAAGCACATTTCTGAGAGTTAAAATGTCAACTTCTTCACAGCACTTGCCATAAACATGTGGCTTTGTATGGCTTGTTCAATATGTAAAATATATTCATTGAAATCCTAAAGCTGACAATGTTACACTTTTCCTTTATTAACTGAGGCTACAGGAATCCCGCTCCGCTGATTTATTTAATGAAACACTCAAGTGGCTCTAGGGTACCAAGGCACCAAATGAATAAGGCGTGCACCAGTGCTTCTAAATTCAGATATATCACTACAATTAAAAAGGCCAAACTGCCTGTTCAGTATTCAGATTCAGACTACAAAATGCTCCTCCACAGAAGCTTGTGGTATTGAAAAGATTATTATGCATCAAAGACATTTGCAAAAGCTCTGCCCACAGCAGCTCATTGCTTCTCATTCGTGGAACTACTTCACTTCTGCACTAGTTAGATGTCACTGGGGGATTGTTATCGGGACTGACTCTTCATTCCGAATTGGAATGTGTCAGGGATCAGTGATTTTAAAACTGGTCATGGGGCAATTTTAACCACCACAAAGCCTGCATGTGGCAGGCTGGAAGTGATAGTGACAACTGGAACGCTAGTACACGCATCTCCCGTTGCATCTGCGTGCCATCTTTAACTCGTTGGAGACATGAAAACCGCATTTTGCTTTTAAAATCTTGAAATCTCAAGTACTCTTCAACGGAAAATGTATAAGCCATGAAACGCTGCAAATGCAGTGAATGTGACAAGGTGGAGTGTATACAATGGATTTCCTAAAGAGTCATTAGCTAGGTGATTCGTATTCAAGACTGTGCTTCACCGGATCCAGGCTTGGGCTTCAAAATCTTAACAAGATGCGGGAAGACTGAACATTGATTCTGCTGCTCCTCCCTTTGGAATAACAAACCAAATGAGTGTTGCACAAGCTACCTTGAAACTAGCTTTCTAAACTGCAAGCTACTCTGACTACCTCTAAACGCTATAATATATACATATTTCACATTTAATGCAATGTGTTCTGTGCTGTTTCTTTGTAATTACTTGTGAAATTTACTAGCAATTTCTGAGTGAAAATTGTTTAAAAAGTAAATCCTGCATCTTTCCCCCCCAACTAGTTAAAGGGATAGTTCAGCCAAAAATGACCCCATGATTTACTCACCCTCAAGCCATCGCAGGTGTATATGACTTTCTTCTTCAGAAGAATACAATCGGAGATATATATATATATACATAGTCCTGGCTCTTATAATGGCAGTGAATGGGTGTTGACATTTTGAAATCCTATAAAGTGCATCCAACCATCATAAAAAGTGCTCCACAGAGTTCCAGGGGGTTAAAGGGGTCATCGGATGCTCATTTTCCACAAGCTGATATGATTCCTTAATGTCTTAATGAAAAGTCTATAATATACTTTGGTTAAAATTTGTAGTGTAAAACAACACCCTTTTTACCTTGCCAAAATCAGCTCTGCAAAAATGATCCTGTTCTGGTCGAGGTTGCTTTAAATGTTAATGAGCTCTGTTCGCCCCGCCCCTCTCTTCTCTCTGTGGAGTGATGAGCCTGTTTACTTTAGCTGCATTTAGCCGCGTTTAGTCACTAAACTTGCTAACTAGCACGTTATTAGGAAAGGCGATCGCAAAGATTCATAAAAAAAACCCTCATACTCACTTCTGCTGTAAGTGAAGCTGGGTCACGGATGATTCGCGCAAACATAGACGGATATATGTAGGGAGGCACATTCTAACATAATCCACTGCATCTTCAGTGGCTCATACGTCAGGAGTAAATGACGACCACTATATTCATTATTACATCCAGCAACACAACACCTCAATCACTCAATCTGAGATATTCTTGTCTAACTTACATCCCTACTCCGGTATCGAAACAATGGAGGTTGGAGTGTTACAGCTGATTTAGGGCGGGTCTGAGGTAAGACGCTAAAGTCAATCAACTATCGTGGGAGCGGCCTCTGTAGGTGTGACGCCACAACGACAGGCATCTGAGAATGACTCGATTTGAAAAAGGGGATATTATTTTTACAGATTAATTAAAAACCACTGCATGGATTTTTATCATTATAGGGTAGATGTGTACATACCCTGCCAACACACATTAATGTTCAAACAACATGTAAAAGTGAACTTTGCATCCGATGACCCCTTAAATAAAGGCCTTCTGAAGGGAATCCATGTGTTTGTGGAAAAAAAAATATCCTTATTTAAAACTTAATAAACTGTAATCTCTACACTCTATGAAATGCTGGGTTATTTTTTCAAACCAAATGCTGAGTTCAACTTGTTGGGTCATTTTAGTGGGTTATTTTGAATATTTTTTACACAGGTGCTGGGTAGTTTTTAATGCTGGGTTATTTTTTTCTACCCAACAGCTGGGTTGAGCCAGTCTCTGATGAAAGAACCCAGCTGCTGAGTTACAATCAGTCAGAGCGCGGGCTTTTTGAGTCCTCTACAGGAAAGAGCGGTTCTCAGCGCCACCGATTTGCACTTCTTCAGCAAAATAAAGCTTTGTATATATTTTATTTAATTTATAAAGTCTTTACTGGGCTGTAAATTGTATTATTTTACGCAACGCAACATAAGGACGAGATGTCAGTTTTGTTGCGCAGGATGGAAACGCCTTTTGCCTTGCATAAAATAACTGGATTTTATTCTTTATTGTACTGAGTTTAATCTTTAAAACGTTCTCTAATGTCAGAACTTTTTGTTTATGGGCAGTTTTTGGAGTCAGTCATAGCATCTTTCATCTACGAGTGAAATGCGAGGCTGCGGTCTGAAATTCGCAGTTAACCAGATGAACAGCAGCCCTTCACTGACTCAGATTTCAGCGACACACCAGCATGAGAATTAGTGAAAAGCATTTACAGAGAAGGGTTGAACACTGAAATTAAAATTCTACTTTTAAATGTTACATTTTTTATGTCTAAAATGCTTGTTAAACAAGTTTAATGTATGCAATATTGTAAACTATGCTGTATTCACCCAAATAAATTCAGTTTGTCTTGTATTTTGTCTATGCGTTCTTGCTTAATAATAAATGTTTAACAAATGTAGTAAATGTTCATCTTTTGATTATTGCTTTTGCCTCAGGTAATTCTGTGTTTTTATAAGTTCCAGTCTATTTTAAACCAGCAATATAATAATTTTGAAACAATATTTGACTTAAATAAAATAACCCAGCATGTTTGGTAAAAACATTTAATCCAGTCAGCTGGGTCAAAATAACCCAGCGTGTGTTCTGTCAAATATTTACCCAGCGCTGGGTTGGCAAACAACCCAAGTTGAGTTGTTTTCAACCCAGCATTTGTTTTAGAGTGTAGCAATTGCAAACTGTCGTATGTGCATTCATGAGTGAATGGTGTTCAAGCGGTTGATGTAGGATGTAGGCGAATGCGGTGACAAACAAAACACCTGTCATGAACTAAAAAAAAAAAAGTACTAAAGGAGGATTTGTAAAGACAAATGTCAGAGGATTTCAATATGAGCCAAGAGGAGACTGGTTTTCCTTTGCTGCACACAAAACTTGGTTCTCGTGAGACTAGCATATTCTCACCGGAGCTTACGCTACGCCTACGTCCTGGAACACCACTCTCGCATGTACATGCATGTACAACAGTTAGCGTAATCTAGAGATTACAGTTTAGAAAGTTTTAAATATTGATATTTTTCGTAAACAAATGCATTGATTCACTTTAAAAGGCCTTTATTAACCCCCTGGAGCCATGTGGACCACTTTTTATGATGATGTATACACTTCATTGGACTTCAAAATCTGCTTAGAAGAGCCAGGACATTTTGTTTAATATAACTCTGAT
Organism: Cirrhinus mrigala; assembly: GCA_036247105.1. NCBI lineage: Eukaryota > Metazoa > Chordata > Actinopteri > Cypriniformes > Cyprinidae > Cirrhinus > Cirrhinus mrigala. The sequence continues at coordinate 6,065,563 of CM070020.1, read as the reverse complement.
TGTATTCATCTGAAAGAAGAAAGTCATACACCTAGGATGGCTTGACGGAGAGTATATCATGGGATAATGTTCATTTTTGGGTGAACTATCCATTTGAGGCATAATATCTGATTACATCACATCTTTACAAAATCAAAGATGCATTTACCTGCCAATAAAGCAATGAAAATCTTGTTAAACCTCAAGTAAATTTGCAGAAAAATTACAGAATTCCGTTATTATACAGAATTACAGAAGAACTGAATTTACGGAATTGAAATTGTCGTGATAAACTGCACTACTGCTAATAAATACTAATTAAATACAAACAAACAAATAAAAAAGACTGTCAAAATGATCTATTGTTTCATTGTTTTTCCTGGTAAAAATACTGAAAGATTTTTCAAACCATTTTAATTAAATTAACGTAATGAGGGTACACTTCTACTGTTCACTGTAATATTTTGAAAGCAAATGAGCTACTGTTGAACAGTTGTCACACTTAATGAAACATGTTGGTAGCAATGTGATTTTAGTTAGTTACTTACTAACTGATTCCAGGTGGAATATCAAAGCATTGAACTTTTAAAAAAGTTCCAACAAGTTCAACAAGTCCGTCTCAATTTTTTATGGTGTTTTTTGGTCTTAATTGTTTGTTGACAGCACTTGGTCACTATGAATACTGCATGGAAAAGAACGGCATGAAGATTTTTCAGATTGCCTTTTGTATTGGGAAATAACAGCAAATAGTTTTGGAATGGAGTGAGTGAATGAGGGTGAATAAATAACGATGGGTAAATTATTCCTTAAAAATCCTCATAGCTCAGAGCTGTGTGAACCTTTGTGTGTTAATTAGCGGAAACTCTTCTATTGTTGGTTTTCTGACTATTTGACAAGGAGTTCTTTTGAACCGTAGCTCACAGATACATGACTTGGAATTCATTGGTCACTCAGTAATTGCAAACCTCCCAGCACAGCAGCTCCAGACTCCTCAATTCCTTCCATCGTGCTTCACAGAAAAGATGGGCTTTTGATGTTGGTATGCACTATATTCTTTGTTTCCAACATAAGGCGGTGCACATAGCATAACCACAGACATTATCACATGCAAGAGGTTCCTGCAGATTCATAGCAGTCACCAAAGAGTTATTGTTGTCATCTTTTTTACCCTCTTTAACAGAGTGCACTTGTGCTGGCCTTTGTAGGGTATTTATTTCCTTTTTGAAAACCAACAGCGCTGAACTTCCTTCTATTTATAAACTGTTTAGTCCATTTTCAGAGTATATGCATAAACAGTTTTCCTGACTGTCCTAGTCAGACTGATGTCCTAGTTCCTGAGTTTGTAGTAAATTATTTTAACTAAAGCAGAGTTACCTGCACAGCAAAGAATGCCTTAGGCCCATACAAAAACTCACACAATCTTTAAATAAAACATGCATCTCAGACTTCTATTACTTAATTAAACAGGCTGGAACACACATTAAACTCCAAAACGGAGTAACTGCAAATACTTTTATTTAATTTATACTATATATATGTATTGAATACATAGAAATTCGAGTTTGATCACTACTGGATTCTGCTTATACAACAATGTTTTTTAATAAAGGCAAAAAAGAATATTTTGCTGATACTAGTAAAAAACTTTATATTGAATGAGTTTTGTAATCTTTCCTTCTGATGATGGAATGACCCAGGGAGAAGCCATAAGAGTTTATGTTGAATTAAATGCCAGATAAAAGTTTGTGTAACTAAAATACCATGAATGTCCAAGGGAAAAATGCATGCATAATGCAGGATTTTTTAATTTTAAACAAGTCTGAAATGAACCAGGACTCTTATTTTTACTAAAAATCTTTATGTTGAATATGTTTTGTATCTTTCCCTCCGATGATGGGATAGCCTGGGGAGAAGCCATAAGAATTTAAATGCCAGATAAAGTTTGTGTAACTAAACTACCAAGAATGTGCAATAGAAACATTCATGCATAATGTAGGATTTGTAATTTTAAATAAGTCTGAAATAAACCAGCACTCATATTTTTTACTAAAAATCTTTATATTGAATATGTTTTGTAATCTTTCCTTCTGAAGATGGGATGGCCCGGGGAGAAGCCATAAGAGTTTAAATGCCAGATAAAGTTGTAACTAAACTACCAAGAATGTCCAATAGAAAAATTCATGCGTAATGCAGGATTTTTCATTTTAAACAGGTCTGAAATAAACCAGAACTCTTATTTTGACTTGAAATCTTTATATGGAATGTATTTTGTAATCTTTCCTTCCAATGATGGGCAGCCCAGAGAGAAGCCATAAGAGTTTTAATGCCAGACAGCCCAAAGAGAAGCCATGAAAGTTTGTTGAATTAAATGCCAGATAAAGTTTGTGTAACTAAACTACCAAGAATGTCCAAGGGAAAAATGCATGTATAATGCAAGATTTTTCATTTTAAACAAGTCTGAAAAAGACTAGGATTCTTATTTTGACTTAAAATCTTTATATTGACAGTGTTTTGTAATCTTTCCTTCCGATGATGGGCAGCCCAGAGAGAAGCCTTAAGAGTTTTAATGCCAGATAAAGTTTGTGTAACTAAAATATCCAGAATGTCCAATAGAAAAATGAATGCATAATGCAGGATTTTTAATTTTAAACAGGTCTAAAATAAACCAGAACTCTTATTTTCACTTAAAATGTTTATACTGAATGTGTTTTGTAATCTTTCCTTCCGATGATGGGATGGCCCGGGGAGAAGCCAAGAGTTTAAATGCCAGATAAAGTTGTAACTAAACTATCAAGAATGTCCAATAGAAAAATTCATGCGTAATACAGGATTTTTCATTTTAAACAAGTCTGAAATAAACCAGAACTCTTATTTTGACTTAAAATCTTTATATTGACAGTGTTTTGTAATCTTTCCTTCCGATGATGGGCAGCCCAGGGAGAAGCCATAAGAGTTTATGTTGAATTAAATGCCAGATAAAGTTTGTGTAACTAAACTACCAAGAATGTCCATTGGAAAAAAAAAATCATGCATAATGCAAGATTTTTCATTTTAAACAAGTCTGAAAAAGACTAGGATTCTTATTTTGACTTAAAATCTTTATACTGACAGTGTTTTGTAATCTTTCCTTCCGATGATGGGCAGCCCAGAGAGAAGCCATAAGAGTTTTAATGCCAGATAAAGTTTGTGTAACTAAAATATCAAGAAAGTCCAATAGAAAAATGAATGCATAATGCAGGATTTTTAATATTAAACAAGTCTGAAATGAGCCAGGACTCTTATTTTGACTAAAAATCTTTATGTTGAATGTGTCTGTAATCTTTCCCTCCTATGATGGGCAGCCCAGGGAGAAGCCATAAGAGTCTATGTTGAATTAAATGCCAGATAAAGTTTGTGTAACTAAAATATCAAGAATGTCCATTAAATAAAATTAATGCATAATGCAGGATTTTTAATTTTAAACAAGTCTGAAATGAACCAATGAACCAAATGAACCATCACACACACTGGTTTAGCTATATAGCCTTTTTAATAAATCCCAATAGGCTGTGTCAGACCTCCTACAATTGATAACATCACTGCTACAATTGCAGATGCTTCAGTTCATAATTGTTACACAAACCTACTGTAAATGTTGCACACAAGCCAAATGTATTGCCTGATTAAAGGTGTAGTTCACCCAAAAATGAAAATTCTGTCATTAATTACGCACCCTCATGTCGTTCCAAACCCATAATACTTCAGTTCATCTTCGGAACACAAATTAAGATATTTTTGATATAATCCGAGAGCTTTCTGACCCTGCATAAACGACAATGCAACGGACACGTTCAAGGCCCAGAAAGGTAGGAAGGACATCATTAAAATAGTCCATGTCACATCAGTGATTCAGCTGTAATGTTATGAAGCTACTAGAATACTTTTTGTGTGAGAAAAAAAAACAAAAATAATGACTTTATTTGTTCTCCTCTGTGTGAGTCTTTGACACATGTTCAAGACAGCACGTCATTACGATCATTTGAAGAGTTTGGTTCCAAAACACTATAAATCCATTTTGATTAATCTGAGAAAAAATGTTTTCTTTACCAAGAAAGTGGCCAAGAAATCTTTACCAAGATGAAAACCACTATTTTCTGTTCCAAACTTTCACATAGTGTCTTTAGGTAATAATAACATTAAAAATTCAAATCCATATTTTGATTTTCAAAGATTTATTATAAAAACACATTTTTTTTTTCCCCACAAAATGCAATAAATCCATCAGGTCTCTATGCTTTCTTTCCTTTTTAGGAGCACTTGTGCTCCTAACTTAAAAAATTTAGGAGCACAGTCAAAATTTTAGGAGCACCTTCTAATCAATAGTCAAAAAATCTGATCAAAAATTAGCCTTCTTATTACGAGGTGATATTTGACTCCATAAAGTGAATTAGAGGGGAATTTTGTTTTTACCTTTGTAATGGCATTTTTTAACTTTATTAAAAGTATGTCATCTTTCATGTCACTTTTTAAAAAAATATATATATATATTTTATAAGCTTTTTAAAATTTCTAATTAAAACAACAGAATAAGAATAAGTTGTCAATCAAATGAAATCAGTATTAACAAAATTAATTTGAGCTACAGAGGTGGCACAGAAGAACACAAAAGTAGCTTGTAGGTGTATTTTTATGTTTAATGAGGCTCAGAGGTGGCATGCGTGCAATCAAATTCATAAATTCATGTTGAGATTAATGTTTTAAGTATAAAATTTTGAATATAGAAATATTAAATGATTTAAATAACTGAAAAGAAGATACTTTAAAAATTAAACTAAAACTGCCAGTAGGTGGCAGTTTTAATTACTGAATCATATCATTTATTTGATTCGTTCGAATGGCTGATTCATTCAGGAATAAAGCAAGTGACTGTCTTTATGAATGGGTAATTGATTCATTGACTCACTAGATCCGTTTAAAAACGCGCGTTCATTCATAAAGGAAACACAGCTGTGTTTGAATAGAGATGTGCAGCGGCTCAGTTGTGACTTTGTTTCGACGAAATAGAGCAAAATCAGGCAATAATGTTATAGTCAGACAATGTTAGTCACTTAATATTACCTTCTTGTTTATTTAACTGCTGTACTAAATCATTATCTCTTTTACAAACTCCCTTAAAAATCATTAAAAGCTGTTACTCATCTTAGGTAATCGTGATCTCACAAAGTTCCATTATAATCAACAAAGCTCTCTACACTCTCTGCACAATGAATCTCATATTTACACTCTTTATATACTTTGTTTATGAAAGGATTCGTCAGATATGTCTGTGATACGTTACTCAATGTTGAAAACTAGGATGCGGGGTGTATTCAAAGTGCTGCATTTACTGTTTACAATGCATAAAATCATACGCCGTGATTGGCTGAGCGGATGTATTGCAATTTGCAGAGAAGGGAGACTGGCGTTTGTCGCGGTTTGGAAAGATAGGGAGAAAACATGACAGAATAACATGGCGGATATCGCATTTTGTGTAAAATTAAAAATTGCCTTTTCAATACTGACCAGATACAATACTGATTTTGGCAGGAACTCAATTTAGTAAAAAAAAATGGCGTTTATCGCGTTTTGGAACCAAACTCTTCGTATTATCTAGATCCGTTAGTTCATCTTTGCAGAATGAAAGAAAAAAAAGAAAGAAAGAGACTGGCAGTCAGAATACAGTTTCTGCATGACAAATTATTACTTCAGACTGACTGAAAATGTAACTTTTAAAGTGCATGTAAACATACTATTTTTTTTTTTTGACATATTGTACCACAAAACATGTGGTTTGTCTCTGAAAAGTGTGTTATTACTTTTCTAAATTAGTGTTTCTCAATGCCAGTCCTCAGCATCCCACCTTCCAGAATGGTGAGAATGATATCTCACTAATTGAGCTACCTGATTCAACTCATCAGCTTCTCAGTCTGTTAAACAGGAATACATCGAAAACATTCTGTGAGGGTGGGTTCTGAGGACTGAAGTTGAGAAACATTGTTCCAAATGATTCAAAATGAGTAATAAATCCCACAGACTTGGAGTGAGTTCTTTTGATTCAACCACCAAGACCACTCTAACAACCACAAACTTCAGCAAGTTTTGTTTGCCTTTTGTGAGGATATGTTCATTAAAATAGCAGGGTGGTGCACATACAGTGTTTGCAATGGATGTTTGTACACATTTATTTAGTTCTGTCTAAGGTGTGCAGTTTTCAGCGGGTTGCCTGTGATGCAAAGATGAAACAAAAATTTGTTTTGCCTTCCTCACAGAATACAATATGAATCAAACAAAGCAGCACTTACGAGAACAAAGCTTCACACTAGGAAAACTTGAGAGAGCAACTTATTACGCATTAGACTTCAGATCGTGCAATGAGATAAAATAAGAGGGGATACCAGGAAAGCAAAATGGCCTCTGGGCAGAATGTCTGTCTTACACAAGCAGAGCCTGTGGGTCGCTGTAGGCAACATTCACGGCAAATGACAGGCCCTGGATGTTTCTCTGAGCATCTTGTGAAACTCCACAGAGCAAACATTGGGCCAGTCACCAACACATGTCAACGCACACCAGCCCTGTCCCCATCAAGCGGAAGATGCGAGACGGAAGCTTCGCAGACGAGCGGTTCGATTCCTCTGATCACTATCAGTACACTGCTCTGTTTTCACCAAATTCTCCTAAGAAATCATTTCACCTTGGGCTCAGTCTATCTGAACCTGTCTCTGTTATTCAAGTATAGAAGATTATATGCACTGAAAACAGAAGAGAGCAAGATGTGAGTCAGATGCCTCTGAGGGATTGTAATGTTTTAAGATCCGCAAAAATGGAAAGCTCCCTTTTAAATTAAAAAGACAACAAGAAAATGGCAGATATATTTGGCTGCTCTTGTAGAGTGTTAGTCACTGATACATAAAGGGACAGAGGACAACATTTAATGAGCCCTTGAATACGTACCATTAACATTTTCAATTGCCCCTTAACGCAATGCTGTCCAGACGCTAACCTCTTAACACTTTTGCCACAGAATGACATACTTGCTAGACGTACACAAAAACACAATGCCGACTGGTGAGCCATTATAAACTGGAATGCGTGTTCCAGAGCTTCTTTGATGGGTTGTTTTTATAATGATAATCAAATATTTAACATATATAGTGTATAGCCATCTGTATTTAGCGATGCATGGCAACGGTTCCGTATGTTTGTCACAGCAGTCATTTTAGACGTGTTTAACACGTTACCTAATTTGCATGTGAGGTTATGAGAAGAAAGAATCGACAACTCCTGATTTGAAAACGTAAGACCCAATACTATATGTATATTGTTATTATACATGCTGGCCACAACAACAGTTTTTGTGTATAATGTTTTTGACAAGCTTGTGAATTTTTGCCTTTCAGAATTATTTTACTTTTTAAATTTTGCTGGAAGGCCTATAGGTTCCATTGTGACAACTTATCCCATATAGTGTGACAACATGCCCCACTGTTGGGGTATTATGTCTCCAACCTTTTTTTTTTTTTTCTCCTGGGCATGTTTGCACTCAAGACTTCACATTATACGTTTATATAGAAATTGGCTGAAAAATGAATATGCCCGTCAGAGATTTTAGCATGTTTAATTAGACATTAGACATATAGTTTAGCAACAATTTAATATAAGTATAGTATAAGTATAATTTAATAAAAGTGTAACAAAATCTTATTTTTTAGGGCCATATGAGTCTGAATTTTATTTATTTTCAAATTCTGTTTTACATTTCCCCAGTTTCTGTGTTTTCCTTTGTATTTATTTATTTATTTATTTATTTATTTATTCCTTTCTTCATTCATTGATTGGATTTAATGGTTTAATTAAATTTTAATAATCCAAATGCATGTCTAATCAATTGAATTCATAAAACTATAACAAAATAATAATTTATTAAATTATATTCATAATAAGGCAATATGATTTTATTTTATTTTATTTTATTTCCCAGAAATTCTGTGTGTTTTCTTCCTTTTTTTCCTGGATTTATGGTTTAATACAAATTTAAATTTTGCAGAAACACTAACTATCTTCACAAAATTTGTCACAACTAGCCCCATCCTGCCCTTTAATGTCCATTATTGTGTACATCACTGCATTTTAGAGACTATTTCCTCAATGATTACTTAAGTATGTAGACTCAATACTACAACTCAGCCTTTTGGCAGTCATTGATGTTTACCAGTGCGGAAAGCAAAGTCCATATATTACCCCTGGCATGATAATGAATCAGTTCCATAATAAACACTGATGCACATTACTCTCAACTAATAAATAAAACAACTAAGATCAACCCGCACTGGACATTACACTGCACACTACTCAGGGTGTATACTGGCAGATATTCTGTGCTGCTCTCTCTCTCAGCAGTAATGGGAAAACCCTGCGGGATTTCTCTGCAGGCCAGAACCCTAAAAAACATGAGGGAGCACATCTGGGGCCCAGCAGGTGTGGGATGTCCCAAGAGAGGTTGTTGCCAGGTAGTAAACTTCTGGACCAGCTTCCCCCAGTGCTTACAGACATCTAGATAAATGTGATAATCAGCAGCAAGCCCAAAAAAGACCTGTTTGCCAGAGGGGCGTAATTGTGTACTCACCTACATTTTTATATAATTCTTACATACATGTAGTCTACCCTCCTCCTATTTCAGGGTAGAGATCATTTTTTAACCTGTCTGCCCTAAGGACGATCTGTGTTTACAGTGTAGCTGAGGTTTATTTTTGGTTATGTTTATGATTACAGCCACCACTGCATGTTTAATGAAAAAAAAAAAAATCACCCACAGATTGAAATTCTGTTATTTTGTGCTTACCTTTAAGTTGTTCCAAACCCGTACAACTTATATTCGTTCTGTGGAAAAAGTCCATATAGAGGGGGACGTCATTAGATTAATTTTACAAAATCCAGTAAAACACAAACTTGTCTAGAAGGCCACTCTGTCACTGCGTGAGAAATTCTCGCACAAGCGCATTATAATCGACGCTTTGGTCGAGTTGTTCTTTTTCCTGCGCTGTCGTTCAGCGTTGTGACCTTGTTGTCTGAATTGAATGTGATAAGATAAAAAGACTGTACTGCTAAACAAAGGCACCATAGCACGTCTTTCTTTTCATTTGTCCTGAGGCGCACGCAAAAACAATCCAGCAGTTTGATTTACTGATAAATGACTCTCGAGAGTCAGCGAGATGATTATTTTTAATGAATCAATAAACACACAGCGGAAACTGCACAGTCCGATTCATTGGCAAATGACTCATCACGTGCCGGATCTTTTAATGAATTGCCCTGCGTCCCATTGTTCATACTATCATCCTAATTATAGAATGTGACATTACAATAGTGTGTCCCAAGAAAAGTGAATTTAAAACTAGAATATATATAGAATATATTGAAATAAATTAGGTATATATCGGGCTACCAATGTTAAGGGTATGTTAAGGGTTAGAAGTTGGTTAGGACAATAATTAAGCGTGTACAATTAAACAACAACATATTTCTTTAAAATATAATAACATACAGAATTGAATAGCAAGCGCTATTAATTAGTATGAGAAGCTAATACATACATATATACAATAAATAAATAAAATAATGCAAAAAATAATAATAATAATAATAAAATAAATAAAATAAATAGATAAATAAATAAACTATAGGGTCCTAGAAATGCGATCCTAGAAATGCGGTCCTGAAACTGCAGCCGCCGGTTGTGCAGGAATACCCTTCTCTTTGAATCACGCAAATTAATCTTTCAGGGCACGCAAAAACATACCAGCAGTTTGATTCACTGATAAATGACTCTCGAGAGTCAGTGAGGATCTTTTAATGAATCAGTCACACGAACTCACGAGTTGTTTACTTATTTGAATCACGCAAATGAATCTTTCACTCAGTGGAATTACTTCTGAATACGTCAGAGTTCTGGTAATGAGCTGTCGTTCCATGAACGAATCAGTTCTGAATGAGTGAATCAAACAGCTCAGGTTCGCGTTTCAGTCGCTGTTCACTCGAGAATTGTTTGTAGTGTTTTTTTGCTAAAACAGTTAAGGAACTTAAGTAGCGAACAAAAACTCGCTGGTTAAAGTGAATATTACCCCAATCCACTAAAACGAAATCTGCAAATGCTTACCGTTTGTGAGCGAAGATGTTTATTTTATTTGTTTTTAGTTATTTTTTTTTATTATTTTATCAACGTTCAACACCTGCGTGTGAAGCCTGTCAAGGTAAAGACATCAAAACTCTAACAGAATATGAAATACAGAAGAAACAGAAAGTACCGTGACATTAGCTTATTTTGTTGTTGTTGTTTGCATATGCATTGCATAAGCTAAAACATCCTTTAGCGTAACTTAAGCTAATGTTGATCAACATGCTTTATAGCGTAAGATAATTGTGCTCAACCTTAAGTTTTATTTATTTATTTATTTGGATATATGATATGATCTTCTGAAGGCAGCTGTCCAAAAATAAATAGTAATGACAGTAATGGTCATCATTCACTTCGTTGGTATGGAAAACAGCAGTGTGGATATTATGCTATAAATAACTCTTTTTGTGTGGAAAAACATAGATGTTTTGGAAAACATGAGGTTGAGTAAATAATGACAGTTTCATTTTTGGATGAGCTATTGTTGTCCATTTGAGAGAAACACAGACTACATTTGCATGAGGTTTCCATAAGCGATGGTGTTTTTAAACAAATATGTGACACCATGAGAAGAATTATACAAATTTAAGTAAATGTTGCAGGTCATTTACATGTTACATGGAAGTCAATCAGTCATTTGAGGAACACTCCAGTGTAGTGCTGCTGAAATATACTGCTAAGCACAAATGATAATGCAGCCATTTTTAGATTTGGAGTTTGTGTTGATTAAACCAACAATCAAGCTTGCATTTGCAGGACTCTTGACAGCCACTGTACAAGCTTTGTTTACATGTTTGTCAAACACTAAAAGGACGAGGCAAGGGGAGCCAAGAAATGTGCCACGATCTCATCAGCATTCCAGAGAGCTGGCTGGTCATATTATCCTTGATAAGGAAGCCTGGAGTAATTGGGGAAGATAACTTTTATTTCAGCCATCATTATCTCCCCCTCCTTTCTGCTGAGTTTTAATTGTAATCATTTCCTCCCCAAAATATCATTGACTTTCATATTGTCTATGAGGTATCTGCAGCAAGATCTGAATAATATTAAGGTGTCCAACAAGGGACACTGGGGAAGAAAGGTTTGGAACTAAGAAAATTAAATTGAATTGTGATTTTGGAAAGGAAACAGCATGCAGTGAATGAATTTTAGTGGTGCATATTGCATCTTAAATACCTTTGTCTTGAAATGATTTTTTTTTTTCCTTATTTAAAGAGATAGCTCACCCAAAAATACAATTTTTTTTTTTTTTTTTTGGTAAACCATCCTTTCAAACAAAGTTAGTTAGAATTTGCTTTCATAGTCATTTTACACCAAGAAGATCTTGGGTGGATAATCAAGATTTTATCTCACTTTTGTTATATGCAAACCTGATGTTATTCAAAAGTTCACCATTTGTATTCGATGGAAAAATGAAAGTCAGACAAGTTTGGAATGACATGAGGGAGAGTAAATGATGACTGATTTTTAATTTTTTGTTGAACTAGTCCTTTAAAACAGCTTTTATGCTTGTACAATTAAAAAACAATGCCAGGTTTATATGACTCATGTCATTAATCACTTCAGGGGTAGCAAATGATCATAAAAGCCATGCCAGGCTCTGCGTGAGTGCTTTAGATATGTCGCACCATATGAGCAAAATTTATCAAGGTACTAAAAATCATACCAGTCACCTTCGACTTCACCCTGCTGAAATATGCACATGTCTGGAGGACACTATGTAAAGCACAGGGGCAGTAAATTAATTTTAGATTGCATCTAGAGGACTACCTGGTAATTTTGGACTAAAAATAACTTGGAGGCACTTGACAACTAAGAGATCCTCAGCAGGATTGAGATGGAACATACATTGTAAAACCTGATTACTTGAGCTAAGTCAACTTGTTGAAAAGGGTTGTGGAAAAGAGGATTGTTTTGACCTTTCTCACCTCGGTTGTATACTCATAGCACAAGGTACACATACACAGTGAATGGGGTTACTATGGTGAACAGCAAGGTTTTTTCTAGTACCTGGCAAATAAAATAGAAAGGCATTTTCCCACACAGAAATGGTGCTTTAAAGAGGGAAAATATGTTTTCTTAGGTTTCTAAATATGTTTGGAATGACTACAGTACATATATCTACAGCAAGAACATTTTTTTCTAAGGAAACTGAGAAGCAGTGTCTCCTGTATTGTATTCAAAATGTGTATATGCTTATGTAAGTGTATTTATATGTGTGCATATACAGTTAAAGTCAAACGTTTACATACTGCAGGTGTACAGTATCTGCAAAATGTTAATTATTTTACTAAAATATGAGGGATCATACAAAATGCATGTTATTTTTTATTTAGTACTAACCTTATTAAGATATTTAACATAAAAGTCATTTACATATAGTCCACAAGAGAAAATAAGTTAAATTTATAAAAAATGACCTTGTTCAAAAGTTTACATGCTGCTGTTTTTTTTTTAAGTGATAGTTGTTCATGAGTTCCCTGTTTGTCCTGAACATTTAAACTGCCTGCTGTTCTTCAGAAAAATCCTTCACATCCCACAAATTATTTGGTTTTTCTGCATTTTTGTGTATTTGAACCCTTTCTAACAAACAAGAATCTATGATTTTGTGATCATTTTTTTCACCCTGAGAACAACTGAGGGGCTCAGTTGTTGGAAAGGTTTCAAATGCACAAAAATGCTGAAAAACCAAAGAATCTGTGGGATCTGAAGGACTTTTCTGAAGAACAGTGGACAGTTTAACTGTCCAGGACAAACAAGGGACTCGTGAACCACTATCACTAAACAACAACAACAAAAAAAAACAATCAAGTGAGTCAACTATTATTTTCTCTTGTGGACTATATGTAAACATCTTTTATGTGAAACATCTTATTCAGGTCAGTACTAAATAAAAAATAACATGCATTTTGTTTGATCCCTCTTATTTGGGTAAAAGAATTAACATTTTGCAGATTCTGCAGCTGTACATACGCATACATGTGTGTGCAAAACACAAAAAAGATTTGTGAATGAGGCAATTTTTAGCAACCAAATGAAATTGCAGCCATCATTACACTTTCTGTGTTTAATGAGGATTAGTTGAGTAATGCTTGAAAAAAAGTGGCTATTATTAATAAGAAATGGGCAGCAGCTAGCAGTAAAAGAAGTGCATAATATGTTTTTTTTTTTTTTTTACTGTATTGTTTTTGAAGCTTGTTGAAGCAAGTTGGGTTGTTTAGCCAAGCATTATACTGGTTCATTTTTACAAAAATATTAGCATGTTTTTACCCCATACATGGGTTAATACTTCCAGATCCTTTAAAAACCACTATGTTTACATGATGCATCCTTTGTTTTGGATGGATACAGTTCTTAATACAGCATATTTCATACAGTTTTTATACGTGTGTATAATATCATGCACATTTAGCAACTCATTTAGCAAATGTAAATTTAGAAATGTAAACAAACAAGCTTAAAAAGTAATTCAAATGAACCTTGTTTGACTACTTATAACCTACCCATAAACAAACAGTTTTTTTTTTGAGGATATATTTTAACAATTATAGTATATTATAAATAAATTCAGTAGCCTATCTTTAAAAATAAAATCATTTTATTTTATGCAACCCATAAACTGTGACTATAGTGACACAAATATAGCTGACTGACAACATCTGCCTGTTTGTTGCTTTGCATTAAAAATAAATAAATGAATAAATAAATAAAAAGATTTACAGCATAGTAATGACTTCATATATAAAATACAACATACTCAAACCTTTATTTCACTGAAGAAGTGCACAACTTCAGCTGTGCTGTTTCAACAGTCAGTGAGATTGACCCGGCCACTAACCCAGAGGCTGTGTAACACAAAAACTACTACACACTGAAAAATAACCCAAATCATGACCCCAAAATGACCCAACAGGTTCAACCCAGCATTTTTTTAGAGTTATAATATAAACATACACAGATATTATAGTATTGCTTTATTGTCTATAGTGCATATAAATGCTGTTCCATATGCGCTTATCCAGGAAACCATGTCAAATAGAACTGAAACATTAAATTTATATCACCAAAAAAAAAAAAAAACCTTGCAGAAAGGGAACTCCTTCAGTCCACTACACACCACTGATCAGCAGATAGGGAATGCACGCTTCAAGGGTGCCATGCTAAAACAGTCCAAAAAGGTCAAAACTGAAGGATGACTCTGACCTTTGAGACCTGCGGGGCGGACCAGCGATTCCTACGTACAGTGCTTAACATTTGCATGGGCAGAAGTTCAAAAATATCAAGGTGAATTAGATTACGCACAGCTTTCCCACCTCCCCTGTGTTGTGTGAAATACTGTGTGTTTTTCGCTGCATTTGAATCCTTCCCTTCAACTTGTCAGCACTTTGATTCCTTGACAGATTTCCTTGCTGCATTTTTGCTTCAGTGCCATCATACTCTGTTTTCTCCGTACTTTCTGGATCTGCCTCATGTCTCATCTGACATGTGCGCAGAGACAGCCCTCTGCTCATCTGCTATTTTCCATATACCGTGTACAGGATTTGGCTATCTGCTATGCAAGGAACAGTGTAAACGTCTTTCCTAACAAGTGAGTCAGTGGCAAATAACAACTGCATGGCGTGTCTTACCACTCGTCCTGCTGTTGGACTTTTTCTCAGAATGTTTGACATTCAACAATTCTATTTTTGTCTTTATAATAAAGTCGTGTTTTGCTTATAAGATTATATTTGTGATGCGTTTCCTCGCTGCTTTCATCGCAGCACATCAAATGATAATCTAAGGATTTGATAAAAACGAAAAGATGTCTATGTTTTTTCCCCAAGCAAAACCATTCTTTCTATTACATGTCATTTGACAAGTGTTTGCTCCAGAATGTTGTCTCGTGAGATTAGGGAGGAGAAGTGAGAAATAGTCACACCATCAAATCTGGGGCACTATTTCACCTGCTGAAGTCTGCCGTCCCAAAAGTAAAACTTTTCTTCTTTGCTGTCTTGTTTTCTGTTAGCGATTACATGGGGTAAACAACAAAAAGATGCACCACTAACTAATGCTTTACGTACAGTGGCAACCTGTAACAGTGAACCCAGATGCCAGTTAGTGTTGTATTCTGTAATGTTTGGTCTAATAATCTGAGAGTCACGGTCTGGTAAGACCGACAGAACTGACAGAATCAGTGCGCTTTCGCTAATAATGAACAAAGCTGTGTGGGCGTTCGGTAATGAATTCATAATGAACTGGCAATAACATGGGGTCGGCGAGGTGACTGTGACCAATATAAAGGCATAGCGGTCGCTTTTTATGAACGAAAGGAGTATTTCAAGAAAAACAGTTGTTGCGAGAAGGTAGGAGTGAAAATTGGTCCAACAGAAGTTGTCAGACGATTATTAGGATGTATACTGTGAACCGCAGTAGATTTTATAAAACGAAAAGCATATTCAAATCTAAGCACATAATTAATATGGCTGTCGATCAATTTGCATGCGATTTGGTTGCTTTGCTGTTGTCACTTCTTATTTCTTAGAGTTATGTTACTGCCAAACCTAAGAGAAGGTTTACAGGCGATGTAGCACAATCTTACACAACTGCAGCTGTACCGCAGAGAGCACCGCAGAACGGGTGAGGGGTCAACACAGCAACAGTTGGGGAATGCTGCAGGGACGTACATAAAATTGGATCTGTCATTTCTGAAAATTGTAGAGTTGATTTGATCCTCCTCAGGCTAGACTTTGTGTAACCGCCGATGTCCATACAGGCTGATGAAGACAAATTACAGGTATTCTTCCCATGTAAAATAGCATTAAAACTCTTGTTTTTAAAAGCCTGTCTTAAAAATTAATGCCGCTTGATGATGTGGTAATATGCGCGATTCGCATTGTTAATCAAGTGGTTATAGAGAAATAAAACAAACTTGATTATCTTGTTTTTTTCCGTAACTCATTAATTATAATCATCTGTGTTCACAGCGGTAATTCATCAGACGTGGCTATACAGAAAATATATTATAATAAAGCAATAAGCCACAAAAGTGATTTGTTAGGCATGACAAAAGGGTTTTATAAAAGGGTGGCAACAGCAACATGATAAAAGACACTGATGTTAAGTAAATAATTAACTTTATTATTAGTATTATTAATAATAAAAATCACAATAAACAATTGTTCCACCAAGTAATATAGTTCATTAGCTTAGATGTAGGTTATTTTCAGATTCCATTTAGCATTTTGTGCATTAAAGGAAAAATTCTCTTTTCTTCTTTCTCCTCTCATTTTTTTCTCCATGAAATGCATAAGGATTACTTCACTCCTGAATTAAAATTTTCTGCTAATTTTCTGTCATCCAAGATGTTCATGTCTTTCTTCAGTCGAAGAAATTAATTTTTCTCCATATAGTGGACTTTAATGGGGACCAACAGGTTGAAAGTCCAAATTGCAGCTTCAGAGGGCTCTATACGATCCCAGTCGAGGAATAAGGGTCTTATCTAAAAAAAAATACAACATTTATATACTTTTTTAACCACAAATGCTCGTCTTGCACTAGCTCTGTGATGCACGTCTTCACACATTACGTAATGTCCAGACTAACATTTGAGGGCAGTATAAGTCATTTAATCATTAAATTACTGTTGTTTTGCATTAATAAGTGCAGTTGCATATTCATTTTTTGTATATTATGCTAATACAGATTTGACAGTAATGCAATAAGCTAGAGTTGGGAAGCATGCAAAATGTACTTATTATCGTGCAAAATCAAATTTTTATAGAGAAAATGTATATATTCTACTCTTATTAAATGTACCATTATTCTTCTATATGGAACTGACCAACCACTTCAGTGACTATAATCGCAAATTTAAGGAAAGTTAGTTTTTCAAACTGTTTTCCTACTTCATACACAAAAAAAGTGAGAACTGACAAAATCTGGTTTCTTGATGATTTGATATTTTATAGTAGTGATTTTATCATTTCAAAATATGAAGCAAAAAGTAGAAAATGAATTACTAATAAGTCAATAAGTGATCCTCTGCATCCGTCTTCTGCTTATAATTGTGATTTGATTTTAAATTTTACACAAGTGTTTACCACAAAGTATATTTTGATCATCCTATTAAAAATAACATTCAAATTGGAGAGCTTTAAATTGCTGGAAATAGTTTGAGCTTGAAAGTCATTGAAAAGTGCTTGAATTTCTCTCTCAAAAGGTTGTACAAACCCTAAAATGAATAGTGTAATAGCATTCGACTATTTCTGCCACAACACCATGGTATAGTTATCATTACTACTTTTGGTTTTCTGATGTACGTCAACGCTGTTCGTAACAGAGAATTTTATGCAGAATTTGAATGCATCTTCCTAGATCTCGCAGCAGCCTTTTTATTACTTCTGCATTGAATTCAAACACTTCTCACTAGATCTCGCAGCACTGTGCAGTAACGGTGTCTGTTGAAGCTGTTCTGAGCTCGGACAAGTTAGTTTGCGTTGCGGTCTGAGCTGATAAACAGACCATGCTGTGCTTCTCAAACGAGCAGCAGGATTTTGTTTTGCTTTTGTTACGTTTAGTTTGCAGTTGATGTTTCTCATATGAAACAGAAACAGTAGCACTTATGAGTTGATCAACGCGGTGGTAGAAAAAGTGGTTGCAAAAACGGTCGCAGTCTGGAGCCCTGTCCATCTCATTTTCAACTTAAAGACCAGCATTTGTGGTTAAGAAATAAATAAATGTTTTTTTTTTTTTTTTTCTTGCTAAATTGTTTTGCTAGATAAGACCCTTATTCCTCAACTGGGATCATGTAGATCCCTTTCAAGCTGCATTGAAACTCCAATTTGGACCTTCAACCCATTGGTCCTGGAATGTTTCCAAAAACCTTCATTTCTTTTCGACTAAAGAAAGAAAGAAATGAACATCTTGGATGACATGAAGGTGAGTAAATGATCAGGAATTTTTTATTCTGCAGTGAACTAATCCTGTAAGGCAGATTCATATAAGGACAACTCATTGTGACGGTAAAGACCTAAAAGTCATTCACTGATGATCTTCATCTCTGCTAAACTTATTTGTCATGCCAGGTTTGACAAAATTAACGTTGCAAAAATGTGTGAAATCATGAGGAATTGTACTAGTTGGGTCATGCAGAAATGTACGAGCCAATTTTGAACTTAAAAATAAAGCACAGTCCTTTAACAAAACACTATATTAAACCATGATTGTAAAAATGAAACTAATGTAAGCTATAACTTTTCATATGAGCCAAGTTGTATGAATTCATGAGAGTATGTTGTCAGTGACATAAAATGGCAGTAATTCTTGTGTACATAGTAACTGAATGTGCAATTTTGAATATGTGGAATAGGGAATGACAAGTACATAATGCTAAATTAAATTATATTGAATTCAAGTGATGCTAAATTTAGAGGTGTGTGTAAAAAAAATTCATGGCTTCGAATGTGGTTCAGCCAGTCAAAACAGTTCAGATTTACAGCTCAAATCAAGCATACAATAAGGGTGGTTTATTCCAGCTTTCTACTCATGCAGGTCTAGCTGTGTTTTGGCATTCCTACTGCAGGGCATGAAACATCCAAAAATTCGGCATTGAAGCTTGACTAAGAAGCCTTTCCACAAGTCACATGTTTATCTGTTCAAGCTGTCAGTACCACATGCTGCGGCCCAGCCTAACATATGTACAGCATTTACAGACATTCTTCTTCATCTTTGTTCTTAGGCTTTTCTCTTTTTTTTTCCATTTGAATGCTGCAACCGATGTGCAAAACAAAAGTGACAGAAAGGTGATGAGAAGAAGTGTGACATAAATGTGTAAATGGGGTGTGGATTTTTCATCTTTCGTGCATTGTCTTTTTAACGCCATATTTCTAATATTTAATTATTATTTATTTGGATGCCTTTTTTAAATGATAAAATGAGAGTTATACATTTATCAGCTGCAGTGGTCACCATGCATTAAGGTTGTAATGTAGGCCAATTTTTATCAATGCAAAAAAAAAAAAATAAAAAAAAATAAATAGATGTTGGACTTGATTTGAACTTATAAAATAAGCTTATGTAATGAATTATGATCTCAGGACTGAAATCTGCATACATATGCAACACTTCTCCCCATTAAACACACACACATCTTTACTGTGTATTAATACTGTATTTCCTAATTTCCTCCTATTCTACATAATATGAACATTCCAATTTATAATTTACAAGTCTTAAATTGCAGCTAATTATGGTTAGTATTGTTTATTTCAAATATCCATGGAAAGTTGCATCATTAATAAATTATAAACAGCCGTAGTCACAGTAGATTTGACTGGAAATTCCCTTTGAAATGCAGTGAACAGATACACTCTTTATGCATGGCATCCACGGTAATAGACAGAAGTGTTTTAATGTGTGTTCACAAATGTACTAATAATTACTGAATAAAATCTTCTTTGGATTTAAACCACTGTCTAGAATACTTTCTGACTGGTCAACTGTGACATTGAATGGACAGCCCTGCATAACTGATTGCTCATAGAGAAAACCTGTTTCTTACATAGGTACATTCGATCACTTCAAGAGCATCAAAAACTTATTAATCTGTGAAGAAAATGACGAGCTAATTATCTTGCTTATTAGCGGGGTAATTCTTATCTGCAGATAGAATGAAGTAAAAACAAGAGGAACAGAGAGAATGGAAATTCATGTTGTTATTGTTGTTATTATTAGGCAAATCCTTAATTAGAACAAATGCACAGAATGAGGTTAATACAAAGCTGGAATAGAATAAAATGGCAAACTATGAGCTGTTCTAGAACAAGAATACATTGCATTTGCTATGTGTGACTTTATGTTTATTTTTAGTTATATGT
This sequence comes from Cirrhinus mrigala, assembly GCA_036247105.1. Taxonomy (NCBI): domain Eukaryota; kingdom Metazoa; phylum Chordata; class Actinopteri; order Cypriniformes; family Cyprinidae; genus Cirrhinus; species Cirrhinus mrigala. Next base: position 6,045,541 of record CM070020.1, on the reverse strand, counting down.
TAGTCATCTGAATTGTTTTAGTTTTAGTCTAGGTTTAGTCAACTAAATATTATAAGCTTTTAGTTGACTAAATCTACAGTAGATTTAGTTGGCTAAAATCTAATGGGTTTAATTACAGTGTATTTATTAAGCATTTATTACATTTTATTTCTCTAAAATTTCCAAACTCATAGGTTTGATATTATGGTTCTATCATGACAGATACAGATTTAACTGCTGGGACACACAACATGCCTTTATATTAAAATTAAGTGAAACCACTTCTCATAAAGAAACAAGAACATGCCACTGTAAAGAACAATTTGTTGAGTCAACATAAAATAATTTGTTACCCGGCTGCCTTAAAATTTTAGGTTCAGTCAACTCAAAAATTTGTAGTCAACTTGTAATGTTAAGTTGTACTAAGTGACAACTTAGATATTTGGGTTGATTCAACTTAAAATTTTAAGGCAGCTGGGTAACTTGCCCAGCTTTTGAGCCATTTCAAGTTGACTAAACTTATTTGAGTTCACTGAACTTAAAATTTTAATGCAGCAGGGTAACAAATTATTGTTGACTCAACAAATTTTTTTTTTTTTTTTTTGTACAGTGTAGTCTTCTTTTCAATGAAATACCAATGGTTATATAGGCTAATCATGGATTCTTTATACAACTTGTTTACCACATCCTTCATTCCTTTAAATGTAAGTAAATTTAGGTTATTCTTTATTAGGGCTGCTAAAGTGATTCGGTCAAGAGCAGTGAGTGATTTTCTGTCTTTCTTTTCTTGCTTGATTAACATCAATGCTACAGACAATAGCAACTAAATTAGGTTGCTGTCCCTTTAGAACTGAATGCACGGATGCAATGTACTGACAGATATTTTGACACCATTTTGCATGTATTTCTTCGTTCATGCGACGCGAATAAGTACTCGTGCAAATTTAGTTCTCTTTTGTGTCATCAAATGTATCCATGTGCCAGCTCTTCTCTTACTCCCAGATATTGATATTTAACGTTTTATGAGACGTGCAGCAAAGGTATGCTAGCTTATGTCTTGCCAGATAGATCAGTAGGCTATGATACAGTTCAAATGTATTATTATTATGTATTATTATTGTCTCATTTTCGTCAGTGAAAAAAGAAATGTTGTTGTTGAAAATTATGGCGCAAATTATTTCTCAATGAAATTAACACTGCTATGAACCTTACGTGCATTTGTAGCCCTAAAAATGTATGTTTGGTTCATTCATGTGATTTGGATGCTGACATTTCATACTATCCAGTTGTCTGTCATATTCATGTCATATTAACTCTTGTGTACTGTATGGAAAATCAGCACTGTCTGGTCTTTATTTGTGAAAATATGATTCATAGTGCACACAGACTAGATTACTGACTACACTGTTGGTTACAGTGTTTTTTTATATATATATTATTATTATTATTATTATATATTTTTTTTTATTTGTAAATAAATGTTTAATTTGTTTATTAAACATTTAAATATAAATGTTTAAATAATACAGAGTCAAGAAGGTGTATATATATATATATATTCCTTGCATAGCCAATTTAATTATACCTAAAAATTTAAGACATAAACTATATTTTAAAGTTGTAGTAGGTGGAATTTCTTTACAGTGTATATTTATACATGTTTCCAATCAATAATTTTTAATTTAGTAAATATGTAAAATGTATGTTTTATTGCAACAATTGTCATGCATGTTATTTATTTATTTACTAAATAGTTATTTAGTAAATATGTTAGTTATTTATATATGTTAGTCATTTATTTACAAAAGTAAATAGTGTGATATCACATATATTCAACAACATGCTCTGTAAGATATTGGCATTGACATTGGCTGTTGGACAATCAGTGGTCAAAATACAAGTGCTTGTTTTCAGTTTGAAAGAGTGTTAAATTAGAATCATTCTTGTGAACTCTGTTCCTTAACCTAAGATTGTGCTGCATTCAGTTTTTTCACATTTTTATTAGGCAAGTTGTCACATTTAATAGCTTGTATAATTTATTGCAGTATTTGTTGGCCAAAACAACAGTTTGATATGTTACCTTTTAATTTTTTGCTGTTTAATGAGTTGATTTGTTTTATCACATACTTAATAAATTGCATAATTATGTTATTTATATTTACAGTAGCTAAAAGCCTAATATAGGATGTTTAATGGCAGGCAACAACCCCATATAGTGTGGGAGCATGCCCGGCTATTGTGTTTAGTGTACTGCATCTTTTTTCCTGGCCACTAATGGTGGAAAAGTTCAAAACATTGTTTTGTAGTCAAGGTATGTGCCTTCAGAGAAATTGACTTTCAAAAACAAACGCTGAGAAGCATTCAGCAGAGTGAAAGTGTGATAACTAGCCCGGCTCTCTCCTATATTTTTTCTTAATTTGTGGAGTCTATTGCTATGGCAACATATGGACGATTTTTGATTCATTTAAAAGGCACAGTTTATGAGAACATGTTAATGATGTGCCACGCAGGTCCCGCTCAGGCTAAACAGAGCGCCTCCTCGTTTTCTTCATCTCTTCCTGTAAAACACAGAACGTGTCGGCATATGATTTATTGGCGTTTTGTTGTGGCGGTTTAAATGGGCTTACTCTATTAGAATCACAGAGGGCCGCATCTTTTCCTCAGTAGTGCACATGCGAAAGTAAGGCAGTCCCCAGAGCCTCTGTTTACCAACCAAGTCGGATTTACTCCTTTCATACCCAGACATACGGAGGCTCACCTTCTCCCCCGAGGCTTTCATTTTGTCTCACATTCTAACTCCACTCTAGCCACAATCCGCTCAAAACTTAGCAGACTGAGGGGCTTTTATGCAAATCTCTGCACCAAAAACATAGTTACAAGCCCATTCCTCATTCTCAGAAATGCACACTTCAAAAAGAAGCCATTTAATTCTCTGATGACAAAATTGAGAACAGTTCCATTATTGCCCGTACCAGCTAGAGGGGACAACTTAAGGAGCTTGTCTGTAAACATAGCCGCACAAAACCGCTCTCAAGGAAAGCTTCATCAGACAGGGAATCATTTGCATTCTTTTAAACAAACGTTTTGATGGCGAAACAAACAGGCCCGCTCTGCCATGTTTGATCTCCATCATTTTCACAAAGCGCTGACACTAAGTACGAAAACAACTTAAGGTCATTTCTCCGTGACTATGACAGACAATTATTCAGCTGCATTTTGTATGAGGAGCTATTGGGGGCGGACACGGATGACGGGTGAATGGATACTGAGATTACCGCCACGTTTCGGCGAACTGACCAAAACAAAGCCGGATTCCTCTCTGTCTAATGGAGGCAAACGGAAAAGCTTTTGAATCTGATCACACTGAGGATAAATGAAGCTTCTTGAAATGGAATGGGGGGAATGTGGCACGGACTGCAAAAATGGGGACCACAGGGAACGGTAAAAGGCTTCCGATGGCAGCCAGATTCATCAAGTCATTTATGCCGTTCCTGAAATATGTCAAACTGCCATTAGGAATGCTGTTCTGATTACTAAAAGGGAGAAAGAATTAAATGCACGAATTGGGGATGGTGGGTCGTGAGTGCTGCATTTAAAATCTAAAAAATGGACTTGTAACTGTCCTAATCAGCAGGGTCAAAATACTAAGTAGGCCTATATTCAGGCTGCACTAAGGCAACAAAAATCAGCATTTTCAAATTCATTCTAAATAATTTTTTCTTACCCCATTAGCACCTTTTCTTCAGGGATTTATACGAATACCGTGTTTGGAAAGGAAATCATGTGAACTACGGAACCCATTAGGGGTATAAATACCAGATGAGAGGAAAAAATATATTTCAGTGCTTTCTTTCACAATTATATCAATGGGTAATTACACTGTATATAAATTGCAGGCATCAGGGAGCTGCTATTAATATATGTGGCACTGTAATCTTTTTTTTTTAATGTGCGCATGCTTTTTACTTTCACTTTCGAGATTCGTGATCACAAGTACTCTGTGTATGTTACAAAGCGGCAGTACTTACCACACATTTTACAAGATCAGATGTTTGTCAGTGGTGCTCAGGATCTGCAAATACCATCATCCTATCAGTCACATACCTAAACAAAATCTTTTAAACCCGATTGTTTCTGATTAAGCATGAACTAAATTAAGTAATTTAGTTCACACTCTTAATGGGGTCATTGGATGCCCATTTTCCACAAGTTGATATGATTCTTTAGGGTCTTAATGAAAAGTCTATAACATACTTTGGTTAAATCAGTGGTAGTTTAAAAAAACACCCATTTAACCATGTCAAAATCAGCCCTTTTTAGAGCCATTCTGTTGCATATTTGTGCTAACTAACTAGCACATTATTAAGAAAGGCGATTTGCAAAGATGCATAAAAAACACCCATATACTCACTTCTGCTGTAGGTGAAGCTGGATCACGAATGATTTCACGTGAACATAGACGCATATATGTAGATCGCTGGGCACATTTCCTTCTAAAACTAAAGTAATGTTAATCCTCTGCATCTTCAGCAGCTCAGATGACAGGAGTAAATCACAACTGCTACGTTCATTATTACATCCAACAACAGAACACCTCAATCGGAGACATTCTTGCCTTTCCCTGCACCGGAGTCGACACAATAATCGTGGTCAGACTGTTCTCAACTCTCACTTGGCTCATTTAGGAGAGGTCTAAGGTAGGACGGTCGTGTCAATCAACTATCGTGGCAGCGGCCTTGGTCAGTGTGACGTGACACTGACAAGAGCTGAGAATGACCTGATTTGAAAAAGGGCATATTACTTATAAAGATTTTTTAAAAATAGTTATTTGAAGAAATGTTCGCTGGGAGCCAGAAATGATTGTTCTACAGCTGGGGAAAAAAAAAAAAAAAAAAGAGTGAAAAAAATCCTTACACTATATTTCTTCTCATGCTAGTTATTCTTATTTTATTTGTAACCCTGGACCACAAAACCAATCGTAAGGGTCAGATTTTCTAAATTGAGATTTTTACATCATCTGATAGTTGAATAAATAAGTTTTCCATAGATTTAAAAAGAAAATCTAAATATTGAGAAAATCGCCTTTAAAGTTGTCCAAATGAAGTTCTTAGCAATGCATATGCATATTACTAATCAAAAATTAAGTTTTGATATATTTACAGTAGTAAATTTACAAAATATCTTCATGGAACATGATCTTTAAATATTATTTATGATTTTTGACATAAAGAAAAAAATTATAACTTTGACCCATACAATGAATTGTTGATGTTATTGCTACAAATATACCCGTGCTACTTAAGACTAGTTTTGTGGTCCAGGGTCACATTTATGTATTTTAATTTAATAGGAAGACAACTGAAATTTTTGTGCTCATGTGTATAATGTGAGCATAACATTTAATAGCATGTCTTTTCCAGTCCAGAAGTACTCATGTGCCATTCATTTATCAGTATTGTGTATGTTGTAAGAATCAGCTCTTTGTACTGAATGACTGACGGCTGCCAAGTGCAGCTTGTGTCACTGGGAAGCTGAGCCACAGCCTATCACTTCCAACTGTTCTTTCTATGGTCACACGACATGAAATCAATACGGTGCGTTCTGCAGCTGATAGGGACGCGGTGAAAAAGAAACATTCCTTCGAAGAGACTGCACTATATTTAAGTCCACTGAAGCACATAGCATGACTAACTCGACTGAACAAACCGTAAATTATGCTTAAGATCAGGCAAGGTTTTTTTTTTAGCATCTTTCTTTAGCATTATTGTGACAAATAATGTCATAAAGATACTAATAAGTGGTAGACAAATATTAGGTAGGAGGCTGAACAGCATGATATCATTAGCAATCGTAGGTGTTTGTGCAAAAAAGGTGGTTATAAATGTAAATTTATGGTAAATTCTGTAATTTATGTAGTAATCTGACAAGTAAACAACTTTAGAGATGTTTATGAATCCTTTAGGTTTGTAGAACATTGAATTTATATGATTAATAGGTTGATTTAATTGTGTAATTGTATCAATGTGACCCTGGACCACAAAACCAGTCATAAGGGTCAATTTTGTGAAACTGAGATTTATACATCATCTGAAACCTGAATAAATAGGCTTCCATTGATGTATGGTTTGTTAGGATAAAACAATATTTGGCCAAGATAAAACTATTTGAAAATCTGGAATGTGAGGGTGCAAAAAAAATAAAATAAAAATATGTGACCCTGGACCACAAAACCAGTCTTATGTTGCACAGGTATATTGTAGCAATAGCCAAAAATACATTGGATGGGTCAGATTTATCAATTTTTCTTTTATGCCAAAAATCATTAGGATATTAAGTAAAGATCATGTTCCATGAAGACACTTTTTAAATTTCCTACCATAAATATATTAAAACTTAATTTTTGATTAGTAATATGCATTGCTATGAACTTCATTTGGACAACTTTAAAAGTGATTTTCTCAGTATTTAGATTTTTTTGCACCATCAGATTCTGGATTTTCAAATAGTTGTATCTCGGCCTAACAAACCATACATCAGTGGAAAGCTTATTTATTCAGCTTTCAGATGATGTATAAATCTCATTCTCAAGAAATTTACACTTATGACTGGTTTTGTGGTCCAGGGTCACATATTGAGAAAATCACCTTTAAAGTTGTCCAAATAAAGTTCTTAGCCATGCATATTACTGATCAAAAATGAAGGTTTTGATATATTTACGATAGGAAATTTACAAAATATTTTCATGGAACATGGTCCTTCCTTAATATCCTAATGATTTTTGGCATAAAAGAAAAATCAATAATTTTGACCCATACAATGTATTTTTGGCTATTGCTACAAATATACCCATGCTGCTTAAGACTGGTTTTGTGGTCCAAATGTGCAATACATCACATTTATTTTATTTACCTAATTTGGTATTTATATTTATTTTACTCGTGTTGTTTTTTTTTTTTTTTTTTTTTTTTTTTAAATTTTTATTTATTTATTTTATTATTTATTTATTTTTTTTGCTTAAGGGCTCAGCAATAAAATGCAACTCCACAAATTCATAATTCATGTTTGGGTTTCTAAAGCTGTACATATGTAAATACTTAAATGCTGTCAAGGTACCTTTCAGAGTACAGCATGCAAAAATGTGTAAACGCTATGTAAGGATTGCTGCATTGAGATTTGAATGCTAACAGATAGCTTTGTCCATTTACTTTTTTTTGGCCTTTTCATAAGTGAGATATTGTTTCCATCAGTCCCACTGTGAGATTTGCTGAAATAACACATTTTTAAAAGATTAATGATCGCTATATATGGAAGCAGTGAACATTTAGGCAGGCTATTGAAGATATTTTGATCATTTGGGTATTGGCAATGTTCTGGAGGTTTAAAAGAACCGCTATATTTATGTTCAAAGGCTAAAAGAATTGAGATGTTAATGAATTCAACATTTAATGTGAGGAACATCTGTTTGAAGCTCTGATTTATTTAGTAGTACACATCGGTGGCTCATGTGAAAGATTTTAAATGTCATCGTAAGCGTCCCTCCGAGCACTGTTCCTTAAAAGCCGAAAGAAACGTAAAAGAGGCTAAAGTGATTTCAAGAATAAGACAAGCAGTCCCAGAAGACGCAGTTTAAGTAGGGCTCCTCATACACGATACCTACAGTTGTGACCATTGTTCAAAATCTTGCTGCACCGAGCTCACTGTCTGTGACTAAGAGCCTTTGGAAAGCAGTGGCTTATTTCATGCGTTCCTGAGGGAGTATGCGTCACATATCAGATTTAAAATCGGATGGATGTTATTCTTTAAGGAGGAAACCTCGACACATAGTAACCTATAAAGATCTCAGAACTGCGAAAACAGACTTTTCTTTATTTTTAAGTTCTAATAAAAGCTTATCAACCACATCTTATACAAAGCGTGGGAGGAGAACTAGCTTGTGAAAAATCTGATAGCGAAGCCTTAAGCCATTTCAGAGGTCACACGCGTGGCACCGCTATCCCTTTAGTGCTGTGCGTGTACATCTTATGAACCTGTCACTCACCCCTTTGGCCCTAATGACAGAGGAAAGCGAAGCCTCGAGCTTCTGGTAATATCTCGAAAGGTCATTCTCCAGCTGATAATGCATTCATCAGCACTAAAGAAAATTAACTATATAATTTCACGTCCCTAGTTTTAATGTGGAGATGAATTTGTGCCACAGACCATGGGAGAGCAATATGCCATTAGTTTTGGTTGGCCAAGTGAGAGTGCTTTCCTTGTGTCTAATGCATACCTGAGTCTAATAATTGTAAAAGTTTAATCCTACTGAAAGGGTTTAGGGTTTTTAAACCAATGTGTACTTCATGGCATGTGACTTTCTACCGTGATTTGCAGGCAATTGGACATGAAAAGCTGTGCAGTCTAGAAGATCTTTTTATTTCTTCCTTTCTGGTGGTTATGTAATCACATGGCTGTTCTTAGTTCATTAGCTGAAAAATCATATTAATCTTATGAAATGGACATTTTTAGAAAGCTCAAATGAACACATCTTTCTGTTTTGACATTATTAGCTCCTCAGAAAAACAAGCCAACCTAAATTTCTGCTGGAAACTTTAGTTAGAGTAAGGGTCAATTTCATAAGTAGTCATTAGGCTTTTCCAAACCTCACAGAATTCGTGGCTGCTAGAATCATGAATAATGCTTCTTGCAGCGCACTATTAATCTCGCCCACTCTTTGAAGTATTCTGCAAAACTAATCCACAGATTTTCTAATAAAAGTTACCTAAGGAGATTAGATTGATATGAACAGTGTGTTGCAATCAGGTGCTTTAGTGCTGATTTAGTTGAGTTACAAATAACTAGAAATATATACACATATATATACACATACACACACACACACCACACAAATTGTGTTTCCATGTTTTATGGGGACATTCCATAGGCATAATGGTTTTTATACTGTACAAACCGTATATTCTGTCACCCTACACCTAAACCTAGCCCTCACAGGAGACTGTGCACGCTTTTACTTTATCAAAAAAAAAACTCATTCTGCATGATTTATAAGCCTGTTTCCTCATGGGGACCTAAAAAATGTCCACAAGGTCAAAATTTACTGGTATTACTATCCTTGTGGGGACATTTGGTCTCCATAATGTGATAAATACCAGGTACACACACACACACACACATACATTATTGTGACAGTATAGACTTATACAGTTGAAGTCAAAAGTGTACATACACCTTGCAGAATTTGCAAAATGTTAATTATTTTACCAAAATAAGAGAAATCATACAAAATGCATGTTATTTTTTATTTAGTACTGACCTGAATAAGATATTTCACATAAAAGATGTTTACATATAGTCCACAAGAGAAAATAATAGTTGAATTTATAAAAATGACCCATTTTAAAAGTTTACTTACTGATGTTTTGTTTTATTTTGTGATAGTTGTTTATTAATCCCTTATTTGTCCTGAACAGTTAAACTGCCCGCTGTTCTTCAGAAAAATATTTCAGGTCCCACAAGTCTTTTCAAGTTTTTCAGCATTTGTGTGTATTTGAACTCTTTCCAACAATGACTGTATGAATTTGAGATCCATTTTTTCACACTGAGGACAACTGAGGGACTCATATGCAACTATTACAGAAGGTTAAAATGCTCACTGATGCTCCAGAAGGAAACATGATGCAGTAAGAGCTGGGGGTAAAAATGTTTTGAATTTAAAGATCAGGGTAAATTTAAATTATTTTGTCTTCTGGGAAACATGTAAATATCTTCTGTAGCTTCTGAAGGGCAGTACTAAATAAAAAAAAAAAAAAAAAAAAAAAATTATAATCCTGCAAAATAAGAAAAATGTACAGATCTTCATTTTGTTCAAAAGTTTTCACCCCCGGCTCTTGAGGCATCATTTTTCTTTCTGAAGCATCAGTGAGTGTTTGAACCTTCTGTAATAGTTGGATATGAGCCTCTCAGTTGTCCTCAGTGTGAAAAGATGGATCTCAAAATCATACAGTCATTGTTGGAAAGGGTTCAAATACAAAAAAATGCTGAAAAACCAAAGAATTTGTGGAACCTGAAAGATTACTAAAAAAAAAATTACATGCATTTTGTATGATTCCTCTTATTTTGGTAAAATAATTAACATTCTGCATTTTCTACAAGGTGTATGTAAACTTTTGACGTTAACTGTACATTTGCAAAAAATTAAAAATTAAAAAATTAAACACATGTTGTCTTAAACTTTCTTTTTTCTTTTTTTTTTAATCAAAGAATCCTGAAAAAAAAAAAATACATAAGTGATACTGAAGGCTGATAAAAATTCAACTTTTCGATCACAGAAATAAATTACATTGTAACATAGAAAATGTTCATTTTTAACTCTTAATTTGCTGCTCATTAATAGTTAATAAGGCAGTTGTTAAATTTAGGATTAAGAGATCTGAAATATGGCCATGCAGAATAAGGCATTAATATGTGTCTTATAAGTTAGGTCACATTCATATAGCACTTTTAATAATATAAGTACAATAATACAAGTATAAGCACTAATAAACAGCCAATATGCTAGTAATATGCATGCAAATAAACAGCTAGTTAAATAATGTGAAATAGTTCTACTATTAAATACTAATTACTAATAAAACTATTAAAACAATCTTACAGACCGCAAACCTTTGAATGGTAGTGTATTTATATTGAACACAAGCCTTTATGAATGTTCATCTCAGAGCATTCATCTGGCTCACTAAAGTTTCACTAGACTATGTCAAAAAATATTTAGAATATTTGTGTAAATTAGTTTTATTGAATGCGAACTGGTATGTGAATAACATTCAAAAATACACAGAATTTCTGCGACATTCAGAAAAAAAAAAAAAAAAAAAAAAAAAAAAAAAAAAAATAATATAATATAAATATATATATATATATATATATATATATATATATATATATGTCTACCATTAGTGTCTTAGTACAAAAAAAGTACAAAAACATGGAAGATTGCTAGATTTGATCCAAAAGGGTCAGCAATGGTGTATGTAGGCAGTGACCATGGTGTGAATACTGTAGTGACAAATAGGCATAATTTAATTGCTTTGCAAATGTGTTGCAGCTTAATTGGAGGAGACTTAGAGGATTCACAATTAATGGCACAAAGTGTATTTTCACAATCTTAATAAAGTAAAAAAAATGTCAGTCACTTATATGACGATCAACATTTTGCAAACAGGTGGTTCTGCAACATAACACTGGAGAGGTGTTAATGAATTCAGAAGGGGGTAATAACCGAGATGACGGAAAGAAGCGCTGGTGGAGGTCAATCCACATGTGTTCCAGATCAGTCACTGTTGCTGGACATAATGAACAGCAGGTTCTCGTGAGATATTTATATATGCAGATTAATATTCACGTTTGAAGAGAAGAAAGCGCATAATTCATAATTAGATAAATGTAAGTATAACTCAACAAGCCAAATCAAGTAATTTATTTTTTATGATTCAATTCATTAAAAATATTAACTAAAGTACACTGCAAAGATGCAAAAGAATTTAACTTAGCTGTTATTTCTGTTATTAGCTATCATTTCTTGACAGTGTGATACTTTCATGCTGATAAGTAAGAGGCTAATTAAATATGCATTTGATATTTAAAAATGTGTTTTCCTTTGATCAGTAAAATTGTGTGTTCATTTACAGTAGTCCCTTTGTGTAACCATTGCAACTGAAAGTTATGGGGCCATACACTCTTAAAAATAAAGGTGCTTCACGATGCCATAGAAGAACCTTTTTTCCATTTAATATTTGAAGAACCATTCTGTTTCACAAAAGGTTGTCTGTGATGGTTCTTCAGATTATAAAAAGGTAAGAAAGGGATGGTTCTTTAAAGAACCTTTGACAGAATGGTTCTTTGTGGAAGCAAAAATGCTTCTTCTATGGCATCGCTGTGAAGAACCCTTTAAAGCGCTTTTTTTTTTAAGAGTGTATGCTGCACCCCTGCCTCTGAATGCATGTATTGTATTACCTGACATATCTGCTGTTCTCTTTCTCCTAGCGAGGGCCTTATTTACAAATTCCCAAAAGCCACAAAACAAAACATTCACAAACTCTCACCGCACCATATAAAAAGGCTATGTTCTTCCTCTTCAGAGGAAATTTGCATGTCTTGCAGGTATTGGCTGTCAGTTTCTGGATTCCTAATGTGCAAAGTACGTTAAAATTTAAAGCAGGCGAATGGAAAATAGATTTGAGACTAGTACTTACATGGTAATTCAACTGGTGCAGGAGTGATGAATCAATAGTCTAGCAGTAACATCTTTGACGATGCTCTCATCTATAATGTATAACTCATGCATGTGTAATGAATCAACAAATAATTTGTATTATATTACAGGTCTTGTTGCTCCTTAGTACCATTCAGCAGTTACAATGCATTAAGATGTCTTAGGCGCCGTGAATTATCGGATTGTTGCATGAATATATGTGGGCCGTTGCGTCGTTAGAATATATCACGCGTTAAGACGGTGCTGGCAGCACGTAAAGAGCTACAAAATCAAATAAAGTTGCAGAAAACTCTAGGGATATTAGCCAGTACTAAAAGGGTTGACCCCATAAAGAGTTGTAGCCTAATTATGATTTCATTAAAGTGTTTATTCAATGGAGGAATAGGGACGAGATGAAATTGAATTGTTGGATAAGATGATGGCAGTGTTGGATTGAAGCTCAGAGTTGAGTTGGGGTTTCATCCTATTTCTAGGTTAATTACATGGAGCCTTCACTTCAATTGTCAAAGGAGGAGCATCGCTTAACCTAAATTACACCAAAACCCTGAAGAGAAATTGTCTCATCCATGTAAACCCAAGTCCTCTCCCTCTCACTCATCTATCTCTTCCCCCCGCCTAAGACGCGCCGCAGTCTCGATCCCAGCACGCGTCGCAATCATTACGCTGACTTCATTCGCAAAACCTACACCTCAGAGGCTAGTCGCGAGCGTCGCCAATCGCCCCGTTTCCCGAATCAGACGATGGCGGTTTACACGGCGTGCCTTCAATTTTCCTCCTCAAACAATGATTGTGTACACAGCTCATTCAAGGTTTGGAAAACGCAACAAAACGTGATTTGAACATCAAGCGTCGGACCATCTGGGCCACATTACAAGCGCCAAATAATGACCGGTCCTTCATTGCTCCTCTAATGCATGTTGTGTTTCACTTATATCGATGTAGCGTGGAGAAATATTTCCACGCGGTGATGTTTGCGCGCAGCTGTTTGTATGTGCGGCTACCTTTATCTCATCTGTCCCTAAAACACAAGAAAAAGCCTCCATTAAAATTTCACACACACAGAGACAGGGCTGGCAGGCCTGAGGTTCGTTGGAGAATCTCTAGTCACCACATGCCATTCATTTCACTTGCTTTTGTTGTTATCAAGGCCGGTCTAATCCCTGATCTTACAGAGGTTAGTCATTAAGACTGAGATCTTCAACACATAAAAAATGTATTTAAAATCAATCCGGCATCCTTCCTGTGCAAAGACGGGTCACTCAAGTCATTTTTTTTTTTTTGAGGCATACTCCAGCTAATTGGCCTCACTCGGGCGCGTTCTGAATTAAATATGTTTATATGGAATGGCTCGTTAATTGTAAACTAGTTATTAATATGCATGCTTTTATTGGTGTTTTATGCAGTAAAATCATTGTTCAAGCATTGTTCTGTCTCCTGTAATTTAGTCAAGGACCACTTGATAAGTTCCTTCCTCCATTTACTTGTGATTATCAGTGGGAGGGAAATGCAGTGGTCTGATCCCTTTAAATTCATGAGTTGCCTCCGAGAAAGAAAAGCATTTTGCTTACAATTGGTCCATTGGTCCGAAAGAAAAGAAAGACAGATGGCGTAAAAAAGACGGAAAAATACATCAATGGGCTTTTTAAAAGCAAGAAAGCACATTGGAACTAAGCATATGTCTCAAAAAAGAGAGGCTTTTTTGTTTAAACGAATGTATTTTTGCAACCTCCGCAACCAAATGCCTTTTTTTCTAACATGATTCATCAAGACAAAAAGTATTTTAATGTAACCCCTCCTCTTTTCGATTGCTCTTTCTTGCTGTCACCCTCTCTTTCCTCTGCCTCTCTCTTCTCTCCCTCTCTCTCGTTCTCTCAATCCTCCTGCTTTTTTTCCCTGTGTGTGAGTGTGTGTACGGTTCGTGAGCGTGCGTTGCAGCCGAGAACTACGGGGGGGAACAATGTGATAAATTAGTTATGCATGCACACAACAAATTGATCCTGCTCTGTTCTGTCACAGAAAGCAGATGTTGCATGCAGTGATGTATGTGGATGAGCAGCATGACTACAGTGCATTAATATTATTTCTTATTCAAATGTAATGCAAAGGACAAACAGTGTCTCTCATTCATGGCAAGATGTGCAAACAATAATAAGCTGTATTTTTCCATCGCTTGATGTATGAACTAATACATCACCGATTCAGAGAGACAAATTTGCTTTTTGTTTCCTTCTAAAAAGGCACGTTTTTAGGATAAGTAATTTTCTCGCTGAACGTATTTTCCTCTTCATTAGAATGAATTTGTTTACGACGTGACACAGTAAATTATTCTGTTTTGCATTTCCCTTCTGATTTTTTGTATTATTCAATACATTGTTGTGAGATGTTTTGATAAGTGCCAGTGAAAAATAACCATTTTCTACATTTTAACTCAACCAGATGCATTTTTTCCAATGGTATTACAGGAATAACAAGTTAGCTCTCCTGCTATGAGTGTATTCGTCAGCGTGTATGTAAACGGCATATAAAATCTGAAGCAATCAGGAAGCGAGAGGCGAATCAGAATCTACAAAATCTCTTCAAATAGCCGTTAAAAGGACGAACAAACATCCCAAGGTATTTTTACTTCTCATTAAAAGACCCATCCGGCAACATCTGGACAGTTGGCATAAGGTGTCCTTGGTATGCCATAATAATTGGTCCATGTGCATCATTTGAAGCCCCTTGTTAGTCTTTGAGGCTCTTCCACATGCATCCTCTACCGTTCACGCCCAGGATCATGGAAAACGTCCAGTATAAAGCAAGCGTAGCTGTCACGGGTTGGTGAAAGCGGGCTTCGGGACAGATGCATCCTTGCTGTCAGATATCTCCTTGGCCTCCTCACCTCATAATATTCCCCAAGGACATGGCATAGATCCACTCCATGATTGCAATCAACCTTGACTTCCACACAGACAAACAACTATCCTTCACCCTGACCATCGGCGAGCTGGCTCATGCCAGGCAATTCACCGAGCACCAGCATTCAACTGAATCGCTTCGTCTCATCTAACTGAGAAACCCCATGGCCTGTGCAATTGACTCTTCCATGAGCCGTACAACAGCTCGGCAAGACTCAGAGCTGACAATAATAGAGAGCTTTGTGAAGCTAGTGTGCATCAAACTCTGAAATCTTTTATTTCAGACTCTCTCCATATAGCTGGATGCATACCCCTAACGCTCACCCCTGATGGTAGCAGTCATTGACATTTTGAGAGACAGGCTGGATTACCCTCGCTCCCGTTCTGCCTTCCTCCTATTTTGTAGGCAGAAAAGCGTTTTATACCTACCTGACGAAAAAACAGTATCCAGTTCAAATGGCTTAAATCCTTACATATTTCATTAGATTCCAAAGGCCTTCATAATTCATGGCCCTGATCGTATTCCTGCCCACTTTTGTTTACGTTTTGCCATTTTCCACCACGGTGGAACGACAAGCCAGCGATCATCATGCCTGAAGGGCGCTTCTGTTTGAATGCCGGCTCGCTCTGACGGGTTGAGCCGAGGTCTTGAATGTTGTATGTTTTGAAGGCGAAGGTCAAGATATGGAGCTCCTTTCAACCTCTGACACCTCCGTGTCTTTGTTCATCACGTTCAGTAGATGATGGCAGCCGGCCAGCGTAGGATAAAAGCACCAGCCTGCGTGTGCAGGCACGTCTTGATGTATAGGACATAATAGACTTGATGATAATTCGGTCATCCTGTTAGACATAGAAACAGCGGCACGCTGTTGCATGCGAGGTTAATAGACTAATGATTGCTAATAACGAATACAAGGATGGTGTCCTAAACATCCTTTGAATACAAGCCTGTTTATTCGACCCGCGTCCATCAGTATGCTAACAGAGAAGTAACGTTGATTGTCTGAATTATACGCATCCTCTGCATAGCATGACAGGATTTTTAAGAGGCCAATGAATGCCTGGAGGAAGGGGGAACAGTAACAAGTCATTCTTTAAAGGCAAGTTGGATAATACAGAGGCATGGTCATGTTTTATAGGGAAGAAAGATCAATCCTCTCTGAAAGAACTTGAATGTTAATATACTGAGGCACACCTTGCAATTTACCTCCCTGGTCTTCAGCACCGTTCCCTGCCAAGCTGCGCTAGACTGATAAGGTATATTAGTGTGTTCTTTCCTCCAATGATTTCTCTTTGTGCCGTTAGTAATGAGTCATGGATCCGGTAGGGGGGCCAGTCGCATGCAGACTAAGCGATGAATAGAGGAAAACCCCATTTGATCATATCTGTGAAACAAAAAAAAAGCAAAAAAAACAGCTCTATGCAATACTCTAGACTTTTCATTCGCAGGATCTCATATTATACTCGGTACCTTTTTATCACATTAAAGAAACTGCATAATCACTAAAACATTAGTTTGGATTTTACTATACAAGAGGTGTAATTAACACTCTGTGTAGTCATCTTGATTACATGTGTTGGTTCGATCTGATTTGCCCATGGGAAGTCACAGCTTGATGTGTTTTATACTAGGAGAAACCACGGATTGTAACGTGAAAAGCTTGTGTAAAACGTATTACTAATGTTCCTGCTAAAAAATAAGGCAGAAAAATACAGTACAGTTTTTTGCCATGTAATACTGTACTTATGAACTATATTATGGCTGTAGACCTATACATTTTTTTTTTTGTAGTAAAGTATATAAATATTGTTAAAAAAAAAAAGTTTAATGTGCTTAACAAGGCTGTTTTACTGTAAAATGTTTTTTAAAATTATGGTTATCTAAGTAAAAAGTACAAAATGCCACTATTTGCCAAGTTTTGCCAAATTTCCTACCGTAAATATATCAAAACTTAATTTTTGATTAGTAATATGTAATGCTAAGAACATCATTTGGACTAATTTAAAGATAATTTTCTCAGTAATTAGATTTTTTATTTTTTTTTATTCCAGATTTTAGATTTCAAATAGTTCTACTGTATCTTAGCCAAATATTGTCCTATCCTATCAAACCATACATCATTGGAAAGCGTATTTATTCAGCTTTCAAATTTATGTATAAATTTCAATTTAAAAAAATTGACACTTATGACTGGTTTTGTGGTCCAGGGTCACATTTATTTATTTTTATGTGTTTTGTCTATTTATTAGCCATATTTAATGGAAACTTTTGATGAACTTTCATCAGATGTCATTATCATTGTTAACATATTTAGTAGATGAAAATGAGTTGTATATTAACATTCACATCTTTTAATGACATACAGTTATGAACTCTATAAGTTAGGGATAGTTAGTCAGCAAAATGCCTCTCATTAAAGGAAAACTCCACTTCCAGAACGACAATTTACAAATAATTTACTCACCCCCTTGTCATCCAAGATGTTCATGTCTTTCTTTCTTCAGTCTTAAAGAAATTATGTTTTTTGAGGAAAACATTTCAGCATTTTTCCCCATATAATGGACTGCTATGGTGCCCCGATTTTGAACTTCCAAAATGCAGTTTAAATGCGGCTTCAAACGATCCTAAATGTGGTTGTCGAAAAGCTCCCATCTCATGTTCTCCCTCAACTTTGAAATCGTCCTATATCTCTGTTTTACCTTTTTTGTTAAGGGTGTTTGATGATCTTTGCATGTTCACTTTGCAAAGACTGGGTCTGAACTTCTTTTGAAATGATTTTTGAAGTTGAGGGAGAAAATACGATTGGCGTTTTTCGACATACCCTAACTGTCTTGAGTCAGAATACACAGAGTTCAGGGAGAGAAAGGCAAGACGACCGTTTGAGATTAAAAAGTTTCGCTAGATAAGACCCTTCTTCCTCAGCTGGGATCGTTTACAACCACATTTGGGATCATTTAAAGCCGCATTTAAACTGCATTTTGGAAGTTCAAAATCAGGGCACCATACCAGTCCATTATATGGAGAAAAATGCAAAAATGTTTTCCTCAAAAAACATAATTTCTTTATGACTGAAGAAAGAAAGACATGAACATCTTGGATGACAAGGGGTGAGTACATTATATGTGAATCTTTGTTTTGGAAGTGGACTTCTCCTTTAAGATTGTAATTTCATCAGTATGTCAGCTTACTGCCTATCTATCTATCTGTATTTAATGTACTTGTTTATGTATTATTTTATTGTTAAAAAAATAATTACGCTGTTCCAAAAATGGAAAACCCTAAGTAGCAGGAAATATTTAACTGCAGGCTTTTGTACTTTAGAAATGAATATGATGTTCAATTCTGAACCCGGCATTAGTTAACTAGTGAAGTTTTAATTACTGAGTGCAAAGCAAACACTTCACAGCATTAAATATTGTAACTCTGTCCTTTATGTGGCCCTGAAAATTCAGACACAGGTATCCAGTGTCACGCATCATTAGATTATCATGGTTGAGATAGTGGAGAACAGCCATCTGAAAATGCTTGGCGTACAGTTCTCTTGAAAGACAATATGCACAGAGACACAACAAGAACAACAGCAACGACTCGGATACTATAAAATCATCATCATTTGTGCTTGCTTTACATGCGACGCATTGAAGATTTTATTCACATATGCTTCCTCACAAATGTTACCCTCGCCAGCCCTTTTACAGCAGGAAATAAAACAATGTCCAAGATTAGATGGGCAGCATGACATTTAAACTGCTCTGTGCATTTGGTGGATTCTCTAGCCCTATCAGAAATGCATAACTGGTTTCTCTAAAAGTTCATTTTGAGGGTGGCAAAATAGCCCTCTGAATAATTCATGAGGTATTTTGTGCCTTTCATATTGCTTTAAGGCTTTCAGATTTGCATTTCTTTAACATGCCTAGGAGAAGTCCTTCAGTGACAAGAAGTATGAATCTTAAAAATATGAAGGGATCAACCCTTTTAGGTATAGCTCTCGGATAGCTACATTACTTGATGAGGGAGAGAAGCTCCCTGGACACTCCAAATTCCTCCAAAGATGTAGGTTTCCCGGAGTAGATTGTGCAGCTTAGCACAGCTATGTTGTCTAATTGGGGAGACGTTTTCCTGAGGTGTTTTGAAGGAAGCCTTTGTAAATGTTGCCTTAAAATAATGTCGGCTAATGAGATGTTAAACATTGTGATCAATTACACATTAGCCTTAGCAAGAGTTCAAGAAATAGTACTGTAAACATGTAATTGTACGCAATAATTGAATATGTTTTTTCGTTAAATGCCAACTTTCTAAGCTTAAGGGCACGTCACGCTCAATTGAAAGTGTGACCATTTAAAAGCGTGCTGAGGTGAAGCATCAGGATGTAATTGATGTTACGAAGGTTATGGCTTTTGGTAAGAAAAGCTAGCTTGAGGGGACCAGTCAAAGACTGTGATTTGTTACATTGCAGCAGTGTAAAAATTAATGGGAAGATCAATGTGTACATGTTGTGTGAGTGACCTTTATTGAATGTGGGGCTGTGCAAGATTTTCAGCCGTCCCTGGCAATAGAATGTGTTAGATTGTGCTGACGAAACATTGCACTTTTCAGCTAGGTAAATTGAACGGCGTTCTCGCTTAAATATCTGGACGTCTGGTTTGAATACATTAGTGGGACCAAGGCATGTTTGTTTAAACACCTGTAACTTTGTTGGTTTTTGAGTCACTTGTCTCAGATTTTGATATTTCTATATTTGTCGACAGCAAATTTAATCTTTAAACTGTCTAAATTAATGTCAAGTAAAAAGTACCCCACTACCAGCCTGGGTTGTAACACCAACATGAGTATTTAAAATTTTTGTGGTAATCAAATTATGTTTATTACCATTTATTAATCACATGGAGGAATGCAAAAATGTTTCTACTGTCAGGCCTTTTTCAGGGTGTGAAGTAATTTAACATCTCCACGTGCTATTTACACAATTAATACTTTATCTTTATCACAATCAATTAACAAGTTTACAAGTTTAGTCCAATTCACTGAATATAATTAGCATCTAAAATCACAACATCCATGAATGAATATCATTCATCACCAGTCAACCATATACACAATACAACTGTACAAACATATGCAAAAACAGATAACTCCGTTCAAAAATAACCAAAAAACAGCTATCACAATAAAACACAATAAAAACATGTTAACATAATAAAAAACATGGTTTTTGAAAATTAAAAAAAATAACTGAGTTATCTGTTTTTGCAAATAAACTCTTCATAAAGATAAACTATAGCCAACAAACTTAAATTACATAAAAAAAAATACATTAAACACAAAAAATAGGAATATCTCAGCATAGATCTTTACATTTTTTGTGTTTATGCAACATTAATACAATGTAGGGCCTACAGGAATGTAAGGATTAACCCTTACATATTAGTTTCTTAAAAAACAAAGATCTAATTTGTCATGCTGTGAATCTAGAATGTGTTTTAATAAATGATTTATATTACTATTACTGCCTTGTGGTCCTAAAACTTACTCAATTCCTTAATTCTAGCTGTTAATAATAATAATATGCTAACTCGTTGAAATGTCTTGCTACTTAAGAAGTTAAATCTTGACGCCTGATAATCTATCTATCTATCTATCTATCTATCTATCTGCATGTCTGTCTGCACATTAGTAAAGCGTAATGAAGTAGTTTGAGGTTGGACTTCCCACAAAAACTAGTGTTTATAAGCAAAGCGAACAGTGCCCCCTTTTCCTCTCAGGCGAGTCGCGGCGTTGGTGTGAGGTATTAGTCCGCGGTGAGTGCGAGCGAGCGGGGCTCTGACTCCAGCAGCAGTGCGGCTTTAAGATGATGAAGGCTGTGAAATTTATCGCTGGCTCCTCCTCCAGCGATGATGTCAATCGGAGGTGGAGAGGTGGGCAGTACTAAGGAACTGAGTTCATACAATACAACAGAGATTGCTAGAGCTCTGCGTACAACTACGGCAAAACGCCTATCTCAGTGTGTGGAAGTGATGCTGCACCTATAGGCACACCGTCCACCTGCTCCGTCACACTGACAGTCCATGA
This sequence comes from Cirrhinus mrigala, assembly GCA_036247105.1. Lineage (NCBI taxonomy): Eukaryota > Metazoa > Chordata > Actinopteri > Cypriniformes > Cyprinidae > Cirrhinus > Cirrhinus mrigala. Next base: position 6,024,327 of record CM070020.1, on the reverse strand, counting down.
GCATTTCTCAAAATAGCTATTTTGCTCTCTATCACCCTGCCAAACCACGGAATGACATGAAATGACGTGTCCGAGGATGTTTTAAACGATTTACAAGTTCTCTAGCTGTTCATTAAACGCACAGAGAAAAAGAAAACAACTTAGCTAAACAGTTTTCGTAGGCATGCGAGGAGCGTTCCCAGGTTTTTTTTATTTTTTCCGTGATGACTGTATGAATGCACTGAAATAAGAAGTACTGCACATTGACAAACCCATTTGGAGCACCACTATCTCTCCGCGCGCGTGGGATTCAAGCAGTAGCCAGGCTTGAGACATCTGAGGAATTACATCGTCTCTTCTAAAAGTCATTCGCAGATGTTTTTCGCTCTTCGTGCGTGGACCGTGGACTTTTTCATGGACATGGATCGTTTTCTCTAGTTGGATACCGACTGGTCACTACGTGAAGCTGTTTGATTCTGGGATTTTCTTCAGTCTGCTTCACGGCACTTCATCTCCTCCAGCAGTGATGCCGCTACGTGACGGGAATTGAGAGTTTCCATATTCACACAGAAATCCGAGGTAAGACACGTCTTCTTTATGCTCATTTATGGCTTATTTTTGTGTTTTATCCCATTTTTGCTTAGAAAAATGTGTTGAATTTTACCGCGCTCCCTAGTTAATTAAAACGATCGGACGTACTTACTTTAACGTCTTTAAAAACATTGCGAATTAGATTAAATATGCACTTACATGCGCTTGCACAGTTCGAGAATATAAAACGCAAAAGTCGAACGGCCTTTGCGCACAAAAGTCGATGTTATTTTCCCTTAAGAATAGAATAGTTTGCCTGAGGCAAATAAATTCATTGTAATATTTTAAAATAATAACAATAACACCGAACTGCAGGATTTCCAAAGCTACCCTACGGCTTTACTTTCCGATTGAAGATGCGCTAGTTTGTCACATTTAGCTTTATTGCGCAAAAGTATAATGGCAAAAGCAACGTGTCCGATTTAACGCAAGGCTGAAGTCGCGTTTAAACGTTTCATACTGAGAGAACATCTACAGCCAACACGTGAATAACAGCATAGCGACTGCTCTAAGATATCATCTAACAACTTCTGAAGCGTTCTCCTCAGTCTTTTGGCTCTAGGAGGTTGTGTTTTGTAATTATTCAGAACCTCTGAGGAAAATATTAATATATTCCATAGTTTGCTTTTAAGGAATTGGCCACATCGCATAGGTTAGACTACTCAAAAATGCACGGCTGCATGCAGCTTGCGAGACAGAAGAGCATCAGCAGATGAAGTCGGAAGCTGATCCAGGAGGATGCGTCATTTTCTGAACCGGTGTGCCGGCCGAGGCAGAACAGAAATACTTTGTTTTAAACACACATCCGGTTCCTTACCAAAAATGCAGTGGTAACCATAATTCCCCGCTAGAATGCATACCCTCATGGGGGAAAAAAAGATTCTTAAATGGCTTATCTACAATCGTTTTTGGCTGTATGGGAGTATGGTTTTCATTGGAGATTAAAAGTTCTTCATGTTAAATTATAGGTTCTTCAGATCAGTGTATGGTTTGGTGAACCTGTAAAGAACTATAAAAAATAGTTTTCTCAGCAACTAAAAAAATAATACCTAATAATAATACAACATTTAGATTATTTGTGTAATTTAAAATGTTCACCTCAGGTTAAACCTTACGATTCTAATTGGAAGCTTTATTATTGACAGTGTAGATACTATATTTATTGACACTTCTGAAAATGTGTTGTAGCTCAATATTGTCGATCTGTAATAGAACAACAAAATAACAAAGATTCTTAAAGCCTTACACTGTTTTAAAGGATACCCTGTTGACATATCAGTCTTACCTTGGTAATAACTATAGTGACTATGGTATTTTGGTGCAAACTACTGTAGTTACCATGGTAATTTTAAGGGAAGTGTCCAAATATAAGCATACAAGTGCACTGGGAAGTGCAGTGTAGATGTAATACATTCTGCTTGCTTTGTTCACATTCTGTTATGCACCAGCTGACCTTTGATGACAGGTATGCGTGTCAAATCTGATTAATTTCTAATTTAGATTTTCATGGGGACAAGAGTTCAACACTGTTTCGTGCTTTAAGGCAAAATGATGCAACTGGTTTTCATTTTAAGAGTGCTTATCTGCTGGTTGAGCAACACTCATGTGGAGAAATTCAGCAGGCCTTTCTCTTCATAACCAATTGTTTGTAGTAATTTTGACCAGTTTTCACATTTCTTCATGGTGTGTGGAAAGCACTGAGCCCCTGGAGTCAATGCTGAAGGAATGTTGTGAAATTTTTAACAGTATACAAGAAACAATAAAATCCCATCTTGACTTCAATAGTACCACTAAAAGTTCATTCCCTCTAGCCTATCATTTCAGTTGATTTCAATTCGTTCTATGTGATTCTAAAAATATTGAATGTTGCATTGTTATAATATACAGTAAATTATATCTAAAACAACAATATATCAAAACATTTTATCTCTATATATGAAAGTTATGGCACATCTAAGGGTGTGAGTTAAGAATTCTTTTATGCAAGACGCAAGACAAGTGGCAGTCTTCATTTGCCACTAAAAGTATGATGTCATCGAACATGAAAGCGATTTACAGTACATGTCCCAAAACAGTTGTGACGGTGATGTAGTTGCCTGTAATCCAGTAATGCTACATAACTAGTTAAGGCTTCAAAAATGCAAAAATGTATTATTATGAAGTCAGATGTTTCAGAACATTCTGTATCGCTTTATAAGCTATCAGTATCATCAGTGATAAGTATCAACAAACTTATCTGGCAAAGAATGATGATATCAGTTCTCCGGTTCTATCAGCAAACTTAAAATATTAAATTGGCAGAAAAAAGCATGCAACAACAATTATGTCTGTCATTGCTGAATACTGAATCTGCACTGCGGTGCTGGTCAAGGTGGTTACACTTGGTGTCCTAATATATTATATGAAGTGATCTTGCATTATCTGATAATTAGAATAAAAGCTTGCCTTACAACTGTGTAACCGTTAATATGAATGGTTATTTATTCTGTATTAATTGTTTTATTTTGACCACACTGTAACCACTCCAGTGCCCTCTATTGGCAGTCTTATTTATTTATTTATCTTGCCCTGCATTACAGTGAGAGACAAATCATGCTTTATCACCTTTAATACACAGATTATAAATTAGCATAATTGATCTATTTTTTTTTTTTTTACATTTCAACAGTGTACAGTCCATGTTTTTTGTTTTAGAGCAAGGTGAGCTAAATTTGTTTAAATGAAAACTTTTTGCTTCATAACTATAATATATTTTAACATATAGTTTATATAAGTACTCTAAATATGCTGCGTAAAATAATCCATAAAAGTTGTAGTGGAAAAGGAGGGATGATCCTCTTCTTTGATAAATGTTACCCTTCATTTGTGAAAAGCCCCTTGTGCTTCTAATTCCTGTCATTTATAACTTAGAGACATAAAGTATTTAATTATTTATTTATTTATTTATTAAAGGGAAAATTCAAAGGGAAAGAGTGAAGATGAATGATGCATCACAGGCCAGATACCAGCCTTTAAAATTTAGAGTTTCATTGGCATGTTATACACTTTGCAATGTTTGTCCATATAAAATCAATTTGGAAGAATGATATATCAATAGCTGACATGTTGTTCCACCGAAAGTGCCCACAATAAATTGGCTGATGTTGGTCTAAAGAATTAAATCAAGTTTTACTATGATTATTTATGATTCAAATTAGCAAAAATCTCAGCCGTGATTCATGGCACACCATTTTACGCAAACAAAATCACTCTCGGTTCCTTCTTGGCTGAAGCTAGCCGTAACTTATTTTGTCATCTGACCACATGGAAACTTTGATAAATTGATAAATGGCAAACATGACTGTTTGGAGGCATAATCTTTGCTTACGGATTTAAATCGACTCTTTGGCTTTCGCTACATCTGTTTATCCGTTGCAACTGGCAGCCTGTTTGGTGTGTTAATACCTCTCTATTGATCGTTCAATTGATCATTGGTTCTTAGAATCGGTGTAGTCGGCATCAAAGCTAGTCTGTGTGTTTCAAAAGGATCCTAATTTCATGTGACACATCAGTCTAGCCTGTTGCAATTAATTAAGAGATATAAAATAATACAAGTAATGTTCATGTTTAATAATAATAGCAGATGTTTTTTATTGCCACCTATTTGATGCCATAAAGGCTGCATAAATTATTAAAAAAACATGTTTTGTGTTGATGAAAAGCCTGACATCCTGACAACACAAGAAGGACAGCAGGTAGGCTGGCGAACAGCTGGCAGGGGGGTTATGGGTCTCAAGCTGCTGATGGCAAAAGGTGGAGGGCGAACTCAAACAAGACATCGAAATGTCAAAGAATCACGCACACACGGGGTTTCTTTAAAGCGATAAATAGGGCGATGCTTCTGATAAGTACGAGTTAAGTGACATGCTTCAGGCAGTTGTCCCAGTTTAACTTCCATAAGCGGCTTTAATCATTATTCGAAATGTCATTTTGCTTTAATTACCGTTCGTATTAAATTTGATCGTTTTAATCTGATGCCCGTTTGGTCGGTTGAACCGTATCGATTTTTCCACCTCTGCAGCGTTGGGTTCCTGCTGATTCTTATAGACAGCGATTCAGCGTGAACTTGCGGTTGACGCGTAGAATTATTTTCTTCCTTGACAGCTCAGCTCGAAATCAAAAAACAGGCAGGCCTGTCCATCACGTTGTCATGTAAAGCGCTCCAAAGTCTGTGCGCCGCTCACTCCAGGCTCCGGTGGGAAGGACGGCTTTTGCATACTCCCTGGAACGCATGGTCCGCCGCTCAGAATAGATCACTGGAACCCTGCGCAAGCAGGGAGAGAGTCGCACCGATACCCCTGAGCGCAATTTTCCCAGCTAATTCTCTCTATTCACACTCAAGCTGCAAGTTTCCAAAGATTGGGAAAGTTGAAACTCAAAGCTTTGCAAATCCATCCAGAGTATAGTTTTGAAAGAATCGCTCCCAGGAGTAAATCTGAAAATGGCTCCACGAGTTTTCGCAACAACATAAACTGTCCTAAATATGGGGAGGAGTGACATGCGGGCTCCCGTGTGGAATTGTCTAATCCCAGCACCACGTCCCTGGGTAGCAGAGCTCCATACAAAATGCCAGACATCACTTACTGAGAGCTGGAGCTTATACTGGCTACACTATTTGCTGCTATTTTGGGTTATACAGGTTCATCATCGTTCTCTCTCTGCGATTCGTTATTGCTGACAGTAAACTGATTATCTGAAAATGTGAAGGAATTCGGAGAACAAGAGACCCGTGGCCCTCGTCGTGCATTTTAAAGGCTCGTCCGCGTCACGGCTAGTGTCAGTTGCGGTTATTTAGATGTAGATCGCCTTTTCATCTTTTATGCACCGCTCTGCAATGCACTCCTTAGCCAGTAAGTCCTCTTCATTATGCATTGTCGGATGCAGCCTTGGAATCTTTCGGGCTTATCAGAGTACAGTAGGTGAATAGTAATTGCTTTGCTCTCGCCGACTCAAAAATGGTGCAATCTTCAAAAGCAAACCAAATCATTTTTCACTACTTTCTTCAAAGAACAACATAACAGTCTGAGAATATGTGCAGATAGTAAGCTGGCCATTGATCACTGTCATGTAAATACTCTGAGTGGTGCTCGTCTGCCCAACAAACCTTTAATGAGTCCCTACAGTCCAGCCCGAGTGTTCGCTGTGAAAAACAGAACAACTCGCTGACAGCTGAGACTTGAGCGGCTAAAAAATTGGGGCCTTCAGCTCGCTGTGTGTTTAAAGAAATCAGCCTTTGTGATGAATTTTTGATGTGTGAAGCGAATCTTCAAGGTACACAGTCGTGTATCTCTGCTGCGTTTGGCTTTGCTTTTAAACAAACATCCTTTTGGCACATACAAATTACACATTAATGACTTGACGAATGGGGAGTCATTGTATTTCCAGGATATCCCATTTCAAAAACATTATGCCGTGAGCTGTAATTTTTCTTTGTCGTGCTAGTAACGTGCTATATTTGAATAATGAATTTACTGAAGCTTTATTGGATACTCCTACTTTCATTAATGATCTCGTTGTATATTATTACAATCACTTTGATTTAAAAGAAAGTCAAACTCTCTGAGTTTGGAGTTGTTAATGTGGTAAGGGTGAAGGGCAGTGCATTTAAACAGAAATAACACTGCATGGACAACTCTGTAAACTAACAAAACCCAGACTCTGAAAGTGTTAGGCATCTCCCCCACCAGTTCTCTGTGACCTAGTTGAGTTGTTGGCACATTGTGAAAGCCTCAGCCCTCTGGCTACTTTTATTTATATAATGCCCTGACAGGATTTGTGTGGCCATCGAGCAAGTTGGCAACAAAAACTGAAATGCTGATTCATAAATCATGTCTTGGTGCTTTTGAGTTACGGCTTTGTCCTATTCTTCTGAGGGATATTGACAGTCATTTGGGACTCATGTCTTTATTCTTCAACTTCAAATCATAAAACTCTTACTTACACTACAGTTACAGCTTGGCTGCTTAGAATATCAACATAGTGTAATCTGATATCATGCATTGTAGCTCTGTTGAGTGTTGCCAATGGTGTACAATAGTCCATTATATGCAGTATAAAATCTGGAGAGAGCCTCTCTAATGCAATTCTGTGTTGCATTTAGTAGCATTTGACAGCTTTAAACAGTGATTCTTCTTGTTTAAACAGTTTCTTTTTCCTTTTGTGTTAAAAAAAATGTGGCTAAAGTGGTAGTTCACCCAGCAATGTAAACTGTTGCTTACTCACCCTCATGTTGTTCCAAGCCTGTATGACTTTCTTTCTTCTTTGGAACACAAAAGAAGTAGAAAATCTATTTTCTGTGTAGTTTCTTTCTTACCCCATTGGCAAATAGTGTTTTTTCCCCTCACATTTTCACAAAAACCTGACTAGTTTGAGATTTCTATGAAAACAAGGATCTTTTGTCTTTTTCTGTCTTGTTTTAAGATGTTTGTATACTTTACTTGAAAGACAAAGATACTAAAGCATTTCTTTGCAGTGTGAAGAAACATTTTTTTATTGGACTATCCTGGTTTTAATGCAAGTAGACAACTTTTTTATGATGTACACTCATTTAGGGACTTGTTGGGTTATCATATATTAATTTAAAAAAATCTTATATGATTTTAACTTTGGTTTTTATTTTGTTTTTGTAACTTTTGTGTTATTCCAACTCTTAGCCTTAGATGCTGACATGGCAATAAAAAGAAATAACTACTTCTACCACTACTTTGCAGTGTCAAGGGGAAAAAAGGGCAAAAGGACCATAAAAGTATCAAAAACGTAGTCCATATACACTGTAAAAAGTTTTGACCAATTTCAACTTAAAAACTAAAGTTTAGCAGCTGCTTTTAAAAGTTTAAGTTAAATCAACTTAAAAATACAAGTCATTTCAACTCATAAGTTTAATGAACGTACAAATAATTTAAACTTATTTTATTGTAGTTAGTTGAAATTACTTGTACTTTTATATTGATTTAACTTAAAATTTTAAGGTAGCTGCTGAACTTAAGTTTTTAAGTTGAAACTGGTGAAACTTTTTTACAGTGTACATTATATTCCCACTTGTGAGCTGTTCACCTCTGCATCTAGTAGTAGTCTGTTTCAGTGAGTTGGCTCACAGTGAGAGCTTGAGAACTGGATCAGTCCAGTGACTGTCATTCATTTGAAAAGCTCCATCTCAAGATGATTTGTTCACATTGCTACTCTCATGAACATGGATAAAGATTTTAAAAGCTCAGTCTCCATTATTGTAATTGCATGGAAGAAGAGCAACCAGCACTTTTTCTTAATTTTTCCTTTTGTGTGATATTTTTCTGTTCCACAGAAGAAAGTCATACAGGTTTGAAAATACATGAGGTTGAACAGAACTGTTATATTTGGCAAGCCAAAAATCTAAAATGCTCCCCCAAAGAGTTAATGTTTTAAAGGATCGAAAAGCTATTTGTATCAGAACTGTGTTTCATAGATGTATGACCTTCTTTCTTTTTTCCTACCTATCTTCCTCTAGCAGACCTTGCAGATCTTTGAAGAGAGTGCAGCACCTACTCTGAGTATGGACTTGGCAAGTGAGGCCCATGTTCTGGTGGTTTTACTCACCTGCCTGTTCTTGATGTGCCGGGCTCAAGAGAAGGACTACACCGTCAAAGAGGAGCAGCCGGAGAATGTGCGCATCGGAAACCTGCGCAAAGACCTAAACTTGAACCTAGATCCAGACATTAAACTCTCTTCTGCGCTGCAGTTTAAACCTGTCTATAAGACAGGTGATGTGCCTTTGGTCAAGGTAGAAGCAAGCACTGGAGAGATTTTCACCACAGCCAACCGCATCGACCGTGAGAAACTCTGTTCCGGAATCTTCAACGAGAAGCGCTGCTTTTACGAGATCGAGGTTGCCGTGCTACCCGACGAGATTTTCCGACTGGTCAAGATCCGCTTTCTCATCGAAGACATCAACGACAACGCCCCGCTCTTTCAGTCGACGGTCATCAACATCTCCATTCCAGAAAACACAGCCATCAACAGCCGCTACCCTGTCCCTTCCGCATTTGACCCTGATATAGGGATCAATGGGATTCAACACTACGAGCTAGTCAAGGTGAGTTCAACGTTCAGCTGTGATTTATAACGTGACACTGCCATTTAATGGACCTTTAATGTCCAGAATAAAAATAGCACAGTAAGCAATAAAAAATAGTTTTTGGCTCAAGGTTTTAAAAGTAATTTCCTCTGTTTTGTGTAAGGTAAGTTGATAATTGCACCGAGATAGATGGGGGGAAGTGTTCTTTCTTCTAATTGATGTCTTCTGAGAAACTAGCGCAATATTCTCAGCGGCTTAATATAGTCCGCTCAAACCGAAAAAAGTAGGATAATGGTATGCATGCTATTAAAATATATACAGTAGCAGATGCATGTGTATTTAATTTAGCATTTTATACAGTGTCAGAAGGCCCATTAACCTCAGAAGTGGTAAAAAGTCACTAAGCACACTTGCATACATCTGGGCTGTCAGTCACGGTGCGGAAGATTACGACGTAGCGCAGTTCAATGAATGAACTGCTATTCCCAAGAAAGGTCGCCCTGTATTTTAATTAAAATTCAAATACAGTGTGAAATTCAAATACAGTGTGAAACAAAGAGCCCAAGACTGTCATTAAAGTGTGAAAGAGTAATTTGTACCTTTTCTTTTGAGAATTAGCCGAATCCTTGCTTTTCATGTCTGATTAAGTTACCAATTTGCATTTTTAAAGAGTCTCTTTCTCGCCCTCTCTCTCTCTCTCTCTCTGGCAAGCCTGCTGCGGCTCTCTCGATTGTCTGTGCTTGGAAAATGACCAGTGCGTTGCCTCATAAAATTACAGTAAATGTGTAAAGACTCTGTTGCCTTTCAGATGATTTCATTTGTTCTACGTCTGCAAGTGTAGTGTTTCTTTTTATGAATCATGCATGCGAGTTTGGTGAGGGTAGATCTAAGTAAACAGAAATGGGAAGGGAGGATATGTTTCATCCTCTGAGGTTGTTGAAAGCATCCCACGAGCGGCATCTGGCCGCGGATCCACCTCTTGGACTGCGTTCGCATGGTCCTGTGAGAGTACGCATCTCTGAAGCTCCCACACAGTAATGGTTTAGACCGGCTCACCGTCAGCATGGAGCTGCACGATTAGCATTGTGGGCCACAGCTGCTGCGCGCATAGCTTTGAAAGAGCTCTGATAGCAATCCCTCTCCTGCTCTTTACTCATTCCAGTCGTGTCCCCTAAGGAGGAAGCCCTCGCTTATGACACAGAGGGCCGTTATTGCCTACCCCGGTTTTAATTGCGGTGCCATATTAATTGTTCCATCAGCATTAGTGTTGCCATGTCACCTGGAACGATGCACAGAAGCACCTCTGGACACTATCAAGGTCAGCCTACAGAAAGTAATACCATGCATGGCTGGAGGAGTGCTTTCCATTAGAAGAGATTTTATCACTTAAAGAGAACCTCTTTACAAGTCCTATCTGGAGGCATGTGGATCAGATCAGGCTCATGGGATGAGGATATTGACTTTTCTGTTGTGGGTTCCACCCAACTCATTGTTATTTCTACCCTGCCGTTTAAGCACTCTAACCTCACATTAAGAAAGCCGTTTCTCTCATTTTGAAGCCATTTGTGTGGTTTTAATCGCCTGGGACCACACTGTCATTGTCATTTCAGATCCGCGCCGCGTTTTAGATCTTTCGTCGCGGCCAGGTCTCCATTGGATTGCTTATTTGGGGGAGTCAAGGTCAGCGTTAAACTTGTTACCATTTCATTTCAATAATTCATGAGTGTTTTGGTTTTCATCTGTGTCTGATTCCGATTTGAAACTAGCTTAGAAGAGAAACTAGCTCAGCTTAAATAATTTATCGAAAGTGATTTTTATTTTATTTTTTAAGCTCGTACTTCTCACTTCTCCAGATATTTCAGTTCAAGACAATGAGAAGAGCCAGTCGAATGATGCATTAATGATCAAGGGCTGACAAGTAATATGTCATAAAGAGTTTCCATGAATATTGCACCACAAAGGCTTGCGTTTGATTCTCGAGAAAGACATCATCCTCTTTGAACAAAGTAATTGTTGTGCCTGAAGTCGAGCTGAAGGGTTCTGACACTTCTCACAAAGGGTTTGTTTCCCAGGTAACAATAAATAAATCATATTAATTATAACAATTAGCTTAAGAGAGAGTATAGATGCTCATTAAACCAAACGTTTGGTAACTTCACTCCCTTGAGAATCACTTTAAGTAGAAGTCCATTAACTGTAAGGATGAGTGGATAAGGTAAACTGATTTCTGGACAATAGTGGACGCTAGGGAAATGGTAGCAGATTCTAATCACATTGCTACCTGTCAGCCAGTTCCAGGTTTCATTTGTTCCTAATTTCTGGCAGATTCTTCCGCCAAAGGAGACAGCACTGTGTTTTGGTCACAGGCAAATGGTTTAGGTCTGTTGGTAGTTCAACAGTCAAAAAAGGTTACAGCATTTTTTTGGATAATTTAGTTTAAGTAAAATATTTATGGCTTTGTGTGTCATACTTTATACTGTGTTCTAGCACAATACAATGGTCCAGAGGTCTAAAATATTCAGTTTCTCAGTTGTTGATACTGAGTTTATTCTGAGTCGTTGCTGTAGAAGGTCATCTCATTGATTCATACAGCAGATACTTCAGCCAGTCTGCAAATCTGAGAGAAACTCTGGGGTTGAACTATGTAAAATGAAGCCCACTGATGCTTAATATTCTACTGTTAGATACCGCTCTCTTTGGGCTATTTATAACTGACATTCGTCTTTGCATATATTTCTTGATTGCACCAGACAATTGGGTTGAGTTTAAGCAAGTTTTCCGGCATTGTCTTACACCCAGTATCATCCCCTGTCAGTCTTAACTTGAACAAAAGAGATTCATCCCATGCGTCCCTCATAATGCTCTATGGGTCATTTGGTATGAATATGTAGATTCGTATGCACTACTTGTATTAATTTCAGACATTTGTCACTTCCCTTGGGCCTGTGATTCATGTTCCTTTTACTCTACCTGAGTCAGTCTGAAGATAATCGGAATTCCCCAGCCTCATTTTCTATGGGCCTGGCTTGAAAAATTATGATTGATCTCCTCATTGCTAGGCATTTTAAAAGCAGACTCATTAACTAATCCATGTTTTAGCTCCCTGTACAAACGTGAAAACAGTCATAGATGACTAATGAAAGAAGGCCCTTACGGTCACCACGCATGCATTTGTAACTGACAAACTCGAACCCACCTTTATCATAACCACAGATTCACTTCTCACAGCTTTTGCGTTGATTCTTCCATATACATCATCACTGCAGTCACTTTTGTTGAGTTGTGCCGACTGTTTAATGAAGAAAAACAAAGCTGTTCTGCAAGTGCTAATATATGTAGGCATCCAAATGGTTCCTTTTATAACTTTTCTGTTTTAATGCTAATTATGTACTTGGATGTGCTTTGATATGTGCGTTTTTGCATGTGTTGGTAGTGCTGACAGTAGACCACAGATGGTCACAAAAGTGTGCCAAGAATCACCAAAGGGGGGTGTTGCATGATTTTAGCATGTGCAAAGCTTACTTTGTCGCCCCAAAATATAAATTGTCATTTGCCATTGTCGTTAATTTGTGGCTGCATACAGCGTGCCCATAAAAAGCGGTTTGTTAGTGCCAGGCTAAATGATTCAAGATCACCCATAGCATGGGAAATGCATATATGTATTGTAATCACATTTGAAATATGTGCCTAGACAGAGTAATCTTTCCCAGCTTTATGTGAGACAGGAAGCTTATCTCTTAAGGAAGTTGCCTTTTCTTGTTCTTGCATGAAATGTTTTTGACTGAAAGAGCTTCAAAGAGCCTCTTTGTTTCACAAATGTGCTTGACTCTCATTCAGGCACTGTTCCCCTTGTCTCCCTCGCTCGCCAGCCGCCGAAATATAGGATACGCGTGATGTTCTGCCGTACCATGTAGCCTGATCTGCAATCATAAATATTAGGGCCAGGTTCGGTAGGAAGGCAATTATTTTAAACAGTCGAAGCTGGTTTCTCAGGGGGATTACATATGCATTTGTTTTCATTTTCCTCAGGCTTTGCTGTTGCCTAGATTTAGCTCCTTGCTGGGAGAAAAGCTTTTTTTAATGTTCAGGTTTCTCCCTTTTCTTTAATCTGTGGTGGTCTGGCAGTATATTTAAAATGGGAGCTTATCTCTTTGACTCCTTTTGCAGCTTCTTTCTTCACATATGAACTTTAAACTGCACAAGCTGTCTTCCATAAACTACATCAGAGTCTTGCTAGTTGGGTAAAACAATAAGTTGTGTGCAGCAAAGCAGAATACACCAGAGGATAGAGCTAGAACTCACAGTTTTATTATTATATTGCTATGAGATGCAGTGTTGCTTTGTTACTTGTATTGGTTGGTAGAGAATGTTGTTTTTGAATGTTAAATCTGCAATTTTCTGTCAGACTGGTAAATGTTTTGCAAACTAGGCATGCTTATTAAAGAGCCAGCAAAGGTCAGGGAAGAAAAAAAAAATTCATGAGGGTCAATAAAAGGCTTGCTGTAATATTTCAGACAAGAATATGTGCATCGATTTATGCTTACCCAAGTAAATATGGAATGACACAAGGTAATTTCCTCTCCAACAAACAATTTTTGATTGTTTACCACATCTTAGACCTGTTTACTTTTGGGGGGAAAACTATGCATCGTTTATGACAGATATTTTAGTTTTCAGGTGCTTGATGGAACTGTTTACTGTGTGAGGATCCAGTGTTTGCTTTATAGGATCATATCCCCTGGATGGGCTTTTCAAGTAAATATTTTGAAGACCTTGTGCATTTTCTCATAGGATTTAAGAACTTTAACCCCAAGGTTTAATGCTGGAGCTAAAGCCAACATCTGTTGGAAGCCAGAATAAATGACTGGCTCAAACGCATTAGTATTTGTATGTTTTTTACTTCTGTGAGTTTTGTCTGAGAGATTATCATAACACACATACATTAAAAGTAAGATAACCTAGTAATAGGCACAATAATAACAACAACAACATTAATAACAACTGAAACAGATGGAAAAAGGCACCAAATAAATTTTAAGCATAAACACCAAGTGGAGGTGTCCTCTTGCTGACATTTAGCTAAACACTTGCTGTTCTTGGTAAAATATACTGCAAACAGTTTACATGAGTGCTATTTCTTTTTATATTTTCCAGAGCGTGAGCGAATTTGGCCTGGACATCATCGAGACGCCTGAAGGAGACAAATGGCCCCAACTCATAGTCCAGCAGAGCCTCGATCGGGAGACGAAGGACACCTTTGTGATGAAAATTAAAGTAGAGGATGGTGGCACCCCTCCAAAGTCCAGCACAGCCATTCTGCAGGTCACCGTCTCAGATGTGAATGACAATCGGCCGGTGTTCAAGGACAGCGAGGTGGAGGTAAACGTTCCTGAAAATGCCCCAATGGGAACATCTGTCACTCACCTTCATGCCACAGATGCTGATCTGGGATCCAATGCTCAGATTCAGTTCTCCTTCAGCAACCAAATCTCCCCTGCCACCAAACGACATTTTGCTATTGACAGCACAACTGGACTGATTACCGTCAAGCAGCCGTTGGACAGGGAAGTCAACCCAGTGCACAAGCTTATAGTGCTGGCCAGTGACGGAAGCTCTACCCCTTCAAGGGCTACAGTGATAGTCAATGTAACAGACATTAATGACAACGTCCCCTCTATAGATACCCGCTATATAATGAATCTCGTTAATGGCACTGTGCTGTTGTCTGAAAATGCCCCCCTCAACACAAAAATAGCCCTAATTACTGTGACGGACAGAGATGCGGATCTGAACGGGAAAGTGACTTGTTACACTGATCATGATGTACCTTTCCGACTGAAGCCGGTCTTCAACGACCAGTTTTTGCTCGAAACCGCCGCGCCCTTAGATTACGAGACAACTCGAGAGTATGCCATTCGGATAGTTGCGTCTGACTCTGGGAAGCCTCCTCTGAACACTTCGGCAATGGTTCTGATTAAAATAAAGGATGAGAATGACAATGTCCCAGTTTTCCCCCAGCCTGAAATCCAGCTGTCCATTCCGGAAAACAATGACCCGGGCACACAGTTGATAAAAATCAGTGCAACAGATGCAGATAGTGGTTCTAATGCCCTTATTATTTATAGTCTTGGCCCAGATGCTCCTGATGGGTTTAACATAGATCCCCGGTCTGGAATCCTTTCTGTTGTCAAAAGGCTGGATAGAGAGAAGCAGGAGAAGTACTCATTCACAGTCATTGCCAGGGATAATGGTTCTACCCCTCTCCAAAGCAACGTCACCGTGAAGCTAATAGTCCAAGACCAAAATGACAACAGTCCAGCCTTTACCCATCCCGAGTACAACTTCTATGTGCCTGAGAACCTGCCTTTGTATGGGACGGTGGGTTTGATCACTGTCACGGATGCGGATGCTGGCGACAATGCGGTCGTCACTCTCTCGATCATAAATGGGAAGGACAATTTCATCATCGACCCCAAAACCGGGGTGATCAAACCAAACATTACCTTCGACAGGGAGCAACAAAGTTCCTACACGTTTGTTGTCAAGGCTGTGGACGCGGGTCAAATGCAAACCACCTCCTATGCCAAGGTCACCATAAATGTTGTTGACGTGAACGACAATCGACCGGTGTTTGTCATCCCCTCCTCAAACTACTCCTATGATCTAGTACCTTCAACCACCAGCCCTGGATCAGTGGTGACCAGAGTATTTGCCATTGACAATGACACCGGGATGAACGCTGAGCTGCAGTACAGTATTATCGGAGGCTCGCCGAGAGGACTGTTTGCCATTGACAAAACGACAGGCAACATAACTCTGCAGGAGAAGATTGTAGCGGCAGACCAAGGTCTTCATAGGTTGGTGGTAAAGGTCAAGGACTTGGGACAGCCGGAGTCCTTGCATGCAATCGCCCTTGTTCATTTGTTTGTCAATGACACTGTCTCCAACGCCACGTTTATTCAGGAACAACTTCGCAAAAGTTTGGAGACTCCTTTGGAGCGGAACATTGGGGACAACGAGGTGACACCCCAGACCAACGGCTACGTAATTGTTGTTATTGCCATAATAGCTGGGACTATGACTGTTATCTTGGTGATCTTTGTGACTGCTTTGGTACGCTGTCGACAGACACCGAGACACAAAGTCGTCCAGAAGAGCAAGCAGAGTGGCGAGTGGGTATCACCCAACCAGGAGGGTCGGCAGATTAAAAAGAAAAAGAAGAAGAAGAAGAGGTCCCCAAAAAGTTTGCTGCTGAATTTCGTAACCATCGAGGAACCCAAGAGCGACGACCCTACTCACGAGCACATCAACGGCACCTTAGACCTCCCTGTAGAACTCGAGGAGCAGACAATGGGAAAGTACAACTGGGCTACCACACCGACTACCTTCAAACCCGACAGTCCTGACTTAGCCAAGCACTACAAATCCGCTTCCCCTCAGCCGACATTCCAGATCAAACCAGAGACCCCTGTGGCTCCCAAGAAGCATCATGTCATTCAGGAACTCCCACTGGACAACACATTCGTGGTGGGCTGTGACTCACTCTCCAAATGTTCCTCCAGCAGCTCCGACCCCTACAGCGTTTCAGAGTGCAGCTGTCAAGGGGGCTTCAAGGCACCTGGACAAATCCACACCAGACAGGTAATTCACAACTTCCTTTCTTAAACCACTCGCTGCTCCAGCTCCCATTTGTACTGTCCTTGTGATAGAAAGATGTAGAATAGCGGGTGACAGCCGCATGTGCTGAGCTTCAACAAGGGCTCGAAGATGCATGCATGTCAGGATGCAATATGCAAATGAAAATCTGAAACTTAAAAAGTGGGAGGTTGTTGGTTTTATGCTTGTGTGCTCATATTAGCCAAAACAGCATTTCACATCTTCACTGAAGAAGACTTCAGGAAAAATGGCACCATTTATCAACTAAAAGAATGTGTTAGGAAGACTACTGACAGATAGCGAGATGTTGGATGGCTTTGATTATGGGATGTTTTTTTTTTTATTCCTCCAATCAGACGTTCAATTCTAAAGAGTAATTATTAGCAAAACAACTTTTTGTGTGTACATAAAACAAGAGTGCTAGCTTGAGATTACAGCTATGTTTGTTCTTGATTGACATGCCAAAACCAAGCATGCTTGACAGAAAACCAAACAAGATAGGGTTGCGTTCCACAGGCACAACTGAACAGATGCACACTGCTGAAACAATTGTTTCCCACAGAAATGCTTGATAGAACTCATTAGAGCCAAAACTTGTAAAATAGTAGAGAAAGGCTGATTATTTTTAAATAGAATTTCGAACTCAGTCCAAAGGAAACATTATAAGTTGTCTCAGAGGAAAATTGCCGGCATTAATGAGACGAAGGTTCATTTGAATACTAGTCTTCTAGTCTATGGTTCCAGAGGAGATGTGCCAAATGCAAAATAGCTAATAAATAAAAGCAGGTGAGGGACGTAAATGTAAATTGGGGTGGAGAGAGAGGTGGCCTCGCTGCGGCGACTGGTCTTTCTCGCGGAGTGGAAGACTGAGCTGTGCGATTGTAGGTCAGAGAGATCAAGGTGAAGACAGAGCTGTGGGACCGTGAGACTTAAATAGAAGCATATTCACTAATAGCTTGAAACACCATTCATTTTACCTATCAACTGCATGTTTTTAATGACCAGGCATCGAGTGTGCAGCGTAGCCATTTTCTCAGGCAGGTTAGAAAGCACAGGACTGGGGTCGGGAATGTATGCTGGCGAGACTCCAGGGGCCTAAATTCCAACAAGACTGAGCATGTAGATAGCGATATAGCTCACAATCTACATGATCAGTACCTAGCTGCCTGAAATGTTTTTTTTTTTTTTTTTTATAGCATTCAAACACAGACGATCTTGTTTTTTTTGGTTTTTTTTTTTCTGTAATATCATGTCATCCACTGTGAGCTCTTGTCCTTATTGAAGAAAATCCCCCTCTGCATATTTCTTACAAATTACAGTATATCCACTCAGATGCATTGTGTGCATGGTAATTTAAGGTGACACCCACACATAGCTGATGTTCCATTTTCACCATGAGGCCTTTATTTTAAAATGCAGTTAAAAGCAACGCTCTGCCATGGTGCATTATACATAAGCCTGCTTACATAGTGAGATTATGGAATGTCACATAATTCAGGTTAGATTTGTAATTTGCCCTGCCATAGTTGTCTTCCTGCCTCTGCGTATTTTGAAATATGCAGAAATATTTGTTGAAGGTTTTGAAACCTTGCATCAGATTCTTGAAATATTTGTGATTAAAATCCTATTCATATGGTGCCTTGTGGTGCCTTGTACTGTCAATACTACAGCTACTGCAACAAATTAATGTATGTGTGTGTGTGTATAAGGAGAGAATAAGAGTTGTATTTAGTTATTTATTTATTTATTGTAGACAAATGCATTATTAATGACACTGACCCTTTCTTTGAGCAGTTCAAAACCTACTGCAGGGCAGATTTGGACAGGATCTTTATATAATTTATATTCTTTATTTGATTTATATCTATATTTTTTATTATTTATTTACTGAGAAAGAAACTTAAGTCTCTCTAAGTTTTAAAGATACTGAGTTTAACTTTGCATGCCCTAGTGATATTTCTGTACATCTTAAAGGTGTCCTGTATGTTTTGACAGGTATAATCTATTGAAAGAACCTATTAGAAAAAAGTTAGACAGTGTTGAATCATCTCCAATTCTGAAATAAAGTGCTCTTTATGTATCTAACCGTTCCATGTTTTCGGTAAAGCTAATTTTTGCTTTCATGCATTAGCTGTTGTCTACAATATTTCTTCTTACTTAGTCATTGTAAAACACGACTTGGATGGCAGCTCGGAGCCATTACTGACAAACAGACAGCGGATATAGCAGTACAGAATCCAGAATATCATATCATGCCTTGTACCCGCTGGCCCCGTATTTGGTGAAAAATCTCTAGTGTCTCATGTTAGCTATAAAGCAGTGACACAAATGTCAGCATTATTTAACTTTAGCGACCCCATCTCGATGTCTGAGAAGCATCATGTCTGAATTTGCCATGATGAATTGGTGCAAGAACATTTGTAGGGACCATTAAAGGATGCATTTCTCCCAGGAAACACTCGCTGATGAAGGTCAATGGGATGCTTAGCAGGGCTGGGAATGATGTCAGCATCAAAGAAAAGCTCGTCAAAATACAACATATTTATGGGCCGTATGGCTCATAATACCGTCAGCGGTCCATTCTGCATTCCGAGCACCGCCACGAACCTCTTTCCCACCCCTTTCACTCATCTCAGCCTTTCTTTTATCTTTCGTCTCCCTGTTCTCAGACAGTGATTTTAGAGGTCAATCCCTCCGGTGGTGGGGGGGCTTCTGTCTGAATACACACTTTAGTTGTGGCAGATCAAGTAAATTCCGCCGTACTTGACTGATCCCTGGCAAGGCCATGAATATGCAAGAACTTTAGTCAAATCAAACGCTATAAGGCCTCTATATTCAGAGCAGGGGTGTATTTGAGGTCAGTCGCTTCGCCATTCTAGCCTCATGTTACTTGCAAACCATCTCCATTTGGATTGGTATGAATATGCCCTCACAGGCTTATGGGGCCTCATAGTCAAACACATTTTCTTTGCATCAGGCTTCATGGTACATTCAGCATTTCAAAAACATCATAAAATATGGGAGAGGATGTCCTTGAGTCCACAGTTTGTGCTCTCACCCACCCGTGTTTCAATAATTCAAATTCTACTTCATTTTCGAGTCTCGCCGGGTATAGGGCAGATGTGCCTAGATTTCCAACCAAACACGTTTTTTGGAACATGAAGTGATTGATCTCTCTTGAATTTCTCTCTCTTTATTGATTGCCTCCAGTCGTGTCAAACTCCAGGCGATTTCTGCAGCGTTTAGCCCATCAGCAATTCTTGTGCATCTTGCCCTTTAGTAATATATTCTGCATGTTCGTTTAAAATTCACAAGCTTTAAATGTGTTAATGCCTTTTTTTAACTGTCTGATTCTGCCACAGATAATCCTAAATAAAATTACGTTTGCCATTAATAGTGCTATCCAGAGGTCCAGCCATAATTGCTTTGCTCAGTAGTTTAATATTTTGGTTATTACATCGCCATTGTTAATAAAGGGACATAAAACATGTTAAATCCCTTACATGCCACAAGTCAGTTTTGGATCTTTTAGAAGCATTATATATATATGCTTGCTACTATGGGAGACCAATGCTTAATTAAAAAAATAAATAAATAAAATAAATAAAAAAACTGGATCAGAATAAATTTAACCATATAAAACTGAGGTTGCTACAATTTTTACAGATGTTACTGATTGATAATGAACAAAAATTTACCTCTGCATCCTCAAAGTACTATCAAATGTGCATTTCTAAGAGACAAAAAAGTGTATTATCATTATTATTTATTGTTATTGTTATTATCATCATTATCATTATCAGACAACCCAAACCCGTTTCTTGATTTGAAACAATATAACTCATTAGAACATGCAGAAATTATTTTTTCTATTTAGATATTTATTTTGTTAAGGAAAATTAATGGTCTACAACTTTCACTTTGGAGCAAAAATCTGGCTTTAAACTTAGAAATAAAGATTTGACATTTATCGTGATAATTATCGACATCGACTAATATGAAAAAAATGATTGTGATAAAAAAATTTTTTGCCCATATCGCCCAGCCCTAATATCGAATATCAAATGTAAACTCATGTCCCTGCCACATTTTCTTGGTTAAATAAACATTACTTACACTATCAGAAAAAGAATAGAAAAAACAATTCTATTTTATATTTTTACATTAACAGTGTAATCAATATTCTGTTTATTAAAGCCAAGTATGAATCTCATCAAGTTAGTGTTTTTAAGCATTTTACATTTATTCCAAAATAATAACTCAAGGCAGTAACAATATAAATTATTTACTGTATTTGTGAACCTATGTTCGGCTATTCTTTTTAATACAAGCTACACTGCAAAAAAAAAAATGCTTTTCTTACTTAGATTTTTTTATCTTGTTTTAAGCAAAAACTCACTTTATTTTGACTTGTTTTTTCTGAAAACAAGACAATAATTTTCGCTTGTCTAGAAAATCCTTCTTGATTTAAGATTTTTTAGATATTTTGGCTGGGAACAAGACAAAAAATCTAAGTAAGAAAAGCATTTTTTGCTGTGTATTTTTGAAATTTTCGGATCATCAGTCATCAAAGCTCACTAAATATTGGTCAGAGAGATTTACTTTAAATTTCATCAAGCTGATTACTCACTAAAAACTCCCACAGGTCATGTTTTCAGGCCATTTTAAGTCTTATTTTGACATAAAGTGGTTATATCTAAATGTGTAAATGTGTTTTTTTGAATTAGTCTTCCCTTTAACGCCATTATATTGTTCATCCAGACTGATTTGTACGAACGCAAGAGGCGGGATTTATCGCTTGAACCAATCACAGTTGACCATAACCAGTCATATCCAGTCATATTGCGATAGAGAAATGATCATCTCATGTGACTTTTCCATTCTCCATTTCCCATTCCTTTTCGTTTACCCCTCATTAAACTCACTGCACGCTTTAGGAGGTTTGTTAAAGCTCAGTGAGCTCAGGGGAGGCAAGAGAGAAGCGGGTTCCCGCTGTAACTTTACGTGCTGGTGTTGCTGTTGGACAGTGTTTCTTTAGAAAAATAAGCAGTTTAATGTAATCTAATAAATTACTACTTTTATTCAGCAAAGATGCATTAAATATTAATTAAAAGTAACAGAACAGACATTTATAATGTTACAAAAATAAATGCTTTTCATTCATCAAAGAATCCTGAAAGCACATTAGGGTTAAGAAATACGTGTTTTTGCCTTTTTGAAGTTGGTACATCAGTGTGAGTTTTTTTTTTTTTCCCTCTCCAAAGACACCTGAATTCATTCGTATATGTTTTACCACCATGTGCGTTTCCGAGGAAACGAACCATGACCTTGACATCGCTGTCGTCGTGTTCTACCAGCGAAGCTGCCTTGTAATATCAATTTTTTGAAAAGTCACTCAGTGTTCATTTAGCATTGCCGAAGAGTGAGTCTACATTATAAAGAGCTTTGAAATGGTGCTTTCCTCTCGCACATGCTCATTAGATTCAACACATCCGCAGCTGCTCTCGCTGATGAATTTAACAGATTGAGTAATAATGAATATAACCTTATTAGTTGAGTTTTAGCATATTTTTGAAACATGTTCATTAAAGTGTTATAGTACTTATCCACAAAATGTGTTTTTAGTCACATGAGCTTCCTGTTGTCATCAATGAATGAGTGTTGCTGTAGTGTGGTGGGTGTAGCGGCACATTTGGAGCGAAAAGCAATTTGGTTTACCTGCATGCACTGACTAGTCACTTTTCCCAGCATTCTTCAAGGCAAATCCGACGAGATGCAACTAACACGAAGCCCTTTCGGTCTGTTCCTTGAAGAATGCTGTTTCTCTCCCTCTCTCTCTATGTATGCATGTGAATGTATATGTCCAGAGAGAGAGGCCTTCATTATCATCTTACACAGTACATACTGCAGCCTAGCAAGCCAGATGATTTTGTAACTACAATCTCCCTATATCTGTCTGTCTCTCTATATTACAGGAGACGGCACTGAAACCACCACTCTATGGCACACTCTGTGGCACAGGTACAGCTCGCTCCCACAGGATAAAAATCAATCTCTAGCTGCCATTTCCTAAAGAGAGGGAGGGAGGGAGAGGAAGGCACTCACTGAAGAGGTGAAAACACGAACTGTACAGATTCTCCAGCCTCAAACGAGTCCTAGAGAGTAACGTCAGACTAATTTAACCGTCCGAAGCTCTGCTTGTGACTTGTGGGAGGTTTGAAATGCTTTGTTTAACCCCTTTTGTCCTCATTCACGAGATAGGGCACGAGAGACACCTCCACTCTGCTTATCCAAATGGAATATGAATATGGCGAAGACCTCTGTATAGGATGTTTATATAGATATGTATTTATGTATAGCAGCTGCACAGTCCTTGTCGTCTGTGTGTCTATTTATTGATTTTTGTTCACTGATTTTCTCAACTGACACAACTTCGACGTGCCTGGTGGTTGTTTCCTTTTTCCTCTTTCATATCATTCGCTCACCCGCTCTTATCGTTTGTTCATTCTGTGCTCCGACAGATCACGGCGAGCTCCACGTCACCGATTGCCACGGCTCTCCTCGCTCGTTAACGTTGAAATGCATGGCCCTCCGTAGGAGGTACCGACACGTTTTAGCTCCGTCACCGATCGCCTCCGAATTTGCCACACGGAAGATTTAAAAAGAGCCCTAATGCTTACGCTAAGCCGCAATCATATGGGACGGCGCTCCCACTTCCTAATCAAAGAATCCCCTTGTTCGCAGTAGAAAGGGACACCGGGTCTGACCTTTGTATGTTGTCTGTTGTAGTCCGCTTTTACCAGAGCCAATATAACCTGTGAGATGTATTTACTGATTTTGAATAGAAAGCCTCCGGCAATCTTGTCATACGAGATGGTAGGTTTTAGTTACATCACCTGGGTGTTTGTATATTCTGAAACTGACATGCTATGTATTCATACAACTGAGACGACTTAAAAAAAAAAAAAAAAAAAAAAAAAGAAAAAACAAGTATATCAAACGTAGAAAATACAGTACCGAGCACGAGAATACAACACGTGGACTATTCTGATTTTATGTCAACAGCAATAAATTTACGATAAAATCGAGAACTCACTCTACATGAGCACTTTAAAGTCATGATAATAAGCATCCCACAGCTAAAGCTCTCTTTTGTGAAACTTAACAGTCGGGTATTTCCGTCTTGAATGACTATTACATCACTAATAAATTGCTTCGATGGATAGCACTTTTGTTCAAGCAGTAATTTACTCCTTTTTAGCAAATGGACTGATTTGGAGAAGTGTCTTTGGGCCCAAATGTTTGACCTCTTATTCTTGCGGAGGTATCAGATGTCTTAATGGTGTCAAGTGTAACGCTCTGGAGTAGGAAACACAGAATGACTCATAAAACTGTAGCACTGTGCAAGAAACAATTAGACATGTCTGGATATAAGAGAGGGGAGAAAAAAAAAGAAATTGACTTTTTCTTTTCATGTAAGGAGTTGGTTAAATCACTTTCATTATATATAAAGCACCTTACATTATCTTTGTATTCGACATTGATTTGCCAACATGTGAAGTAAACTGTATATAACTGTTTTATGTATGTTTGAGCTTTGGAAGTTTATTAAAGTCTTTTGCATTGTACTGCACATTTCCATGTGTCATTTATTAACCAAACAATTTTACATTCCTATACAGTGGGGTCCAGAACTCTGAGATCACTAGTGATAATGCTTCTAAGTTTGATTAGTTAACATGAACTAAAAATGAACAATGCTTATACAGCATTTATTAATCTTAATGTTTATTTTTTAGCATTTACTAATGCATTATTAAAACCACAAGTTGTTTGTTAACATTAGTTAATGCATTGTGAACTAACATGAACAAACAATAAATAACTCTATTTTTATTAATTAAAATAACAAAGATTAATAAATAGTGCAATAACTGTACAGTATTGTTCATTCTTAGATTGTGTTGGTTAATACATTAACTAATGTTAACAAATGACACCTTATTGTTAAGTGTTACCATTTAGATAACCAGTAAATATGAGTACTATAAACTCATATACGAGTTCATAGTAGTCATATTTATTGGTTTTAAAACTTAAATTGTTTAAGGCAATCGGTTTCCTCAAACGGTTTGAGTTACCCTTAACTTCTGGGTTTTACAGTGTGCTGTAGAAGTATGAACCTTATTGTAAACCTTATTGTAATGTGTTACAGTGTAAACCTTATTGTAATATGTTGAACCTTATTGTAATGTGTTACAGTGGAACCTTACCGTAAGGTTCCACTGTAACACATTACAATAAGGTTCATTAGTTAACATTAGTTAACAACATTAGTTAACATTAATTAAGAATGAACCATATTTCTACAGCATTTATTAATCTTAGTTCATGTTAATTTTTAGCATTTACTAATGCATTATTAAAACCACAAGTTGTGTTTGTTAACATTAGTTATTGCATTGTGAACTAACATGAATAAACAATGAACAACTGCATTTTTATTAACTAACAATAACAAAGATGGATAAATAGTGTAATGTATTGTTCATTGTTTGTGCATGTTAGTTTATGCATTAACTAATGTTAACAAATAAAACATTATAAAATGTTACTGGTTCCATTAGTTAGCATTAGTTAATGCATTAACTAGCATTAAATATTAATAAGTAATACATTTGTTGCAGTATTTATTCATCTTTGTTGCTAGTTGCTAACAATGCAACCCTTCTTGGTTACACTTTACAATAACGCTCCATTAATTAATGTTAGTTAATGTATTAACTAACATGAACAAACAATGAACAATACATTTATTACAGTATTTATTTTTGTTAATGTTAGTTAGTCGTTCCTTGTTTGTTCATGTTAATTCACAGCTCATTAACTATTATTAACAAGCACAACTTTTGATTTTAATAATGCATTAGTTCATGTTAACTAAAGTAGTTAACTAATGCTAGTGAATGAAACTTATTGTAAAGTGTTGCCGCTTTATTTACTTCTCGATTTTGATTACTTTTGTAATTTTAATTAAAGAGAAAAGTTGTTCGGGGGAATGTTTTGTTAATTATTATTTTTTTTCTCATCAGTTTATTTTCTTTTAAAATATTTATTGTACCTTTTAATGTGTTGGGTTAATTATTACTTTATTTCCCATTAATTAATTTTCTTTTCAAATATTTATTTTTGTTGTACTTTGAAGCTTTGAGATAAATGTTGTGGCGCAGTAATTAAAAACTATATCAAACGCAGAAGTCATGTTAGGCCACATGGGCTCTTTAAACTCACAAGTACGCTGCAGTCTGTGAAAGTACATAAATTACGCAACCACATTTATTTGCCCAATTATGCAACTGCACTGGAATTCATGCATCTTTTGAAATATACCTTTTTTTACAAGACTGAACAATTACAATTTTAAGGCTCACTGATCACACAACTGTATTTCCTCAACATCCGTTTGTGAGCGGGCCCAAGAGCCAGCCATTGTTCCCATGTATGTGGTTTCAAAGCAGCTGTTCCAGAAGTTCACATGAAAGAAAGGAGAAATGAGAGGCGCAATGGAAAACAATTTAATTGCTTATCAAAGTTACTTTAAATTGCAAGACTGGAGAGCTAATCATTTCCCTTGAGGGAAATATGTCCTTGGTGATTAGAGAAAATGGTGCACATTCACTACGTTGAGCTTGTATCCTTTTTCTTTCTGGAATAGTGTGCAAATGTCAGCCTGCTATTAATATCGCAATGTAAACTCTCAATGTGCTAAACTCTGTGTACATTCATGATGTGTTGGCATGCACATTTCCATAAGAACTAAATGATAAGACCATCACCAAAGCACATATGCGCTTGATAGGAACTCTTTTTGCTCACTCAACTTGCACAAGCGATTCAGATAAATATGAAGCCATGTTTAACAATTCAGTGTCAGGCAAAACAAGCAGGCTACAACGCCAAGGTCATGGGTTCAATTCCCATAGAATGCATGAACTGATTGAATAAAGCATGCCAAATGCATAAATGTAAATATCATTTTGTCAGCTGAGAAGAAAGAACAAAATTCAAAAGACTAGCACAGTTATGTCAGAAATCATTTGCCTCGTACAGCGGTCAATTATAGGCTACTAAGTGGTCATTATACAAATCTGAGCGCAGAACGCCACAATCGACCAATCGCAATCAAGTATTCCAGAGAGTCTAACTGTCTTTGGATTTAAAGAATGGGCAAAAATCTTCCAACAGATTGGTCTCCATCTGCTGGCAAATTATGTTTCTTAAAGATATGTAATTTAGCCATTGTTATTCTTCAAATTGACTGTGACAGCTGAGGAGAGTTTCTCGTGTTGGCTCTGCTTGATTTGTGGCATTGAGCTTAAATCTTGTATTTGTTTGACAGCATTTAGAGGAAGGAGAATTCCCACTGAATCAAACGCTAGCTGCACGCCGTGGATTATGTGGCTCCATGTGAAGTGCGCACAGCTCACATACCTGCACGTTTGCTCATAATCTAATAAAGCAACTGTCAATAAAGAGACTGATTAACCGAGTCTGTAAAGTTACGGCCTCAATAATGGAGATGCCTCAGGGATTGACCGCATTAGTCTACAACAACCTTCAACATGTTAAAGGTGCAGTTCACTCAAATTGAAAATCATTTGCACACAAAATGAGAGATTTTTCATTTACACTACCACTCAAAAGTTTGGGGTCAGTAATCATTTTTATGTATGTATATGTATTTATCTATTTATATTTATTTTTTTGTTACATATGTGTAACTGTATATTTAAGTCCTGAGTAATATTAATTAACAGCATGTAATTACTAGGATTAGGGTTAGGGTTTGGTTTAGGGTTAGTTGCATGTAATTATTATAGTGAGAACAAGGACAGTAAAAAAAAAAAAAAAAAAAAGGTAACACTTTACAATAAGGTTCTATTAGTTAATGTTAGTTAATATATTAACTAACATAAGTGTATTTTTTTATCTTTGTTAATGTTAGTTAATGAAAATTCAGTTGTTCATTGTTAGTTCATGTTCAGTTAACAGTGCATAAACTAATGTTAACAAGCACAACTTTTGATTTTAATAATGCATTAGTAAATGTTAAAATTAACATGAACTAAGATTAATAAATAGAAGTAGAAGCTGTATAAGTATTGTTTATTCTTAGTTCATGTTAACTAAAGTAGTTAACTAATGTTAACTAATTAATCTTATTGTATAATAATAATAATGCAATTTTTTAATAATAATAATACAAATTTTAATAATGCATTAATGGAAAAATAATAATCATAATAATAATGCAATTATTTAATAATAATAATAATTTTAATAATGCATTAAAGCATTTTAATAATGCATTAGTAAATGTCAAAATGAAATGAACTAAGATTAATAAACGCTGTATAAGTATTGTTTATTCTTTGCTCATGTTAACTAAAGTAGTTAACTAGTGTTAACTAATGAACCTTATTGTAAAGTATTACAAAAATAAATAAAATAATAATAAGAAGAAAAAAAATGGCTGTTTAATTTAGCAAGGTAACATTAAATCATTAAATGAAAAGTAAAGACATTTGTTACAAAAGAATGCAGTTCTTTTGAATTTTTAATTCATAGAAGAATCCTGATAAAAAATGTATCCTGGTTTCAACAAAAATATTAATCAGCAAAACTGTTTTCAACATTGATAATAATAATGCATTCTTGAGCCACAAAAGAGCATATTAAAATGATTTCTGAAGACTCTGAAGACTCAAAATTCAGCTTTGCATCACAGAAATAAATTACATTTTCAAATATATAATTTTAATTACATTTTACAGTATTATTTTATAAAATAAAATTATTTTAGTGTATCTTTGATATAACAAATGCAGGCTTTTTTTTTTTTTTTTTTTTTTTTTTGGAGGGGAATGAATGTCATTAAAATTACATTTTTGGGTGAGGAATCCCTTTTATGTCACATTTGTGTGCACTTTATCTTTACTTCCGACCTTCCACAGTGTTACAACCCTCAGAAACACATTGTTTGCTTAATTTTCTCTCTTTATTTCCTGTGAATGTTGGTGGGATAGAGTAAATGCATAAATGCATAAATTATTTCTAAAAATAACTAAAGAGTCGCATTTAATTTTGATTAGTTTAAGGAAACGTGATGCTTCGAAACAAGCCGCACTGCCAGGCACAGCACAATGAAAGCGAAACCAGTGAGGAATTGCATTACTTGACTCTGAACGCCTATGAAAGTACCTCTCCAGCAGGTGCTGACTATGAGAGTACCGCAACATAGGAGAGCTCATGAATTAATAAATCGCCTGGACTTTAGAATGACAAAATGTATCTTGAGGAGGACAGACTAGGATCAGATTGCTGAGAAAGTGCAACAAAACATATGTCTTGAGATCGTATTTATAATTCATATCGATCATATCCTGTGTCCTCGGTATTACATCACACACAGAATGGGGCCGAGATTTGAGGGTGCCGGAGAGTCGTCCGTCGTTATAAATGATCAGGTACACCAGGGAATTACTGCAGACTGAGAATACTGTGTCCAGGTCCCACAGGGTTTGCTGATTATCTCTATGTAGTGCTATTTATGCATTTCTGTGCAGCGGTGTAGGAAACAGGAAGATGGTCTCTGTTATTTGCACTCAAGGCAGTGCTGTGCACTCCTGCTGCCAAATCTCTGCCAAACTGAATAATTCAATCATGCTTTCCTTTTTTGCACTTCTACATTGGTGTGTTCAAAAATCGAAGACAGCGGATGTCGCCATGGCTTGTTAAAATGTGCCCATTGGTTAAAAGTACAATGGTATAAATATTCACAAGCCACACAGTGACGACTATTTTTAGGCTGCGTGGATTTGCATACAATGCTCTGAGATAGCTGAAATTAATGTTATTGATTAAGGATACAAATTAAGATTCTGTATGTATGCAGACGTTTCTTTGAGAACTGAGCAGTGTGTTTTGTCAATTAGAAAGTCTGTTTCTCACATTCAGATGCATCCAAATGCAGAAGAGATCATCCTAAATGGATCTCTGCAGCCGTATAGCTTTTTGTTGGTTTTCGGGAGATTAGGAATTGCTTTTAAACATGATTGTCGTTCTTGTTTGTCTAGGATTGCTAGGTTGTATAGGCTTATTATTCCAAGGGAAAATGTAAAAAAGCTTCAAAATAAATACACTGCTGTCTGATTAAATGCTCTCGAAATTCAATTGAAGAACGTTGTTATACACTAATCTTCAGGAGGACGCTTCAGGTCTTAGAAATACATTCTTTTAAAACAAGGGATCAGAATTCAATTTCCAGGGCTTGTTTTTCATTTTGTCTGCATAGTCATTCTAGCAAGGTAACTTTGCGTTGCTCTGAAACGCATTGTTTGCTATGCTGTATTTATTTAGAAATGGCATGGCGTTATTACGTTTTTTTATGTGTGTTAAAAAGGGACAGTTCACCCCAAAATCAATATTGTCATCATTGAATCATGTTCGTGTCATTCCAATCCTGTGTGATTTATTTTTGTTTCTTTAGAACATCAAAAAGATATTTTGACAATGGAGGTCAAAGGTCACCAGATTGTTTTTGTTACCAGCATTCTTCAAGATGTTTTCATTTGTGTTTTTCAGAAGAATGACACGAGGTTAAATAAATGATTTTTCATTTTTGCGATGACCTGTCCCTTTGACATTCATCCCTCTCACGTTAATCATTCAGCATCATGTTACGTAAAGCACGACTGACTTACTTTCATTGTAAGGCGATTGATTTCCTATTAGTGCTGCTTTACTTTGCTACACAGTACAGGCCTTGGTTTATATGATATTAGTTAAAATAATAATCTGCTGTTCAAAAGTTTGGGATCAGTAAGAAATGAAGACTTTTTGCTCATCAAGGCTGCGTTTATTAGATTAAAAATGCAGAAAAAACAGTAATGTGAAATATTATTGCAATTTAGAATAGTGGTTTTCTTTTTTAATATGCTTTAAAATAGAATTTATTCTTGTGATGCAAACCTAAATTTTCAGCATCATTATTCCAGTCTTCAGTGTCACATGATCCTTCAGAAATCATTCTAATAAGCTGATTTATTAGCAATGTTGGAAACAGTTGTGCTGCTTAACATTTTTTTGTATGTTTTTTAAAAGCTGTGTTAATTTTTAGGTTTCTTCGATGAATAAAACGTTGAAAAGAACAGCATTTATTTCAAATTGAAATCTTTTGTAACAATAAACACTACTGTTCAAAGTCTGGGGTCAGTAAATGTTTTCTTACTTTCTTTCTTTAAAATAAATTAATACTTTCATTCAGCAAGGATGTGTTTTTTATTGGTATAATATTTTTATTGATTTATTTTTTGTTATTTTTATTTATATTTTTTATTGAAAATGATAGCAAAGACTTATATTGTTAGAAAAGATTTCTGTTTTGAAAAAATGCTGTTCTTTTTACATTTTTATTCATCAAAGAATGCTGAAAAAAGTATCACAGGTTCCAAAAAAAATAAAATAAATATTAAGCAGCCCAATTGTTTCCAATACTGATAATAAATTAGCATATCAGAATGATTTCTGAAGAATCATGTGATAACTGATAACTGGAGTAATAGCTGATGAAAATTCAGCTTTGCATCACCGAAATAAATTATATCTTAAAGTATATCAAAATAGAAAACTCTTATTTTAAATTGAAATAATATTCCATAATATTATCTTTTTCTGTATTTTTGATCAAATAAATGGAACTTTGATCAGCATAAGAGACATAAAAAATCTTACTGATCCCAAACTTTTGAACATCAGTGTATATACTGTACTTATCTAATCACCCTTATATCTCTCAAAACTCTTATGACTTACTTTCCAACACAAAGGAGACATTTTTCTTTATTAAAAGACTTTCTGTGTAACAACTGTAAAAATGTGTTTACAAAAAGCTTTCAGATGACTTCCATTGTACACTGAAAAAATGCTTTTGAAACTTTTCACTCAGAAATTCCTTAAAATTTTTACAATGAATTAGAAAGATTTCATTATAGCAAGTAACCCATTTAATTAATCATGCAGTTTGCAAGTAGAAAGTCTGAAATAGTTTAGTTTTACTCTTACTTTAATAATCTTTGTAAAACGCAAATCACTTTTACATTGTATGGAAAAGAGCAGCATAAACATTCTTCAAAATATCTTTTTTTTTGTGTTCGAAGGAAAGCCATACAAGTTTGGAACGACATGAGGGTGAGTAAATGATGACAGAATGTTCATATATGGGTCAACTACTATAAGTAATAAACAACATGTGACAGACACAAAACACCTGTGCTAATTTTCCATAGAAAGCAGTTCCTCCGTCTTATTGTTTCTAGGAAACGGCGCTGCGTGAAACAGATGACCACTGAGTGTTACAGGACATTTGCACCAGATCTTTATTAAGTGGGTAAGCAGAAGATCGGCTAAAGTCAGGTTGGGAGGCGTTGACTTAAAGACACTGTTCAGAGCCACCGTAATCCAGGTAATCCAGCGCAGATTTCTTGATTTGCGCTGGCAAAAGAGATTGAAGGACGATAAGAGCCCAGCCCCATCTTAGAATAGCTGGTAATCTGGTTTGGACAGAGGACTCAGGGGTATTTACCCAGCCTTAACATTTGCTAAAGCAGATGGTAAGAAGGAGGGGTTGGAGGCACCAAGCTTCCTCATCCATCTACAGGACAAAAAATAAGGGGAAAAAAGAACAGTGGATGATAATCAATGTTGTTTATTTTGCTGCTTGACTCCTTAAGTACTGTCAGCCAGATTATAGGCTTTCCTGGGGATAATCGGAGACGGCAGACAATTGCCTTTTTTCCATCCTGAAAGTATCCCCTGTGACGGCGTAAAGAAGGCGGTTTAGGGTGGATGCCGACTCTTAATTCCTGATTAGTCCTGTTCCAAACCTTGCTAAAATTAACTGGGCAGGGTGCTAATCACCGAGCCTCAGACACTCTCCGCTCCGCTCCGCCGCAAGGTTTACGCTACGTAGCTGACATGGAGTAGACGTCTCTAGAGTGAGACCCAATTAGGGCAGGCTTTTGAACCCTGCTCCGAACAATGTTTGACCACACAATGGACAAGCGATTTGCTCCGAGCTGTTGTTACTTTGTTGACTTTATAATAGCCCCTCAACAGAGCCGTCCCTCAACACGCTTCGCGTTTGTCACGCTAAACAGACAGCCGTCGCTCCCAGGCCTCGTCTGAATAGCTTCTTATGAATAGCATTTTGGATATTTGAAAAGAAACAAAAGGAATAATGACATACAATACAGTTTAGAAGTTTGGGGTCAAAATTTTTTGAAAGAAGTATTTTATGCTCACCAAGGTTGCATTTGTATGATCAAGTTCAAGTTTTCTGTTATCTAGCTATCTATCTACAGTTGAGGTCAAAAGTTTGCACCCCCCTTTCAGAAACATTAAAAATGTTAATTATTTGACCAAAAGTACTGACCTGAATAAGATATTTCGCATAAAAGGATGTTTACTTATAGTCCACACGAGAAAATAATAGCTGAATTTATAAAAATGACCCGGTTCAAAAGTTTACATCCCCTTGATTTCTAATACTGTGTTCTTACCTGAATGATCCACAGCTGTGTTTTTTTGTTTAGTGATAGTTGTTCATGAGTCCCTTGTTTGTCTTGAACAGTCTGCTGTTCTTCAAAAAAATCCTTCAGGTCTCACAAATTCTTTGGTTTTCCAGCATTTTTGTGTATTTGAACCCTTTTCAACAATGACTGTATGATGTTGAGATCCATCTTTTCACACTGAGGACAACTGAGGGACTCACAGATAGATGGATAGATAGATAGATAGATAGATAGATAGATAGATAGATAGATAGATAGATAGATAGATAGAAATGTGATCAATTTAATGTGTCCTTGCTAAATTAAAATTTTCTTTCAAAAAATCTTACCAACCTTAAACTTTTAAATGGTATTTTTTTCTGTGGAATGCCATTTTTATAAAAGACCATTTCCACCACAGTCTTTTTTAAAGGTAATTGTGTAAAGGTATTTTTTTTTTTTCTTTCTGTCTGACAATTTTGTTTTTTTGCATTCTGAGGAAAAATAGACGTTTAAAGAAATAGACAGAAGATAGACAGAATAAAGACAGAATAACTGAAAAAAATGAAAAACTGTTACAAAAGTAATGTCCTTAGCCTTTTATCACAATTTTGACTTTTTTGTTCTCAAAATTTATAGAGAAGATTTCCACAGCTGAGGGACAACTGAGAGACTCAAATGCAACTATTACAGAAAGTTTAAATGCTCACTGATGCTTCAGAAGAAAAAACCATGCATTAAGAGCTGGGGGGTGAACACTTTTGAACAGAATAGTTCTGTCCTTCTATCTATCTAGTATACATGTGATCAATTTAATGTGTCCTTGCTAAATAAAACGTTTCTTTCAGAAAAATCTTACCAACCTTAAACTTTTAAATGGTGTAATCTTCTTTTTTATCTATGAAATGTCCTTTTTATTAAAGAGCATTTCTACCACAGCCTTTTTTTTTAAAGGTAATTGTGTAAAGGTAATTTTTCCTTTCTATCTGACAGTTTAGTTTTTCTTGCATTCTGAGGGAAAAAAAGAGATTTATAAAGAGATATAAAGACAGAATATAAACTATTACAAAAGTAATGTCCTTAGCTTTTTATCGCAATTTTGACTTTTTTGCTCTCAAAATTTATAGAGATTTTCACAACTGAGGGACTCATATGTAGCTATTACAGAAGGTTCAAATGCTCACTGATGCTTCAGAAGGAAAAAACATGCATTAAGAGCTGGGGGGGGGATGAA
The DNA here is from genome assembly GCA_036247105.1 of Cirrhinus mrigala. NCBI lineage: Eukaryota > Metazoa > Chordata > Actinopteri > Cypriniformes > Cyprinidae > Cirrhinus > Cirrhinus mrigala. The sequence goes on along the minus strand of CM070020.1, from coordinate 5,990,168 downwards.
AACTTTTGACAGACATATTTTTTCATGTAGTACTGCCCTTCAGAGGCTACAGAAGATAGTTAGATGTTTCCCAGAAGATTTACCCTGATCTTCAAATTCCAAAAGTTTTCACCCCCGGCTCTTAATGCGTCCCGTTTCCTTCTGGAGCATCTGTCTACAAATGTGGTAAATTGAATGTGTCCTTACTAAATAAAAGTTGTTTTCTTTCAAAAAAAAATGTGTTACCAACCTAAACTTTTAAATGGTATCTTGCTTTTTTTTTTTTTTAATGAAATGTCCTTTTTTATAAAAGACCATTTCTACCACAGCCTTTTTTAAACGTAATTGTATAAAGGTATTTTTATTCTTTCTATCTGACAATTTTGTTTTTCTTGCATTCTGAGGAAAAAGAGATGCATAAAGAGATATAAAGACAGAATACAAAAGACAGTGTTACAAAAGTCATGTCCTCAGCTTTTTATCACAATTTTGACTTTTTATTTCTCTAAAAATATATAGAGAAGATTTATAAAAAAGCTTATTCTGTCAACACCACTACATCTATTCCTTTAGCTCATGCATCCCCTACTTTTTTAGCCAGCTTACCATCAAGGGATAGTCAACAAGCGCAGCCAGGACATATTTGCCTAATTAGTCCGCAGCAGACTCATTAGAGCTCGGAACGACAAGAGTGGATGACGTTTGGGCGTCACGTAGCCAGGAGACCACATAATGCACTTTTAAAGGTGAACCGGTGCTAGACCGGAGGGAAAAAAAAAAGAAGTGTTAACAGAATAGATCAACATTGTACAACGTGGTCAAATGATGCAAAATGGAATTTAATTCAATTAGCCGTCCTTTTTAATTGGACAAAAGCCTGTGATCAGGGGCCAGATTGAATGGCCGGCGCTCCTGATTTAATATGCATCTCCAGCAGGCGGCCAGACGCGTTCACAGGACATTAAATGAGAGAGGACAGACTGTTAAGTTTCCAGGAGACAAAGAAATTAGAATTATGCAAGCTTGTATTGACATTCTTCCAGAGTTAACTTGCTGGCAGAGGTTATTAGCAAATGTCAATATCAGGGCAGAAAGCTTGCTATTTTTAAGAACGCTATTCATAGTATGGATCATTACATATTTATGACATCCAAACTTTGTGTTGCTTTGGACTCGAGTACAAAATCCTGATCTGGAATGTCAACAAAATGTCAGCTCGGTATTACGTTGCAAAACAGACCCGAGAAGATTTCATTATAGGATAGTGTGTGTGCCATTACGCGTTCATTATATTAAATTTGGCTGCAGGCAGTCGAATATAAGAGAGGCGAGCCTGCTGTTCGGGGGAACGCGAGCGAGAGCTGGAAACATACTGTTCGTACAGATTGTCGGCCCCAGAGAGCTGCCCTGTAGACCCCGCATGCCTTCGGATGCCTGCCGCTTGCCTAGTAAGCACTTTGAAAGCTACTGTATTGTTTAATACCTTGCCGAACTCTTTGCTTCCCTCCATCTAACAGTAGTGGCTTTTGTCACACATGATGGCTGCTTGAAAAATTGTATATATTTTCTAAATAAATAGGACAAAGAGGCGCTAAAAGATAAATGACTTTCCTTGGCTGCAGTCTTGCGCTTCTTTATGAAACATTTTTTAGAACAGTTTTTCATTGCTGAAATGAAACAAATGCTTTTTGAAGCCAAGCGCTTCTCTAAATACACCTAAAGCGCTCCTTTCAAAGTGTTCGAGATTTTAATATTTGAACAGAACGCCTTGGATTGTATTTCGATCACAAGACCAGACCAAAGCACCCGCATTTTTTTTTTTTTTTTTTTTTAGATCTCACTGATGTTTTGACATCACATGAAGGAGTAAACATCTCATATGGTCACTGCTGTTTCAAATGCTTTATTTTTTTTTATAAATTGTTTTATCGGCAGATGAAAGACGGTCGTATTCTCTTTTGTGAGCCGTGTACTTTCATACCACTTTATTTTTTTAAAATCCTGCCATGTTTAAATGGCTGTTCTGCAATCTGTCTGCATGGGGCGAAGCCTTTGGAGTGCTATGGATGGTGGGCATGATAAATCTCAATAAGCAGAAACCAAGCACATGGACAGATAATGTTATTCCTCCCCCAAAACATTGAGCCGCTGTCCCTTAAAATGAACAGCTGAGCTCATGCGATCAAGCGCAACGTGTTAAAACGCTCTGAAACAATCAGACCGGGAGTCATAACTGATTCATTAGCTGAGCATGTGAAGTCTACCTTTCATAGATCAGTTAAACGGATTATTGCGTGCGATTTCTGCCAACGCCGTAGTTATTTGTGATGTTTTTTGGCTGGTTAGATCTCCCGAGATGAAATGTATTCACCTCAGCCTTCACCAGAGCAGATCGTCATTTTGCTGCAGTCACACGTAGTTTGAAGTCTGACTAAAGTGCTGTCAAGCTTTAAGTGCAGAGTATTTGCTGCGCTTGTTTTCTATTTGTTTGCGTGGCAAGGACCGCAGGTGTGAAGACACGTTGGTGACACAACAAAGCCGTCGTACTGAATGATATTGAAATCAATGAGGGATGTTCGTGCCATCACTCGCTGTCTTTCTTTAGCACGTGTCGCACTCCAATGAGGGAGTCAATCTGTACTAATTAAACATAGGCGAGAGTGCCTGTGGACTGGCAGCTCTGTCTAACTTGATTTACAGCCTGATAGCTCTAAATCAAGACTGCAAAGAGTTTACAGAAGCACAACCGCAGTTTTTACACAAGCCACAGTTCGGATGCATTTAGCTACAGTATTCGGCCATAAAGTGTGCAGTACATCAGTACTGGGATCAGTAAGACTTGTGATGTTTTTTTAAAGAAGTCTCTTATGCTCATCAAGGCTGCATTTATTTGATCAAAAATACAGGAAAAAACTGTAATATTGCAAAATGTTATTACAATATAAAATAATGGTTTTTATTTGAATATGCTTAAAAATATAATTTATTCCTGTGGTGCAAAGCTGAATTTTCCTTCATTCTAATATGCTGATTTATCATCAATGTTGGAAACAGTTATTTTTTTTTTTTTTTTTTTTTTTTGGAACCTCAAATTCTTTAATTAATTAAGGTTAAAAAGAACAGCATTTATTTAAAATAGAAAGGTTTTCTAACAATATACACTACTGTTCAAGAGTTTGGGGTTAGTACTTTTTTTTTTTTTTTGAAAGAAATTAATACTTTTATTCACCAAGGATATGTTAAATTCATAAATAGTGATAGCATAGATTTACATTGTTAGAAACTATTTATATTTTGAATAAATGCTGTTCTTTTTAACTTGTTATTCATCAAATAATCCTGAAAAAAGAATCACAGGTTCCAAAAAAAAAAAAAAAAAAAATTTGACAGCACAACTGTTTCCAATATTGATAATTCTAATAATTCTTTTGCAGTATTACTGTTTTTTCCTGTATATAAATGTTGAAATTAAATGGGAATAATACAACTAAAATTATTTGTATTATTTTGTATGGGTTATTATAGCTAACTAACCTAAAACTGAAAATTAAATTGGGAAAAAAATTACTAAAATAACAATAATGGCCCAGAGCCTGTGCTACAAAATAAAATAAAATAAAATAAAATAAAATAAAATAAAATAAAATAAAATAAAATAAAATAAAATAAACATTTCTTATTTTAATTTAACGATGCACTAAAATAACTACAACTAAAGCTGAAATAAAATGTAATAAAATGTGTGTGTAAATCAATTCATTTATTTATTTATCCTCAATCAACTAATTAATTTTATTATTCTGTGAATAGTCAAACGTACAATGTATTATTTGTAAACATATTAGGATTATTTAAGGTTCATCATTTAGACGCTGTCAATATATATATATATATATATATATATATATTGACAGATATATATATTGATATATATATACATATATATGTTTATATCCAAGTGTAAATATATGTATATGTGCCTGATCCACACTTAACATTAATACTAAAGCAAGTACATCGGCTGTCATTTTGCTGGTTCTGAATTGTAACGCTTACCCATTTGAACCACATGAAGTCCTCATAGAAATAAGAACTACTAAGAACATGTAATCTATATAATGTAATAAATTTATTGCACACGTAATGTCCATAACAGACACAGCAGACAGAGCGTCCAGAGCCATAATAGCCAACCATAATGCACAATATGACTAATACAGTCTATTTTCCAGACACTGGTTTTGATGTTGGTTCAACGGCGATGCTGTTTGATGGGCTGTAAATCTGCTTTGTGTCGAGGCGACTGTGAGCAGACCGGGACACATTCCTTACGGCTAATTCACTTCATAGATTAGCACGTACAGCGAATACATGTGTTCAGCCCAGGGAGATGGACAACACTTGAGCGCATTGTGAGAACAGAGCTCATTTCATTGTGTGGATGATTGGGTTCTCCTGCTGGAGATAATGACTGTGCCCTCCTTTGACTTTGAGGCACTGACCTGAAATAAGGCCCACAAGTGAAACCGGAGTCCGTCTGAACCTGTGTGTGATTAAGGTCACCCAGACATACCACATTTTCTTGACCCCCTGCTCACATCGACCACAGCTCGAATTCAGCGGGGAGTCTTTTGTAGTTCTCGTCACAATGCAAACATCAGACCTCGGCTGAACGACGGGGGCGAGGCGGTGCCGAGGCACTCGAACCGTCCTGTAGCCGTTGCTTTTCTGTTTTGGCCTATCTATTTTCTGACGGCTTGATAATGCTCGCGGGGGGATTTTTAAAGCATATTCGGCTTGCTAACTTACCAAGGACAAGCATTCAGTCATGACCACAGTGCTAAAACCGGCATGTCGAGTAATTAGTAAGATGGCTACTCGTGAAAAAAGACACTGGGCTGCAGCTCGTGCTGAATGTTCCCAGCTGAATATGGCCTGTAATGTGAGATTTATGAGTTTCAACACAGAGTTTACTCTCAATTCATCTCCTTGCTGTGCCCTATCGGGCCGTCAAAGTCAGCCTTTTTTTTTTACTTTAAAGTGTCCCGTCGCCGCTGACCAATATTGCGCGGTGCCGTGGTGTAGTATAACAGATGACTCTTGCACTTTTTCACCGTCGCTGCTGGCAGCGTAGGACAGTTTACTGACGACGCCTATGGATGAACAGTAAGGTAGTTACATTTTTAAGGCTTCTTCATTATGGAAATGCATAAGCAATATTTGTGCACAAGCAATATTTTAATGAAAAACCGAAATGGCATATATGCTAGAATATGAGGATTTCAGCTCCAGCTGGGTTTCTACAACTCCAGATTGATTTTCAGCTGGCAGGTGATAGGAGGATATAACTTTATTCGTAAGCTTTATATAAAACATTGATCAGAGGTAAATTACGTATAATCTGAGACTGAATAGGCAGCGATGATTATTTCGAAAGGAATTGTGTGGCTTATTTTTCGCAATCACAATGTAAGGTTTCAATCTAAAGAGCTCAGAGTGAAGTTCCAAACAGCTTCCCATCCCACTCGTTTCTTTTGTGCTGCTGGAATTCAGCATTAATAAAACACAATAGACAGGTAGTGGAAGTAAAAATCCTATTTATTTTCACCATAGGCCAATTGATTTTGAACAGTGATGTACAGTATAAACCTTTCTGAGAGCATTAAGAAAAAGTTGAGCCCAAGGTCTGTGTGCATTAAGATAATCTTAAAAAAAAAAATTGTTTTATTGTCAGATACCCATTGAAGAACCACGCCACTCAATCATGAAGAGCAATCAGAGACCATGAAGACAATCCGACAATCAGAGAAATCACTGTTACTATGGAAATGCATATTGTGTCGAAGGCACGCAATAATAATGTCACATTCGTGGAATTGGGTCAGGCTCCCTACGCTCTTGAACTGCTTATTTATATACACTTTATCAAAGAATCGTGAAAAAGAAAAAAAATATCATGTACCAGCATGAACTCTTTTTCAATACTGATAATAAAATGTTTCTTTAGGAGCAAATCAGAATATTATGTTAAATGATTTCTGAAGCATCATGTAATGGTTTCTTGAAAATTCAGTTTTGCTTCATAGTAATATAGTTATATAAAAAACAGGCATTTGAAATTATAATAATTTACAATATTACTGTTTTTACTGTGTATATGTATAGACTTGTAATGTTTTTTAAAGTAGTCTCTTATGCTCATCAAGGCTGCATTTATTTGATCAAAAATACAGAAAAAAAACAGTAATATTGCAAAATGTTAACAATATAAAATAATGTTTATTTTATTTTAATATACTTTAAAAAAATAATTTATTCCTGTGATGCACAGCTGAATTTTCACCATCTGTTACTCCAGTCTTAAGTTAGAAATCATTCTAATATGCTGATTTATTATTATAATTACCAATGTTGGAAAGCTATTCTGCCAAATATTTTTTGGGAACCTGTGATTCTTTTTTTTTCAGGATTCTTTGATGAATAACAAGTTAAAAATTACAGCATTTATTCCAAATATAAATCTTTTCTAACAGTGTAAATCTATGCTATCACTTTTTATTAATTTAACATCCTTGGTGAATTAAAGTATTAATTTCTTTCAAAAAAAGAAATTAATGGTTTTTGAGGAAAGCATTTCAGGATTTTTCTCCATATAATGGACTTCATTGGTGCCCCGATTTTGAACTTCCAAAATGTAGTTTAAATGCGGCTTCAAAGGGCTCCGATAATAAATCAGCATATATATATGTTATTTTATATATGCATATATATATAATTTATTTTGTTGTTTTTTTGTAACCATTTGCAATAAGGTCCATTAGTTAACATTAGTTAATAATATACGTTGTTAGCATAAACTAAGAATTAACAATACTTCTATAGCATTTATTAGTCTTAACGTTAATTTCAGCATTTACTAATGCATTATTAAAATCACAAGATGCATTTGTTAACATTCGTTAATGCACTGTGAACTAACATGAACAAACAATGGACGACTGTGTTTTTATTAACTGACGTTAACAAAGATTAATAAATAGTGTAGTAAATGTATTGTTCATTGTTTGTTCGTGTTAGTTAATATGTGAACTAATGTTAACAAATGACACCTTATTGTAAAGTTACTGATTGTGATTCATTTGTGATCTGATTGGTCAGAACAACATTTTGACATTCCTGTGGTGCAAATAAAGTGTTAGGCTCCTTTCCGTTCTTACACCGGACGTAATATATTAATGGTGTAAAGCCGTAAACGCAATTGGATATTGAAAATTAAGTGTCTTCAAAACCAGCTGTCCTTGACTGCTTAAGTCAAAAGAGAAGACATGAAAGACAGAGCAAGTCAAAACACACATTTCCCGCAAAGTGAGGAATCCTGCCTCTTATCTATTTGATTTTGCACTTGGGGAATTTTTCTTCATCTTATGCTTCAAACGTCAAGTGCCAAATTCATTTGCATGCGCTTGAGGCTCGGAGAGTTAAAACAAAGACGTGTGACTGGGCTCGGTTCAGACACAGGAGCTGTTGATGGAAAGGCAGTGCGGTGGGAGGGGAACCTGGAGGGAGGAGGGGTTCTGAAGGCAGCAAATCACATGAAGAGGATAATTTAATCTGACTCAGTCTTTCTGTCACTTCATATAAACTGGTTAGTTGGCTAGGCCTCCTGAAATGAATTAAAACGCATGAATAATGAAACATCTCTGGCTGTGAAAGGAGCCGTGCTTTCTGCAACTTCAAAGCCGGACAAAGCAGCCTTTATAATCAACAATTTGCCGTTTTAGTCTTATATTAACGCCCGTGTTTGACACGACGTAATGAAAATGCAATTAGGTTCTCGGAAACGAAACTATTTCCTTAATCAACCCGCGACAAGCGCGCTTGTAACGTTAACGGTCGCCGCGCGCAGCTGTTGCCGCGTTAAAACCGGCCCTAAAAACGCAGGGTGGAAAAACAGAATTAAGCATTCGGTTTGAATCAAGACGCTTTGAACTCGAAAACTAGTCTATTTCCTTGCAGCATCTGGTCATGTGATTTTAAGTAACTCTGACATCAGGGATCCGATGTCGATACCAGAATATACTCTTAACGCTTTGGAAAAAGTCCAGACGAAAACATAAATAAATAAAAAACTACAATCCCCAACGCAACAATATACTTTGAAAGTTTTAGTGTTGCCAAGGTTAAGCTGCCTGCTGTGGACTGCTGTCTTTCTATCATTGTTTACTGCTAGAGATAGACGTGATATTCCTTTTAATGTTAAGCTCCCATAGAGAAGCGATATGCACATAAAACTTTGACACGAGTCTTTACTTTAACCCTAATCTGGCGGTGCCAGTCTACTTTAATGTATTGGTGCCACATCGTGAAGAATGGAGGAATGATAACGCTTTGTGATCTGCAATCCAGTCGGAGATCAATGCTCTGGCAAATAAAAGCATGAGGCCGCTGAAGCCAGAGAATTTATAAGCAGCTGAAAGTATTGCAACTCAAACCTCAGAGGCATAAAACCAGAGGTGAACAAGCTTTCTGGCCTGGCAGTGATGTCCTACTTAGGGGAATAGTTTATTCACCCTTATGTTGTAACAAACCCACATGACTTTATCTCTGCTGTAGAACACCAAAGGTGGTTTGAAAGAAAAAACAAAACAAAACAAAACAAAAACAATGTCTAATATAATAAAAGTGAATGACAGCTTGAGCTGCCAAGCTCCAAAATCACATATTCTGTATATATACAAAAAGTTTGGGGCTGGTAAAGTGTTTTACTTGGTAAACTTTTTTCTTTTTTAAATATACAAATATATGCTCACCATGGCTGCATTTATTTATTAAAAGATCAAAGATACAGTAAAAACAGTAATATTGTGAAATGTTATTTACAATATATAAAATAACTTTTTTTATTTTAATATATTTATATTTGATTGAAATTAAAAATAAAATTGGATTTATTTTAATTTTATATTTATATTCAGAATTTTCAGCAGCCATTTCCTAATAATTAGGACGCATTATAATTATTTTTTTATGGAAATCAAATATTTAATATTAAAAATCATTCTAAAATATTATTCTAGAATATTGTTATAAATATTCTTATAAAATGATTATTATTATATGTGTGTGTGTGTGTATATATATATATATTCCAAATCTCCCAAAGCCATAAGATGGATTTTATACAATTTTTTTAGCAAGAGTGCATTAAACTGATAAATACTAACAGTAAACACATGGATAATATTACAAACAATTATTTAAATAATTTTTATAAGAACTTTATTTTAATTTCATTATTTATACTTCCCGGTAACAAAACAAAACAAAACAAAACAAAACAAAACAAACTTTTTTTTTTTTTTGTGGCAGAAAGTATAATTTCAGGACTCTGAAATGAAAAGAAAGTTCTTATAAGAATTATTTATTATTATCAATGTGTTTACTGTTAATTTTAATCCGTTTAATGCACTGTTGCTAAATAATTAAAAAAAAAAAAAAGTCAGATATAGCCATCTTATTCTGAAGATCTGGAATATAGCACATGAATTGCATGAACCTCTTTTGTGATAATTGCAACATGCTTTTAATCTCCATTTACTGTGATAAAAAGAGTGACCATAACATTATTCAAAACTTTTTCTTTTTATGTTCCCAAGAGTTTTTGAATTCAATTTTGGGTGAACTAATCCTTTAATTCGCTGCTTGAGTTTTCATTTTCAAAAGCAAAGTCATAGGAGAGATTAGATGAGCAATACTGATTTCAAAGAAAAATTTTAAAAGGTATATTAGCTCATTTGTTAGATTGGTTAGATGTCTGAGCTTGTTTTTTTGTCTTTTCTGTAATCTGATCAAACCAACCCAAAAGAACACTGATTAAAGTCACCCTCTTATACAAAAAGCCAGTCTAAAGGAAAAGCCTATTGCTCTGAACAAAGTGGGGCTTAACCATTAGACAAAACAGAGGCAGCATGCATTTTCGTTGGATGCAGGACAAGATTAATACAATCATGTTTTAATCACTGACCCGGCTGATTCTAGAGCCATCCCGCCCCCTTCGATGAGTCTGGGCTTGAATGAAGCCAATTGATCTCCACCAAACTCTGCGAAATCGATGTGTGGTGACCATCTTAAAAGGAAAATAATGACTGGCATCAAAGTCTGTGATCACTTGTTGTTTGGCAACTCAGAACGATAATTACTGGATATGTTGGTCTCTTTACAGCTTGCATAATTAACACATAATTAAGTGTTGAGTTGATGAGTTCTCTCAAAGTATGGATGACAATCCTAATGTGCCCAACAAAGTCGAGACTTTGCTGCATTGCCTTGATGAAACACAAAGCCGAAGCCAATACAGCTCATTGCCATTGGATAATGGAGAGAAGATGAGTCACAACCAGTCAAACAAATGACACACCAATTTAAGAGTGTTGCTTTTGTGTTTCAGTGGTTTGATTATTTTGTGAAACCATTATATAAAAAAAAATATTTTACATTTTTCTTACTGTTATTTGAAGGTCACTTTAAAAGCTGAAACTTACCATTCTTTCATCAGTTATTTTTGTGACTTTAATTGGATTTTATGTGCACATGCTACTGTTTTACCCAGATGTTCAAATTTAAACTTTAAAATATTATTTATATTTAAACTATGGCAAAGTAAACAAAGAGTGAAATAAACATAAGTTGTTCCAATGTTTATTATGTGAAAAGGATTTATACTATTGAAAATTAATGAAAATTATGGCTGGCCCTCAGACATCATTTCCATCTTGACAAATAACTACTTTATTTTATTTTATTTTATTTTATTTTATTTTATTTTATTTTATTTTATTTTATTTTATTTTATTTTAATTAAGTCAGATAGTCAGTTAGGTAGTTCAGTTTTTTTGTTTACCAATGAGACTTCAGTGAAAGTAAAGAGCTTGAAATAAAAAACTGTGATGTATGGATATTGCTTGTGTGAACAGTAATATAAACAAATTTGAAGGTGACTTTAAAGCTGAAACTTTTTAACATGTTTATTTTATTTTATTTTATTTTATTTTATTTTATTTTATTTTATTTTATTTTATTTTATTTTATTTTATTTTATTTTATTTTATTTTATTTTTCCTGGCAGCCCAGATTTCATCTTGACAAATAACTTTTATGTTTTATCTATTTAGTCAGTTAGTCAGTTAGTTTTTCCTGGCCTTCATATTTATCTATTTATTTATTTATTTCAGTTTACTCATGACCAGTGAGACATCAGTGACAGTAAAGAGCTTGAAATATAAAATTGTGATGCATGAATATTGCTTGTGTGAATTGTAATATAAGCACAACATATCAGTAGATTTTTACTTTTTATTTTGTGTCTGAAAGTTAGTTACACTACGCAAAAAGTGTAAAAATATTACTTAAATGTGTGTATTTATCATCTATTAAATGAGCAAGGCATTTTATTCTAGAGATTTAAAACGTAATTCCATGATTTATACATGACGCTTGGTGCATATCGACTGTTGGATATTGAGTGGACAATTAAATATGAGAAATATGAGATCAAGAGAAAAAGTAGCCCATGTTTTATAGACGTTTCATTTTTTTTAAAAAGCCACTGCTCATATCTTGAAGCACAGTATTTCCATAAGGGATACAGATATTCTATGTAAATATTGTTTAGGAGGTGTTGTTTGTCAGAGGATGTAAGTCAAGGGGAATGTTTTTCTGTCACAGATTTCCATCCATCCATGAATATCTGATGCATCAATTTGTGTTTAAAGAGGCATACAATGTTGAGGAGAAAAGAGCATTATTTGACGTGGGTAATCCTTTATAAGACTCACCCTGAAGTTGCCTGCGGGAGAATAGAACAAGGGAGCAGATTCTCGCTTCTGGCTGAATTCACAACTGTTATCTGGCTTCCCTATCCTCTTGTTTAGTGATATTGCATTCTGCTCTTTGATATTCCAGTTAATCCTTCAAGTAAAAAGATTTAACTCGAGATTATGCTGTTTCTATGAACGCTGGCTCTTGCTCGCTCTCGCGTGTCTGAGCGAATGCTCCCGAGGCGATGTCATAATTCGAATCCTACAGAGAGAAAGCGGAAAAGGAAGCTCCGGGTTTCCCATTGGTGCCGTCGTTCACGTATACATCATCCACCGAGCCTAAATCTGTATACGAGTCTTAATGAAGGCGTCAGATACATTTTAAATCTGCATTTAATGAATTGCTTGATGGCGCAGAAGCATTGTGAAGTCATTTCGACATGTCACTCTCATTATTTTTTTCCACTTTCTTTAGAGAACGCTAAAGTGCTTGGCTCATGATAAGTGTTGGGACTGATAACCACTTACAACACTTACCAGCTTAATGTTAGATTAGACACTTCAACTCCCAGCTGCATTTTAACTCTCTAAAGCACGTAGTGCCGTTGTTCACAAACTAAACCACTCATCAGCCATTCCATTACTCCATAAAGCACAACAAGACCCTCAAATATACTGCATGACATTGTTTCGTAAACACTTCGGGTTTGCGCAAGCAGTAGCCTTTCAGCCTTTAGAATTATATAGTATTATGAAAATATCAAACTCCAACCGTTTCACCATTTGTATCACTCCGTTTGCGGTATTTCTCACAGCGAGTGTATTGGCGGACACCCAAATCTGCTATAATTTTATAAATAATACTGTTTTTGTGTCACCGAATGTAGTTTGTAGATGAGAATGTACTTGTTTAGACTTGAAAAATGCAGTTTGTTAATAAAGATAACCTCTATTTTGTTTTTGGAGATTTTCTGGAATTTATCGTTGGCTCAGATGTCTCTATAGTGGTTAAACATTAGATATAATTTGTTTTGGATAAATTTTTGGTGATCTTTGGTCTCATTAATCTATTATTTGTTCCAGAGCAAACAGTTTTGGCTGAGGGCAAAATCGTGGTGGAAAGAAGTAGTTCTGCACAAAACATCTAAAGATTTTTCTGGTTTCTGTCTAGTAGTCGTTCATTTTAAGCATTAGTCAACTATTAGTCACACGTTTATTAATAAACCATGTAAATCATAATAATGAGCCTTTAATTGTCTACATAGTCTAATAAGTGCTCAAGTGCACGCAAAAAAAGCTTGCCACAGCACACCAGCAGATATTATAATTATGAATGTGTCAGGGAAAAACAGCAAGGAGACTGCATTAATGTTTTAATAATTTATTGATAAACTAGTGCTTTCTTTGTTTTCGATTTAAGAGATGAAGTCTGCGACACTGAATCGTCATCTCCACAGTAGTGATTTGAATTGATTCCATTTGAATTGATTCATTTGAAAGTAGAGATTTCACTCTCTATAGATATATTTTTCATGTCTGTAAGGCAAGTATACACAGAGTTTCCAAGTTTCACGCTCAAGTTCACAGAAACCGAGATGGCAGAAAGCTGATGCTGTTTGCTTTATTTTACAAAAGTGCAACATTTTGTTGTTGTTGTGAATGCACACAAATAAATGTAGTCTTTACAGATTCGAAAGATGTATTACTCTTATCTGTATGACCAAAAACAATGGAGTATTTTAAGAGCAACTGAACCGCACCAGCACCTCTATTCGTCATGCGTTAACCAAGCTATGTTTAGCTTCCACACCCCCCACAGACATTTCAGTAGCGCGCATTTTACTAGGTTAACATTGACCGGGAATGTAAAGTGGCTACTGCTTACACATTTTAGATGATAAGCCATATTTGAAGTTGATGAACTAATAAAATAAAAATTTGGCTGACCAAGCCTCTTCTAGTCAACTAACGGTTAGTTGACTATTAGGGGGCAGCCCTAGTTTTAACACACTTGTGCCATTGTATAAATCCAATATGACACTCATAGCCATGCAATATGACTGTATATTGGCGCAATATTTGAGGTTGATGAATGATAGGTGAGCATTTGGATGTCCTGCCCGATGTACTATATTACCACACAGACCAACCGTCACTTCCTGTGGATTATTTTTTTTCTGTGACTAAGCGACTAATACAATTTTGGTCAACCAATGGATAGTCGGTTAACCAATGTAAATAATATTTGGTCAACTAATGGTTAGTTGACTGTTAGGGGGCAGCCCTAGTATTTACACACTCGTGCCATTGTATAAATGCAGTATCACACTTTTGCAGCTGTGCAAAATGGCTGTATATTGGCACACTGTAATTACCATGGCCGTGCCAATATACACCCATATCGCATTGCTACTTGTGTGATATTGCTCATGTAAGTTATTTGTTCACAAATTGGACTGTACTAGTCATGTTGCATGTTGCTTTTGCATGCATTGCATGAGGACAGTTCCATAAAAAGGTATTTTTCACTGTTATTTTGTGGTACACTTTGTTTTTATAACAGCACATTCAATACAGACTGTAAACTCACATTCTATCAAGTAAAACATGATTTATTTTGCCATGGCACCCGAAAATTAAAGAATAGCGGTGCAGGAAATGCTGACAATTCAGGAGACGGGACACTCTGACAAGTCCATTTCTATTAATGGTAGAAATTGTGACACTCAGAATGTAGAAATTGAAAGAGTCAATTACCTTTTTTTTTTTTTTAATTTTTGATTTTGAAGCATAATCTTTATAAACAGTTCTGGCAATTTTGAAAAAAACAGTTCCCCTCTCAAGTACCCAGGCACTGTTCTTGTATTCCTATTACCTAGAAAATAGCTGCTGAGGTGTTACCAAAATGGCTGGCAAGTAGATTGACTTGCCTTAAAGGGACTTTAGTATGACATTATCATATTAAATTACAGTGTCAGGTTTTTCTCCTTCTGAAACAAATTGAATGCTGCATATTTCGCTCAGATAATGGCCCGAGGGCCTCTCATTTGGCAGCTCGCAAACCAATGTGCTAAGGTCTATCTGGTCTGCTATTCTAACAGCTTCTCTTTCTTGCCCTGAATATGAACTCCTGCCTTACTCATTGTGATTCTCTTCTCATGGCCTGTTGTCAGTGCCTCTGCTGAAGTCTAAACGCCTGCAAAGCACCTGTGAGTCTTATAAAGAATGATACCTGTTCATTTGATTCGCCGGATTTACGAGTTGGTATTTTGGTCATAGTCTTAGCCCTCTACTGTTAAATCTTTAATGCTTTTCAAATAACAACAGTTGCGAGACACTTGATTGGCTGTAGTGTGTATAGGTTGGCACATGGGATGGTTGCCTAGTAACATCAGCTGTCTTTCTGCAAGGTCTTTGCATTGTGTTATGAATTCTTTAAAAGTAGCATGTTCCCCAGTTTCATCAATCGAGACAATCCAAAATACCTTTTTTCGATGGAGATCTTGAGCGCTGTCACAGGTTATTATTGTCTGATGTTTAGTGGTTTGAAGAGCATCTCGATATATTAGTGGCACCTAATTGCATTACCTGGGGGGAGACGGATGGCGCCAGCTAAAATGGTTGGCTGTGGCTCAAGCTGTGTTGAAGGCAAGTGCATCTTTACAGCTTTTACATCCATTTCCAGCTGGGATCTTTTATTGACGACTAAGTGATTTTCCAACAGTTTTTTTCTTCTTCTCCAACACTCATGCTTCATTTTAGCAAGTGTTTTGCCAGTCAACGTCTAGAAGCATATTAGTGGCTATTTGGATTGCTTGAGTAATACTACAATGTAAAACTGCCTGTAACTCCTCGTATTCAGGATATTAATTCATTTGCATATTGCATTTGTTTACTTATTTATTATACAGTCAGTTATTGTTCTTTATGCGACTTGTACACTATATCTGATGATGATAAGATGGCATCACCTAATAACCAATGTTTGCATGTTGTTGTTGAAGTACACAACACTGATGTTTTTTATAACAGCGACAACTAACGGGTCAACTTAGCACTGCAACAGTCCTTAAACAAATATTCCAAATCTATTTGGTGACCTGTTGGTCATTGAAACCCTGTAACTGACCAGCTTTGTCTTCTAGATGAAGTATTTGTTTATCCTTTGTTTTGTTTTGTTATTCATTAAAAGTTTTACATATCAACATACACTGGCCCTAGCCTGACCTGGCCAGAACTGAATAAATAAGCAATATCCACCCACAATTAGTCATACTGTTTTTATATACACAAAATGTATATAAAAATGTAAAAAATAAATAAATATATATATATATATATATATATATATATATATATATATATATATATTTTTTTTTTTTTTTATATTTAGTTGATAATAATGTGCATCTACAATCTTATGATGTGGATTTAATCAAGTGAATTATGGTTTTGTAGATGATTCTGATTATATTGCACTAATAAAGCCAATTACTGAACATGAGGATAATGTGCAAAACAGCGGGGACAATTATACTCTAACAACTTGACACACTAGCCAATATTTTCATGCTTCTTATGAAACCTTGTTCTGTTTGTTCTGTCCTTCTCTCTAAACAGAGCCAAAAATACAATCCTTACAATAAAGAAAACCCTAATTGGGGGGTTAATGACAAGGGGAAGTAATTATTTTTTCACAGGCAAAAGCACTAGCACTTTTCAGGTGTTGTTTGTCGTGAAGTGAGAAAAGGAATGTTTTAAGTTTAAGCTAGTCTTTCGGGAGCCGTACCTTTTGGGAGCATTAACCTTACACCATACAGAAAGTGCGTTTCATTAAAATGTATAATGCATCAAGTGCAATCATTGCATACCATTGATCAGTACTTGAATAAATTGAGTTGAAATTCTATTAACGTAACCAGTTAAGCATAAAGTGAGATGAATATTTAACAATAGTGCAATATTGCATATGTAAACCCTATCGCCTCTTTGAGTGGTATTTAAACGACTCGAACAGACTATGTGTTCGCGTTCCCAATTACCGTGCAATAAACATTCAGGCAATATTATCTTGGATCCCCTCCACAGACATAAGTGCTTCCTTTATACGGAATCATTAAACAAACCCTGATCAAAAGAACCACCGGCGGTTTTCGTCACAACACCATGTAGAGTCTAGAGATCGAGGCGTTTCCAATCCATTTTACGGCGTATTTGCTGAACGCACAGATTTGTCACTATGAAATGTGCGGTGTGGTGAGGTATGCTCGGCGGCTCCTTGTTTGTGGCGCCTGTCTCCGTTCGCTCTTTGTCTGTGGGCTATAGCCCGGCTGCCTGCCTCTCCCCAGTGGCCGCCAGGCTCTCTCCTCTCCTCTCCTCACCACAAAGCATTTGCATGTACTCGCATTTAAAGCAATTAGGCCCTAACCTGTCAGCCTGACAGGTGGCCTCCATCTCACTAAATGCACCTTTAATGTTTGTGTCTGAGTTAAGTCTTTGCGGGCCTGAGTTGACAAACCGTTGCGTTTCTGTATTGTGAATAATTAGGCCAATTATTTCGAGCGGATAGCGATTAAACATATGCGTTTTGCCGATTCAATCCGGCAGGGGTCTGTCACTCGGTTCCATGCGGGCCGCTCGCTGACCCAAATTAAGGCAGAAATCCCTCCCTCTGCTCCCCATCAACTTCCACAGCAGTGGCAGCTAGCGTACACTGCCTTAATAAAACAGTAATGATAATGACTGTTGGTACTGCTGCGCTTGGCTCCTCCACGACATCAGGCCGAGGAAGTCTTGCTTTATAGGACGGCTAGTCGCGGCCGACAGCCTGATTTATCCAGAGTTTCGTTTAATACCTCTATTTAGCAGATAGCGCTAATTTCTTTAGTGTTATGGGGTTTCCGCTGATTGTTTTTTGCATGTGTGAGGTGTTTTTGTGGGTGCGGCGGTTGAAAATGATTAGGTTAAGCAGCATTAGTTTGTCTGAAGAGTCTTAGGTCTGCTGAATTATTATTATTGCTGTTGGTCACACATCATTTCATGAACATAATGCTCTCCTAGATTAAGCCATGTCGCACAAAACACAGTTTGGATAATCTTCTCAGCTCGTCGTAGTCACTTGTAAGCTTGCGTCGAAAACGTTCGATTCTTTGATGCGTTACATCCCCGTGCCCCGCTAGGGTCACCGAGAGCTTTGAGCAAACCATCTGTCTCGAAACGTGTCAGGAGCTGACCTGGATTCAGCCTAAGTCAATGAAGGCCTTTGTTGAGCTTCCTCTTGGAAAAAAGCACAGTTGCTTGCAAATGCAAATGGGAACGCAAAATAACGATACATGCAAAACGCAGTCGTGGTAGAAATATCGACAGTTTGTTTTGCCTGTAACTATATTTGCATCTGACGTTAATCATGGCTCGCAGGTGAGCCTCCGTGTGAGGTTTGTTATTAAGGCTGTGCGGTGGCATCAACCGGCGGTCTGAACTCCAAGAGTTGGGGAGTTGATAAGATATTACATGCCATTTTTTAAAGGGACTCCCACGCAGCACTGCGAGGCAACTAATGCTGCCTCTCACAGCAACACAGAGAAAGCAGGAGAGGGAGCTATCAAATGTGACTGTCAGTCAGACTCTAGGGAATCACTTCCTCATTCATGACCATGAAAAGGTTGCCAGTACAATGTTTCTAAGCAAGTAAAAAAGCATCTGTTTTTACATTTTTTCACTTCATGTCAACCTTTTGCCTCCTCACTGCAGGCTAAATGCAAAACAAAATGCGCTAAGCTCCTTTAGCATGGAGAGAATAGAGAGAGAAACCAATGCTTTGTGTATCTTCATCTTTGTATTCTTGTAGGAGGGGAAAAAAGAAGAAAAGCTCTTTTTGAACCTACTTTTTCCAACACATGTAGGAGACATTGTAGCTTTTTGGTGCACAGTCGCTTTGAAACAGTGAGTTCTGCCTTTGCCTGATGTGCTATGTGGGCGACACCAATGCAGACTCATTTATTAGACGGCTGTAATTAATGTGTTTGTTGATTCCACTCACAGAAATTATAAGAATGCCTTTGTTTTAATTCTGGCGCAGATCAAGAGCACAATAACCGGATTGTGTTCTGGAAATACGTTCTCTCCCGTGTGTTCAACCGCCGAGCATTTGATGTTAGGCGGTGTGGGAGTGTCATTAGGAGACGCGGGCAGAGCGACGGGGGCAGAGCGAGCTGAGATACCCTGAGAGTTTGTGTCATTTTAGTTAGATCAGGCCTATTTACACGCAACTATTATCCGCAGTTTGTCGTGTGGCAGGTGTGGGATCTTCTCAAAGCGGACGTAATGAGGACATGTGAAACAATGTTTGAGGAGGAATACATTTACATACTTTTGAATATTTTCGTAGTCTTCTAACGTTTCTGCCAAATGTCATATTAGAATAAGTAACACCTCCACTGGGAACAGGTAACAGATTTAAATATGCACATACATGAGAAAAAGATACATACTGTTCAGAAAATTGGAGTTGATATGATCAAATTGAAAAAAAAAAGTTTTTGAAAAAAGCCTCTTATGCTTAAAGGAGAACTCCACTTCCAGAACAACAATTTACCTAATAATTTACTCACCCCCTTGTCATCCACGATGTTCATGTCTTTCTTTCTTCAGTCGTAAAGAAATTATGTTTTTTGAGGAAAACATTTCTGCATTTTTCATATAATGGACTCCTATGGTGCCCTGATTTTGAACTTCCAAAATGCAGTTTAAATGCGGCTTCAAACGATCCCAGCCAAGAAAGAAGGGTCTTATCTAGCGAAACGATCGGTTATTTTAATAAAAATAATACAATTTCTATACTTTTTAATGCTAAATGCTCATCTTGTCTTACTCTGCCTAGACTGATTTTTAGGGTATGTCGAAAAACTCCCATCTCATGTTCTCGTGTAGAAATCATTTGAAATATTGTTTAAAAAAATCGACTTTAAACTTTTGAATGGTGGTGTTATGTATGATTGACTTCTGAAATTACCTTAAAAAATGCTAAATAAATAAATAAATAAAATAAAATAAAATAATGCAATATTTCATCAGATTGAACGTCATTTACCTTAACTCTTAACCAATACTGTTGTTTTGGCCTTTTGTCGTGGCCGTGGAAGCATGGTAGGAGGCTTTGTCTTGAACACACTTCATTCCATGAAATGTTTATTCATTATTTTT
The DNA here is from genome assembly GCA_036247105.1 of Cirrhinus mrigala. Lineage (NCBI taxonomy): Eukaryota > Metazoa > Chordata > Actinopteri > Cypriniformes > Cyprinidae > Cirrhinus > Cirrhinus mrigala. The sequence goes on along the minus strand of CM070020.1, from coordinate 5,970,171 downwards.
GTTTATTTTGATAAATAATGTACCAACAAAAAATATATTAAAATTAAGATACAAATTATGCCAAAAAGATTATACCGATTATACGAAAAAGAAGGGATTCTACAAAAAACAAAACGTATGAAGTGGTCAAAAATTATATCTGACCCACTCCTTTTCTTCCCGGCGTACTGCCATCCAATTTTCCACGCCCTTATGACGCTTACAGTTTCTTTATTAATTAACAAATTGAACTAAACCAAACAAAAACAAATAATATTTAAACATAAATAATATAAAATAAAAACACTTTCTTGAATAGCTACACTATTTTATTGTTGCATGTTTTAATATTAAAGGCAATTAAGAATCTCTTTAAGTGTATTTCCTTTTAAAACCTTTTCTCTTTACATTACCTCAAAAGTATTGTACTTTGTGTAGCTTTATTTGCATCTACTATATTGTTGTATATTTCTAATTATTTATTACATCACTCAGCAGATGCTTTTATGCAAAGTGGTTCACAACTGAGGAATAATACAACAAAAGTAATTCATCCTAAGGGTACAGAAACATGAAGTAAGCAAACATGATGTTTGGCTATTATTTATTCATACTCACCTTCTTTTCAAACCATTAGTCAACAAATCTTAAGTAAACACGGCAGATGTCATAACAGTGGCGGGAGACTGTGGAGCACCCATTTTTAAAAATTATACGTTGACTTTAACAGCAGGGTAAATTTTTGGGATGGTGGCTGAGGTTAGTACCACATGTTATTACAAAATTATATTTCATGCATTTCCCTTTTGGCACAAGATAAGTATGTAAAAAAAAGTGCCAAGGGAAATTCAGAAGTTATGCATAAAAAATTGTATGGCGTTTCGAGTTGTTACATCAGAAAACAATGTGGGAAATAGTCTGAGGAAGACATACTTATTTTTTCCTCTAGCTTTTGAGAGTTTCCGTAGGGGAGACCAGGAAGTGTTGTAACATGCAGGGAGTTGTAACACCATTAGTTTAACCAATTAGAAAAGAGCTATGGGGGTGAAATCACAAACAGACATGACCACCATCCTCCTGATGTGACAGCAGTATTGGAAATTCTGTAAAGAGCTATTTCTTTTGAGCAAATAGCGTAACTTCACATCTGATTTATAAATTGGTTTGCAGTCATGTTAATGTATGTCATGCTGTATTTCACGTGATCTGGTATAAACTCAGTCAGCAGATTTAAATTGATACAAATGTTAATTTCATATACTGTTTAAAGGCTGGGGTCTTTAAAAATTTAAAAAAGACCTTTAGAATGTTACAAAATATTTCTGTTTCAAATAAATGTTCTTTTGAACTTTAGAATTATTAAATTCATCATTCATCAATCCACTAAAATATGAAGCATGCACAGTGCAGTCTCTCTTTCTCTCTATGTATCTATCTCTCATCTGCACATAACCTGACCTCTCTAACTCACTACTTGTTCTCTTGCTGTCTGAAGGCAATTTATTCACTAAAAAAACCTCGAAAGTGCTCTTTTTTTCTCTGCTGTTTTACGCTTACACGTTCGTTCAAACGTGTACCCTGCTGATCTTTCATATTCGTATATATAATAATTAACAGAGTTTCTCTGAGTAATTTTTTGGAAACAGTCTGTGGAGGTTTATCTCATGAATTTGAAAAAAGTGTGATTTGTAATTTAACTTTTGTGGGAGTTTTTCCACTGATACTCTTTTCATGCAGCTCCTATAAATGACACATTTAAGAGATTTTAACAGATTGCTTTAAGCAACACAGTGGGTAAGCGTCATCATTCAAATGTGTGGCAAATGTATTCATGATCATGAAACAAAGTATTTCATGTCTTGTCAAGCTTCTTACATGATATTGTTTCTATCATTATGTTCAGTGTTATGTTCAGTTTTAGAGGCATTATAACATTATTACTATTGCGTCAAGAGCACGACCCATATTAAGGGTGATAGAGTAATATTATATAATAGAATTATATACTAATTGTACTAAATTTAGTGATTTGTTGAAATGTGATGTATGAAATATTGCTGCTCCAAAACCCTCTCTGTTTCTCTCTGGTGGATGAGCTGCCAACCTCCACCCGAACTGCTGACACCATCACATCTTTCATTCACATTCTGCTGTTCTCTTGCATCCTAATCTAGTTGTCTAGTAAACCTGGCATTGTGTATTATGAATATTGTTGGCTCTTTGGATCAAAGTGTCGGCTAAACATTGTTGAGGGTAACGCATTACAAGTCAAGACAAGCTATGTAATCAGATTACTTTTTCAAGTAACTAGTAAAGTAACACATTAATTTTTATTTTTCAATAAAATATCTGAGTTACTTTTTCAAATAAGTAATGCTAATTACTTTGTTATCCCATTTATGCACTGACAGCTCTCCTGTCCCCAAGTTGAGAGAAGTCGGAAGTAAGTGCAGATGCATTGTGTGCGCTGATGGTTAGTTCTAGACTAAACATGAACATGCATTTACTCATCTCACTTGCACAAACTAAAAATATGTTAAAAACATAAATAACTTGTATGTATTTAATCCCATTTTATTAACCAGTGTCTTTACTGTTGACCTTTGATGATCCACTTCAACCGTACTAATAGACAAATATGGTTTTAGATAAACATAACATTTGTGTTTATTTATTTATTTATTTTTTATCGCTGAAGAATGTTGAACTTTCTTCTCCTGCGTCCAATTCTTCATGCAATCCAGAATGGCAGCACAGTTTAAAGATTTGTTTGAACTGCAGCCTTGATTGTAGAGATGTGAATTCACATTTCCTTCAACCTGAGGATAATTTATTTCACTTTTGATTTGACTTTATTCTTGAAACTTTTTTTTGCTTCATTCTTGTAATATTTAGACTTTATTCTCGTAGTATTGCGACTTTATTCTCGAAATATTTTGACTTTATTCTCGTAGTATTTAGACTTTATTCACAGAATTTCGACTTTATTCTCATAGTATTTCGATTTTATTCTCAGTATTTTGACTTTATTCTCATAGTATTTTGACTTTATTCTCGAAATATTTCAACTTTATTCTCATAGCATTTCTACTTTATTCGTGTAGCATTTTGACTTTATTCTCGTAATATTTTGACTTTATTCACGTAATTTTGACTATTCTTGCAGTATTTCGACTATTCTCATATTTCAACTTTATTCACATAATTTCGACTTTATTCTCAAAATATTTCGACTTTTTTCTCGTAGTATTTTGACTTTATTCTCATAGTATTTCGACTTTATTCTCGTGATATTTTGACCTATTCACGTATTTTCAGATGTATTCTAAAAATATTATGACTTTAATCTCATAATCTTAGATTTTTTGTTTTTTTTTTCTAACATGGCACTAAAACGCTGTCATATTAATCAAGTAAGCCCAGCTCAGATGAGAAAAAGTAATGTAATGCTTTACTTTCCATAAAAAGTAATTTTTGCCATCAGTTGTATGTGAGTAATGCATTACTTTTAAAAGTAACTTTTCCTGGCACTGCCTTGTGGGCAGCATGCCAACATACAGCGCCGTTGCGCTGGGCATCCCGAGTTCGAGTCCCAGCTCTCTTCCATATCGCTTCCTGTCATTTCACTACTATCCTATCAACATAAAGGCAAAAATGCAAAAAATAAATCTTTTTGTTTTTTTTTTTTAGATGTAACTTTCCTCAGCACTGCTGCAAAATGCATACATGTAAATGTATTTTTCAAGAACTCCCATTCTTGCATTTTGATGTCCATCGCAAGGATTTAAGATCTAATTAGTGGGGTCAGACCCCCACAACCGCCCCATGATTTGCACTCTGGTGCACCCAGCCACTTCTGCATTTGGTTTGGTGCAACCAGTGCATTACATGCATGAATCTGTCCTCATCATCAAATGCAATGCAGACAATGTGACATAAAAACATTTTCTTAGTTGTCACAAACCCCATCCATCATATAGCTAAACAAACACTCTCTGTGAACTACATTACATATGCGTTTTCAAATGCTAATTCTGCATTAGACCGGCTTGATTTTAAGCTTATAGGCAGAAGCTCTGTTCTGAGGTAGGGAAGCGTATCCTTAGTTTCAGCATGTCAGACTGGCGTACTGTTGCTCAGCGAGCTCTTTGTATTCCTTGTAAGTAGACAGCCGTTTGACAGTTTGTTTCAAAGAATGTTTCAAAATGTTTCAATACCTAAGGGGAGGTGTGCAAGGAAGGAGAAATCACAGAGGCAATTCAGTTATGCAAATCACATCACACTGTTTTCATTAATCCCACCTGAACATTGCAAACTGTCTGTGCAGAACCTGCAGAGAGAAAAAGAGGAATAAAAAAAACGCATGAAACTTTTTCTATCTATCTATCAATGTCTTAATGTGATAAAATTATGACAGAAGGAGTTATGTGACATCTTTGATGGGCTCTGTGATAATAAAAACACCTGGCAGACTTTGACTGTCAAAGAAGGTATTTTATAGATATTACATTTATTTTGACATGGAAATGACATCGTATATGAACAGCTCGTGATTAATTGTCTCGATTCACTGATTCACATTCGCAATTGACATATTTGAAATATATAACACATACATTGCAAATGGTTCACTATTTTTTGACTTGTTGCTTCATTTTTGACATGATTTCATTCATTTTTGATAAGTTTCTGACATGATGGTTCATGCAATCCAGAGGTGCAGATCTGTAATTGCTCTCTACCAAAATAAATAAATATGTAATTTTAGTTTAATACACTACTCTTATCTATTTATTTATTTAGGGCTGTCAAACTTGTGATTAATCACATACAAAATAAAAATTTGAGTTTGCCTAATATATGTGTGCGTACTGTGTGTAATTATGTATATATAATACAAACACATTCATGTATATATTAAATAAATATTTACAAATATATGTATTTATTATAGTTTCTATATAATTTATATTATATATAAGTAAAAATATTTTGTACATAACATATTTCTCTTAAATGTATACATTAATTTGTTTGTATTTATATATACATAATAATTACACACTGTACACACACATATACTATACATATACTAGGCAAACTCAGACATTAATTTTGTATGCGATTAATCACGATTAACCGTTTGACAGCCCTAATTTATCAATTTATTTGATTTACCAGGGGCACGTTAAAATAATAATTAAAAAAAAAATGTTATAAAAAAAACTGAAAAAGTATCAAAGTAAAAAATATATTGCGGACTTATACTAATACTAATACTAATAATGTTTAATAATAATAATAATAATAATAATAATAAAAATATGTTTCTTAAGCATCAAATCAGCATATTAGAATGATTTCTGAAGGGTCATGTGTGAGTAATGATGCTGAAATTTCAGCTTTGCATCACAGGAAAAAAAAAAACATTTTAAAATATATTACAATAGAAAATAGTTATGTAAAATTGTAATAATATTTCAAAATATTACTGCTTCTACTGCATTTTTGATCAAATAAATGCAGCTTTGCTGAGCATAAGAGACTTCCTACGTGTAAAATCCTCACAATCCTCATAAATAATAATAATAAAAAAAAAACGTTAAAAGCTAAGACCGTTTTATCTTTGTCTAATTGATTCTTTCATCAAGCGCATTCTCACAATACTGCAACGCCTTTCCATTTACTCTTCTGCTGATGTCTTATTTATTTATTTGTCACTCAATATTTCCCTTTGAAGTGTCAACTGTGGGATCAAGTTGTAAAAATATTCCAGCCAAATCCCATCAAATACTCTATAAACAGGAGAACTGAGGGAATATGTCATGCTAAAAGCATAATTGGCATTATACATTCTGTTTAAAATCTACATCAGGGGATCCGGACTGACAAGTCCTCATTAAGCCTCTGGCCTCTGCCTTGCTGGAGAAATAAAAGTGATTGCTGTAATTACACCAGCGAGGATGAGGATGATGATGAGGAGGAGGAGGAGGCGGCACTTCTGGCTACAGGTGGCTCTGATTAAGTTTAATCTGGCAGCCCTCCTCTTTCCTATCTCTTCTCCAGGCTCTATGCCTCTAGGTGCAAAGGCTCGGAGGCAGCCTTCCATAATGAGCTCCTCAGCTACACACTGGATACCCTGGAGTACAGTCCCTACAGAGCCATAATGAGCACTCCAGTGCAGCACTCTGTACTCGCAGCCAAGGGCTCCAAGCCGGCCTCCCCGTAGACAATGGCACACGGGTGGGCATGGCTTGTTCGCCATTCTCCTCTCAGTCGGTCCCCAGGGTGCTTGTATGGAAGGTGGGGAGGGGTGGCCGGGAGCCTGCAGTTGGCAGCGGTTCCCTCGCGGGGAGAGGCGCTCGTCTTGGCCCGCCGACAGCCCTCCTTCACATCCAGCAATCGTGTGGGGTAGCGAGCGTGAAAAGCGAGGCGGAGAGGCGGCCCGTCGCTCCGAGCGAGCAGAAGGCACGTGAAGATCTTCTGGATGGACTGCGTCAGTGGTGTGGGAAAACAGTTCGCTTCCCAGACAGCGTTTAATAGACCCTTACATGCCTTGGTCGGGTTTTGAAAGAAGTCTCTTACGCTCACCAAGGCTGCATTTAGTTGATCCAAAATGCAGTAAAAACAGTAATATCAGGAAATATTATTAGCATTTAAAATACCTTTTTTTCTATTTGAAAATGTGACCCTAGACCACAAAACCAGTCGTAAGTTGCACAAGTGTATTTGTAGCAATAGCCAAAAATACATTGTATGGGTCAAAATGATCGATTTTTCTTTTATGCCAAAAATCATTAGGATATAAACTAAAGATTGTGTCCCATTAAGATAGTTTCTAAATTTTCTAAACGTAATTTTTCATTTGTAATATGCATTGCTAAGAACTTCATTTGGACAACTTTAAAGGTGATTTTCTCAATATTTAATTTTTTTTTGATTTTCAAAGTTGTATCTCAGCTAAATATTGTCCTATCCTAACAAACATCAATGGAAAGCTTATTTATTCAGCTTTCAGGTGATGTATAAATGTCAGTTTTTAAAAAAAAATGTACCCTTATGATTGGTTCTGTCGTCCAGGATCAAATATACTTTAAAATGTATTCTTGTTATGGCAAAGATGTGTTTTCAGGAGACATTACTTCATTCTTTTGTTTTCAAACAAAAATAATTTAAAATAAAATAATTATTTATTTTAACTTAATGTGCTAAAATAACTAAGACTGAAATAAAAATGAATAAAAACTACATAGGCATATTCGTTTTATATATATATATTTGCAATTTCCAAATTGCAAAAAAAAAAAAAAACAAACAAAAAAAAACACACACACACACACACAAAATGTTTTTGTATTTTAACTAAAATTACAATTAAAGTAGAAAATATAAAAATAAAATCTAATTTAAAATATTAATAAAAACTATAATAATATCTTAAGGATACTACAATAACACTGCTTCAGCGTCACATGATCCTTCAGAAATCATTTTAATATGCTGATTTGGTGCTCAAGAAACATTTCTTATCAATGTTAAAAATAGCTGTGCTGCTTAATATTTCATTTTATTTAATAATAAATAAATGCTAATTTATTTAAACATTTTTCTTCAGAACAGAAACCTTTTAACATTATACATTTTTTGTTTGTTTGTTTGCTTTTACTGTCTTTTGATCAAATTGTTGAATGAAATTCTTAATTTCTTCAGAAATAAAATAAAATAAAATAAAATAAAATCTCGCCAATCCCAAAGGTAGTCTATTAAAATTTTATATTTGTTTATGTTGGTATAGCAGGGGTGGCGAACTCCGGTCCTGGAGAGCCGCAGCCCTGCGGAGTTCAGCTCCAACCAAACAAAAACTCACCTGCTTGTAGCTTTCTAGTAACCCTTCAGACCTTGATTAGCTTGTTCAGATACGTTTGATTAGGGTTGAAGCAAAACTCTGCAGGGCTGCGGCTCTCCAGGACCGACGTTCGCCACCCCTGGTATAGAGGAATTACAGATCAGCACCGCTGAATCAAATGGAGAAACAAGTCAAAAACTTGTTGGTTTGTATTTTTACCAGGACACTTTGTTAAAATAAAGGTTGTTTATTGGCAACAATGGTTCTATGAAGAACCTTGAACATCCATGAAAACTTTTAAATGCAGAAACATTCTTTGTAGTTGAAAAAGGTTCTTTAGATTTTTAAAATGTTTTTCAAAATGGTTATTTTTAAAATAGGTTCTTTGGAGAACCAAAAACGTTTCTTCTATAGCATCACTGCAAAAACACCCTTATAAAACGGAAAGTTCTGGTCCTTGCTTCTGATTGGTTGAGCTGCGTTCAAAGCTATTGTAAATTACTCTAAACACACCTTTGTTCACATTTGTGTGTTGCTCAGCAACCACTCTGTTGCAACCACAATGAAACCTTACTATGTATATAGAATAACCGTTTTATAAAAGCGATAAACCCTGTGAAGTCGTAGTTTACAGTGAATTTATGACAGCTAAGGGGGTTTTAGCTGTTAATGCCCCTTAGCTGTTAGAAATTCACTGTAAACCACAACTTCTTCGGGTTTATTGCTTTATTTCGGAACCTTAAGAGTGATAAGTTCAAAAGAATACCTTTAATTTGAAATAAGAACCTTATGGAATTTTATAAATATCGTTCCTATCACTTTTATCACTTTTGTTCAATTTAATACACCTTTGTTGAATGAAAAACAACAAGAACAACAACCTTCAGCGAACAAAAGCTATGTGAAGATCTTCTAGATGGACCACACCAGCGATGTGGGAAAACAATTTACTTCCCAGACAGCGTTTAATAGACTCCTGGAATCAGAAGACACCCACTTTTGGTAGCGTTTGTGATGCGTTCGCTCTTAGTCTTTTGATTATCTTCGTTATTTAAATGGATTTGCATAACAATCAGCTAGATTTTATTAGCCGGAGAGATGCAGAAAACAATCAGTGCGCTGCAGTGTTGATGCAAGACTCTTAATTACAATGTTGAATAATGTCAAGCAAATGAATCAAGCCAAGCACCTCTCACATCAGCTTTCATCAGGATGGAGAGATACAGGGAGCGCGCTCATTACGCTTGCAGAGTGTGTGGGTCGGCGAACAGGGGGCCGAGGTGATGCTGAAGTGCTCTGTAGGTTAGCTTTTCACTGTTCCACAATTACAGATATGGAGGGAAATATGATAATATTGTTTATGCGTTGCGACTGGCAATGGCCGACTTTTTTTTTTCCTTTTATTTAATTGCTCTGTATTTTAATGAGATCACCTCTCTTGATCTTGGACAGACACGGTGTTGGCTAGCGCTGTCTTTTCTGAAACAGCTCCATCTGGGAATGAGGATTACATAGTTATTATCTTGGGGGAGGATTAAGGATTTGTGTCTATCACTGGGTGGTGCAGCCAAAGACAAATAAATCTCAACATGCTGTTAATACATAGTCTCTATTGTTCCTTTTGTAATAATCAAGAAAAAAAAACAAAACACGGGCATGACGGCGGTGAGGGTTTTTTGGGTTTACCGCCGCATGTCCTGTATGGGAGGTGGGATTTATCGGAACAATGTTTCATCATCAGACATAATACGCTGGATTCTGCTGTTCTGGAACACTCGAGGTGTAGAGAGATCAGAAAGTAAATTCATTCTCAAAAAACAAAGATTGAAAATTGAGAAGTGGATACAAGGTGATATTGCTCCGTCGCTGTTATGTTATGAATATACACGATTTTATGTGGCACGACAGATGCATTGTCTGAATACAGCCTAAATCCTGAATCACACTTTGATATGTTATTCTGTACGGCAGGTTTTTGTCAAACAAAACTATGCCTTCTATCACGGATACATGCTCACGTGATGTTGTTGTGCTATGTGGTCACAAAAACGCAGTTTGTACGCATTTTTAAGCATTACGGTTTAAAAAACGAGTGGTTTTAGGCAGTTGAAATGCAATCGGCAGCGAAAGAGAACTCATTTCGCTATATGTGCATGCTGTCTGAGCAATGTCAGAAAAGACGGTGCTCATAGAGCATGGGAGTATTGAACTATTTTTGCACTTTATAGGCCTTGAACTGTTAAATACACACTTGTATGTGTCAAAATGCTTGTCTTTGCAAATATCCTCTTTAATTTAGATCTTAAGTGAAACAGAAAACAATTAAATCAGTATATTGAATCTGGGCAGCTCTTAAAGTGGCAGCAGTCTATTTTTCCTGCTTTCATGTTAATCCAACAATAAAAGAGAGAAAATGTCCCACTGCTCTTGACTAAATCACTTTGTAACTTTAATAAGAAGAAATGACTCATATTGTGATCAAATATTTTGATAATATTGCCCACCCCTGCTAGGATCAGGATCAAAAATTAAGCCAAAAAAAAAAATCTAAAATTCAACATGTAAGTGCAAAACATTTATTTATTTATTTATTTAAAGAAGACTCATGCTTACAAGGCTGTGTTTATTTGATTCAAAATATAGCAAAATCAGTAAAATGCTGAAATATTTTTACTATTTAAAATAACTGTTTTCTGTTAGAGTATATTTTAAAATGTAATTTATTCCTGTGGTTTCAAAGCTAAATTTTTATGATCATCACTCCAGTCTTTTTATTCAGTTTTCAGGTGATGTATAAATCTCAGTTTAAAAAAAAAAATTACCCTTATGACTGGTTTTGTAGTCCAGGGCCACAAATACTTTAAGATGTAATTTATTCTTGTAATGACAAAAATGAGTCATTACTCCATTCTTTTGTTTTCAAACAAAAATAAAATAATAATAATAATAATAATTAAATTAAATTAAATTAAATTAAATATAAAAACTTATTTTATTTCAGCTAGTTTCCTAGTCAGCATTTCTCATTTTCATTTAATGTAGCTTAATGTGCTAAAATAACTAAAACTGAAATAAAAATTAATAAAAACTATATAGACATTGCAAATAACAAAAACTCATTCATGTTAATCAAACAACAAAAGAGAGAAAATCTCCCACTGCTCTTGATTAAATCACTTTTGTATCTTTAATAAAAAGAAATTACTCATTTTGTGATAAAAGATTTTGATAATATCGCCCACCCCTGCTACAAAGGGTCAGGATCAGAAATTAAGCAAAAACAACAACAACAACAACAACAACAACAAATTCAACATGTCAGTGCAAAACATTTATTTACTTATGCTTACAGGGCTGTATTTATTTGATTCAAAATACAGCAAAATCAGAAAAATGTTGAAATATTTTTACTATTTAAAATAACAGTTTTCTATTAGAATATATTTTAAAATGTAATTTATTCCTGTGATTTCAAAGCTGAATTTTCAGCATCATTACTTGCATAATCCTTCAGAAATCATTCTAATATGCTGATTTGAAAACAGTTATGATGCTTAATCTATCTATCTGACCCCAGATTTTTGAAAGGCGCAAAATCTTCATTTTGATAATAATTCTGATGCATATTTTGATTAAATATGTCCCTTTTGAAAAAAAAAAAAGTAAACTTTTTGGCACTGCTAGGGGTGCAGTTAAACAATTTACCTTTTTTATCTTTTAGCAATATTTGACATTTCAAATTGTTAACACGAATCAATATAACCGTTTGCTCTCAAACATGTCAAAAGTTTGTCTACTAACACATAGACCATGAACGCCCCTGGCCACGAGTGACCTTTGATAGCGCAGCAACCTGATTTGATCCTTTGTGTTGTATGGAAAACCAAAGCCCACAAAAGCTACTCTTATCCTCATCTAAACCTATTAGGCCGCCAGGTTACAATTGTGGTGCTCAGCGAGTGGCGATACAAGTGCCACACCTGTTACTGCATTCTGACCGCCGCTTGTTTGTAAGTGCGAAGTATGTTGAAAGCGTTGACATGTGTAAGTGTTGAAAGCCCTGTTACTAACCGAGCACACGACCTGATTTGATAGCCCAGAGTGGAGCTGCAGGATTAGGGGAGCATGCTGTTAGAATTGGTTTAATCATCATGAAGGACGTCGCCGTAAATGGAGACGACGTGACATTGTCTTTTCAAACAGCCTCTTTATTAGTGCTGGAGGGTGCTGTAATCCAGAGAGCAACAGCCTGCCAGCGGTTCCCCTTTGAACGGCTTGCCTCTGTGCCTCGCACAATCGCCGCCGCACGTTTGGTCCATCCTTAGAGCACACGCCATCACAACAGCCATTTAGATAATTCAGTATTGTGTAGACAGAAAGAAAATGAAACAGAAATGAGTGGCAGGAGAGAGAAAGGAGATAATTAGTTGCGAGAAATCTTGGGTTATTCCGTGTAATTCCTGTGGATGTGGAGCATTTCATATCGTTTAATCAAAAGGCATTGGATTCCTGTCATGTCATCTGAAATATCAACATGCTCTTCAAAAATTCATGTGCATCATATTCAGTTTTAGATCTGATTACCAATGCTTTGAAAAGTAAAGGCCTTTTTTAGTCAACCCTGCATTGGTGCAAAAATATTGTGAGGTCTTAATAGTTGGGATTTGTGCATTTAATTTTAAAATGTTATTTATTTTTGTGAATTTTCAACATCATTACTCCAGACTATTTAGTGTCACGTGATCATTCTAATATGCTGCTCAAAAAAAAAAAAAAACTTTTCTCTTATTTTTATTGTTGGAAATATGTGTGCTGCTTAATATTTTCATGGAAACCATGATATATTATAGTTTTTTTTTTTTTTTTTTTTAGGATTCTTTGATGAATTGAACGTTTTAAAGAACCGCATTTACTTGAAATAGAAATATTTTGCAACATAATAAAGGTTATATTTTAGGTAAAAATATCTAGTATTAGAAGTGATTAGGTACACATTGCATTGAAATATAATGACCTTTTTAGTAGTCAGAGTAGTGCAAAGCTGAATTTTTAGCATCATTACATCAGTCTTTAGTGTCACATGATCCTTCAGAAATCAATCGAATATGCTGATTTGCAGCTTAAAAAAAAACAAAAAAACAAAACAAAAACAACATCGTTAAAAAATAGATGTGCTGCTTAATATTTTTGTGGAGGCCATGATACATTATTGATTTTTTTTGAAAATGTATATTTAAAATGTAATTTATTACTGTGATGCAAACCTGAATTTTCAGCAACATTACTTCAGTCTTCAGTGTCACATGATCCATCAGAAGTCAATCTAATATGCTGATTTGCTGCTCAAAATAAATAAATAAATAAATAAACAAAAAAAATACTATTGTTGAAAATAGATGTGTTGCTTAATATTTTTTAAAGAGGCCATGAAATATTATTGATTTTTAGGATTCTCTGATGAATGTAATATTTAAAAGAACAGAATTTACCTAAAATATAAATATTTTATGGCCTTTTATTAATTTATTACTGTGATGCAAAGCTGAATTTTCAGCATCATTACTCCAGTCTTCAATGTCACATGACCCTTCAGGAATCATTCTAATTTGCTGATTTCCTGCTCAAAATAAATAAATAAATAAAATATCTCTTCTTATCTATTATTATTGTTGAAAATAGATGTCATGCTTAATATTTTTGAGGAGGCCACTGATTTTTAGGATTCTTTAATTAATATAAAAATAAAAAAACAACATTTACTTGAAATAGAAATATTTTGCTTGCTTTGTTTAGGTTAAGTTTTAGGTTAAAATATTCAGTATTAGAAATGATCAGGTGCACAAGCGTATAAATATGTGTGTGTGTGTATATTTTGCAATTTTTTTTATATATGTTAATGTATTTTTGTACTGTGATGCAAAGCTGAATTTTTAGCATCATCACTCCAGTCTTCAGTGTCACATGATTCTTCAGAAATCATTCTAGTATGCTGATTTAGTGCTCAAAACAAATATTTCTTCTTATAATTATTGTTAAAAACAGTTGTTCTGCTTAATATTTTTGTGGAAACCATTATTTTTCAGCATTCTTGTAATAAATAGAAAGCTCAAAAGAACAGTGTTTTTTTTTTTTTTATAACATCATAAATTTCTAGGTTGAAACACCCAGCATTAGAAATGATCAGGTATGCACTGCGTTGAAATATAAAGACCATTTTTAGTTGTCACTGCATTGGCGCAGTTGGTCTTAATGATTGGGATTCGTATTTCCTCAACATAAAGATCACTATTTCACATCTACAGCAACATTTGGACTGACTGCTGTGTAATTCAGTTAACAGCCTGCAATTTGCATATGAGGTTACCAATTTCACTTCGAATTTTGACTTCTCTTTTGTCCCACAATTGAATCTTTCCGACATCCAGTGCCATAATCTGGCCGCTGAGGTGTTAAATGTCACGGAACGGCTTTTTTTAGATACAGTACGTCAACCTGCCAACGTTTGATCGTACCGCAAAAGAAAGATAAAGATAAAGCGGGATTTCCATGAAGGAGAAATTACAAAGAATTAGAGTGTCATCAAGGATCAGTTTGCTTTTAAAATCCGCCGTTGTTCGTCCATTTGAACTCGACATACATACAGCCGCGTCTCAATCTTATAAGCCAGGCTCGAGTTGTTCCACTGACTGTGGCTTAAGCAACAGATGACTCAACCGAACAATATGCTTATAAACCACTTAGCCTGGAAAACAAAAAAGAAAGCAAAGCCTCTAAGTGTTGAAGTGCTCGTATTAAGCTTTTTACGAAGCAAAACATAAATCCATCACAACTTGCTTTAAAGTCAAAGTTATTAAGGCTGAACGCTAAAGCTGGGTCAATCACGGCACGTTGCGAGTTTCTGCCCGCCGTTTTATCCCAGAATCAAAATATTTGTAAAAGACGCAGGGAAAAGAAAAGTATTGTTTTCCTCACCAATCTCCAAAGGCTATGAATTATTCAGTGCGACCAAATACCAGTTAACATTTTCAGAAACGAGACACTAAATCACAGCAGAGGCTCCGCCGCCATTCAGAGAGAGCTGTATCTTGTCACACACATTCTACTGGATGAGCTCTTTTCTGGAGCAGAGGAGAAGTTAGGCAAAGCTGGTTCTTCTGCTCCTCTACCTCAGAGACCAGGATCAGCAGGCAGAATCCTTTATTTGTCCCAGAGTTGAGTGTGTGGAACACTTGGCCTCGTCCCTCGGTGCTGCCAGGATCAGAGTTGCGCGCGGCCGCGGTCTCACTGCTGGCAACGCACAAAGCCGGCTTGGAATGACAAATTGGTCTGAGACACCACCGGGCACATGCCAAGAAACGCTCGCAGAACACAACACACCAAATTGGCAATCTGAACTAAGTTTAGACAAGCTGAACACACAGGCACAAATCAAATATCTGCAGGGTTTGTGTGCGCACATGACAGGATGTTTGTGCATAATTACGACGCGCTTTGTTTTTACCGTGTGTGATTTTACATGAAGCGTGCATTCATATTGCTTTTTATTTAGGATGGGAAGCAGTCTCTGAGGAGTCTGAGGGTGCTGACCCATTTATTCTCTCTCTTTTGTTTTTATTCATGATATGGAAAAGTATTTCGGATTCAGAAAAGATTTTTGTTTTCAAAAATAAGATACTATTTGTTTTCTGATTAACATATTAAAATATAGGCTACTTCAGTACTGAAGGTAGAGGTTAAGGTTATATCCTAACATTTTTGGCCTGTTTCTGCTCACTGTTTTCAGTTCATATGACGATTAGACTCCTTCTATGCATATTAAGCGTAACATACAACTCATTATAAAACATTAGTGCATATGCTTTTCACAAGTGTACTTGCATAATTTGACATAAAGTTTACAACTATTTCAGTTTAGAATCATCTGCACAAGATGCAGCAACTGAACTGACTAAATCTCATTTTGGCTACAGGTGTTTCTTAGTTTGTTTGTTTACTTTTTTAGTAAATGTGATATATATGATGTATTTCTTTAAAATTAGCCATCTTTCTGGCTACTTTGTATAGGTTTCTATGTAAGTACTGGTACTTCTAATTGGGCTGAGGCTGGGATTTAGCAAGTGTGAAGTAAATGTATTCGATGGATATATACTATGTGTCAGGAGCATTCACTCGGTATAATTATTTCATTTTTGACCGAGATGGCTTTTAGCTGGTTTTGCATCTGAACTCTTCATATATATATATATATATATATATATATATATATATATATATATATATATATATATATATACACTGCTGCTCAAAAGTTTGGGATCAGTAAGATTTTTAATGGGTCTTAAAGATGTTTCTTATGCTCATCAAGAATGCATTTATTTGATCAAAAATACAGAAAACAACAGTAATTTTGCCAATGTTATTACAATATAAAATAATCGGTTTCAATTTAATATACTTTAAAATATAATTTATTCCTGTGATGAAAAGCTGAATTTTCATCAGCTGTTACTCCATTCTTAAGAGTCACATGATTCTTCAGAAATCATTCTGATATGCTGATTTATTATCAAAAAAAAAAATGGTTGTGCTGCTTAATGTTTTTTTTGGAACCTGAGACTTTTTTCAGGTTTCTTTGATGAATAAAACATTAAAAAGAACAGTATTTATTTAAAATAGAAATCTTTTCTAACAATATACACTACTGTTCAAAAGTTTGGGGTCAGTAAATTTGCTTTTGCTTTTTTAAAAAATGCTTTTATTTACCAAGGATGTGTTAAATTCTTAAAAAGTGATAACATAGATTTACATTGTTAGAAAAGTAGAAAAGTTTATATTTTGAATAAATGCTGTTCTTTTTAACTTGTTATTCATCAAATAATCCTGAAAAAAAGATTCACAGGTTACAAAAAAATATTTGGCAGCACAACTGTTTCCAACATTGATAATTCTAATTAAAAAACAAGCATATTGGAATACTTAGACACTTAAGACTGGAGTCACAGCTGATGAAAATTCAGCTTTGCATCACAGGAATAAATTATATTTTAAAGAGTATATTTAAATAAAAAAAAAACACTATTTTATATTGTAATAACATTTTGCAGTATTATTATTTTTTTCTGTGTTTTTTTTTTTTTTTTATCAAATAAATGCAACCTTGATGAGCATAAGAGACTTCTTTTAAAAAAACACTACAAGTCTTACTGATCCAAAACTTTTGAGCGGTAGTGTATATCCTGGATATTCTGCCGTCTGTTTAGAAACAAAACTACAGATGCCTGATTTGTGAATGAATCACTTTTTGGAAATGGATATTTTCTATGAATTAGCTAATGTGTTTACAAAACAGTCTGAATCTGAGTCTGTGATTCAGTCATTTGGATAAATCACTCACACAAACATATCAGATCATCAATGTACTAAGTACATTTTGAGAATTTTAATATTATGCCATTTTTAAGGTTCCTAATATTGTTTTGGGAGCATTGTTTGACCATGCATGTAAAACTATTGTAGGAGTACAATAGTTTTTTGTTTTCTCAAAATGTGCATTTTATATAACCTCATTTTTCAGTGATTCTCAAACAATTCGTTTGAAGCAGTTCGGAGATTCAGTCTCTCTAAACCCCTCCTACTCTGAGCCTACTCTGATTGGTCAGATGGCCCAGTTTGTTGTGATTGGGAATTGCTAGCAACTCGTTCAGGCTGTTCAGAGTCGATTCTTTCTTTTAGGAGACAATAACTTTATTTATCATGCATGTTCAGCTTTACAACTTTGTAAATTGTTTGCATTCACATGCTGCTACAAAACACACTGCATAAAAGGCAATATTCAAAATGGCTTAACAGGGGCACTTAAAGGTGACTTTGAGAATTTTATGCAGTGCTGAATCATGTGAATTTCAGAGAAAGTTGTTGCCCCCCAAAATGAATATAACTTTGCACCCAAGAAATGCTCACAAAGTCACCTGAATTGATAAAATTATCATTTTATTTTATTAATTTTATTTAATTTTATTTTAGCATTTTTATTTTATTTTAGTATTTTATTTTATTTAATTTTATGTTATTTTATTTTATTTAATTATATGTTCTTTTATTTCATTTTAATGTTTTCATTTTTGAACATCTTTGTTTATGGTTGCACTTGATATACCCAAATGCGCAAGTTCATGTTTATTTCTGTTTTGGTTATGCCTTTTTACAAATGCACTTTGCATACCCTATCATTTTTGTTGATGTAGAGTTGATTTATGAATTCTAAACAAGGGCAGTGGTCTGTTTTTACACTCATTGTTGTTCATCTAGCTTATTAAAATTGCAATATGACAAATCCTGATTGTCATGCCAATGACAAACATGCAGCATTTCGTTTACACACCGGACCAAAGCTTTCCTAAAACTTTAACAGAGTTCTTTCGGCTCCCTCACAGGCACATGATATTTCCTTAAGGCGATGCAAATACAGCTAAACCATATGGTTGTTATTGTGTTGTTATGTTCTAGTTGGTTCATTCCACTGTACACATTTTCCTTCCAATACTACAGCTAATTTACAAACCACAAATACCAACAGTCCAAATATAGGCTGAAAACAACAGAAATGGCTCTAAATCTATGAATTTAGACTGGATATGAATGACAGGACTTATTTCAGCGTATGGCAGGTGGGTACTTTGACTGCCTGCTAGGGGTTTTTTGCCATTAAAATGATATTCTGGCCTCTCCTTGATGGTTTATGCCCGAAACCGTGCCTTATCATGATTTCAGGTGGACCACTCAAATTGAAAGCTTCCATCGCTTGAAGCCGCATCAAAATAATTGTTTTGAGTCGTAGTGGATTTTATCTGAAAAAGAACTTGCTCGGAAATGATCCCGGAGAACAATAAAGTGCATTTCTTTTTCCACGTCTGCAAAAATGTACGACACTCTGGCTCGCAGTTATTGAATTCGGGCCCCACATCAGTCACAAACCCAAATTCCCCTTATTTCTTTTGGGGGGTGGAAGTCCCCAATATGATAAATGTACAGTACGGTCCTTTGATTGTATGGCCGAGGCAGCCGCTAAATTATACTGCTCAGTTTGAGGGCTCCGAGTTGCCTAAGGCTTTTAAATTGCTAATGATCAACTGTGAAGAAGCACTTTGATAGCAGTGCCGGGGGACTTTAAAGCAGATCTACTGTTGTGTGCGAAGCACCCGCTTCACACTGGAAACCCTGTACCATTACTCTTTCAGAAATAGGGGATGTCGAAAATGGAAACAGGAAGAAAAATCCAGGAAAACAGAAGAAGTTGCCCAACCCACTCCAAAGGCAGACATGCTGCATGCATAAGTATTACAGCATTAGGGAAGACACATCTGACAACCTGGTAGTGTGACTGTTTCATTGTAAACTAGGCCTGTTAGGTGCTTTATTTTACACAACTGTCATTTTATGCACCACCGCTGCTAAGATCTACAGAGAAGTGTTTTTTTGTTTCTTCTTGTGTCGCAAGATCAAAAACGCGGACATCACGTGATCGAAAGCATCTGATAATCCTTGAAACACAGACCTCGTTTTAATCCCACGGAGAGAAATGTGTCGTTGTCATTTTTTTTAGTTCGCTTTTTCATATTGCGACGACAACAGAAAGTGTCATAAACGGAGACAACAAAATCAAGAGCATGCGAGGGGTGTGCAACTTATTTAACGCTCAGTACTCTTGAGTGTCAGCCAGGAAGTAACAAGTACAAAGTCTCCCAGTGTGTGAGGAGAATGTTACTGGGCCAGAGCATCCTCACTGCGCCAGGCTGCCAGAAAAGCCCTGCTCCTTATTTTGCCTTGGGTGAATAGTGCTCTTGTTTGTGAGTTTAAATGGGAGTCGTCTGAGATCGCGGTGAGTCTTCTCCACCTGGTGCGTATCGGAGAAGACAAGTTAATGTGACGACGTCAGACCCTCTCTTTAAGATTGCTTTTAAGGTGAAAAGTACTTCGGCGCTCGCTCCTGCCAATTCTCAGCCTGAGGCTTTTTATCTCATGAGGGCTGGCTGAGAGAGAGCGAGTAACAGAATTATTTGCGGGTTCGCTCAGGAACTGTGTTGCCAGCGCCATTAATATCAAACAGAAGGCACTACTACATTAGGAACAATGGATTGGCTCATTTTTTGCAACTTTGCATATATACGCTGCTAGTCAAAAGTTTAAGATCATTAAGATTTTGGTTTTTGAAGTCTCGTATGCTCACCAAGGCTGCGTATATTTGATTAAAATGACAGTAAAAACAGTGATACTGTGGAAAAATGATTACGATGGAAAATTGCTGTTTTATGCTTTAATATATTTTAGAATGTGCACTCCCATTAAAAAATGTCTCTTATGCTCTTCAAAGTTCCATTTATTTGATCAAAAATACAGACAAAAATAATATAATGAAATATTATTGTAATTTAAAATAACAGTTTTCTATTTTATTATACTTTAAAAATATAATTGTGTGATGCAAAGCTGAATTTTCATGAGCCATTACACCAGAAATCATTGTGTTATGCTGACTATTATCATTGTTGGAAACAGTTGTGCTGCTTAATATTTTTTTGGAACCTGTGATACTTTTTTTCAGCATTCTTTGATTTCTAACAATATTTTCTAACAATATAAGTCTTTACTATCACATTTTATCAGTTTAACAAATCAAATGAAATTGAATTAAAGTATTAATTTCTTTCAAAGAAAGACAAAAAGAAATAATTTACTGTCCCCAGACTTTGAACGGTAGTGTATATTGTTACAAAAATAACTAAATTAAATTAAATTAAATTAAATTAAAAGCACAACTGTTTCCAACATTGGTAATAAATCGGCATATTAGAATTTTTTTCTGAAGGATCATGTGACACTGAAGACTGGAGTAATGATGCAGAAAATTCAGCTTTGATCCCAGGAATAATTATATTTTAATGTATATTAAAATAGAAAACCACTATTTTAAATTGTAATAATATTTCACAATATTAATGTTTTTTCTGTCATTTTAATCAAATAAACGCAGAAAAAACTTCTTTAAAAAACATTAAAAAGCTTACTTATCCCAAACTTTTGAATGGCAGTTTTTTTTTGTTTTGTTTTGTTTTGTTTTGTTTTTTTTGTTTTTTAATAATACATATTTATTTGATGAAAAGAAATTCAAATGAACAACATTTCAGTCTTTACTGTTACTTTTGTACTTTTAATGCATAATTGCTAAATAAAAAATAAAATTCCTTTTTTTTCCCCCACAAAAAAATTGTTTTTTAGCACTGTTTTCAAAATTGCTAAGAACAATAAAAGTTTCTTGCACAGCAAATCAACATACATCTGAAGGATCATGGGACACTGAAGACTGGAGTAATGATGCTGAAAATTTAACTTTACACCACAGGAATAAATTGCATTTTAAAATATATAAGACTTATTTGAAATTGTAGTGATATTTCACAATAGTACCGTTTTTACTGCATTTATCAAATAAATGCAGCCTTAGTGAGCAATGGGGAGATCTTCATCAACATTTAAAAAATCATAGTCATTTCATACTTTTGACCGGTACATTGTATCTCTGTCATTTTCTTTAAGTTTCATAATAGATGCACGCACGTGCACCACCAGATTAGATTAGCGGTGATGAAATATTCATGCTTTGTATTTAAACCCCTGCAAAGCAGTAATAAATGAACATGTTTGCTATGAACTGCTTTGTTTTGCTCAGCTTGAGAATGAAATGTGATTTTTAATGCAGCTAATCCTTTTAAAACACATAGCAGGCTCATTATGGCCTAAGGATACAGTAGTGTCTGTGTGAGAGGAGCGTTTGCGCGGCCATATTTCCTCACCTAGCTCTGTGTATGTGACAAAATTTGCTTTATCTTTGTTGGCAACCGTAAATAAAAAAATACATCATTCCAAATTAGATCTCAGCTATTATGTGGCCCACAGCACTTTTGAGGGAAACAGGTTTTATCTTCTATTATAAAGAGAAGCACAGTCACACATACCTGGGTCATTTTATGAAACAAACACCTTCACCAGCTGATTTTTTTATAAGACTTTTAAACATTCTATCATGCAACTAATGTGTTTACATTTTAATAAACTGCATTGTGCCATCTAAAGCTGAATTAATCTGTTTTAATGGAATATGTTGGACATAAATATTCAAAATGTTTAAAAGTTTGCTAACAGTTTAGACATTAATTTAAGGCTTATGAAACTACATGTTGCTTCTCAGAAAGAAAATGTAATAGGCATTTCAACAATTATCATTGTATAATTGTTGACATTTTAAGAGAATTGCTGCTAGCAAATTCAACAAAACATAAGAAAAAATAATAAACAAAGCTATTTAAACAATTTGAAATAAATTACTTTGCAAGAGGAAAAATGTGATGGTAGCAGATTTTACACAATTCGTAATGAGAACTTACATTTTTAGCTTTAACTTTTCATTCATTCACTCATTCATTCTCAGATGAGAGAGTGGTGGACATATTGACTGTAATAATACATTTTTAAAAAATGTTTTTTTTTTCCCCACATATGCATTATTGTTTCATTTTTGGCCTCAGTCAGGACAACAGTCACGTCAGGGCAATAAAAATTAGTATAAATATGTTATTACAATTTTTCTTTATACAAGCTTTTACAAAAATAAATCCAGATCACCTGACTTCTTAATTGCACTATTTATTTATTTATTTTCATTTTTTATTATTTTTTTAATATTTATTTTCATTGTCAAACCAAAAAAGGTATTTTCAACAAGAAATATATTTAAAACAGTTATTGAAAATGTGCATTTACAGTTGACTTTCACAGTTTTCACAGAGGCGACATCCAATAACTAGACTTAATTATATATAAACAAATAAAAACTGTGGCAACAAATGCCACTGTTTAAAAGTTCAGTAAGGGTTTTTTTTGTGTGTATTTTGTGCTTACCAAGGCTGCTTATTTAATTAAAAGTAAAATATACAGTGAACTATTATCATACTTTAAAATAACTGATTTCTTTTTACATTTTAAAATGTAAATTATTCTTGTGATGGCGATTATTACTCAGAGTTTTCAGTGTGACATGATCCTTCAGAAATCATTCCAATATGCTGATTTGGGATTCAAAACACATTTAATTTGTTCCCGTCTTCTTCTTCTTTTTTTAAATTACCAATGTTGAAAAAAGTTGTGCTTTTATTTTTTTATTTTTTTGGAAACTGTAATAATTTTTTTTTAATACTTTAGGAATCTTTGATGAATAGAACTGTCAAAAGAACAGCATTCATTTGAAAATGTAATCCTTTATAACATTAGAATTGTCATTATAGTTTAACTTTTGATTGATTTAATGCGTTCTTACCGAATAAAAGTATTCATTCCCTCTCTCTTTTTAAAAAGCATACTTTTGAACAGAAGTGTATTTAATCAAAACAGCATATTCACTGATAGAGCAAGGCATATTAAACGTTTGAATCAGCTATTATCTGTATAAATGGGGCACAAGTGGCTGTGCTTGTTGTCGTCCAGGCAGCTTTTTATTTCTCTTTTCTGGTGCAGCTGTAGTGGCAAACTCAGAGCCAGCATACCTGCACCTCTAAGTCATTACAAAGGTCTAATTGAGACTTCTTCCAGCTCTCAAGACCGGTCTAAAAGAAGGGGCTTCACACTGCTTAGCAAATGAGCACACCAGGAGCAAGAAACCTTGGTGTCTTGATGCACTTGTGGGAGGCTGTCATTTCAAAGAGCACCCCTTTATAGCGATGGCACATTGAGCGTCAGTCAGCCTCAACACTGCTGGCAAGGAGATTACGGCTCTTTGCAGCTACCGCTTGCTCTCTTTCTCTCCCCACTACCATTTGGAGAGGAAAACATTCAGCGGAGTGAAGTGTAGAAACCACTTCCATGGCTTGTTTTGGGGAGGAACAGCAGAGAGTTTTAATATTAGCAATTTGGCATCTCGATAAAAACTAATTTGTCTCTGTACTGTGAAGCAGAGATGTAACACGTAATGAGAAGAGATAATAAATTTGCCTTCTATCTGGCATTTTCCATCATGTTTATTTGACTGCACTTCACAACCTTGACAAAATCACATTTTGCTTTCACAAGTTTACTGGCGCTGCATGAATTATGGAAGGAGCTGAGAAGGATGGAAGATACCAATAAAGTTTTTTTTTTTTCTTTTTTGTAAAAAAGCGACTCTTTGAAAACCGTTCCCTCCATCCGCACTTATTTTATAGACTTATCCGCTCTCCAAAATAACAGCAGAGCATTGAAGTCATCCGCTTTTACCAGTGCAGTTATGTAGCATTTGCATACCCTAGGCTTTCAGTGCAACGTATAATTTTGCCACGCATTACAGAAAGGCCATTTAATCGAACGCACTGGGTCAACACCGCCTGATAATGGTGCCTGTGTACCTGCAAATGAATAAAACCCTAGTGCCATGTGTGTCTGTCGTCTGTGTCAGATTTTAATGGGATCATATATTATTTAAACATGCAGGACAAGTTAATACACTCCGCACAGCATACCTGTCATATTAAATAATTAACCGTGGCTGAGCAAAACATTAAACAGGAAATAAAGCATTAACACAAATGCACTTTTTCCAGGGAGATTTCTCTACTTCAATATGTTTTTGTTTCATAACTGTTGCCCAGTTTATTTAAACAATATCACACCAGCAAGAGGTGTTGTTCTGGTCGTCAGCACGAAGCCAGAAGGTAATTGATATTCACTTCTATATACAGCAGGATTTAAATGCTGCTTTTTATGCAAAAGTTCTATGAACAATAAGCAACTTCCATTTGAGATAAAATGGACAAGTTATGTATTTATTTATTCATTTATTTATTTATTTTTTACCTCCTATAATAATAATTTAGATAACTCAAAAAAAAGAAACCAGACAACACAGTTTTTTTGCAGTTCTCATGAGAGATACTACAATGAGTGATCCTGCAGCAAAACAGATGCTCTGACTTTAAAAATTAATCTTGGTGTTTTTTTTTTTCTCACTGTTTCTCACTGTATCACTTTGTTTGTCTGTGTTAACCAACCTGTGAGTCTGTGGTGGCTATTTTACAGTGACACTTGTTGGCAAAATGTGAGCTTTCTCAGTGAGTCATTGAATCATTTATTCAACAACAATGTTTCATTCATGACAACAAGTCTATACAAATGAGTCATCGAATGATTAACTCATCTGATTCATTCAGTTGTTTTAGAAGTGAGCTAGTATACTACCCTTACTAGTTTTACCATATTGTAATATAACAGAAATAGTAAGAGTACTATGCTAGTATGCAGATTCAGCATGATTCTAAAGAAGTGAGCCACTGAATCATTCATTCAACCGATTCATTTAACTACCTTGATTCATTTAGAAGTGAGTCATTGAATTGTTCACTTTGCCTGTTCATTCAACTATACTGATTTGTTCAAGAATGAGCCAGTGAATCATTTATATAACTGATTCATCTAACTGCCTTTATTCATTTAGAAGTGAGTCATAGAATCATTCATTCAGTCAACTTGTTTGAGTAACCTGATTACTTATTAAAAAAACTGGCAGTCTTTACAAATGAGTCATTGAATCATTCACTCAGCTGATTTGTTAATCTACACTGACTTAATCGGGAGAAAGACATTGAATCGATTCATCCAACTACACTGATTTATTCAGGAGCAAGTTATTGAATAGTTAATTTAGCCAATTTGTTCAACTACACTGATGCTGATGATACTACAGTGAGTGATCCTGCAGCAAAACAGATGCTCTGACTTTAAAAAAGTTGTTTTTCTCACTGTTTCTCACTGTATCACTTTGTTTGTCTGTGTTAAACTGTTCCTGTCTGTGGTGACTATTTTTCAGTGACACTTATTGGCAAAAAGTTAGCTTAATCCAGTGCATCATTGAATCATTCATTAAACAACAATAATACGTTCAAGACTAAAACAAGTCTATGCAAATGAGTCATTGAATGATTAACTCACCCGATTCATTTAGTTGTTTTAGAAGTGAGCGTTCTAGTATACTACTCTTGCTGTTTTTACCACATTGTTATAAAAAGTAAGAGTAGTATGCCAGTATGCAGATCCAAATTCAGCAGGATGCATTTAGAAGTGAGTCACTAAATCATTCATTCAACTGATTCATTTAACTACATTTATTTAGAAGTGAGTCATAGAATTGTTCACTTAGCCTATTCATTCAACTACACTGATTTATTCAGGAACAAGCCAGTGAATCATTTATACAACTGATTCATTTAACTGCCTTTTATTGTTTAGAAGTGAGTCATAGAATCATTCATTCAGTCAACTTGTTTAACTACCCTGATTAATTCACATATATATATAAAAAAAAATGGCAGTCTTTACGAATGAGTCATTGAATCATTCACTCAACCAATTTGTTAATCTGCACTGACTCAGTCGGGAGAGAGACATTGAATCATTCATTTAACCGATTCATTCTATTACAATGATGCTGAATTCAGAACTCCATACTAGTGTACTACTCTTACTATTTTTACCATATTGTTATATGGCAGCGAAAATAAATGTAGTATGCCAGTATGCGGATCCAAATTAAGCATGAGTCACTGAATCATTCAACCTATTCTTTTAACTACATTGATTAATTTAGGAGTGAGTCACTGAATTGTTCACTCAGCTAAGTCATTCTGGAATGAGCCAGTGATCCATTTAACTACACTCATTCATTTAGAACTGAGTCACTGAATCATTCACTCAACTGATTTGGTACGCAGATTAATTACGGAACTTGTAAACAACACTGTTGGGTGTTGCTTGGAAATGCGACGGTTCTGCTTCAGTGTTGTTTAGAACTATTATCTCATACTGCAAAAATAGAAGTAGTAACCAGCAGTATTGTATCTTAAATGAAACGTCACTCAATATTAGCTTATTAGCTTACTGTTGTATGAAATATTACACTCGCAACCGTGTTGTGAGTCACAATCACGCTGTTGCTTGAGTACCATGTGGTGCCATTGAGTTAAATTGCTCTGTTCTTAACAGAGAGCTTAATAGATGTTTTGATTGACCAAAGTAGAGCAGACACAGGTCAGTGTGAGCGATGCTGACAGCGACTCTCCTGAATAAACATGTCGTGTCCTCTGAGCTGCCCTTGCAACTAGGAGAACGTGTGCTTTATTAGTCTCCCCCTGCTTGAGTTCCTGAGCCAGCTCTGCTCAGGTTACAAAATCATGTATTGTTTAAAACCAGCTCATTAAAGGAAAAACTGTCTCCAGGAGTGCAAGAACCAGGTTGAAAAGGAAAAGAATGATTCCGTAATTGGTCAATTGCGCAAAAAAAAATGTAAAGTCGTCTAACCTATGTCTCTGTAGAATTTCATCTATTCAAGAGCGGCACAAAACTCCTTTCTATTATCTCAGACGCCTAGGGCTGACCACGCAGTGTTTGTCTTTTACCCGACAGCGGGTGTGAAGTGAGGTTACCACACAGCCAATGCTGACTCCTCTAAGTGCTGATGAAATATAGATGTTGAAGTCTGGACCGCTCAATGTTTCATCTCTCTTGGTGATACCATAAGGAAGCCATTAATAGTGTCAGAGAGCATTAGTCCTACAAAAAGAAGATAACTGAATGTAAGAGAATGACTGGCAACACCTACTTGGAATCAACTGTGCGTCCCACAGATATTAGGGAGAGAAGTTTGTCCCCTGCTGTGCAGGCTTTTTTCCCCTCATATGTATGCGAGGTCACTTCAAGATGGTCATTTTCCCCCTGCGCTGCCTTTGTCAGTGCGCAGAGGCCCTGCATCATGCATAATCGCAAACAGCAGGACCATCTGTTGTTGCCTTGTTGACTTACCTACGTGCAACCTTTTTAGTGTTGGTTTTCATGTATCAGTCTGATGTAGCACCATATTTACAATATGCTAATTGGTTAATGAAATCTTGTTTGAGAACCTTTGCATATGTTATCAAGCCCGTGCTATGTGTTACGCAGCACGTTGGACGCAGAAATAGGCTTGTATAGAGAAGTTTCGCCGTAACCATCTGTTGGCGGTATATTCCACCAGCGTAGATTGATGACCTTAACCTTTATTCACTCAATTGGCTTTTCCATTTCTTCAGAATAAGCGTACATAATAGGTCACTTTGTTCTCCCTTATTACGAAACATGCAATTTATAGGAACTGCGCTCGAATGCAACAGTTTTATTCGAACTAAAATAACTAACACAGAGTGATTTGTTTTTCTTCTAGAACCAGAGCCAGACTCCAGATAAAACATTCCCTGTTGTCCCAGCCACGTGCCCCCACAAGGTAAGTCACTGTCTTACTAATGGTTCTGCCTGTTAGAGGCATTGTATTTTCAGTGTGATAAAGCCGTTACAGTTTGTTGCATCTCTGTGAATCAGTGGTTCTAAACTGGTAGATCACAACCCCAGAATTTGTCTTTTCTAATACGCAAACAGAAGGGAAAAACAGTGTGAAAATGTGTCTTTTGCTGTTGACGTCACAGGCTGTGCTTTTTGTTGTCTGTTTTGGTGCAGCTAATTTCTCTAGCGCAAATATTTCTCTAGCGCAAACAACACCGAGGTCATGGGTTCAATTCCCGGTGTATGCATGAACTGATAAAGCGTGTACCTCTACCAAATGCATAGATGTAAATTATCCTGTCAAATTAGCCAAACTGGATATGTTTCGTTACAAAACTACACAAGGTAAAAATAAAATATTACAGATGAGCCGATAAACGTTTCTAGCATGTTATTGTCATTAGTCAATAAACGATAAATACAATTCTATACCACGTTCTCTAAATATATTACGATTTTGTGATGAATAAATTCACTTGTAGCTTTTAAAATTATTCATTTTAGTTTTTGGTGTTTGTGGTAGATGTGACCAGCAAAACAGAAAAAAATCCACAGAGGCAGCAGACTACTGCAAATGCTTACGGGTAACAATTGTTAATCCATGAAAATAAACCAAAATATAAAGAAAGAAAAACAAAACAAAACAAATAAATAAACAAATAAACAAATAAACAAAAACTTATACAACAAACTTGGGTCACTGCATTTGCCTCTTTTAAAAGAAATATAGAGGTCTGGGGACTACAGCACCTGTTCTCACAAAGAACAACACTAACTGACTACAGACACAGCTAACAAACTTATACATTGGTGGCCAGCACCAATTAACACACACACACACACACACACACACACACACACACACACACACAAAAAAAAAAAAAAAACACATACACATACACATAATGGCCATTACATAAACCAAACAAACATGAAAACATTAAATGCACGTAAGTAACACTTCAATTACCATATAGCAATGATTCCTTTACTTTATAATTTTACTTTCTATAAATACACATAAAAAAGAAGAGAAACAGTCCTCAGAGTCCCCCTGGGCAGAAACATGAATGGTTGTGGCGTAATCATAGGCTGGAACAGCATATAAACATCCGAAGTTTCCGGCTGAACCCCCTTTGATGGTACACCCGTATGCGAGACTCGTCCGCAACAGACAAATATAAAAATGGTAATAAATAAACTAATCGGTAAAGAGTGTGCGCACTTAACTCCACTTAAATAAAGTCTGTTAAACCAAATTAAATACATAAAATTGACCTGCCCAAAGCTATGCAGACATCCATCACAGTGTTTAATTTTAAAATTTTTTATTAAAAAAAATAGATATCTGTATTTAACACTGTTATTAAATTATTAGTATTCTGATTTATTAATATTAAGTGATTAAGGGAGTGTTAGATGGCTGCAGAGGTAATCTAAATGTAAAACTGAGCATGCACAATTTAATATCCAGTACTGATACCAATCATGCATCAGGTAATGCAATCAGGTAAATTGACCCTTGGTTCCTAAAAAATTGTAACTAATTTTAGTTTTATGACCATGAATTAAACTATTTTTATTGATTTTTAACTTTTGTGTGAAACAGTTTTGCTACTGTGTTAGGTCACCACATGATCTGTGTCCTGAAGCAAAAGCAGTTGAGAACTGCTGCTGCAAAAAATATATAATTGGTGCTTATGTATCATGGACATTTTCATGGGAGATTTGGGAGATCATTTTATTCTGCGAATATTTCAAAATGTATTTTGTTTTTTGCTTGAATACGTTGAAAGAACATGTCTATTTCTCTTTGCCGCCATGTACCAGAGCAAGGAGGCATGACAGCAGATATTTCCTTTTTATTGTGTCTTATCTCAGGTTGGAAACAAGGCCCTGAATTAAACCGTAATATTGCTACAAGATGTCGAATTATCTGTGATTTCATGCTTTTTGCGCTCAAGATTTACCAAAACAGTGACAAGAATCAGTCCTTGCGTAGATGAAGTAAAAAAAAGTGCATTTCCTACTTGAAAGCTGCATGGCTGCATAGGCGTTTCAACAGTTTAGCATGGGCTTTTTCACGCAGCTTATGTGAGAAACGCAATAATGTGTTATATTGCCAAACCTCGCACTATTGTCAGTCCACTAACCCCAAATGTGCCAAAGTGCTCATGTCCTTTTCTGGTTGACTGGGCGGGTCAAGAGTAAAGACCTCAGTGAAAGTCAGGCACTGGCACGCCCGACAGCCCATCAGCAAGCGGTGCAATTCGGCAAAGCTTAATATACAGAACGCCATCGAAAGCTGCAAGAGAAAGCGGCAAAATGTTTATACAAATCACCCCGGCGCTCATCGTGAGGCGTATGAAAAAGGCAATCGGCTTTGTCCTGAACCTCTCGGCAGACAACGGGGCTCTAATTGCTGACCCGTCCTTCACACGAGCCCGTGCGCTTCACCCCTGTCGAGATCACCTCTAATAACACGTTCTATACAGTGCTGATGCGCTCGAACTCACCTGCTCGACACCCAGGCTGCAGCGTTTTGTCCTTGAAATATGGAGAGCGTTGCAATTCCCACGTCGCTGTCAGCTCTCCTCGAAACAGCTGATCTGGATGGAGGTAATGAAGGGATGCCACCGATTTGCGATGGCGTTAACGTTTCCCCGCGACCAGCAGAACATAATCTCTGTCTCGTCGCTTCCCATTAGCGCCTGTGATCTGCACAAACCAATATGCAAAGAAAGCAATGGAGCAGTGGAGTAATTTGGTATGTCACTCAGCACCGAATGAAAGTATAATGGCTAAACGGTTAGATATGATTTCTATAATAGGAATGTCGTACTGTGTGGCACTAAGACCGCTCCTATTTTCTTTGCTGGTATTGTATGCATTCACAATGAAAGGGAGCTAATGAACAGAGAGCTTTTAAAAGCTCCGTGATTATATGGAAAGGAGAGGGGAAGAGAAGGATGGCGGGAGAATGAGAGAGCGAAGCCGAGGGGGGTGGAGAGAACACTAAGTATACATAATTGCTGCTTGACACATTGGCCAAATTCTGCTGTGCCAGGATTGGAGTGAAGATGATTAACGGCTGTCCGTGTGGGTGGGCAACTTGGTCACCCAGGGCTTCTAGTTTCCATAGCAATTGTACTCCAAAGGCCATACATTACATTGTGAGAGTCCCTGAGGCCTGAGCATTGTTAAATTCCCCAATAATATCTTACATTATGCGTTTGTCCTCTCAGCGGTAATTCATTGCAGCCACTGCGATTCACAATAGGTCAGTAGCGAAAGTGGAGAGAGTCCCAATTTCAGACCTCCTATCCGAACGTGAAGGATGGCACATCTCCACGCTTAACGTTGATCAAGTGGCCCCGACTTGAGAGAAAGTGATCATTTGTCTGACATTACAGCAGGCACGTCTGTTCTGCCGATCTGACTGATGACCCGCCTGATATTCTGCAGGTATTTAAACGCCGTTCATCAAGGCTTCGAGTTAACCCTAGCAGGCGGCGTGTCGCAGAGCCTCCCCGTCGAGCCGCCAAAGCACATGGCAGATGGAGCGCAGAATTTGACCCTTCCCTCCCTGAGCGCCATGCGTGAGAAACCCTGGCACGAGCCGCCCGATCTGGGCACGGTGCGACCGTCGTACCCCTGCGTGCGAACACAGACGTGCATTTCTTCTCTCTCTCCGTGACGTCACGTCCTCCCGTTCCCACAGATTGGCCCTCGTGACCGCGCGCTCCTCCACATCCTACTCCGAATGGTGTTTTGAACTTGGGGGAATCGGTGGTGAATAAGCACATCTTCAAAATGATTCATACTAGATAATAAATGGAAATCCCTCCAGCCATGCAACAACAGGCTAGTCATGCAGCAATTAAGCCGCGTAGCATGCAAAACTCAAGGCGGCGCGTTCCGCGTCAGGGGCTCTGCTCGCGTACAAGTGCCATTCAGGAGGGAGTAGGCGTGATGCTGGAAGACAAGCAGCAAAACGCCCGAACCCATACCGCCGTCTCAGCGTGGCGCCTGAGGATGCTTTGGCGGACATCTTTAGACAAACATGTAGTAGAGCTGGAAAAACTCACAATCGGAAAGGTCAGTTGTGACCTCTGGGTGCAGGGCTATGCTGAGCCTGTCACTAGCAAGCACAGCATGTTCATGTCAAACAGAGAAAAGGTACACCGGCCGCTCCGCTCTCGAGTCTGCCGTGCAGCAGGTTGCGTGTGCATGCATCTGTGTCGAGGATATTTATAGCTGTTTTGATTCATCAGGAGGGTCGGGAAACGAGATTTCTTTTCCGCCGTGTATAAAAAAATACCAGGACTAAATGATGTCTGGTTCTGCTGACAGTTCTCACACATGCTTTCGTTTTGATTTCAGTCAACATGTACTGCGCAACCAGTGTAGTCTGATTGCCAAAGGAATGACTTGAACAACTTGAACCACTCAATACTCTATCTTTCAAAAGTCACCAAGGAAGTGCTAAATTGATCAAATGTGGCAGTAAAGACATTTGTAATGTTACAAAACATTAAAATTACATACTGTTTTAAATAAATGCTGTTTTCTGTTTGCTCCATTCAACAAAACAATCCAGAAAAGGCAGTTTCCACCAAAATATATATATATATCAGCACTATATCAGCACATTGTTTTTAGAAGAAGTAATTGGAAATGTTTCCTGAGCAGCAATTTAGCATACTAGAATGATTTCTGAAGGATAAAAAAAATCTACAGAACTTTTTTACACAGTTTTTGTTTGTTTATATATAATTAAGGCTAATTATTCCATTTCATTTATGTCTCCTCTAAAACAATGTGAAATTCAACTGTAAACACAGCTTTTGCAATAATTGTTTAATTGTATTTATTATTGAAATTATTTTAGCGTTTGACAATGAAATTAGGCTTTCCCCTCAAATGTATCATTGTTAAAAAATACCAAGTAAATAAATAAAAAACAAGAAATCCAACACCGTAACGGTGTATTCCCATACACACTAGCTCTGGTAACATATCCATACCAATTTCTCTTCCAGAGAAGTAATTGTGGCCTTCCATTCGGTTGATTTCGCTCTTGCACTTGGCTGTAATTACAAAAGCAGTGTTAATGTGGTGTCTCTTTAATTGGCAGACATGTTGGTTTTTTACAGCCATATTAAAGCAGGGTCTGCACACAGGGTACCGCATTTATAGACTTGCCCCTCACAAGGTCCTCTGGCTGCGGTTGACCCGACTAATGAAGAGATGAAAGGAATACTAACCTCTGGAATTACAGCCG
Organism: Cirrhinus mrigala; assembly: GCA_036247105.1. Lineage (NCBI taxonomy): Eukaryota > Metazoa > Chordata > Actinopteri > Cypriniformes > Cyprinidae > Cirrhinus > Cirrhinus mrigala. The sequence continues at coordinate 5,936,674 of CM070020.1, read as the reverse complement.
TAAACCCACTCAGATTGGATGATTTATGGCATTAGAACAAGATTAATTTGTCCCATTTTTCATACACATTTCAATAATAATCAGTCATACTTAAAAGTAGGCAGGAACTAATTTTTTTTCCCTCTTGTCACCACAAAGTGCGTGGCTTTTTCTGAAACTGTGGCAGGTTTCCTGCTCTCCTAGTTAAACCAATCAGGGATTTCGCCACATGCTGTCCAATCAATTAAGTCAAATGCGTGCGCAGCCCTTTGATATAGAATCATTTGTCAAATCAGCGGAGGTGGCAGAGTGCGGTTACCCAGGAGTCTGAGGCTCTTGACTTCCGTCCACCTGGAAATCTGCTCAGCGTGCGGATTCAGGCATTCCTGGTGTCCTCCATCCCGTTAATGGGGTGTCATTGTGCGCGCTGGATTTAGTTCAGCCAGGGTCCAAAGGCTTTTTCCATGCATTAGCCTCTTGACTACATAGCTTAACCTCTTAATTTTTTGAAAGCATTGCCCAGAGAAAGCTCGATATTATATAACAGAATGGCAGCCATTAGGATTCAAATGATTTGCTTTTTGCTGTTGCTTGGTTATTGCATTTAACGTTACACGATACAACAACCGCGTTCAGCGTGACACAGAAGCATCAAACATAATCTGGTTTTCTGCCATTAATGTGTAATTTGTGATCGGAAGTGAAAGAATCCCGAGTTCTTCAGGTGGAGGTAATCTGCTGATTGCGCTGTATGGAGGAGCAGCTTGGCACTGAGGGGTCATTTAGTTCATATATTGCGCTTTTTAATAATGCTCTCATGTTTCTTTGTTCTTATGGCTCTCAGAGGAACTCCTGGAGAAAACTTCAAACTTCACCTAATTTCCTCTTGAAGCGAATCTAATTTCAAGCAGGCGAGATGCAAAGGATTCTTATTTTGTAAAATGGATTAATTGGAAGCCTTTAAATGAGGAATGTTTAGATTAATTATAACATTATTTAGCTTTGGATATTTATAATTTTTACAGTTGTGCTATACTCAGTCCTTAGCTGTGTGAAGTACATGAATACCGATTCAACACAGAGAGTGCAGATTTAACTGAATTCTTTTACATAATTACTCATTTTTATCAAATTTATTAAACTCAACCTTTTTTTTCATATTATCAGGATGTAAAATATGTCCAGTTGTATTCATAAATATTTGAACTTTTGGATATATGTGACCCTGGACCACAAAACCAGTCTTAAGTAGCACAAGTATATTTGTAGCAATAGCCAAAAATACATTGTAAGGGTCAAAATCACTTTTCTTTTATGCCTAAAAAAAATTATTAGGATGTTAAATAAAGATCATGTTCCATGAAGATATTTTGTAAATTTCCTACCGTAAATGTATAAAAACTTAATTTTTGATTAGTTATATGCATTGCTAAGAACTTTATTTGGACAAAGGCAGTTTGTCAATATTTTGTATTTTTTGCACCCTCAGATTCCAGATTTTCAAATAGTTGTATTTCAGCCAAATAGTGTATATCAGCTTTCAGATGATGTATAAATCTCAATTTCAAAAAATTGACCCTTATGACTGGTTTTGTGGTCCATGATCACATATATAAAATGTACACTTATGGACAGTTTTGGTGGCATCTGAAATTTAGAAGCAGAAACATCTTACAAATAATTTATATTTATATTTTGTAGATTTTAATACAATTTTATAGTTTCTTGCAACTTTTTACAATATACAATGGAACTGTGTAGATGTTTATTGTAAGTTTTATTGTAAGTTTTAGTAAAGTTTCATGAAAAAGGTTCATTGTCAATAGTTTAACCATGTATGAAGCATGCAGAAGTCACTTACAAAACCAAGAAGCTTTCTATTGGTGTTCACATGACCAACTTAAACCTGTTGCAAAAGCTCCCTTAGGTTAAATTCCAAATTGCATGAATTTCTATTTAAATTACTGTATTTCACCCATGAAAAATTGCCAACCAATGGTAAATATAACCATACCTTAAGTCATTTGTACGACTCTAAAGTTGTTCATACATAAAATGCTTAAATTTTAGATGCTGTCATGTTCATATAACTCATGTTTTAGTGTGCTGTATTACTTAGTGATACACTCTTAAAAATAAAGGTTCTTTATTGGCATCAGTGGTTCGATGAAGAGCCTTGAACATTCGCAGAACCTTTCAAACGCAGAAAAGGTTCTTTTATTCGAAAAATGTTCTTTAGATTTTAAAAATGTCCTTTAAAATGGTTCCTTAAGGAACCATTCACTGAACGGTTCTTTGGGGAACCGACTGCAAAAACACCCTTTTGGAACCTTGATTTTTAATATTGTAGAACCACATTTGAGCTACATACTGAGCTAAAAATTCAAGTTGAATGCGTGATTTTTGATTGTATTAACTTTAAAACAGCAGTGAAAATTATTTCAATTTAAAACATCAAGTGCAACATTTTCTACTTAAGTGTGTTTTGACACTTTTGAGTTAAATTTCGACGCAGTACCCGCAATGTAACTCAATTACACTGTACTTTTAACACCACTGCTTCTCCACCTCATTATGAATCCGTGTTGTAATGTAAGTTGAGATTAGTGGGAGCCGTCTACTTTTTGTACTCTTTAAAGTGCTTTTGATGTAATGAACACTTGATGTACCTCCATAGGAACCGCTATATAAATGAGCTTCCAGCCACAAACAAGGTCTAGTTAAATTAAAAGAGGTGCACAGAATGAACATACTGAGCTTAATCAAAACGCAATTGAAGTGTAGGACATTGAGATAATGCTAGAGTGGTTTCAGTCCCATGATTCTTATCTGATCTTCCATACTGATCAAAGCCATTCAACTCAAGTGCTAAATATTTCAGCAAGAATAGAAAAACAGTGTGGGATGACCACGTGATTCATTTCTGGACTTTTTCTCCGCATTTAATCGGCAAATAAGAGGTCTTCAGACAATGTTATCGCACTCATGCTGCCAAGTGTCATGCAATTAATCAATCATGTGGATTCGTGATTTGTGCGGCTCCACATTCCGTCGTGTCCTGTTTTGACAAGGAAGCCAATCTTCATATTCGGGAACAAAAAAAGCTATCTGGAGTCTTTATTGCACATGCTTTCCCCACATTTATGGTTATAAGGTATTCCCTATAACGCGGTATAATGATGCACCCGTGGAAGGTAGTCATTTTCCTGATGTAGGGTGAGATGCTAATGAGCCTGTGTCACAGGCACTAGGAGTGGTGCTGTATCTTTACAGTGGGTGGCTAAGCGCAGGGAGCATGGAAGAATCTCCCATAAGCTTAAAAGCAAATTAATGCCTCTCACCTTCACGCAACCTTTCCCTCCCTCTCCTCTTCATGCTATTATTCATAGGACTCTCACTGTCAAGTTTGGCAATAATTTGTATACTATTCTTAAATACATTCCCAGCCCCGCTCCAAGAGACGCCGAGGGGAATATTTAAAGGTGATTTTTTTTCTGCGGCGATGAGAGAGTTTGGTTTAAAACGTAAAATTTATGATTTCCTGAGACCCTCGGTCTGGTCCACAGATGGGAGTCTTTGTTGGGGAAGGGCTGGAGGGAAATGCGATGGTATGATAATCATTAAACGGATGTAAGTACCATGATGGCAGTGCGGAATATTAAATTTGCTCCAAATACTTGTATATTCTGGGAAGGAGAATTAAAATAAAAACAGTAGTAAAACATTATATCTACCAGATGACCTCATTAAATGGTGCACCTCCAGTCCAAAGCTGCTTTTGCATTGACATCTGATTGTTAGCATCTCCCATATAGCAGAGAGCTTGATAATAAGACATTTACTTGTAGTCTGTTCTCTAAAGGTCCATATGGAGTTTACAGGTCTTGAAGCAGTTGGCTTGACACTCAATATAAACAAGCTCTGGAAGATTTCAGACTGAATCAAGCGCTGGAGATTTCTAGCACTGTTCGCTGTGACAACATATGCTGCGTTTGATAGCCATAGCCAGAAAACAGTGAGAGGTCTGGAATAGAAATAATGTTAGGTTTGCTCCCTTGTTGCATCGGCTGATGACATGGACTATATTTTCAGTCACGGGCTTGTTTTAATAGGGCATTTTTCATGTGCAGACGTGCACGGTTATTGGCTGTTACATTTTGTATCGTGTTTGTTCTCATGCATTATTAATATCTAGTTAGTCATAAATATAAACAGTTTTTGTCATGCCTGGAAAGCTGTCTGTCGTTGATGTTAAGGAAAATTCATTATTCTGTCACCCTCGTGTCATTTGCAACCTGTATTGCTTCCTTTCTTGTAGGGATGTGCCCGAATACTGTGTTCGGAAAGGAAATGTACTACGGAAACCCTAAAGGGAATGCATACAAGATGGGAGGAAAAAAATATATATTTGGTAACACTTTAGCATAGAGAACAATTCTCCCCATTAACTTCTTTTCCCTGGACATGTCCTCTTTTTGGAAAAAAAATACGTCTGGCCAGAATTTCTAAATCGGCCAAAATGTCTGGGATTTTGCTTTTGCTTTCTGCAGTCGCCATTCATTGTGTGCTTTTTCGTATTAAAGCTCCCACAAACATTCTAATATTGAATTTTCGCGCATCAGGGAGTTGCTATCAATATTTAAGTCGTTTCGGATGCAGCTCGTGTTGGATGTAGGGCTGCCAAATCCGCGTTTTGTCCACGGAATTGAGCTGATTTTAAACTGTTGCGGCGGGTTGATTTTCTCCCGTGGGTTAAAGTTTTGAAATATTGCATAAATGACATTTGACTGAAATGCTTGGATTGAAACATTATGCATTCTCTCTATGATAAAACTGTGGTAGATATAAGGTTTGTGAGGGATGGCCACTGTGGTAGGAAGCCTTTTAGCTATGTTTATGATCAATCTGCACAACGGTGACTGTAAAATATGCTGTTTAGATATGGAAATGACATTTTCAGTTTTAGTATGGGATATGGTCATATATCATCTGCTTCCTTCCCTTTTTGAAAACTAAAATATGGTCACCCTAATTAACTAGTTACTTATTAGCATGCCTATTCATAACATATTGGCTATTTGTTAGTACTTATAAAGCACATTTTCCATACATGACCATATTCTACATTCCTAATCATACCCAACACCTAAACTTAACAGCTACCTCACTAATTACTAATAAGCAGCAAATTAGTAGTTTATTGAGGCAAAAGTCATAGTTAATGGTTTGTTAATAGCGAGAATTGGACCTTAAAATAAGTTGTGACCATATATTCCCATGCTTTCTCTTGCAATTACATTGTTTGTTAACTATACTGTATATAAATCGCTATTAATATCTGGGGCACGGAAACCGCTTTTTAATGCGTATTCGGTTTTTACTTTCATTTCCGAGATTCGCGATCACATGTACTCTGTGTATACTACAAAGCGGCAGTACTTACCACACATTTTAAGATGAGATGTTTGTCAATAACGCTCAGGATCTGCAAATCATTTACCATTGTCCTATCAGTCATCCCTCCTTTCTCTGTTTATGTGGTAAATTTTATGTACTGTAATTAGAAATATCAATTCAATTAATCGAAAATAAAAGTTTCTGTTTACGTAATGTACGTTTGTGTACTTTGTATAATTATATGTATATATTAATAAACACAAATGCATGTATATGTGTAAAACAATACCCATTCTTGTCTTAGGACAATTTTGATTAACTTTTTTGATCCACTTCAAATATTGACTACTGTGTGTGTATATATATATTCTTAAATATATATGTATGCATGTGTGTATAGTTATATATAGATATAAATGTACACAGTACACACACACATATATTATATAAACACAGACTTTTATTTTGGATGCGATTAGTCACGATGAATCGATTTGACAGCGGCTAACTATGTTTATTTAATGTCCAAGCTGCTCTTTTCTATACAATGGAAGTGAAAGTAGGTACAAATGTCAACTCACTTTTCCACTATCTCTGACATTCACATTTCATCCACTAATGGAAGTTTCACTGAACTTTCAATTTGACCGTAAAGCAGTGCAACCTTATTCACCATGGTAAAATGAATGAATTATGAATCTATGAATATATCCACACAAAAACAAATGCCCGATTAATCTAGACGCAAAAGTTCATATTGATTAAAAAACACATTGATTGCTCATCCATTTCCGCTCAAACTAAATTTTGTGCCCCTTCCTCGGGCTGTTTTGTTCCTCTTTTAGGTTCCAGTGACTCATGTGGAGCTGTAATGTTTTTTTTTTTTAGTGGACACACTCTGCCTGCTGTAAAATGTTGATACCTCTTAGCTCTCAGGATATAAAGGAATATCCTCCAAAGTCGAGGCTACATCACACAGCAAAAGCAAGTGCCAGGCCAGCAAAATACAAGCACATCAATCCCAGAACATTTTCAAAATATCAGATAGTGTCTGTAATACAGCTGCCATGTGCTTAGTGTTCCTGGAGTAGAAAATCCATATTGAAAGGCCAGCGTGGGAATCTTTTTATGAAGTGATTTGACTGCAAACACCATTTTTATGGCAGAATTTCTACTTTAATATTTTGTACGCTGTGATCCCTGTAGGTTTGTACCTCACCTTTTTTGGTGAATCACAAACCAAAAGAAAAAAAAAAAAAAAAAAGAAGAAGAAGAAGAAGAAGAAGAAGAAGAAAAAGGTTTACAAGTCACCTGCACAGAAACTGATTTACATGTTTTTTGGTTTTTATTCTCTGTTCTTATCATTTGTTATCCTTCTTGGACTATAAAGCCTTTTACTTTATTTATTTTTATTTATTTATTTATTTACTGTTTATTACTTTAGTTTTATTTCATTTTCATGTGAAGATAAAACACATGACCTTGTCTTTCTGTTTGCAGCTTTATGAGTAGCAGTCTCATCTCCCTGCTATTCACAGACAGTTTTTCATAAAGACTGTGTGCAATCAAAGCGCAAAATTCTCAGATAGGCTGCCCCTCATTTGTAGTATTGAAAAGCCTCTAGACAGGCTTTTTTTGACAACTGCAATTATGTTTCTGTAGAAAAGAGCTCAAATTATAAGAAAAGACCTGTTCTGAGACTCGGAACGTCCATGAATACTTGAAATGCGGCACATGGATAACTGTTATTGAGTTAATTAGTCTGGGCTTATTAGGATCCCCCCTTCAGTCTTTCTCTCTCGGTATAAATTACTTAAGTCCACCATGGGTATGCATCTATTTCCCTCAGTTTAAAATCAATCTTGACAATCAATAACCATTGCTATTAATGTTAGAGAAGGCAAAGCCAAGTCAATACCTTTAAGTGTATCAAAAGTGTAAATAAACACTTGAGAGGCTCATATCTAAAATAAGCAGGAGTCATTGCTCTCTTAAATAAGCAGCGATTAAACTTAAGCATTTATGCATTCATAAAGATTTTTAATTACACACTTTTAGCCATGGAGTGTAAACAGACAGGGATTTTATGGATATCTTTATACATCCGCAGTAATGCAGCGAAATACCTAGTCTGGTGAGACTTGTTATGCAAAAATATTTTTTTATTTATTTATTTGCAGTGTAAATGTAAGATATTGCGATGCATTTGATATTTAAAAAATGTAAAATGTCCTGTTTTTTTTTTTTTTAAATAAACCCTTTTTTTTATTAAGAATTACTCCACAACAAGGCCCCAAATATGACACCTGCAGGTTCGCCGCGGTTGGTCATCGTATTTATGGAAACACTTAGATCCATATGGTGTCCATATGCTTAAATATGATTCAGATGGAACCTGTGTGGGGTTCCCGCTGCGTTCACAAACTTATCCGGCATCATTAATCAGTGTCACCATCAGGTGTCTTGTTTGCCAGGCGAGGCCTAAGTGACAGTGATAAGTGATCCTCCTCTTGTTCCAGCATGAGCCCTAATACAGTGGGCTTTTCACATTATCAGGCACGGACAAAGCCAGTGCCACTCTGAATGAATGGAGGTGTCAAGTTATTCAATAAGTGAACAATCCAAACCATTAACAATTTAAATGTCATGCTGAGGAAGCTAACATTGAAGGTTGATGCAGATATTAGGTCCTTACTTTTCCCATCATGTGCCCGTCAAAGCTTAACGCTCGAACGACCTTCCGACTCTCTCTTTTCACATTGAGCCGCAATGACAGAAGCCAGGTGCGTGGTGAGACCACATGTAGACCGCGTTTTGACCTTCGGCCTGATGAGGGATTTCAGGAAGCGTTGAGGGTAGAGGGCAAAGTTGTAGACTGATGGGCAGTTAAACGTGCACTCCAAATGCTTTTTCTCGTGAGTGCGAAAATATTACCTTGCCCTCAGCTGCCAAATCTCTTCCGGGCATTTTTTTCCTCCTCTTTTTTTGGTTTGACGATGTCTTCACTTAATGTATAACTAATGCATAGCATCAAAAAGCGAGGTTGTTTCATCAATAACTAGATCCTGTTTCATCTTGAACCTTCATACTAATGTAATCAATAAGATCTGATTATTAAGTTAACTCCAACAATGTAATTGAAGATGTCCTTCAACTCCACCTGCATTCTGGGGAGCGCTTCAGAAAATTCGCTTTGAATTCGGTTGAAAGTACATGATTGAATTTTAATGCATAATTAAATCAAGCAGTAAATCAATTCATCCCCCTCTGAAAATGAGTATTCAACACTCCCAAGCATCAGAAGCCAATTATGATGAAGTTATTATCATACAGTCATATAATGGCACAAAATGACTGCATTGGCACCGAAATCAGCGCTCGTCAATAGAGCAGCGAGCGAAATTGCAGGTACAACACCGAGCGCGTGCTGCCGTCTACTTCACTAAAATAAAGGTGGTGGTTTACCCACATGAAACCTCTGGGGGGGACTTAGACTGCTCTCTTGATGAAGAACCAGATCAAACTGGTCTAATTTCCTAAATGAATCCTCCAGAACTATTACCAGTGAGCCCAGCCTCTGCATAATGTGATGAGCAAAGGGAACATTGATGAACTTTTTTAATTATTATGCCGCTTGGGAATTTGACATACCAGTTCGGGGATCCACACCGTCAGGCTTTGCACTGTTTTTCAGCTCCTTTTTAATTCACCCAATTTGTCGGTCCAAATGAAACACTGAAAGGTTAGAGTGTGGAGTAATTAACAGCACCGGGCCTAATGAAATCAGGAGGGGATGGCGTGTACCATGAGGATCAATACAGGTCTTTAAGTGTGAGTTGGATAGGAATTGTTCAGGGAAATAAGGAGCACTTAATAGTAATAAGTTGATGAAAAGGCTACAAGCCTGCATGTGCTAAATGAGAATCCACTGGAACACAGATAGAGGTGTCACTCGAAGGTGGCAACGTATCGAACGGCGATCACGTGTTGAGCTACGCTAGCGTGTTCTCAGCTAATCAACTGAGATGGATGCGCCGTGCCTTAGGTTTTAAAACACCGGCGAGCGAAACGCAACCGCCAAAGGGCGGCGTATTTGTTGATCTTCTGATATGCAAAGTATTTTTGTGTTTGTCCTAGTAGTGGAGGAACAGATGCCAGCTGTAAATATGTGCAGCTCTCCGCACATTCCTGAAGCAAGAAGAAGAATTAATCACATGAATACTTCCACTTTAAACTCCTGCTGTCTCCGACATTAATGAGCAGCGCAGGATTGATAATTCCACATCTTGCGCACAATTTTCCCATAGTGGGAGCGAAATCTGCGGTGGCGATGTGCCAAAACACACTTAGCAAAACTGAGCAGAGTTGACCTTTAAAAGTGTGAGGAAAACATCCTTAAACACAATGCCAAATGATAAACGGGTGGCCGGAGCTAGTTGTGACAATTTTTACTTCAGTGAATATTTCTCAGGGTATATTACAGGATGTTTATTAAGCTTTATATGGAGTAAGTTATCATGATGACAACACAACAGGATCAAACCATAAATCCATCTGTCAGGAAAATCTAAATCTAAAAAAAAATGAAAATCTATCTATCCATTCATCCATCAGCTAAATTTTAAAAAACAATATGAAACATCCACCCATCCATCCATCAGCAAAATACTGAGTGGAACAAATATGAAACATTCATTGATTCATTCATTCATCAGCAAAATATTAAGGAAAACAAATATGAAACATTAATTCATTCATCAGTAAAATATTAAGGAAAACAAATATGAAACATTCATTCATTCATTCATCAGCAAAATATTAAGGTAAACTAAATATGAAACATTCATTCATTCATCAACAAAATATTAAGGTAAACAAATATGAAACATTCATTCATTCATTCATCCATTAGCAAAATATTAAGGTAAACAAATATGAAACATTCATTCATTCATTCATTCATCCATCAGCAAAATATTAAGGTAAACAAATATGAAACGTTCATTCATTCATTCATCAGCAAAATATTAAGGTAAACAAATATGAAACATTCATTCATTCATTCATTCATCCATCAGCAAAATATTAAGGTAAACAAATATGAAACATTCATTCATCCATCAGCAAAATATTAAGGTAAACAAATATGAAACATTCATTCATCAGCAAAATATTATGGTAAACAAATATGAAACATTCATTCATTCATTCATTCATCCATCAGCAAAATATTAAGGTAAACAAATATGAAACATTCATTCATTCATTCATCAGCAAAATATTAAGGTAAACAAATATGAAACGTTCATTTATTCATTAATTCATCAGCAAAATATTAAGGTAAACAAATATGAAACATTCATTCATTCATCAACAAAATATTAAGGTAAACAAATATGAAACATTCATTCATTCATTCATCAGCAAAATATTAAGGTAAACAAATATGAAACATTCATTCATTCATTCATTCATCCATCAGCAAAATATTAAGGTAAACAAATATGAAACATTCATTCATTCATCAGCAAAATATTAAGGTAAACAAATATAAAACATTCATTTATTCATTCATTCATTCATCAGCAAAATATTAAGGTAAACAAATATAAAACATTCATTTATTCATTCATTCATCAGCAAAATATTAAGGTAAACAAATATGAAACATTCATTCATTCATTCATCCATCAGCAAAATATTAAGGTAAACAAATATGAAACATTCATTCATTCATCAACAAAATATTAAGGTAAACAAATATGAAACATTCATTCATTCATTCATCAACAAAATATTACGGTAAACAAATATGAAACATTCATTCATTCATTCATCAGCAAAATATTAAGGTAAACTAAATATGAAACATTCATTCATTCATTCATCAGCAAAATATTAAGGTAAACTAGATATGAAACATTCATTCTTTCATTCATTCATCAGCAAAATATTAAGGTAAACAAATATGAAACATTCATTCATCAGCAAAATATTAAGGTAAACTAGATATGAAACATTCATTCATTCATTCATTCATCAGCAAAATATTAAGGTAAACAAATATGAAACATTCATTCATCAGCAAAATATTAAGGTAAACTAGATATGAAACATTCATTCTTTCATTCATTCATCAGCAAAATATTAAGGTAAACAAATATGAAACATTCATTCATCAACAAAATATTAAGGTAAAAAATATGAAATATCTATCCATTCATCTGAAAAATATATCTAGTTAATGCTTACTTGCAATTTAAGTTTCTTTTTTATCATTTAGAAGATGTTGGTTATTGGTCACTGATATTGGATGTTTGTATTAACAGCATTAGGTTAATCAAGTCAGGCGATTATTTAGCATGTTGAACAAGCGTTTGACAGTTAGCAGTGCCCTTTATGCAAATAGAAATGGTGATGAGATTGCTGGGATTGGTGAAATGCCTTGAACTTCCCCTTCAGATGGTTTCTACATAATTGCATCTGAGGGAGAAATCGTCATGTGATACCGAGTGTCAAGCCGTTCCCCCCATTAGTTCGCATATGCCCAATTACTGTTTATAATGTTGCTATGTTTGGAGGTGGGCATATGCTTCAACTATACGTGTCTCCGCGAGTGGGTGGTTGTGCACATGCCTCAGTGGAACAAGGTGCAGTGAGATATTACACATTGAAAGCTGTGCTGTATTTCACCACATACAGGCACATAAACAAGGCTCCCTGGGCAACTGTTTGATGGCAGGTCACGTGATTCTTTCACCTCCACTTAACAGCTGAGGTGGAGGTCCAAGGCCTGCCAGACAGTTCTGCACGGCTGAGGTACTACGACAGCTTGTGCTTGACCGTCCTGTCACTGTTTTAGCACATTACATGGCACTTCCTGCCAAGGAGCCCCCAGTCATGAGAGCAGCTATTTGAAGCGTTGGGTACAGCAAGAAGACGCTGTTCCTCAGACTCCATCGCTGTTTAGACTGAAGACAGTAAAAGACTTCATTGAGACAGAGATAAGAATAACAAACATGTAGACTATTACATGTCTTCTAAGAACTGTTTCAGAACAGTAGGGTACGTTGGGTCTAAAATTAAATGTAATAGTTTTCATTAAATTGGCTGTTTTAATTCCAAAATTGAATTCCCATTTAATGGACTGTTCTAATTCTTATTGTGAGTAAAACTTGATGTGGTAGTATATTACATGATTATGCTCACCAGCGACCGATAATTGGCTGCTGCGTGTTTGAGTACAGCACGACAGCTCATGATTCAATGTATGGTAATCCTTTATAAATATGTTGTCAATAAAAATATATTTCTTCCTGCGGCTGTCTGCCAAAGTAAACACTGTATGGTTTGTAGTTTGAAAGCAAATAAATGAATTTTGTTTTAATAATAATAATAATAATAATTCTTATTGTTGTTTTACTTATATATATATATATATATATATATATATATATATACATACAATATTGTTTTAATAATAATAATAATAATCATAATAATAATAATAATAATAATAATTTATATTACTTTTATTATTTTTGTTTTTATATTTTATAGTACAATAGTATTATTATAGTGTGTAATATTTATTTATTTATTGTTATAATATTAATAATATGAAGTAAGATAATAACTGTAATATTGATATTATATATTACATTGTTGTTTTACTTGTTTTATATTTTATAATAATAATAATTATAATACTAATTTAAATTTTATTATTTTTGTTGTTTTATATTTTACAGTACAATAGTATAATTGTATTGTGTAATATTTCTTTATTTATTTATTGTTACAATCTTAATAATGTGGAGTAAGATGATAATATTGATATTATATATTACATTATTGTTGTTTTACTTGTTTTATATTTTAGAATAATAATAATAATAATGATAATGATAATTTATATTGTTTTATTATTTTTGTTGTTTTATATGTTACAGTACAATAGTATTATTATATTATGTGATGTATAATGTTTATTTATTGTTATAACATTAATAATATGGAGTAAGATCATAACAACTATAATGCTGATATTATATATTACATTAATATTGTTGTTTCTTTATTATTCTAATTATCTTTATATATACATATTATCATTCATTCATCTGTCCATCCATCAGCAAAATATTAAGTGAAACAAAAATGAATCATTCATTTATCCAAAATACTAAGGTACACAAATATGATACATATCATATATATATATATATATATATATATATATATATATATATATATATATATAATTATATATATACATATTATATTATTATTGTTGTTTTACTTGTTTTATATTTTAGAGTACAGTATTATTTTTTATTTATTGTTCTAATAATCGTAATAATAATAATAATAATAATAATTATTATTATTATTATTATTATTGTTGTTGTTGTTGTTGTTGTTGTTGTTGCTGTTGTTGTTTTACTTGTATTAGATTTTACACTATTATAGTATTATTTATTTATTTATTTATTATTATTATTATTATTATTATTATTATTATTATTATTAATAATAATAATAATACTATATTATGGAGTAAGTAATTATTATTATTATTATTATTATTATTGGTGTTTTTGTTGTTTTACTTGTTTATATTTTGTAGTAAAATAGTTTATTTGTTTTAATAATAATAATAATAACAACTTTTCATTATACATTATAGTCACGATGAAGGTAGAAAAAATCATTTTCTTTCTTATTTGTATTTGCTGATCATGTTTGAGTAACATTTACATATAAGCACACATTTATTCAAAATAACTTTTAGTAAACGGTAAATTAGTTGTCTGTTTACTGATTACATATAGTGTGTAAGAGAAGAAAAACCTTCAACAAAGTCTTTAGCCTTATTGTACCCTAATATCAGCATTGCACTGTAGGATTTTAGAAACATTTTAGCTATGATGTTATGATGTTGTGGAATTATATATGATCATGGTAGTACTGTAGATTTTTCCAGCCATCTTTTTTTTAAAGATAGGATCGATATGGAAATATTTCTGTCCTAGTACTAGCAGCCCTCCGTCTGCGTTTGTTCAGTCCTAAGGGCAAAACGAAGAGTTCTTTGTCTTTGCTGAGGCATGAGCTTGGCTGCAAACAAGCAATATATTTTAGCTTTATGGAAGGGGTGAACACCATGGAGCATCATTCTTCAAGGCCAGGCAGAGTAGGCTGACTGTTGATGAAGGTTATGCTCATCATAGGTTTCGTCCTACATTCCAGGCCACTTTGACAAGACTGCAATTTTTTTTTTTTTTTTTTTTTGTGGCCAAAGCATTTGGTTTTATGAAGACATAAGCTTTAAAGCAGTGCTGGGATTTGACCTCCCCGGGGTGTGAGCTTAGTCCAGCTATCAACAGTGCAGTTCCAGCCTGGTGGTGGGTCTGAAATTAGCCCATAATAGCACCTCAACACGGCAGATCCACTGAGACAGGTTTGGGATAGAGAACGATTGAAGGACAACACTAAACAAGTAGTCCGCTGAGGATTGAGAGCCCAAAGTGAATGTTTCCTTCTCATCACAGACATCACAAGAGGGCTGTGACCCCAGCAAGGACATCTTAAACAACAGCACTGTGCCGCAAGGCTCGAGTACTTAAAACACCTCAAACATATGGCTTGCTAAACGAGCGCACTTGCGATGTTTATTCATGTACTGCCAGAATACTAAATGAAGGAATGGGGAGCCAAAAGGATGGTGAGTTTATATGAATGAGCATTAATTTGAGAAACTATTGAGCGCGATTCTTGGCAATGAATATATTAGGGCTTGTGTTTAATTCAGTATTAGGCAAAACGGAATAGTGCAACTGGGCACAATTATTACCAATGGAAATGCACAAATGTTTAAAATACTGATGTTTTGCTTGATCTGATATTTTCAGTGACCTGTCTGACTGCACTCAATTTAAAGGCACTGCAAATGAACTCACAATTTACATGATTTCCAACAAAATGGCATAATGAGTTCATGTCGCAACAGACAATGTTTTTTTTTTTGTTTTTTTTTGCTGCAGGTAGAAACATTTCTGAGTTAAATCCATGCATTTTGTATTTATTGTTACTGGGAATAAAACATAAATAAAACAAATAAAATGTTTTGTTTTTGTTTTTTGTTTTTTTTGTTTTTTTGACATGGTAACAGTTCTTGTTCATTTACTTCAAACTGATGTTCTAAAATAACTAAAACCGAAATGAATACAAACTATATACAAACTATATACAAACATATATTAAAAAAAAAAAAAAAATCTCATTCACATGGTTTAATTTGATGTTCTAAATCTTAAAACTGAAATTTATGCAAACTATTTAGACATATTAAAAAAAAAAATCAACAACAACAAAATTACTAAAACTTTTACCAAAAATAAAATGAACACAGCAAATGTTAAAATAAAAACTAATTCAAAACTATAATAGCATCCTCTAGAATAATACTGGCACGTATATATATATATTTGTTTAAAGGAAAAGGCGATTTCAAGGTTGAAATAAATTGGGATTCTGAGACGCAACACAATAAGCCCTGGTGTTTTTAATCAATTATTAATTCAATATTTTAATGATCAGAAAGCTGGGGATGATCAAAGGCCTGGTTCATGCCTCTCTGCCATTGCTCACTGAGACACACTCCGGCTCTTTGAAGTGCTGCGCCAACAAATGCACTTATCTCCACATTTTCCTCTCAGGCATACATGTGGAGGCCCTGTGAAAACACTGGCCCGGAGATCCACTGCGGCAAGGCCAGGGTCATTGACCCGTCTTTTCACCATAGAATAAAATACTGCAACGTACAACATATACTTTTAGATCTGTGCTGGTGGTTTGGTTGAGAGAATTCTGGTTTATTTTAAGTTTTCTACTTTTCTCTGAAATATCAAGAATACCTATTTCCAATTTTCATCATTCAGACTATACAGTATTTTGGGTTTGCATGACTGCCTGAATACAACATGGACATTGTATAGTTTTACATGTTTTGTTTTTGTCTTTTGATGAAAATATCCTTTAAATCTGGTCTATATTTTTAACATGTCAAATTCATTCATTTTAGTTAGTTTTACTAGCTACAATAGAATCTATGGAAGCCCGTCTCTGCCATTGAATAAAATGTTTTAAAAAAGGTTATTGTGACTCACAAATCTGACAAATTACATGATACAAACTCACAATTCTGACTTTTTTTCTTTTATTTGTGAGATATACACTCGCAATTCTGAGAAATAAAGTCGCAATTGCATGATATAAACTCGCAATTGCATGTTTTAAAGTCAGAATTCCGAGATATAAAGTTGCAATTCTGAGAAATAAAGTCAGAAATGTGTGATATAAACTCGCATTTCTGAGAAATAAAGTCAGAATTGCATGATATAAACTCGCTATTCTGAGAAAAAAAGTCGCAATTGCATGATATAAACTCGCAATTGCAAGTTTTGAAGTCAGAATTCTGAGATATAAAGTTGCAATTCTGAGAAATAAAGTCAGAAATGTGTGATATAAACTCGCAATTCTGAGAAATAAAGTCAGAATTGCATGATATAAACTCGCAATTCTGAGAAAAAAAGTCGCAATTGCATGATATAAACTCACAATTGCAAGTTTTGAAGTCAGAATTCTGAGATATAAAGTTGCAATTCTGAGATATAAAGTCAGAAATGTGTGATATAAACTCGCAATTCTGAGATATGAAGTCGCAATTGCATGATATAAACTCGCAATTGCGAGTTATTAAGTCGGAATTACGAGATATAAACTCGCAATTCTGTGAACATATCAGTTTTTTTTTTTTTTTTTTTTCCTCAGAACTGGACTTTATAACTCTTTATAATGTATCTCACAATTCTGAGAAAAAAGTCAGAATTGCAAGATACAAAGTCGCAATTGCAAAAAAAAATGTCAGAAATGCAAAGTCACAATTGCGAGTTTATATCCCGCAATTCTGACTTTATAGCTCACATTTGTATATTGTTTATAGATTTTTTTATATCTCACAGTTCTGAGAAAAAAAAGTCAGAATTGTGAGCTTATATGACACAATTCTGAGAAAAAAAATCTGACTTGCGAGATGTAAACTCGAAATTGCGAGAAAAAAGTCTGAATTGTGAGATAAAATGTCCCAATTACCTTTTTTATTTTTTATTCAGTGGTGGAAACGGGCTTCCATAGGAATCTACAATGAAATAACAAAAAAAAAAAAAAGTTTGCACCTTTTTGAGTTATGAGAACAAATAATAAAATTCAAAGAACCTAATAATTTGTAGCATAAGCACAATTTTAAGTTGATTACTCAACAAAAGTTAATCAACAGGTTACAGAGCACATTCTAAATGTTACTTATTGAGAATGCAATGTAATTAATGTTAAATGAAACTTGTTTAGCATGAAATTTAACCAACAATACATTCATTTATCCACCCGCAACCTAACCACAAGCACTTCTCTTCAACACACTGGTAATCACAAAACTTCAACATAGCAGAAACTCTTTTAAAAATATATTTCCCTGTACTACCTAACATAAAACATAACATAAATTTAAACCTTATCAAGTCCTTTTCAGAGCATGCTGGCAACTAAAGAAAACATTTTCAAACAATTTCATTAAGTACAGTACCCCTTTTTAATTAATTAATGCATAAAATTTGAGTCTAAATTACACACAATGTTAAGTTGATATAATGATCAACATTATTATATCAACAGAACACATCAAAATAGTGCTTTCAACTTAAAAGGTTTAATTAAATCAACAAATTAGAATTGTTAACTTGCAACCATGCATTTAAGCTGTGCTAATAGGTCCACTGAATTTAATACAGTTGAAGACAATAACATTTTAGCTGATAAGTGAAAAATGTAATTATAATTCTAAATGATGCATCAACATTTAATAAAAACAACATATGATGAGAAGCCTCTGAAGTGGCATAGCGCAATATTTTGAATTCTTTTGTTATTTATTGTTTGTGTTTTAGCAGCACAACATGACTTGCTCTGCACGTTCATCATCGTAGTCCAGCATGGTTTTGTGTCAGTGGTTTAGTTAACACTGACTTCACCATCTGAAATATAACAGCACATTTCCTTCAAACGTACGTCTCTGGTTTCAATCTTTTGTCAATTTCCGTGCGCATTACACTCTCAATTAAATCTGAATAGTACATTTGGTCACCCAGTGCAAGGGCAAAGCTCACATTAACTCCCAGCACATGCATCTCTCGCTAAAAAGGGCTCCCTGTAGTGAAAGCACAGTTCCATTCATGGTTTTAACCTAATGAGCTAATTAATTTGTTGATTATTATTTTCAGCCTCAAGATGGATTGGCGCACGGCAGTGTTTGTCTTCCTGAACAACTGCATGATTCAAGGGCAATAAATTCACAAGCTTAGATGTCTCAATGCCTTCTGATGAACCAATTCAATCTGTGACAGGAGAAGAGGTGTCTGGGAGACTTTCCCGCCACCCTGACAGCCTGTCGATGACCTGTATTTATGGATGTGTGCAGTCTGCCTTTAGCCACGCAAACCCTGGCCTCTATTGTGTTTGTCAAAGTAATTGTAAAACAAATAGGATATATTTTTCCCGGCTTCGGATAAATCAGCGTGGGCAGATACTGGCAAACAGAACAGGTTGTTAATGTTTCCAAATAACTGCTAAAGAAATGCTTTTGTTGGGCTTGAGATATAAATTCTGCTCTGGTGACAAGATATAGGGTGAAATAGGGCTGGGTGCTGTATCGACTTTGTAAGGTACATCAATATATTTTCAAAAATGATGATAGTGATAGGGTAAGACAATATAGTTTATACTGATACAGTAGGTCGATGTTGAGAGTGCATCTGAAAATTTGCAAGGACACAGAGTGAGCTGCTGTCGGGAAAGTGCATCATCCAAATTGAGACATTCTTTATATTAAGCGCTTCAAACTAACTTAAATATATAGTTTAACGTGGCTTGCCATGTCAAGTACTCTGACAGATACATGCGGTGATAGACATGCTGATAGATATGTGTGTATATTCGCATTAGTAAATGGCGTGAAGTAATGTATTGTCTGTATTTATATTATTATTATTATTAATTTATTTTAATTTAGATTTTAATTTCTGCTTTAAAAAGCATTTCATGTTTGTTTTAACTGCTATTTTCCACATTATTTTACAGTCTCAGGGGGAAAAAGGTACAAAAGCCATTTCGAAAGGTACAAATATGTACCATTAAGTGGCTTAAGTGCACTCTTTAGGGGTAAATAAGGTATAAATGTGTACCTTTTGAAAGGGTAATGCCCCAGTGACAGCTTTTGCACCTTTTTTTCCTGAAAGTAGCATACTATTAGGACTTAGATGTTTCAAGAAAAATCTGTAGGCATCCAGCTATCGCCGTAGATGAGTAAAATGCAAAAAGAAATGTTTTGTTTGATGAACCATGAAGACAGTCAACACACGAGTGCAACAGTATATGGTTTATCTGTGTTCTTCAAGCCATCGCAGATAGTTTAACTCTTTCCCTGCCAGTGTTTTTGGAAAAAGTTGCTAGCCACCGCCAGCGTTTTTGCTGATTTTCACTTAAATTTCATGGCCCTCAAAATATTTTGTTGTTTCTATATCTGAACATGCAATACATTGAAATAAAGATCAGACCCAGAAAAAAAAAAAAAAAATCAGTTTTATTATAGCTTCAAACATTTATTTATTTTATCAATACTTGAATGTAGGTAGGTTTCGTAAAAAAAAAAAAAAAAAAAAAAGCTACATTTTGAGCTGAGAAAATTGCATTTTTAACATATTTAGTAATTTTATCAAAGCAAAGATGCAGTAGATGGCTTCCATCAGCACTCCCAAAGCTTGCACAAGCATTTACCACATCCTGAATTGATATTAGGCAGTTTTCATTGATATGCAGTTAGTGTTGTTGATTGCATTATTTGTATATGCATATGGGAGATATTCATATCTCATTCATATGAAATCGCTCGTTTCTGCGTATTCCCCGTCTTTGTTTCTGATCGGCATGTTCCAGACTCATTCAGTAGATGCGTAATAGCGCCCTCCAGTGTAAACACGGAAACCCGGAAAGTTCCGTGTTCGGCAGGGAAGCGCTGGCCGTTTCTCAAACGGAATGCTGCATCTTCCGGAGGCCGCATTTGCAGGCTGCATACGTCATAAAGAAGATCTTATTTTATAATATTAACAGTTATAAATTTAACCATTATTCTTAGTGAAGCGTAAATTGTTGTAATATGCTTATGACTTGCGAATGTAATGCTCAATTAACTGAAATAAATCAAGCTTGATGACGTATGCAGCCTGCAAATGCGACCTCTGGAGGATGCAGCCTTACGTTTGAGAAACAGCCGTTGTCTCGTGAATAACGGAAAATTACGTGTTTGGCGGGGAACGAGTTAAGGACATGTATTTATAAGGTAATGCTAGCATTTATCACTGTATAGAGGGGTTTGCATGGGGTTCACCATTTGGTCAGTTACCCGGATGCGATATTTGCGAAACTTGGATGTAAACAGCATGGATTGCACGGTTAATGTACTACTGGATACGTTGTTCTGCTAATTTATGCTGTATAAACCTCAAGAAAAAATGTGTGGAAGCTGCTAAATAATGGACTTAGTAAGCAGGAAAGGGCACAGTATTTTAACAAACTAAAGTTAATAGTTGGTAAAGATACATAAGAGCAGTATTAATTAAGATAGTAGCCTAATATTTCACCCACCTGACAGGAAATGATAAGAACAAACAGGCATGTTGACAAGATTTTTGCCCTGGAAATCCTGGTTCAGTTTGGCCAACCACAAAGCCCTTTTGTTCCTCAGACAGTTTTTGCACTCTTTTCCTTGATTTGTTATAACTTTTGGCAGTCTATAGTAGTCCAAATGGTTTTCCCCGTCCAACCGATTAGTACAGCCCAAAACATGACAATAATTGACCATTTTCAGCAGAAATAATCAGCAAAATATGTGAGTTTCTTTTGGTTCAGTGGCGTTGCTTACGTTCTGTGCCGCCAATATGGCCGTTTGATGTAGCGTTGTGAAAACGCTCTATAAAATACTATAAAATAATATAATTTCTGCCTCATTCTGTGATAAGAATCAGTTCACAGAAGGAAGTTATTTAAAACACTCGTTTGAAGTAAAAGTATGTTGTTTTTCTCATAGAATGTTGCACTGTTTGATGCTGTAGTACACTAACGGATAGCATTTCAGTCTCTTCTGTTTAGTGTAATTGTTCTTTCAAAAAAAGATGAAAATATAAATAATTTGATTTATTAAATAAGTAAATAAATATTTGTTTTTATCACAGTAATCATATTATCAAAATATTCATAAGTTCAATTATTTGAAGATTATTCAGATCTCAAAAGATCAGATGAGCAGCAAAACACATTTCATCTGTCATAATTAGGTTGCATCCAAAAGATAAAGTATTTCAAATCTATTACACCACTCATAGCAGCAGCATTAACTGCAGTATGAAGAGTGAAAAGCTTTACAGCCGGAAAAGTCCTCTGTCCTGAAATAAAGTGCTTTTGCAAGCTTAATTTAGCCATGGCGTGAAAACAAAGCTGTACATTTAGCCCACTTTGTAGAAATACCGAGATATATATTGTATGTCGCCATTTGGCCTAAAAATACCAAGGTACGATTTTACGATATTGCCCAGCCCTACTGTGAAAGCATTAGTTATTAATCTGTTTATGGGCCTAAACACCACCAAGCGAGGCTTTATTCTTAGCCTACTTTCCAAATTGAATGGAACCATCTATCTAAAAACAAGAATATGCTTTTTAAGACCATCTAGCACACATTCCATATTGTTCATCTAAGCTGGCTGTCCCATTCCCAGTGTGTTCTTATCTTGGAGCTCAACTCGTGTAATTGTTGTTGGCTGAACGTGAAACTTGTAAGAGCCGTTCCACTTATAACACTGCCAGAAGATATAATGTTGTGCCTGTTGAGATCTACATCTCGTTTTAAATGGGTATACCAGAGGCCTCCGTGTAAATATTTCATTGCCTTGATGAATCTCAGTTGTTTTCCACGACAGAAGCAATTACGTCGGTGGCGTCTGAAGGGTGCTTTTTGCCGCCGCTGTCCCACGCTGCTCTGTAGCCATGTTGTCTGAAGCCTTGAAGACCTGACAGGCCACATCAGTCAGCCCGTCCCGTATGCTCGGCTAATGCGTCCGACCTCCGCTACAGATGCGCGTGGGCCCTCTCCTCCGTGTGATTTGTTGATTTGTTGACACGAATACTTGCTTTCCGTTCACACGAGGGGATCAAAAGACACAGACGTCATTCTCACGTCCCGTGGTCCTCGGCGTCTCTTCATCACCGTTGCTACTTCGACATCCCAATCCTGCGTTTCTTTTCAATATCAAATTGCTCATTTATTATCCTCGAAACAAAGAAAACACAATCTGTGATTAAAAATTAAACAACGTTATCTCTTCCTGAGCTATTACCGAGTCCCTCGGGAGAGAATGCTATTTTGCTGCCTTGCAGGCGTCTTTTGTTCTCGTTTTGGAGGCATGTCACTATTTATTGTTAATTTTTGATGCTTCATTTGATATGCAGTTCTCCCCGTGACACGCACGAAAGTCTTCATCTCTGTCAATGACTGCCTGTGAAGTCCTGATTTGAGGTTCACATAGAGCAGAGAATGTATTCCACCACAAGCTCTGTCAACCTGCTAATGCTGTAATCATAGCTGACTGCAGACTCACTCTGCTCCACCACCCGAATCAATACGTAATCAGACACATCATGCAGAACCCATAGAAACAGTTTCGCAGAGGTAAATATGTGTGATGTGGCTTATCAATACATACGGGTCTAATTTTGGGAGCTGCGGCTCAACTCCGTAAACAGAGTTCAAGGTGAGCTCCTCTGTGATGGTTTTCGTGTCTGAAGCACATGTTGCTTTGTTATTGGACAATAATTGGAGCAGAGGACAACTGTCCTCATTAACAGTCTTTGCCTAATCCCTTTAACCCCGCTGCCAAAGTGTCTAAGCTACAGAGAAACTAACAGGAGCTTGTCGTAAACTCTAATCTGCATTTACTTTATATGTAAGCTTAGGGCAGCGACCTTGACCTGCTCGCCAGAGAGGAACTGTCGCAAGTTGCACTTGTAGAAAAAAAAAACAGTGCCTGAAGTTGTCTATACACTTAATTATTCAGAGTTTCATTTTTATTTTGTTATTATGAAATTCTTGCATCAACACATCAAATGAACGCCTTCTCTTTTGATGTTTAAAAAGGCACTCGCATTTTATGCTTAAATGTCTACAGGCACAAATGCTTTTGGACACTTAAGCTTGTATTATAAATGATATAGCAGTATAAATTACAGTTTTAACTGATTGGAGTTTTTATTTTCAGAAATGACGCATGAAATTGATCAAAAGTGACAATAAAGACATTTATAATGTTACAAAAGCTTTAAATATCAATTAAATGTTGTGCTTTTGAATTCATCAAAGGAAAAACACATTTTCCACATTGCTATTTAGCAGCACAACCGTTTTCAACATTCATAATAATAAGACATGCATGATATCAGCTAAAAATTCAGCTTCACATCACAGAATAAAATACCTTTTAAAAAATGTAAAAAAAAACAAAAACATAATGTTGTAATGTTAAATGAGTCCAGCCTTGCTGAGCATGAAATATTTAAGGTGTTTTAGTCAGCCAGTGCATAAATAAAATTATCACACAGCTATTTCAGAGCAGGTTTCTAAGAAATTCTTGCAGCTGAAAGGCATTGTGAGCAAAAAGAGATTTCTAGAAATAACATGTATAGGGTTCTTCAAAAGACCCCGAGAAATGTCTTGATGAGCACTTTTCCTTTTCTGTGTTGACATTCTTATAGACCAATTTTGAGTAGACGTCACAGTTATGTCACCTGCAGCTGCGCGCGCATAGTGGTTGAAGAAAAACACTGATAACAAGTGAAGGTAAATGGGCAAAATCCATGGAATAAGAGAAAAAAACTATTTTTGTGCCTTTTGATGTCAAAATCGGAATGCAAATAATTGTTAAAGAATTCTGTCGTCAAAGACGCCATTCAAAGCTAAACGCATGCGTATAAACTTATTTGATTTAAACAATAGGTCTACATAATATTCACACAGGCTGTTCATGGGGGACATATTGTATTAGCCTTACAGTTGTTGCATGAAATATTATTTAAACCTATTGCTATTAACATTTTTACATAACATTTATTTATTTTATCTCACAATTCTGACTTTTTTCGTGCAAATGCAAGTTTATAGCTCCTAATTTGGACTTTATAACTCGATTTATTTAAAATAGTCAGTTTGTCAATTCTGAGCGAAAAGAAACAGTAGTGTGGGATATAAACTCCTATTCTGAGCCGAGGGGAAAAGAGAGAATGTGAGATATAATCTCGGAATTGCAAGAATAAAGTCAGAAATTAAAAATATAAAATCAAATTTACCTTTTATTTACTCTTTTATTCCATGGCTCCATAGACTACCACCAGATAGGCTCCGCCTACAAAAAATCAAGTTTCAGATCTGTAAGACTATCCCACTATCTAACGTCATTTTCGTTGTATAACAGTGCTTATCGCTGGTGACGTTTTTTTAGACTTTAGTTAAATCAAAGCACTGAACCCTGGTTTGGTCCTTCCTAGTCATTTGCAGGTGGTATTAGGGGGCGGGACATTCTAGAGAGCCGTTTGATTGGACAAAAAACTGCAGCGCAGGATGAGTCATCAGCTTTTTTTTTTTTTTTTTTTTTTTTTGTATATATACAAGTGACGTGACATGTAGCCAAGTATTGTAACCCACCCTTGGAATTTGTGCTCTGCATTTCACCAAATGCATGCACACACACCCAGAGCAATGGACAACCATTTGTTGTCACTGCGTCCCCCAGGGAGCAATTGAGAATGACGGTGATTCTTAAATGCAAATATCTGAATTGTGTGAACATATTTAAATTCAGTGTATTTGGTGTCAAAACTAATAGAGATGGACTGAAAGCCACAGAACTTCAATTTTATTTTCGTGGCATCTGTAATGTTTCCGTACTTTTAAAAATGCTGCTCTTTTGAGTAGCTCACACTCATTTGTCACCTCTGGTTTGCTTAAAATTTCAGGATAGTTAGAGTGTAATGACTTCAGTGCCTTGGCCATCACACGCCTAATGAACTGACAGTTGTTTTTCATCTGTATTTTGTCTCTTTTTTTCCGTCGGCTCTTGTCAGAACTGCAACAGATTTAACAAGCCATTTTCTGATTCTTCTCTATCAAAAGCCATTTATTCTGAGCAAATGTCACTTGCAAATGCCTGGTGAATCAGTGTTCTTGAAGCATGGAAGGGGCTTTCGGCAGGGTTGGAGATTGTCTTTTTTGTTTCTGAAGTGCTTGCCCCAGCATGGATGATCTTTTCATTATCATGAAGTGCTAACCCAGGGTCAGCGTGCACAAAGTTATGATTAGAGCGATCTGTAATCTTCGGCATTTAGTTAATTATGTTGCTCTCGAGGCGGCCATCCATGTCAACTTCAAATCCCTCGAACGCTGTTGCCATGTATTTTTTAAATCGTTTGAGGTGTAGTCATAACCTGCTGTCCCTGTGAGCGGCGGTACCATGAAAGCAGTGTTCTTAAAACTAATCTCCGTTGTTCTAAATTCAATGTCATTACTCACATTCTTCGCTGAGCCCTTTGGCAACAAAATGAGAAACAAGACAAAGCGTTTTCACCTTCAGCTGATGAGAACCTACAAGTCTGTCGCTGACCTTTGCACTCGCTTGTCATTTGTCTTTTTTGTATTTTTTAGAACGTACCCCATTTATTCTTTTTGCGAAAACACATGTGGCTTTGTTTAAAGCTCTTCTAATGATTCATTTGGTTGCTTTTGCGGTTTTGTGGGACTTGGGTCAAAGCAAAGGGTTAAAACAACATCTCCCCAGTCTCAAAATCAAGCGTATCAGTGTGTTCAGGCCTTCAATGTTCAGTTTATTTGCAGAGAGCGAGTGAAAATGAGGAGAGGCGGCTCATGTTTCTCAGCTGAGCTTGTGCGCAGATCTGGAGAGATGCTGTTGGTGCCTTACTGGTTCGTGAGCAGCAGCAAACGAGAAAATTAACCATAATGCTATTTCACGGTACTCCACTGTTGGAGATCACCCCTGCCTGGATCTGCAGAGCTGGGTTGATGGGAAGCGACTGCAGCAGCTCGTTGGGTCACTCCACGTGAGGGCTCACATATTTGTTAGCTTATTCGTGGAATTATTATTAGCCCACCCTTCCAAGGATGAGTATTCATGGTTTAATATTTAAAACAGAGAGCATTTAGAGAACCAAGAAGAGCTGATTTGCAAAAACAGATAACTCAGACAATAAACTGAGTTATCTGTTTCAGCAAATGTAAATTATGCAAAAATTATACATTTTTATTGATTTTTTTATTATAAAAAAGTCTCTTATTCTCACTAATGCTGCATTTATTTGATCAAAAATACAGTATAAACAGTAATACTGTGAGATATTTTAATTTAAAATATAAAATAACTAGTTCTATTTTAATATCATTCAGAAATTACTCTAATATACTAATTTGGTGCCTAATAAACAGTTTTACAAGAAATATTGTGAAGCAAAATAACATCTACTACTGCTAATAATATAATATAATATAATATAATGTGTACATTTATTTAACACACATTTATGTATTTCGATATTATATTATATTATATTGTTAGCAGTATTATTATATGTATATATTAGCACATTTTACATACTACGTTTGATATACAGTAGTAGACATTTGCTTATTTGAACAATAATACTAAAAAGCAAGACAACATTTACTTCTGCTAATAATATAATATAATATAATATAATGTGATGTGTACATTTATTTAACACCCATTTATGTATTTAGATATTATATTATATTATATTACATTATATTATATTATTAGCAGAAGTAAATGTTGTCTTGCTTTTTAGTATTATTGTTCAAATAAGCAAATGTCTACTACTAAAAACCACATTTTACATACACAGTATGGTGATAAATCTCTGTTCTGGAAATCACAGGACCTGAGATCCCATTTGTTAAACAATGCAGAGGGAATTAGGTTTTTCACAGCTTGTTTTTATAGCTCCTATTAACCCTCTGTATAGACGTGCAGCTTTGGCTTGTAAATCCCAAACAGCGACTGTTTGTCACTCCAAACGCGGTCGGTGGTCCAGATACCTGGCTTGTTTCTGAATAACAGCGATGTTGTGACTTTGCTTGGAAGAAAGGACATGGCGGTGCACTGATCTGTGACTTCCCTCTGGAGCAGAGCGGCTGATGTTCTTCTTTCCTCTTCTTCATGTTAATATAAGCACCATCTAATTCTCTCAGTGAGCAATCCAGCCCCATCTGCACATTGTCTGGGTCGCCACCGGCGAGGGGCTTTGGCAGGAGTTGGCTTGTTACAGAACTTGGCTTATTTCTCCTCTTTTTTTATCTCTATGCACATACTTTTGATGGCGATGTTTTATCCTGTTGGACAGGCTTTGTTTGGTCTTGGTATCTCCTCTAGCAGCTTGTGTTTGTTTTATGGATTTCTGGCATGGGTCTTTAAACAAGTGATAATGTTTCACAATACATACACACCTTAACCCATGTAGAGACGGGAGAGATGACACACAAACGTTTGCATATGTTAAGACAGACATTAAAACATGCAGGTTCCAAAATGTAAATCCTTTTACGTCTACTAAAATTTGCAAATCCTTTAAGGGTTCATAGAATTCATGGAATTTTTTTCATTTGAAATTAACATGTTGGAAACACTTTAGAATAGACAACCCATATTCACTATTAACTAAGTGCTTTCCCTCAGTAAACTCCTAATTTGCTGCTTATTAATAGTTTGTAAAGTAGTTGTTAAGTTTAGGTATGGAGTAAGAGTAAGGGATCTAAAATATGGTCATGCAGAATAAGGTATTAATATGTGCTTTGTACAACCAATATGCTAGTAATATGCATGCTAATAAGCAGCTAGTTAATAGTGAGAACTGAATTTTATGGTCACTTAACTAGTTGCTTATTAGCATGCATATTACTAGAATATTAGCCATTTATTAAGCACATATTAATGCCTTATTCTTCATGGCCTTATTCTACATCCCTAATCCTTAATCTTAACAACTAACTTACTGGGGTGGGCGATATGGCAAAAATATCATATCACAATTTTTTTTCATGATTCATGATTTTATCACGACTCTTTGTCATGTTGGTTTTACTATTTTGCAAGCTGTCTGAGCAGTACAGCCAAACTAATTTCCCTTTTTTAAAAAACAAAGCCTTTCAAGGTAACAAAGTATAAATAAAATAGAATGGCAGATATTTAGGCCGAAGTGAGCGAAGATAAAAAAAAATCTTTGTCATTATTTTATCCTTGTTATTAAAAATAAGAACAAAGATGCACATTACAAATAAACATAATACAAATAAAACAAACAATGACTTATTTTTCAGGTACAATAGGTGTATTCAGCAGTAGCATTCAAGAAATTGAATAAACAAATATAAAAAGTGAAACACTATCTACTATAAACATCAATTATACATTGATTCTTATTAAAGCAACTGAATTTCTGTAGTTCTTCAGTCAAGAGCAGTGAGTGATTTTTCTCTTTGTGTTTTGTTGTTTTATTAACATTAAAAGAATAGTTCACCCAAAAATTCTGTCATCCGTCAGTCAATTCTGTCATAGTGTTTTTATTTTTATACCATCATTTACTCACTCTCAGGTTGTTTTAAAACTGAATGAGTTTCTTTTTCTGTTAAATGTTATATATTTGGTATTTTCTGTTATTAAATTTAGTGGGAACCAGCTACTGTTTGGTTTCCCAAATTTTATACATGTTTGGAACAACATGTAAGTGAGTAAATAATGACACAGTTATAATTTTAGGGTGAACTATCCCTTTAATGACAAGCGGCAGCATGTTTCGCACTGTTGCTTTAAGAACTGCATGCATCTAATATACAGGCAAGCATCTGTTTTTTCTTATAATTGTTTACTTTGACTTTAGACATAAGCAATTGTGTTTATATGTAAACCTTGTGTGTTTTCACAGTATTAGCGCAATCAGGCGCGATACATAACTTAGTAATTAGGCGCTATTTGATATAAGATGCGCGCACGATTCAGTTGTACGTCAGAACAGCATGCATATGAAGTGTTTAACCGTCAAGACTTTAAAGCAAATAATGTATTTTTGTGATTGTGAATAAGTGCAGTGTCCTGTGAGTGTAACTCTACCGCTGAGTTAACACTGATGTGCATGTATGTGGAGACATTTTTATCGTCCACGAACAAATATCGTCATATCGCACACCCTATACCTTACTAACTATTAACAAGCAGCAAATTGTTAATATAAATATACAAAAATAAAATGGGATTGTATTGGTTGCTCCATAGCTCTCCAACTGCCTATTAAGTGCAACTTTTGCCTCAATAAATCCATACTATGCTGCTTATTAATATTAAGGTAGTTGTTAAGTTTAGGATTAAGGGATCTAAAATATGATCATGCAGAATAAGGCATTAATATATGCTTTTTAAGTATTAATTAACAGTAATATGCATTAAGCAACTAGTTAATAGTGAGAATTGGTCCCTAACCTAAAGTGTTACTGTGACTTTAGATATTAGTCACCTTCAGCAAATATTTTTTTTTTTTTTTTTTCTCTGAGTGTTTCAGTAGTTTTGACTGGAAGCCAAGTGGTTTATGAAGATTTATGCTTTTGTAGATAAGTATAATGGTTTATGTTTGGGATTTAAAGACATTTCTATTTTATCCAAAGACAGAAAAACTTGCATGTACTGGTCTGCTTTGAAAGTATTCAAAAATGTAATGTCTTATAAACAAAGTTAACATTTAAGTGCTCTTGTGTATTTTTCAATTGCTTTTTGCAGTCCAGAGAGTGTGGCTATAAATTCTCTTGAAATGTCCTTGACAACTGTATTTAATCAATTATGACAGTAGATTTGGAATGAGCACGGCAATTAGAAGCATTAAAGTGATATTTGTGCACATTTCTGGACAGCTGACTGTTGTCATCTTTACTTTATCTTTAGCACTAAATTGCACTGAATTTCCCTTAAGGGGCATTACGACGATTCAAATCAGATCCTGATTAAGTATTCAGTAAAATAAGAGAGAAAAAGAAATAAGAGCAAATAAAATAGCTTTTGACATCTCATATGCAGTTAATGATAACTTATTCAAAATTCAAATCAGTTGTGTTTGGACTCTAGGCATCTAATGAATCCAGCTAGCCTCTTTTCCCAAATAAGACATGTACGAGACATGTGCTCTCATTAGCATTTTGGCATTTGGTGATCCAATGCATGATACTTTACATTCCAAAAGCAGCAAATAATCTGTTTTAAATATGCAAATCAGGCTAACTAATGTATGGTTTGTCATGAAAAGTTCCGCTTATGCCTTATTGCGACTGCATGGCCTCTGAATTATAGATTGTGTAATTCCCCAGCGACAATCTGTTGTTCTGTCAGCTCAGATCAGAGATGAACCACCTAACATCACACTCAGAGGTCAGATGCTGCTTTCTGCAGCAGAGCTGCGAAAACACACTGACTAACCTCATAATTAAAGCGAGAAATTAACCTCAGAGAACCTCAGCTACAATACTATAACATTTCACAGCAGTTTTAGATCAAGAGCTCTGTCTTCATCACTCTCGCTGTCATTTATAAATGCTAAATAAGTTGAATGTTTCCAAGCTAATTGTTAACGTGAACAAACCAAGTTAAATAATATTGCTTTAGACAGTGTTACATTTCAGATGCCAGCGGCGTGTCCTAATATACTCCGTCTAAAATTATTTGAATCAGCATTTGCTTATTCTTTTATCCATACAGCTTTTATGACATTTTTAATTAATTTGTTGATCCTCATTTAAAAAATGAAATATAGAGGCAAAAAAGATGACTAAAATAGAGATTTAACCCATTAGCATCCCTGCAAAATTTGCCTAACACACCTAAAAAAGGCATACCCAAAGTAAATTGCATCCTGTTTTTGAAGATGTATATATGTATATGCATATATGCCTATAAACTGCAACTTTTGCCTCAATAAATTCCTAATTTGCTGCTTATTAATAGTAACGTAGTTGTTAAGTTTAGGATTGAGGGATCTAAAATATGATCATGCAGAATAAGGCATTAATATGTGCTTTATAAGTACTAATAAACAATAATATGCATACTAATAAGCAGCTAGTTAACAGTGAGAATTGGTCCCTAAACTAAAGTGTTACTATGACTTTAGATATTAATCCCCTTCAGCAAATAAATTTTTTCTTAGAGTATTTTTACTGAATGTTTCAGTAGTTTCGACCAAATGTCCAGTGGTTGATGAAGATTTATGCTTCTCTAGATAAGTATAATGGTTTGTGTTTTGGATTTGAAGACATTTCTGTTTTATCCAAATATACAAAAACTTGCATGTACTGGTCTGCATTGAAATTATTCAAAAATGTAATGTCTTAAAAACAAAGTTAACATTTGAGTGCGCTTGTGTATTTTTAATTTGCTTTTTGCAGTCTAGAGAGTGTGGCTATAAATTCAAAAACTTAATTTAAAAACCCACATTTTTACATTTTAATTCATTTGTTCATCTTCATTTAAAAAATTATCTATAGAGGGAAAAAAAAAGATGACTAAAATAGAGATTTAACCCCTTAGCATTCCAGCAAAATTTACCTAAAACACCTAAAAAAGGCACACCCAAAGTAAATTGGGTGTCCTTGAACGATTTGGAGTATATGCATATATGCCTATTAACTGCAACTTTTGCCTCAATAAATTCCTAATTTGCTGCTTAATAAGTAAGGTAGTTGTTCAGTTTAAGATTGAGGGATCTAAAATATAATCACGCAGAATAAGGCATTAATATGTGCTTTAGAAGTACTAATAAACAGTAACATGCATGCTAATAAGCGACTAGTTAATAGTGAAAATTGGTCCCTGTTTGAAGACATTTCTTGCATGTACTGGTCTGCATTGAAAGTATTCAAAAATGTAATGTCTTAAAAACAAAGTTAACATTTGAGTGCTTTTGTGTATTTTTCATTTGCTTTTTGCAGTCCAGAGAGTGTGGCTATAAATTTTTAATTCATTTGTTGATCCTCATTTAAAAAATGAACTATAGAGGGAAAAAGAAGATGACTAAAACAAAGATTTAAAGAATAGCATCTATGCACTGGTTATTCCATACTTGATATTCTTGACGACTTTCTGTTGATTTCTCAGTTTTGAATATGCTTCTGAGGTGGCACTAACACAAACTATAATGAACCTTCACAGCTTTGCATTCAGCGTGCCAACTGTAAGGATTTAGTTTTGTCAATCCACCAATAGTCCTTAAATGAAATAGTAAGCCGTTTGGAGATGTGTATTTTGCTTTTGGAAACACATGCTCTTTATTAGCGCCAAGATTTTTTTTTTTCTTTACACAACTATTCCTTTTCTCTGCTTTCTCATATCACAATAAGGCCTTTATTTCTGTATCGTAGTGACAGAAGAAAAGCATTCGTTAAAATTCCCTGGAGCCCTTGAGCATGTGGTAATGATTAACTTTTGATTCTTGATTTCTTTGTGCAGTGCTTTAAGAAAATATGTTGTGCGTGTATTTTTGTTTTTAATTCCAACTGGAGTTTTAATAGAAAGCGTATGGGGCAATTTGATACTGATGAATATATCTCAGGTATCTTTTATTTCCAGTCAAATATGAATACTCATATAAATGAAATACTCGCAGCCATAAAAAACAAACACAATCACATCGGTATCTCCGTATCATGGCTTTTATTCTTTGGCTTTGTGAATTCAATTGCTTTGCCTTTCATTTTGGCTATAATAATGTCACTGGCTATCCTAGGCATAAATATGAAAAAGCAAATAAATTGATATTGGCATATTAGAGTCTAATGTGATATTAGATGAAGAAGAAGATAAAGGTGCCCTGTTTTATAAGGACTCCAGCTTGCCCACGGCCATCTTCTTACCGGCAGCAAATTAAGAGACTGCAAAAAGGTCACCTTACATAGCAATCTCAGCCCCGAAGAGACAGAGGTTCTCCTCCTTTGAACAAGAAAATCTACATAGTGTTCCCAGATCTGCCTGGTTAAAGCTACTTGATCCACATCCTCCTCCGCTGTCTAAATTGGGCCAGTGGGTCGAAAGCAGTGGAGCCTTGTGAAAAAGAATCACTAGTTTGCATGACTGTGGGCAGTCTCTATCAATCAGAAACACAATGCTTAGAGGGAGAAACCGAGGCTGCGATATTCACTCTCTCCTGGCAGAGCAGCCGAGTAGAACTGGTGTCTCAAGTAGTGACGGGAACGATTTTATTAAAATGGATCAAATGATACTTCGCCATTCTTGCTGACAGTCATCTCATAACTGAAGTTTTTGTTTATGTGATTTTGTTTATTCCTTCGAATGATACTTGGCAATATAATAACTTTGGCACCAGCTACGCTACACTCTAAAAATGTGTTCTTTCAGGTGGTGGAAAAAAATGTGCTCAATCAACTGGTTTTATTCAAGTAAAAAATGGTTTCTTTTTTTTATTGTATTTATTTAATTTGAAAAACACTTGTTCCTCTCCATGACCCCATGATTTTTTATTTCTTTGGAATACTTAGAAGTTTAAGTTTATGTGATTTTGTTTAATCCTCTGAATAATACTTGCCAAAATAATAACTTTGGCACCAGCTACACTAAACTCTAAAATGTGTTTTTGGTAACACTTTAGTGTAGGAACCAATTCTTACTATTAACTAGTTGCTTATTAGCATACTGGCTGTTTATTAGTACAGTACATATAAAGTATTTATTCTGCATGACCATGTTCTACATCCCTAATCCTGCCCAATACCTAAATTTACCAACTACCTTACAAACTACTAATAAGCAGCAAATTAGGAGTGTTTTTGAGGCCAAAATCATAGATAATGGTTTATTAATAGCGAGAACTGAACCTTAAAATAAAGTGTTTTTCAGGTAGTCGAGAAATGTGCTTCATGTGGTTTTATTCAAGTGAAAAAAAAAAAAAAAAAAAAAAAAAAAATTATATATTTTTTTATTAAATTAAATTAAATTTATTTCATTTTATTTTTTATTTATTTATTTTCTTTCTCTTTTTGAAAAAAAAAAATCGTTTTTTGTATTCAAGTACAAAAATTGTCTTCATTTATTTAACTGTATTTAATTTCATTGAATTGTATCTATTTTATTTATTTGTTTGTTTGTCTTTTTGCTTATTTATGTATTTGCTTATTTTGAAAACTGCCTTTTCCTCCCCATGTTTTTAATTTTATTTAATTTAATTTAATATTATTTTTTGAATGATTTTGCACCAAGTTATAATGAATAAAGCCAATTTCTTTAAAAAGCCTAAAAAAACAACCAAAAAAGCCCCCATCCTAACTCCATACTTTTGAACTAGTACATGTGTAGATAAATAATTTTGAAGATTAGTTTATTTTATTTTATTTTTCCATATTTTTATTATTTATTTTATTGAACAATTTTGAATCCTCTGAATATTTATTTAATCAAGCTATAATGAATGCCAATTTCTTTAAAAAACCTAAAAAAAAACTTCATAGTGTATAATTCCTGACTCCACAGTGTATAATTATATACATCCTTGCAGAAAATAAAAATAAGATAACAAAGAATAGCTGTAACTAATTTTGAAGATTTATTTTTTATTTTATTCCATTTTTTTTTTTTTAACGATTTTGAATCCTCTGAATATTTATTTAATTAAAATACAATGAATATTTTAGTATTAAGTATTAATATGAATCCACCAGACTACATAGGTTACACTAACAAAAGTCATTTCTAAGCTTCAGGTCAAATAGAAATAGTTCCTAGACGTACATGGTGAAATATTCTTTCCTGTTCTAGCATTATTTTTATTTTCATTATTTTTTGCTTATCCATTGGTGACACTAGTGATTCAAATTACACGGTATACCTTTAAGATAACATGTATGTTTCCACTTTTCTCAGTGATTAAAATAAGACAGTGTTTTTAAATGTTCTTCATTTTAAAACATGTGCAGCTGCAGTTCCAGAGCTGCGATTCTGATGTGCAGAAACAAATATTCAAAATGAAGTCTCCTGTTCCTTCCTGAAAGCCTGAAGCCACTGCCTGCTCAGCTTGACTGCTGTGTGTTTGTGTGTGTGTGTATTTTAGCAGACGCAACGCCGCGTGACCTTTCACCTCCCGGACGGCTCTCAGGAGAGCTGCAGTGACAGCGGGCTTGGAGAGCAGGAGCCCAATAGCGGTGCCAGCACCACCCAGCCTCTGCCCTTGGGCTTCCCTCAGGAAGAGTACTATGAACAGACCTCACCGAACAGCCGCACCGAGGGTGATGGCAACTCTGACCCCGAGTCCAGTAAGTACTGACCGCTGTCCTTTACCAGCACATTTCAGCAGCTGACCGGGCAAAAGACAGAGGACACAACTGTGACGGCCTCCACGTAGCCTAGGCTGATAAACTGCTAAGCGATGTCTTTATACTAAGTATGCACAGGTTTTTAATTCTTCATCTGTGAACACATTCAGATGGCTGTCTTTGGCCATTGTGTCAGATTTTTCTCACATATATGCACTTCTGTTTAAAAGTTTGGGGTCTGTAAGATTTTTATAGTAATATTTTTTATATACATTTATTTATTTATTTATTGAAAGAAGTCTCTTGTGCTCACCAAAGCAGCATTTATTTGATCAAAAACAAAGTAAAAACAGTAAAATATTATTACAATTTAAAATAACTTGTTTTCTATTTGAATATATTTTTTAAAATATAATTTATTCCTGTGATGCAAAGCTGAATTTTCAGCATCATTACTCCAGTCTTCAGTGTCACATGATCCTTCAGAAATCCTTTCATATGTGATGATTCGGCATCTTAAAAACATTATTTATTTATTTATTTATTTTAGTATCAATGTTGAGATCCAATAATATTAGTCAATATTGAAGAATATTTTTGTAAAAAAAAAAAACACATTTACAAATTTTATATATATATATATATATATATATATATATATATATATATATATATGTATATAATTTATTTTTTTTGTGATGCATAGAAAAAAGTACGGTGTTACATTTTGTTATATTACAAATGCCAATATTTAAAAACCCTAAAATAAATAAATAAATAAATAAATAACTTCCTGACTCCAAACTTTTGAACTAGTATGTGTGTGAATTGATATATAACAGTGTATAATTATGTCCATCTTTACAGAAAATGAAAATAAGATAACAAAGAATAATTGTAACTAATTTAGAAGATTACTGTTTTGTCATTTGTGACCCTGGACCACAAAACCAGTCTTAAGCTGCACGGGGATATACACTGTATGGGTCAAAATTATCAATTTTTCTTTTATGCCAAAAATCATAAGGATGTTAAGTAAAGATCATGTTCCATGAAGATATTTTGTAAATTTCATACTGTAAATATATCAAAATTAATTTTTTAATTAGTAATATGCATTGCTAAGAACTTTATTTGGACAACCTTAAGACGATTTTCTCAATATTTTGATTTTTTTGCACCCTCAGGTTTCATGTTTAAGTAGTTGTGGTCCAGGGTCATATTTTATTTATGAAAATAATAATAATGTATAGCTGCTATGAACCCAAACTCTCTAATTTTCTTATCTTGCGACTGAATCAGCACTGTGTATTTCCACACAAGTTTTGAGTTTCATTCAAATCAATGGGCATCTACTCCTGTTCAGATGCTGTCCATTCATTTAGATGTGATCCAAGAAATCTCTATTTTTTCCCCTATAAGTATTTGATTTGGATTGTTTTTCAATGTGCGCTGGTGCAGGATCAGGAATGCACACAGTGTATAGGGCACATTGCTGCTAAGTGAACATTATGCTGCCCTCTGCAATAGTGCTTTGCGGAGCAAATAATGCTTGTTTAGGGAGGGTGTTTATTTGCTCAAGTTGTTATTGTTTAATGAGGCGCAAAAGAGCTGGTTAGTATTTACTGCTGGGCTACTCTATATTGCACGGCCATTAGTATGACCGACCAGTCTTTGTGAATGTAAGCTCAGTAGATCTTCTTCATCATGCGGCATATAAGGTGGTCTTTGTGTTTGATTTTCGCCGTAACCCGGGGATGTAAAGCCCTTGTATCTGGAATACCGTAGGACGGTCCGGTGCGGCTGGTGGATCCTTTGATTCCTGGGTTCAGCATCATCATGAGGAAACTGTGGGGGGGACTGTGATCAGCACAGATCTCTTTATCTCTTTCTGGCTTACACATCAATAATATGGTTGAATTACCATAGCGTTATTCATGTTGTTTGAGGCAACGCAAGTTTGAGAAAAAAAAAAGCACAGGAGTGAAATAAATTGGCTTGCGTACACCTGCAGATATTCTCTCTGTCTGGTCCATAAATGAGACAATAGCGTCTCTGACTGAAACGCAAATGTATTTGGGTTCTGCACTGCAGCAGAGCTATGACACTCACAGTGTTGTGTAAGAATGAATGCATTTCTTCAGCTCTGCTCCTGCCAAGCTATTTACATACACATGATGGCCAGTCTTTGCTCTTAGATTAGCTGTTGTTGAACCGGCCTGCTGTCTATGATAATGCAACATGTTCTCTCAAACCGAGCTGTATCCATGCATTTAAATCCCTATTTTCGTATTAATATATACGTCGGATAAACTGGACAGTACAAACATATCTCCATATAAAATGTGACTCTGGACCACAAAACCAGTCATAAGCCACACAGGTATTTGTAGTAATAGCCAACAATACATTGTATGGGTCAAAATGATTTATTTTTCTTTTATGCCACAAACCATTAGGATATTAAGTTCCATGTTCCATGAAAATATTTTGTAAATTTCCTACCGTAAATATATCAAAACTTAATTTTTGTTTTATAATATTGCTAAGAACTTCATTTAGACAATTTTAAAGGCGATTTTCTCAGTATTTTGAATTTTTTGCACCATCAGATCTCGAGCAAATATTGTCCTGTCTGGTTTTGTGGTCCAAGGTCACAAATGTTTTGACACCCCATTTCCACATGGTAAATATACAGTAGTTAACATTTGAAGTGGATCAAAACCTTTCATCAAAGTTGTCCTAAAACCAAAACAATACCCGTTCTCGTCTTAGGACAACTTTGGTGAACTGTTTTGATCCACTTCAAATGTTGACTACTATATATATATGAGCAGTGTTTATCTGGCACAAACACAATAAGTATATTGGGGCGACTGACTTAAAATAATCAAGTGTAAATTTAAAATGTAACACCAAGCTAATAAAACTTAACAACAATGTAATTCAGAGAAGTGAATTCAAAACAGGGCAATAAAAAGCCCTGTTTAACTAAATCTTTATTTCACTGCAAAAAGGAAGATGTTGAAAATGCCAGTTTGAGTTCCAGGAACAGCACTGAGTGATGATTCAACTAAATCACTGAGGTATTGAACCAAACACTAATCTGTTGAAGATAAACCAGATGAATTGGACATCATGTGATTTCAAGGGTTAGTTCTTTCGGAAATTCTAATTCTGTCATCATTTACTCACCGTCATGTCATTGCAAACTTTAAAGACTTTCATTCATCTTTGAAACACTCAATGATTTCTGTCTCCACTGAAAGCCATTCTACAAAAATGTTCACGCTTCAAAATAAAACCATGAATCAAGGAGTTTAATCCAAGTCATCTGAAGAGATACGATTGCTCTATATGATTAAGTTCACAGGCTTTTCTTCAAATGCAAACATTGATCAACACAAATACATAGAGCACATAAACATTGCCAACGGAAGTTAAAACATTTGTGCATGAAAACCAATGAGGTTTGTTCTTCCATTTAACATATTTGATGTATTTGCATTAATCAGAATTCTCTGTTTCATTAAAAAGCAGAAGACTTATGGGTGTGGAACAACATGAGGATGAGTAGTTAGTCTTCTGTGTGCTCAAAAATGTGACATAAAAATAACATTTTGTCACACCACACCACTGCTTTTTGGAAAAAGTAATTTTTAGCTAGTAACTTACCAACTGTGGTAGAAAGTTAAAGGATTAATTCACTTCCAGAATAAAAAATTCCTAATAATTTAATCACCACCATGTCATCCAAGATGTTCATGTTTTTCTTTCTTCAGTCGAACAGAACAGGATTTTTCTCTATGTAGTGGACTTCAGTGGAGGCCACCAGGTTGAAGGTCCAAACTGCAGTTTCAGTGCATCTTCAAAGGGCTCTACACGAACCCAGCCGAGGAATAAGGGTCTTATCTAGGGAAACGATTGGTCATTTTCATTTTCGTCTTCACACGTTACCGAGCAGGCACAGGACGTCAATGTGACGTCAGGTTGACACTGGACCAGACATAAGACAGACATTGCATTTTGGTTGAGAATGAAAATTAGGCTGATGTCAGTATTTGATGTCAATTTTGATGTTGACTTAATGTTGGATTTTGGTTATACAACCTAAAAACAACAAAATATCAATGTCAGTATTGTCCAACAGTATTGGACATCAAATTAATGTTGACATTAGACGTTGAATTGGCATTGAATTTTGGTCACTCAACACTGCAACCGAAATGTAACCAAATATCAACATCTTATGACATTGTGTACCTAACGTAATCACCTTCCGCCTACATCACACGCAGCCTTTCCAGCGTGACTGCGTTAATGCGTAAAGTTGAGCTAGTGCAAGCAGGCATTTATGGTTAAAAAGTATTTCAATTTGTAATTTTTTTTTAGAAAATGACCAAGCATTTTGCTACATAAGACCCTTATTCCTCGGCTGGAATTGTGTGGAGCTCTTTGAAGCTGCATTGAAACTGCAGTTTGGACCTTCAACCTTTTGATCCCCATTGAAGTCCATTATATGGAGAAAAATCCTGGAATGTTTTCCTCAAAAACCTTTATTTTCGACTGAAGAAAGAAAGACATGGACATCTTGGATGACATGGGAGTGAGTAACTCATCAGGACATTTTTATTTAGGAAGTGAACTAATCCAAGTAGCCATTGAAAGTCAGCTGTTTGGTTATATTCGTATATTCTTTTGTGTTGAACAGAAGAAAGAAACTCATTCAGGTTTGGAGCAACATGAGGATGAATTCTATAATTTTCCTTTTGGGGTGAACTATTCCTTTAAGCAATGCATTTTTGATGTTTGAATATGTTGCAGTCATATTTAGGCTTAGGGCTATGTGCAGTTTAATATATTAGAAATGTCATATTATTGACATGCACTAGATGGCTTGTACACCACAGTCGACAAACTAATAATTCCATATCTGACCTTGTAATTTTTTTGTGTACTATTTTTCATACACTGAAAGATAACAACAGGCTGGATAATGGGCTGCTTCTGTGCATCATCTTGTAGAAAGGAACAAACTACAACACTAGCAGTGATTTGCATATGCTAAGTGATTGCTCTGTGGCTCATTAATATTCTGCGATGGATGCATCTCAGGCTTCATAAAATCAGCCTTGTAAATGGGAGCACGACGTTCGTGTCATTTGGGAACTGGGTTAATTGGCAAAGTGGACACCTTTTTTTTAATTTTTTTTATTTTTTTGGTAATATATTTCTTTTCCCCCCTCTATCTGGAGGCTAAATTGCTCTCAGGTAATTCAGTTACAACAGACAGCAAATGATACACGAGAAATCCGTGAGGGAATTCTCAAGTCAATCTTCTTATCGCACTGTTTCTTTTCACTTCAACTTCATCCGTTCAAGCAAACCATTCTTTGTACACAGAATCTATCATTTATTCTATTGTCA
Organism: Cirrhinus mrigala; assembly: GCA_036247105.1. Classification (NCBI taxonomy): domain Eukaryota; kingdom Metazoa; phylum Chordata; class Actinopteri; order Cypriniformes; family Cyprinidae; genus Cirrhinus; species Cirrhinus mrigala. The sequence goes on along the minus strand of CM070020.1, from coordinate 5,895,333 downwards.
AAGCACAAGCCGAAAAAACCTGAAAGCTTCCAAACTGACAGCCTCATGAATAAACATGAGCAATCCAACACTGCTTAAAATGAAAAATACATCATGCACTTTTATCCCAAGATTATTTGCTGTTGTGCAAAAGCCAGATTGATAAAAATCATGTCATTTATTTATAATCAACAGAAGGGCGTCAGGCAGAAGAGAAAAGGCTGACGTCGTCTCCTCGAGCGTGATGGGACCCCCAATGTGTGCTCGTCGAGGACAGAAGTCAACCGTCTCATTCGGTCCTCATTTCCTAGCCCAAAAGTTCACTGATAAAAGCTGACGCCGTGGTTGAGAGTTCAAAAAGAGAGATAGATCCTCTCTCTGTTGACAGACTCTGAGACTGTGAGAGGAGTGCATCGGAGGCGTAGGGAGCCCAAGACGGATTAGATATGGTTTTATCAATGAGCAGCAGGCAGCTGTAGCTGTGGCAATCGCTTATCTTGTCGTCTCAATTTGAAAAGAGTGAGAACAAGAGAGAGAGAGAGAGCAAGACGAAGGGGGATTGAGAGAAAGAACAGAGAGTACCGGTGGCAGACCCAGGGAAAAGGTGATGTGGAGCGGGTTTACGCGCGGAAAGGTGGCGTGGCAAGGTCTCGCGTGTCATCGCGGCTTGAGTAATAGCGGCTGGAAAAGCAGAGGATTCGACAATGTATTTCTGGGCTGCTTTTTTAAAACAGCATCTTTATTAGACCGCCCGCTTTCGGAATAAAGTTCATGTGACATTTATGTTACTGTTATTTATGAGGCAGGAGGCCGTTCGTTTTATGGCTCCTTTTTGCTTCGCCTCCTCGGGCTTTCTTTATCAGACGGTCACCAGTAGAGTTTGCTCATTTTTGCCACGCTGTGCTCCGAGCAGCTCACATTTGCCACGGCCTCTGGCCGATTGGCTAAAGACTCCATTCTGCTTGTTGCCGAATTAGCATGGACGTTGTTGTCTCGCTGCCACCACCCTGTGCTTCCCTCCTCCCAAACAGCTGGCAGAGGGAAAAGGGAACTTCTCATGCAATTAACATTTTTAAATCTTCGCTGTCCCTTCAGGCGGCCAAACCTTTGTACTTAACATCAAACAGTATTATGCATTAAAGTGTATGTTTGGGATCGGCGCCGCCGTGGAATCCAGGTGGTTACGTGTTTGTTAAGCAAACAAACTTTTTTCAGGTTTTAACGAATCATTTGGACACACCGTGTGTAAAATACAATTATATTAAGCTTTGCCTTGAAAGTGTTGAGTCTGGTCTTTGTGAGGAGGTGAATATTACGCACTACCAGGCTAATTTGCCGTAATGGTGTGCTTCGTGATTGCATGAGTCACATTGTTTCCTTCCAAATAAGTCAGATTAATTACATAAGGGTTATTTATAGATCTGTACTCATGCAGCATTGCAGCGTGTGTTGATTTACATCCTTAATAACCCTCGCAGACGTCGGACTGGTGGGAAACTGGTAGCAATTGCATTATGTTTTGTACAGCCACCAGGTGACAAATGGAAAAGCGCAGCCAGTGATGGTGCTTGCAAACAAGCTGCGTTCAGACATGATTGAGCTATTCTAAAAGTCAAAAGGTCCAGTACAACCTGTCCTCCAACTAAAAACGACCTTATAGGTCGTTTGTGCAAGCACCTTATTACGACCTGTATTTATGTTTTAAAGTTAAACGCTCTCTTGCGAGTGTAAAAATAATGACAGTGTCGTGTTGCGTCTGTCGTCATGAAATGACGTATGACTGTCATTACCAATCAAAATGTGTGTTTATTTAAATACAACGGGCTTCATTCATGAAACACGAGAAGAACTAATTTTTGTGTAAATCATTCGTAAAGCCATCGTAAACTTTCGAACTCATGAAAATCCGTATTTTCAAAATGTTAGTTGGTATGGAAGAAATGTACACCCTACCACGTGTAAATGGTGCGTAAAATGTTCTTTTTAGCCCTTTTGCCCTTGCCCTCATTTTTATCTATTTATTTATTTTTTTTATAGCTGAGTTGATTACTGTAAAACACAGCGCTCATCACTGTCACTATTTACCCAGCCGTAAATGAGGGGCGGGACAAATACCGACCAACCATGTTACAACAATGGAGAAGTCAATATTACTGGTTAGTGCTTTTTTATATTTAGTAAAATTCTTAAAAATGAGATGCTAGTAATACGTTGCCACCATGGATGTTCGATATCATAGCAACTACAGCATCTCAGCTGGAAAAACACTGTGCCACCAAAGCATTCTCAAGCCACTGGCTGGCCATTTCAGAAGAGGATGTGACATTTTTGGAAGCTGGCTAAAAACTCTTTGGTGGACACGCAAATATTTATTGTTAGGCATATGGCCTATTAATCTTTTTTGCATTTACGCAATATACTGAAGCCAAACCTAGTAGACCAGATATTCTACTGCGTTCCTGGACATGCCTTTTGCGTAGCTGTAAACCATAGGCTGGGATTATGCTAATTGTGAATGATTGTGCATGTTTCTGAATCCGGAGGAGAGTTTTCGGGAAGGTCTGTTTTGCGTGCAAATTACTCAGAATTTACTCATATATTTATGCAAGTTTCATAAATCAGTCCCAATGTGTGGACTTTTTCCGCAGATCTCACGGTAATTCGTAAATATTTTACTAGGTGGCTAATTCGTACGAATGACCACACCTAATCCCACCCCTAAACCTACTCTAACAGAAATTGTGCAAAATCATGATTTATAGTGCATACACATTTTATGAGCATGTGCGTTCTCTGGGATCGAACCCATGATCACATGAGTACATATCGTTGTATAATGCAATGCTCTAGCAACTGAGCTACACACAACCCGAGTTATGTCGCAGATAAAAGAGTACAAAACATTAATATGAAAGTGTTGCCGATAGGGACACAATTGTAGTATACGCTCTGATAGGTTGTATTGCAGGGATTTTGACAAACTACCTATTCGGGCATATTGGTTGGAGGACAGATTGGTCCAGTAGTGTAGGCTACAAAGATCTATTTGGTAGGGCTGGGAAAATAAATCGATGCATCACAAATTGAGAAATGATTCTGCATCGATTCTGAGATTTGCATTGCAAATCTCTCTCAAATCAATTCTGAGTTTAGTTTTTACAGCAGCTGCATTGCTGCATGCATCACTGCATGCTTTAGAAACAGCCGTACTCTGCTTGTTTCCAATTCCTTACACACACTTGAACCTAAAATAATCACGCATAAAGTTCGAAAAGGTTGAAGTGATTTACAAGGGTGTTCACAGTGGACTGTGTTTACATTATTCTTGCGTCATAAAAGCATTTTGAGCTGAGGTGCAATTACGTGATTTAGCCAACTCTTCTTCGTGAGCTTTTGAGTGTGCTGTTAAAAACTAGAGTAGAGCGCCATCAACTGAGCTCACAATTGTTTCCAGAGAGAATTGCGTTGCATTCGGGAAATCTCAGAATTGACCCACAAATCACGATGTATTGATATATCATTGCAGCCCTACTATTTGGTCATGTGGTCCTATCATGACTGCCCTCATGAAGTAAAAACAGTAATATTGTGAAATATTATTACAATTTTAATTAAATGTTTTCTGTTTGAATACGCTGTCAAATTGATTTCTGTGATGCAAAGCTGAATTTTCAGCATCATTACTATTGTCTTTAGTATCACATAATCCTTTAGAAATCATTCTAATATGCTGATTTGTTGCTCAAGAAACGTGTTATTAGAAACAGAATAGAATAGAAACATTGAAACATTAATGCCTTTGCATTACTGTAATAATTCCTTTTACCTTACACTTTTGAAGGGGAGTATAAAATAATCCATTACTGAAATAGCTGTATATTTTCATTAATTTGAAACACATTTGTTTTCAGAAATGTTACACAAGAACATAAGGAAAAATTCTGAATGGACACTGTTGTAATGCCACATTCATCAGATTTGCCTTTAAGTGAATTTTCGCAAACGTTCATCTTGAATCATATATGCAGATTAATGAAAGCATATATAGCTTATAAAGTGCCTTCGTGAAGTCCATTTTGCTTTTGAATGTAAAGATCTTCTCATGCGTCTACAGTGCAGCCTAACAGATTTAGTCTCAGGGAGTCTCCATTTTACCAGCTAAAAGCATGTTGCTGCCGCGTCATTAGTGAAGTATTAGTCATTTAGAGAGATTTCCTGATGTGTAGCATATGGCCTCGTGTGACCAGCTTATGTCTTGCCTTTCTAAGATCTAATCTGGTGTATGAAAAAGAAAAAATTCCAATAAACCAATCCATTTTATTCATTCTAAATATAATAAGATTACATTTTTAACAGTACCCATACACTTTCAGAGTAAGAGCTTTAATGTATACTTTCCCTAAGTGCATTCATGGGTAATTTTTGTTATTGTTTTCTACCACAGTGTTTAGAACTGAAACATGCATGGAGTTGCTTTAGCCTACGATATTAAATGCTCTCTCTCTCTTTCACTTTGGCAGAGCGTAGCTGTTATTGCTGTTAGTGGTTTAACAGATGCTAGGTTGGCCTTTTCAGATAATCTCAAGCGGAGCATGTAAAACAA